>OY253751.1:5678564-7079564 GCA_958009045.1 Oxytorus armatus | reverse complement strand
ATACTTGTATTTATTTCGCGAATTAATGATTGCTATTGTCTCCATTGAAGATAAAACTAACAATAATTACTTTTTATTAAACTTCACGCGTGAAAATCGCTAAGAGTGTTTTATTGTTTTAATTTACAAAAATAAAATGAGATCGAAAATTCCAAACAACAGATTGTCCGAAATGAACTTATTATTATGTAAAAAAAATAGTCACATCGATATACAAAAAATTCTAAGAACAGTTGTTTTTGATATATTCATTTTACTTTGAAAAATGTGCATTTCTCACAACTTTTTCTCGATACCAATCTGAATATTTGTTTACACGATCCCAGAAGCATTTCCAACAATATCTTTGAGATTTTTCATACGATTTTTTGTCGAGCATGTTGAAGTAAAGTCCCTCCCTTAATAATAACTATAACAGTTATTATTATTAATTGAAGAATTGCTGTCAATTGGCGATAAAGCTTACCTTGAAGGAACCATCGCCGGCTTCGTAACCAAAAGAGTAAGATCCGTCCTCGTTAACTTTTCTGATCTGCTTGAGAATCGCAACTTGATCGTGTTGACTCTCCGAGGTCTGCTGATCTGTCACGTTCGTGCAGCCAGCAGTCACCAGGCAGAAGACTGCCATCAGCCATGGCATCATCTTTAACAGAATATACAATTTATTTTTATTTAAACACATGACACTAGGGGCCGGAGAAGAAAAACCAAAAGTTTCTTTCGTTTTTTTCTTTTTAAGGGATGATAGATCGAGGAATACAACTTGGTTTTGATTTTACTGAGAACTTTTGGGGTACGCGAGTGATTCACTGTTTTGTTTCGTTCTTTTTGCCATTTTATTTTTTATATTTATCACTTTTATCGCACACTCAACGAAGATGAAACAACGGGAATAGTCTTGCGTGATGAAGACGCGTACCTTAAGACTGGAAACCATGTTACCGCACATGCGGTGAATGTTGACAATACCGCGTGGATTCCTCGGTCTCCGTTATATATAGAGTGACACAATAGAGTACACCTCGCGATCCCTTCTACTTCTACTCCCGCGCTTTTACCCCCCTTCCTTCGCGGTAACTTCGATCAACCTTGATAACAACCCGCGAACGTTTCTTCATCGTAACGAGGAACGACACTTGACGAACGGACGTCCTTAAAAAAATGGTTAAGTTGTGAAAAATCTTATTGTCGGATTTCGTGAATGATTTAACGAAATCCTTGACGAAATTTTATCGCACTTACAATACATGTATGCTCGAATTGCCGAGTCATTCATATTTTTTTCTCTGGTGTAATAATTCCCTCGATTACAGCGAACTAAAGTCTTTTAATCCTTTAGCTCAAAGTGCCGAATAATTCACAAATCTTTGACGATGAATTTTTCTAAGTTTTAAAACACTCGACGAACTTTCGATGACATCCAATCGCAATTATAAGGACGAACACCATGATCCTTTTCGATTTACCGAAAACACAAAAACACATTAAAAATCTCAAACGAACTTTTCGTGGAAATCTTTCTACGATTATCTATAATAAATATTTAAATGCGAATCTAAAAAATTGTAGGTTTTTTAAAATGCAGATATATTTACAAAAAAAAACACAAGTGTTAACAAAATTTAAATAGTCTTACAATTTTTCATATATGGATCTGAATATTTTTGTTACATTGACGGAGAAGCATTTCAACAAAATTATTAAAGAAAACTCAAATTAAACGATGAATCGAACGATGAACTCATTTTTACGATGAATTTTCCTTAGTTTTAAAACATTCCACGAACTTTTAATGACATCCAATCGCAATTATAAGGGTGAACGGTAAGGAAGGGTGAAAGGTAAATCCTTTTTAATTTACCGACAAACAAAAACACATTAAAAATCTCAAACGATCTTTTGGTAGAAATCTTTCTACGATTATGTATAAACAAATATTTAAATGCGAATCTAAAAAATTGTAGGTTTTTTAAAATGCAGATACATTTACAAAAAAAAACAAATATTAAAAAAATTGAAGTAGTTATAAAATTTGACATATATGGATCTGAATATTTTTATTACATTACCGGAGAAGCATTCGAATAAAATAATTAAAGAAAACTGAAATTAAATTTTTCATGAATCGAGAATGTAAAATTTTTTTCATTTAATAATTAAATACGAAAATAACTTGATATTTCTAGAAAAAAATCACTTGTTAATCGATTGTAAGTGCAACGTTTTTAAATTCGATTATCAATTATAAGAATTAAATCGTTAAGCGTTAAGAGTTTATTTCTCTTTAAATAACACTTTAAGAAATGTATCTTTGACGTGCTTGCAATACGAGGCAGAACGATTCGAAATAGTCAAATTTTTCAGTAGTGACAGCCGAAAGAAAGCGAAAGGAAATGCATATACGCAAAATGCATTCTTATAGGACGGGTCGTTGGGGCATCGCTATTAACGTGCGTTCATAAGATTCCCACGGGGCAAGTGTGCCATTCATTATTACGGATAAGAATCGTCTGTTTTTTTTTTCGCGTTGAATTCTGAAAACATAGACGAACAAGAAGTCTCAATTATGGTTATATATGTGTTGAAGAAGACGAGAACTTTTCCGCTGACTCGTATCGTCAAAAAGACGGCTGACGTACGATTCGCAATGAAAGGAAGTGCGAAGTGGAGCGTGACTGTAAAAAGACATCGGTATTAGGGAAACTCGGGATAATGAGGATCACTCATGGTAAAATTCTGATACTTCTGTCGCAAATGAACTTTTCTGCTGAAAAAAAAGACCAAACTCTATTATTTACAAAATACTCGCTAGTTTTAGGTTTAGATTTAAAAAATGTTGCAATGATCATCATTAGCCATTGATGGTCGCCGTTACAATAAATTATTCCTTCTCACATTTCACACAACACGATTCACAAAAAAAAAATGGGAAACCATGCTAACCGAGTCCTCTGATCAGTTACACTGAAAATTGGATAAATATCACACTAGTAGTTAATAATTGAAAAATAGGATTCGCAAAATTGAGAGACTCTTAAACTCAAACATATTTTCTGACCGTAGAATCCGTAAGCATCGAACGCCACAACAGAAATATCAAATTACGGACTTCTTCTCTCTCTGATTTATTTGTATGGTCTGAAAAAAAACGAATGACATAAAATTAAAGGGTTCTTTCTTTCTTTTAAATTTTATTTTACCAAAAAAATAAGAAAAACAATAAAGGAGGTCAATAAAGGAGGAAACTTAAGATAATTTATAAATGACTAAAGATTGTGCAGGATGACTCGGATCAAAGTCGAAACGTAAAAAGAAGTAATTTATTGAAACGGAGACTGTCGATGCCCCAGCGAATCAAAGATAATCTATAAGCTTTGACATCGTTTGTTTTCACGCTACACCCTCAATACCCCAGGATTCCATAATTAGCATTTGAGACTTCAGAAATAATTCGATGATTCGCTCGTTCATAATTCGTTTTATAATGGAGTACAAAATAAGACGATACTTAACTGCATAAATGCGGTCGTTTTGATTATTGAAAAAAAAAACGAAACAGAGTTATGAGCTTCAGCATCCCTTGTGTACTCTTTCCAACAAGGGTGACTCTTGCAGCCCTCGAAAATCCGTTCGTCCGGTTCCTCGTACACGGCAAAGTGATAAAAAAAAAAAGAAACTGTCAGAACCCAGGTGAGAAACGCGAGACAAGATAATAGCAAAAAAAAGAAGGGCAGGGGAGGTAGCAGTAGAGGACCCGCGCGAGAGACGAAGTCAGAATTCGCGGGGACAAGTGAAAGCCACGTGGGAGTAAATTCGAGGCAAGGGAACGCGGTATAGTAGACTGTAAAATGTGTAACAATAGTTCCCATAGTGTGCAATACGAAGTATTGTGGCCCGCATATAACGACCACGATGTGTGAGGCCAAGTATATATATAAATGCAATATACGAGAGAGGGCACACTCTCGGGGCACTCCCACAGCAGGACAATTATTACATAACGCAATTTCCTCCCTGGCTCGGGTTTTTCGCATCCACCCGCAGCCTCACATGCCGGTTACAGTTGTACTTTTTGATTTTACATACGGATAATATCCTGTTACATCCTGGACCCGTTAACGCGCGAAAGTAAAATATTAGCAATCCACTCAGGCGTTAATGATTTTTTTTTAAATATATTTTTACTCAGAAATTATTGCTGCGTGAGAATTTTTTTCCTGGAACAAGTCGTTTATGTATTACCTGCATAATAAAAAAAAACGCTGCCTCGTATAAATTTCATAGTGTTCGACAAACCGACTTCCGGTAATTTAACGTTAATTTAATCAGCGAAAATGTATTTGTCGATAAAAAATTACGGGAAATCGTTTCGATTAAATGGATTTAAATAAGTTTTTATTGAAAGGGACAAAATTTAAATTAAACAAATAAATTTGTCGGGCATGAGAACCAGTCACTTGTTATTTGACATTTATTTCTGACCTACGGAAAAAATATTTTTAGACTAACTTAATTTTCTATTTAACATTTGTGGAGTATTTTTATTCTTTGCTGCTGTTATTGGTGTTTCCGTCGAATTTCTTTTCAGAGCACGGCTTTTTATATATTACACTCATTTTTTCGACCGGACTTAAGGGGGAAAATAGGGTTAAACGGTTCAAAAATCGGTTTTTTTTTATTTCATAAATTGTTAGTAAAACTATTGAAAAATATGTTCCCAAAATTTTAATTGAAAATTCCGACTCGTTCTATTGTTATAAGCCATTAAAGTGAGTAGCTCTCCTTCAGGCCTCGAGCGCGCCTCGTGTTTCAAACCCGTTTTTCTGAAAACGACTTTTTTTGAACTTGCGTACACGCTAGTTTGAAAAGTTTTCAACCAATCTTTTTGAAAATTGGCAGTTACTTTCTTCATAGTATTGCGCTCTATATGAACCTAAAATATTATCATTATTTAAAATAATTTTTTTTTTGCAAATAAAGTTGTAAAAAACGGCAAAAAATCATGCTTTATTGTTTTGACTCCTGTAAAAAATTCAATTTTCTATTTTTTTTATAGCATTTAGGTTCATATAGAAGAGAGACATATAATAAAAGTACATTCCAACCTCGTTTGATTTCAGATGAAAATTGCGGCTTCCAGAATGTACGCAAAATTCTGAGTCTGATTGTGACCTGCAATATGGGGTCGCTAATATCCCCGGTGTTTTTCAAGAAAATTATTCAAAAATTTTATAGTATATACTTAAATATATGGTTAAAATATTCTCAAAGCTTCAATTAATTATATTCATTTTTTATGGTATAAAAAAATTCATGAAAATCATTGAGAAAACGCTGTCCTAACCCTATTTCCTCCCTTAAATTACTTAAATTCAATTTGCGTACTGTATGTCCTGAATGAAAAATTGCCTTGAACTTTTAC
The DNA here is from genome assembly GCA_958009045.1 of Oxytorus armatus. Lineage (NCBI taxonomy): Eukaryota > Metazoa > Arthropoda > Insecta > Hymenoptera > Ichneumonidae > Oxytorus > Oxytorus armatus. The sequence continues at coordinate 7,074,142 of OY253751.1, read as the reverse complement.
GCTGTACAGAAATGCATTTCAATGTATTTAAAGTATTAAAATTTATTTTTTTTCGCCATAATTTAAGATGTAATTACGGTCGATCCTTTTCGACATTCCTCTAGATGTAAAATTCCTGTATTACGAAAAACAATTATGGACTGGAAAGCGGTTACCAATTTTCGCATACTTGAACCAGTTAATGTTCCATTAAACTATCTCTTTGAGCGCCATATACTACATATTATATGGTACATATTTCTACTAGAAGTAGGTGAGAATATTAATGGTAATAACGACTACTAGGTATGCATTAACGCGCACAGTACCATTATGTATTATCATCCGACTAAAACACGTTTACTTTATTACTCACACGTGCGAGAGATGACCAAATTGTATATATTCTTATCCTGGGAATCCGATCCGATTGTTCGCTCGTTTCGGTGTTCTTGAGCTACAAAAAATCATCAGCGCTCCGTATTGCCAAGATATGTCTTGATTGTAATATATACTGACAATCCTTAGCAAGCCTGTTGTATATATATGTACAGTATTCATGATTTGAAAAAAAAATTCTCTTGTTATCATATCATTAGGCACGAAGGATGTTGTAAAATTCCTGACATCTACGCTAGACAACACTAGATAATTTATTACCTCTTTGTAGATAAAAGTAATGGTCACAATTAGTTGGCAAATTGTGAAATAAAACAATTAAAATTGCAACAAAATAGCCACGATTTTTCGTCGGAAAGGATGAACAGTCATCCGTATTACCACATGCGACAAGGGCGATATCTCTCTATATTATGGAAATATTTCGCCGCCGCCGTGTACAAGAGTTGAGGGGAGCGAGCGGGATCGAGTAGACTGGGTGAGGGGATCGAGCGGCGGACCGGGGCGGCTGGAGGGGGACTATATTATATAAATATATCGCCGCCGCCGCATACAAGAGTTGCAGGGCAGCGCAGGGGGGCGAACGGGCGAGCACAGTGAGATTCCAACTCCATCGGGAAGCAAAGTTACAGCGATTTTAGTGAAGCCACTTCTGTTTGTCCGATGCAAAAAAATTTTGAATTTTTAAATTTCCTTTTAGAACGCTATATCGATGTATTTCGACTCGCTAATTGCTAATTCAATAGCCATTTCTTTGAGAAACTCGAAATTTCATTGAAAATCGTTCAAAAAGTGATTTTGATTTTCGTTTTTCGCCTTTTTCACATTGATATTTTCAGCTTTCGACTAAAACTCGGTGTTATTCGTAGTCAGCGGAAAATTGCCGATCGAATATGGTATCGAAACATTGAAGAAAGAGAAAACAATTTTTTTGTCATTTTTTGCCCACCTTTTCGAAAACCTAAAAATCTCGAAATTTTAAATGGGCATAACTTGGCTCCTGTTTCATCGATTTTGGGTTTTGACGAGCGTTTTCAAAACGTCTCGAGTAGACTTAGAGAATGCATTTTGGATCATCCCGATATCTCAATTATTGTAGCCGTGAGAGCGGGTTGAAAAACGGCGAAAAAAATAAGAAGGGGTATGTATGGAAAAATGCGCAAAAATCGATGGTCCGACTTTAAAAATCTATGAAAAGTCGAAAAATAATCACAGCACAATGATTTAAGCGTCATTTTAAATGGTGTTCGAACGAAAGGAATGAGCACACAGTGGGATTTCAACTCCATCGGGAAGCAACGTTATAGCGATTTTAGTGAAGCCACTTCTGTCTAGCCGAAATGCAAAATATTTTGAATTTTTAAATTTCCTTTCAGAACGCTATATCGATGTATTTTGACTCGCTGATTACTAATTCAGTAGCCATTTCTTTGAGAAACTCGAAATTTTATTGAAAAGCGTCCAAAAATTTTTTTTTTTTCATTTTTCGCCTTTTTTACATTGATATTTTGAGATTTCGACTAAAACTTGGTGTTATTCGTAATCAGCGGAAAATTTGCGATCGAATCGGGTATCGAAACATTCAAAAAAAATGAAAAAAAAAATATTTCGGGTCGGGTTGGGTTGGGTCCGGTGGCGTCTGAGGGGGTTAGCGCGCAGAGGGGCGCAGCCCCCCTAGTATATATATATTTCTTTTGCCCTCTAATTTTTGAGTACCGTGGAAAATTTTCCAATCGTTTATTGGAAATTGCCAATATTTATTGGAAAATAACTATGACATGTAAAATTCTGACATGGCGGTAATAAAAATTGAGTTGCCATATATTTCTACAGGTATCTTGAGATTTCGGAAAAGCACTGATTCTCACTAACTGCTAAATTATACGTTTTAAAAGATTTAACGATATCTCGAAAAGACAATGCGCCTTTGAAAAAACTTGAATTCAAGATTATAGGTCCCATTTTTTGAGCGGTGAGTAGCAATAGTTATTACTTACTACTTTGCTTGTAAGTTACTAAAACTTAGTAGTGATTTATTAAAACTTATTACTAACTTACTAGTGATTTACTCAAACTCATTACCAACTTACTAGTGATTAACTAAAACGTATTACTAACTTACTAGTGATTTACTAAAACTTATTACTAACTTACTAGTGATTTACTAAAGCTTATTACTAACTTACTAGTGATATACTAACATTTATTACTAACTTACTAGTGATTTACTAAAACTTGTTACTAACTTACTAAATCATCAAAATAACTTAAACCTACTAGTAAGTTACTAACACTCACGAGTACTTGCTCAAAAATTGGTGCTTTTTTAGAAAGTTACTAAAAAAAATACTGTTGCTTTCTTAGTAACTTAGTAATGAGTTACTAAAATACTGTTGGTACTCATTGTCCATGAAACAGCACTTTTAGAGTCGAGATCGTTTGAAGATGGTTATTTCACATTGCTTCTTGAAACAAAAATATATAGTCAGAATAACTGGAGCTCTTTAGAGAAATTGATTGTAATGATTTCGTAATTCAGGGCCCCTCTTATACACACTCGGTAATAATTAATCCCATTAACATTTGTCTCGAGAGTCCCGTGACGCTGAGCAGGATATTGCATCCAACAGAGAGTCCATTAGTTTCGAATATACGCAAATAATATCGATTGTACCAACGTGATTAATTAATCGAGCAAAATGATACTATTGCCAAATCGAACCTTTCTTTCATGTTGGATGCTGTTTGTTTTTTTTTTTTTTTTTTTTTTCGCTTAATCGCTCTCATGTTGCAATGTCGAAGAGTCATCGAACTTTCTATTATATAAAAAAACTTGTCCTTCGATACAATATTAAGAGACGCGGCAGCGTTTTGACGATAAGTAATTAAAAAAGAGTTTTTAAATCGCTGTTAGTTGTATATATAGAAGGATGTTCCATGATGGACGTTGAGTAATCGGAGCAGAATCGCGTAATCTCGTCTCTGACTGACGAATAGATAAACTAGAGAGAGAGAGAGAGAGAGAGAGAGAGTGAGGGAGAGAGGTCACGCACCTCTCACTCTCTCTTTCGTTCGCCGCGGGAGATAAAATGATGAGCTAGGTTTAGAAAGCACGAGTATACGCTCGCAATGATGCTTTCCCGCGGGAAATCTCAGTGATTGGACTGACCGCAAAAACCGCAAATTCTCAGATGGCCTCCAACGTTTCGGCGTCTACAAGGCCAATGCTAATATTATCGTCCGTCTCTGTGTTATTGCGGTATTGTTTATACTCTCAATGGCCATTGAACTTTTGATCCAATGAGAAAAAGAAAATAATACATCTTGTGACTTGTTTATATATTTGTATTTTTTATTTCTCTAAATTAATTGGAACGATTTCAAAGTCCTTTTCCATAGGAAATTGCTCGCTAATCACTCTACCAGAGTAATTAGAATTGAAAGTTTGTTTTTACTTTATGTTGGCGGAAATGAATATCTCGAGCGTACCTACGTGAATCAATATGAAGTAGTAATAATTAGCGTGATCGCTGAGTTTATCTTCTCATATATTCGATCTTATCGTTGAAACGTGAAATCTCCGATACACAAACTATTTTTTGTTTAATTGCCACGAGCACGGAAATCGCGTCGTTGTCCGCGCAGAAGCCCGAACACAGAAGGCATTATTTTTTCGGATTTTCTTTCACTTTCCCTGTCGTGCATAATTATATGGGATGGCATCTATGAGCGTTCATTGTCAACTTGACCACTTTTGTCTATTAGCGTCATAAGCAATTTATTTAAAGTTGGCTGGCAAGGATTTAATACGGTGATAACACGACCCCGGAGCGATGTTCGCCATAAGTCATCGTGCTTTATTCGTACGAAAATGGCCAAATTTTATATCGTACGGCGAAGAAACTATACTGTCAATTTTTTTTATTTTTTCTACGTATAAAGTTTACGTGTGTATAATACACCAATTTCAAGCGCCAAAGTTGAATCACAACTAATAGTAAATCCTTGATCTGCAAATTTAATGTTTGAAACAATTCATCCCTTAAGGGGGGAAATAGGGTTAGACGGTTCAAAAAATCGATTTTTTTTTTATTTCATAAATAGTTAGTAAAACTATTGAAAAATATGTTCCCAAAATTTTCAATGAAAATTCCGACTCGTTCTATTGTTATAAGCCCTTAAAGTGAGTAGTTCTCCTTCAGGCCCCAACCGCGCCACGTGTATAACCGAGCGGTCACTATTTTTTCAAACGCGTTTTTCTGAAAACGACTTTTTCTTAACTTGCGTACACGCTAGTTTGAAAAGTTTTCAACCAATCGTTTTAAAAAATGGCAGTTACCTTCTTCACAGTATTGCGCTCTATATGAACCTAAAATCGGAATATTATCATTATTTAAAATAATTTTTTTTTTGCAAATAAACTTGTAAAAAATGGCAAAAAATCATGCTTTTTTGTTTTGTCCCCTGTAAAAAATTCAATTTTCTATTTTTTTGATAGCATTTAGGTTCATATAGAAGAGAGATATATAATAAAAGTAAATTCCAACCTCGTTTGATTTCAGATGAAAATTGCGGCTTCCAGAATGTACGCAAAATGCTGAGTCTGATTGTGACCTGCAATATGGGGTCGCTAATATCCCCGGTGTTTTTCAAGAAAATTCTTCAAAAATGTTATAGTATATACTTAAATGAATGTATAAAATATTCTCAAAGTTTCAATAAATTATATTCATTTTTTATACTATAAAAAAATTCATGATAATCATTGAGAAAACGCTGTCCTAACCCTATTTCCCCCCTTAATCGGTTGGACATGAAAAGAATTCTAAAAGTTTCTTTCGGTCAACGAGTACTAGAAATTGGCTAATTACAAGATACAATAATTCGAATAGTGTTCCTATTCATAAAGAATGGCCCATGTTGTCGAGTCTACTTTTACTCACAATCTCGGTCTACTCGACCGAGAAGCTTTCGGACTCTGATAGTATAAACGAAAGCCACAGAGCTCATTGCTCCCGATATACTTATTTCGACCACATCGCGTTAACGTGCAAACGATGTTTGTTATATATATGTATATATATCTTGAATCAGTAGACACGCAAACAGCCGTTAACTAGTTGAATTACGCTATTTCCAATCTTAATAGCATGTTTAACGAGGAAATCAGATTTTCTTATGGAAATAACGAGATTCCAACGCAAAAATCTACGTTACGTTCGTGACGGCGGGAAAAAAAAAGTCCGGCGATTTCGCACAACAAGCTTTTCACGTTTGATGAATTTATATTCAATCAACTACAAAAATGCGCAAAAATTCCGATGCTACTGAACAATATTTTAGTACCATTTCTGACGAATTAATTGACAAATCGTGAATATCAAAAAAAAAAGGACAACTATACTAAATATTCTCTTTTGCAAATTCTTTTTACGTTTTTGCTCATTCATTTGACAATAAATATTGCTAAAAACATTGTCACGATCGTCAATGGTTTGCGATCATATTTTACTGTAAACAAATATATTATAATTCGTTCACCACTGAAAAAAATTGAAGATTAGCTATTATCGTTTTTAGATCCAATTTCATCATGTGAGGATAATCGAGATTGTTAAAATGATTTTTTGTACTATTTGCAAAATTGATAACGCAAAGAGAATAATTAACAAGTCTGAGCGTGAGATTTTTGCACGCAAACTCGTCGTCGAGCTCAAGGAACTCGAGTACTAAAACTCTCGCTCTAATGTGGTTTGACGTAACGGCAAACTCGCTAACTAACCGCATCGCACGTTCCTCTTGGCTTTCCTATTTTTCTGATACATTTTTTCGTACCGTGCGGAAGTTACTTCTCCATACATACCCATGGCAAATGTACGAACCACCGAGAGATTGCTGACCATCGGGCGAACTAAAAAAATTACTCGAGTTCGTCGACGCCCCATCCAGTCGTCTTCGCATACCACGGTTCCATAATAACATACAGATGATCGTCATGGTTGCACGCCTTAATTTCACAAATTAGTTGAGCTAAGGAAAGTACATTTGTCAAAAGTTCCTTAATGTACGATCCTCGTAGAATTTCTTCTTTTTTTTTTTTTTAATCTCATTATCGACATTACATTACCGTGACAGTCTCCTCGATGTCGCAATCGAATTTCACCAAAATCCGAGATATCTCACTATACTACAAGCTGGAGAGTTTGTTTGTGTGTTTGTTCGAACGCGCTGATCTCAGGAAATACGAATCCGATTTGGAAAATTCTTTTTACATTAGTTAGCCCGTTTATTCAGGAAGGTTTTACGCTACATAACCCTAAGGAGCGGTGGCGGCTCGTTGAATCGGGGGATGGAAATTTAACGCGGCCACAGCTCGTCCCATATATAGCGTTTTTGTTCTTGTCGTCGCGGCAAACGATCGTCGCGTTTCCACGTTGTCAAATATTTTTCGAGTTTGTATTTGAAAATTGGAACAATTTAGAGTTCCGTGTTGTTGAGATTTTTTGTCAAATGAAATGGCGAAAATTCTAAGCTTCGTGAAACAGCGTTATCGCGCGCGAACTGCAGTTACCCATTCTTTTGTAGAAATCGTCACTTCATAGATGGCGCTTGGCGTACCTTTTTACGTTCCTTCTGGGAACTCGTAACAACAATGCTAATAATAATAATAATAATAATAATAATAATAATAATAATAATAATAACAATAATAATAATGATAATAATAATATACCTAATGAGAGTGTACATATTTCGACGAAATGACAAAAATTCAGCCAAGCATCCCTACACTCATAAACCCACCCTCTACAACATTACCCTTAATTTTTTTTTAGCAAGAGTAAGGATAACTGATAATAAAATTAAATATTATCATAATAACAGTGGTAATAATTAAACAATCGACATTTCCGAAAAAATAGTTCAAGGCGAGCCAAGTATAAATTTAGAAACGACGGTCAATACCACCGTCTATCTGAATCCTTGGATTTACTTTCTTTCTCAGTGGCCTCAATGTAAATTGGAGCAAGATTCACGATGGTTGAAATAAAAATTACGAAGAAACTTAAACGAAAAAGAAAAAAAAACAGATCAGACTAATTAAATTTTCTTCGCACTTTTATTGTCGCGTCGTACTTACAAATAGTTAGAAAAATAATCGCAAGATATTCGCGAGGAGCATTATAAAAATCGCATGCTGATCTGCTTCATCGCACCACTAATACACAATAACATAGATAATATAAAACACATATAATGTATTGTATTAAAATCGCTTATTAATTAAATTCTAGGAGTATAATAATATGTACATTGAGTTTAAAAAAAAAGAAGAAGTCGACGCTGTTCCACGGCTCGGTGGAAAATTCGTCGACGCTAATCACAATCCGTCGATAAGTTAGAGAGACATGGATGTTGCTATAAAAATAATTAGCAGGACGACAGTTCTACAGTTAATATTTGGGCTTCCGGATATATCAACGAGAATAAACGGATTTTTGTTTGCTTTTTTTTTCTCGTAACGAACGCATCAGCAATTGATTTTGTGATTTCCAGTAATTCATTGAAGACTAAAATGACATAAAAATTGTTGCGTATGTGGGAAATTACAATTTTCAAATTTCAACTATCATGGGAAATGGAGCTTAACTCTCGCGACCTCTCTAGCGGCACAGAAAAAAATGGTGAAGGAGAATTCCCGTTGAAAGTTAAGTACACATAAAGCCATATGTCTGCACATATGAATACGATATATGTTGCGTTGTTGTAGAGAACAAGCCCGACGTCGAACGAAAGTAGTACAGATGAAATGGTACAGTAATTGGATGGTCGACAATATTATTACAATAAGAAAAAAAGCAGTGACTGGCAATCTCAGAAGATGATAAATAGAGTCATTGAAAATCGTAAAAAAAAAGGACGTAAACTCAGTGAGAGTTTAAGGGGGAAAATAGGGTTAGACGGTTCAAAAAATCGATTTTTTTTTTATTTCATAAATTGTTAGTAAAACTATTGAAAAATATGTTCCCAAAATTTTAAATGAAAATTCCGACTCGTTCTATTGTTATAAGCCATTAAGGGTGAATAGTGTTAGGACAGCGTTTTCTCAATGATTTTCATGAATTTTTTTATAGTATAAAAAATGAATATAATTTATTGAAACTTTGAGAATATTTTATACATATATTTAAGTATATACTTTAAAATTTTTGAAGAATTTCCTTGAAAAACACCGAAGATATTAGCGACCCCATATTGCTTGTTTTTCTTGGTACTATTTTTTCAAACGCTTTTTTCTGAAAATGACTTTTTTTGAACTTGCGTACACGCTAGTTTGAAAAGTTTTCAACTAATCGTTTTGAAAATTGGCAGTTACTTTCTTCATAGTATTGCGCTCTATATGAACCTAAAATCAGAATATTATCATTATTTAAAATAATTGTTTTTTTGCGAATAAAGTTGTAAAAAATGGCAAAAAATCATGCTTTTTTGTTTTGACCCCTGTAAAAAATTCAATTTTCTATTTTTTTGATAGCATTTAGGTTCATATAGAAGAGAGACATATAATAAAAGTAAATTCCAACCTCGTTTAATTTCAGATGAAAATTGCGGCTTCCAGAATATACGCAAAATGTTGAGTCTGATTGTTACCTGCAATATGGGGTCGCTAATACTTTCGGTGTTTTTCAAGGAAATTCGTCAAAAATTTTATAGTATATACTTAAATATATGTATAAAATATTCTCAAAGTTTCAATAAATTATATTCATTTTTTATACTATAAAAAAATTCATGAAAATCATTGAGAAAACGCTGTCCTAACCCTATTTCCCCCCTTAAAGAAGTTTCAAAGAATCCATGAAATGAAAAAAACGATGATTGGTAGACTCGTGTGTCCTTTTATTGAAGATGATTTTCCAAAGTGACTGCCAATCACTGTACCAACAACAGTTTTGTATCACTTTAACTACACATTCAACGAGTGTGCCTGTTATTCTTTCCGACTGGATCATACTATAACTATGTATGTGCACTACCGAGAAACACACCCATCCAGCATCAAGTGCTTGGGAGCTACGGAGAGACTCGCCAACTGCGCATACTCGATCGATCCTTTTGGCTCGCCGTGTTGCTCGAGTTGTGCAACTCTCGCCAATCGAGTTCTCAAGAGCGAGAGACTTTCGTAAGCAAATAAATTTCAGATTTATCATTGTTCGGTGGATATAGGTCTGAGAGTAAAATTGTTTAAGTTGCGGCAGTGGAGAAGGGCACCGTTGGCGAATTCTATCAATAAGGAATAGGATCGAATAAGGATATCTTTGTGTTCTTTTTTATACTGTAAGACAAGCATAACTTTATGTTTAACTTTTAGGAATTTTTTACGATTTTGTAAAAGCAAAATTTTACTGTGATTCTTGGAGAAATCAATTTTTAAGAAGCTCGAAGAGGCTGTGCCAGATGCGAAACGGTCGAGACAAATTAAAATGTATGAGAATTGTAAAAGCTTAGGATAAACAGGTTACGGTCTTCAAATGATATTCTTTAGTATTTTATGAACAACAAGTAAATTAACTACTCGATATTTTGTTTATTCACAACGTTAAAAAGTCATAATTTAGAAAAACCCATAGAACACAAAGTCGGGAGGTTCAACATAAGCTGTAACAACAGGAAATGAGATAAGTCTCGCTGAAGAAAATTACTCTCGTTGAGGTCTGTTCACGACTTCAAAAGTCGCTCTACTTCGTGAAATTCTTGGCGTGTCACGTGAGGTCAGACGCTCATAATATACGTCGTAGCGTGTGGACTAAATCGTTATGTTAATATAACTCGTTCCACAGGCTCTCACCTATAACATCCCGTTGCCACGAGAGCAATTGGCAGAATCTTGCGTCAGTACCTGCTTTCACTCTCCATCTCTTTTTCCCTTGAACATGTACGCTTAACATGAGCACGTAGCGAGACTAACGAACAAGTTACCGGTTGAACGTAAAGAGGAAAATGGGTGTGTTCCAGTTCCGTAATTGAAATTTATGTAAATCGTAAAGCGGCGTAAAAACAAAAAAAGATTCTTCGCCAAACCTGAATTCATAATAAACGAAAGAAAAGTTGGCTGAATCACTGGAAATATGTACGAGTCCACTTTATAGATATATATACGTGTATATATATACAATGGTAAGTTAACTCGGGTTCATTGGCAATCGTACAGATATTCATCCAAGACCATCGGCCTCCGCGTCCGTTCAAGTGCAACGCGTCCACGCTCGATTTGTTATGCTCAGGACGCGCTCTCTGCGCTCTCAGTTATTCCTTTCTTTCGGAGTGAAAATTTCCGTACGCGTTAGGATTCCAAGCAAAAATATAGGATAATCGGTACAGTGATTGACCATACAAGGTCGATTACTATAATTATTATCATATGTCTTGCATGTTTTGAGGAATCCATTCCGTTACAATGGTTAATGACATGGTACTGTTAGCCAATGACCGTACCTGTTCAACTAACCACTCTTGCTCATTTACTTACAGAATACCGGGTTAACTGGTGTCTATGAGGTGTATTAACATTCCGAATAAGCCCAGGACTCATTGAGATTCAAGTTTGGTTTCATCGTGTGATTGTAACGAAGGAGAACTCTTCGATGCACCAAAATAGACTTGAATTCAAACGATTGACCACGATGAAAATCAGCAGCGAATCGCAAGAACACCACAGCATTTTGGGATTACCGATAGTTGTCTCTCGCGAAGGTGGATAGATTGTATTGAGAATCATGGATGGGACTGAGCGGATTACGATTTAAAAAATCCTCATTATTCCTGTACCGCAGTCTCGTTCGTCCAAGACAATAATTCTACGTCGGGGGAAAATCAAAAGTTAGCGGTACCGCTACGAAGAAACTGATCTATCTGACCTACGGACAACGGTGAACCGGAACCTCTGCCCGACGGTGCCTGAACGTAGTAGAAAGCTTGCGGATCCGTTTGCGACTCGAGCAATTGGAATCTGTGAGGCGTTGGCGATTGTCCGGGCTGTTGCTGACGTTTCTGTTGCTGAGCGTAAAGCTGCTGAGACTGGTGCAACAGTGCGGCCTGTTGTTGACGATAGATGGCCTCCTGGGGTCTCGCGGGGCTCGACTGTAACTGGGACTGTTGTCGTGCGGGTTGTCTGTACAGGGCGGACTGCCGATGTGCCGGGGGGGCCTGTTGTTGAGCACCGCTAAGGGACTGTGGCTGGGCTACGAATGGTTGGAGTTTGTGACTCAATCTAAAGTCACCTACCGTCTGCGGTAGGCTCTGATAGAGTTGGGTATTGTACTGACCGGTTGCGGGATCGTAAACGAGCTCGGACTGGTAGATCGGTTCGCCGGTCTTAACTCTGTCGGAGGGTATCGCGTTTGGTGTCGATGACGAGGGACGCGACCTTTCCACGGAGGACGCTGTGACACCTACGGTGTTGACGTAACGCTCGAGTTCAGCGGCAAAGTTAAGATGATGCTGGGGCGTACTGGCTGTTGTGCTGGCCAAACGATGAGACGATAGAGGACTGTTTTGGGCACGAGTCGCGTAAACGACACCGGGTCTCTCGGTGCTACCGGGTGATACGTACTGTGCCGCAACCTGGGCAACGTGGGGTCTTGGCGTTATCGCGACGGATTGTGGCCTCTCGCGGGCTATCGAACGAGTACTCGTCTCGACCGCTTGATAGGAAGGTGTGGGACGCGAACGCGGTACGGGAGCGGGTGTCGTGAGACTCTGATAACGTGGTGCGGGGGTCGTCAAACTGTACAGGCCGGAAGTTGGCGACGGTGAGGTGGGATAAAGCGAGGCTGATTGTACGGGCTGTAGCTGAAGGTAATTCTGTTGAGGTCTACGGAATGCCGACGGGGCTAGCTGGGGTTTAGCGTTTTCCTCCAATTCTTGACTGGCATCGTCGTCCAATTGATACTCCGTTTGGAAGATTGTCGTTGGTGGACGAGCGGTTGTTGTCGGACGATAATTCGCTCGAGGTCTGGCTACTGGACGCACCGATGGATAATTAGCCGGTCCAGCGATATCGTCCTCGTCCGGCTTCTGCGGTAACTCGTCGTCATCCTCCCTCGGGGCATTTGGATCGCAAGGATTTCCCGAGACGTACGTGAACTCTCGCTTATTACCGTCCGGATCGACGTAACCATATTTTCCCCTTACCACACAGTCCGTGCCACGGGTCTCCTCCTTGAAGCTACCGTCGGCCGCCTCGTAACCGAAAGTGAACGAACCATCGTCGTTGACCTTGTTGTAATTGCGTATCGTCTGAACGGGCGGTGCTTTCGACGACTGCGACGTGTCCTTCGAACGTGGAGTGTGAAGAGCACGCGTACGTGGCTGATAAACCACCGGTGACGAATATTCAACGTCGCCCTCTCCGGTGTCCTCGTCCTCGTAATATACCTGCGGTTCGGTGATTCGCGGACGTAACTGAACGCGTCTCGCTGTTGTCAGTGCCAATAGGCATGCCGGAATTGCCTGTCGAATGAAAAACCACATTATGAACAATATAATCGTGATATGTATTGAAAATTTCCACGCCGATATTCGTTATGATTTTTCCTATAATTCAATCTCGCGGATATCCTTTTGCTTTTACAACATTCTTAAACCGTTCCATGATCTCTCGCGTTGACACGCTTGCCGCCGCGTTCTCCGCAGCACTCTCAATCGTTTCAGAGCAAAACCGAGCTCACGGCGTTACGTCACGAACTTGTTATCTCGAGCACGCCTTTTACATTACTGACAGGGTTCTCTGTGGGCCATTCTCGTCTCACGTGCCCGAGCAAACCCATGATTCTTTATGTAGTCGAATAAACACACATACACACCGATACACAACATCGATCTCTTTCGATCGGTGATGAGAGCGATCTAACCGGCTTTTCACTCGGACAGTTTTAAGTACGAGAAAATTTCTACTGCCGCATTGTGATACCGTAAGTCCAATGACTCCATTCCCGTGGTCCATAGAATTGTGCAATTGCGTGACGAAGTGTATAAGGCGGAAATGAACAAATATTTCTTTCACAGTTTATAGAGTGTCGATTGGCGAGGCGAGAGAGTAATGGCGGTGAATTGACATTTTCAATGTGTTATTAGAATGTCTTGTATCGATAGCCGAGTATGTGCGTGCACTAATGCAATGTTGCAACTTATACAGCATCTAATTTTATTTGCGCGAATTCCATTGAACCTGTATCCCACGTGTGACCACTGAACGTTTAACGGTGAAGGTGGGAAACGAAGGAAGCGTTATAAGCGAGCACAGAGGCAAACAGTGTGGGTTTTTTTTTTCTTCTTCGCGGCTCGCCGATCGCGTAGGTTACGCGTTACTACTGTTGCGGCCACAGACCTCGAGCAGCACAAGTACTGTGAGCAAATGTCCGTATCACACGCATCCCAGAGATCTGACACGCGGGTATTTGAACTATTGTATTCAAAACGTTGTCGTGTCTATGCCAGTTCGTCACTTAAACGAAATGTGAGAGAACCGAGCGTCCGCGACAAACCGCAAACCGGGAACAAGAGTTTTCCGGTCTTTGCGACACTTAATACTTTGCATGTCTCGGGCACGATGTGTCGGTAACTTTTCGCTCGTGTTTACGGAATATTAACATCGACGCTATTAAGTGGTTTAATGATTGTTAGTTGTATGCAGTTGATGTTTTGATTTTATTCAGGTATATGATCCATAACAACTGCGGCAGGCGTTTTTCGAAAACTTTTCGTTTCAGTTGTACGCAGTCAGGATTTTCGAAAAGGTTTTTTTTTATATTTCATTTTCACAATGTACATATATTTAAATATATACACAGAAAATTTCATCTCAATCCGACAAATATTCTCGAAGTTACATGCATATTTGTCAAGAAGCGTTTGAATGCGTTTGCGGAGTCCGAATCCGTTCTTCTCAAAACTGTGTTTTTAAAGTCGATGAGCAAGATTCCTCGGAAACGACTAAACCGATCAGTCTCGAATTTCTACACAAGATTTATAAACATATTCTTTAGTGATTGATCGAAGGTTTTTCTCGCCGACAAATATTTTCCATTTTATAAACAATTTAAGGTAGTAGTCTGGTAACTTAAGCCGATTTTCATGTCTTTTTTGGAGGGCGTTTTTTGTAGGAAAATAAACATGAATCGCTTTGAATATTTAGGATGTTTTTATTTACATATTAAAGATACAAAAAAAAATGTTTTTGAAAAATTTTAATAGTTTATTATTATTATTATTATTGATCGAAGTTGGCACCTCAAAGTTGGCAGCCCGGCTCCTAACTTTTTTTCTACCGAACCGATTGCTTTCAAATTTTAACAGGCTACTCTACACACTTATAGTTCTCGTCGGAACTACCGAGAAATTTGTTCACCCCTAACTTTTTATTTTACAACCCCTTCTTTGCTAAAGTCCTTTCATTTGCGTATAACCGCTAACTTGGCGTCAAGACACTACGATCTCTCTTGATCGAGAAATCAATATAATCAGATTAATGGTCCTTCAGATTGGCCTATGGACTTCCGGTTAATATTCGATGTTGTGGGAAAGGCCCATGGCGTTTGGCAAAACATATTACATATTGGTTACGTAATTGCGACAACGGGGTCGACCCGAATCCGGGCGAGGCAACATAACCGTACCACATATACAGCATACTAACAAAGCAACAAGATGGCAAAAGCAGCGGCAGCCTCACAGTCATCGGTTGCTGTGCCTACCGTGAGATTCACATTCATAAAGTCGTAACTCCACGCTCCCGTTCCCTCTCACTCTCTTTCTCCCTCACTCTCTCGCGTTTGATCGACGTTCACGCTAGCTCTCCTTGAACCGCGCGCGCGGCTCGCGAGTAATGCTCATACACCACGCCTCGCGATTCAGCATTTAAACCCCGAGAGCCTTATTCCAGAACTCGCGGTACTTGAACCACAGGAAATAACCCACTGTCACTTTTACCCACACAGTATATGGCAACGAAAGACGCGACGGAAAAGAGCAAAAGATTTTAGTTTGTTCGCACTATTTTTTTATTTGTTCGTTTTGATCTTCTGTGGAATGTTTCAATTTTTAGAGAAAAAAAATTGTAACAAAGACGTTCAAGTAAAATGTTAGAAAGAGTAATGTATTGAGGAATCAGCCAATGGAAAAGTAATTGTCAAACATTATAAATTTTATTTCTATCCACGATTACTCGTTAATTTTGCTTTTAGAACGTCTTTCCGTGAATGTTCAGTTAAGGGGTCAAGCCACTCTAGAGGTCGAAAAAATAGGCTTTTTGCGAATTTTTTTTCAGAAAAACTACAATATAAATCGAGATTGGAAAATAGGGTGTTTATCATACATATCAGTGACTGTATACAATAATTTTTTTGAACCGATTAATTTCAAAATGGCGGCTGTGCAGCATTTTGCGATGACGTCTCCGTTTTTGTTGGCCAAAAACATAACTCAGACAATTTTCAACCGGTTCACTTGAAATTTTGCATATATCTTTAAAAATACATTGTCTATGGAAGTGTGTAGGATTTCTTCGATATATTGATTTTTGGCCAAATGGCGCACTTCTAAAGTGATAATTGAAATGTTTGCTTAAAAAATCGTCAGAAAATTCTTAATAACAAATGAACTATGCAATATAAAAAAAAAATCCTACGCACTTCCATAGACAATATATTTGTAAAGATGTATTCAAATATTCAAGTGAATCGGTTGAAAATTGTCCGAGTTATGTTTCCGACCAATAAAAACGGAAACATCATCGCAAAAACGCTGCACAGCCGCCATTTTTAAATTAATCGTTTCAAAAAAATTATTGTATACAGTCATTGATATGTATGATAAACAATCTATTTTATAATCTCGATTTGATTTGTAGTTTTTCTGAAAAAAAAATCCCCAGAAAGGCCCATTTTTCGGCCTCTGGAGTGGCCTAACCCGTTAGAGAGTACAATTACTCGAAGGTTACATTTTTTTCCAAAACCACTGTTTTTATAATATAAAAATAATTTACAGTACACATTAATCATATTGGACACTATGATAAATAATTGTCAAATAAATAATGCGACACGTGTGTCGAAGAGGATAAAAAAAAAGATATTTCTAAGTGTAACAAATAGGTGTCTAGAGACATGGTCGACCGAACCACTCTATTTAAATGAGAAAGGTACCACTTTGCTGCCTCACCGTTCATAATAATGGTAGCCGCGGTGGTTCACGCCTCGAATAACGTAACAAAAACTACATACTTGAGGAGACTTCCAAACGGTCCATTCCGCGGTCAGAGTTCCAGTTTCGAGCGGCCTTGACTCGAAACTTTCGAACAGAACGTGTATAGCATTATTTTTCGTAATTCATCGCTCGCGGTGGATGCTTATTATTAACTGTATACGCGATACATAAACGATCTCGCGGATGATCGGTGGTCCTGAAACGTAGAAACGCGTTATGAACAAAACCACGCCTTCGTAACTCTTGCGGACGCACCGATATAACTCGGACTTAAGAGTCCCGCCATTCTAAAGATTAATGATTTGTTTCACTGACAATCTGGCATCGATTCTATAGATCTATTATTCTCGTCAGTACCGATTAACCACCGGTACGCGACGAAATCTATTTATGGACAAAGAACAAGATAGGAATAACGAAAGTTCTATAAGCGATTTATATGAATCGCGTGGTCAAGAACGAGAGTAGAAATCTATCGATCGATAAGAAATACGATCTTGATCTCGATCTTTCGATTTCCGCGCCATTTGATACGTTGCCCGAGTAGTTATGTACTACGAATGGCGCGTCACAACACACCCTGAAAAGTAAATCTAAGCTCTTGAACGAGAAACTGTTCGCGACAGTGAAACTACCGGAAGTGGAACGTGACTCTTCGTTATATACTCTCGTTACCGGATTGCCATAAGAATCTATGAAACGTCGTGTGAGATCCGGGGAACGTGTTCCCAAGGTCAGTAATAAATAAATGAAAAATGCACGAGGGAGCAATGACGAGGAGACAAAAGGACACGACGATGATTCTCGCTTCAGTGAAAGTGCTAACGAGTACTAATATCAGAGGCTATTCAGAACATTCTGAGAGTATGCTCATATATATGTATGTATGCATACCGTGTATGGTAAAAGTTGAGTAAATTAATTTCAGCGAGGGAATAGTTGGCGAGAGAGTCTCGGAAGAAATTCAACTCGGAGATTTTAGCAGCGTCGTTACAAAGAGTTATTTTGTTTGCAACACGAGCGAAGGGATCTACCATATAGTGCTGAAACGAGCGGAGCGTGCAAAAATTTAGTTTCATTGTCGAGGAGTTTCAGTGGATTCGTCGTCGATAGATCGTATGTCATTTTATACCTTAAGGGGAGAAACAGGGCTAAACGGTTGAAAAAATCGATTTTTTTTTATTTCATAAATTGTTAGTAAAACTATTAAAAAATATGTTCGCCACGTGTATAACCGAGCGGTCACTATTTTTTCAAACGCGTTTTTCTGAAAACGACTTTTTTTGAACTTGCGTACACGCTAGTTTGAAAAGTTTTCAACCAATCGTTTTGAAAATTGGCAGTTACTTTCTTCATAGTATTGCACTCTATATGAACCTAAAATCGGAATATTATCATTATTTAAAATAATTTTTTTTTGCAAATAAAGTTGTAAAAAATGGAAAAAAATCATGCTTTTTTGTTTTGACCCCTGTAAAAAATTCAATTTTCTATTTTTTTGATAGCATTTAGGTTCATATAGAAGAGAGACATATGATAAAAGTAAATTCCAACCTCGTTTGATTTCAGATGAAAATTGCGGCTTCCAGAATGTACGCAAAATGCTGAGTCTGATTGTGACCTGTAGCATGGGGTCGCTAATATCCCCGGTGTTTGTCAAGAAAATCCTTCAAAAATTTTAAAGTATATACTTAAATATATGTATAAAATATTCTCAAAGTTTCAATAAATTATATTCATTTTTTAGTCTATAAAAAAATTCATAAAAATCATCGAGAAAACGCTGTCCTAACCCTATTTCCCCCCTTAAGGGCTCACATACCCCTGAGATTTTCAAAAAATTCATTTTTCCTAGAGATTTTTATTCGTTATACTTTTAAAAATAAAAAAATAAAACTTTTAACAAAATTCCACTCCGTTACAAAGTTATAGCAATAAATGTGACCGGACATTAGGTCACAGAAGCGGGCACTAGAAACTTTAAACGCGTTTTTCTCGAACCGATGCTTTTAGACAGTGTCAGCACGATAACTCAGTCAATTTTCACTATTTTTTAACTTTTTTTCATTGTAAATCTTTATAATTATTTTTTCTATAGTCTGACGAGAGGTTTTTTTAATTTTTTGATTGGACAATTTTTAATAATTTATTAAACTCTATTTTTTTTAAATTGCAGACTGATGTTTGACATACTGAGATTTCTTTACTTTTGGAAAATAATCAAAATTTCCTTCGTCAGACTGTTACTACTACATTATTTTACTAGATTCTTTTTTATTTTTGCAGATAGGATAATTTTTGGTGAAGTTATGATGTCGACAAGGAGGTGCCATAGTTTTCATCAGTAGTCCATTTATCCCCGTAAAAAATAATGTTAATATTTTTTTTTCATTAAAAACAATTTTTTTCTTATAGTTGAAAAGTTAAAAAACATGTGAAATCAACAATTACATTTTTTTCACTATATAACCTCTATAATAATTTTTCAAATTTACTCGATTTTCAGCGCGCGCAGCGGTATGTGAGACCTTAAAATGGCTGGTAAAATGTGTCTCTCGATGAAACGAGAGGAGAATTTAAATTCGTTCGACAATCATTGTTTTTAGTTTAAATTTTAATAATTTAATAAATTTAAGCAAACACATAAATGAATATAATAGAAACGAGTTATCTTCCAGAGTTTGTGCCCAAGTGTGTGTCAGAGCTTGAATATTAAAATTTCTCCAATAAAGATTTCTCTACTGATTTTTTGTAAATAAATATCCGTCAGAAATAGTGGATTACATTGAAAAAATATTAAAATTTCTCTCAGGCCTTAGCCATTGCAAACTATTAGTGACAGGCCATGCATCAAATTGCCAATAGCTGTGTATGATTTATATTCTACAAAAGATGGACTCGCCGGGCTCGGAAACGTAGTTGTGCGCCGGAATCACTGAAAGTCAGCGTATTTCAGCTAATGACTCTAACGAAAGCAGGTAAAATCGTGACGCTTAAACCGTGTGCTCTATAATCAACGATGTAGCGATGCCAGTCACACACAGTGAGAGGTGACAGCCAGACCGAGACTCTGCGAGCAACATAGAAAATAACGTATACATTCGGCACGGACGATATAGCACACGGAGAGTATACTAAACTGATGGAACAGAAAGAATATTCTGGTTCAACCACGCCTTTTCTACTTGAGTTCCGTAACGAAACTTTCCTGCGACAAAGCCAGATGGCAACAACACAATAATTTACCCTTTAAGGGAGTCAAATCACGAAAATGTGTTCAAAATAAAAACCAACAAAGTATTTTGTTTGCTTTCGAAAAAAATAGCCCATTCTCGTAACTTCTCCCGTAACTTCTGGATTTGCCTTGTAAGTGAAGTTCAATTTTTTTGTGCTAACAAAATTTCCTGCGTTTTGTAAGACTGTCATATATCTTTTTCTATTAAAAACCTTGCGAGAGCGACTGTATAACTTTTTTTTCAAATGGACCAATTACTATTCAATGTGCCAATGATGATACGGTTTCTTCCATTACCCTCGTCTTACCCGGGGAAAGGAAGAATCGTGTCGATAGACGGTCAAATTCATTTCAGAGTACAGAAAAATTATTCATCCCTCTCTAATTATCGGCCAGCATTCTTCAAGCCTCGAAATCATCGTTCTTTAGTTACAGCCCACAGTTTATGTTTTTCTTCTTCTGTGTTTTTTTCCGGCATGAGCGCATACTCTATTAATTAGCAAGCCGCAAGCGTAACCAGCAGAATTTTTTTCTTCTTCTTATTATGTATTAGTTAAACATTTCTTGAGACTCGTAATATCTAATCCAATCGGGATATTACCATTTGGAGAGTACCGGAGAGTAGACGAGAGAGAACCTGCGAACGGTGAACCCTCTCTAGTTTCCGCAATTCCAAGGACGGAAAAATGAAAGTGAAACCACACATTCGAGTAGATTTCCATTTCACAGACATTTATCATTCTGCAAGGCACATATATATCCACTGGTGACAAACAAAAGGGCGTAATCACCATCAATTTAACTTCTCAATCGTGTGCACTTTTGTTTCTCAGCAAACGATATCTCTATGTACGAAGCAAATGTACCTAAACTTAAATGCGTACGAGAGCTATTTGGCCAACGAGATCGGTACGTGCGTGCGCTAGAATTTCTCTCTATCGAATAACATTGACGAGCAAGTTGCGTGGGAAGAATAGAAATTTTCCGGAACGTGAAACTTATACCGGATAATCCATCTCTTGTGTGCGATCGAAAGTGGAGAGCACCTCGACGCGTTCCCTACTTCGATAAAGAAACCCGATTTTTTTTCATCCCTTCATTCCCAACACGAAGTTTTTATTAATTTAACAAATTCCTGAACGATTAATAACATTTTATGTGGTCAAGTAACACGCGTGGTCAATTGTGAGTTGGTTCCGATATTGATATATTTCTTCATCCCTTAATTCGTAACTTTTTTCTTACCAAATCTTCAATAATTCATCCATTTATTTATCAACGATCAATCAAATTCGATTACCTCCACGATAATTTTCGGATCTCTTTTGTTTTTCTTCTTTCACAAAAACTTTCATCAAATTCGTTAACTTCGTCGTTTCAAACATGATTTCATAAACAAACTGTTGTAATTTTCGAACGACGATTGTAATGACAAATGTTTAACGAATTAATTCATAGAAGATCTTTTAAAAAGAATAACGAGTAATCTTTCACGAAGATCGTACATAAATTACAAATTTGACTTCTCAAAAACAGCCTGCAAAATATGTGTCGAGGATTAATTAGCACAAAATGCGTAATATCTCTATAAATTCATCGTTATACGATTTTTTTTTTCTTCTACATAGAAAGTCTCTAATCCAGACTTATCTTCAAATTAGACCACTTTCCCTTTCGAAATGCGTGCAAATAATATTGGCAGGTAGTAATATACGATGTTTTTTTAAAATTGATTTCGATCAATTTCTAAATTTCGTTTCTCTGTCACCAAACTTTCAAACAATTCGTAGAACTTGGCTAAACAACAAAAATACGAGAGAATATTTACAAAAAAACGAACAAATTTCCGGAGAATGCTGTACTTCTACACCGTTATGATTTACGTCTGGTGATTGCAAGGGAAACCAGTCTGAGAACGTAATATAAACGAAGTCGTAAAAAAAAAAAAAACAAGGTGAAGAAACTGCACGCGGTTGAGAGAGGTACACACGCGAGATTCAACGGATGTTCTAAAAACTTTACAAACTCGCATTTCTGTCACGTTGCACATTATTGCATGGATATAGTTGAAATAAAAAATTGTTCCTCAGCAACAGTTCAACGAGCTAACTGATATAAGCGAGCGAAAGATGCCACGATGGCATTTCAGCTTAATGATGATAATTTAATTTTTGCTAATTTATATATTACAATGAATCGCAACTCCCGCAAAATTTTGTCCATAAAAGGTGCATAAAGAATGGCATAAGTACGCGATACAAGTATATTAACGATTGGTACACATATAACGGATTAACATTGATACCCAATTAAACAAATGAATGAATGCACGTTTCCAATCCACAATATACCGTCGTGATTATGTCGATATCAAAGCTATGTGACACGAGCATATATATATGGTTCGTATGTCGAAATCCATCGATTAAAGTCACCGACACGTTTCTGTGACAGTGCGGTTATTATTCATACGAGAAAATACCGGGCGCGGGCATGCGTGAAAAAGAACGTAAGAGACAGGAAAAAAACTCGATGAGACTGACTTAAACGATTTAATGACGATGATCCTAATAATATAAAACGTGAAAGTCGTGGAATATGTATAACGCGATATTGCAATTGTAAACGGTGAGAGTGAAACACGAGTTAAAAATATGAACGTTGAAATATCCTCGTTGTTAATGCAAAGCACGAAAGTACCCTCGGAGTTACCATCTTGTGACCACTGAACGATTAATTTCTATTGTTACTTCATCGCTCGGTAAGTTGGCCACTGTCGGCGACAATTGTCACGTGCGTATTATGGTCCCGTTTGTACGTCACGTTGCATATAAAACGCACATGAACGAGAGGCAAGCGTACCGATTGCTAACACTGTCGGAATTCGTGACAATTTAGATATTCTGTCTTCTCTACTGAAATTAAGTAACTTTTCAACTTTTTATCATTCCTATAAAAATTCTCGCTATATTGCGTCACTTTGCGTTCTACATTTTCATTAGTTCACTTCAATGGATCGTTGTGGGTTTATGGTATTTAAGAAATTACGTAGTTTAGCGACGGCTCTTTTTCTTCATCCATGTAGAACGCTTTTGTGTTTCGATTATTCAATTTCTGTGAAATCGCCACACCCAATCATTCAAATCGAATCAACGTTCGCTATGTTTTTGTGTTTACCAATACTCGTGACTCACTATTTTGCTCTTTCAATGTTAATTTGCACTTTCGTTGAAATCAAGACATTAACAAACAGTCGTAAGGAGGTTTGAAAAGATAATTCATACCCTTGGATGTATTGGAAGTATTTAATAAAAACTAATGACAGTCGCGATTGCTAGTTATGTTGCCCTCGAATGTAGTATCAACATTTTTTTTTTACTTTTGAAAGTATTAATGCATGTTTTTCCGTTGTCAGCGAAAAGTATGTATGAACAATGTTAGTCATGTATTATTATTTAACTAACCTCTTTGCATTGAGTAAAATTGCCCTACGAAAATGGCTATGTTAATAGTGACGATTGCAAAATTTCTTATCAGAAAACAGGTCGTTAGCTTAACCCCAATACATTCAAGTATTTGATAACAGAAAAAACAAGATTGAATACCAAGTTACAGTAACATTTTCAGATTTAATTTTTTTTAAATGCAGTAAGATTACACTTTTTATTTTCTTGACATCAACTTGAAATTTCGTATCAGATTTAACCCCTAACGGGCACACTTCAGCGGAATTACATGACGGTCATATTGGGGTAGTTTCAGCCCACACTATAAAAACAATGCTTTTGCTGCAATGAAACTATTTAAATTTTCGAATTGAAAAAATTATAGGATAACTTGTAACATCCTTCTATATGACGGTATTGTTCTTTTCACATAAAATTTGATTTTAAAGATGAAAAAATCATTTGTATACTAGAAAAATCAGAACTTATAGAATTTTTTATATTAAAAACTAAAAATTTAACCCGTTTCTCTCGAGAAGTGGCGCTTCAAGAAGAAAATTAGTGCAATAAAGCCAGTTCCAAAGAAGGTATTTATTTTGAAAATCGAAATGAAGAATCGTAGGGAAAAACAAACTTCTATTTGAATACATCAGTTTATTTCCAAAATTTTCGTCTTGTCAATTAGACTAAATTGACGTTGAATTTCTCCAGGGTCAATGTGACCCCACAGAGCACATCAACGGTCAAATAAAACTCGAAAAAAATATTTCCCACGGCATACGACGGCGCAAAGAAATAATTTAGCATTAATCATTAATTGAAAAACTTACAATACCAAAAAAAGAAATGTACAATTGTAAGTCACCCCTTCAAATTTTGTTTCATAAAATCAAAATCTCATTCACGATAAAAATAGATAGTATTAACAATTTCATCCTCAGCTCACCCCCATTTTACCTGTCCCCTGCTGTGTAACAGCAAGCCTTGTAGAAAACGAGAATGGTACACACGCAGTTAGACATGGATGAGATAGAGGAGCATAGATATCGTCGAGAAGTAATTATTGATGAAAAAAATAAGATAGGAAAGTGGGCACGGGGGTCCCAGTCGTCGCATTTTCCCACAGTGGGTTGTAACGTGACTCAAGACAACAACTGCACTAAACACGAATGTACCACTGTCAATATGTATGTATATACATGTATGTATAAACCTACACACGCGTGAATCGCGAAGTACACAGGGTAACATACGTTCGGTGGAAAAACAGCAGGCAATATATCAGTAGAAAACCGGGTGATTGTAGTAATACATGGCAATTTAACGAGGACTTGTACTTTTTCCTGGGATTAGCCTAGAAACAATTTTATTATATTCCCCGCAATATATATATGTGTGTATTCTTACATATATTACGTGTAAAATGCGTGAGATGATTTTTTTTTCCTCCTGATGACGAGATTTTCGCCCTCGGAAATGATCACACGCTGTACAAAGATACGTGTACATATGATACACTCGCGCGGTTTCAAGGAAGCTGGAATTAATCATCCGAGTCTCTGTGTAACGTACGGGATACATGTGTGAAATTATACTGTTCCTTGGATATATCGAATAACCGGTAATATACGATAAATATAAACGATTATCGAGGACGCCATGCCTGACTGATTCTAATATCATATAGTGCATAAAATACTTTTATTAATTATTCACGTCAATATAATGAAAAGATCTTTGACTTCATATAGCACGACGATTTCGTAAGGTGAAAAAAAGAAAAAAGTCTCCAATTTGCATTGCTATAAATTTGAAGTGGCGTCGAACGCGATTTAATTTTTCTTTATTAAATTAAATCCGCGCAATAAAAAGTCTTTCGCGCATTGATGAATTGCGAAATCGGGTAAAAAGCGACAGTATAATTTTGAGAATACCACGAAAATGAATATAATTTGTTTTTCCCTTGTCGCCTCTCATATTATCGGTTTCTTGGACTATTAAAAGAAAACACAATGTATAAATTGGTGCGTAAGTGAATGGCGATAAAGAACGGCTGATATTTTGCAAAAATGTAGAATGCGAATCAACGAGAAATAGTTTGCTTTTCGTTCGTCCAACGATATTGACATTTACTATCGAAGCGTTGAGGCGACACTATAATTTTGAAAATACCACAAAATTGACGATAATTTGTTTTTCCCTTATTCCCTCTCCTATTATTGATTTCTTTTGGTATTAAAAGAAAATACAATGTATAAATAGTTGCGTAAGTGAATGGCGATAAACGACAGCTGATATTTGCAAAAATGCAGTACGCTAATCAACGAGAAATAGTTTGCTTTCCTTTCGTTCAATGATATTAAAATTTACTAACGGAGTGTTGTTGCCTTTATTATCTGCGAGGTACCATTGAGAACACTTTCGCAATGAGAATATACCCCGTACGCTTTTTAACTTCGATTTCTCGGGGGCTATTAATTCCAATCAGAGGAAATGAAGCGTTGTATATAAAGAAAGAAATATATTTATTTATTTATAGAGAGTTGCTTGGTTCCGTTGAAAATTAATGATTGCCAGGATTGTTAAGCATGGATTTCTGCACTCTGACTTACCGATTAATTGCGGCGAAAGAATGGGCGCAACCATTGGCCGAAAACGAAAGTTACGACCGTGACCTGCCTCGATCGGAGAACCGCCCAATTTAAACGATGTTTTTTTTTTTCTTCTTCGTTCATTGGTATATTACGATAATATTTTAACGACATTGCGTAATCATAATTTCAGACTTACGAAGCACACGTTTTAAGAATCGGAGCACATGCACAAAAACCATTGTATATGATTAACCGTTTAAGGGTCGAACAGAAAGTATCGGAAGGAAGAAACGAACTTTCGATTTCTAATGGTTTCGGACGTGCGAGCTAAATATTTCACTCCCGTTCTTAATAATTCACATTAACTTTCCATTTTTACTAAATGATAAATATTCAATTACTTATATATAAAATTATAATGTCTCTGTCCATTTATACCCTGCCCGGAATAACGTGGCAAAAATTTACATAAATTTTCAAAGGATTATAAAATTTATGCTCGAAATAAAACGTCGCGGTTTTCGGCGTGACATAATGTATTTAAATCTATATATTCATACGTAACAATTCAAATTATCGTTAACATGTTTTGACACATCGGCCCTCGATATAATTAACATTTCGTCTGTAAACGTTTTTTTCGCACCTCCCGTCTGTAAGGTGGGTCTTTCACGTCCGGCCGTTATTTCCCCCCCTTAAATGGACTCAAAAATTCTGAAAAAATTCATGCTACTGTTCGAAATATTCGTTTTGAAGTACGAATTGTAAAATTCTCGAAAATTAAATTTTCGAGAGCGTCCACCCTTCCCCTATTACCCGGGTACAAACCAAAGGTGTTTTTGCTCGGACACGAACGACCCAGGTTTACAGATGAAGTGTTAAAAGTGAGTTTAATTGGAAAATCAGAATCCGTATCTCGTGAACATTTCGCGATAATAACAAGCCGGTTTTCCACGAAAACACTTTTCCACCACCACCACCACCATAAGCATTCGTATACCGAGAGGGTGCATTAGACAAATGACAAGAATCTAAAATCGGTATGTAGCTCCGTCAAAATATCGTCCACCAGTGTTTTAACCACCGTACAAAATTTTTTTTCAATGGCTAATAACTTCCGGTATAATCATTAGCTATGCTTTAATTAAATGAAATTTAGTGATCAAGAATTTATTTAAATACAATAAAATTTAATCAAGAATTGGTTTTTTTAAATTCGTTATAAAGTAATAAACAACATGTTATTTAAATTTAGTGAAGGGATTTAACCACCAAACAAAGTTTTGTTTCAATGGCTGATAACTTCCGGTATAATCATTAACTATGTTTTAATTAAATGAAATTTAGTGATCAAGAATTTGTTTAAATTCAATAAAATTTAATCAAGAATTGGTTATTTAAATTCGTTATAAAGTAACAAACGATATTTTATTCAAATTTAATGAAATGCATCAAACAATAATTTTATTGAATTCAATGAATTTTGCTAAACGGCGTTTCCATTGCATTTACCAAAATTTAATAAACAAAAATTTCATAAAATTTTTTAAAATTTTTATAAAATTTGTATTAACTAAAAAAAATGTTTCCAATAAATCTTTCAATAAATCATATTTTTGATGAAATTAAAAAAAATCCTTTTCAAAGTGTTCAAAGTGTTAAATCACTATTGGTTTATTAGTAGATTGGATGAATGTTTTTTTTGTTTTTCAATTATTAGCCAGAACGGTAGCACTGATTGTAGAGGGTCTTCATTATCGACGATCAATGATAACGATAAAAATGTCACACGTACCAGCAATATAATCCTCATGGTGCGTGGATACGCTGTACAAGAGATGTCGTAGAAAGAACGGTCCTCTGTGAGTTTCACTGAGAGAGTGCAGACGGATAGTACGAAACACGATCCTTTATAACCTTACCTATACCGCGAGAGAGAAAGAATACTTTTTTAACGCTGATAGTGGGGGTCTTTTCCTCTGTACTGGCCTGTTCATATAGCCGAGAGAGTAGTCTCGGTAGTCTCTTCCGCGGCGATCGAGTAGCCGACTATAAGGTATAATGTGTCCTAATGGAAAATCATATATATATATATATATATATATATATATATATATATACATTCATGTATGCCTATAAATATATATTTGAAACGTGCACCACAGCTCTCAACGATGGCCATTGCCAAACTCATATCATAGTTGATATCGTTTTTATATTGGATATTCCTGCCTAAATCTACCTGTCGATTCTTATCAACGTCCATTTTGTTTCCTCCATACACTATGTCGTTGCATAACGTCACAAAAGAATAAATGATCCATAGAAAAATTTATATTGTTCTGCATTATTGATTTGACATTATCAATCAAAGTCTTGAATTAATTCTCTTATCCCTTCTATTTTTTTTTTTTTTCTAAAATATAGATACATATATTATTTATTAAAATATCACCTGGAAGTGTTTGTTAGTTACTTCCGCAATAATTTTATTTCGGAAAAATAACTTGAGAAAAATTTATATTTTTTTGAATTATTGATTTGACATTATCAATCGAAGTCTTGAATTAATTTTTGTTATCCCTTCTATTTTTTTTTTTTAATAAAATATATATATATTATTTATTGAAATATCATGTGGAAGTGTTTGTTGGTTACCTCCCCAATAATTTCATTTCGAAAGAATAACTTACGTTTACTCGAATAACCAGTTATTGATTATTAATATACAAAATAGTAATTATTTATAATTTCACAGAACTCATAATTAGTTCGTGACAAAATTACAATATTGAATGATTTTCAAATTTTAAATGATTTTCATTTAAATCTTCGTATCTCTTAATTTTTCGTCAGACCTAAATTAACAACCCCTATCTTCAGGATCGTCCGGAATTCATATCATACCCAGAAATTTATTGTATAAAATTTCAGAAAATGTAACGCCAACTAACACGGCTAATTTAATCCTTTTATTTCTAAATTCAATTTTTTTTTGTAATCCAACAATATTTTGAGACGCAATGCAGAATACGAAGAAAAACAATGCGAGGGTTATAGATCAATCGATTTAGCATGAAATACCGTGTATGTATAATATACATAAAAACTCATACCACGAATCATTGCCAAATAATTTTAATCGTATGTGTATGCTCGATGCGTAGCATGGAATTACACCTCCCATGTCTGGTCGGGCAATGAAAGCATCAAAACATACTATATATTACTCCAGACCATCGGTATAGTTTCAGTTGCCATATATTGTAATATATATATATATATATAATATATTATATGTTACAGTGAATACGAAGGCGGATACGGATTAGCCAACATACATCGTACTCGCGAGTCTCGCGCCTTAGGGCCGTGAGAAGAGTGTAGGTGCAGAATCGCGGCACATTATTTTGCACCGCTTTTTTTTTCTTCCATATCATATATGTACGTTTCAACGGTCACACGACGACCTACGATCTGAATCTTTTTTCGTTTTACCCTCTCAATGAAAATGTATACATTGAGAGTGTGTGTCTGTAATATTATTATGTACCATATGATGTGGATATATCGAATTCATTGCTCACGTACCTTTCAAAGCCTTTTGACACGATATTACAGATGTAAAACCTTTATCGACTCTTTAGAAGCATACATATTTCGAAGCTTTTGTACGTACTGTCATTTACAGTGACAGAGGTTTCATCATTCAACGTTGCCTTATAAAGTATGTGATTTATTTTTTTTTTTTATGATTATTAAGGGTTCACATACCGCTGCGCTCGCTGAAAACTGAGAAAATTTGAAAAATTATTATAAAAGTTATATAGTGAAAAAAAAACTAATTTATTGATTTCACATTTTTTATTAACTTTTTAACTATAAGAAAAAAAACTAAAAAATGTTATTTTTAAATATTAACATTATTTTTTAAGGGTATAATTGGACTACTTATGAAAAGCCATGGCTTCTACATGTCGACATCATAACTTCACCAAAAATTATCCAATCTGCAAACAAAAAAAGCACCTAGTAAAATAATGTAGTAGTGATAGTCTGACGGAGGGTATTTTTTTTTTTCACAAACATACAGAAATTATAGTATTTTAAACTTCAGTATGTAATTTAAAAAAAAATTAGTGTTTAATAATTTATAAATAATTGTCCAACTAAGAAATTGAAAAAAACCTCTCGTCAGACTATAGAGAGAACAATTATCAAGATTTAACAAAAAAAAAAGTTAATAAATATTGAAAATTGACTGAGTTATCGTGCTGACACTGTCTAAAAGCATAGTTTCGAGAAAAACGCGTTTAAAGTTGCTGGTAGATAGCCGTCCCAACCCGATGGGACGTCTGGTCACATTTGTTGCTATAACTTTGTAACGGAGTTGAATATTTTTAAAAGTTTTTTTTTTAATGCTCAAAAGTATAAAGAATAAAAATCTGTAAAAAAAAATCGATTTTTTGAAATTTTCAGGGGCATTCGATCCCTTAAGAACATCTTAAATTATAGGAATGAAAAAACAATTACAAAATTTTGTCGTAGCTGCAAGAAAAAAAAGTTTCAATGATTAAGTTTCATATCAAGGGCATTTTGATTCGTAGAAGAGAAGATAGATATTCTCAGGTGAACAAATACGTATAATGTACATAAAATGATAGAATTCAGGTCCAATAATCGATTCCAAAACATTCGTTAACCTACATCACAAATTTTACGATAAATTAATATTCAAACTTATGCATCGTGAATGTACAAACAATTTTCACTACTTTTTGTCTTTGGAAATCTGTTCGACGCAGCTGTCGCGACGAATACCGATGAGTATGTCTTTTCTTTTATTATTCCTCACTTTCGTATGTACAAAGTATAATTCGTCGTCATTAGTTTTTTTTTTTTTTTTTTTTCCCTCGTCACAAATTGATCGTAATCTGCGAAGTAAGAGCGAAACCCACTGACCTAGTCTGAGACATGGATGAGCTCGCTATAGGGGTATACGAGAGAAAACTCACGAGAAAAGACTTGCTTTCGTTTACCATTGCACTCCACAGCGACGAGAAAGAGACAATATTTTTTTCTCTCCTACTCCCTCGATCTTTCGCTCTTTGCGTTAGTATGAGTTTTACTCTCCGGATCATCAATGAGGAAACGTCTCTTGAATGGATGACTAGGTTAACGCGCTATCTATAACAGTGAGCATCTATACATATATATCAATTGATGGATATAGCGTTAGTGTAACTGCTCAAGAGATTATAAGCTTCCAGCGCGAACTGTTCATTGCGAGCGCCGAGCCGAAGATATCCTCGTAGTAACGGCCCGTATGTGGTCAGACGCCGCGAGGCAACTCTGCATTTTCATGCGGAGGTAAGTAAATCTCTTAGTTCGCTATTTTCGAGCTAATTACACACTAAGCCTGGGATTTTTTCCTCCAATATAATTCACAAGCTTATTTATATAAATTTGCGGTGAGGCACACATTGACGTAATGAATTTCACTTATTTCGAAAATGTAATAAAATGTTTGATGACACAGGAATCTGTAATTTCTTCTGGAATTAGTAATTTGTTTACTGTAGCAATTTACCTTCAATACCTCTTTTCTCGATCGTACACGAAATATCTGTACAAATTTTGCATCAACATACTTCGTACTAAACAGAAAAATTGTTGTGTTTAGTGAAAGATATAAAGAAAATTGTAAATACTGTTGTATTTGAGAAAAGAAAGTAATTATTATTTAAAGGAATGGATGGTTCCATTTAATTGTTCAGATTTTCAAAAATATACCTACGCATTCGAATGTTCCACGTAATATCGAGAAAAATAATGAATTCTAAATGCTCCAATAATTACAAGTTCATTCGCAGTGACCAGTTTCCATAGATAATTCACCGAGGAATCTGACGACCGTGGGTTTGAGATCATTTATTTTTCACGCTACTTATTTGGTGAAAGTTACGAAACCTTGTAAAAATTCTTCGAAATTCCACTTCACTCGTAGCATACACGAGTTTCGTTGAATTTCTTTATTTTACAAGAATAAATTACTACTTTTCAACAACTGACGTTACAAAAATTCACTTCCGACATAACTAATTAAATATTTGGATGTATTGGAAATAAAAAAGAAAATTCGAGGAATCAACGTGTAAAATGCAAAGTTCCTTTCTATATAATGAAGATGAAGAACATTCATTCAATTGCTCCAATATTTTTGTATTGGAGCAATTAGATAAATGTTGCTAGAGAGAAAGCTAGATTTAAAAAAATTATTAATGTTTAATGTCAATATTTCGAGCATTTTCCGCTTCTGTTTTTTTTCGTGATTTTTCTTTCGCAACGATGTGCTAAAATTATTGCGAACACATCCACAATGAAATTTAAAAAACTCTTGACTCCAGCTGTACAATGACGCGCAAAAATCTCCGACATTGATCCAACAATGAGTCGAAATATAATTTAATGTATCGATTACGATAATTTGGTCATGTAATTATCGGTAAAAATCGAAAGGTTACATGTCATCGAACTCCACGTTGCAATTAGTCAGCTAAATTATTATTTTATTTATTTTTCGTACATCGAGATAATTGTGTCCGCGTGTATCCGTGATATTTTTAGTGTCTCTATGCTCACACTCAGATCTCGATAAAGGCGAATTGGTTTTCTTGAATCACGAGCCTTCAGCAAATATAACATATATTTCTAGTGTAAAATAGATTGTAGCGGTGGCGGGACTCGATAGGATACACGGCTGGAACGAACGAAGGGGAAAGCTATATTATTTTCGCGAAACCTATCTTTTTCGAACTTGTTAGCGGCCGACGTGAAAGACGAATTACGAACCTCTACGTGTTATTATATTTATTTACTTATTTTTTTTACGTAATTTCACATCCATTGCTGGATGAGTGATACTTCAACGAGGAAGGAAAGAGAGTATAGACTCGTTAGTTTATATCAGAAGGTTATATATAAATACATATATACAGGGTGTCGCAAAATTGGCACGTCAGAGTGACACGGGGCTTAGATTGGCTCTGGACCTATCAGAATAAAAAAAATATGATCTCAGTGAAAGTTTCATGGTTTTCGAGAAAAATCGTCTTGCTCAATTTTTCGGAAAATCGCTACTTAGTACTTGTTATTCTGTTACCATTGCTATGAAAGTCCAAATCAACGTCTAAATTTTCACCGAGACCTAAAGTGGTTAGAAACACAAACGAAAACAGCGAGATAACAAGAATAGCGATTTTCAGAAAAATCATCATTATTAATTTTTCGGACAATCGTTATTTTTGTTTCCTCGCTGTTTTCCGTTTGTTTTTCTGACCACTTTAGGATTCGTTGTGAATTTGGACTTTGATTTGCTTACGATTTGGACTTTCATAGCAATGGTAGCGGAATAACAAATACTAGGTAGCGATTTTTCGAAAAAACAAAAAAGACGTTTTTTGTCGTAGACCATGAGACTAATAGTGAGGTCATATTTATATATTCTGATAGGTCCGAACCCAATCTAACCGCCGTGTCACTTTGTCGTGCTAGTTTTGAGACATCCTGTAAATATATATATATTATTTTATACACGATATATATGCGCCGCACCCAAGATTATTAGGCATATTTTCTACCGATTCGCGGACACGCCAGTCACGTATAATACTCGTGCACTTCTCTTTTTCACAAGCACGTATAACACGTATGTGAGATACGTAGCCACGAAGGGTTCCATGCCAAACAGATCAAAGTCTGACCATGACCCTGTCGAATTTGATCGATTACGCTTGCTGTTCTTGTACACTAATCGTAAAAGGCAACAACCAATTATTTAAACATTTGTTTTAACCAATCATCCTTTATTCTAATTTTGTCTTGCAAAATCGAATGTTTTTAAAAACAAAAATAATCATTCTACTTCAAAAATTGAAAAATTAATTTACTCATAGAAGGGGATTTCTGAGCGAAATAAAGTAATGACATAACAATGTGCAAATTTCTAATTTACACGAGTTTTTAAGTTTATTTTTTTATAAATGTAACATTCTGTGTAACATAATTGATTATTTTAAGCCTATTTTAAGCATAATTGATTAATTTTGTATAACAACTCTTTTGAACTTTCTGTAACTCATGAAAAATATATGGTTGATGTAAAAAATTATGAAAAAAAATTCTGCGTTTTAGAATGATTACAGTGGTGTAAAAAATAATTGATTCAATTCGATAGGAACAGAGATGTTGGTCGAGCTCACAAGGAATACCTTATATGCATATGTGTGTGTGCGTGTGAGTTTTACGAGAGTAAAAGGAGATTTTAATCATGATGAATGGACGAAGTATTTCATTTCCTAACAAAAGCAACATTAATGCACCATATATGCTTATTATATAGTTGGATCGGCCGCGAAAACATAGTGAGAAAAACTTCTTCCAACGCCGCGACCCTTCATTTCGGTTTTTTATTGCGTGTCAGGAAATAAAAGATTTCGTTCTCCAATTATACATATTATAAAAAATTTTATTCGAATTAAGGATCAAACTAAGTGTCTTCAAATTGAAATACAATTAGATTGATTTTTTAATTCGACAATAAATCAATTTGATCTCTATCAAAATAACGTTCAGCAGGAACACACTTTATGCGAATGAAATTGTCATAATTTAACAAATAAATATTGTCAGAGTCCACATCCTTTTTCGGACTTTGGACATCTCTTAGCAAATGCTCCAAATAAGAACTTGCAATATTTTTCAAATTTTTAAACATCCTTTTGTTCTATGACCATCGATTTCAGAAACTTTTGACAATCAGTGTTAACATTTTTTTTACAAACTAATATTTAAAAAAACGGAGCAGAAATCACTTTTCCTGTGAAAGGAACTAAATTTGATGAGTTTATGTAGCCAAAAGGGATTCATAAGAATTCGACTTAAAAAAAAACCTCATAAATTCTTTACAAGGCATTTCCAGCGTTTATAACAATCGAGTAATAACTTTCCACTAGTTAACACATTGACCCTGTCTCATTGTCAATTCTTATCCTCCCACTGATATTTTACGATCAATAAATTCACAGAGAACGCTTTACATACATTTCTATTGTGACATATCTCGCATAAAAATTCTTAAACTTGCACTTGAACATGTCTCGAGACTACATGGTCCCTTTGTGGATCAATGACGAGATATTCGACCTCGCATATGCAGCAGCGGATGAAAATCGTTGTCGTGTGTAACACAACACTTGAGCAGGACTCACCGAAGCATATTTTATAAGAAGGTCACCTTGGATGAGGTAATCCACTATTTGCAATCGATGGTGTGCATATTATGACACAACACGTACCCTCTGCGGCGTGTTTTGGCTTCGGGCCAAAACATTGATTGCAATTTGTAACGTAATAATTTAAAAAAAAAAAATAGAAACGGTACGACACGCCCCCGAGAAATACATCGATGTACATGCGCAAAATAATTGATTATAGATAAATTCATTGTTTTGCTAGATTATGGCTATATTGTGTGTTAGGGTGGTTAAAAAAAAGACAGATTTTGAAATAACTAGTTGCCATTCTTCAATAACATTCTTTTTCACAAAAAAAAAATTGTTCGCGAAGGCTGTTAGACTTAGTGCTGCTTTATCTATGCTGAAATGAGCACTGAACAATTAATGGTTTTGGTTAATTTTATATTCAAGGATTTGACAATTCAGCGAGATAATCGTGTCTTTTACCAAAATGACAAGTTCCGTAAAAGTAGAAATGAGTGGGATAACAAGCCGTTCGTCAAACACATCTATCCTTCACATGTTATTGACAGTGGCATGTTATTTAATACTGTCTTACCGATCTCCGCTATTT
The DNA here is from genome assembly GCA_958009045.1 of Oxytorus armatus. Classification (NCBI taxonomy): domain Eukaryota; kingdom Metazoa; phylum Arthropoda; class Insecta; order Hymenoptera; family Ichneumonidae; genus Oxytorus; species Oxytorus armatus. Next base: position 7,038,353 of record OY253751.1, on the reverse strand, counting down.
TGAAGTTAAAAAAACGACAATTCTAAACCGAATTTAATATTCGGTTTAGAATTGTCGCGGTTAACCGCGGCTACCGTCGGTTTATTTTTCTCTGTATTTGATGATTATTTTCTCACTTTCAACAATAATATTTAAACAAACGCGTTTAGTTCTCGATTTTGTGAAATTACATTTTAATAATTACGTTTATTTATTTTACTATTTCCGGATTATGTTTCTTTACCACCGACGTCATTTTATAGCGGATTTTTCCCGTTTTTTTTATTGGCCACTCAACGGATCGTAAAAAATTACGTCAGACTTATAAGGCACACATATATTATCGATAAACATTTTTCACATTCATACATTAATTATTTGTCATGCCTCGTAACGAGTGAAATAGATCTCCGATAAACCTTTCTCTTCATCATTAATTCTCGACTCCCATACCAACGTGAAAAAACAATCTCGTGAATATAATGCATTGATGTGTCACTCCGGAGAGACAAAAAGAAACTTTCGTCGTCGTCTTCGTCCAGGTTTCTTATTATTGTCATTCTGAACTTCCTAAGGATATTACCGAACGAATGCGGGAAATTTGACAATGTGAATTCCCACCAACTGACATTGTACACTCGAGTGACTGTGCAACACGAAAATTTGCCCATTTATTTAACATATAAATGCATCCTGTTTAAAAGTAATTCTGTAACATTAGCCCCTGTAATAGTCATCCCGCGAATAAATCCGCTAATTCGGCTGATTACGGTTGTGAGAATGGCAAAAACGCGTTTCTGGGTGCTTTTGATAATGACTCCCGAAAAAATATATTCGAGATACAAATCGAGGCCATAAAATCGTGATGCAATCAGATTTATTCCTTGAGAACCGTTTTGTTTTCTTTTTTTCGCTGTGTTATTTTTCTATCTTCGACGTCTATCCGCCTCGACATTCCCCGTTGAATTACGTAATCTCAAACTTTAAATACCTGAATACTTTTTGTGCGTAATATAAAAACAAATGAATCTCGAAGGCAACGAGCTTTGCGTGGCTGCAACGATGGTGGTAAGGATTATAGGCGCCCGTCACTGCTTGATCAATTTTTTGTTCGTTTACAATCTTTGCCGGAAAGCCTGTTTGTACAATTGTTGATATTGACGGAATCTACCGTTGGAAAAATAAAATAAATTCTATTTAAGCGCGAGTACGCGGTGGTAAAAATTAGTCGACTAGTTGGAATTAAAAAAATTGATTACTAAAGTTTTTAAAAATAATGTGATGTTATTAACGATGTTTCTAAACTGAAGAATGCTTAGTTGATATTTAACAAAATTTATATTTATCAATTCACGATGAGATCGTTCGTTTTTTAATGAAATTACTATCATTGGTTAACAATCAATATTAGCTTAAAGTTTAATTGATGTAAATTTTGTATTTAGTAGAAATATTACTTGATGACTTGGAGATTAGCTTCCAATCGTCAAGATCGGCCTAATACCACCTATTTAATGTTTCAAACACTGCCCGAAGATTCGTTAAAACAGGATCACCTGAATTTAGAGCAGTTTTTTTAAAATGTATAAACGAATCTTTCAATACGTTAAATTCAATCTATTTGAGCCAAGTGACCTATTGAAAAATTCGAGCGGCTAATAAGCTTACATAAATTCAAATAAACTTTGTTCCATTGAAATAAAATTAATCCACATCGATTGAATCTATTCATCTCGTTATAACAGAGTCCGAGAAATATGACATAACACTTAAAATCTGAAACCACTCATTAATATTCATAGAGATTAGACAATTCTTTTTATTTTTCAATATCGTATATCGTATCGGTACGCAAAAATTCCGAATAGAAAGTTATCGGGGCGTGTTTTTTTTTCACCAGAATCGAGAGGAGATCCGTGAGTATAGCTCGAAGCAAATGGACCACACCCTGGTTACAATTTATACCAAAGAGACTGAAAACTCGTCACACATGCAGATTTTTCGTCGATAACATTTGACATTTTTTTCGTATTAAAGTCAACAGTGAAATTAAACAATCTTTGATAATTCCTTTACGTTACAGGTATTTGGTAAGAAAAACTTTTCATCAATGTGCACTTACCTTTCGGATAATCATTCAGAGACTCGTGATTTTTTTTTTCGCTAAACGACGAATTAGAAAGTTATAAGAGTTAGCGAGCATTACAAGTGCGTGGCTGAACATTTAACTGTCGTGTTTTGTCTCTTCGGGTTAAACGTTACCGACCACACCCTTATGGCTCTCACCGTTACTGCTCTGCGATCTTTCTTCGGCGTATAGATTTCTCGTTAAATCGAGCAAACTTCAATGACCACTCACGGTAATTATCTCACACCATTCGTCTTTGACCACTTTGCCATGCTGACTAACCACATTCCACGTGAGCTGTGGAATTACATCGCTCTAGATAACTCTTCTAGATTGATCCGTCGTGTGTCTCGCCTTACGTCGCTAAATATTAGAAATCGGACGACAAGGAATGAAGAACAATTGAAAATATAGTAGAAAAAATGTTGGATTGAATAGAAAAAAATTAATAAAGAATTTGAAAAGTAATTTAAGAAGAGGATGAATGGTATCGAATGATTTTCCAAGCGGAAAAATCGTTTCGAGAATAGTGATACGCTTTTATTACGCCTTTTGCTTTTTTTTTCATCTGCCTCGCGTGTGATATAATAAAAATTATAACGTAAAATATATAGTATAAATGACGGAGTAAGCGTGTGTCGAACATCCTTAAAAGAGCGCGCGAAACACATCACAGAGTGGTCGAGCAGTGCGAGGTGGTTTGGTCAGCGGTAAAGATGTGTACTACAAATATAATTAGGTATATACACCGAGAAAAATGGATTTATACCATTTAAATAAGATTTTTTTGAACCGTTGAAAAGTTTCTTGTTTTTTAAAATGAAAAATATTTGATCAAGTTACCACTTGTGCAAGTGACGGTGTAATAAATTTTCTTTAATTGAAATGAATTTTTTTTTCTACATTCATACAATGTTCATTTAAATAGTATAAATTAATTTTTTATTCTTGTATATATCTGACGATATCGCACCGAATCCACGATCGTCCAGGATCCATCATCATCCTCCGGACGCTGATATCTCAAAGGCTAAAATGTACATCTTTCGAGGGCACTCAAAACGTTCATTTTTTTTCTTCACCCTCTTCATCATTGTAGTACCAATCGCGATTATCTCGGGGAATTAACAAAATGTATCGATTTTTTTCATTCGTGTTTAACGAATTAATTATCATTAGAAACTATTGACGAAACTATTCGTTGTTTAACGTTTATCAATAGTTCAATCAATAATTTCAAATAGTTTTTTTATATTCTCGTAATCTAATAGTAATTTTCCATGATTCGAGGATCACGGACAATTGGCAACCCGTAAAAGTACAACGAACTGGTTACCAAGCACATTGGACGAGAAAGAAGAAAAAGTGTATTTAATTCTCCCTAACGAGAGATCTTTCTCCCAGGCACGACAATGATTCAAATAATTTTCAAACGTTCGTTTAAACTTTTTCGACAGTACGAAACCAAATGCTTGATTCCAATTGATCCAATCCTTCCCGTCCCAGTATTTTTACATATTTCTAATTGTTTACCATGAGAAAAAAGTTTAATCGAAAGTCATTGAGTGGTTGATGTCCTATCGATAAAAAAAAATCCATTTGAGAAAGGAAGGAATCCGCAAAGTGATGAATTTTTTCACGGAAGCCAAATCCGAGTGGTATTTGCAATCAATCGGAGTAAACAAAATCACTCAATTTCCCAGATCCATTGGTAGAATGATGAATTTTTCTCAAATAGGCTCGTGTGAAAGGATAAAAACCCAACTTTGTCTTAGTAATAACCGAAGCTAATGTCGTGAAGGGGTGCGGAACCGCCTTGGGGTAGGGCATAATCTCTGGCAAGTTGATCGAGTATTCCACCGCTCGGTTGACTACGAGTCTGTGGCTGTGAACGCTCTTGAACCGGCGCTGGACTGAACTGAACGGGTCCCTGATTGTAAGCCTGAGAGGCCGGAGCTGGTTCGTCATAGGTGGACGAGCGTAAAAGTTGTGACTGACGTGGTGCGGCGTTGTATTGGTCGTTTGAGGCAGGCGCGAAAACCGCTGGCTTTGGCGGTGGTGCAGCGCGACCACGAGCCAATTGAGGGTTGTAAATGGCTTGGGTGTGAGACTGTGGAGCAGCTTGTTCGTACTGCGAGTAGTGAGGCTGACGAGCCGGTGGAGCAGCAACCGGTTGAGCGACAGCTCTTTGTGGTGCCGGTCTCGCCGGTTGTTGCTGCTGTTGCTGCTGATAATCGTAGTCCTGATAATTTGCGTTTTGATCTTTGTTCGTTGTTTCGTCAATCAGAGTGGGCGGTGCAACGGTGATACCTTCGCCGGCCGGCTGAAAACCATACTGATTCGCTCCGTACTCGACCACCCGCACTTTTCCGGTATCATCGACAAAACCATACTTTCCCTTAACCTCGCCGTTCGCCAATTTCGTCTCGATCTTGAACGAACCGTCGCCACCCTCGAAACCATAAGTATATGAACCATCCTCGTTGTGACGATTTATCTGCTTGAGAATCGCGACGGGGGTTGGTTTTGGTGCTGCAGCTGCCTGTTGACGTTCCGACGATGGACTTCCGGTTTCGTAACTACGCGGCGTTGGATGAGCCGGTCTCGATGGCTGCTCGTATTCCGCGTATTCGTCCTGCACGTAATTGCCCGATGACGGCTGTTGATACTGGCCGAGGACCATCGTCAGAACGGTCGCAGCCATCGTTATCTAAAAATTCACAATATGTTCAAGAGGTTTTTTTGTTTCTTAAATCGAAATCGGTCGAAGAAATATTGGAATAGGGATGGACAAATCTTATTTGGAATACACTTTGTTTATTGCAACATTTTGTTATTTTATTTATTTACTGATCGTTATAGAATTTACTGTTACGTGGAATTTATGAAAGTGGTCGTGTTCATTGAATGTCAATAAAAATGATTTGTCTTGGAAACTTTAGGAAGTAAAAAATAGCAATTTAGAGAACAAACATCAAATTATACCGAGATAATTCGCTTTAATTCAAAAATATTACTATAAACAGAGTTTGACACATTTGGAAACTAACAATTGGAAAATAAGTAGCGGAGTAATAGAATAAAAGCTCATTTTGAATTATACGTGTGTCCATTACTTCTAGTTGAAACACCAATATGCCGATTGAACAAAAAAAGTTGCTTAGTCATCTCTTGTGATGAATTTACATCGTATTATTGTAACGATACTCGGAGGTCCGTTCAATAAATCTCTATCGCTCAATGACGCCGTTATAATTTTTCAGCATCCGAAGTTCTCACAACTGAACGAGAAGATATTCACTCGTGTTTTCACTCGATTAAGGCGAGAGCGATTACTTCGCCATATGGTATCGCGAGAATTTACAATAGTAAACAAAAAAAACTCACGATGAATGATCATGAAAATTTCTATCGTGTCTCGTTCCCGGCGCAAAAAATATCCTCACTTGACCGCCGCTATTCGTGTTTCTCACGTATGGCGAGACGTGAGAAGTTTTCGAATCATCGTACAAACCGTGCAAATCGCGTTTTCGTTCGTATTCACCGAAATATAATTCGCGAATTCCCTTGAGCATTAGATAAAAGAATAAAAGCTTCAATACGTTGAGGAATATCGAGGCCGGTGACACGAGCGTCCAGAGTGTCGTGACGACAGCATTTTTCCCTTGACAACACATGCGGGTGAACATTTTTTTTTTCTTTTTCTTTAAATTACTATAATTTTTTTTCTCGTCATCTATCTGATTTTGGTTAATTCGAAATGCAACAAATATTAAACACAGTGAAGTTAGGTTTTTTTCCAAAATCGATTCATAATTTTTTTGTTTAATTTCCTACGACGAGGGGACGAAATAGAATTCCAAATTAGTAAAATTCAAGACAATCCATTTAGTCAATTTTATGCATGTAATTTAATATTACGATTTATTTGATTAATCAATTGATGCAAAGCTTGTCATTAAAATGTATTGCAATATCTTTTAATTTAATAAATTCAATTATAGTTAAAATTTCAATTATATTCAATTATGATTCAATTATATTTCAATTATATTTCAATTATATTTCAATTATATTTCAATTATATTTCAATTATATTTCAATTATATTTCAATTATATTTCAATTATATTTCAATTATATTTCAATTATATTTCAATTGTGTTTCAAATATATTTCAATTATATTTCAATTATATAATTTGAATTATAGTTAAAATTTCAATTTCGTTTATAGTTAAATTCACGAATTAGTTAAAATTTAAATCGGCAAATTCGTTCGATTAATTAATTGATTTAATCATTATATCTTCGTGAATTCAATTACTTCATTGAATTGCAACGTATAAAAAAAAATACCTGCCAGAAAAGGATATATAGCCGATTCGCGTAACTATACGCGAGAATTGCCCGAGAGTCCGCGCGAGTAACCGTGCGCGAACGAGCCTAGCATCGATGAATATGCAAATCGACAGCCACGAGACCGGACCTGTCGAGCCGGAAATAACAGACTTCCTATAATGCCACGCATGAACGTACACGTATATCATTATATCGATATATCGCAAGGGGGCGAATTGAATTTTTCCAATTCTCCAATCGACTCACGAGAAAGTGTTCGTTATGCGAGTACGCGGCGATAAGCACAAACTCGCGCCACCAGCAAAGCGAGTTTTCACTTCTCGGACCTCGGTGAGCGTTTCTTCGAGATACATTACGTATCTCGGTATACGCATTCCCGCGATTTCCAGTTATTACGTCACCGATTGGAAATTCGTACATTTTTGAGTGCCGAGTGGAGAAAATAAAAATTCTAACGGCAAAACAGATCTGGATTAGGATTGCAATGTTTTTTAACATCTGTTTCGGGGGAGAAAAATAAGTAACGTTAAAAAATCACAATTGATCAATCTTATTTGAGATCGAAGAATTAATGTCTAATTGATTAATCCAATGACCAAAAAGATAAATTTTTAATTTATTAACGAATGACTTTTCAATTAATAAAATCGATGTTTGATCAGAATGATAAAATTAATAACCGATTATTGGTGCGATTGGTTTTTGTTTTTCTTAATAATCAACTCTCAATCGAATACGATCCATAAAAACTTATTTTTTCCTGCAATTTAACTTCCCGAATTGTTGATAGATCAAATTTTTTTTCATCCCTTCGTGACCTGCGGCATACTAAAAATATTCTATCCAAATGTATCGATATAACAATTTATATACGATTTATTTAAATGTCCGTGTAAATCACGACAAATTCACGCAATATGGAACGGCAAAATGGAACTTGAAAGAATGTGAAAAAAAAAACAATCACTTTCGAGACAATTCGAGGTAAACGAAAAATCGAGAAGACACGCAATGTCTCCGGATGCACTTTTTTTGCTCCTAACGATACGATCGACATAAATCCATGACAAGAGAGTCCAGCTGTCGAACACAAATATTTCACAATCACAGAGTGCAGCATGTTGCCATTTCGAGGACCATGCGTTCGACGCACACACATTTTATTCGGCACCTCAGGATGAATAATTTTGCGGAAACGTATATTTATGATCGCGCGAGAATAAGAAGAAAAAAAAACGTTTTTCTCTCGTTAACATTCGTTGCACCATACGTACCGTCACAAGGGCGCGCATAGTGTCCAATTTTTATGATAATTTTATTTTTTTAATTCTCGTCTGTGTCAGTGATTTGCGAATGTGTTAGTCGGCAGCGAGGCTAGAGTACCAGCCGGGGCTCGAACTGAGGCCCTCATATACCTTACTGGATCCCGATCCTTCCACACCCCACCATCCCCTGTAACGCCCGCTTCGGGGGACTTTCACTATCTATTCGAGTCGTTCGACACCACCGCCACCTTGTCACGTTACAAGCACCTTATACTCATGGCTATTTATGCATGTGTTCGCATATGTATGTGCGAACAATTGCCCTCCAAACTGCTCCAATTCCTTCGACAAAATGTTAAAAATTCATTCAACGAAATCCGATATATATTTTACCGGTCTTGACGGTAAAAAACGATTTTACAGGATGCTGGTGACCGAATGAGGAAGCTAAAACTTTAATTTATTATTTTAAAGAGCAATTTTTGTGACTTATTGTTTTCTGATGATTTTTTTCAGTTGAAGTACAGTTGTATAGTTTAATAGTTTTTAAGTGACATTTTTTTTATAGTGTCAAACTGCTCCAATTCCTTCGACAAGATCTTAAATATTCGCTCAACGAAATCCGATATATATTTTACCGGTTTTGACGGCAAAAAACGATTTTTCAGGATGATAGAGACGGAATGCGGAAACTAAAACTTTAATTTATTATTTTAGAGAGCAATTTTAGTAACGTATTTTTCCCTCATGATTTTATTCTGTTACAGTGCAGTTGTATAGTCGATTAGTAGTTTTGTAGTGTAATGGAATGGAATTTTTGTAACAGTACTTATCGTTTCCGAAATGCTGCTTTTTAAAGTGCCATTTCTTTATAATGTTATTTATTCTGCAAAAATATTACAATTGATAAAATCGATAACATTTTTTTAAATAAATATTTATCCGAAGACTTTAAGGACAAACGTAAATCTTTTTGAGTTTTTGAAATCGGACTTATCGTTTTTGAGATTCAATTTCAAGTGCAAATGTGCACGAGATCGTGCATAAAAAAAATAACCGAAATGACTTTGCAACTTGGGTTCCCCGGACAAAAATAATATTCGAAAATGCATACGAGTATGCATAATGTAAAAAAAAAGTAGCATTTCGATATATTTTTTCTATACTTTCCAAATTTTGCTAAAAAATATATTTTACGTATTAACTTTTTCAATGTAAATATGTGACCCATAATTTCTAAAAAGATATTGTATTTTTTCAATAGGTGATTTATTTATATTAGGAATTGTTGAATTACAACAATGCTCATTATTGCAACAGGGGTGATATGACACAACGTGTAGCACTCGCCGATATGGAAATTCCGTGTCTACTTTCGTCTCTCAAAAATCTTATGTAACGCGTATAAGTCCAACGTATCTCGCCGTGACTCGAGGGGAACGCTGTAGATATCTAGGGCATTTATTTGGTCAGACACATAGTCCGGTTGTTCTCGGGACACGATTTTATTCCATTTACAAATCTTATATACACCACATATACAAAAAATCTATATTCGAAAGAAAGCACTAACGTATTGTTGGAACATAGCTCCGATCATTATTCGTTAAAGTCTGTGACCAAAAAACTAATCAGAGTTTTCTCTACTTTTTCCGCACACCCCTTAAACGGTAAACCAAACATTTTTTGTTCTATACATTTTTATCGAAACTCGCGTTGTAAATTCATAAAATCGACATAACTGTCGTTGGATTGCGTGTGTTACAGTGTTGCGCGCGTACCGAGCATTGCTGGGTAATATAACGGCTATCGTACGACGTAAGTCAAAGAGAAAGGAGTCTGATAAAAACGTGATACCTCGGCGAGCAAAGGATAGTACGAAATAGTTTGTGGAAAGCCTTAAAATAACTAGAATAAGGTCGTTTGAGGCCGTAGGATATTTGAAACGGCAAAAAAAGCATCACCAATACGTGAAATAGGTATAATCAACGAAAAAACATATTCTCAAAATCATAAATACACGCCAACGATAATATATTCGTTTTGTGTTGTGGAATAGCAATTTTAATGGCGCTGGGTGTCATCTTAATTGAAAAAAGACGCGTACACGAGGAAAAGGAGAAAATGGTGGCAACAGGTAGCATATTCTTCCAGTGCGCAACGTGTAAATCATACACGCGCTGTTTACTTCCGACCATGTAAGCAAGAATGTCAGCGAATCGCAGGCCGAAGTATATATCACCGTATTAACGAAACTTTTATATAATATCCGAAGCGAGCGACGTGAAAACCGCTCATTATTATTTTTTTTTCTGTCTGTTCCACTATAAAAACTACGAGCTCTAATCAGAAACTCGTTCGAAACCGGCTATACACGTTATTTCACTCATGTTTCTAACCGGTAGCGTGCTTCTATATATATCTAATACATATACACTATGTATTATCCTGCATAAAAGTAAATTACATGACCGAAGAACAATCACACCCCCGCTACTCACAGACACTCGTTTCGAACACTGGAAAACTTTCGCAGGACTAAGAAACTTACAATGGGGAATGGCGATTCTCATGAACACCCTTACTCATCGAAGAATCAGTTTTGTAAAGGGTGAGAAGATTGGAAGCTGATGCCAAGTGGAATTAAAATCTCAGACCCTTGTATCGGACACTTGGAAAACCATCACTGGACTAAAATACTTACAATGGGGATGTCTATTCTCATAAACATCCTTACTCATAGAATATAAACCTTTTTTAACATCGGCACAATCTAGTCGACATTTTTGCAAGTACATTGCTATTAATGTTTCTCTTCGCTGAGAACATATGCTGCAATACAAAACATAATTCCATATACCATTCCCATATACGAGGTTTGTTCAAAAAGTATCGCGGATTTTGAATTTCCGCGGGCTACGTATATTCGATTTTCGGTTTTTTTGTGGCGTTAGGTTGGTACTCATGCCCCTCACTTATGCTGAAAAAATCGGCCAGTTTGAATGTTTAGTTAATTGTTTACAGCTGTTTTGGTTAGACGTGTTTTGGCTTGTCTTCGATTTTTGCCTATTCCAAAAAATGGATCAAAGTATCTGTATGAAATTTTGTGTGAAAAACAAAATTAAGTGCGCGGACGCATTCCGAATGTTGACTGTGGCATATGGTGAAGCTACCTTGGACCAAAGCAACGTTTATCGGTGGTACAAAATGTTCTCAGAGGGCCGAGAAGATACGAACAACGAAATGTGTTCCGGACGCCCGAGCACATCAACAACAGACGAAAACATTGATGAAGTGAAGAAAATAATATTGGCCAATCGTCGAATCACCGTTAGAGAAGTTGCTGAGGAACTAAACATATCGATTGGCTCGTGCTATTCGATTTTTACCAATGATTTGGGCATGAGACGGGCCGCCGCGAAATTCGTGTCAAAATTGCTCAATTTCGAACAAAAACAATGTCGCGTTAACATTGCTAAGGAGCTGTTGGACTCGGTCCGAGACGACCCAAATTTGCTCCAGAGGGTCATAACTGGTGACGAATCATGGGTTTATGGTGATGACGTGGAAACCAAAGCTCAATCATCGCAATGGCAGCTGCTTTTTTGGAATAGGCAAAAATCGAAGACAAGCTAAAACACGTCTAACCAAAACAGCTGTCAACAATTAACTAAACATTCACAATGGCCGATTTTTTCAGCATAAGTGAGGGACATGAGTACCAACCTAACGCCACAAAAAAAATCGAAAATCGAATATACGTAGCCCGCGGAAATTCAAAATTCGCAATACTTTTTTAACAGACCTCGTACTATAACATTCCATATAACCATAGTCAATTTATGTATGAGACTTTGTATAAACGATGTTAAAAATTGAACACTTGTTCGACTATCGTGGAACGCTCTAAACCTCCTTCATGAACAAATAGGGACGACTGTTAATAAAAGTGTCGGACCTGAAATGTAAAGAATCTTTAGAAGACGATGGTTTTTTAGGAGACAGCACATGAACCACATTTACAAATGTCAGTCCAAAAATATGTCTGACATTCCTACTAAATCGTACCAGTATTTGTGTCATGGAGTTCATTGTTATGACGGAGGGTCGTATACTTTTCATTCTTCGCTTTGTAACATCCTCGTCCTTTATTCCACCGCAATGAAAATCGTGTTCTCCACTTCATGATATAAATGGCGGCATGGTTCGTTGGCATTGAACGAAAGAGAGAGTGTATATACACCGAAGTATATAGTTGCTCGCCCCTCGGTTCATCTGTTGGCGCGGTGTTCGACCTCGAATGCAAGGTTGCAGAGGCACTTCGACTTAACACCAGCCCCCACGCCACGGTCATACGTGCGCACGTGTATACACGGTGCAACTATCAATATCAGCGGATCCGGCATGGCTAGCTCGCAAACTCCCGTGATCGAAACTACGAACTGGCTGCTGCTGATCCCGCGTGTGTGTATGCTACCGTTTACAAAAGAGTCCTCATCGCCGCGACCAGTTTACCCGCTCCGCGCGGCAAAATGTTCTCCAGCGCGTGTTCTCCAGGTACCGGACACGACGCCGCGTAACTTTTGCTTCTATAATCCAATGCCATAGCTGGTAGATACCTCTCGCGGATTTCCATAGTTCGAAATAGAAACTGGTGGAAGAACGTTTGTGCGTTCGAATGTTCCTGATACATTTACGATTTTTCGATTAATTTCCGTTACTAAATCTATATATGGAAGTAGTGTAGGTGTGTATTACTGCGGAAAGCGAAAACGCATACCTCACGCTGGACTGGTTACATCGATTTTACAAAAAATTATTCAACGCTCGCCCCAAACGAGAATATCGACATTCACGCTATTATACCAAGGCACGTATTTTCACTCTTTTACCATATGTTTTACTCGACTTTCCACCGGCTTTTTTTCGACATATACCTCATACAGATAACTGTATATTAAGTAGATCGGTATAACTAAACGTGTACATTATTTAAAAAACAGGAGCACAATGGAATTTTACTTTTCGTAACCAGCGTAGCAAATTTTCGAACGTTTTTAAGTATTGGTCAACATTGAGATGGGTAACTATTTAGCGTTTCGCACGTTTCCACGTCGATTGTTGAGCGGGAGACAGTTGTTCTGGGTATCTGAGGATAATACAATTGAAACTCAATAAAATCCCGCCTGTATCGGCCAGGGTTTCCGCAGTTTCCCCGTGACCTAGTTCAAATGTGGCACAGTAGTGCATTATGGAAAGAGTGGGGCTGCGGACAACAATCTGGCGGATCGCAAGTCATAAAATGGAAATTGGAACAAAGGGGGAGGGACGGAAGAACATGAAAGGGTACAAGGGGGGATGCAAAGATTAATAATTAACCCTCTCAGCTTGATGAGAGGGTGGAGAGGGGGCATGTGCTCACGCGGGCCATTAGGAAAGAATGATGTGTCTCCAAGAGAGGGTTAATTATTGTTTTTTTGTGTTAAAAAACGCTTACTCTCTCTCATGGAGTCAAATTCGATAATAACAAATAATAAAACATTAATCGAGAATTCTTCGCAAATGTCTTAAGTCGAAATTAACAATTTAGCGAAATGTTCAAGGGAATTGTTAACCGCAGAAAGATTTTACGATTAACATTCGAGAGGTAACTTCGATTAGAGCCAAAGTACCCGAGCATATAGGACAAAATCTGACAATCCGCGAATCGATATGGTAGAATCGGGCTCCGGGAGAATTACGCAAAGCCACGAGGAGCATGCATGCAAAATTCTCCGCGACGAAAATTAGAGCTCGCAAAAGTTTCGCGCGCAATCCCCTCTCACCGAATTCTCATTTACTCCCGCGGTCTTCCACGTCCTCGGGTATATGAAACTCTTGCATTTCGATGGAAATAATCCACCAAGAAATGTGTATTATACAGATATATATATATAGATTGTTACACAGTTAATTCTCGTATGTGGACTTAATAGCTCGCTCGCGCTTGAGCTCACAATGGCACACCACGGTGAAAGGCACGGTTCGACCCTCGCACCCGTGTAATTTCGTTCGTGAACTAATGAAAATCGCAATTCAATGTTATCGTCGAATCTCACGATATTGCTTCAACGAAGAATTACAACCTATATATCTATAGTTTTCATTCTGATTTTGCATTAAGTTCATGTGCACAGCACGTGCTGACAACATATGCATATTTGCTATAAAGCTTCGCACTTGTTGAAAAAATACGGATCAAGTAAGCCCAACAACAAATAACAAACAACGAAACAGTGAAGATAAATAAAAATGTATTCCCCAGAATTGAGAAGAGTTATATTTAGGTATCCTTCGTGGAACAGCATTCCTATGGCAATTAAAAATTCATTAATCGTAGTAACATAAGGCGTTTCGAAGAATGATCTACATTTCCGTCAGCGCACGACCTTGTTTGTGATTCCGACGCCATTCGTTTGTCAGTGGCAAAAGAAATTGATGAAGTAACTTGCTCATGGAGCGGGGATTTGTGAGCGAGATGAAAATAATGAGGAAGCAAATGTGCAAGTTTCTAATTTACACGTTTTGTTTACTTGTTGAAAAAATACGGATCAAGTAAGTCCAACAACAAATAACAAATAACGAAACAGTGAAGATAAATAAAAATGTATTCCTCAGAATTGGGAAGAGTTATATTTAGGTATCCTTCATGAAACAGCATTCCTATGGCAGTTAAAAATTCATTAATCATAGTAACATACGGCGTTTCGAAGAATGATCTACATTTCCGTCAGCGCACAACCTTGTCCGCAATTACGACGCCATTTTCTCGTCAGAGCCAAAAGGAATTGATCAAGTAACTCGCTCGTGGTGCGGGGATTTGTGAGCGAGATTAAATAATGAGGAAGCAAATGTGAGAGTTTATAATTTGCACGTTTTATTTACGTTGGGGAAGACGAATAATATAACTATGAATTATTAATTATTATCGAATAAATATTTGCAAGACAATTTGATTATCGTGAAAACTTTGGACTCTGGAAATTTATTATTGGCAGGGTAATCGTGCATAATACGACGAAAGTCATATTTTAAGGGAGGAACTAGGGTTAGGACAGCGTTTTCTCAATGATTTTCATGAATTTTTTTATAGTATAAAAAATGAATATAATTTATTGAAACTTTGAGAATATTTTATACATATATTTAAGTATATACTATAAAATTTTTGAAGAATTTCCTTGAAAAACACCGAAGATATTAGCGACCCCATATTGCAGGTCATAATCAGACTCAGCATTTTGCGTACATTTTGGAATCCGCAATTTTCGTCTGAAATCAAACGAGGTTGGAATTTACTTTTATTATATGTCTCTCTTCTATATGAATCTAAATGCTATCAAAAAAATAGAAAATTGAATTTTTTACAGGGGTCAAAACAAAAAAGCATGATTTTTTGCCATTTTTTACAACTTTATTTGCAAAAAAAAAATTATTTTAAATAATGATAATATTCCGGTTTAGGTTCATATAGAGCGCAATACTATGAAGAAAGTAACTGCCAATTTTCAAAACGATTGGTTGAAAACTTTTCATACTAGCGTGTACGCAAGTTCAAAAAAAGTCGTTTTCAGAAAAACGCGTTTGAAAAAATAGCAAAATGCTGAGTCTGATTGTGACCTGCAATATGGGGTCGCTAATATCTGCGGTGTTTTTCAAGGAAATTCTTCAAAAATTTTATAGTATATACTTAAATACATGTATAAAATATTCTCAAAGTTTCAATAAATTATATTCATTTTTTATACTATAAAAAAATTCATGAAAATCATTGAGAAAACGCTGTCCTAACCCTATTTCCCCCCTCAATGGCTTATAACAATAGAACGAGTCGGAATTTTCATTTAAAATTTTGGGAACATATTTTTCAATAGTTTTATTAACAATTGATGAAATTTAAAAAAAATCGATTTTTTGAACCGTCTAACCCTATTTCCCCCATTGAGAGAAACGCTGGAGCGAGTCTATGATTTTATTATTTTACCTCGATGTTTTTACGACTGAACTGAATGTTTTGCAATCTATAGGGAAATATTCCTCAAACATGACAGTACGTAAATCAAAATAAGATTAATGATACTCGAGCATAATTTATGTATCTTCTATAATGTTCCCATAAAAACGTTATGTTGGTAAAATGTTCTAGCAACCGGAAATGAATAATAAATATAATTTTAATTATTTCGATACCTAAACGAAGATATTGATAATAACTGAAGAATATCAATTACCATTTAAAAATTGAAGTTAATCGAGAGAAAAATTTCGGTGCTGGTGGATAGGAGGGTAGTTTATTAAAGATCCTCGGCAGATTGAACAAGGGAAAGTTCCGAAACGGTCTCTGTCGTGTGCAGAAACTTTTGCCTTTCACACGTTACTGGAGTTCTCTCAGAACCGATAAAAGCCGAGTTTGCTGTTTAGCCCTGACATTTAATATATAGAACGCTCGATGGCGAATTAACTCGGTCATGTAAGTATTTCGATGCTCAGTAATTATTAATAGTGTGCTATTAGGACGTACGCATTAATTTTATTGTAGTGGAAGGCGTACTCGTTTCGAGACGCGCCCCTCATTATAAGTAGAAAGTTCTTCTTTATGATATATTATGTTAAAGTCCCGGTTAAATTTCGACAATATCTGTATTTATTAAAATTGAATTACTTAGATAACTATTGACTCGTTTGGACGAAAATCTCGGTACGCGAAATATCCTCAATGTTAACACATATAGGAACAAATTATTTTCAAGATTTAAACAATCATATCTTAGATATCTAATTTTTATCGAAATAGACGAGAAAAAAAATGTTCAGACAATAGAAATTACACAAATCCAATACAACTTACAATAAATGTGATTACTTAACCTTCAAACTTTGAGAAATCTTATAGCATGAAACGAAAACATAATTTACCCGTACAAATTGATTCCACGATCTGTTTTATTAAAGCTGGCAATTTCGAGACCGAACATTGTTTTTTTTAGTACCGTTTAAAACCGATTTTCACTGAGTCATAAAAAAATGATATCTACAATATCAAACACGAAGGCACATAAAGAGAAAAACGGTGCAAATGAACCGCATAGTTTCCATTCCAATTTCAAAGTTTTATTTATCCTCCATGAACCACTCTATTGGATAGGAGCAATAAAGAATAAGTTTGTTCATGATTTCAGAGTTGGATTAAGGTAGTAGTCTGGTAACTTAAGCCGATTTTCATGTCTTTTTTTGAAGGGCGTTTTTTTGTAGAAAAATAAAAATTAATCATTTTGGATATTTAGGATGTTTTTATTTACATATTAAAGGTACAAAATAAAAAAAATTTTCTTAAATTTAATAGTTTATTATTATTATTATTATTGATCGAAGTTGGCACCTCGAAAAAAAAGCGCGTGGGTGGCCCCGGTGATTTTGGCTCTTGATGTTATCTGAAATAAAAAATTCTCGATAATTCTTAATCTATAGACATGTCATTCTGGTCGGAACTACTGAAGTTAAATTTCATGAATAAATAGAAATGGCGGACTTTGGAAAAAAAAGTTTTTGTTCCAAAGTCTGCCATTATTATTGATCGAAGTTGGCAGCTCGAAAAAAAAAGCGCGTGGGTGGCCCCGGCGACTTTGGCTCTTGATGTTATCTGAAATCAAAAATGTTATTTAACCATGAAATTTAACTCCAGTAGTTCCGACCAGAATGACATGTCTATAGATTAAGAATTATCGAGAATTTTTTATTTCAGATAACATCAAGAGCCAAATCCACCGGGGCCACCCACGCGCTTTTTTTCGAGGTGCCAACTTCGATCAATAATAATAATAATGATAAACTACTATATTTTTTCAAAAAAATTTTTTTTTGTATCTTTAATATGTAAATAAAAACATCCTAAATATCCAAAACGATTCATTTTTATTTTCCTGCAAAAAAACGCCCTCCAAAAAAGACATGAAAATCGGCTTAAGTTACCAGACTACTACCTTAAATCAACTACGCATTTTCAGTTAGAACAATTAGACATTTTTAACCGATTAACTGTAGCTGAAGTAGCTCTACATATATTAAGTAATATTTTCCACTAAGTTACAAAAATTGGACAGAACTCCGAAGGCGTAGATCAATTGACATTTCTTTTCGCCCTTGTCAAAAATATAGTCGGACACACCTAAACACGGCTTTTTAAACGCGAATTAACTACCATCCACTGTAAAGATTTCTTTCATTGGCAAAACAATATTTGACTAGTTAACTTACTCAATAGTGAGTTAATTAATCAGCGAATGGGTTGAAGAGAAAAAAAAGTCCGTGACGCAGCAAAGAGAAAAGCCGTTCCAGCTGATTTCATTTTATTGCAGATTTCATTTCGCACCGACTACTAGGAAATGAAAGATCAGCTGATTTTTATGATCATTTACAGTGCATCCAGTCTCCCAAATTAAATTGTTTTCAATTTTTTTTTTTTTTTGCATTCGATCCGCATTCCATTTTTCTTCGGTCTGTCTAGGCCTTTCCGCTGGCCAACGATCTCGCGACGTTGCGCCACTTTCACTATGTTCTGAAGGCATATATATGTTTATATAGATACACTTGGGTTATGCAATCGCGAGTATAAGTGCCTGAGGATAGCAATTACGGTAGTTAAGCTGCGCGAGCAGCACGTGTGACGTTGAATTAAAAAAAAATTAATCACACCACCGGGAGACAGGTTAAATAGTTTTCATTAATCTGATAGTTTGATTATGATTAATTGACAGTGTGACAATAAACTAAGGTCAAAATTGAATGAATCATCGTGCCGCGCTCGCGAGTGCGTTAATAATTTTTGTAAAAATTACTCGCGCGCATTCTCTTTGTTCAGCTTTCTTATCGCATCATATACATATTCAGTTATTAACTTCATCAAGGAAATCGCACACTCCCCGCTCGTGGATTATTCATTTATGTTTATATTGGCTAATGAAATTTCAATGGAATTCTTTGCGGTATTTGCACTCTGCCTCGTTTACCGATCGTTTCGATAGGAATATATGAGGCCAGCAAGAACTTACAGCCGGTCGATCGTGTATACGGAATCGGTGTGGATCAAGGAAGAGCTAGGAACGAGGTCAAATACCGGAATACTCTCTTTTTCTATGTTGTAAACAATCAGTGCTAATGCGCTAGTCGATCGAAATTATTGTAACAAACACGTTTTTTTAATAACATTTTTCCCTTTATGACGTAAATATTCTGTTAATTTATTTTTGTTAATAAAACATTTTTATTCAGCAGGCTATCAGGAGCTTAAACGCACATTTTCACACAACGAACCGAAACGTGAAATCTTGCTAATTTTTTTGCGATTTTAGCATTCAGTTTTTGAGCTTTTGACGTAAATTCGTTATGATTAGTAATCGGCGGAAAATTTTCGATCGGCGAGACTTAAAACTTACAAGGAAAGTACCCGAGGTGTTCCCCTCCGATTTTTTTGACGTATTTTTGTATTTGTGCAATAAAACACTTTTATTCACAATCACAAATACAAAAATAAGTGAACTTTAATTTTATTTCCGCTATAAAACAACAAAATTTTTATTCCAATCGATTCGCAAGTTTTCAATTTAAGGTGCAAGAAGTACATGTCCAAGGGTATTTCGACCCCTTGAAATATTTTTTTCTTTCATTATCTGGTGAGTTCTTCATTCCTTTGCATAAGAAACATTTTAATTTTTGTTTCATCAAAATCGATGCACTGCTTGTATGTGAAACTGCAAAATCGCCTTTTGACCTGTATAAATTTAAGGGGTGGTTTCACCCCTTGAAACCGTTTTTCCGCAGATAAAAAAAATACGTGTTGCTTAGTTTTCAATGATCTATAACATCCATGAGTTTCAACAAAATCGGAGGGGGACACCTCGGGTACTTCCCTTATTAATGAAAGGGTAGAAAATTATTCTCCTCTTTTTTGCTCACTTTTGATGAAACAAATAACGACATCTTTAATGGTTACAACTTTGCTACCCTTTGGCCGTTTGTGGTTGGATTGGTGGTTTCTCAGGGACAGCAGGAGAGTCGTACACAGATCCTAAGTATTGATATATCACTTTCCAAAGTCTTATCCTGAGAAAATCAGAATCTCCAAATTTTGTTTTCCAGTTTTTCATAGAAAAAAAAAACAAAATTTCGTATGTTTGTAATTCACATGACATGAGATCAATCGAAGGATCGTACGGTCTCGCGAGTTATACGAGGCACGTACATAGTGTATTGTGAAAGTAGAGTTCACTGATCCGTGACAGACTGTCAGGGTGTATAAATATACGTGTCAAATATGCGTAATGTTTCTATCACGAGCCTGCCCGAACAATTCAGGATCAGGATTTAACCGACTTTGAACACGTTTATGCCCCCCAATGACTCCCCAGTGAGTTTCTGTTCGTACAACCCCTACGAGATTGTATTTATTCTTCCATCGACGGTTCGTAAGATACGAGGTCTGTTCAAAAAGTATCGCAAATTTTGAATTTCCGCGGGCTACATATATTCGATTTTCGATTTTTTTGTGGCGTTAGATTGGTAGTCATGTCCCTCACTTATGCTAAAAAAATCCACCATTTTAAATGTTTACTTAATTGTTGACAGCTGTTTTGGTTTGACATGTTTTGGCTTGTCTTCGATTTTTGCCTATTCCAAAAAATGGATCAAAGAATCTGTATGAAATTTTGTGTGAAGAACAAAATTAAGTGCGCGGACGCATTCCGAATGTTGACTGTGGCATATGGTGAAGCTACCTTGGACCAAAGCAACGTTTATCGGTGGTACAAAATGTTCTCAGAGGGCCGAGAAGATGCGAACAACAAAATGCGTTCTGGACGCCCGAGCACATCAACAACAGACGAAAACATTGATGAAGTGAAGAAAATAATATTGGCCAATCGTCGAATCACCATTAGAGAAGTTGCTGAGGAACTAAACATATCAATTGGCCCGTGCTATTCGATTTTTACCAATGATTTGGGCGTGAGACGGGTCACCGCGAAATTCGTGCCAAAATTGCTCAATTTCGAACAAAAACAGTGTCGCGTTAACATTGCTAAGGAGCTGTTGGATTCGGTCCGCGACGACCAAAATTTGCTCCAAAGGGTCATAACTGGTGACAAATCATGGGTTTATGGTTATGACGTGGAAACCAAAGCTCAATCATCCCAATGCCAATGGAAGCTGCTTTTTTGGAATAGGCAAAAATCGAAGACAAGCCAAAACACGTCTAACCAAAACAGCTGTCAACAATTAACTAAACATTCAAAATGGCCGATTTTTTCGGCATAAGTGAGGGACATGAGTACCAACCTAACGCCACAAAAAAATCGAAAATCGAATATACGTAGCCCGCGGAAATCGAAATTCGCGATACTTTTTGAACAGACCTCGTAAATGACCCAGTTCCACATCGTCAAAGAAGACGTGTAAATTGATGGGCCTAAAAACAAATATATTGTCGTCAAATAAGCTGAAAAACAAATATTAATAAAAATTCAATGTAAGAGACTGGATGGACTGTAAATGATCGCATATAAATCAACTTATCTTTCATTTTCTCGTAGTCAGAAAATGCATCGTTGATTTAACCCAATTTTGACTTCACAAAGAAACATTCTTTATTGCACCTATGCATCCGATATTGATCATTTGTCCCATGCATTATGTTTTTTAACAATAACACATTTTTCTGATAATGAGCGTTCAATTACATTAGTTTGTTGGAAATTTTATTCACGATAGTGAATCTGACTAAAAGAATACATAATTTGAATATTTGATCTATTAAACTCAAACATTCTCAGCTCGTCCCTGTCACTCTGAATAAAATTGTTGGGTAAATACACCGAAAACGTACAATTACCATGAAAATGAGATGTGAAACCCCACGTTTAATTCGTAATACTTGCATTGTTCAGCGAATGATTTATACGGCTAAAATAAAATGTTTCTTCAAGGTTAAACATATTTTTTCTCTATGTACTAACGCTTCCTCGCGATTGGAAGCCACAATTAATACTTTTGTTAAACTGAAATTGTGTCAGTGTAATAATAACTCTCGTAACATCGGTAAATTCCACTCAACTCCAACAAAATTACGATCTATCGTCGGCTCGAAACAATACATCTGACGTAACCCTGAATTCCATTGCGAACACTATGCCACACTAAGAACCGCTATGTGAAATGGTTAATACGTCGAGGAGACTTGTCCCCACTCGACAAGTTAATTGCATATCTCACTGTACTCTGCACATATTTCAAAGGGTCTCTCGGTTAAATTAGGTCGTAATTAATCACAACGGTTTGATAGCCAAGTGCCCGAGAATTTGAGCACTCTATACCGTCCAATATGGCCGCCAGTGTGAGTAATCAAAGAGACGGCCGCAGGTACGAGCTCGCGAAGATATTATGAAATAAGTGGATTAAGGAGTTTATCTCGACTCTAGACTTATTAAATAAAATAACAAATTTGATATATGTTCGAAATTAAGTATTCTATTTTGATATCGCTAAAACCTAGGCCTCCTCACTCCACTTTTTTTTTTTACGTAATTACGGTTCTACCGAAATATCGTTACTTCATATGTTTGTATTAAGGGATGACGAGAGGGATGCTTCGCGATTAAACGTCCATCATTTGACCATAATTTGACCTCGATATCACGAGATAAATCTCCTTAAGGGGAGAAATAGAGTTAGGACAGCGTTGTCTCAATGATTTTCATGAATTTTTTTATAGTATAAAAAATGAATATAATTTATTGAAACTTTGAGAATATTTTATATATATATTTAACTATATACTATAAAATTTTTGAAGAATTTCCTTAAAAAAACACCGAAGATATTAGCGACCCCATATTGCAGGTCACAATCAGACTCAGCATTTTGCGTACATTTTGGAAGCCGCAATTTTCATCTGAAATCGAACGAGGTTTAAATTTATTTTTATTATATGTCACTCTTCTATATGAACCTAAATGCTATCAAAAAAATTGAAAATTGAATTTTTTACAGTGGTCAAAACAAAAAAGCATGATTTTTTGCCATTTTTTACAACTTTATTTGCAAAAAAAATTTCTTTAAATAATGATAATATTCCGATTTTAGGTTCATATAGAGCGCGATACTATGAAGAATGTAACTGCCAATTTTCAAAACGATTGGTTGAAAACTTTACAAACTAGCGTGTACGCAAGTTCAAAAAAAGTCGTTTTCAGAAAAACGCGTTTGAAAAAATTCTCACATGGAAATGACGTTTGAAACATCGCACAGATCACTTTTTAATGGACATCAATATGTCGTGACATTGTATTACACTTATACAGCGTTCTTCGTGTCACTACACACACTGAAATACGAATTTATTTAATGTTAAAAAATCTTTAATTGCACATGGTGAAACTTATGTTATGTTATTATTACCAAATGTCAATTGAGCAAAAGAAAATTTGTTAATTGTCATCAAATTTTATCTTGCTGTATTTAGACTAATTTTATTTTGTCCAACTGAAATTTGCTAATAATTATTATACATTTATTATGCCATATCCAACTCAATATATGTTAATCATAATAAATTATATTCTCAGTGTTTATATCCTGAAATATTGTTTATCGGGCTACAATTTGAGTTCGGTCAATAAGGGGGGAA
This sequence comes from Oxytorus armatus, assembly GCA_958009045.1. Taxonomy (NCBI): domain Eukaryota; kingdom Metazoa; phylum Arthropoda; class Insecta; order Hymenoptera; family Ichneumonidae; genus Oxytorus; species Oxytorus armatus. The sequence continues at coordinate 7,014,906 of OY253751.1, read as the reverse complement.
ATAGGATTAGGACGGCGTTTTCTCAATGATTTTCATAAATTTTTAAAAAGTATAAAAAATGAATATAATTTGTTGAAACTTTGAGAATATTTTATACATATATTTAAGTATATACTATAAAATTTTTGAAAATTTTTCTTGAATAACACCGCAGATATTAGCGACCCCATATTGCCGGTCACAATCAGACTCAGCATTTTGCGTATATTCTGGAAGCCACAATTTTCATCTAAAATCAAACGAGGACAGAATTTACTTTTATTATATGTCTCTCTTATATATGAACCTAAATGCTCTCAAAAAAATAGAAAATTGAATTTTTTACAGGGGTCAAAACAAAAAAGCATGATTTTTTGCCATTTTTACAACTTTATTTGCAAAAAAAAAATTATTTTAAATAATGATAATATTCCGATTTTCGGTTCATATAGAGCGCAATACTATGAAGAAAGTAACTGCCAATTTTCAAAACGATTGGTTGAAAACTTTTCAAACTGGCGTGTACGCAAGTTAAAAAAAAGTCGTTTTCAGAAAAACGCGTTTGAAAAAATACCGTACCTGAGTGACCGCTCGGTTATACACGTGGCGCGCTCGGGGCCTGAAGGAGAGCTACTCACTTTAATGGCTTATAACAATAGAACGAGTTGGAATTTTCATTAAAAATTTTGGGACCATATTTTTCAATAGTTTTACTAACAATTTATGAAATAAAATAAAATCGATTTTTTGAACCGTCTAACCCTATTTCCTCTCTTAAGAGAGCCGTTAACGTTATTACAATTACGACGGCATACCGGAACAGTCAAACGCGCGTAATATCATGTCGTGGAGACGATGAATTTGCTATAATAGACCGAGAAGTAGATAGAGAAATGAATAATTCAAAAATTCTTGTCACAAGTGCTCTTTATTATTTATCAGTTAATTGTTTCTTTTTTTTCTCACTATTCTCCACTGTCCAACTTTAATGCATCTGTGACTCGATTGCGGAGCACATACACACACGCACACGAGACTGTAACTCACGCGTTATAATACTGGAAGGCCGTGATGGCAAAGAGATGAATTTGCTATAATAGACCGAGAAGTAGATAGAGAAATGAATAATTCAAAAATTCTTGTCACAAGTGCTCTTTATTATTTATCAGTTAATTGTTTCTTTTTTTTCTCACTATTCTCCACTGTCCAACTTTAATGCATCTGTGTCTCGATTGCGGAGCACATACACACACGCACACGAGACTGTAACTCACGCGTTATAATACTGGAAGGCCGTGATGGCAAAGAGGAAGGAGCGGACGTATGAAATTCCAGGGTGTGGCAAGCCCACGGGTAGAGAGAGACCGTATAACTATATTTTGCAGTATCAAAGAACTTTCGTTGTGAGAATAAAAGCATTTTATTCGTCGCAGGTAATACAGGATGTCTGGACAAGTTAAGCGAACCGACAAGGTCGCCGACGCCAGTTCTCTCAACTCTGATATACGCGCGGTACTTTGGTCCGCACAGCCTCCGCATTACAGATATATAGAAATATAAATAAGGCCCCTGGGGGCCCTCCCAGATTCCGAGCGACAGCAATAATGGTCAATCTCTTGTCTGACGGAATCATAACGGTTTCACTTTTTTTTTTACATCTAATAATGTAAAACGACTCACCGATTCTAAAGTGTATATTCATTCTCATTTCAATATTTTATTGCCGTTATTATTATTACTACTATTACTGAGGTAGTGAATATATTTTGAATTTCCGAGCAAACGTAAACGCTTGTCCGACTACAGAGTAGATGTACTACTGATTTGCAGTATGGTCAGACGTGCGTGGGTATGTGGGGCGGAAAAATTTTAAGAATAATCGCGTAACATCTTGTCAGCGTACACATCACGAATTTCACGAGTTTCCAAAGGTTCCTCGTCCCACAACTCGTGAAAATAGTTACTCGTGCTCGAAATGCAAAAAACAAATATATTTCGACGCGATTGGAAGTATATGTACATGTGCGGGAACTCAATAATTAAATATTCGCGTGCAATAGTTGACTATTAAATAGTAAATTATTTAATGGCAACTATTGAATAGGCAACTATTCGCGTGCAATAGTTGACTATTAAATAGTAAATTATTTAATGACAACTATTGAATAGGCAACTATTCGCGTGCAATAGTTGACTATTAAATAGTAAATTATTTAATAACAACTATTGAATAGGCAACTATTCGCGTGCAATAGTTGACTATTAAATAGTGAATTATTTAATGCCAACTATTTAATAGGCAACTATTTAATAGCAACTATTGAATGTGCAACTATTGAAGAGCCAACTATTGAATGTGCAACTATTGAAGAGCCAACTATTCAATGATAACTATTATATAGGCACATATTTACTGTCAACTATTAAATAGGAAACTAATTAATAGCAACTATTAACTAGCCAACTATTCGATGATAACTATTATATTACTGCATTGTAATGTTAACTATTGAATAGGCAACTATTTAATAATAACTATTGAATGTGCAACTATTGAGGAGCCAACTATTCGATGATAACTATTATATAGGCACATATTTACTGTCAACTATTGAATAGAAAACTAATTAATAGCAACTATTAACTAGCCAACTATTCGATGATAACTATTAAATAGCTACATTGTAATGTTAACTATTAAATAGGCAACTATTTAATGTCAACTAAAAAGTGATCAACGATTGAATGATTATCCAATAGACATGCGTTTACGGTATTATTATTTTCGTCCTCTAAACTTATTTTTCTCGGCAATGGACGAACCGAACGAATACTCTATCGTTTGTAATTGACGGTATACGATCCAGCATTGAGATCAATGTTTGATGCTGGATGTCCCTGGAAACGAGTTTGAGCGACAGGAGCCGCTGGCTGATATCGCTGCGTCTCGTATTCCGGCTGCGTTCGATATTGCGGTCGATACTCAGGCTGATATTGGGGTTGCGGGGCTGCCTGTGATTGACGATACTCCGGTCGATATTGGGGCTGCGGGACCGCTACCGGTGGCTGACGATACTCCGAGTAACTGATCGATAAAACGAGTCAATGAAGGACGAAGATTTTACAAGAAAAAAAAAACTGAGATTCACCGCAGTTTCTTTGTAACGAAAGAAACATTTTCTCATTCCCTCAGACACGCAATTCGCCGTATGCTGCTGTTAGCAGCAGAAGGCTATGTATTGCTCACCACTTTCGAACGATTCACTTGACATTTCACGCTTGTGCCCACTACAAGTACATTCCCGCTGGAAAGTAGCGTTTAACGATGCAACGCCGCGTCTCAGAAACATCAATTCTCATCGGTTCAATAGGGGTATATTCTCCGGGCATCGAGCACGAGTTCACGATCGCATGATTTCCATCGATTTCTATTTTTATTTCGTTAGTGATTGTTTTTTTTTTTGGCAAGCGGTGTAAGATTATTGTGACAGAGGCAGATTTTGTGGTGTAAGTTTACAACATTCAAAATGATGCGAAAACATTGTGATGTATTATATTTTGAAATTCGAATTAAATTTCAACAAATTCCAATTGTACGGACGAACTGCTTTCTTTCAACCCACGCGAATTACTAACGAACACCGTGAACCGCTTATCATGAAACTTTCAAGACTAATTCTCTACTTGATACCCGAAGACGTATAATGAGGAAAAATGAATTATACGGCAATTAAAAATGGCGGATTAAATACAGCTTACTCAAAGAAATAAATGAAAAATCTAATTCCGTTAACATATCGTTCGTCGGAGTCATTGTTATCGCTGATTTCGAACGCAAAGCGAAATGTTCGAAATTAAAAATGGCGGAGTGAGGGTGGTTGATGAAAAGCCAAAAAATAATGCGATTTCCACGAAATTCGATACGCGAGGATTTTCCGAGCTCATTGATTTCAAATCGAGGTTAAATATTTCGGGGATTAAAAATGATGATTGATGACATTTGCAGAATTATTCTAACAAAGCGTCGTTTCAATTCAGTCAATTATAATCGGATGAAAGAATAAAAACTTACCGAGAAGCCGGTGGATTGTAAGCAACCGGCGATGAAGAAGGTTGCCGATAGTGCTGTTGCTGTGGACGACGCTTCGACACGGGATCGTAACGTTCGCCATTGGTGTATTTGGGATCGGTATAATAGATCGATGGATCCTCGCGATACTGTCCATCGTCCTCGGGTTCGTTCGAGCCGGTTATGCTGTTACCGGTCAAGGTCGGAGGTGGAACATTGATCCCCGTACCGGTTGGTTCGAAGCCACGTCTCGACGCGCCGTACTCGATCTCTCGTACACCACCGGCGTCATCGACGAAACCATATTTTCCATAAACCTCGCCGTCCGGATATTTCGACTCGATCTTGTACGAGCCATCGGCAGCCTCGTAACCGTAACTATAACTTCCGTCCTCGTTGTGTCTGTTTCACGAACGAAAAAAAAAAAAACACAAACGAATAATGAAAAATCCAAAAAGAAAAGCACTTTAACAACAATTCAACGTTCAAATTCACATCAATGTCTTCCGGTGAACTCGCGGAATATACAACGAGGCAAACGATCACGAAATTCTCAGGATTTCGTAGACTCTGTTAGCAATTGACACAAAAAAAAAAGAAAACTTGCCTATTTATTTGTTTGAGAATCGGCACTGGCGTTGTCGTGGAATACTGATGATCGTATTGCGCCGCTCCGAGACTCAGCACGCAGGAAAGCAAAAGGAACACCTGTGAATTGCAAAATAAACAGCACCGACGAGAAAATAAATATGAAAAACAGAAAAAACGTGTCATCTACTAAAATTGAAATATTTTTTTTTAGTTAGGCACTGTCAACAATGTGAAGTTTACGAGTGTTTTTGATATTTTTACCGAGTGTGAGATGAAATTTTCCGCACGATAAGAATAAAGCTCGTTTTTTTTTGTTACCAATGAGAATGCAATGATAATGTCCATTGTTTGTCGATGATTTACGTTTACTTGTATGTGTGTGTCTATCGACAGCCATGAGAGAAAAAAAATATTACTCACGAGCAAGCGCTCGTTTTAAAAAAAAAAAACACGTTTTTTTAATAACATTTTTCCCTTTATGACGTAAATATTCTGTTCATTTATTTTTGTTAATAAACATTTTTATTCAGCAGGCTATCAGTAGCTTGAACGCACATTTTCACACAACGAACCGAAACGTGAAAGCTTGCTAATTTTTTTGCGATTTTAGCATTCAGTTTTTGAGCTTTTGACGTAAATTCATTATGATTAATAATCGGCGGAAAATTTCCGAAATTTCATAATAAATATGAAAAACAGAAAAAACGTGTCATCTACTAAAATTGAAATATTTTTTTTTAGTTAGGCACTGGCAACAATGTGAAGTTTACGAGTATTTTTGATATATTTACCGAGTGTGAGATGAAATTTTCTGCGCGATAAGAATAAAGCTCGTTTTTTTTTGTTACCAATGAGAATGCAATGATAATGTCCATTGTTTGTCGATGATTTACGTTTACTTGTTTGTGTGTGTCTATCGACAGCCATGAGAGAAATAAATATTACTCACGAACAAGCGCTCGTTTTTAAAAAAAAAACACGTTTTTTTAATAACATTTTTCCCTTTATGACGTAAATATTCTGTTCATTTATTTTTGTTAATAAACATTTTTATTCAGCAGGCTATCAGTAGCTTGAACGCACATTTTCACACAACGAACCGAAACGTGAAAGCTTGCTAATTAATTTGCGATTTTAGCATTCAGTTTTTGAGCTTTTGACGTAAATTCATTATGATTAGTAATCGGCGGAAAATTTCCGAAATTTCATAATAAATATGAAAAACAGAAAAAACGTGTCATCTACTAAAATTCAAATATTTTTTTTTAGTTAGGCACTGGCAACAATGTGAAGTTTACGAGTGTTTTTGATATTTTTACCGAGTGTGAGATGAAATTTTCGGCGCGATAAGAATAAAGCTCGTTTTTTTTTGTTACCAATGAGAATGCAATGATAATGTCCATTGTTTGTCGATGATTTACGTTTACTTGTTTGTGTGTGTCTATCGACAGCCATGAGAGAAAAAAAATATTACTCACGAGCAAGCGCTCGTTTTAAAAAAAAAAAACACGTTTTTTTAATAACATTTTTCCCTTTATGACGTAAATATTCTGTTCATTTATTTTTGTTAATAAACATTTTTATTCAGCAGGCTATCAGTAGCTTGAACGCACATTTTCACACAACGAACCGAAACGTGAAAGCTTGCTAATTTTTTTGCGATTTTAGCATTCAGTTTTTGAGCTTTTGACGTAAATTCATTATGATTAATAATCGGCGGAAAATTTCCGAAATTTCATAATAAATATGAAAAACAGAAAAAACGTGTCATCTACTAAAATTGAAATATTTTTTTTTAGTTAGGCACTGGCAACAATGTGAAGTTTACGAGTATTTTTGATATATTTACCGAGTGTGAGATGAAATTTTCTGCGCGATAAGAATAAAGCTCGTTTTTTTTTGTTACCAATGAGAATGCAATGATAATGTCCATTGTTTGTCGATGATTTACGTTTACTTGTTTGTGTGTGTCTATCGACAGCCATGAGAGAAATAAATATTACTCACGAACAAGCGCTCGTTTTTTAAAAAAAAACACGTTTTTTTAATAACATTTTTCCCTTTATGACGTAAATATTCTGTTCATTTATTTTTGTTAATAAACATTTTTATTCAGCAGGCTATCAGTAGCTTGAACGCACATTTTCACACAACGAACCGAAACGTGAAAGCTTGCTAATTAATTTGCGATTTTAGCATTCAGTTTTTGAGCTTTTGACGTAAATTCATTATGATTAGTAATCGGCGGAAAATTTCCGAAATTTTATAATAAATATGAAAAACAGAAAAAACGTGTCATCTACTAAAATTCGAATATTTTTTTTTTAGTTAGGCACTGGCAACAATGTGAAGTTTACGAGTATTTTTGATATTTTTACCGAGTGTGAGATGAAATTTTCCGCGCGATAAGAATAAAGCTCGTTTTTTTTTGTTACCAATGAGAATGCAATGATAATATCCATTGTTTGTCGATGATTTACGTTTACTTGTTTGTGTGTGTCTATCGACAGCCATGAGAGAAAAAAAAAATTACTCACGAGCAGGCGCTGGTTTAAAAAAAAAAACACGCTTTTTTAATAACATTTTTCCCTTTATGACGTAAATATTCTGTTCATTTATTTTTGTTAATAAACATTTTTATTCAGCAGGCTATCAGTAGCTTGAACGCACATTTTCACACAACGAACCGAAACGTGAAAGCTTGCTAATTAATTTGCGATTTTAGCATTCAGTTTTTGAGCTTTTGACGTAAATTCATTATGATTAGTAATCGGCGGAAAATTTCCGAAATTTCATAATAAATATGAAAAACAGAAAAAACGTGTCATCTACTAAAATTCAAATATTTTTTTTTAGTTAGGCACTGGCAACAATGTGAAGTTTACGAGTGTTTTTGATATTTTTACCGAGTGTGAGATGAAATTTTCGGCGCGATAAGAATAAAGCTCGTTTTTTTTTGTTACCAATGAGAATGCAATGATAATGTCCATTGTTTGTCGATGATTTACGTTTACTTGTTTGTGTGTGTCTATCGACAGCCATGAGAGAAAAAAAAAATTACTCACGAGCAGGCGCTGGTTTAAAAAAAAAAACACGCTTTTTTAATAACATTTTTCCCTTTATGACGTAAATATTCTGTTCATTTATTTTTGTTAATAAACATTTTTATTCAGCAGGCTATCAGTAGCTTGAACGCACATTTTCACACAACGAACCGAAACGTGAAAGCTTGCTAATTAATTTGCGATTTTAGCATTCAGTTCTTGAGCTTTTGACGTAAATTCATTATGATTAGTAATCGGCGGAAAATTTCCGAAATTTCATAATAAATATGAAAAACAGAAAAAACGTGTCATCTACTAAAATTCGAATATTTTTTTTTTAGTTAGGCACTGGCAACAATGTGAAGTTTACGAGTATTTTTGATATTTTTACCGAGTGCGAGATGAAATTTTCTGCGCGATAAGAATAAAGCTCGTTTTTTTTTTGTTACCAATGAGAATGCAATGATAATAGCCATTGTTTGTCGATGATTTACGTTTACTTGTTTGTGTGTGTCTATCGACAGCCATGAGAGAAAAAAAAAATTACTCACGAGCAGGCGCATGTTGAAGAGGCAGTGGAGAATGTATTATAGGATCGCGTTACGCTGCTCGCGGGTCTTCTTATATAGGTCCCGATCGGGAGCGGCGCGGGGCCCGCCCATGGGCTCGACCACCACCTCAACCTCCGATGCCAGAGCACGATCATGGTACGTGGTGCAAAAGATTGCCATTACAATTTCCCGGACTCTCCTCGAATTCATCATACGAACGCCCGTACCACATTGCCGTAACAAATACTATTAGAATTATAGTTTGAAAAAAAAAACGGTCCGTAATGGCTTTATCCATAAGAATCTGCATTTAAAAAAAATCTTTTTCGGTCAAAGCCACGGTAGATCTCTTGCGGTGACAGTTGTTTGCCGATATACCTACGGTAGGTCGATTTGTTTTGTCGTTATAGAACAATTTGACTCACTGTTCTACGATGAATCTATCATCAAAAAATTATAAAGACAAATCTACATTGACCCCACACAAATGATTACCAGAATCAATTGTCGCAATATTGATTTATCATAAGCCATTTTAATGAGATCAAAATGACTTTCTCTATGTCTTACTACTATAACGAAGCTGGAAACTTTGTATGTTTGTACTAATACTAATCCGATTTGAAAAATTCTTTTTGCATTAGATAGCCCGTTTATTCGGCAAGGCTCTGGGCCATACAACTTTATGCTATGACCCTAATCTTACTATCTTACTACTATACTACTATATCGTTACTATATACTGTAATAAAGCTAGAAAGTTTGTTTATTTGAACGCGCTAATCTCAGGAAGTACTAATCCGATTTGAAAAATTCTGTTTGCATTACATACCTCGTTTATTCAGGAAGAACTTTACGCCATATAACTTTATGCTGTGACCCTGAGGAGTAGCAGGCGGCGCGTTGAATCGGAGAACGGAAATTTAACGCCGGTAAAACCGCGGGGCATATTCAATAAAATGTAAATAATACATGATGTTTCAATCAAGAGACGCAGTAGCGTCGTGTTTCGGATACTCAAACTTTACCAATTTACATTGGGATGTGTGATACTCTGATCGTTCCGGAATGTAAATTTTTCGTAGACTTCACTCGACAGATCTATAGATCTATAGATCGCCGCTACGACTAGCACAACACAAAGTGGAATTTGTTGCATTATCATGAATCAATACATCGATACTTCACCGGTGGAATGTTAAGATGTATATTTTACAGCGGACTGACCGTGTCTACTTCAATTCCCTTTGTAGCCGCATCATCGAGCAAATGGGTTTTCATTCGTTTAGTTTTTTTCTTCTCTATTCAATCTTTCCCTTTTTCGCCGAGGCTGTCGAGCGTCCATTACACGAGAACACGCTTGAGTACGATTTTTCGGACAGCGCGCATTACGCAAGTTGAACTAATTTTACAAGATTCGTTGTATAATATTCGATCGATCACGAAGGCCATATGTATATAGTATGGCACAGAGCTGCCCGCAGGTATCGGCCGTCGTAAGCGTCGGATCATTTACTCGTTATCTACCGTTGGAGCTCATTCAGTGCTCTAAAGTTTCGCGTTTCTCGTACACACGTATACATTAGGGCGATTTTTTTTTTTCGACAATTTTTTTTTTCAGTCCCCAACCGAAATTTTGTTGGGTATGTCCAAAAAGAAATTCCCCGAGGTTACAGCCCTCAATATTAATTCTAAGTACTTTCCCCAAGCGTGAGAAGATTTTCCATCTAAAATACACGTGAATCGAATTTTTTTTTTTTCCAAACTTCTATAACTCAGCCGCATTTTATGCTATCATATTGTTCTTGATTTCGATTTACTCGGAATAAAACAATCTAAAAAAGTGCCTTTTGCGGCGAAAGTGTAAATTGTACTGGTGAGTTGGCACGGGTCACTGAAGTTGATTTTTACCCAAAATTCTCGTTTTTTTGCTGTTATCTCCGAAACAATTAACCTTACGAAAGAAATGTAAACGAAAAATTTGTTGGAAATTTAATTTCCTACAAAAAAGGTCCTATCGACCCAATTGCTTAGATTAATATTTCTTGAGATATTGAACTTTTTTTATTTTTTATTTCTTTTTATTATTTAATATTTCATATTTTATAAATTTTATACTACTCATAAGTTAAAGTTCAATATCTCAAGAAATATTAATCTAAGCAATTGGGTCGATAGGACCTTTTTTGTAGGAAATTAAATTTCCAACAAATTTTTCATTTACATTTTTTTCATAAAGTTAATTGTTTCGGAGATAACAGCAAAAAAACGAGAATTTTGGGTAAAAATCAACTTCAGTGACCCGTACCAACTCACCAGTACAATTTACACTTTCTCCGCAAAAGGCACTTTTTTAGATTGTTTTATTCTGAGTTAATCGAAACCAAGAACAATATGATAGCATAAAATGCGGCTGAGTTATAGAAATTTGGAAAAAAAAAATTCGATTTACGTGTATTTTAGATGGAAAATCTTCTCACGCTTTGGGAAAGTACTTAGAATTAATATTAAGGGCTGTAACTTTCAGGGAATTTCTTTTTCGACATATCCAACAAAATTTCGGGTGGGGACTGAAAAATAAAAATAATCGAAGAAAAAAAATCGCCCTAGTATACATACATCTTTAATATATACTATATATAAATGTGGAATCACGGAGAATCGTATATTGTTGCATAATGTTATGAATCGATGCTTCTTGCCTCAAGAAGCCACCGGGAGAATTTACTGACCTTTATGATCCAAGAAAATTCACGATTCATAAGGGTAAGGATCTGTTGTTGGCTAAAGGTACAAACCGAATGAAAAGCAACGAGATTCCTTCTATAGTTTTACGAAAATTTCCATCAAAGCCAAACCGTAGTACGATACGTTTTTATATACTTTTCGCTTCCTCCTAGAGTTAGCTCTGTTTTCATGAGCTTTTTTTTCCAATTTTCAATGCCAATGTCTTCAAAATGTGTCAAAACGTTTGAAAGACACATTTACAAAAAAATGCTTGCACGGATTTGCGTTTATTTTTGACAAACTTGAAAAAAATCGAATTTACATAATTCGGGTGATGACTTAACCGATTGGTTCGAAATTTTACATGTAAGTGAAGTTGCCAGATCGCTTTACCGAATTTTCGTGAAATTTGAGCTACTCGTTAGAATTTTACACGATTTTGAATGTTTTCAAAAATATTTACCAAGATACATTTTTCAAAAATGTGTAATGCAGTTCAGATCCATTGTTCAATTTTATTCAAAATTGCTAAAGGGGCAAATCGTCGTTGTCGAATTTTTTTGAAATTATTAAAGTGGACCATGAATTGCATTGTCCATTTAATGGAGTTCCGGAGCATTTTTAATTTTTGAAAAAAGGATAATGAGGCTCAGCTGCGTAGTTCATTCCTTTGAGTAATGGGACTCATTATCATGTTTACTAAAATTAAAATTATTGTTCACTCTTTAAAAAACACGTAACGATGCTCAGCTCTATTATTTTCTGAAATTGATTAATGGCGCTCCGATCCATTATGGATAATAGATCAACATTGAATTGTTGGATAAACGCATTATTCACAATGGAGTACGAATTTATTTTATCTTCATCTTTCCTTAAATGCATCGGACGCAAAAATTTGCTTTCTTTTCTTTTTTTTTTCTTTTTCAAAAGCAACACTTTCAGCCTGACTTTTCAGGATTTTGAGACACGATCTGGAACAGCAATTTTCCCCAACCGAAAACGTCAGCAATCTTTTGTCTATGTAATTAAAACGGTAGGCTGGCATTTGCACTAAATGCATTTGAACTAAACGTATTTTCACTAAACTCATCTGCACTAAATGCATTTAAACTAAACGTATTTTCACTAAACTCATCTGCACTAAATGCCAAGAGAGGCCGCAACAGGTTCAAGCCGGGAAGCACCCTGTTATGACGGCACCGACACAACAATATCGAACAACAATATCTTTTCTTTTTGTCAACACTATACTTTATTTCTAAAAACTATTGAGAGTCATAAAACTTTTTATTACTATACTTCACTCTAGAGAAACATTACTCTAGATTTGAGAGCACGTGAAAGGGAATAAGAAACTCTAACAGCATTGGTATAATGAGGACCATTGAAATCTGCGTAGCATTTCAGGAACATGTGCCAAACACGCGAGCTAACCGTGCCAGAAGAGAATTACTACGGTATTGTAACTTCTAATTTGCCAGATAGGACTCGCGAAAATTATCTTAATATAAACGAGCTAACACATTTACACGATGCCTGCATATTTTTTGGCCAAATACCATTCTGGTAATTCTGCAGATACAGCAACAATTAAATGCTCATTAGTTAGGGTGTGTATCCATCTATATCGTGAGTCTCGAATTTTTCGGATTTACGTCAGAAAAGAAAAGGAAATTACGTTACGTTACGGAAGAATTTACGTTAGGAAAGAAAAGATATTGTTGTGCGATGTTGTTGTGCCAGTGCCGTCATAACAGGGTGCTTTCCGGGTCAAACTTGTTGCGGCCTCTCTTGGCATTTAGTACAGATGAGTTTAGTGAAAATACGTTTAGCGCAAATGCATTTAGTGCAAATGCCAGCCTACCATTAAAACGACAATTTTCACTTCCACATGAAGGGAAATATTTCGTATTCTTTCGTGTATCACAAGATCATCGATGGAATCAATAAATTTATAAATTATGTATCGTTTATTGATAAGCATCAGTAATTTATTAACAGTGTTACACGCACAGAGTCATACATAGAACAACCTCGACTGATCATATGTATATCTATTCCCGAATTTTACACAAAGGGATATGAAAATGCATACTCGTGAGAGTCGTCGTTATTTGTATGCCATGTCCGTGCGTTGTCCGCCATTACGTGTACCACTTTTTTTTTCCGTTACCTTTTTCGTTTCCATTTGTTTTTCATTCAATTTCCCTTTCACGCATCTTTGAAATTTTTTTTCTTCGATTTCTCACCTCCAGTTTATCGAGCATTTAGCTCCGGAAAAAAAAAAAAAAACTGGAAGTGGGACGTGCGACGAAGGAATAAAAAATAGATAACACATGTACATTTGCGTATAAAACGTACTATAAATAATAATAATGATCGAGCGAGTGTTTCATGGTACTAGTTTATTGATAGCAGTATGATCGTTTACGATTGATAATTTATTCCGATGCGTAAAAAATATCAATAATTAATAGCACCGGAAATATTAAGTTTTCAAAAATTCTCTTAATAGCCCTAACGAGGTTGCAATTTTCACGAAGTTGTCCAAAAGTCTTCTAAATGGGTATGAAACTTGTCGTCTAAGAAATTTCCTATAAGTATAACCGTCCAAAAGGTTGATCATTGAACAAATGACCATTTACGGACAACAATCAGCTGAACATTGAGTAATATTTAGGTAACATCTTGAAAATTGCTACCTGGAGCCATGTTCCACACATAATCTTGCGTGCCGACACAAAATGTTTATTTTCTTCTTCAATAAAATCATTCGCCCGCCATCCACCATCGTACAAACCGAATTTCAATTGATCACGATTTTTTGTTCTTTCGATTTTTTTTTACATCTACGTGAGATCTGTTTATGTATTTTCATCTTTTCATTTTTTTTTTTCAATTATTCACCCGGACTATTTGGGTGAGAGGGAGAATATACATTATTTCGGGACTAACCTGCCCATTTTCACACGATCGCAGTCTCATTTCTTCCGAAACACACACAGCCACACGCACACATACAAAACAAAAGGACTACGAATTTGTATTTCACGTTTGAGAAAACGTTACCACGGAAACTCGATAAAAATAAGTATATCGTGCTCCGTATCATTACCGTATGATGTTGATTTATTTTCATTTCTGCTTTTATATCTCGACAAGTATCCCGCCAACATTTAATTACAAATTGTTTGATCGGTTGCGATGAAGTATATCGTACGTCTTCTGCGGAGAGCTGGAACTCTGTTGTTTGTCGGAACGTACACGACAACGACGAGGATTAGTCTATGTTTCTCTCCTATATGTGCATTTGTTTTTTTTTTCGCACGTGACACCCAAAGAATAAACCGGATAGAACGTTTTTTTTTTAATGATTTTTTCATGCATGTTGAATTTTTCGTTTTTGTTAAGCGATTTGGCTGTTCTCGATTAAATATACGATATATATAATAGTTTATTCGTGAAACGACGATTATGGAATGACATCAAAAGACTTGTCGAAATAATGCTCGATATACGCGTCCAACCGTCGTACGTTTTTATTCTTTTTTTTCTCCCTTTTCAAACCCGTGTGAGAGCTCCTTTGCCGGTAAAACAATCATCCGTAATTCATCGTGAATTTATTTATTTACGCGAGCGAATTCCCAGAAAGACAGATCATACGGAAGTACGGTACTGGCAATGCGAGGGCTCGTTACTTTCATGAAAACAAAACGGGAAAAACTCGTAAGAATTTATCATTAAGATGAATATCGATAATATCGATAATTTTCTTTTCGATAAAATCTATCGATAATCGTGAATTTCCTTGCCGATAATCAGCGACATTATTGGCAAATTTATTCCAGTTATAATTGTCGGCAGGGGAAAAAATCAGGCTCATCGAAGCCTGACTTTTTTTTTCATAATTTTTCTCATTGCACCGAGATTTTCGGGTATTCATTATCCACGATCCATCGTGATCGTGTTTTACCGACGAGCGTTTTACCGACGAGCCGTCACCGTATTGACGAATCATCTCAATACTAAATTCCGTACACGCATCAATACAAGAATGATTTTTTTATAATGTACGTTTCTGCACGTACGTGTGGGCAAATGGCAAAAAAAAAACACGCCAAACTCGAATGTCTACATGAACCGCGGTCGCGCGTATATCTTTGGGGGAAAAAAAAAACGTAAATTCGTTAAAACACGAAAATTATTGTCGCGATATGTGTCATCGCTGAAAATGCGCTGATTAATAAAAGGATATTTGAAGAAATACGTTTCAACGTTTAATTCACTTGAATAATAATAATAATAATAATAAATATCCAGACAGCCAGATTGAAGATTCTTTGGCCATCCGGATTTATCGCACAGGTCACAGTTTTTTTTTTTTCTTGTTATTTTTTTATTACACACTCTATACTTTGCACGCAAGTAATGCCTATTTTCCAAATATTATGTGTTTCCAGGAACTCTTATTTTTCCGCGTTTACGCTTTTCATTCGTAAATTCATCATTGTTCCACCGTCAAGTCAAAAATCTCGCGTCATTGGGCGATATCACTTTTGTTTTCCGTTTAGCACAAAACGAGAACAAAAACCAACAAAAAAAAAACCAAGATAAGTTAAATAGAAGATACATTTGTGTTGTGTCGGGCAAGTACGCAAATCGATATTGACCGATTACAAAAGAAGTATACTGGTAAATGCGATTTGTTGTTTAATGAAGAAATCTTTCTTAACGATCAATCTCACTCACCCGAGTAAGATTAATCGTCGGTATTTTTTTTTTTCCTTTTTTTTTCCGAAAAAACAAAAAGACAAGAGTAAAAAAAACATAAGCATCGCCTATACCCATAGGCGATGCTTATGGTTTTATTTTACTCTTGTCTTTTGTTTTTTGTTTGTTTAATATTACCTACGTTGTTAAAAGGAAAAAAAATATATACCTTTTCAACAGTACATCAACTAACGCGTTCGCGTATTGTTTTTATAATCTGGATCATTAGAAGCTATATCTCATTTGTAAATGTGCAAAATAGATCGTGCGGATGCAACAATCAACACTGGAAAAAAAAATCGCAAAATTGTGTTTTTTTTTTTTTTTTTGTCAAAGTGTCATGTTGCATCGGCACGTTCAGCGTTGATACTCGAGGCACATCAGAAACATAGCGTAATAAGCTAAGAATAATACGATTATTGGAAAACCTCCACTAATTCTATGCAAAGTATAGCTTGTCGATATTTATCGTTAAATTACTCTTATACGACTTATTTTATTAATGATTTTTTTTTTTCTCTTTATATAATATCGCGACTTAACGATCGAACGCGGAATTTCGCGCGGGATACACGCCGCTCTCGCGGACCCGTGTTTCTTCTTTCAAATTCTTTTCTTTTTTTTTTTTTTTATCTAGAAACAAATTCTGGTTTTCGTGAATTGACGCGAATAGTCAAAATGAAATTTCTCGCGTCCTCGAAACGAAAACAAATTTGGCATGTCGGACTCGTCGAGCTAAAGCCGACGAAACCGAGTGGTGTTTCTTTGACTCAACGATCAACGTCAGGACGTTTTCGTTCAACATTCAATTATTTACAACTCCAAAACACTCACATCAAGGAATATGCGCTTTTTTTTTCTTCGTCTTCCTTTTTCTCTCCCTTCCTTCCATAAAAATATCGAAACGAGGGAGACGAGCCGGGAGAACTCTTTTCTCCTTGTCAACGTCCAAGCTCACTGGTTCACTGTTGCCCTTGCCAGGTGTCGTAAATGTCGTGTTCGTCAATTGGCTTTCATCTATCGTAATTCTCCATTACCTCGAACGAGTCGATTCGACGATTATGATTCCATTTTTTTTTGTTCTTCGTGTTTCAGTCTTCTCGACAGGTTGAGATCGGCTAAAATTTATTTCAAAATGGATCTGGAATTGAAATAATTTTCACCGATTCTTCGATGTTGTTGCCTGCGTTAAGTTCGGACCAGTATTTTCAGTTTTTTTTGTTTTTCATTTGTTTGTTTTTTTTTTTTTTTTTTTTTTTTTTTTTTTTTTTTTCCAATAATAGTCGTGAAATTCGTTCGGAAACGGGTCGAAAATTTGCATCGTAATTGTCGCGAAAAAAGAAAAGATCGTTAATCTATCATTATCCGTTTTCCTTTTCTCCTTTCGTCGCTCATTCTCGTACAATAATCTGCGCGATCATTTGTTGAATCTCGGTGGTCTTTGTAAGCGCGGTAACAATTCTGTTCTAACGGCTCTCGCGTAATTCGACGCCGCATACTGTTCGGTAACCGCAATTGGACTTTGCAAACTTTGTAAGAACAACGGTGATTCTTGTATCTGTCCGATTCCGGTCGTTTGATATTGATACTGATTGTTCGTCATTTCCGTTGTCGTATAATGATTAGTTTGTACAAATTGCGGCTGACTCTCGTACTGCGAGTACGTAATTGTCGTTTCCGGTGAATATTGAGTGATAACGGAATTAACGTTAACCGACGTCGGTCCGTATGTCGATGGATCGTAAGTCTGATACTGATTCAATTGGCCAACTTGATTGGGATTGAAGGTCGGCGATTGTGAAAATTGCGGTGTTTCCGGATAAATAACATTGGCAACTTGCGCCGCGCCGTAAGTATCGGAACGCACGTAAGGCGTCATATTGCCGCCGGTTACGTTAGTCAAATTTTGCATACTCGTTATACCGGCGATCGTCGACGTGCCATAACCGTGAAATGTTTGTCCGCCGTATGGCATTTCTTTGTGACCGCTCTGAATTGTATTAACGTCGTTCTTCGTTTTCAACGTTGTCGCAATTGTTTCGCAACGTTTGCTTCGCGTTTCGCCGACGAATGTCGCACCGTGTCTCACGTCGTTTTGATTCTGTAACGATCGCGCAGTTGGAAAATTTGTTGGTACAATTTTTTGCGCCGCACTCCGTTGTTCGAGCGTATTACGCGCGTTCAATACAGAAATTTCGTTTCGACCGGTAACGCGAGAATGTTGAGAATTCGCGATGATCCGTTGATCATCTCGTTGAGCAATTTGCGACGATGAATTCGTGAATCTCGTTGATTGACCAGAATTCGCAACGCCGTTTAAGCCAGATTTGTAATCGCATTGATTCGTATGATAATCTTTCGTCTCGGTTGATTGGTAAATTTTCGTTTTGTTACCGTAATAACGAAATTTCGTCGTTGACTCGTGAGAAAAATTCGTCGTTTGATTGGTCGTAACTCGAGCGTTGTTCGAGCTTATCGTCGGTCTCGTGAGATTCGGAGATTTCTTGAAATATTCATTCTCGCGGTTATCCACGGGTGCAGGATCGTTTCGTTTTGACGACGAGGAGGTTGGCTGGCGTGAAAAATTTATTTCATTGATTTTGTTGACAATCCCATTGGTTACAATTCGCGTTTGCACGGTGGACGATGTTTTGCTAGTCGTTGACGGAACGTGCTCGATCTTCTGTTCGTTTGTACTCCTGTGCAATGTTCGATTGTTTATTGTTACGGTCTTGATGTTTGCCGCGACGTTTGGACACTTCGACGTTGTGACGCCGCTGCTTATTTTAGCGCTGACGTTCACGGCTGGCAGGAACAAAGCGCTGGCTCACTTCTTAGTCATTATCTTCAGATACTCCAGGGCATTTTGAGCCGCGCTTGCTTGAGCGTCTTTGCTCGTTATACCGCAGCCGTAACAAACCGCGACCGGCAGGGTCGACAGTTGTACGAGGCACTGGCATTTTCCTGAAATTCAACGTGTTTCACGTTATTCTTGAATTAATGTAATTTAAGAAGGTTCTTTTTTTTTTGTAATCATCAGTTTCTAATCGTAAATTTTCCGAGAATTGGAAGAACAATGTACGAATTGCGGTTCGGGGCAAGCTAGGGTTAAAAACATTTTGCAGGATTTTCGAATAGCAAAAAGGGATTTCGCTTCTTTTCAATCATGTGATATATTTTTTTTTTTTTATTTACTGATCCTGAAGTCAAACAACTTCGTTCAGAATCGATTTTCGAGATGTCACATCCTTCAACTAAAGTCTATAATAATTATCTTTTTCATTGTATGTCCCTGCATTGTTCCTGAGTTATGAAGGAGTTTATTGAAAGGACCCTAAGAATTGCGGTAGCATCTTGTTGCCAAGTATTTAAAAAAAAATGTTTTTAAGGAACCTCTACCGCAGTCTATAAACCGCACCGAGTTGGCACATTAAGCGTAATATTTCCATTATCATTTTTTTTTTCCTATCAGGGAATTGTATTATGGTCGAATATCATACATGATTAATTATTTTCCATTCATCAGGTAACAGCATTAATTGTCTTGGTAATGTTGATTGGTAATATAAAATTTGATGATCAAAATGACGCAATAAGAAATACCGAACGTCAAACGCTTGCCCAGAGTCCCTAACACAAAAAAAAGGAAAAAACCAACTTTGCTAAAAGATCATTACTGTTGGCGTTACAACTAAATCATATTCAGGGTTTGTTGCAACTATCGTTTCTCGAAACGTATCAACCGGCGCATAAAGTTCAAGTCTAATCGAAGTCAAGATCAATAAACAAGGTCTCGAGAGTTCCCAAGATGGCCGGCTTGAGTCTCATTTCACGGAGAACCATGTCAACAATAAAATCGGCCAAAAGCGCACTGCGCAAAGAAATTCAGGCGACTATCGAGAAACTCGACAGCACGGAGAAAAAACGACAATCTACAAAAGTAACGGAAAAGGTGAGCTGCAGCTTCATTACTTTTGCATCAGTAAGGAATATACGGTCTTTTATTTGGAGGTTAGAATACCCAAAGCCATTATTATTATTATCACACTCTGGATTTTAATTTCAACCGTGTGCATGATGGATTTTTGCAAATCCATCATGCACACGGTTGACGTAAATTTTTGTAATAAATTTAATTTTCTGATTCTTTCGAACATCGTAAACACTCGGGTACGAGAATCACCCAAAAAAAAAATACATTTTCACGAAAATAAAGGATTCTCCATGAGATAAGTGAAATAACGAAAATCATTTGAACATTGGAATTTATGAATGATAAATAGAAAATCGCGAATTCGTTTTTCCCGCCTTGTCGCCAAAAGTATTTCTTTCTCTTCAGCTACTGGCGCTACCGCAATACAAGGAGAGCAAACGGATATCCGTGTATTTGAGTACAGAGAATGAGATCGATACGTTGTCCATATTGGCGGATATATTTGAGAGCAAAAAAGAGGCTTTTGTGCCGAGATATCAGGGTAAAAATATGTGTATGGTGAAGCTTCATTCGTTCGAGGATTATGAAAAATTACCTCTGACAAAATGGAAAATAAAACAACCGGCTGCTAGCGACGAGAGAGACGATGCTCTTGAAACTGGTATGTTGAAACCGAATCGTTATTGAAATAAAGCTTTTCTGCGCGAGACGAATAATCGCACGATACGTTATCATATATTCCAGGAGGACTGGATTTAGTAATTCTACCCGGTGTTGCCTTTACCCTTACCGGTAAGTTGATCTTTTTACGAGCGAGAATCGAGATACACGAATTAGTAACAGGACTTTTGTAGTATACATTTTCTACGATGATTAACGTATGGTCGTATTTAAAAATTTGATACACGAAGATTTTAGTAAATTGGAGTAAAAGTAAATATCGGAAGAAAAAAAAAAAACAAAATCACCGAAGTTTAAATAATGATAGTTTGGAAAGAATATTAATAAAAAGCTATTAAAAAAATGTGTGTTTTCAAATATTGCGATATTTTGTTTACCAAAGTGCTCGTAAATACAGGCAATTTTTACTTTTAGTTGATTTTATTTATTTTTATTTATTGACCTAAAAAACTTTAAATTCTGTCTTTTTTTTTGTTTTTCCTACAGGCAAACGGTTGGGTCACGGAATGGGTTATTACGACAAATTTTTGGAAAGTTGCACAGCTAAACAAGCGAAAAACCCTCATCTCGTTGCTATTGCATTTAACGAACAAATTCGCGACGACATTCCAACAGTGGAAACCGATGTTCCACTAGACGTAATAATCACTGAGAAATCTTTTCAATAATGACGCAATTTTTCCAATCCTCTCGATTGTATACCGATTAACAAGAATATATACTTTTTCTATTATAAATTTCCATTAAAACTCACCGCTAATTGATTTTTCTTCGACGTCGACGTAAGTCACTTCGAATTGTTGCTCGGATGCAATTTCTTGCAGGAACTGTACCAAATTCACGACGCCGTTGTTCAAGCAAGTATTCTGCAACATTAATACGCGATGCATGAAGAAAATCGAAAAATCCAAGTATAAGGAAACTTTATCCCGGTACTGTCGCGTCAATTGAGAGATTTATAAAACGCCGTTTCTACATATTTTCGGAGGAAAAACTGCTTGCGAATGAAAACAATCCTAGGTTAAGAATTGTCTTCATTCTATAGAAAAAAAAAGGTAACGATCAATTTACAGAAAAATAAGGCAGAATAGTTTGTGATTTTAACGATTTACTACAGTGTAGTAGAAAACGAGAAAATATTGAATTTGGAAACGCGATTCCTCGAGGTCTTATCCACAGTATAACGTTACTAAAAATGTATTACACCTCACAAACACAATTTATAATTGAAAAAATAATTGATTGTCAAACTTTTGGGACAATACATTTTGAACAAACAGAATATTACGAATATCTTTTATCGTCAACCAATTTTTGCGATTGGTTGCGTTTTGTGAAAAAAAAAAAAAAAAAAAGTTTGTCAACCGATAAGTACCCGATTAACTCGGCAGTACCATAAAATTCACCTCGATGTTGGAACAAAGAGTGAATAATATAATTCGCAAAAATTCCATACAAACCTGTAGCTCACAGAGTTTAACGCCCGTCGAGGATTTGAGGTTCTTGTGAAATTGCGACACTTTGTGACTGTGAGGAGTCGTCAGTGTCGATATTTTGCTATCTTTAAGATCCGCGTAACGGGCGTTCACATTCGCGTTGCGTTCCACAATCTATAACGGACAGCCGAAATTCAATGAGCATTGAATTACAAACGAGAAGAAAAACAAAAATAATAATATTTATGAGCTTTCTCGAATTTTACGAGACGCGTGATGAAGTGGAAATGATCAAAGTATACAGAAATATTAAAAAGTATCGGTCTATCGTGCGACTTGCAAGAACACGAGAGAGAGAGAAAAAAAAACAAACAATCGTCCGTTATAGATTATGACACGAAAAGATGACTTTTCGCTCGGGGATCATTGAAACGGGCTTAAGTCACTTCCACTTCATTTCCCATATACACTAGGGTGGCCCATTTTATAAAAATTTTCAAATTTTCGTGTGGGCATGTTTTCAGATAATAGTTGACTATAAAAAACAGAGGTTATGATTTTTTTTAGATTTCTAAACTCAAATATAAGGCTGCGCCAATCATCCAAAGTTTAAGTGAGATATTTGACGTACTGGCAATTTTAAGCAGTAAACATTGGTCAGAAGTCTAATGGTTTTATTGCAGGCCCGTGCAGTTAGAAAGATATTGCATGGACCCATTGAACATTTCTGTAGTCATGAGTAATAGCTGCCAATGTATGAATATTGTAAATGCTAGCAGCAAGCAGCAAAAGTAGTGGGGGTACCGCTCGCAAGAACAAGTTATGTCCGTGTGATCTCTGTGCTTCGGCTTTCGTTTAGGATAATAAAGGATCAAGGCTCTTCCTGCATACTCGGTTTTCTACCTGACGACGGGATGACCATTTACCGCAGCCTACCGAGTGCTGACTAATGTTTGAATGAATTTTCCTTTGAAAGTAATATTCATCGGTGTTTACTAGTAAAATTTTCCTATCCAATTGTATAAACTAGCAAAATTTTGCTTTCTATAATTTTAGCGAATAATCTTATGAAATATCACTTATCAGTGAAAAATCGTCATTTATGTCAAAGTATCTTACTTCCGTGAGATTTTTTAGGAATATCAATTTGTGTTTACACCGACATACCAAGCGCTTGCGCGAGGTAGCCCCACTACTTTTGCTGATTGTTGCTAGCAACTGCAATATCCGTACACTTGCTATGATAATAATTATATCTGCACTAATGTTCCTACTTTTCTATTTGAGGTACGACATCGAAAAGTACTTTCAACTATGTCAAAGTGATTTGATAAAATCTGTCAAAATTTTATTTTTTCATTAACAAGAATTTAGCTTTTCAGAGATGTATTTTTTTAAATTTCATTGCTTTATATGACTAGAAAAATTTAATAAATTTCCAATATTAACTCATCTAAGTGGGAATTAGTTATTATAATTAATGATTAAGATTCAAAATCATACAGTGGAATCGTGCGTCTTGTTACCTCTCTTCACCGATACCTGCGAACCCTACCCGAGAGGAATATTTTTTTCAGAAAAGGGCTCCCAGCCAGTTGACCCTCTCACTTTCACTGTTTATGATACTTGTAAATGCACCTGATAATCCCAACACCCGATTCTTCTCGAAAATTGAAGAATTTTTCCTCGCCGTTTTTTAATAATGTAATGAAGCCAGATATTTCTTTTTTTGTGTAATGATAGTTCGATAGTTAAATGAACACTCAACGTATTTTGAATAAGATCCGTCCATTTTAAGCGGTCCGTAGAAGCCTTACAGAACCCTTGATTTTCACCAAAATCGGATTTTTTATTTCAATAACGAATGGAAAAAAATAAACAAAACTTCATTCTGTTCATTGATGTTTTATAAACAATTTCGAGAAGAAAAACATAGATAATCTCAATAATTATATCACAAAAATTTTAATTTCAAAATTCTCTTCCCTCATCGTGGGCTAAAGTTCATAAGGAATTAAAGTCATTCACGCAGCCTTACATTTGAATTTAGAAATCTAAAAAAAATCATAACGTCTGTTTTTTATAGTCAACTATTATCTGAAAACATGCCCACACAAAAATTTGAAAATTTTTATAAAATGGCCCACCCTAATATACACACACACACTCCCATACACCCAGCCACGCAATAAACTTTTTTGTGAGAAATTTTTTTTTTTCAGCTAAGGTCCAGGCTGTTTTCTAACGTTCTTTTCTTAGAAGAAAAAATGTATTTGCGATGAGTTGGGGATTTCACATAATGTGTCTGTACATAATGTCATGAAATTATCATTAGTTAATTTTGGAAATGAAAGGTAGTTAGTTTATAATGATATCGCTGAAAAATTTTCGAACCGACGAATGCACTTCCGGTTCAAGATTTTTTTATTATAAAAAAACATATACGCCTACTATAGTCAATTGATCTAGTACTTTTACTTGAAGATTTTTCGTCCGTTCGATTCTTTTAAATTGTTAATCGAAATTTCGCCTCTAGGTCTTTTCTCGTTGAAAAACAAAATAATAAATTTCGCTTTGCTCACCTCCTCCGTATCGAGCCCCGGTGCTGTATCCGTTGCATCGCGCAATGCCTGCCACATTTTATGAGCCGCCTGTCTCTTAGCCAGTTTCTTGCTCTTTCCATGTCCGACCTGACGATACTTGAGCATCGAACAAACAATCGTGAATTGTCTCTCGTGTGGAAGTCCAGCTTCACCCTCCATCGTATATTTCGGTGGTGGCCAATGACGCGACATGCACATCTCTTGAAGAGAACCGATCGGATTGTTGATTACTTTTTCCTCGCCGTAGCCACCTTGAGATTCTTGTACACTTTGCGTACCGCTGCAGTTAGAAAATTTATTAGGAATATGTGAAATGTGAGGCGACTTCAAGAATATTTTCCATAGACAATAGACAAATTTTATGAATGTAGTTTTTCAATAAAGAAAAATGTCAAGCGAGAGAAGTATATTCAAAAATATTTTGAATCAATTTTCATATGTATTTTTTGCCGTTGCTGCCTCATTAATATCAATTGCTTCATCGGGCTGAAGTTTTTTTCCATGAAAAATAACATTTCAAGATATTGACGCGAGTGTTAAAAATGTTTCGAATAAAAAATATTCTAGTGTTCGTGTGTGATGAACGTGAAAAAAAATTAAAACCTCTTAAACTCAGAGACCAACATGATTCGATATTGAATTTCTCATAAACTGTCTGTAAACCCTCTAACTCGTGCTAATCTTGATGTATCGAGTTGAAGTTGTTAAAAAAAAAAAGAGTTTGTGCTAACGGTGTATTTAACCAGAATTTAAGAAGCTACTATCCGATAAAGGGGTTTCGTTGAGAGTGCAGACAAATATTGTACGAGCAACGTGCAAGGGTTAATTTTACACCTTCATCAGCTCTATTATTGTTCGAATATTATGAAAATATAAATTTTCATAATATTTTCACTATGGGTGATTTTTGGCAAATTTATAAATTTCATGACATTTACTGACTCTTATAAAATTGAATTTTTTGATTTAACTCCTCCAGATATATTCAAGTTCTGTCATTGAAAAAAAAACAG
The DNA here is from genome assembly GCA_958009045.1 of Oxytorus armatus. Taxonomy (NCBI): domain Eukaryota; kingdom Metazoa; phylum Arthropoda; class Insecta; order Hymenoptera; family Ichneumonidae; genus Oxytorus; species Oxytorus armatus. Next base: position 6,989,505 of record OY253751.1, on the reverse strand, counting down.
AAGCGTTAAGACTATTTAAAAAAATACTTACTCCGGTAGGCTATTGGGAATCAGAGCTTCGCCCGATTCTGTATTAACGCCAATCAATTTGTCCAGTACAGCTTTTGCTGCGGCGTGTTTAGCATCCTTCTTTGATCTTCCTGTACCCATCGCTGAAACCATTGGATCTGCTTCAATTGCAAGGTCCTTATCAATAATCATTCAGCCAAAATTTACAAGACTAGGGAACCGAAATCTAGCTAACGATTCAGTCGTCTATGTACAGGAGCAAAATTAATTTCTTTTTTTTTTGTTTTCGTTTTCTACTTTCTTTTTTTTTTGTTTTTCTTTCTTTTTGTCATTCCCTTACCAACTACATCGGCGACTGTGACGCGATAGCGAAAAGTTGGCTCGTGAACGGCACCCTCGATTTGGACCAGTTCATATTTGGGTGTCGTACCTCGTCGAGACAGTAATTCCTGAAGTACGGATACGGGTGTCTTGCTCGGCAATGCCTTCATCTCCAATCTTGCCGCTTCGTCCAGTGGCAAAGCTTCGGACATCAGCGCGTGCATCGTTACTCGACCTTTTCCGCGTCGATGGGTGTTATTCGAATGATTGGCAACTCCTGCAACTCCGCTCATCACATTAGGTCCGACCGGTTGGGGATGTCGCATATCCTCCATGGTTTTTGCGATCTTGAACGAAAAATATCTAATTGTCCGAATTGAACTAAACTAAAAATATCAACACATTTACCATATGTTTTTTTAAACTTATTAACGTCCTTTTTTCAAAACAATTATCGTTTTATTTTTCATTCTAGTTTAATTGCACTTTCTATCAGATTATCTTATGATTTTGTAAAATAGTTATTTAATAGTAAAATCAAAAAATCTGGTAAATCGAAAAATTGTGAAAATTCAGATTTTCATTGAATCAACAAAACGCGACGGGATCTCGTAGGAGTTATCAGAAGTTTATATAGAAATCGTTGTCGAAAGATTACGAAATGAGAGCACAATCTACTAATAAATTGAATGACATCTTTTTTTTTTTTCTGCCTAGTTCCAAGAAACTTCTTATTTCGAGATATCTTCAGGATTGACGTAGAAAGAAAATGCAGCGAATGAAAAAAGAGGAGTGGTGAGAAATTAATTTCAAATAAGTGTTAAAAAGAGGATAAAATATGGCATTGTGAAGATAAAGGATAAGATAAGCTGTCGGGACCGGCCGGCAGCCATGTTTTATTGTAAAAACTCATCGATTGATTTCTGTCATAGCGAAACGCGAGTATCAGCACGAAAAACACGGTTCAACGGTAGAAATTTGTTTCACGTGAAACTACAGAGAAGAGTTTCGAATGAAAGAATCATTTTTATTCTCGTCAAGCACGCGCTAAGAGGCAATAACGAGTCACGAACCTAACCAGGCAGATCGACCGCTTTTTAGCACGGAGTGTGAGTTCGTTGTGTGTGTGTGTATGATGGTGTGAGATATAGAGAATGAAAATATTCGTCAGCGTTTTTTTGCATACTTACAATTTGTTATTTTGGCTTTTCTATCGAATAGATTAATTAATACACGAATAAAGTTGTTACGATTCTCCCTTGGCAGGCCAATTCCTATGCGAAAAGCGAATCCCGCTTTTTGTGATCGATCCAAGTCTCACAAAAAGCTTGATCCGTTTGACGACAGAAAAATGGTTCGGTTTACTACCCTCGAGAGATTCCCTTCCGCGTTGTGGCCAGTGACTAGCGACAGATACGAGATATATATGTACCGTTCTATATTTTCTCGCATAGGCGCATGCGCACATTAATATGCGCGCGCATGTCACTGCGCATGTGACTATTGCATATCCGGTTTTAGGAAAAAGAATAAGATTACAAAAATGTATTTGCGAGATGAACTATGTGATTTAATTGTTTTACGAGTTTCTTCATTATGATAATGTGTATGATATATAAGATTTTAGATACGTGACAACTAAAGAACATTTTATTGCACATATCATTACGAGAGTCAAAATTTAATTTCCGTACGGTCCAGAAACTTTTGATATGTTATTTCAAAAACTACATGTTACTTCCGTCACGTATAATAAACTGTATTGTATCTGGACGAATTGCCGAGGAAAAAACAATGTAATCCAAATAAATGAAGAAACTAATACTAAATTGCTAGGATATCAGTGTTAAGTTTACGTCATACTCAGTTGGTAACAATAGCGCAAAATCGAGAAAAACGGAAATGGTTTCAATCACACGAAGTTAGCTGATGGTTACGTGTACCATATCGAGTGTTTTATATCGCGCCTTAAGGAGATGTAAAACACCGACGGTCGGTAATAAAAACGGTAATCAATATTCCACAAAGATTATTGATGTTCGGACGAAAGCAAAGTCTCACGCCCTGAATATTTAATCGATGGAGAGTATGAGATTTTGATTTTGTCCCGAAAATCAATCATCTCCGAGAACAATACACTGAGAAGAAATTTTAACCTTCCTTCTCTCGCACTCATACGAGTTTCACACTCCCTTAAGTGACAAAGCAACGCAAAATATTTTGTTGTTTACGAATAATCTAATATAATGATCGTTGATCCGCGATTCAAGGGAACAAACCTAAGAAAAAAAAAGCATAGTAATATTTACCTTAGGGAATAGTTTTAATTGTGGTGTTGCGTCTGTCAGTCTATAAGACCGTGGTCTGTCACGAGCGGACTCCCTGTAGCTCACTAGAATCCTCTGATTGGTCGCTTATATTCCCTGCCTAGCGAATAGAAATTCGAGCCTGGAAACCCGTGAATACTTAGCGGGTTTAAGCGAGTTCGAACACCGTTCGAACTCAATAATTGTCCGTTATTGTTGGCTAAATCACTTTAATATTTAAGGCTATAGAAAAATACTGCAAACACTGTTATTAATGTTAAATTGTTAATTTCGCGCGAACCCTTGGAAGATTTTACACAGGCACTTTGCTTTTGGTCGATACGATGCGCGCAAGTTTTCCAAAGATACTAATTAGCTGTCCGTTTCAACGACGCGACCTCGGAGCATTTTCCTTCTCGCGTGTTTTAGAGAAAAACAGCGAGCGTTTTATATAAGTCCACACATCTTATTGGCCAAGAAAGGGCCCTCCCTGCGCCAACCCCATCGCTATCCTCTCCCGCCCCTTCTCCCACTCTCCTTCCGCAGAGAGAGAGAGAGAGAGAGAGAGAGTGAGAGAGCGAGTGACCAGGACGGTGAGTAAAAGCAAGACATGAAACATCTGACGATAGTCTGGACTATCGACATGAACAATAAAAGTTACTTCTTGAAAAGGTTTATGATTTTACCTGTGCTTCCAGATGCTCCGGAATCGCCTACGCTTTTGTACGGTCGGATCCTTTATTACTTTACATCTATTTCCCGCGACGAGTGCCTATACATTGGCAAATTGAGTATTTGAATACTAATGAGCTTCGTTGTTATTGGAAGCGTTCGTCCTTTCTGTTCGCAAAAATTCTGAGGAGCGCAATTGAATGTTTTTGTCCTGGACCTCGGGGCACTGGACCTCAGTCGGTACTGTCGGGGCATTTACACAAGGCCCTCGGGAAAAACCAGGATTAAAACCCGAGGGAGGACAGAGTCCGAATTAGCTTAACGATGATAAACCAAAATAAAATAATCAAAACGTACACTCTAACTCGTGTACACGAATATACACAAGATGTACAAATTAGTCCGCGTACATATATACATTAGGGTGGTCCTTATTTTGGGCACTTTCGATTTTTTTTTCACGATAATCATACATTGGTTCTACATGAATAAAAAAAAAATTCGTGCCAAATTTTAGCTTTCTATCTCAATTTTAACCCGTGCCCCCCAGCGGTCGGAGTTTTAAACGGAAAATACGTGTATTTTCCACAATCAACTGCTGTTCTTATTTTTTTATCTAGTAGGAGTTGATATAAAAAATTGAAAGATGGCCTAAATTCGCTTTGTAGTATAAGGTGTAGTTGCTGTTATATATTAGTTTTTTTTGTTCACAGTCAAAGGGGCCAACGTTCACTTGGCCCCTTTTTTTAACTTAGATTCAATTAATTCAAGAATATCGGTTCATAACCCATTTTTACACATAGTTTTTTCGAATTTTGTTTTTCGTATGAAAAAGTTTACGACTTATGACTTTCATTAACCCTGAATTCAAGTCCAAAAAAGTGCCAAAAATCAAAGGTAACGCCATCTGTAACTCCAACTGATTGAGTTCGAATAAATACTTCTTATTGGACAGTTAGCCTAATGAAATTTGGTGTTCGGAATTCGGCCGGACAGTACTCGGCAATCTTCGCTTCACGATCACGAGTCTTCCTCTCACACACAGAGAATTTTGAGTTCAGCTGCGCGTCCGCAGCTGAACTCAAAATTTACAAGTAGTGAATGACTGTGCTGAAAGATCGATCAAGTCAACGGAAGATTTTAGTGGTCGATTTACCAAAAATGAAAATCAACAGCAGTTTGTATTACAAGTGGTGAACGATCATCGACGACAATATCCTAATTCGTTAAAGAGAACAAATTTGAAATAATGAATGTACCTCATACTTATCAGTTGTACATTTTTGTACTTCGCTTAAAAATACATCAATAGATATTTTGTTGACAAAAAAAAATTGTTGTATCCATAATTATTAGCCTCGAAAATTATGAATACTCAAATAAAAAAACTGAAACTTAAAACTAATAAATTGCGAGTGAATTTTGTTCCTTCTTATTTCTTCTTATATTTTCTTATTTCTTGTTATTTAATTCGTATTCGAGTAAGCTATTTCAGTAAAATTTGGGAACAAAAAACAACTAATATGCAACAGCGATTACACCTTATAGCATAAGGAAAGTTTATCCTAACTTTCAATTTTTTATATCAACTCCTGCCATGTCAAAAGAATAGACAAGCAAATGACTGTGGATAATACATGTATTGTCCGTTTAAAACTCCGACCGTTAGGGGGCACGGGTTAAAATTAAGATGGAAAGCTAAAATTTGGCATGAATTTTATTTTATTCATGTTGGACCAATGCATGACTATCGTGAAAAAAAATTTCGAAAGTACCCCAAATAAGGACCACCCTAATATACATACATCCATATAAACATATACACTTATATACAGGGTGACAATTATAAGGTGGCCATGTATTTTTTACCGCTTCGCCGTTTAAAAATCGTGGAGGTTTAAAGAGCGGTTTCCGAAGGATTTTGGATGCGCTTTTCGAAAAAAAAATATGTCGCTGATGTGAGACGTATCGTTTTTGGGTAACAAGACATTTTTTTTCGAAAAAAAAATTAACAAATGCTTTTTTATTTTTGAACAATAAAGTTCATTCAATTCTGTACACGAAACACTGGTCGCAAACTCGGTTCAAGGTTTTTATCGTGGAGAAAAAAAAAGTTAAACTTGCATATTTTGTGAGTCTATCCGTCTTTAATTTCGAGAACAGTGGAACTGTTCGCTAAAAAAGTTATCGCTCGGTAAAATTATGTTAGAGCTCTCAAATATAATAATTCCAATATTCCAATTTAAACTGTTAAAGATACTGCCGCGCGAAACCTCGAATCGTTCGACTATTGATAGCATTGTCGATAGTTTCACCATATAGTAATATTGCGGCGACGTCATAGTATTTCTCACCTAGGGACTTTACTATTCGACAGTTTACGAAACCACAGCCTTCATGGTGACCTGGAAAACATATTCCCGCGCAAATCGAGCGTCAAGCGCCAATTATACAGCTTGCCGCTAAAATATCATACACGCGCGCCCAACTTCCTCGTCCTAACGTGGTTCATTCCGTCTTTGCGTCCCGTGTCGTTCTGTTGTCATAAAACTTCAGCGATCTAACTCGCTTTCTTTGTTTCTTTTATTAATTATTATTAAAGAAAAATCGCTAAAAAATGTCTGGTCGTGGCAAAGGTGGCGGTGAGTATTACATATTATTCGTCATCGACATAGACGAGCGAACGAATTGTGGTATGACAATGTACGAAACATTGTGACTTATAAACTTTTTTTTATAGCTGGCAAGGCTAAGGGCAAGTCAAAGACAAGGAGCAGTAGGGCAGGTCTTCAGTTTCCCGTTGGCAGAATTCATCGCCTGCTTCGAAAAGGAAATTATGCCGAACGCGTTGGTGCTGGAGCACCTGTATATCTAGCCGCTGTTATGGAGTACTTGGCTGCTGAAGTCCTGGAGTTGGCTGGTAACGCAGCTCGCGACAACAAGAAAACCAGGTCCGTAACGCATGTTCTATCGTTAATTACAATTTTCCTTGTCAACAAATATCGCGAAAGTTAAAAAACATGTTATAAACACAATATTTTCCTTGATTATTAGATTTTCATTCCATTCTGATTTTTCTATGCTAACGGGACCAGACTTATCATTTCACCATTATCATTGCTCCAAAACCGTTTTTTTTTGTATTGTTTTCTCTTTTATTTACTTTGCGAAGCGGAAGGATCAATAAGTCTAAGTTGTATAGGAGAAAGAGAGCAGTGTTTATTTTCTTTCTTTCTTACATTTTGGACACTTAGGGTCCGTTTGTTTACCTACTATAAATATTGCATCAGAGTTTTTTTTTTAAGTAATATCTAACCTATCTTGCTCCAAAGTCATTCTTTGTCCAACACAGTCCTCCCGTGTGTTTCTAGTATAAGAAAATATTATTTCCATCGAACCTTCTTTTTTCTGTATACTTTTGTTTACTACGGGTATGCCAATAAGCGTAATCACTCAATTATTTATGTATAAAAAATCAGGATAAAGGAAATATTTGTTTGGGCTATAGAAGATTGAAAATTAAATCTATTTCACAAATAATAATGATAATAATAATTAAATTACAAGAAATTTTATAACATCCGCCACGGCAAGAATAATATTCTATCGCTTCAATGTTTATTTTACATTTGCAGAATCATCCCCCGACATTTGCAATTGGCCATACGAAATGACGAAGAGTTGAATAAACTTCTGTCCGGCGTTACCATAGCGCAGGGCGGCGTTCTACCAAACATTCAGGCTGTACTTCTTCCCAAAAAGACAGGTACCGGCGGAGGATCGGCCAAGGGCGACAAAGCTTCTCAGGAATATTAGATTAACATAAAAATTGTTTATTCACTTTGTGAAAAGAGGAAAGAAAAGAAACGGAGTGATCCACGACATAGCTCTTACATACCATTATTGTGCCAGACAGTACTATTTTAACTATTATTGAAAACGATTTGTTTTTTTTTTTTTTAAATATGTTGCTAACTTATTAAAATCCGTGTGGTTATAATCTTTTCTGTTCTCTTAATTGTAAATTTATTTTAAATTGTATAATAAAGCATGATAATTAAATCAAAAAATGAATGAATAAAAAGAAAATGTACGACTTTCATTTTATCATCAATATCTTAACCTTGAAAATGTGTGTTTTATGTTCGTGAAATTACGATCAGATCACAAAATATACAGCACCAATCGTGCAAACTTGGAATAATTAGTGGAAACAAAATAGCTTCGCAAAATACTTGAGTTCATTCGAATATTTCGAAACAAGTTCACGCAAAAGTTCTATTCGGAAATATGAACAAAATCTAATGCTCAATAATGTCGGAAAAAATGCATTTTTTATTATCCTGCTGATAAGCTCAATTTGGTAATACTAATTCGTTGGTTGAACGAATTTCTATTATCAATGCAACACAACATAAATTTATTGAATAAAAACTAATTAGATGAATAATTTCATTTTATTTATTTGGAAAATTAGTTCTTGCCCATCAATAATTTCATAAACGAAAAAAAAAAAGTACATTTCCCGACATCTATCGTGCATACATTTCAACACCTAAAGGGTGTTTTACTATTTTTTCCTAGTTACTTTTTGGCGGGGATCAATTTGTCCGACCCTAAACCGAAAATTTTCTCCCCGCGTTTGCGCCCTCGGGTGGCAGTTTACCGAGTGATTGTGTGACTATGACCAAGTACACTCCAAATTGATTTCTCGTTGAAAAAAAATATTATAATAAAACAAAATTCATGTGATATAACAGTGAATATTTCGAGGTCTCGGAAGGAAACTAAATAAAAAAATAAAGATAGAAAAAGACGTCGAAAGTGTCAGAAAGTTGTTCGGATCGCAACGAGTATCACGAATTTTTCAAAGTGTCCTTTAGCGTTCTATTTTCGTACGCTGGTTCGGACCGTAAAGCCACAATAACCTCAGGGGAAAATGACTAATACCTGGTCATCCGGAAAAGTGAAAAGGGTTTTGAAATAGCTCTCGTGAGAGCTCGGCTGTCTTTTTCCTTTGTTTTGTTTTTTTTTTTTCATACTACACAGACGGACGATGCCATGGAGTTTAATTCATCTTGCGGTGAGACAAAATGCTTCGTTGAGAAACAAGGCGTTGCATCGCTGCGTATCAGTCACACGAGTAATACACCTGTAAACAACGAACGTTTACGAGATACCACGAGGATTTTGCATCGCGTCGATACAACAAGAAAAGTTATCCCATCGGCGAAACACCCGTTCAATTTGGAGGATAAACAAACTTTTTTATCTAGTCTACGCATTGCGACTGAGTCGCGCTTCATGTTGTTTATCGATTTTTGTAAGAACTTCGTAACGATATACAAGAGAACGGATAATATTCAAAGAAGAATGGTGAACGTAGCTACTTTCGTCAAGTTTTTGCTGTTCCTGGCCACCCTCTTTCTCATTCTCCAGTTGCTACCGTTGACCGAAGCGTCGGAACCATTGAGAAATCCTTACAAGATACTCGATGTACCAAAGCGAGCGACGTTACAAGAGATTAGAAAGGCTTACAAAAATCTTGTCAAAGAATGGCATCCGGATAAAACCGATCATCCGGCGGCTGAAAATAAATTTGTCGAAATAACAAGGGCTTACGAGGTAAGTATAAAGAGAGTATACTACTCTTCTGAGCAAGAATACTCTGAAATTTTTGTTCTTCATGTTTATATTTTACATTGATTCAGCTACTGTCGGATCCTGAGAGGAGAAAAAAGTTTGATAATCATGGACTTACGGAGGAAGGTACCAGACAGAGACCAGACAACACTCATTTTCACATGCCAGATCCTCTCGAAGAATTGTTCACTGGAAACTTCAAGTTTCATTACCAAAATCGTGATATATCGTTTTTTCATAAAATGAGCATCACTTATAGGTCAGTCAACATTTGTTGATCATTATTTTTCTTACTTTCAGATATGAATGCAATTTAACAGAATTTAATCACTCTATTTCATGATTATCAAGTACTGGTTTCTTTCTGCCATTTCGCAGGAATTTCACATGTTCCCAAAAACTAAATTTAACTACGAACGGATGTAAAAAGAAATTGGATTCAATTCATTAGCAGAAAGTTTGAAATTTCAGTTTTTCAAATGTAATTGAAAAAAATTTGCTTTCTCTACGTCCCTTTATAGTTTTATAATAATCAATTAAATAATTGTACTCTCATGACAACTCATTTTTCTGGTAAATAACATTCGTACGTTTGATATTTATGATTGCAGAACTTTCGAGAATATTGTAGTTGCCAAGAGCTTCCGAACGCCGCATTTAATTCTTTTTTATTCCGATTGGTGCTTTGCATGCCTTCAAGTAGAACCCACTTGGCGTAGGTTGATAGACGAATTAGAGCCACTCGGCGTTATATTGGTTACCGCACATGCCGAAAGAGAGCCAGCTTTTGCGAGAAGAATGGGAGTACATTCGTTGCCGTGTTTGGCGGTTACCCTTGATGGTAGAACGAGCGTTTACAAGGAGTCACTGTTCAGTGTTCAAAAAGTTGTTGGTATGTATAGTTGCTTTTTCTCTAGTGTCATACGAATTAATTTGTCGATAAACGAGAAGCTTATCGTTTAATTTTATCCATACGTAATTCAAGCAGAATTCCTAAGAAGCAAGTTTCCATATAAATTGATTCACAACATCAACAAGGATAATGTCGATAGTTTTCTGTCCGGATGGGTCGACAACAGAATTCGAGCTTTAATATTTGAGAAGAGAGAATCAGCGAGATTGCGATATTTGCTCACGGCTTTTCATCACAGGGATCGCGTTGCCTTTGGCTTTGTTCAGGTAAATTTTCGTTTTTTCTTTACCGCATCAATCGTCATCTGACGTAAATTAAAATAATCTTTTGTAATGAAACTCGTAATTTGATTTTTGCCACTTTCGTAACAGGTCGGAAAACCGGAGACTGAAATTATCACTACCAAATACAAAATTTCGGGTGATTTGGATACTCTACTACTTTTCAATGAAAATTCCGAGAAGCCGATGGCTTCCGTTAGCATGAAAGATATACCGAGCGAGACGATGCACAATGTTATTGCAAATAATAAATTTCTCATGCTACCACGATTGTCGAATCAAGCGATGCTGGATTCCGTTTGTCCGCCGGAATGGCTAAGACCGCAGAAACGTTTGTGCGCTATACTTATATCGCAAAATAGTCAAGTGCACGATTTCGCGAGGCACAAATTTCGTCAGGCTGCTGTTGAAGCACCGTACAGGTAAGTGGCAAATCTCGTTGATGATACAACAGAAATGGCCAATTTTCACGTTTACTTTTCAATCGTCGATTACGAAGCGAAAAATATCAGTAGCCGTACTTACAGGATGGTGTGTTCACTTGTTGCACAGTTCACCCTACAGAACGTATTATTCTTTATTAATTAAACAAAGAAAGGGAAGAACAAAGATTATTCGTGGAAGGTCTCTTCCACGAATAGACAAGTAGGAAGAGATGATGACTAATATACGAAACAATTTCAATTTTTCGTATTCAATTAATTATACTCTCGAATTGTCAAAAGCTTCAAACACAATTTCACAATGTCAACAATGGAAAATATCGCTCATTGCGATATTTTCCATCATAGATCATTTGAATTATGAAAATGACACGAGTAACCAACACAAGGCTCAATTTTTGTCTATTAACGTTTAAATAATGACAATTGTTATTGGGTATTATTTCTCTGTTGACGATAAATTTAATTCATAGCACGGAACGCGTGAGATACACGTACGTTTTCAAAGAATCTCAGCCTGAATTTGTATCAGCATTGTCGGCCGGTGAGGGTACACCGTTGGATCCGTTGTTACACATTGTTATAATATGGAGACGCGATGCTAATCACTTGAAGTACGAATGGCTACCAACGGGTTGGATCGAGGCAGCTCAGGACGAAAATCAATGGAACGAAACTAGAAGGAATTTGGAGCATACGTTGCAACGTTTGTTGCGAGTTTCGGAGGCGCTGCCGTACGCGGCAAAAGTCGATGAGCTGGCGGACGAGCATGCCCAGGTAAATAAATTGTGAATAAATTTTCGGCGATGTTGGTAAATGATAACGATCAACTGGATATATTTTTATTTTTGTGTGTGCGTTGCAGGGTACAGTGGACAGACTTATAGGAAGGGCATTGTTAGCGGTGGATTATATATCCGATAGCCTTACGAAGGAACAAATTTTACCACTCATATCTGTATTCGCTACAGTCATGATTATCAGCGCTCTCGCTTACGGAATGTCGTATTTAGTGTGAGTCGAAATAATACCGTTAAATTTTTTAACGATAAAATTGTAAACTTTGTGAAGTATCGTTGTCGTATAACTTTTTCTAAATTACAGAAAATTGGAAGAGATAAGCGTTCAAGCGAAACGCGGACAGTGCAAAGAAAGTGCAAAACCCATTAAGCCCCAGCCACAATTGAGATTGCACGAGCTCAGAGCAGAAAAGTATAATGGACTCGTGCGTTTATTGAAACCTGGCTGTCGAACTATCATACTGTTGGTCGACTATCAAAGTAGATTGAAATTGTTGCCGGCCTTTCACAGAGCCATTTGGCCCTATAGGTAATATATATTTTTCTCTATGTGTATAAACGAATGTGGCAATACTTTTGCTATTTTTTTTATACAGTCTGTGCAGGCCTCGGGTATCAAATTCTAAACTCACTGTAATATCACATCTTAACAGCAAACTTTTCAACACAATTTTTTACAACATTATTTAATACTGTAGGAAAAATAAGACTCTGTTGTTCGCACACATGTCGTTGGATCGTGGTCTCGATTGGTACAAGAAAGTACTTTCGCTGAGTTTACCGGGTCAAAAAGAATTGAACATAAATGCGAAAAATTGCGTTGGCACGGTGCTCGCATTGAACGGTCATCGTAAGTACTTCTGTATGTATCACGCTAAACATCCCGAGTGCAGCAAGGGCAAAGGTACGAAACGCATGGAAAGAATGACCAAAAGACTGACTCGTCGTTCGGACGATGCCGAGGCCGGTGCTTTTATCGGTTTCGACAGCACCAGCGAATCTGAATTTTCACAAGACGAGGTTAGTGCTGAACGAAGAATGTATAACAGATAGGATGAATTGTCAATTGATGGAACAGTTAATGAGCGGACGATAGAACTCAACGAAGGAACAATTTTTCTATGGACGTATTTTAACGGAAAGTATTCCTTCACTAGCAGTGTTCTTTCAATGGGCAAGCCACCCTAATTGCAATCACGATTGACAATTGTGTTATGTTTTCATAAAAATTAAGCTACATTTTTTTCAATTCCATTGCAGATGGAAAATGATGTTTTATATCAAGACAAACTTCTAGACGGTTTACCGAATTGGCTCGATAGATTATTCGAAGGTTTAACGCAACGCTATTATATTAATTATTGGCCCGACTTCACTGCCAAGTAAGGACAAGGTTACGTGCGCGTATCGCGGAACGTACGTATATATATATATATATATATATATATATATATATATATATATAAATATATATATCGCCTTGAGAATGAAAAAAAAGAACAGTGTTTTGATTCTCGTCATGCGAAGCAAAGTGCTATTACGGCAAATGAACGGTACTTATAAACGAGTACCGTTCTTGAATCCTACATAAAGACAAAACATTAATGCACACTATAATTTATCATTACAATTTCCTACATTTTAGGCCTGTATAGTTGATTGATTTATCTTTTAAAATATCAAGTACCGCTAAAGAGAATACACTGAGACGTCGAGGCCAATTGAACAAGAAACAAAGATCGTTCGTCAATTGTGTTCTTTTAAGAATTATCGCTTCGAATAATCTAGTCACTAAAAATAATTTATTTATTATATTATTATCGTATAAACATTAAAACGACAAGTTAAAACGTAATTTTAATGCAAATTCATGTCAATCAGATTAATTCAAATTACACAATCATTCTCTTTGGTAGGCGCTGTCACATTACTGCAGATACAATGAAATATTGCTGTGATGTTTAAAAGCTGGACTATTTTTAACTTAAAAACAAACAACAAAGAAATTAGTTGTTATGATTTTTGCAACGGAAGTCCGTAGGTTTGTTATGTTGCGTTACTGCTTTTGCAGCTTACGATACACTACACCCCCCCGCCCCCCCCGCCCTCAATACTGCCAGAAATTCATGTTTTACGATTACTCGTTCATGTTTCGTTGTTCCGAACATATTCCAAAATGTCTACACTCGGCATGAACGGTTATTACGTTACGTACGTACTAAAAAAAAAACAAAAAAAAATACCGTAACTAAACACGAATAGCAATGGCTGTCGTTTATTTTACGTTTGTTTATGACTATAAGTAGGTGTAATCCGGTGAAAAGTTAACACTGTCATCGCGATCGTCATAGTGCTAAAAAAAATGCTAAAAAAAAGGAAATATTGCCTCAATCTAGGAACATTACTACCCGCAAATCAAGTCCCGTGTCACAAAGAATAATAACTCATATATATCCTTGGCTACTTTACGATCTGCCAATTCCACAGGGCAATTCATTCCTCGCATTTAACAGACGCAATTCTTTTTGTTTTCCTACTATACAATCTACTCGATCACGCAACGTTGCAAGAAAGAAGATTTTATCTTTACGGAAAGTACAACTACTAAACACTACTTTCCCCATTACGTTCAACCGCTTCAGTTGCAAGTGGTCAATCCGCATATTATCGAAACTCATATCTTGAATTTCCGATGTTTACACTATATATTAATGGAAAGCAAAGTAAAAAAAAACCAAACATAAAAAAAAGAAGAAATATACGTGTCACAATAAGTGATTACACAGTCTTTGACTTCGCAAATCGCTAAGTTTAACACTATTTAATCTACTACATAGGATCAAATATTTCCTGACAATCTTTACCGACTTAAATCATGGAATAGATAATGCGTCGATAATTGGGAACACATTGTTAAATCACAAAATGTGCCGATTTCACGATCTTCTCTTCACACACCCCTATTGAGCGCATAATTCTTAAACGAAACAGAGAGAAAAAGAAAACAAAAAACTCGCGGACTAGCGTGTGCCACGCGACTAAATGACAATGATTCTGTTATTGATGTTTGAACAAGAGAGCGGGGGCAGCAAGCGAGTATAAATATTCCGATAATCGGTTTTGGAAAGTCTGACAGCACTGTAAACTTAAAAAGTTTTAACTCGTTCTACTGGCACATGTAGGTAGCAAGAAATATAAGACAGTTATATAGTATATCTGACAGTTTAAAAAAAAAGCGTAATTATTATACATACGAAATACCATTTTTAATGCGAAATGAAAAAAAAAAAAAGAAAAATGGCATCCTAGTCTTGAATTACTATCAATTTTTTATGTATATACTCTAAACGAGCTGTACCACCTAGCAATGCAGTCACGATGACTTTATATAATGATTTTAATATAAATTACTACTGATTCCAGTTCATTACGAAATATAATGAGATTATGAATTGTATACGACACCCTTCATCGCCCCCCCCCCCCCCCCGTATATATTTATTCGTTTATTTTGGACACACGGTATATGAATAATAACACATCGGGGTTAGACGAATTGTGAGACTTATATTTATTATTGAAAAAGAAAAGAAATTATTACACCTCGCATGAAAATTATTCTTACGACAAAATACAATGTAACCTGATATAATAATTCATCAGACACCGAGCGATAATGTTCAAACGACGCGATAATGTAATTGTATAACACGAAAGATGAATTATTCAATTAATCAATTTGACCGAACGACATTTAACGTCGCGACAATTTCGATGATACGCAATCACGCTTCGACAATTGAAATTTACGAATTTCGTATGCCAAGTGCCTGTTCCAATTCGGCACGTTTTTGCTGTACTTTCGTATAGAAGTATCGGCAAACGGCCTCCTGCGCCCAAGGCTGATAATAAAATTCGGCTCTCCGTTCCTCTTCCGGATTACCGACAACGTCGGTCATTGTCTTCAAGTCTCTCGTCTGTGATATTATCCATTTGTTTATAAACTGTTGTGGATCCTTGGCGAAGCTCAAGAAGAATTCGCGATTGGTCTTCAATTGATTGATCGTCTCGACCGTTTCGTGTATCTTGTTGTCGAGACT
Source organism: Oxytorus armatus (assembly GCA_958009045.1). Taxonomy (NCBI): domain Eukaryota; kingdom Metazoa; phylum Arthropoda; class Insecta; order Hymenoptera; family Ichneumonidae; genus Oxytorus; species Oxytorus armatus. The sequence continues at coordinate 6,974,017 of OY253751.1, read as the reverse complement.
CTGAATTTCTTGTTGGCTCGCGGTCGATAGTAAAAAATTGTTCATCTGAGTCTTCAGCGTGTCGTCAACCTCGACGTCGATGTCGTAGCACGCAGTCTGCTTCGTTTCCGTGCCTGATAGAAACGAGAAACAAATGATTCTCATTAATTATAACTTATCATTGCCAATTGACGATTTTAACTCACCTTCGACGCTGATAACATGATTAATGACAATTGGGTCCGGTGGATGTAACAATGGATTGAGACGTTGTGGAATTTCGGCAAACTTCATTCTCGGACAAGCGAATATTTGCTCGAGATATTTGTCACAGTTTATAAATTCACGCTCGTGACTGTCTTGTAGCTTGTGGGTCTTTATATACTGCCATAGTGCCGATATAATGACGGGTCGGGTTTGCGTGTGAACCCCTAGCAAACGTGCCAAACGCGGATCCAATTTGAACTACGAAAAAAAAAAAAAAATTAAACGATTGCAATCGCAAGCGTGGCGAAGAAATTCATCGTACTTCCGCTTTGCCATGTCTCTCGGGAATGTTTTCTTTTGTATTACCTGCAGAGGTTGATAATCGAGAAGCAACAGTATGGTGCAACGAACATTCTTGTCGCCGGGTCGTTTAACTTGAAATCCATCGGTCTCTTGGGTCGTTAATGTGCGATGCCATTCCACCAAATGATTGTCAGGCCCGTACAAATCCTTGTCCAACTCTATAACTAGACTCTTGAAGAACGAGGAAAATTTCCTCTTCACCTGGTAAATAACACCACAATAAATTCGTATACGCGTAATTTTTCAATCCCGGACAACATTGATTAACGCGTTATACCTTGTTCGGATCATTCTTCGTGTCGTCCAAAAGACGTCCCTCAACTCGCAACTCCCACGACGCCACCGAGCCCTCTTGTCCCTCACCCTCGCCAGCCGGTTTCGCCGGATAAAACGTGTTTGATATAAATATACGTAATTTTCTCTTCTGCTTCATAGGCCGCTTAAGCGCCTCTTGAATATCAAGACGCTTTCTCATTATCGTCGCGTCCAATTTACGCTCAAACGCTAGCAAATCCATGTAAGCTTGTGACTCGGGCACGAGATCGCGCACTTTTTGCGGCAATATCTTGTCGGCCAGTTTCTTCTTCTTCTTGGACGTGGAATGTGAAAAATCACTGTTCCAAAAATACCTAGTTGAGTTTATGCGAAAACGAGAGGATTTGAAACGAAATTGAGAAGAAATTTGGAAAACTTGATTGTTTTTTTTTTGGCGTGGGCCGCTGACCTCTTACGCTCTTATTGTCGTTATGCCGAAATGAAACAAATAAAAGACAATCGTATGAGTAACAGAATCGATTTTTTTTTCGTCGATCTTGTTTGTATACGTTGCGTAGTTTTTGTGATCGTCAATCACAAGGATTCATTCTGAAATGAAAAAATTTACAAACGCTCACGAGCAACGGTGCAACTTACGGCTTCTGTTGTGACATTGGTATACGCTGATCCGCGCTACGTTTGCTACCTGGTGGCGCAGGCATTGGACCCTGACGCATGGTCGAGTATGGTTGATTGGGTCGCATTATTCCACCTGGTCCCGGTGCTGTTCCCATCTGAGGCGGTGGTGTGAATCCCGATCTCTGTTGCATACAAAATTGTTTTGTGGAATATAACTTGTTGCGAAGGCCATACAGACCAACGAATGAACGCATAAACCTTTTGGCTATTTTAACGATTCAACGAAACAACGTTTCTAGATTTTGTATAGAGAATAGTACGTTCTCTACACCTTCAGTAAATTTTTTTGTTGCGTAAAGAATTTTCAATGGTTCAATTATAGCTTAATTACATTTTTGTATTATATGTCACGGCTGAGATGTGCAAAATTGTTGATTACTACTATCCAGCCAGAATTTTCCAATTTTAGTTAAATCTGACGAAAAGCGATGCGCCAACAATATTTTGGAGTAATAAAAGTATCGCTCCTGCTAAATCGATTCAAAAATCTGTTTTAACCCAAAACGATATTATAAAATCATTAGCTGACATAATATCGCAACCAAAGCCTACCAAAAGGTTTGCCTTTGTGTGGTGCGTCAAATTAAAAAATAGTTGCCTTTTTTTCTAAGTATGTCCTCCGATGTATAGAGCTTTGCAACTAAAAATTTCTCAATCCAAAATCTTCAGATCTATGAAGCAAACATTTTTTTACAGCTTGCCAAAGAAACCCATAAATTTCTTGTTTTTTTTTAAAAAGCACGTAAATATATGGAAGTAGGGAATGCACGGTCATTCATTACTGGATTCACCCTACAAGTATATAAATGGTACGCTACTCACAGGAAAATTTGGGCCTGGATACTGCCGCAGATTCGGTGGTACCGAAGGCGGTGGATAACGTTGCGGCGGTGGGCCATTGTTTCCCGTTGTAGGAACCGGAAACCTTTGCGCCATTGTCGTCACCTCCGAGATGTTCTACAATTGATTCGCAAAATATCACAATTTGATTTTATACATTGATATATCTCGAGGAGCGTAGTTTCAATCATTTTGGAGTAAATTTCATCGCGGATATAACCTTATTTTGAAAATTCAACTAACAACACTCCGATCATGTAATATTAGAGGGTAAATTCATACAAAATAGTACTGTGTACAAGCGAAAGTTTATAAACGATCACAAATCGCAAATATTGCGTATAGAACGAGTGAAAACCAATTCTACAACCCCAAAACACAATTATTTTGCACTAGCATTTTCTCCAAAATATATTCACTTAAATTTCACAAAGTACAAATTTTACCGCAAGCACTAAATAAACATTTTTTTTGAAACGAGTATAAGACGATATTGTGCTTATTAATTGATAAAAACTTGCATTTATAATTTTACACTGACAATATCCTACGCTTTATAACGCCTAGCCGCCTAACATAGCCTCGCATTAATCAGGAATGCCAAAACAAGAACGCTAAATGCTCATTATTATAACTAGCAGTCTATAGAAATATTTTGACGCCATTTTGTCGACACTGTAACTAGTAAAAATGGCGCTGTAGTTTTTCCTCCACGTGCTTTGCACAGTGTTCGTTTATAACCTCGTTACTGCTGGTTACGGCTCGTTACCTCGTTGAGCGCGACGAGACAATAACTTATTGTGAAAGTTAAACGAGTGACACCTTTTTGCGTAGAAGGGATCAATTGATAATTTGAGAAAATGGGTAAAAAATCGAAGATTGGAAAGCAGCGGCGTGATAAGTATTATCAGTTGGCAAAGGAAACCGGTAAGTTTCACCTTCAAACACTTTCTTAACCCAACTTTAGTCATAGAAATCGTTTATATTTTTAAAACTTTTATTACCTTTCCCATCGCGTATTCAGGATACAGATCTCGAGCAGCTTTCAAATTAATTCAGCTCAATCGTAAATTCGAATTTTTACAAAAATCCCGAGTATGCATCGATCTCTGCGCCGCTCCGGGAGGCTGGATGCAAGTTGCGAGACAAAACATGCCAGTATCCTCAATCGTCATAGGTGTCGATTTGTTTCCAATAAAACAGATAGCCGGTTGCATCGGTCTAACCGAGGACATAACCACAGACAAATGTAGAGTTGCCATAACTCGCGAATTAAAAACATGGAAAGCTGACGTCGTACTGAACGACGGCGCTCCCAATGTTGGTAAAAATTGGCTACACGACGCTTATCAGCAAGTGGTCCTGACTCTTGCTGCGTTAAAACTGGCGACTCAATTTTTGCGTCCCGGCGGTTGGTTTGTCACTAAGGTATTCAGATCGAAGGATTATCATCCATTGATTTGGGTACTCAAGCAACTGTTCAAAAAGGTTCATGCGACAAAGCCTCAAGCTTCGCGTAACGAATCTGCGGAAATTTTTGTTGTGTGCCAGTACTATGTTGCGCCGGACAAGCTAGATCCCAAGTTTCTCGATCCAAAATACGTATTTTCCGAATTGGAGATCGAGTCAAAAAATAAATTGAACGTGTTTCATCCGGAGAAACAGAAGAAAGCCAAAGCCGAGGGTTATCCGGAGAATGATTATACGCTCCATCACAAACTCTCAGCGACGAATTTCATAGCGCACGAGAGTGGAATAGAGGCGCTGCAGAATACCTCGGAAATTGTAATTGATGACGAGAGAATAGCGAATCATAGAAAGACCAGCAAGGAGATTATCGAGTGTTGCAAGGATATCAAAGTTTTAGGTAGGAAAGAATTGCGACTGTTATTGGCATGGTGGAAAGATTTAAAAGCCGAGTTTGACGAAAGTAACTCGGAGAAACCCGAGGAAGATAAAATCGATGATGATGAGAAGACGGAAGTCCCGACGAACACGATCGAGGACGAGGAGAATGCCGAAGACGCGGTGATTGACAAAGAAATTGCGGAATTGAAGGCCGACGCGGCAAGAGAATTGAAGAGGAAGAGGAAGAAGGCGAACAAGGAGCGACAAAAATTAAACGAGCGTCTAAACTTGAAGATGGTACACAAGGGTGACGAGGGACCTAAACTCGAGGGAGACGATATGTTCAATCTCAATCAGATCAAGACTCGTCAAGAGCTCGAAACCGTTACTGATCAAACACCGGATGTCGCTGCCGAGAGTGACGTTGATTCGGACAACGAGGTGAAATTGCCGAAAAAATTGAAGTACCAGAAGGACCAAGGACATCTCGATAGTTCGGGACTTTTTTACAAAACGGAAAACAGCGAATCGGAAAATTCGGACGACGATGACACGCAGAGCGATAAATCTGGATTGGGTAAGAAATATACTTTATTGTGAAACTTTAACTGCTTGTACAAAAGTATAATACGAGTAATGGTGATTTTTTGAAGGACTAAGCGATTCCGAGAACGAAGATGACAAGGAGGACGTGAAACCCAAACGAAAGAGGGATGGTGAAGAGGGTACGGAAAATCCTCTGATCACCGATCTCGATCACAGGGACAAAAAGACGAAGAAGATTCACAAAGCTCAGTTATGGTTCGAAAAAGACGTTTTCAAAAATCTCGAGAACGAGAACGACGAAGACTTTGAACTTGACAAAATGGTCGAGGCGTACAAGACCAAAGGTGGCACGATAATTGGAGAAACGGAAGTCGAGGATAAAAAAGAATTTGACAAAGTTAAAACGGAGGATGACTCTGATTCGGATTATGATATGGAAATAATGGCAAAGGATAAGAAAGATAAAATCAAGAAAGTTGGCGGAAACGATGGTTTCGAAGTAGTTTCTAAAGATGCTCGTAAGTATGTCGATGGGACTTTCATTTATTTCTCGAATTTAACGAACTAACGCTCGAAATATTATTAACATTGGAAGTATCGTTTTAGCAATGAAATCGAAAAGTAAACGAAAGCTAACGGACGACGATCTTGCGCTCGGCTCGTTGTTGGTTCACAGCAAAAAATCACGTCGCGAAGTTACCGACGCGGCGTGGAACAGATTTGCGTTCAACGACGATAAGTTACCGGAGTGGTTTGTTCAGGACGAGGACAAGCACATGAAGAAAGAGGTGCCGGTACCGAAGGAACTCGTCGACGAGTACAAAAAGCGTGTCGAAGAGCTCAACGTACGGCCGATAAAAAAAGTGATGGAGGCTAGAGCGAGAAAAAAGAAGCGAGCGATGAAGAAACTCGAGAAAGCGAAGAAAAAAGTCGAATCTCTAATGGACAATACGGAAATAAGCGATCGTGAAAAGGCTAAACAGGTCAAAACGTAAGTGAAACTTTGTCCCTCCAATTGATCCAGCCTTGTTGCAATTATTACAGAAATTATTTTTTACGTTAATAGTAAGAACGTTGATATCGATCTTCTACCGGTTTTTTTTCCTTCTCTTTCACAGATTGTACAGAAAGGCCACGAAAGAACCGAAGAAAGAATTGACTTACGTAGTTGCGAAGAAACAGGACGCTCAAAGACGAGCCGTTCGGCCGCCCGGCGTAAAAGGACGTTACAGAGTTGTTGATCCACGAATGAAGAAGGATCTGCGAGCGGCAAAGGCGAAAGAGAAGACGAAAGGACGTGGCAAGAAGGGCCGTGGTGTCAAATCGTCGCGTGGAAAACCCAGACCTAAGTCTAAGAAAGGAGCCAAATCGTCGAAAGGACAAAAAGCTAAATAATTCAACGTTCCCAATCTACAGCGTTGATTCCTCCTATTCGCGGGAAAAAATAACCCGGAGTGCAAACGTAATTTTACGTTAAGGAATTTTAAGTTAGGGAAAATTTCGTTGCGAGGTAAGTAATTGTAAAAAAAAAAACATAGACGTATTATATTTGATTTATTATTGATGGTGTACCGTTAATTACTCATTGACACCTTGTATAATAAAAACAGAACTGACGTTGTAATTTACGTTTTTCGTTTTACATTGATCCAAGTTGGCAGGCTAAATCAGGAAAGAACAACAACAACAAAATCCCTTACTTTTTCCTGTTTTTCTGACAAAATGTTCAATGTGAATGAACGAACTCTCGCCCCCTTGTATTCCGGAAAATTATATAGACATCTATTTTCAAGGGTTTGGAAGGGGTTTTGTGGCAACAAAAAAAATTAACGCTTTTCGCGACTTGTCCGTTTAACTGACAGCTTACTGAGCGAAAATATTGAAAATGCAGAAAAACCAAAACACAAGGAAAACGGGCGTATACGTTAAACTCAAGACAACGAAAATGAGCGTGTTCGATGATAGTTATCTACATAGTAAAACATAGCCGATTGATTAACGTACATGATAAATAAGCCGAGTATTTTCGGGATATGCGAAAATATATTTTTCCGCAAAATAACGTAGAAAATCTGGAATCCAAAGAGCGTTACTAGCACTGGCCATTTACCAAAGTTTCTTGTCACACTGTCAATTAATCATACTCAAACCAAGCAAAATGCATTCTCTAAGTCTACTCGAGACGTTTTGAAAACGCTCGTCAAAACCCAAAATCGATGAAACGGGAGCCAAGTTATGACCGTTTGAAATTTCGAGATTTTTAAGTTTTCGAAAAAGTGGGCAAAAAAAAAATGTTTTTCTCTTTTTTCAATGTTTCGATACCCTATTCGATCGGAAATTTTCCGCTGATTACGAATAACACCGAGTTTTAGTCGAAATCTCAAAATATCAATGTGAAAAAGGCGAAAAACGAAAAAAAATCACTTTTTGGACGATTTTCAATGAAATTTCACTGATTACGAATAACACCGCTTTTAGTCGAAATCTCAATATTTCAATGAGAAAAAGACGAAAAACGAAAAAAAAATCACTTTTTGGACGATTTTCAATGAAATTTCGAGTTTCTCAAGGAAACGGGTACTGAATTAGTAATCAGCGAGTCAAAATACATCGATATAGCGTCCGAAAAGAAAATTAAAAAATACAACATTTTTTTGCATTTCGGCGAAAATGAAGTGGCTTCACTAAAATCGCTGTGACGTTGCTTCCCGATGGAGTTGGAACCCCACTCTGTGCTCATTCATTTCGTGATCGAAAATCCTTTAAAATGGCGCTTGAATCATTGTGCTACCATTATTTTTCGATTTTTTACAGATTTTTAAAGTCGGACCATCGATTTTTGCGAATTTCTCCATACATTTTTCTCGTCGATTTTCAACCTGCTCTCACGGCTACAATAATCGAGATATCGGGATGATCCAAAATGCATTCTCTAAGTCTACTCGAGACGTTTTGAAAACGCTCGTCAAAACCCAAAATCGATGAAACGGGAGTTTCAATTGACTAATATTCCCAAATCAGTTTTTCATTCTCCGAACAATATCGAAATTCCCTGACATTTCCCGATTTTATATTTAACACACGAAAATAACGGCAAAGAGCAACGAGAATCAATAGATCTAATAAATTTCTATGCATCACGACGACGACTTTCTTTATAGATTATCCTTGAACTTGCATCGTATCGAATGAAGGCCGGTCGTTTCTATTTCACGATCTGGCCACCCTCGGCTTTTTCGTGCCACGGAACATTTCTTCTACCGCGATCCAGCTGCCAATTTTACGAAGTTTTACATCAACTATCTATATACATTGGGAATAATCTCATTCTTTTTATATACAGGACATTCCGGGTCAAATCGACGATACCCAGACCCCCCACAATTTTATTTATTTTCCTTCGTTTCGGTACGTTTTAGAGTGACAAAAAAATTCATCTATTTAAATATTTATCGATAGAATTTAAATAACAATTGATAATGGTTTTACTTTTTGAAATTTCAGTTCCGCAATTTTTCCCGTATCTCTGCACGGAGTTTCGGAAAAAAATACCAGAAAAACGGTCTCAGCGGTGTAAAGAAAAAACGGATTAAAAAAAAACAATTCGAAATTCATAACGAAGAACGAACGCAAGAATGTTTCGAATTGATGTTCTGCTCGCCACAGTATTGTGACGCCATTATGAATTATACTCTCGGCGTAGACATCATTGAAAAGATGACACTCGAAATGCATATTGACACCGATCGTTTTGCAAGGACGTGAAATTCCAGGTTTACGCTACGAGACCGCACACAAACGCATCCACCCACACATACGCACATACACGAACAAATGATTTCCTCGTGAAGCCCCCGGATGAAGTGAAAATATATCGTGTCGTTTCGCGATGATGACGCGATTCGCCTTGCACTTTGACTCGACTCGTGCAAGTACACACTAACGTGTTCAAGGTCGTATAAGTCAAAGATACAACGAACACATCGTCACTCGTTTGTTCCTCGCAAACAGAGCTCAGCTGGAAGGGAAAAAAAACAAAGAGTTTCGGCGTGACGGTGTTTTTGTGGAACCAAGAAGCGTAAGTTATTACAAAGTGATAAGAGGAAAATAAATGTACTGCTAGAAAAAGAAGAAAAAAATTTTCAATTTTTTTCTGACAATATATCGGTCAGATTTAAGTAATTATTTTCGTTAATGACTATTCTTCTTTTGTGAACAAACAGGAGGGTGACATTTATCGAAGAAACAAAATGGCGGGAAATTCTGATTTGAAATCGCGTCGCACGGGTAATTGGAACCTTTTCTCTCGTGACTTTTCTGACCGTGCGCGTGAGAAAGAGCTTACAAATGTATAAATAAAGAATTTTCATTACGCCCGTCCGAGTGGCGGGCAGGGAGAGGGGGTCCACCGATACTCCTATCGGCATTCGGCCTTGGCTAAACTTGACCTTGCTTTATTTCAGGCAACCCCGCCTCTCGCGCGTAATGACGCTATATACGGAAAGGCTTAGTTACCGGTGTACGGTAGTCTATACTCTTACATATTGTACTAGTTATTCGCAGTAAACTATCAGCCGGGAGCTAGCCTCGTCTTTCTCGGTACGTAAATATAAGATTACACATCCATATATATCCTGACATCTGACATAGGAAGTACGAGGGAGTAAGTTTATACCCGAATACAGTACTCTTCGTAAAGATCGTTGTGGCGTCCCTATTCGGTAGACACTATTACCCGATGGTAATCGATCGACAGAATCGATGGAAGCAGTCTGTAAGATTTCGTACTTTCTCCAGATCTCAAGACATCTTTGAGAAAATTTGATTACAGTTTTTGTTACCATCAGTCGGTATGTTACAGGTTCTTCATGCGGGACTAAATGACCTCTCGCTTTCGCACAATTCCCATGACACTATCTCTTCACACTCGATATCTGTGCTTATTTAGCCTCTCTTTAAGACAAATCCTTAAAAGAATCCTCTCATTTAGACTCCATGCCAATAAACCTTCGGAAAATGTTTTCTTCCGAAGTTTTCGTTCGTAACGTCGCCATTGGGTGCCACGAGCTTGAAAGAAGAAATCAACTTTCACGCATCATTGTGCCAACATTGATACTCGGAAATTGAATATTTTTCACCGTCTCGCAACGATCCGCGAGCATCCACCGAAGAATAAAAGTGAATTGATCGAAAGGATGAATCACCACTTGGCACGCGAATCAAATTTTCTCACACGCGAATCCTCGTCTTATGTTTGCCGTTTATAAGCGTGTACGAATGTATACATATGGCTTCTGTCGAACGGTCAAACGGTCGGACCGTGTTGAATGGCTAATTTAATGACGAAGAAACGAATCGAGAGAGAGAAAGAGATTGAAATAATCTGTGAGGAGAAGCGACGGCGGCGGATCGAATTTCGGTTGATCGTCTAGCCGGTTGTCTGGCCTCAAGAATATTGGGCTGATCACGTGAAATCACGGCGAAAAAAATTTCGATGGCTTCGTAGAATACGAAATGACCTACGCGGAATCTCGATAGGTTTGTCCTTAGATACTTGTTGTACCTGGTGGCCTATCGAAGATGTGAATCTTTCGGCACTACAAAATGGCACTCGTTATTCATTTGAAACATCGTTTATTCAATGTTCATTGTTTGACTAAACTGGCTGAGGCCGAGTAGTGAATTCTCGAGAAAAAGGGAGCAATGTTCTCTGGTATATGAAGGAAGGTATTCGGCAAAGTTGTTAATCCAAAAATTTTCTTTTTAATTGTTTATTCACCTTCAATTTGCAGGTAACGCATCATACCGGATCAGCGGAGATTCCGTAACCTTTAGATCTTTAGAATCTTGACTCCATTATTCCTTCTCCGCTCAGTCCTCAGACTGAATTTTACATCTCCTCTATTGTCTCGCATTCGCTAGAGGGCGCAGGGAAACTACTGGAAACCTACGACCGATACCGATACGAGACGTGATATTTTTACTGATTCTTTGGTAACGAGAATAAACATCAAGTGAGAGCATGAAAGCTTCGGGAAAAGTTGGTTTCCAGCTCAGTGAGGAACGTTTACAACTCTAAATACTCTCGTTGATTCTTGGAATGTGAGTCAAAATGTTTCGTTAGAGCTGTATTCTGGTAGCGTAATTCTTTGGGTAGAATTACCGATTTGACTAGTGCGAGGCACTCCAACCGCCTTGCAATTGACTAAAAATGTTTAGTTCTTCTAACCAAAAGTCCGCAGTTGATTTAACGGGGCCGGGTCGAAGTTTCGAACCGTAAAAGCTTCGACGGTGCAAAACTCCGAATTTTAATAGTACGAATTACATGGTTCATTCCGACGACAGTTCGAATAATCGACTGTAAATAACATCGAACGGGTAGGAATCGATACCAAAAATGATACGAATTTAATATCGTCGAGTAAATATTTTTTCGAAAGATTACGCAGACGACAGAGCAATTTATCGAACGGTCGGTAGTATTACTTGACAAATTTCGAATTGATGATTTTTAGAGATTCGCAAAGTTCCGAAAATTATATTATCGAACAGGAAACTATCGGAAAGGTGCGAACGTAATGAAATTGAAGAAAAGAATTCTCGGCTATACGAAATTTTCGGACTCCGAAAGTTACGGCGTCGACGATGCAGTATTCCGAAAATAAAAGTTCCGAAGGGGCAAAATTCCGAAAATTTGCATCTCGTGCGTTTAGATGACAGCACCACTGGTGTTATGTCCTATGGACCTTTTTCACGAGCGAGCGTCAGAACCCACTAGCAGCGCTAGTTTTACTCTCTTTCGAAATTTTGCCCTGTCGGAATTTTGCCCCGTCGAATTAATACACTGTCGTCTGTTTACCCTTTTCGGGACATACAAATTCTAATATATTTGGCTTCTAACTTTTTTTTTCTGAACTTTTTCAGGTATAAAACTTGACCGTTCGGCAACTCGAGTTTCTAACACCACAATTTTTCGGAACTTTACGTTTTCTAATCATTAAAATACGATTTTTTAAGTAGTAGGATTTTTGATTTTCGATACTTTTGCAGATCGGTCCCATAATTATTCTTGTCATTTAACCCTCGATGTATAACTATTCTTCGCAATGACATTTCTGTTTTAAAGAGGACGGATTTTAATGATTTCGAAAAGTTTTAAGATCGTCCCAAATAAATTCGGAGTTTTGAACCGTCGAAGCTTTTACGGTTCGAAATTTCGACCCCGCCCCGATTTAACACAATTCTAAATTTACACGCATCCTTTATTGCTCCTATATATTTCAATTGTACCGTGTTTTACCGTTTATTTACAAGACAGCTATCTGATAATGTCCGTTCGATTATATGAGCTTGTTAGAAACTTCATGATAGTAAATTTTACGAAAAGAATAGATTTGAAGTGATCCAATTAAACCCAATCATTATCAGCTCGTTCCTGTCACTTTAAAGTGGGAAATAGGGTTAGGACAACGTTTTCTCAATGATTTTCATGAATTTTTTTATAGTATAAAAAATGAATATAATTTATTGAAACTTTGAGAATATTTTATACATATATTTAAGTATATACTATAAAATTTTTGAAGAATTTCCTTGAAAAACACCGACCCATATTAGCGACCCCATATTGCAGGTCACAATCAGACTCAGCATGTTGCGTATATTCTGGAAGCCGCAATTTTCATCTGAAATCAAACGAGGTTGGAATTTACTTTTATTATATGTCTCTCTTCTATATGAACCTAAATGCTATCAAAAAAATAGAAAATTGAATTTTTTACAGGGGTCAAAACAAAAAAACATGTTTTTTTTGCCATTTTTCACAACGTTATTTGCAAAAAAAAATTATTTTAAATAATGATAATATTCCGATTTTAGGTTCATATAGAGCGCAATACTATGAAGAAAGTAACTGCCAATTTTCAAAACGATTGGTTGAAAACTTTTCAAACTAGCGTGTACGCAAGTTAAAAAAAAGTCGTTTTCAGAAAAACGCGTTGGAAAAAATAGTGACCGCTCGGTTATACACGTGGCGCGCTCGGGGCCTGAAGGAGAGCTACTCACTTTAATGGCTTATAACAATAGAACGATTCGGAATTTTCATTTAAAATTTTGGGAACATATTTTTCAATAGTTTTACTAACAATTTATGAAATTAAAAAAAAATCGATTTTTTGAACCGTCTAACCCTATTTCCCCCCTCAAATAGAGATGATGGATAAGTACAATGCATAGTTACTGTTACCGAGTAGACGGCTCGGCGACACCCTATTGTTTCGTTCATGAAACTTACATTTTTTCGATGAATAATTTTTCAGTACATATGTCACTTCAAGAACCATCAGGTATCGTAGAAGTTGCATTTAAATGCATTCGAATGATAAAAATAACATTACATTACAAAAGTGTCGTCAGATCTTGTATTACTAAACGCGTTTGCGCGTGGGGTCGATTTTAAGTTTGAATATTGTGATTGTTAGGCCATTTTAGTGTACAGAGTCGAGCGGAAGTCGTAGTTAAAAGTTCTCTTTTTTTTAAATTACGACTAATCAAATTGTACGGCCAACCATTTGTTTTCTCATGAGATATTGTAAATTTTCTCTCTGCGTTTAACTTTAACGGATGATGAGATGTTTGCGCGGTCAGAATAGTGAAATATCAGCGAGGTATTGTACAAATCTCAAGCAGCGACAAGCGAATTTTATCGAAAATTCCGCGTATCTTCACTGCATAAATAAAGCAATACCGTATCGGCGAACGATAATACCAGGAAACTTGTGTTCGCAAACCTCGTCTGTGTACACACGGTGTATCATCGACTAATACGCTGAAATGGTATTGGTTGATACTGGTATACCAGAAAGTGCAAAGTTAAATCGCGGCACAGCCGCGCACGCGTTATTACGAATGGCCAAGGCCATCGTGTGTGGATCATTTTCGAAAATAGGCGGCTTCGCACGAGAATTCTTAATGTATAACAAAATCTGGCTTACATCTTGGTCTCTTCTGATCCGTAAAGATCACATTATTTTTTACGTAATATCTATAAATAACGTTAATCAATACAATAATAATAATTTTATAGCGTTCACTGGTACGTTGGTGCCTTGTCCACACACACACACGCATCAATTATTCCGTAAGCGAACAATTAATTACCTAAAAATTCATTTTTACAGCATCAAGTACGTTCGATGACTTGTATCTGAAAGAAAAGGGCTTAAGTAAGGAAACATTGAAGTTCACGTGATGTCGAAACTTTAGCGATTAATTGAAGCGTTTCTTCGGCGCCATATCTGAATTTCCCATCATTCGTCGCACTAAATTGCAAACATACCGAATTTTCGAGTAAAAATTCGCGTTATAAACACGTGATGCACCAAAGTCCACGTATTTTATATTCCGCACGTACGCGGGTATGATAAAAAAACTTCTCGACCTCAGCGGTCGTGTCAGTACTTCCGCGTTTACATCGCGCAACAAAGTAGCCAACATTTTATATTCAGTGGCGAGAGATACAAATTGTTATTACAATATTAGTGGTTTTTGGCAGCTGGATGATCATTGCAGGGGTGAGATTTGTCGGACGACTTTGTGAATTATGTTATTCGAGAAATCTTGGCGAAGTAATAGATTGCCCGGAGAAACAGCGTAGAAAAACATTGGAAAGCTTTCAAGACGAAACATATCGCCGTCTGGTTAATACTATTGGAGGACAAGAATCTTAATGGGATGAAAAATCCGGTGCCCTAGGAATGTTACGTTGAGTTATCGTCTTTCCAACCTTTTAAACAGGTTTAATCCACTTCCAGGGTTATTTTCGCGCCAGATGAGATTTTAAGGATGTTCGGACTTTAAATACCTCGTTAAAACGTTAAATTCAATGAAAATTTAGTTAATTTCGTGAATTTTCGATATATTTTGGCAAATAGGCTCTAGTACACTTGGAAAATTTGCCTTTGCTCGACAATTAAGCGTTGACAACTTTAGACTGATGTATATATAAAAATAAGGTGGATATTCAAAACGATTAGCGATTATACTTCGTAACAGAAGGGAAAAGAATTCCGAATACTTCGGAATGAAATTTGTTTAACCTGCTCCACGTTTTATGCATCTGCAAGCCCTGGGGATCCTTAAAGAATTATATGCAGTCAGGATTAAAAAGAAAAAAAAAGTTTCATTGCATTTTCGTAATGTACATACATTTAAGTATATACACAAAAAATTTCATGTCAATCCGACAAATATTCTCGAACTTACACGCATATTTGTAAAGACGTCACGGAGCGTCTGAGCATAAGTTTGAATGTGTTTTTCTCAAAACTGTGTTTTAAAAGTCGGTGAGCAAGATTCCTCGGAGCCAGCTAAACCGATGAGTGTCAAATTTTTACGGAAGCTTTATAAATATATTTTTTAGTGATTAATCGAAGGTTTCTTCTCGCCGATAAATATTCTCCATTTTATAAACAATTTAAGTCGAAAATTTTTATCGAAAATCGACATTTTCTTTTGAGAAGCCACCGTTTTGTTAAAAATTAATATTTTGCTTATTCCTTCGATTAAATACTAGATAATATCTTATATTAACGAAATCTTTTTTGTTTTTTTTTTTTCATTTTAAATGATCCAATCCAGAGATATCGTGTTCACCGCAAGACGCCTTTTTTTAAAGAAACTCCCGGAGATCGGCTATACCGGCTTTAAAAATCATTATTTTTGCAAATAAAAAATATGAAAAGAAAGTTAAAAGTTACTACAATATGTATATAAATTTTTACGATAATAAATTAAAATGTCTTTGCAGGGAAAATTCTTGAAAAATCGCTTTTCTTCGGTTTCCTGACTGCGTATAACTCCTTAGTTATCCATAATAGAGCAGGTAATCACCGAGGTATCTCCTGCATCGCCAGCATCCTTTGGGCCCTAAACTTTGGTCGGGGCTTTGTGGGTCGGATTAAAATTGTCTCGGACGCGAAACTCTCTGCCCTAACGTCATTAGGTCACGCAAAGTACTTTAGAGTCAAGCGAAAAGTGCCTCGAAATGAAGTAATTCCTTTCGGGCTCAATTTTTCGCCACTTTAGTCTAGTAAAGAATACATATATGTACGTAACGTAGAACGAGAGAAAGAGAGTAAGAGAGAGAGAAAGAGAGAGAAAGACGACATTCTTTATCTATAGGAACATCCCGCCCACCTGTCCACCGTCGTTGCACTGTCCCCGGTGGCTTCCTTCTCGACCTCGCGGACACCGCGAGCTCTCTCGTCGAGCTCTCATCGAACGCTCTGATGCAACTGCGTAGCGTCGGGACGCTGGCTGCGGTCGATGTCAAGGCCAAGGCCACGCGTAAAGAGACGTCCCCTCCCTGTACCCCACGCCCCTTTCCGACCGCGCTCTTTATACCGCGGCTTTGTCAGAGGGTCGCGAGCTCGACAACCGGAAAATTCGCGGTTTTCAGATTGCCTATCGCGACGGATATCTATATGACGGTTTATTTGAACTCGGCTGTACGCTTGAAAGAAAAACATTTATATGCGAAAATATGTTTTTGTTTTTAAGAAGAAATTACAATGTTGAAGCTATTGATAACGATTAAATAAGCAATAGCACATTTTTAAAAAAAGCTTCGAAACTATTTTTGAGCATCGATTAGCAAAAATGATAAAACACACGGTAAAAAATAATTTTGTAAAACTTAGCAATTCGTATTTAGTAAAATTAAGTTTGTGAAATTTGGTGAACATTTTTCATGAATAATTTTTACTGTGCTATCTTCTAAAAAAAAAAAAATAAGTTATTTAGTAATAATCAAGAATTAGAGAATTTACAAAATAAATTCTACATTTCCGAGTGGTAAAAACCATGTACGAAGAAAATTGATTTAAGGTAGTAGTCTGGTAACTTGAGCCGATTTTCATGTCTTTTTTCGAGGGCGTTTTTTTGTAGGAAAATAAAAATGAATCGTTTTGGATATTTAGGATGTTTTTATTTACATATTAAAGATACAAAAAATAATTTTTTTGAACAGATTTAATAGTTTATTATTATTATTATTATTGATCGAAGTTGGCACCTCGAAGAAAAGCGCGTGGGTGGCCCCGATGATTTTGGCTCTTGATGTTATCTGAAATCAAAAATTCTTGATAATTCTTAATCTATAGACATGTCATTCTGGTCGGAACTACTGAAGTTAAATTTCATGGATAAATAACAAAATGGCGGACTTTGGAAGAAAAGTCTTTTTATTTTAGTAAACAAGGGGTTGTAAAATAAAAAGTTAGGGGTGAAAAAATTTCTCGGTAGTTCCGACGAGAACTATAAGTGTGCAGAGTAGCCTGTTAAAATTTGAAAGCAATCGGTTCGGTCGAAAAAAAGTTAGGACCCGGGCTGCCCACTTCGAGGTGCCAACTTCGATCAATAATAATAATAATAATAATAAAGTATTAAATTTTTTCAAACAAATTTTTTTTTGTATCTTTAATATGTAAATAAAAACATCCTAAATATAAAAAACGATTCATTTTTATTTTCCTACAAAAAAACGCCCTCCAAAAAAGACATGAAAATCGGCTTAAGTTACCAGACTACTACCTTAACACGAGAAAGTAGTTAATTTACGGAATTTATTTGACTCCGGCCGAGATTTTGCCGAATTTATTCGTCAACCTGTAAAAATGTAGTTCAAATTACAAATTATCTTTGCAAAATTGACAAATAATTAGTTGCCAATCTCTTGGAGTAATATTTTCTCAATTAATGTTTACATATTTTTATGAGTAATTTTTTCCGGATAGAAATTTAAGTTTTACAATGGTTCTGGTGTTTCTATACTACATTGATATTCATATCGATCGCTAGCAAGCGTGAATGCGTAAATCGTACGATTTAACACGCGAAGTGACGTTGTTTACGCCGTTTTGTCCGTCAGTATTCGATGCATACATATATCCGTATTATTCCAATTTTGTCCCCAGCCACAAAGGGCCAAGGGTGAAAACCAAGGTTGCAGATATTTTTACATGGCATCTCTCGCGGAAAGCAAACAAAACTTTCCACCACGCTCTGTACAACTATACATATATCACAATGTCCTCTGGCATATGTACCATAGATATGTATATTGAAAAATAAACTTGTGCAAGCTCATGGTCACGAATGTAACTGAGGCTGTGGTTCGTTATCGAGAGCACTGTGACTCTCACCCTCTGGGATTTGTTCAACACTTTTTCCTAATGTTCCTACAACGTAAAACGGCATTTAATTGTTCTTCTAGATTTTTTTTTACTAACCGCTGTTTAGTAAAGATTTTTTACAAATTTAAAAAACAACGGGATAACTGTAGTTTTAAAGATCTGAAAAAATTCCAAAAAATCCTCTGTTTAATACCAACATTTTTAAATCATATTTAAAAAAAAATCGAATCAAACGCCGGATGGTCTAAAAATGTTGATACAAGACGGAGGATTTTGTTAGACTTTTTAAATTACGACTAACCTTCTGTTTTATCTTAAATACTTTTTGTTTTTATGCTTAAAAAAACAATCGTGCTTCTAGGAGCTCGAACGCGAACTATTGCGAATAAATTACAAATCTTCAAAAAGGCAGAATACTTCGAAATTGTTTAATGCGTAATTTTGCGCTCAATGTTCTCGAGTGAGATAAAAAAATCTGAGTGACGAGATACTCAATGACTAGGACATGTGAAAAATGACGCTTTCGTAACAGCGTTTCGTTTCTCAAAGAATCCATGCCTTGTTTATTCGATGTAAAATAAATAAATCAGATCGAATGACGAAAGAGAAAAAAAATGTATATGATCGGTCAATAGTTCCGCGTGTCTCCATCTTCAACAGCCCTTTTTTAAAATGCAAAGACATACAACCGAACCAACGTCATTAGTGACCTCGAAATTTTCCATTGACGCACATCTATATACAAATTTAAATGTACATCCACGTTTGTACATAATGGCCGCCTAGCTAAGACGCTAGCGGCGAGGCTAATCTGCGCGTGAATCTGTCGGAGACAAGCGAACACTCTTTCGCGACCTCACCAACCCCCTCTGAGAGAGCTTACGGTAGAGATTTCATCCGGATATAACCACATCTGGTTTTGGTATATAGACTCGCCTTATCGCATCAAACCCTGTGTCCGTATGTGTGATTCCGGTGGTTTTATGGCACCTCCGCTCCCATCCCCCGGCCCCTAGCCACAACACGAAGAAACGACACGTTCGGCATGCTCTCCGGTGATTCCGCAAGGCGAGCTTAGCTCTCGGTCACGTCCGGTTGACGTTAAAATGCTGTCGGACATTTCAACGTTATTTAGCGAGTTTCTCGCACCACCCTAATGGCGCGTCCAACGAGTGTTTCAAGCTGTGGTCAGAGCCTACGGATTTAGCAACGGTGAGCTTGACGACCGTTTGATTCCAGCCACGTTCGGCCGTAGCGGAAAGCTCTTACCGCGAATGCACGTAGGACATTTCACGTCAAATCAGCTTGACTATGAATCACACGGTATGGGATTTGCTCGACACTTTTTCCTAATGTTGCTACAACGTTAAAAAAGTCATGTAATTGTTCTGGATTTATTTTTACTATCCGCTGTTTAGTAAAAATCTTTTTACAAATTTTACAAAAAAATCAACGGCTTGGCCGTATTTTGAAGATCTGAAAAAATCCTCTGTTTAATACCAACATTTTTAAATCATATAAAAAAAAATAGAACTAAACGCCGAATGGTTTAAAAATGATGATATTAGACGAAGGATTTTGTGAGAAATTACGACTAACCTTCTGTTTTATCGAAAATAATTCTTTTTTAAATCACTATTAAATAACTGTTGGCGGACAAAAAAATCCAGAATTCAAGCTGCATGGCTTTAAAGGTTGTAACAAAAATATGAAAAAATACGAATCAAATTCCGGAGGGTCAAAAAAAACAACGGGTTAGCCGTATTTCAAAGATCTGATAAAATTCCGAAGAATTCTCTGTTTAATACCAATATTTTTAAACCCTATACAAAAAATTAGAATGAAACGTCGAGTTTAATAATGTTGACATTAAACGGAGGATTTTGTGAGATTTTTTAATTACGACTAACCTTCTGTTTTATCAAAAATAGTTCTTTTTTAAATCACTACTAAATAACTGTTGGCGGACAAAAAAATTCAGAATTTAAACTGCATGACTTTAAGGGTTGTAACAAAAATATGAAAAATTACGAATCAAATTCCGGAGGGACAAAAAAAACAACGGGTTAGCCGTATTTCAAAGATCTGATAAAATTCCGAAAAATCCTCTGTTTAATACCAATATTTTTAAACCATATTAAAAAAATTAAGATCAAACGCCGAATGGTTTAAAAATGTTGATATTAGACGGAGGATTTCGTCAGATTTTTAAATTACGACTAACCTTTTGTTTTATCGAAAATACTTTCTTTTTTAAATCACTACTAAATAATTGTTCGCGGACAAAAAAATCCAGAATTCAAACTGCATGGCTTTAAGGGTTGTAACAAAAATATGAAAAATTACGAATCAAATTCCGGAGGGACAAACAAAACAACGGGTTAGTCGTATTTTAAAGATCTAAAAAAATTCCGAAAAATCCTCTGTTTAATACCAACATTTTTAAATGATATAAAAAAAAATAGAATCAAACACCGAATGGTTTAAAAATTTTGATATTAGACGGAGTATTTCGTCAGATTTTTAAATTACGACTAACCTTTTGTTTTATCGAAAATACTTTCTTTTTTAAATCACTACTAAATAACTGTTCGCGGACAAAAAAATCCAGAATTTAAACTGCATGGCTTTAAGGGTTGTAACAAAAATATGAAAAATTACGAATCAAATTCCGGAGGGGCAAAGAAACAACGAATTAGCCGTATTTTAAAGATCTCAAACAATTCTGAAAAATCATCTGTTTAATACCAACATTTTTAAATCATATAAAAAAAATAAAAATCAAACACCGAATGGTTTAAAAATGTTGATATTAGACGGAGTATTTCGTCAGATTTTTAAATTACGACTAACCTTTTGTTTTATCGAAAATACTTTCTTTTTTAAATCACTACTAAATAACTGTTCGCGGACAAAAAAATCCAGAATTTAAACTGCATGGCTTTAACGGTTGTAACAAAAATATGAAAAATTACGAATCAAATTCCGGAGGGGCAAAGAAACAACGAATTAGCCGTATTTTAAAGATCTGAAACAATTCTGAAAAATCATCTGTTTAATACCAACATTTTTAAATCATATAAAAAAAATAAAAATCAAACACCGAATGGTTTAAAAATGTTGATATTAGACGGAGGATTGCGTCAGATTTTTAAATTACGACTAACCTTTTGTTTTACCGAAAATACTTTCGTTTTTAAATCACTACTAAATAACTGTTCGCGGACAAAAAAATCCAGAATTCGAACTGCATGGCTTTAAGGGTTGTAACAAAAATATGAAAAATCACGAATCACATTCCAGAGGGGCAAAAAAACAACGAATTAGCCGTATTTTAAAGATCTGAAACAATTCCTAAAAATCCTCTGTTTAATACCAACATTTTTAAAGCATATAAAAAAAATAAAAATCCAACGCCGAATGGTTTAAAAATGTTGATATTAGACGGAGGATTTTGTGATATTTTTAAATTATGACTAACCGTCTGTTTTATCGAAAATAATTCTTTTTTAAATCACTACTAAATAACTGTTCGCGGACAAAAAAATCCAGAATTCAGACTGCATGGCTTTAAGGGTTGTAACAAAAATATGAAAAATTACGAATCAAATTCCGGAGGGACAAAAAAAACAACGGGTTAGCCGTATTTCAAAGATCTGATAAAATTCCGAAGAATTCTCTGTTTAATACCAACATTTTTAAACCATATAAAAAAAATTAGAATGAAACGTCGAGTTCAATAATGTTGAAATTAAACGGAGGATTTTGTGAGATTTTTTAATTACGACTAACCTTCTGTTTTATCAAAAATAGTTCTTTTTTAAATCACTACTAAATAACTGTTGGCGGACAAAAAAATTCAGAATTTAAACTGCATGACTTTAAGGGTTGTAACAAAAATATGAAAAATTACGAATCAAATTCCGGAGGGACAAAAAAAACAACGGGTTAGCCGTATTTCAAAGATCTGATAAAATTCCGAAGAATTCTCTGTTTAATACCAAAATTTTTAAACCATATAAAAAAAATAAAAATCAAACGCCGAATGGTTTAAAAATGTTGATATTACACGGAGGATTTTGTGAGATTTTTAAATTACGACTAGCCTTTTGTTTTATCGAAAATACTTTCGTTTTGAAATCACTACCAAACAACTGTTGGCGGACAAAAAAATCCAGCTTTAAGTGTTGTAACAACAACATGAAAAATTGCGATCGAAATTCCGAAAAGTAAAGTCCATTGGACACGAAATGCTTCATATAAACAATAAAACAACCTCGTTAGTACATCACAGATATGTGTCTGCGTGTATGTGTGCGTATCAATTTCTCCGCCCCTCATAGCCACCCTTAACAGCCGGTGTATACTATTTCCAAGTGCATGGCGGCGGCCTTCGACCGAGCCAAAGCCAACGAGGTTGTTAGAGCATGGTATATATGGACCTGAAAGTAGGGGTTGGAAGCGAGTACCGAGAGAGGGCGAGAGAGAGAGCCTCGCTAGAAACCGGCAGCTAGTGTAAGGTCAAGGCCGTTGGTAGCGGAGAGCTAGAGCTTCAATAACGTGAAGATATATCCGTTTTATGTGCATGCACTTGGAAATCGATTCCTAACAAACAAAAGGCCATAATTCACGAATTTTAACGCGCAAAGTGAGATTAGTTGTGGCTCTTTGTTCGCTAGCAGTCGATACGCGCATATATCGATGACTCATAGTCAAAAAGACGATATCGAGTGTGTACCAGCGTATAATTTACGTCCTTCTGTCATTGGAGCATCGATATATACGGTACATTCTATATAAATGCGGGGTGTATACTGCTATGTTCTCTACGTACGCCGGTCGGATAAATTTCATCGCATCGAGCGAAATGCGCGCGCAAACGACGCCTGCGTCCCGACGTCACGAGCCATGGCCAAGGTCCTTACCGGTCACGGGCAACTATCGCGTTTATTATATACGCAGCACGACCCGAGGAAACTCGCGTCGAGGTTGTCCCGATATGAGCCTCGATGCACTTTCTGTCTCTCTCGCTCTCTGATGCACTTTGCGTTTCCTCTCTCTTTTTCTCTTGGGATGCCGCCGTGTGTATCGATGTGTTTTCCTTCCACCACTTCCATTCTCTCCTCTTCGTTTCATTTCTATACATCGTATTGTCTGAAGGGATGTGTTCTTGTCCAAGTTAGCAAAGATCTACTGGTACTAGGTGCAGATCCGAAGGGTCGTGCGGAGAATTATACCGCGAGGATTTGGTCGGGCCAAGAATTGAAAGGGCACGAAGGGAGAATCGAGAGATGAATACAGTGAGAGGGTTTGTGCAACTTCGAGAAATTGGGTCGAAGCGGTAATATCCCACTACCCTTAACGCTTCATACCAATTTAACGAAAACAAATTCTATAGTTCAGAGATTTTTTGTGTGTAGGAAGTTCGCGATTGGATGTTACGGGAATAGGGGATGAGAATGATTATATAGATGTGAGACAGGGACGTAGGAGTTGTAGAAAGGACGATTGAGGGTCACGTTCTCGTTGAATTTTACTGAGAGAGAGAGAGAGATGAGGGAAATCTCTCACTTTGGGACTTTCGAACCGAAGACCGATAATTAGTTTTCGAGAGTTCTCCACCCCGTTTGCAGTCACTAATACATATAGATATGTGTACTATCCATATTGAAATTGATTAACGGGAGGACGCACATGTACCACGTGACACATGAGAGAAATAGCTGCAATTTCAATGTATTTTTGTTCTAAAATTCTTATATAGGGAGGCTCGAACATCAATTCTAGGATTTTCGTTTTGGAATCCCATAATTTCGCATTTTACCAATCGTACACTGGCCGTCATTCAGAGAAATTTTCAGTTGCCTGTATCATAGGGTAATAATCATTTTTCAACTTTTCCAACGAAGACTTCATCGAAGCCCCGGGAAGATGACATTGTAGGAAAGATCATAGATTTTTAAAAGTCGTTCCAGGGTCAATGATCATTGTGTCTTTTAGGACCGAATCCTCATAAGGGTTCAAGTGTCCTTGTACAGGTCAAATGTAAAGAAAGTCCCATTAAAGGCCAAACGACGTAAATATCATGATTATGTCCTTCGAAAGTGGCGTTAGTTTTATCGACTGTCCTGGAAATGTCCTGGAAAACGATGAAAAAAAAGACGACACGAAAGCTGACGTTCTCGCAGACCGTAACAAATCGTCGACTTGCACTACTATGTGTATACAGTTAAGCTTTCTTCCGCGTGATCGATACACAATGGCACCTGCAGTTTTTGACTAGGTCAGTTCTCAGTCGCGCCTGGCATAGAGCCCTCGCCGTTACTATATATAGCCTCAGCGATATATATCAATAATAACGGTACTCACACAAATGCATATAACCCACCCCCGTTTTACGAGTCGCGTCAGAGGTTGCGACCTATACAAAAGTACAGACAAGGAGTTTGAGAGGGGTGAGTCGCGATCGAGGATACATATTCTCATTGGTGAATCCGGGTGGAACGTATGTATATATAGGTTTGACTTTTAGGGGTGGTTTTTGGATGGTCGTGCGAAATGTCGGTATCAGCAGTATAAAGGGGGGGGGGGGGGGCGGTAGGAATCACGTCGAATGGAAGGTTGAGAGTTTGAGGGTGCAGTCGAGATCTCGGGGGTGGCGTACAAGTTCAAGGCCACAGCGTTCGGGCTACGTCCGGGCGTGCCAACACAAATACCATTACGCTCTCGGTACTTCGAGCTTCTCTTTACATATATAATGTTTGTATATATAATATATACCATACATATGTATATACCATATACATATGTAAACAGTTAGCTATTTCAGGCACAACAACCTCTTTCTCATTCTATTCTCCTGTCGTTCTCTTCTTCTGGTGCCACACACATAGACTATTTCACTTCGGAAAACTGGCACGAATGTGTACACTCTCGCACGAGTTTTGCATGAAATCATACGACCTCTCCGTCCATTGTGCTCTTGCTCCCTTTCCTTACTACTGTTGCACTTCCGGAGGTGTCGCGACTTCAAACTTCGCTATCTCCCTTCTCACCCAATCTGTCTCGGTGTAACGTTGTCAGGGTTAATGGGATTTTTTGCGCGATGGGCTCGAAAGACCAAAAGAGAAAAATAAATGATAAACCGGAGCTCTGGATTGAAATTCGTAGCTGAGTTATTACGGAGAGATATTAATCCCTCAATGTCAAAATGATAAACCGCGCGCTGTTAATCGAAAGAAAAAAAATCCATGTTCCAAACATTTTCAAAGAAAAATCGTGGCGTAAAGAATGAAGTTTTTGACATTTAAAAAAATCATAACTTTGTGATTTTTTAAGTATTTTTGACAAAATTTATGGGGGGATTACTCATGAGGGGGAAATATGGAGCAAAGGGGACCCACTTCCGATTGACTTGCCTTTAATATATGTTGTGTAGGGACCCTTCCTGAACAACTTTTTCCTCCGACACCATTGGGGATCGTTATTTATTAAAAAGTTATTAACAAATAAAGTTAATAATTTATATAGCTATTTTCCTTATACCAGCCAGTCCTAATCATCTTGTCCTTCACATTTGTTGTTACGAATACACCCCTGAGTAGCATACAAAGAGTTTTATCCGTCGCTCATTGTTTGTTAAAAAGTTATTAACAAAAAAAGTTTCATAAATGTTGGCTTGTTTGTTGGGTTTGTTTGTTGGGTTGGGTTGTTTAGTTGGGTTGTTTAGGTTGTTTGGGTTTTTGCTTTTGATTTGTTTGTTTATTGGGTTTGGGTTTTCGGTTTGGGTTTATTTTGGATTTGTTGGGTTTGTTCGTTTAGGTTGTTAGGTTAGGTTGTTTAGTTGGGTTGTTCGTTTGGATTATTTCAGTTGTTTTTGGTTTGTTTAGGTTATTTGGGTTTTTTGTTTGTTTTGGATTTGTTTGTTTATTGGGTTTGGGTTTTTTGGTTTGGGTTTGTTTTGGATTTGTTTGTTTATTGGGTTTGGGTTTTTGGTGTGGGTTTGTTTTGGATTTGTTTGTTGGGTTTGTTCGTTTGGGTTTTGGGTTTGTTGGGTTTGTCTGTTTGTTTCTTTAGGTTACTGGGGTTGTTTTGAGTTATTTTTAATTTGTCTATGGGCTGGTATGCGGTGGGGGCAGGGGGGCCGCAGCCCCACCGGTCATACGTGTACTGGCCACCATGCAAGTATTTCATATTCTATTTGTGAATTTTCTTTTGTTAATAACTTTTTAACAAACAATGAGGACGGATAAAACTTTTGGTACGTTATTCAGGGGGGTATTCTTAACAACACATGTGAAGGACAAGATGATTGGGACTGGCTGCTATAAGGAAAATAGCTATATGAATTATTAAGTTTATTTGTTAATAACTTTTAAATAAATAACGACCCCCAATTGTGTCAGAGGATAAAGTTGTTCAGAAAGGGTCCCTAGACAACATATATTAAAGGCAAGTCAATCGGAAGTGGGTCCCCTTTGCTCCATATTTACCCTCATAAGTTGGAGTACGACGAGGAAAAAAAGGGTTCTATGGACCGTAATAAAACAAAAAGCTATTAACCCTGAGACATTCCACTCCTAAGAGCTTCCTTAAAGAGGGAAATCCAAACCTTTGATAGAGATCGAGTCACACCTCATTTCCTAGTCATGAATTTAGTCCTAAAGCTGCGAAGTTAAACTTGGCGTCAGTTTCACCCTTAGTGACCGTGGAGGATTAAATTCTTAAAAAAACACTCCCAAATAACGCTTTCTTAACGTCCGCGAATTTCAGCTCGAAAAGTAGAAAATCACCTAGCTAACAGATCGCATTCCGGGCTAATTACACTTTTCTAATGATCCAAAATTTTCCGAACGTACGTCGTAACATCTGTGATTTTTTAATTTAAAAGTTAAACAATGATCTGACTAAGGTATGTTTCCAAGTGCAATTGTATACAAATATCGAGACACTCAACGATGAATCGGTGTGTTTGCAGGACTTGAAGTTTCCGGAAAATACGATTAAGATACAAAGTAACACATATATAAGCAACTGAGAGATTAGTTAAGGCCTGATAAGGACGTTGAAAATGTATGAATCGCAAAAGAAGCGATCTTCAACTCGAGACAATTCAGCCTTTTTTTTCTTCTTCTCCTCGAAGAGGCTTTTGTCAATATTGTCTCGTGCATCGCGACGCATGCTGATAATGGCGATCATCGACGTAAATTCTTTTTTTTACTGCGCGTCACCGTTCTGGAGTGGACTCGCGGTTAGGATACCTATATATATATATATATATATATATATATATATATATATGCATCTGATTGTGAGATATTGCATAGACATATCGGATATATATATATACGTGTGTTCGTTCCTCATGTCCTTCCAACGACTCGTGAATCAGCACACGCGCTCCGACATCTCTCCCTCTCGCGCGGCATAAATGACGGATGAATAACGCTGAAAGGGATCTCGTCTCATTATGTAAGCCTCGCGTCGAGTATTCCAAACGAGCGTCGTAAATAATCGGACCAGAAGAAAAAAACAGTTTAATAAAAATAAAGTGAAGAGGCAACGTAACGCAGTGGGAGATTACTTGCTTTGTGTTATTGAGTCCTTAAGTCGTGATTGAACGAAGCAAAAAAAAAAAATAGAAACCGTTAAGTACGATTGGAGCTCCTTGATTGTGACATTAAGTGCGTTGTAAACGATTGTCCATCACGTAACGAGAAACAAGTCGCGAGGACTATTAGACACAAGAAATTGATGATTTTATGAAGAATGCGATTTCCGTTCTGACAATATGCTCATTCGCACGTGTGCTTCTGGCGCGCAATTTCGCATCGTTTAATCGATATGCATTCTGTGACGATACTCATACATATAGTATTGCGCATGTACTACGTACAAAAACGTAAAAAAAGGCACATATATAGATATGCGTTTTTTTTTTCTTCTTTGAGATATGTAGATATAATGATCTGCAAACGGAATGCTTACTGGTAACTGCGGAGATATGTCATTGTTGTTTTCCTATTGGCGTACAACTTACGATCTGTTTTACGTGTGTCGTATCATCGAGATGTATAAACAATCCGATCAGAGATATCAGGAGCAGCGTCTCGACGTCGAGTAATTAAAAAAGAAAATGATTATGAATCTGACATCTTTATAGATGAGGAAGAGTATAAAGGAAAAAAATCTTCGTCATGGTTGAAATAAATCTTCCAGTGCAGTACGAAATTTTCATGTAGCTCGTCAAAATGATAATCCATCGGGAAGCGGTCAACTGGCAATCGAATTTTTGCTCCACACTGAAAAAATATGAGAAAACAATTTTTCGTATCAAGATTGTAAACATTTCAATGTACAAACAGTACTTTATTCGAGAATTGAAATTTTATCCATTAATAATTATCAAAATAATTGATAATGAATCAAATTCCATTAACCATTATTCAAAAAATGAATAATTGGATCGAATTCCGCTATCCATTACTAAAATAATGAATAATGGATCTAACTCCATTGCAAAAATAATGGATAGTGTATCAAATTTCATTGTCCATTATCAAAATAATCGATAAGTGGACTGGCATTATCCATTGAGGGGGAAATAGGGTTAGGATAGCATTTTCTCAAAGATTTGAATTTTTTTATAGTATAAAAAATGAATATAATTTATTGAAACTTTGAGAATATTTTATACATATATTTAAGTATATACTATAAAATTTTTGAAAAATTTCCTTGAAAAACACCGACGATATTAGCGACCCCATATTGCAGGTCACAATCAGACCCAGCATTTTGCGTACATTCTGGAAGCCGCAATTTTCATCCGAAATCAAACGAGGTTGAAATTTACTTTTATCATATGTCTCTCTTCTATATGAACCTAAATGCTATAAAAAAAATAGAAAATTGAATTTTTTACAGGGGTCAAAACAAAAATGCATGATTTTTTGCCATTTTTTACAACTTTATTTGCAAAAAAAAAATTATTTTAAATTATGATAATGATTTTAGGTTCATATAGAGCGCAATACTATGAAGAAAGTAACTGCCAATTTTTAAAACGATTGGTTGAAAACTTTCCAAACTAGCGTGTACGCAAGTTCAAAAAAAGTCGTTTTCAGAAAAACGCGTTTGAAAAAATAGCAAAATGCTGAGTCTGATTGTGACCTGCAATATGGGGTCGCTAATATCGTCGGTGTTTTTCAAGGAAATTCTTCAAAAATTGTATAGTATAGACTTAAATATATGTATAAAATATTCTCAAAGTTTTGTTAATTTGTTTTAATTGTTCATTTAGTAATTTAATAATTTAATAACTTGTTAATTTGACAATTTAAGAATTGAATAATTTTAATAATTTAATACTCACCAAGAAAACGTGTGTGGTGAAGGAATTGGGTGGCTGTAAAGAAACTGTATTGGTATGAGGAAGGAGAAAGTAAGAAGAAAATGTGAAGAACGGGGTAAGGAGGGGGTATTGAAACTGTAAGGATTGGAGAAGAGAGGCGATTGTAAAAGGCGTGAGCCGCCGTACATTTTGGAAATAAATATATATATATTCTCAAAGTTTCAATAAATTATATTCAATTTTTTATATTATAAAAAAATGCATGAAAATCATTGAGAAAACGCTGTCCTAACCCTTATTTCCCCCCTTAATGGTTTATAACAATAGAACGAGTCGGAATTTTCATTTAAAATTTTGGAAACATGTTTTTCAATAGTTTTACTAACAATTTATGAAAAAAAAAAAAAAATCGATTTTTTGAACCGTCTAACCCTATTTGCCCCCTTAAAAAAAAGAGTAATGCAATACAACAATACATAACTAAAGCACGTTTATATTTGAAATATTGTTTTTTTTTTCTTAAGTATCAAAACGCTCGTCGGGCAAATATAAACGTGGCTTCATTTCACAGGGGATGATTGGAGCGATATAGATATAGGGGCGAGACGTTAATCGAAGAAATCGGGGACTAAAATGTTCTGCAAAGTTTTGTAAAAAAGTATTGCCCCAACTCGATCGTAAGAAAAACACAAAAGTTCGACAGAGTTGAATCAAGATACATAATAAAATCGTATATTGGAAGCGTGGCTGTACGATGGAATTGGTAAAATGGTGAAAATAAATAAAAATGCCGTCTGATTATTAGCGATAAAGTAAGAGTAAGAGGAAGATATAGGTGGAAAACTTCGTTTGTGAAAATCACGATTATAAAATACATCGTAAACATGATGCTTTTTTTCATCTCTAGGACAGGGCAAGAGAGAACACGCGAGGAAAATTAAACGTCGAGCCCTGCTACTGACGCCTTTCTATTTTCCGCGTCCGCGTGGGCCGGGCATTCAAGCGCGGTAACCTTGAACTTCATCTCGGGGATTCGCTGACGTCACGGCAATCGAGCTGAAATCGCGGATATGTGAATATATTTATAAATATATATATATATACATATATATTGACGCCAATGTACGATACAGCGTCATATGTATTCGCGCTATCTCGGATACGTTCGATCGAGTGAGTTTTCCGTACGCCCGATGCTCGTGGAAAACCAAAAGCGTGTCGAACACTCCCGAGGAAATATATATATTTATATATAGACATACATACATACATACATTTTATAGCTTTTAGCAATGTGTATATAACTAAACTGAGTTAACATTTATACGCGTTCCAAAGTGACGTTAACTGCGCGGAATAGCGGGATGGAGAACGCGCGGCTAGCCCATAACAATCCAATAAAACATCCGGATGAACCTTTTCTGTAGAAAACCCATTCGCTCTTTTCTCTCTTTGTTCCAATGGCTTCGGGATCTATTCCGGAGGGAGTGAGAACGAACGAAAGGATATTTACAAGTAGCAGATGGAATTTTTTTTCTCGTATATTACAGGTCTAATGGATATGGATTATCTGCCGTGAGGAATTGTTCGAGAAATTTGTGTTTTCACCGAATGAGAAATATATGGCATCGTTTTGATTCGAGTAAATTTTGTTTCAATTGAATGGAATTTATGTCGTGAATTACATGTTTTATTCAAATTTAAAATTCATTAATTTAATGTGTCCTGTGACGGAAGATTGTAAAATTATTACTGTTATACATATGAATTCATATGTTTTAAGTGATACACAAGGGGGCTGTATCACGAAAATATGTAAAAAATTTGAACCGCTATAATTTTCTTGTCTCAATGTTTGGATGAATAACTAGTAATGTACGTTGACTTGCGATCGAAAAAAGAACGTTTTGCTTTCTGGCAGAGTCCTGTAACTCCTGTATTTGTCTTGTAATCGGGATTTTTAATTATTTAAACATTCGGACCAAACTGTTGGACAGATCAATGCCTGTCATGTCTTACACTCTTTCTTACAATCTCCCGTACGGGGTAAGGGTGGGAATTCTAAAAAAAAAAAAAAAAAATTGTTATAGTTACATTGCTAGAAACGTCATACTGAGAAAAAAAATGTGTTGCGTTTCATAAAATCGATCAATATCTCTGGAATTAGCGTAAAATAAAATAATCTGCCGCGTTTAACCCATACGCGAGGTTCCAACAAAGAGTTTAAAACTTCATAGATAATCCAGCAGTTCATTCCCAATCACGCGTAGAATTTAAAGAAAAGCAACAAATTCGAACTGCACTTACAAAACAAATACGAAAGTTACAGGACTCTGTCATGAAAGCAAAACGTTCTTTTTTCGACCGCAAACAAAATACTTCACTAATCATACAGCTAAACTTTGTGGCAGCGGAATTACAGCGGTTTTAATTTTTGACATAAATCGCGGTGACTCGAACCGCGAAGAAACGTTCAGAACGAGATAAATATATTCATTTTCTTTAAATCAACACAATTACATAAATAAAATTTGAGAATTCATTAAATATTTGTGCTCAAATATGTTTATGGAAAATTGTACATGTACTACCATAATAACCGTTTTTTAGCTTAAAACAAAAATCCGTGTTTCTCAAAAATGAAATTTCAAGTATTTACGGAATTTTTTTAAACTGCCACCATAATAGCAGTGTTTTAATTTTTTTTTAGCACTTGTGTTTCTTACAAATAAAATTGATTTTTTAATAAACCCGGTTTTATTTTTCCAACGCCTCAAAGTTTCGATTTGCGTTGGCTACGATCGATTATCACGAAGGCTAATAACTCATAGACCTCGGGGCACTGAATCACGCGGAAATAGAGTCGGAGGGTGTACGATGATGATCGACGGGTTTCGCTATATAGACTGGTGCGTAGAGTACGGTAATCCATGCATGAGCCATATATATATATATATATATATGTAAATAGATAGCGTTGAGAACAGTGAGCGTCATTGAAATGTAAGTCAGGTGTGATCAGATGTATACATATATATACATATTTATTTACGTGAACATTGGCCTTGGCATTCGCGACCTTCCCAAGAATTCTTTTTTTTTCCCTCCCCACCACTTTCGATCGTATACGCGATTGCATGTTCGATCGAGATAAGTTGTGTCGTGCGCGAGTGTAAACTGAGCTTGCACGGCCATCAGTGATGGCCGATGATGCGATGCACGTATTTCCTGTATATGAAGAATCGAAAGATTGTTTTTTTTTTTTTCCTTTTTTCCTTCGTCCTCGCGACATATATTCGAATGATTTTCAGGATGGACGCACTTGAGGATAAAACTATAGGGATACTTTCCTAATTAAATGTAAATTCGGAAATCATTAAAGGTGTAAATTATTCAAAATTTATGGCGATTTCAATATTCGATGAAATTTTCCTAAAAATCGGTCGAAGCATACCAGAAACTTTCGGGCAAATTTCTTATAAATTAATGCGACGTTGCGAATGAGGAATAAACGAAAAAAATCGTAAATTGCGCGACGTCGAGGGAGAATGGCCAAAGGATCCGAAAATAAAAAAAAAACGACACGATACCATTTCGCGAAGAAGAAAATGAGATCAAGAATAGTAGGGTTGAAAATAAGTGCGTATCGCGAGAACCCTTTATCAAGATAAACGTAAATGGTTTCGCGGGCTCGAAAATAATATTCGATCATTCATACACCCTCATTTATAACGAACGAGAGTGATTATCGTTGCTCGATAAGATAGCGCCGCACAGGTAACTTCGTTCTCCCTACTCATTATCGTCGACGAAGGCCATCGTCGTGTCATTGATTTCTCTCCTTTTTTTTTTCATCCCTTTCTCCTTCTTATATATTGCGTCGCGGCCAGCCTCTCTCATAAATACTTAAACGCCCTTGGCCAGATGTTTACTCGAGCCAAATTCCTTCTAGACCGCTTTTTCTCAGCATAGCGTTTGTTCAAAAAAAAAAAAAAAAAAGAAAAAAAAAGAGGAATAACATTTCACGACCATTGCAAGTTGGACTGTGTTGTGTCCGGGTTCTCTTTCTCTCTCTCGTGTTTTCACTGCGGAAATCCCAAAAATACATAATTTTCGTTCGGTCAACCCGCGGGACTAAGTTGAGGAAACTTTTGAGGAAGGTCAACAAAGACTGCCCCGAGGGGCGCGGTTATAAATCACGGGAAAATGTTCGAGTTTGCCCGTGGAGCAAGTTGCTTACTCTCTATACATGTATATATACTGCACGAGGGAGAGAAGTAGCGTTACGAAATTTTGGAATGGCGTAAACCCGGTATCGGGACCAAATCGGTGCAATATAACGGCGCATAACGCCTATGAAACTTTTGTACGCCTAAAGTACTTCGTAAATCATTGTAGGAGCTCGAACTTTACGGTCCACGGTCTGCACGTAGTTTATGCAGCGTCGGACGGTGTTTTTTTTTTTTTTTGTAACTAATGCAGTTACGCCACAGGTACCCTGTGTATTACCTAGTGTGCAGCGGTATTATGGTATACACAGTATTTACGGGGACAAACGCAGGGTTGTAATGTCGTCAACGAAGGTTGCATAACAATCGCTTAGACCTTTAAAATATAATTTCGAGCAAGAAACTGCTACATATATATATATATATATATATATATATATATATATATAGGTATGTGTGGTGCAGAACGTCGTGCATTATACAAGAGATGAGCGAGACTAATCATCGAAGGATGACGAGCGGAATGAACAGGAGAGAGGGACAAATGGACACTACGAGCGTAATGTCAACGTGGAGATCCTTCCGCGTGGGACAGACTCCCAAGTTAACGAGCCGGATATTGCGCAATATTATTCGCGATATATACGTCAAATATATGCGGAAAAATTCAGCATCATCCGATGATTCGAAGTGTGCGCGACTTGGGAATGCGGAAAATTGGGGAAGGGAGCAACATGAGGATATTTATGCACAATCATAAATATGCAGATATGCGCTGGTATACCGGATTATAAGAATAGATCGATGACTTGAAACTTTTTGCAATATTTCCATATAAATTGAATGGCTTAATATATTTTTCTCCTATCTGCAGAAACTTCGAAACTTCCTGATTATATGTTGGAATGATTCGAATATTAAATATCCAAAGTGCGCTCAATTTGCTTTTCCATAAGTTTTTGCTTCCTCGTGGAGGAAGCTTTGTTTTCGTGAATTTTGTTTTTCCAATTTTCAATGCCAATGCTTAAAGAGGGTATGTGTGTGTGTGCGTGTGTGTGCGCGTGCGAGAGAGAAAGAGGCAAGAGAGAGGTTGCAGTAATCAAAGCTTTATAACTCTGGAATGGCTTAACCAATCGGATTGAATTTTTACACGCAAGTGGAGTAGCCAACCCCCTTTGTACAATATACTTTTTGTGAAGTTTCAACAATTCGTTTGGAATTTACAAGATTTTGAATTTTTTTTTTTATTCTGTTGGAAGCACAATGCTTGCAAGTTTTGCGCTGCCAAGCTAAAACTTTCTACACAAATAGACACCAATACCTTTCGCAAAGTGAATTTAGAAGAAAATCGATCGATGCTTTCTCAATTAATGGATTTGAGAATTTTTTTTGAAAAATCGCTAAAAGTAATTTATCAAGGCTAGTCCAATTTTTCGGCTATCGGGTCAAAACTTTCAACATGAATTGATGGGATTGAAAGGAAATTCGGTATTGAATTTAGACAAAAATTCATGAAAACATTCTCTTTATGGTATTTCTAAATTTTCTAAAAATCAAGGAAATCTCACACGATCAAGTAAATGACAAGAAAAATGATGTAATTTGAAACTTGTATATTCATCATTTTTTGCATCATACACAAAGCATTCTCTATGACGTCAAATTGTAAAAGCCTTCTGTTCATCTTGAGCAAAATTGGTGAATGCGGAATAATGTAAAAGCAATGTGCAAAAGTTACAAAATGGACAATTTATTTCTTGCTCTATCCCAGAAGTTTTGAGATCGTGAAAGAACAAAAATTGGATTTGCACGGTATATTTTTGATAGAATTGACGAAAAATTGTGTCAACAATTTCCGCACATCTTACAACGGATAATCAAAGTATTTAATCGTATTTAATGTATGTACAAATGGCGTAAGGCAAGATTTTTGCAAATAATATCGCGACCTTCGCGAAACGGTTATGCATAAATAATAAATATATATATATATATATATATAGTCCCGCCGCGACATCGGAGGGAACGAGGAAGTGTTAATGCACGCGGTTGAGAGTTATTTCATTGCCAAAATGATTGCATAATCGCTCAAGTGAATATCGCGTTGTTGACGCGATCTATCATTCCTATACACGAACAAAATTACCTTTATGCCGCACAAACACACAATTGCATATGCTCGCGAAACGGGCTTTTATTCGCAAAGTCAAGAGAATTTCTTAAGGTCGCTTTAAGGTCGGCCACACACACGCATCTCTGTATCAGCAATTCTGGTACACACTATAAATTAAACGCGTCTATGCATCGTTGTACATCGTTATCCATACGACGAGAATTGTAGTGGTAATCGCAAAATGTGTTGCACAATGGGCTTTTATAGCCGTTCGAGGATGACGCTGCTCCGTTTGCTGCGCTATGGGCGCGTAACATATATAGATATACATTGACAAACACATATATATGTGTATTCATGTACCAATATCACCGTTAACACGCGGAAGGACGCGCGATGCCTGCAACCGTGCGCGAATTAATCCGTCGTATACGCTGAAGCAGCTGCACCAATACGACAATCGCGATAATGAGAGAGTTACGGAAAATCTCGACGAAAAAAAAAAGATCAACAACGTTTCTTTTTACACCCTACGAGCCATTAAATTGATGCGAGACTTGGTGTCTCCGGGAATTCCAATCGAAAATGGAAAATTCACTGTTTTTATTTTACGTTGCGACGTAAACGAAACCGACGAAAACGACGTTTCGTTGACGTTGCGTCAACGAAATATCAATTGAATCGTGAATTAAGATGAAATGAAAGTGTGAAAAAGTCGTAACTGTGGTTAATTTTAAGCTTACCGATAAATAACGTTAGTTTTATCGACCGCAGAAATGCAGTCTCGAATATGAGCAAAAAAGATTGTGAGGATTTGAATTATTATTTTGATGCAAACCGTTCCTCCAACGTAATAAATTTTATTACCCTCTTGCGCTATAAAATATGTGGGACATCCGTATATATACCTTTTATTCGTGTGTTTCACTTATCTAAAGTGTGCACAACCTATCTATGATACAGTGCGCGTAGGTGCCCAATTGTAATTTGCACGGTTAACCACATCTACAAGCTTATTGAAGAAGTACACGTATATATATGTATATTTATATGTATCTATGTATAGTGAAACCGTGAAATCGAGTTTAATAAGTCAAACGATTATGTCTACGAGCGCTTCTCGTTTGGTCGTGATTATCCGCGTTAATAACGGAGTCAAGGGTGTGACGATGAGCTTTATAAAAAGATAAATGAGACGAGACAAAATCCAAGGCGAAGATAAAACGTATTCCCGGGAAAACATTAAGTAGCAATTGCTCGCGAGTGTCATTGCCATTAGAGGCGGAAGATAGTGATTTTTTTTCTTCATATCACAAATTTTCAATAGTTTCATTATTCCCAAATAAATCCCGTGTATCCTTTATGTCCTTTTAATCGAGACTATAATTTACCGAAATTTCAATTGTCCTTCGTACAAATACATTTTTAGAATTTCACTTAAATCTGGTCGAAAATCAATCTCACAGAATATCTTGAATCGTAACTTTCGTCTTTGTCAATGATTTTTGAAAATTTTAGTTCGAAAATGTTCGAAAATGTTCGCTCGCAAAGAGCGGTGCTCCGAAAAGTGATTTTTTTTCGATTATCGCGTTTTTCACATTGATTTTTTGAGTTTTCGACAAAAACTCGGTATTATTGGAAATCAGCGAAAAATTTCCGATCGAATAGGGTATCGAAACATTGAAAAAGAAGAAAAAAAATTTTTTGTAATTTTTGGCCGACCTTTTCGGAAACCTAAAAATGTCGAAATTTCAAATGGTCATAACTCGGCTCCCGTTTCATCGACTTTGGGTCTTGACGGGCGTTTTCAAAACGTCTAGAGTAGACTTAGAGAATGCATTTGGGATCATCCTGATATCTCAATTATTTTAGCCGTGAGAGCAGGTTGAAAATCAGCGAAAAAAATGAGAAGGGGTATGTATGGAAAAATTCGCAAAAATCGATGGTCCGACTTTAAAAATCTGTGAAAAATTGAAAAATAATGATAGCACAATGATTCAAGCGCCATTTTAAAGAGTGTTCGATCACGACAAAAATGAGCATAGAGTGGGGTTTCAACTCCATCGGGAAGCAACGTTACAGCGATTTTAGTGAAGCCACTTCTGTTTGGCCGAAATGCAAAAAAATTTTGAATTTTTAAATTTTCTTTTAGGATGCTATATCGATGTATTTTGACTCGCTGATTACTAATTCAGTACCCGTTTCTTTAAGAAACTCGAAACTTCATTGAAAATCATCCAAAAAGTGATTTTTGTCGATTTTCGCGTTTTTCCCATTGATTTTTTCAGTTTTTGACAAACACTCGGTGTTATTGGAAATCAGCGAAAAATTTCCGATCGAATAGGGTATCGAAACATTGAAAAAGAAGAAAAAAAATTTTTTGTAATTTTTGGCCCACCTTTTCGGAAACCTAAAAATGTCGAAATTTCAAAGGGTCATAATTTGGCTCCTGTTTCCTGTTTTGACGGACTTTTTCAAAATGTCTCTAGTAGACTTATTGTAAGTCAATCACAGTCCTTGTAGAGTCTGTTACTATTTGTATTCGTACGTTATTACTATTATTATTACGTTTATTTATGACAGAGTGTGATGGCCTTCGTTGAACAGTTCCGCTATTATTATTCATACTATCGGGTCTTTGAATGTTACTTTCACGAGACGACAGAGCCTCGGACAATGAGCCTTCGTTGAATGCCACCGTACTGGATTAGAACGCGGTGTTTTTTCTTGTTGTTATTTTCGTTATTGTCGTTGTTCTCACGCGCTCTTATAAAGTTTTTTAATATTTTAACGCCCTACCATGCTCATAATGTATGGCAATTAGATTGAGAACGAAAGGAGTTACGAGTTGGAGGACTCGAGAGAGATCGAAGGATATATTTATGCATTGTATATGCATACGACAGCTACTCGAACCGGAAGTATTCGCTATATTCAAAGTCCTCGATCTTTATTAAACCCACACACGAACGTCAAAAGTCCTTTGTTCTCTTTGTCTCTCTATATATAAATGGTAACCGACAAAATCAAGGTCACGTTGTTCCATAGTAAGTGAGAGAGAGAGAGAGAGAGAGAGAAAAAAAAAGAAATCTGACATTGAGATATATATCTGTACTGACGCAGTTGGTACGGTGGAGTGTACAATCCAGACTCCGGAATATAATGAGATTTGCATCAGACTACTGTGTATCTCTTAACTATATGTATACACTAGCTAACCTTGGGTATAAAAATTTCTTTTATGTCGCCCGAAATGCTAAGGTTCTTCCTGAAGTTGAATTGAAAGTAGGCAACGCGTGTCCCATAACATTTTTTTTTTTTAAATGCATATTTAGTTGCGTTTTCTCTCGTCTCAAGGACTCTTCTCTGGATAGCGAAAAACATACCGGCATGTATATCCTGTTGTACTCTCCCTCTCTTTCTCTTTCTCTCTCTTTCTCCAGAGAATTCTCGAAGGTGAAAGAAAAATATTTGTACATTTTATGTTTAACGAAAGTGTCACGAATTGGCCGAAGGTTAAATGGAATTTCACCGGTATGTTTTCACCGCCGACGATGATGCACTCCAGACCTCGATGCGGTCGAGTTTCTCCCTTGGAAATATTACAAAGAAGGGTCAATATGTATGTGTCGTGTTTCCTCAAGAATTCACGAGAGACAAAGAGAGAGAGAGAGAGAAAAGGGTCAGTGAGAAAATTTCATTATGCATGTTAATTTTCCTTTCTATTTGAGACTTTCTATTTGGGGCGAAATCTGCAAAGGGTTGGGAAGCGTCAAAAGACTGAAGTAAAGCGTCTTTGTTATGTCTCGGAAGCAGAAAAATAGATATTGAACCCGTTACTCGGTTATTCGCACACGTTTTGCAACAGCATATGTAAAACTATAGATACCGCGATGTCTTACGAGCATTCACCGGAAGTTGTTCCAAGTTGAGACAGTGCGGGCGTTGTAACTCGCCCGAAGAAAGCAAAGTCAAACTATCTCGTGTCGCGAGTCGTAAATCAGAGTATGCTAATTTTCCGAGTAAAACATAATTGTGCATATATGTATGCAAAAGGATAACGTGTATGTCTATATATTGCAAAGTAAGTGTCGCCCTCGAAATATACTTCTTCGCTCAATTAAAAATCTATATATGTACGGTAAAAGATCGCTGGTAAGATTGTTACGAAATGATTTACGGCAGGGCTCCTTCGACGGTTAAAAATTTTCGTCGAGACATCACGAAACGTCGACGCTTTACTCGAAGTACGTAATTCAAGAGAGGAAAAAAAAATTACTATCTGTTTTCCTTCCGGAACAAAAAAAAAGGTCTATGGGCCAAACAGAATGATCACTTTTGTTGTGTCCTGTCCTCTCTCAGGCAAAAATTTTCTCCTCAACTTTTCGAACTAGAAGAGGGGACATTGGATATAATACGCGTGCTCGAAAGTTATGTGTTTGCCAAAATTTCTCGCAATTGGGTTCGTTGATGGACAATAATAAATCGATCTTTGACGAAAAATGTGTATTTTCGCGAGGACAACGGAACCTTCGTCTTTATTGCTCACTGAGAATCTTTGCGGGGCCGTTGCAAAATATAGGCACATCACAAAAGATCGGTTATAGACAGGGTGTCCCAAAACTAGCACGTCAGAGTGACACGGGAATTAAATTGGCTCCGGAACTATCAGAATAAACAAAAATCACCTCAGTAAAAGTCTAATGGTTTTTGAGAGAAATTGTCTTTTTTCAGAAAATCGCTATCCTAGTACTTGTTATTCCGCTGTCATTGCTATGAATTACTTTGGGGTTTGAACAAAAGGCACTAAAGCGGACGAAGTAGGTGCCCTGAGTCGGTAAGCAAACTGGTTCTAAGAAGAAATACAAAATAGTACTTTTGTGGGAGTATAAGGAAACAAAAAATAATAATATTTAATGATTCATTTAATTTGAACAACATGTGTTCAAATTGTTTACCTCCAATTCTAATACACAAACGGCAGATATTTTAGGAACAAAATATGAATAAACCCAATGTAATTCATAGTAATGGTGGCAGAATAACAAGTACTGGGTAGCAATTTTCCGAATAATCAAAAAAAGACGATTTTTCTCGAAAACCATTAAGGTAGTAGTCCGGTAACTTAAGCCGATTTTCATGTCTTTTTTGGAGGGCGTTTTTTGGTATCAAAATTAAAATGAATCGTTTTGGATATTTAGGATGTTTTTATTTACATAATAAAGATACAAAAAAAAATTTTGTTGAAAAAATGTATTAGTTTATTATTATTATTATTATTATTGATCGAAGTTGGCACCTCGAAAAAAAAGCACGTGGGTGGCCCCGGTGATTTTGGCTCTTGATGTTATCTGAAATCAAAAATTCTTGATAATTCTTAATCTATAGACATGTCATTCTGGTTGGAACTACTGAAGTTAAATTTCATGGATAAATAACAAAATGGCGGACTTTGGAAAAAAAAGTTTTTTTTTCCATTTCAGATAACATCAAGAATCAAAATCACCGGGGCCACCCACGCGCTTTTTTTCGAGGTGCCAACTTCGATCAATAATAATAATAATATTACAATATTAAATTTTTTCAACAAAATTTTTTTTGTATCTTTAATATGTAAATAAAAATATCATAAATATCCAAAACGATTCATTTTTATTTTCCTACAAAAAAAACGCCCTCCAAAAAAGACATGAAAATCGGCTTAAGTTACCAGACTACTACCTTAAACTTTTACCGAGGTCATATTTGTTTATTCTGATAGGTTCGGAGCCAATCTAACCCCCGTGTCACTCTGACGTACATCTTTTGGGACACCCTGTATATATTGTATATATACGGTACCCGTAATCATAAATTTTCGGTCGTCGGAATAACGCCATAAAAATGATTGGCGGGCTAGCGCACTTCCCTTGCCCTCTCTCTCTCTCTCTCTCTCTCTCTCTCTCTCTCTCTCTCTCTCTCTCTCTCTATCTCATTCACTATCTCTCTCGGCCTTTTCACTTTCGTTTGAGACGAGCATCGGGAAATGTGTGTCACGAGGTCATCGGGCCATCGGCCGTGTTCCACTTTCGAGGCTGCTTCCTTTCCCTCTCTCGGGTGAGACCGAGACAAGAGATCAACCGGTTGTTATATATACTCCCCCTCGTTCGACGATGTGCTTAAGAGGAAGGCGCACATGTACCACGTGATTAATGAGTACGAGAGAGATAGCCGCAAAGTCTAATCGGTACTTTCTCCCAAACGGAATGAATCGATCACGATGAAATAAACTTAGTCACTTTTTTTTCCACCGTACTGCAGCGGCTAAGCCTTATTTCATCCCGATCGATTGTGTCATTTCGGAGAAAGTACATTTTTCGTTTTTCGATGTGGTCCGGAACGTGTGATACATTCCCTTGAGGTTCCACAAATTTCTCATAGCCCAGAGTTCCCAAGGGACTGAAAAAAGATTTAAAAAAATCATAACCCAAGTATAAATAGTCAAAATTTACTCAAGATTTCGTCATAAATTCAGCTGGATCCGATAAAAATGAGATATATTAACCGTTCGTTCGATTTATCATCTCTGAAACTTTATAAATATTTCCTAACCACACGAACTCAAGGATTTTTTCTGTTAATCAATTTTTTTTTAACATACATTTTCTCGTGGCAATGGAACTGCGCGACTAAGTATAAATAAAATCAGGGCTATGTTGAAAAAATCGTTTTTACAAAATTTGCATCGATTAATCGACAATAATGCGCGATTACGGCAACGTAGTGTGTTTTCCGCATTGATAAATAATGATTATCATAAAATCATTGAATTATGTCAATTCTACAATTGTACAAACTATTTGTACAAGAACATTTTTTGTTTTTAATATTTATTCCGAAAAATACATCCATGAACTGAATCCCCGAAATGTTTTTCCTTTTGCATCGAGAAGGGAGGGTAATAACTTTCGAGCTCTCTTTTGCCAACTCATTCTGAGTATACAGCGAGAATATCATCATCCCTTCTAATTTTTTTCGCCGATTTTCAACCTGCTCTCACGGCTACAATAATTGTGATATCGGGATGATCCAAAGTGCATTCTCTAAGTCTACTCGAGAGGTTTTGAAAACGCTCGTCAAAACCCAAAATCGATGAGACGGGAGTCAAGTTATGACCATTTGAAATTTCGAGATTTTTAGGTTTCCGAAAGGGTGGGCAAAAATTACAAACAAATTTTTTTCTCTTTTTTCAATGATTCGATACCCTATTCGATCGGAAATATTCCGCTGATTACGAATAACACTGAGTTTTAGTCGAAATCTCAAAATATCAATGGGAAAAAGGCGAAAAACGAAAAAAAATGACTTTTTTGGCAACTTTCAATGAAATTTCGAGTTTCTCAAGGAAACGGGTACTGAATTAGTAATCAGCGAGTCATAATACATCGATATAGCGTCCTAAAAGAAAATTTAAAGATTCAACATTATTTTGCATTTCGGCGAAAAAGAAGTGGCTTCACTAAAATCGCTGTAACGTTGCTTCCCGATGGAGTTGGAACCCCACTCTATGCTCATTCTTTTCGTGATCGAAAACCCTTTAAAATGGCGCTTGAATCAATGTGCTATTATTATTTTTCGATTTTTCACTGATTTTTAAAGTCGGACCATCGATTTTTGCGAATTTCTCCATACATACCCCTTCGTCCCATACTCCGAAGTCAGGATCCTGTGATCCTGACGTCATTAATATCAGTCCGTCTTGGCGATGTAATTTGTTTTTGTTTTTTTTTTTTTTGTTTTCGTTCTCGCAACCGACATCAATCGTGAGGAGGAACGAGACCTGCGCTCGGACGGTTACCCCGGAAGTGCTGCTTTCACTTTCCCCACGCCGACACGCGGCGCACGTTACTTTCCCTGCGAGACACTTACAATGATAATAAAATAAGCGCACATGTATTAAGGAGAACCCGACGCGTTTTCAGGCCTCGCTAAAGTAGGTGTAAAGGATTCTCAGGATAAGTATGCGTGTATGTTTATTGGTCGGTAGGACACACAAGGGGTCTGCCAAACCCGACGAAAAACGAGGTTTCTGGGACATCGAGTATATAACAAAAGAGATCTCTCTCTTTCTCTCTTTCGCTCTCCTTCGTTCTCTTTGCTCGTGAACTCTCGTTGAACTCATCGTCCCTCCGAGAGTTACACTAAATTTCTTTTTCTCTAGATTTCATTTCGCTAACTCCTATTTTTATTCGCGTTCTCGAAATCTTTCGTATTCGCAGATGACTTTGCGTTCGCGATCCTTCGTATACGCACACGCTCGAGAATATATCTCTGAATCGTGATTTCGTAACGAGACGTTTGGGTACTCGGAAGGCACTTTCTATATTCCCCTTGCTCAAGGGCAAGCCTCAGTGAAATTTCAACTTTCTGAAAAAAAAAAGTAGAGCATGTCGGCACCAATGTTTCGCAGACGTTTTTTTGGGGGGCTTCTTTCGAAAGTGAACCTTTTTCAAGAGCTACATTTTGTTTTTCGCTGAAACACGTTGGGAACATTTCAAAAAATATCTCGACCCTCTGTCACTTGGTCCATCCGGCTGTGGAACTATTTGCGAGAGTAGCAAAATTTGTTATCAATTTCGAAATGTTTTGGTTATTAATGATTTTTTCACTCTGGACACTGCTGCAAGCTCTCATAATGATGTGCAAATAATTTTTTCATATTTCGTCGTAGGAAAAAAAAATCTTCTTGGATATGAGTCGTCGGTTAATTGAATTTATTTATGTCAAGTTTGTGAGCATTGGGACAAATTTTCAGCCATGGCATTACAACCGCGAAAAAATCTTTCTTCAATAGCCGTTTTTTTTTTATTAGCAACAAAAATTAATTAATACAAATTTTAGACGATTTTACAAATCCGCAAAAATCTTTTATCTCGTTCCTTGTGGAGAGTGCTCTCGATTTTTGTTAATTCTAAAAATCTCACAATATAGATAAATATTGTTAGTG
Organism: Oxytorus armatus; assembly: GCA_958009045.1. Classification (NCBI taxonomy): domain Eukaryota; kingdom Metazoa; phylum Arthropoda; class Insecta; order Hymenoptera; family Ichneumonidae; genus Oxytorus; species Oxytorus armatus. Next base: position 6,929,406 of record OY253751.1, on the reverse strand, counting down.
TTGTATTAATCAATGTTTATTAATTGATCAATATCACACATGCTATAATTGAATATTAATTTATTAATTGAAAATAAATGGAAGGAGAGAAAGTTAAAATAAGAAAAAAACAATGCTAAACTACAAATGGGATCATGACAGATATTGCATACGCGTTCTCTGACCTCGAAAAAAAAGGAGCACTCTCGCTTCGAGAGATTATCGTGATTTCTTTAATTCAACGTGAATTCACTCGCGTACGTTTGTACACGCTACAGTATAAATGAGAGAGAAACGTCTATATATACGTAGCAATTGAATGTACAGGCGTGAAACTATACTGTCACACCTGTCCCCCTCCCCTGGCCCCTGAAAGTCCGTTACTTTTTAACGCAATTTGTTAATACACGCGTGTAAATTACGGCCGACGGATAAGGCACGCGGAGAAGCCGATAGTAACGCGTGTTCAAGTTACATTTCACGGACCACGATGGCGAGAGGCAACACGAGAGTCTCGTTAAGAGTGCATTCAACGGCACAAGCTGGTGTTACGGTGAAAAATCTCCTATGAGAAACTTTCGATTTCTACGGAACGAGCGTCGGTTCGTTAAATTAATCAGCAGCAGAAAATTGATAATACTTTTATTTGATAACTGAATTTTCAAAGTAGGCTACACGATTTACCATTAATTAACACTGAACGTAAATTGTTTTGTCTTTAGATTTTAAAGTTTAACGATATTAACATTTTAATGGTTAGATTTATAATCTTTAAAATTACATTTCCATGCAAAAATAATAGGCTTGCTTGATAAATCAAATATTCGATGTTTTCTGCGAGATGAATAATCGCAAATTCTCACTTACATTTGTACAGTCGCGTGTCGTGAATAGATTGATGAATTTTTTTAATTTCTGTTATTCCAACGTATACCCCGTTTGAGTTTTCACGACTTATTCCCTTTTTCACTAACCCCTTCATTTTGTTGCAACTTTCAGGACTCCCGGAGTGTTGTTGGTAGCCAATCTTTCCTGTATCGCATTTGTACGGGGTCATAGGGAAACTACGGAAAACCTAGTCGATTCAGGAGGCTAAATTTTACCGAGTTTCAGTTGTATTATCATCGGAATTTCCGAAAAATTGCCTCGCACTCGGTAGTCGGCGTGTAAGCGAGTGCACAATTAAAAGGTCACCCATCGCAGTAATGACACCGGTCAATACAGCTTAACATTCCAATATTAAGCGAGTCTAGTCAGTATCATTGGAATATATAATACTATATATATAACAATTTACGAAACGTTGGTATTTATTAAATCGTTAGTATTATACCGTGTTTACTCTATTTTTCCCCGTAAAATGAGAACGATAAAAAAAAAGAGAAATTCATCGCCAGAGAGATTGCGGTAAAGCGTGTAATATTATTTATTCAAGAAGAAAGCGAGAGTATATATGCCAATGACTTCACGAGTCTCTGGCTCTCACTTAATTTCCAATTTTTCCCTCGTAGATGATTCGTTAAGACAATTTCATACCAAAGTCCCGACCTATCCATGCGAATTTTATGTTCGACCCCCTTGTTTTTTTCTGGTAACCATACTGTCTGTTGTAATTTCACTCGGGGCACGTTTATTACCATTTTATTTTCTCCTTCTTTTCCTTTCGGCAGCCCTTCGAGAGACACAAAGAGATGCGCATATGTCCGAATAAAGTGCACTGATAAAAACAGGAGAAAAATAAGGAAAAATAGAGGGACCTACAAAAAGAATTTAAAAAGTACTTTTCTTCCTTTATATTTATCGAAACGTTAACTGCAAAAATTATATCAGTACGGAGCAAATGCACTCGATCAAAAATCTTTCCTCTTCACGTGAAATATCTCATATTGCAATTTTATTCTGGGATAATTTTTTACCGGAACTAATGAAAATGTCGCACGATTAGGCACGCGAGCTTTCCGTCATTCTTTTATTGGACAAATGCACAGTAAACAGTATTTACCTTTGCCCATGTATATATATATATATATAATGAAAGGACTGCTTGGTAATAAAGTTTTAAGGTGCATCCTTGAAAATGGGAAAACGGTTAGGTACGAGCGAATCGCAATCGTTCCCGAGCTGTGCTATCGAAATCATAACGTCACGACAATAATCGTAAATGAATAAAACCGTAAAAGACGTTTCAACCTTCCACGGTGAGCGCGTGCTAGGGGATACATAGAGGCACGCGAGGGCCACGCTCGTCCGCGTCGTAGTCGTGTCTTGGCCAGCACTGACCGCGGCAACGACGAGCTTTGACGAGGCTTGACGGAATCGTAAAACGGAAAATTCAACCGCCCTCGAATATACACTGGCTTTTACACTGTGTCTTCGTTTACATACATAGAGTCATCAGAACTCGAATGAGAAATCATTGAAAAATGAATTAAAAAATAAAAAAACATTGTATTCATTTGGCTCATTACGTATTCCGACGAATTTCGTAAATCTAGTGTTAAGGGGTCATAAGCAGTCGGGATTTAACAAACAATTTTTTTTTTATTTCATTTTCGTAATGTACATATATTTAAGGATACACACAGAGAATTTCATGTCAATCCGACAAATATTCTCGAAGTTACACGCATATTTGTAAAGACGTCTCGGAGCGTCTGAACACGATTTTGAAAGTTCGAATGCTTTTTTCTCAAAACTGTGTTTTTAAAGTCAGTGAGCAAGATTCCTCGAATACGGCTAAACCGATCAGTCTCAATTTTTTACACAAGCTTTATGAATATATTTTTCAGTGATTAATCGAAGGTTTCTTCTCGCCGATAAATACTTTCCATTTTATAAACAATTTAACGCCAACATTTTTATCGAAAATCGAAATTTTTCTTTGAGAAGCCGCCATTTTGTTAAAAAAATTAATATTTTGCTTATTCCAATCCAGAGATATCGTGCTCACCGCAAGACGACTTTTTTTTAGAGGAGCTCCCGGAGACATCGATTATAGCAGCTCTAAAAATCATTATCTTGACAAATAAAAATATGAAAATAAAGTTAAAAGTTACCACAATATGTATATAAATTTTGACGTTAATAAATTAAAATGTCTTTCCAGGAAAAATTCTTGAAAGATTGCTTGTTTTCTGATTGCGTATAACCCCGTAGTATGCTGAAAACTTAAGGTAGTAGTCTGGTAACTTAAGCCGATTTTCATGTCTTTTTTGGAGGGCGTTTTTTTGTAGGAAAATAAAAATGAATCGTTTTGGATATTTAGGATGTTTTTATTTACATATTAAAGATACAAACAAATTTTTTTTTTTTAAATTTAATAGTTTATTATTATTATTATTATTATTGATCGAAGTTGGCAGCCCGGGTCCTAACTTTTTTTCTACCGAACCGATTGCTTTCAAATTTTAATAGGCTACTCTACACACTTATAGTTCTCGTCGGAACTACCGAGACATTTTTTCACCCCTAACTTTTTATTTTACAACTCCTTCTTTGCTAAAATAAAAGGACTTTTTTTTCCAAAGTCCGCCATTTTGTTATTTATCCATGAAATTTAACTTCAGTAGTTCCGACCAGAATGACATGTCTATAGATTAAGAATTATCAAGAATTTTTTATTTCAAATAACATCAAGAGCCAAAATCACCTGGACCACCCACGCGCTTTTTTTCCCGAGGTGCCAACTTCGATCAATAATAAAAATAATAATAAACTATTCAATTTAAAAAAAAAATTTTTGTGTATCTTTAATATTTAAATAAAAACATCCTTAATATCCAAAACGATTCATTTTTATTTTCCTACAAAAAAACGCCCTTCAAAAAAGACATGAAAATCGGCTTAAGTTACCAGACTACTACCTTAATTAGAACGAGATTTACGGGCCGATTTTTACATCGTAAATTTTCCGGCTCATTACCAAACGCCATTCTACTAATTATAAGATCAAAGAAATATAAAAAATATGATTTCATTGGTTAGAACCGTATAAAAGAGAGGTGAGATCCGATAATCAGCGAAACTCTCACGCCTTGTCGCGGATTACCATAAATAACCATTTTCTATATTTATTTCATTATAATTCTTTATTAACATTTTTTATATCACCTCATACGCTATATTCAACTTTGTCGAAGGTAGTCTTGGTCCCCGGCAGGAATATTTTTTTTTAGAACGAATGTGAAACTTGAAAAAAATTGCGATAGCTATACAGTGAGCAACTTCGAGCGAGTATCGAAAGGTCAAACAGTTAACGGACTTCGTTAAATTTTTCCTGAATGGAAGCGAAAAAAACAGAGTCGGGGTCGAAATAAAAGCGAGTGACAAGAGCGAGGCTGGATAGTCGAGTGGTGAGGAAAAAAAGAACGGAACAATCGATTGAAGGGCAATGGTGCTATAACGGTGTCGAGACAACCGCGGGGGATTCGAAATAGCTCTCGTCGATTCTCCGCAAACTCTCGGTGAAACATGATGGACGAAACTTTGTTAACGTCTGGCGCTTCATCGGAGGCCTCAATAGAGTCGGTCGCTTGGTTAAAAAAAAAGACGGGGACGTTGATAAACGGCTCTACATGTCGTGACTGTTTGAGAAATTCGAGAGGTCACGACAAAACTATCGTAGAGATAACTAAAAATGTGCAGTTTGGCCAATTAGATTATTTTTATATAACGTAAAATTATTTGTATAATTCTATGGAATTTTTAAGAAAACTAATCCTTTCAATCACTCGTCGTCAATATGGCTGCCCCGCCTCTCTTAATGTAATACAATTACCAAAAAAACAAAAACCAATGATAAATCAAACTACAAGTTTTTTCATCATGATATCATTAATTATCACAACGAGTCCAATTTCCCTGAGTATGATATAACAACGAGAGCAAACAATGAGAGCCCACGCTCGTTTTCAGGGTCAGTTCGCGAGAGACTCGATGGGAAAACTTTTTAGGGCGTTGCGCGAAGTAGAACGTGACCTCAAAGCTAAATAGCTTGAACGCGTCTCTGCGATATGATGACTTTTTCAACAGTGGCCGACGCGCCTATGTGCAAGATGACCGAAAAGTGGGGATAAGTGATGGTCAGAGTCACGAGGTGGGGGGGATTTTTGTTAATACCAAATGATGAAGTTAAACAGTCGTCTGTTATTAGGAAACTGATTTATTAAATATTCTATTAAAAAAACGACCTATTTTTCTTGTGACCTTTCATTTTTTTTTTTTTACATCAATGACTCTCCATCACGAATTTAACATTCGTAAAAAAAAAAAAATCGTGCCATTGCCACATGTCTTTGTGATTTTATAAAAAATTTTTTAAATCTATATTGCAAATCTATCAGCGAGTCGAAGCAGGAATACTGACTTTGCAATTTTTAACTTCGCGCACAAAGTAAAAATCTGGGACGAAGCCTCGTCATTTAAATTCTCAGGTAGGGCTATTTAATCATCTTCAAACAAATGTTTTTCATATGAAAAAAACACAATGCTGCAACGTTATTCTTTTAAATACTAGAAGTATGTAAAATTGTAATTTAACGAGACGTTGAAAATGTAAGAGAATTATAATGTTCAGATATCTTTATCGTATATCAATCGATGGAGAAACGAAGAACGTCACATCGCTCGTGTTGTTTTTATCACGATCAAGTGTAAGGCAATGGAAGAAATGCAATGTAAGAATGAATTACATTAATGCAATTATATTATACCTTCTTCCATTACCCTTCTCCCCTTTTTCTTACATTATACTTTGTCGATTTTTTTTATCGCGATTAACTGTAAGAAAATGGACAAAATACGTGTAACAATAAATTACATTAAGGGGTATGATCACGGTAGCGAGTATAAAATCATGTGGACATGTAACAATTTGTTTTTCTATGAAAAAGTGATTTATTTATAAAACTAATTACACATCTATTTAGTATAAATATTAAGCTAATAAAAAATTTTGTTTTTTGTTTTTTTATTATACAAAATGTCCGACTACTGCTATTTACTTTTGGTATCTTTTTTGTCGGGCGTGACATTTGGCATCCACAATTTTTGACCTAGAACAAAAAAAATAAATTTTCGTTAATCTACATCAGAATACCTAGAGAAGTACGTGCAGAATTTCTGATTAATTAAAAACTTTCCATTTTATGAGCAGTTTTATACGAAATTTTTTACTAGAAATTCACCTTTTAAGGGTGGTAATAGGGTTAGGACAGCGTTTTCTCAATGATTTTCATGAATTTTTTTATAGTATAAAAAATGAATATAATTTATTGAAACTTTGAGAATATTTTATACATATATTTAAGTATATACTATAAAATTTTTGAAGAATTTCCTTGAAAAACACCGAAGATATTAGCGACCCCATATTGCAGGTCACAATCAGACTCAGCATTTTGCGTACATTCTGGAAGCCGCAATTTTCATCTGAAATCAAACGAGGTTGGAATTTACTTTTATTACATGTCTCTCTTCCATATGAACCTAAATGCTATCAAAAAAATAGAAAATTGAATTTTTTACAGGGGTCAAAACAAAAAAGCATGATTTTTGCCATTTTTTACACCTTTATTTGCAAAAAAAAAAATTATTTTAAATAATGATAATATTCCGATTTTAGGTTCATATAGAGCGCAATACTATAAAGAAAGTAACTGCCAATTTTCAAAACGATTGGTTGAAAACTTTTCAAACCAGCGTGTACGCAAGTTAAAAAAAAGTCGTTTTCAGAAAAACGCGTTTGAAAAAATAGTACCGCTCGGTTATACACGTGGCGCGCTCGGGGCCTAAAGGAGAGCTACTCACTTTAATGGCTTATAACAATAGAACGAGTCGGAGTTTTCATTTAAAATTTTGGGAACATATTTTTCAATAGTTTTACTAACAATTTATGAAATAAAAAAAAATCGATTTTTTGAACCGTCTAACCCTATTTCCCCCCTTAAGTTCAAATGCCTACAATAGTCGAATAAAAGAATATTTTTGAAAATTCCGTACGTACTTCTCGAGGTGATCTGATGTAGATTTACGAGAATTTTTTTTTGTTCTAGGTAAAAAATTGTTGAAGTTATTCATCACGCCAATTAGAAAAATATACCAAAAGCAAATAGCAGTAATCACCCATTTTGTATAACAAAAAAAAAAAAAAAAACAATTTTTTATTAGCTTGATATTTATACTAAATAGATGTGTAATTAGTTTTATAAATAAATCACTTTTTCATACAAAAAAAATTGTTAAATGTGCACATGATTTTATACCCGCTACCGTTGTCAAACCCCTTAATGTAATGACATTGATATAATTCATTCTTACCACTATACATCATCCATTACCCTTCTCCCCTTCTTCTCACATTATACTTCTTCCATTACATTACATTTGATCGCGATAAAAAAAATAAAAAAAATCGAGCAAAGTGCCGTTCATCGTTTCTCCATCGATTAATATATGACGACGTACCTGATGTATTACGTGCGAGGGCCATTGTGAAGAAAACTAGGAATATGTCTCGTCTCGCGGGATGAACAGACGACGAAGACTTTTCTATTTCGGGACAATGTTGAATAAGCTACAAGTGGGTAAATAGGTCATCCAGCACCCACGTCTCACGAATATTGTCCGGTCAGACTGAATACATTCTTTCGTCGTGTTAATCTTGGATTTTTACTGAAAAAAAAAAAAAACTGTGTTCACTCGCTTTACAGATCAAACGATTCGGCTATAATCAATTATGTACGGTCGTCTCGTGATAAAAAAAAAATCGAAAGAATCGATTGTCATCGATGAGCTCGTTTCATTTTAAAGTTGCAAGAAACCCAGATTATCGATGGTATGGAATGAAGAAAAAAAAACGAGATCATATCGCATCTATAGATTCAGACTGAAGAAGCAACGTGACACTCTTCTCACTGCGAAAGCCAGTTACGTATAGATTAGAAATCGGGAATTAGAAACTTGGTGTATGGAAGTCAACGGCACGGTTGAATCGTAGGCAAGAATAATAAAGTGTGTATGATAGTAGAGCGCATCGATGACTCTCGATAGTCATGGTTTTTCGACAGTACTTTATTGAGCAAGAAAATCTTACACGGCAATTTATGTACACACGAAATTATTAATTTATTGTATGAGGCATCGACATCATCCAGCTGGCATTACTCTTAAGCATTTATATTATACATATACTCTTGGATCCAGTGGATAATATGCCGCGTGTACTCTCACTTTCTCCGTTGAGACCGAGATACAGAATGACCCGATTTCATGACCGCGTATATGTACCATCGTATACAACCGCTCGAATGGGGAAAGTGAACGGTTCCACCTCGATTCTCTTCTTCAATTCTCGTGAGAGAAAGGACGAGACAGTGAAATTTGCCTTTCGTTTCAAATATCGCGCGACAGTCATCGTCATTATCTTTCGACACGATCGTTGCAACAACCAAAAAGTCATAATACAGTACGGCACGGTTAAGGTAGTAGTCTGGTAACTTAAGCCGATTTTCGTGTCTTTTTTGGAGGGCGTTTTTTTGTAGGAAAATAAAAATGAATCGTTTTGGATATTTAGGATGTTTTTATTTACATATTAAAGATTAATAAAATTTTTTTTTGAAAACATTTAATAGTTTATTATTATTATTATTGATCGAAGTTGGCACCTCGAAAAAAAAGCGCGTGGGTGGCCCCGGTGATTTTGGCTCTTGATGTTATCTGAAATCAAAAATTCTTGATAATTCTTAATCTATAGACATGTCATTCTGGTCGGAACTACTGAAGTTAAATTTCATGGATAAATAACAAAATGGCGGACTTTGGAAAAAAGTTTTTTTTTCCAAAGTCCGCCATCAAAATTCAAAATTCAAATTTAAAATTCAGAATCAAAAATTCTTGATAATTCTTAATCTATAGACATGTCATTCTGGTCGGAACTACTGAAGTTAAATTTCATGGATAAATAACAAAATGGCGGACTTTGGAAAAAAAAACTTTTTTTCCAAAACTTTTGTTATTTATCCATGAAATTTAACTTCAGTAGTTCCGACCAGAATGACATGTCTATAGATTAAGAATTATCAAGAATTTTTTATCTCAGATAACGTCAAGAGCCAAAATCACTGGGGCCACCCACGCGCTTTTTTTTCGAGGTGCCAACTTCGATCAATAATAATAATAATAATAAACTATTACATTTTTTCAAACTAATATTTTTTTTGTATCTTTAATATGTAGATAAAAACATCCTAAATATCCAAAACGATTCATTTTTATTTTCCTACAAAAAAACGGCCTCCAAAAAAGACATGAAAATCGGCTTAAGTCACCAGCCTACTACCTTAAAGGGAACGGTGGAAAGATTAGACATCATAATAAAGTATTTTTATATAATTTACTTCTAAGGACGAATGAATTAATACTCATCAATTCATTGAAAGTAAATTGAATTACTTTATTATTATTTCGAAAGGTACAATTGAGAAGAAAAAAATTCATATTTTATCGCTACAAGAAAATGTCATCGTGAATGAAAGGGTTAATGCCCTTGGGGGACCGAGAATTATGACTTTCGTTACGGTACATGAAAAAATCTGGCAACGATTAGGAAGACAGAAAATAAATAATAAAAAAAAAACGTACATCTCGTCGAGATGGTAAAATACGTATTAAAACGTTTCCCTGGCGCGTGGCACCGCGATTTATGAGTGCGCGATGAAGTGGACATTTATGACAGAAAACGGGCCATCATATCGTTCGTATATATATATATACATATATGTACGCTAGCGATCTTCCGTGCGAAACGTTTCGCGCTTGCTCGTAATTGCTGACAGACGCGGAATTCAATTTATTTTCGGAGTGGCAGAAGAGCGTGTATGAAACGGACGCATCCGCACGCGCGTCCATTCGCACGCGAGACTTTTTACTCTCTTTAGTTTTTTTAATTTTTATATACTGTACGAGATAGTGTGCATGTGGTTTGTACTGTGACTGGTCGTTGCGGAAATGCTTGGCAAGGCAAATGCGCTGATCGATCGGCTAAATCTATTTTCGATATATGCGAAGGGGAAAAAAAAACGACTTTGTTTTTATTTAAATGAAATTTCGTTTGAGTCGAATTAAATTGCAATCTATATTCGTCCAAGCTGCAAATTGCACAAGTGTCGGACTAATAAGATTGTATATTTGCATGAAATAAATAAATACGTGACGATGAGCGTAACGGAAAAGTTTCAGGGGAACAGACAGATAACAATCAGCGTCAGCACATATATTCAAAGCGGGATTTTGAATAATTCATTATTTCAACGATGTATTATCGATTCATTTACAATTTTTTTTGTCAACAACATGAAATACAAAATGGAAGGGCGAGCCATTATGTATTTTCGATCAAATGAACGTGGGAGCGTGAGCTCCATTGCAAATTTGTGTAAAAACAAAATGGACGTCCACTGTATTATTAACCATTCTTCAAAGAACGAAAAAAAATAAATGATTTGTATTACCCACGAGCTGTGCCCCGTGGTTTCAGCCGCGTTAAATTTTCGTCCCCCGATCCAACACGCTACCGCCGCTCCTTAGGGACATAATACAAAGTTATATAGCGTAAAGTCTTCCTGAATAAATGGGCTATCAAATGCAAAAAGAATTTTCCAAATCGGATTAGTATTCCCTGAGATTAGCGCGTTCGAACAAACATACAAGCAAACCCTGCAGCATTAGTATAGTGGTAAGATTAAGGGCATAGCATGAAGTTATGTAGCGTAAAACCTTCCTGAATATACAGGCTATCGAATGCAAAAAGAATTTTCCAAATCGGATTAGTATTCCCTGACATTAGCGCGTTCGAACAAACATACAAACAAACCCTGCAGCTTTATTATAGTAGTAAGATTAAGGGCATAGCATAAAGTTATGTAGCGTAAAACCTTTCTGAATAAACAGGCTATCGAATGCAAAAAGAATTTTCCAAATCGGATTAGTATTCCCTGAGATTAGCGCGATCGAACAAACATACAAACATACAAACTAACTCTCTAGCTTTATTATATTGGTGAGATTTACTGTTGATGAACGATTAATAAAATACAGATTGTTTAGAAAATAATTGAATTTGAATTAAACCGACAGCGGTAATTGAGTGGTCGGTGCGCGGCTTCGGCCATTTCACATGTTTAGCAGTATTGACCGCGGTCAGTGCTGGGATAGGTGACCGATCAACCGTGCACTAACTTGCACACCTGAACGGAAGGTAGTTTTTCTGAGTTTCTGAGGGTAAGACAACTGAAACTCGGTCAAAATATAAAAGTCGTTTGTATCGGCACGGGTTTTCCGCAGTTTCCCCATGACCACGGTGAATTCAAGACAGTGCAGCTGAAAAGCAGCTGTGGATGCTACGGAAATTAAGTTAGTTTAGAATAGTGCGGGTAGTGAGCGATAGGAGGGAAATTGGGAAGAGTTCATACGTTGAAAACCTGCAAGGGTGTACGTTAGAACACAGAATAATAGTAAATAAATAAATAAATAAATAAATAAATAAATAAATAAATAAATAAATAAATAAATAAATAAATAAATAAATAAATAAATAAATAAATAAATAAATAAATAAATAAATAAATAAATAAATAAATAAATAAATAAATAAATAAATAAATAAATAAATAAATAAATAAATAAATAAATAAATAAATAAATAAATAAATAAATAAATAAATAAATAAATAAATAAATAAATAAATAAATAAATAAATAAATAAATAAATAAATAAATAAATAAATAAATGAATAAATAATTAAATTTGAACACGTGCAGAAATACCTTTTTTTGTTAGTTGATCATCACGTACTCAGTCATTTTCGATATCCTGAATTTTAGTAAATACGAAAAACGAACATCCCCTTTCCTTTTTTTTCGTGATCGGCAGCGTGTAATTTTGGTATTTTGATTGTCAAATAAAATATTGACAAGCCTTTAGTGACATCATTATATCGGTAGTTAGATATTTCGATGTATTTCCTCCAGCCCCCGCTGAGGAATCACAATATGTAACGAGCTTTTAAGTAGAAAAGCTCAAACGAATCGCATGTTCGCGTGTATGTCGCTGCCTTCATCGGTCGAGGAGACCGATGAATCGCATCAGCAGTCCTTGTCGATTCGTTACAAATGTCACTGTATGGATCTCCATGTACCTGAGGACATATATATATATATATATACATAAAAATGTATATAAATTAGACAAATATAGTTATATATTTTTCCCCGACACGAGTCAAGGACGATATTCAAGGTTTACCGGGTGCACGAGAGCGAGCAAACTGAGCGCATTTCCTAGTTGATTACGTCCAATGAAACGCTATGAATCTCTATATAATGACGCTTCGTCTGTGCTTTTTAAGTGGATCTCGAACGATCCTATAGATCGTCAAGACATATCCGTGCGTATACATATAAAAAAGAAACGGTTCATTTTGAATCGAACGCGAAATCCATCGAGTCAGGGACCAAATGTGGCTTGTTCACGCCGTTCATATAACTCATCCGGATTATTGGGGAACGACCTCGTCTAAGAATCTCGTTAAAAATAGAGATGAGGACGAAAAAGACGAAAAAAAAAAAAAACGAAAAACGTTGAGATCGCGGACGGTTGCGTGTATGCGTCTGTTGGTCGTATGATTCTCGAAGATTTTTGGGACTGAAATGAGAAACGCAGACGCGCGGTCCAAGCGTTGTATAGAAAGAAGAAAAAAAAGAAAGAGAGATCTCGCTGATGAGAGAGTGAGAGATATATTAGTCTGCGAGGAGACCTTCGAGTCGTGGACTCCTTCATGTGTGTAACCGGACTTTTATACCCAGAATACACCATGGGGAAACATAAATAAAATCCAGGGTCAACTGACCAACCGACCCGACGCGACGTCTATCGCGTCATTCTCGTTACCGCCATGACACACCCGTGCCCATATCCTGTATTCGTTGGGTCAGTAAATTTCCAAATAGCCAGAAGATAAATCGAGAATAACATTCTCACTATATTGTGTACATGTATATATTAAATAAAGTATATATTGCGCGAGGACTGGTACCCGAATTTTTCGCTCGGCTCGCCCTCCTTTGACCCTGGGTACCTCGAAAATTAACTTTTACAAAATCGTCGAACCGACGAGAGCTCTGCTCGGGCGTATAGTCTATGGAGAGAAGGAGAGAAAGAGAGCGGGATAAAGAGCAATGGACACCGGGGTCTCACCCATCCGGTCCGGAAGTGTCAGCAGCGACGTTTATCGAAACTTAATTGAAGCGCGAAAGCCGTACACCCCACTTTATTCCGGTCCAATTCTCATTTTATGGGCTCGTAGCGCGGGAGAAAATAAAAATGAATGTTTCTCGCCTCTTTCGTGTTTGAACGGAGAACACGAGAACGCGGCGAGAGATACAAAAAAAAAAGGGAACGCGCGCTCGCGGTACCGCGTAATACATGGTAGGCCATTACTTCCGAAAGAAATCGAGGGTGAAAGTGGTTATTCTTTAATCGGTTGAGATATACATATACTTCGGTGTTTTACAATTGAAAAAGTCTCACATTAAAATGATTTATGGCTGTACGTTACGTTTAATAACATTTGAGACACTTGATAATGTTGAAATTCTCCATAGAATTTTCGTCGTTCCATACGCAAGATATTTCATCATTATCTCGTATTTTTAAATGATTTTTGACATTGCTCATGGCTATGAATCATCCGGAGGATAAGAATTATTTAGCGCTTGCAGTGTTTCTAGTGCCTTCGATAATTTCACTCCATGGAAATACGTCGAGTTCACCTGGCATATTATCCTGTCGTTCACATATCGTAACCTTTAACGATTTTACTGTATCCCAGCTGCTGACCGACCGTACCATTTTACGTTATTCAATGAAAAATCGTGAAACAACATTTAATCAAATTAAAGGAAAATTAATTTAAAAAGATGCGAATTGAAACTTGTACATGGCTTCCTCCGCATTCTCGATGATTTACAAATCTCTATCAGCAAGCTTCCTTCCTTCCTTCCTTCCATTTTTGAATATTCGAAAAAAAAAAAATCAATTTCACGAAAATAAAGCTTCCTCCTTAAGGAAGCAAAAATGAATTAGACATATGAGTTTCAATTCAATAAAATGTATCAAGTTACTTCGAGGTAGGACCCCAACCCGCTATTTGTCTTTCACAACGGAGACAAAGTGTTTGCCATGACGATGAACAATTTACGCGTGTAGGCGATTTTCTAGCTCCAGTCTCTAACAAATTAGAATTTAAATTCAACGAAGAACCGCGAGACCGAGGAAGATTTTACGTTTGCTCGCGCATACCATGCCAATTGTTAGGCTGCTCCTCGATTTTGCAACTCCGAACTATAATATCAGTTATAATAAGACGAAACGAGCGGACGGTGTGTGCGGTCGTGTGTGGGTGGCCCATTTCGAAGGTTTCTTCGCGAAATGACTTTTTACACTTGCTTCCTAACTATATGAAATACACATAAAAAAAAAGAACAGATCTCGAATCACCGGTAATCTATTTTCGCGTTCGAACTTTTTGTGTGGCGCATATGCGATTCCCTTTCGCGCGTCACGAGCATCAAACCCAGATGAAAATTCGAAAAATGTATATACGCGCGAGCTTAACGGTGCTAAATTCTCATCAAACTTTACGACCGTAGAGGGAGTTTGCCCGCGTTTCTCGTGTGCTGACACCTGCGTCACGGCGAATAAACGTATTTTGTGCGCGTTGGATGATGGGTTTCGTCGTGTTTTCTCCGATGGCAATCATTCGGAGGACAAAATTTCGAAAGTTTCGTTGAGAGGTGCCCTTCCTCGCGTGACCTACCGACCCAATTTTCGTAATAATGATGATTCAAATTAAAATAATACTCCTGATCTCTTTTCTTCGGTATTGTAACGAACATTCCCCACGATAATATCGATCGACGTTGCATTACGATAAACATTATCAGGAAGTACACAGAGAAAAAAATAATTACCAAAATCAATAAAATGTGTTTAAATGTGTGTTTAAAATGTGGTCGTGTGTTGAGAGTTTTTCAAAGTCCTTGATCGGGCAACAAATCGATGATAACTGAACCCGGGTCTCCATAAAGCTCGGTGCTTTACTCGATCGAAAGTGTCCAACTTTTATCTCGTAATAGGAATAAACTGAATAGTCAATATTATTTAAATTTTGCGAAAAGACGTATAAAGTCTTTTTGTAAATAATATAAAGATTTCAAGGACCAAAGTTGAATTCCGACTGACAGTCGATACGTCATTAAGAGCTCACATATCCCTGCGCGCGTTGAAAACCGAGTAAATTTGAAAAATTACTGTAAAGGTTATATGGTGAAAAATAAATTAAATTGTTGATTCCACATTTTTTATTAACTTTTCAACTAGAAGAAAAAAAATTAAATTTATTTTAATTTTAATACTTACATTATTTAAACGCGTTTTTCTCGAAACTATATTTTTCGACAGTGTCAGCATGATAACTCAGTCAATTTTTAATATTTTTTAACTTTTTTTTTTTCTTGATAATTATTTTTTCTATTGTCTGATGAGAGGGTTTTTTGATTTTTCGATTGGACATCTTTTTATAAATTATTAAACACTAATTTTTTTTCAAAATTGCATACTAAAGTTTGAAATACTCCTTTATGTAACTTCTTTAAGGGAGGAAATAGGGTTAGGACAGCGTTTTCTCAATGATTTTCATGAATTTTTTTATAGTATAAAAAATGAATATAATTTATTGAAACTTTGAGAATATTTTATACATATATTTAAGTAACTTCTTTAAGGGAGGAAATAGGGTTAGGACAGCGTTTTCTCAATGATTTTCATGAATTTTTTTATAGTATAAAAAATGAATATAATTTATTGAACCTTTGAGAATATTTTATACATATATTTAAGTATATGCTATAAAATATTAGCGACCCCATATTGCAGGTCACAATCAGACTCAGCATTTTGCGTACATTCTGGAAGCCGCAATTTTCATCTGAAATCAAACGAGGTTGGAATTTACTTTTATTATATGTCTCTCTTCTATATGAACCTAAATGCTATCAAAAAAATAGAAAATTGAATTTTTTACAAGGGTCAAAACGAAAAAGCATGATTTTTTGCCATTTTTACAACTTTATTTGCAAAAAAAAAATTATTTTAAATAATGATAATATTCCGATTTTAGGTTCATATATAGCGCAATACTATGAAGAAAGTAACTGCCAATTTTCAAAACGATTTGTTGAAAACTTTTCAAACGAGCGTGTACGCAAGTTCAAAAAAGTCGTTTTCAGAAAAACGCGTTTGAAAAAATAGTACCAAGAAAAACAAGCAATATGGGGTCGCAAATATTTTATAGTATATAATTAAATATGTGTATACAAATTTTATAGTATATACTTAAATATATGTATAAAATATTCTCAAAGTTTCAATAAATTATATTCATTTTTTATACTATAAAAAAATTCATGAAAATCATTGAGGAAACGCTGTTCTAACCCTATTTCCCCCCTTGGTGGCTTATAACAATAGAACGAGTCGGAATTTTCATTTAAAATTTTGGGCACATATTTTTCAATAGTTTTACTAACAATTTATGAAATAAAAAAAAATCGATTTTTTGAACCGTCTAACCCTATTTCCCCCCTTAGTTAAAGAAAAAAAATCCCTTCGTCAGACTATTACTACTACATTACTTTCACTAGATTCTTCTTTATTTTTGCAGATTGGATAATTTTTGGTGAAGTTATGATGCCGACAAGGAGGCGCCATGGTTTTCATCAGTAGACCATTTATACCCGTAAAAAATAATGTTAATATATGGAAAAAAAATTTTTTAATTCTTTTCCTTATAGTTGAAAAGTTAATAAAAAATGTTAAATCAACAATTTCATTTTTTTTTCACCATATAACTTTTATAATAATTTTTCAAATTTACTCGATTTTCAGCGCGCGCAGGGGTATGTGAGCCCTTAAAGAATCGTGGAACGACGTTGACGAGAGTGGAGTACACAGGTGTCTCTGGCAGATAAACTGTTGGGTGGGAGAGCTCTTTTAGCTATATACTGTAGGTGAAAGATACTTTATTTATATATATATAGAGTTCCAGAGAGACGCGGACACTCACTCTCGGCGAAGGTCAATCTTGGCCTTGCGCACACCATTAAGACGTAGCAATTATTGGCTGGAGAAAACCAGTTCCCGCTATTCCAGTTCTCTTCTGGTCGCGACCGTTACGTAACGACGATTGTGCATTCGCATAAATAATGCCGTAGATCCGCTATTCCGTTATCCCGTCGATTATATATATGTATATATATATATATAGGTGATATACCCACAAGAATATACACATCAACACCGTAAGAGTCTGGACGATTTTTAAACGTGCATGAATAATATTAGTTTTGTCTGTATGTGAAGTTCACTCGCGTTCCGATCTCGTTATATCCGCATCAACCTTGCAATTTTGCACCGGTGCACGAGAGATATCCCAAGGATCTCATTCCCCTGTCCGTCATCAACATTGCCGTGATCGGGCCGAGAATACTTTCGAGGAATGACAACTGTAACCTTTAACCGGATCTTCAAAAACCTTACGTACTTCACCCGTCGTCGATTACGCTGAAAAATCGAAGAATAGATTTTACGCTAAAATTAATTATCACAATACAGGATCAATTTTCGTAAGATGTAACATAACTCATGGATTAAATAAAAACGATCCTTCTTTGATGCAAATGAACTTTACTTGAATCTTATATAAGATTGGCTTGAATCGAGTAAAGTGTGCCCAACCTGTTTAATTGCTCAGAAACGACTTAAAGTCAATTTGGAATTACGATACATTTTTATATCAAAGTTCAGCAGGCTTGCGACGCAATAAATCCAGATAAAAAAGCTATCGATTGTCTGCCATAACTGACGTGAATTAACAAAAGAAGCAGCGAACGAATAGAGACGGAAAAAAAAATTCCGTGGATAAGTCTATAGATAGATAGAGGTTTTGCGGATAATCGAAGTGAACAGGCGGAGAAAAGAAGTTGGGGAGAGTGGGGGGGGGGGGGGGATGAAGGAGTTAGAAAGCTGTGCAAGGGCGATGATTAAAGGGAACGGTGATTACCACGGCCAATTCTCGATTGATTAAGTGAGGATTAGCCGGACTGAAGAGCCGGGAGAGGTATGAGATTCGCTAAAATCTCGGAAATTCCATTACTCCTCGAGGCCAAATCGCCGGTGAAGATTGACGATATATATGTATATACCTGTATATACAGTAATTCCCTTATATATAGAAGCTCGTTCTGCGGTCTTAACCGCCGAAGAGTAGCAAAGATCTTTCTCTCGTTTCTCTCTCGTCCTTGACAGCCCCAGCCACGAGATGATCTGTATCTACGAGACCTCAAGATCGCTGTGTGCGGTACTGCTATTTGTAATATTTTATTCTTTCATCGCGGGATTTAGAGACGGGAAGGTGAGCTGGAGAAGAAGTAAAAAAAAAAAGAGAGAAAAAGGACTTGGTTAGCCTTAAAGTCCTGTATTCGGAGATTTACACCTCTAGAAAATGTCTAAATCTCTCGAATGATTCTATTCTCGTTCCATATTGCTCTGAGAGCCAAAAATTAAAATATGGGATTGTCTCACCATGGTAGAAAGCCTTATCGATTTATAATGATTTTATGAAGAATCGCCTACTGAACATGTAGAGTACCGAACGATTTTTTTTAAAACAAACATCACTGACTAGCTATACCTCACGGTTTCACCCGCATTAAATTTGGATTATACGAGGTCTGTTCAAAAAGTATCGCGAATTTAGAATTTCCGCGGGCTACATATATTCGATTTCCGATTTTTTTTTGGCGTTAGGTTGGTACTCATGTCCCTCACTTATGCTGAAAAAATCGGCCATTTTGAATGTTTAGTTAATTGTTGACAGCTGTTTTGGTTAGACGTGTTTTGGCTTGTCTTCGATTTTTGCCTATTCCAAAAAAGCAGCTTCCAGTGCGATGATTGAGCTTTGGTTTCCACGTCATAACCATGAACCCAGGATTCGTCACCAGCTATGACCCTCTGGAGCAAATTTGGGTCGTCGCGGACCGAGTCCAACAGCTCCTTAGCAATGTTAACGCGACACTGTTTTTGTTCGAAATTGAGCAATTTTGGCACGAATTTAGCGGCGACCCGTCTCATGCCCAAATCATTGGTAAAAATCGAATAGCACGAGCCAATCGATATGTTTAGTTCATCAGCAACTTCTCTAACGGTAATTCGACGTTTGGCCAATATTATTTTCTTCGCTTCATCAATGTTTTCGTCTGTTGTTGATGTGCTCGGGCGTCCGGAACGCATTTCGTTGTTCGCATCTTCTCGGCCCTCTGAAAATATTCTGTACCACCGATAAACGTTGCTTTGGTCCAAGGTAGCTTCACCATATGCCACAGTCAACGTTCGGAATGCGTCCGCGCACTTAATTTTGTTTTTCACACAAAATTTCATACAGATTCTTTGATCCATTTTTTGGAATAGGCAAAAATCGAAGACAAGCCAAAACACGTCTAACCAAAACAGCTGTCAACAATTAACTAAACATTCGAAATGGCCGATTTTTTCAGCATAACTGTGGGACATGAGTACCAACCTAACGCCACAAAAAAATCGAAAATCGAATATACGTAGCCCGCGGAAATTAAAAATTCGCGATACATTTTGAACAGACCTCGAATATCTGTTTCGTACGCATTATGAGTACATACCATCCGGAAATTATGTGGAAAAATAAAAGAACTAATCACTAAAAAAATAAATCGAGGTCGCCGCCGTTTCTTAGGGTCATAGCATGAAGTTATGTGGCCTAGAGCCTTCCCGAATAAACGGGCTATCCAATGCAAAAAGAATTTTTCAAATCGGATTAGTACTTCCTGAGATTAGCGCGTTCGAACAAACGTACAAACTCTCCAGCTTTATTATAAGTAGTAAGTATATACCTGGTGTGGACATTCACAAACAGGTGGGACGAATATTTCCCGCTGGTGCGGCAAATTTTTTTGTCAATAAAAAAACCAGTTATCCGTATCTTGTTCGAACATCTCGCTGATACACTATCAACCGATCGCCTTCTCCAATGATTATGCTGTGAGCTTGACCTCGGTCCATAGAGGTCACTCGACATTACATATCTCTATAACGAACGATATCAGCGGTGGAAATGTGTACAGAGGACAAAAGAAACGCGCATACATAACCTAATATATACGTGTGTGTTTTTGTGTGTGTGTGTAAGGCTGAAAAGCCAAGAGAAGCTATGGCAGGCCTCGGAACATATGGCCTATAATCCTGACCAATCAGTGAACAAACAGAAGTACCACAGCAACGAATAAAGGTGAGCCTAATTGGGCCAATTCATATTCAAACGAGGTCCAAGTCCTTGACTCCGCTTCCTCTCTTTCGTCGTATAAATATCTTATAAAGTGACCGCCGCGCGCTATCCCGCAAATTGACAGCCGTTCGCGTAAGACACGACGAAGATTTTACTACTGAGTGATAACGCAAATGAGTATATACTCCCGCCGAGTATATATCTCAGCCTACATTGAGATGAGCAACGGACACGTGTCTCTCACTTTTTGCGAATGCGATGGTACCGGACGCGATAACGAATTCTCTTTCTTTTTTTTTTTTGATCTTTCTCTTCTCTTCTTTCTTCTCTTTGGAGCTCTCGCTTGCTGTCCGATACGAGAAGAAGAAGGTTTCTCTATACCTCGAAACACGCGAAGGTCAGGATCTCGTCGCGGAATCACCACCCGCGACAGATTCATGTATACATATGCGAAATTCGTATGAAAAGCCACAAGCGTCGTTCAGTTTGTGAGTCACGCGCATTCCCGAGAGTCGTCGGGATTATATATTCGTAATTCCCGGGTCGGACATCACCACCTCCTTCTCGAGAACGAACGTAACGTCGACGTCCCTCTCTGCAACAAATTGGATCCCTCGACGACGACGAGAAGTCGTACGAAGTTTCGACCGACCATATAACGAAGTACGGAGAAAAACGTGACGTGTCGAAATCATTTGGCGATCATATTCGCGATAGTTTTATATTACTTGAATATTCGTTTGAGAATCAAAATTTCGTGATGTTATCAATGAATCAAGATCCTGGAGATTGAATATTTTTCAGTACCAAAAATAATTTTAATCTTAATTTTATTTTGAGCTTTTTTTCGACGGTGAGATTTTTGATAAAATTCGATCGGATATATGAGAGGGTTAATAAAATAGGGTGTCGAAATAAATGGCGATAATTCACGAATTTCTTAAATTTTTCTTCCGGAGTAAGAATTTGATATTTTCAATAGGGATCGAGGTCGTGATTTTGAGGATCAAAGATTGCTCTAATCTTAATTAAATTTTTATTCAATCCTCCTTCTTCTATTTTTTTTTTTATAAGCAAAAATAAAAATCAATATATTGAACAAAGTTTGGAGATATTGAAAATACGAAGGGTTAAACGAAGGTTCACGAGAAAATAAATAATTAATTCCCATAAATTAAAAAAAAAATGATAAAATGTAATTGTATATACATTTTTCAGTCATATTACTGTGTAGACAATAATAAAACTCAATGTCAAGTACGTCACGGACGCGAGACAATAGAACGTAATAGATGGCATATACAAGTTGGCTTTCACGTTTATCGAAACATATAATCGACACGCGATATCGATGTCTGTATGCCAACATATGTAGGCTGCCAGAGGAACGCGTACGTTGTGGCCATTACCCTTGGGGTGATACGCTGATTCAGGGACGTTTTATCCGACTCGTCGGACACACCGTGGGAGCAACTGAACGAACAAGCTTTTTTTTTTCCAACTGTGTAATAGCTTCACAGGCTTTTAAGCTTCGATCGACAGGCTATGCTTAATTACGAGTGAAAAGTCGTTACCTTAACCTAAAAATTTGTACCAGTTTGTTACTCGAGTAACAATGGCTTCCTATGACCTAAATTACAGCTTGTTCTAAACGGCCTTTACAGTAGCAATAATTAAGATATCGGGTTAATTGAGACGGCAATCCTGAAGTCTACTCCCAGGCGTTTTTAATACCAAAACCCCAAAAGCCTAAATCTATCGAACTGGTGGAAAATTAATTCCATTCGAATTTTCGATATTTCGATATTACAAGTCTACTCGCAGCGTTTTCAATATCAAACCCCAAAAGCCTGAATCTATCGAGCTGGTGGAAAATTAATTCCATTCGAATTTTCGATATTTCAAGCTATTTGCAAAAATGGCAAATACGACAAAAACATTTTTCCCATCTTTTACAACGTATTAAGTTTTTCTTGCGATCGGAAATTTTCCGCTGATTAAGGGCTATGGCGATGGTAGAATTTACAAAAAATCGATGTTTTTTTTTTCTTGCTTAAACGATGCTTTATCATGAAAAACGTAAGCTATTACTCGTTAATTCGTAAGTCACTTTTCATCGACTTTGGCTCGTGGTAAAATTGTGTCCACTCATGACGTAAGTGTGTTGACAAAAAAAAATTAATTAATCCTTGCACGCGACTTTGATACAACACAACGTTGAGCATTAACGTAACGAGGTCTGTAAATTCCATAAGTCAGCAGCGTAAACACTGATACACAAGCTGATCCGTAAACGCGTATTAACAGATCATCGTTATTATATTACACGTGACCCGTCTCCCTTCGAGCCAAATATTAATCCGGGCACGATCAATACGATTCGACAAATTCAATATAAGAACTCACGGAGGGCTCCGTCAATACTACATAATTCACGCGTTCGTTCTACACATGCAAAGTTTATCTCGTGTGTGTTTCTTCGATAAAACACACACACACACAGTTTCCACACCATATAAGCGTGTGGAAACTGCGACACGTCGCGTTGTTCCATTTGTAAATAAGGGGAGCAAGGCGAGATATCCGAGATACGAGATTGAAAAAAAAAGAAACAAAAATGCGAAAGATCATGAAAGCAACAATTGGAATATCGCGACGCTAAATCAAAAGTTGGAAAATTCATTCAACGCGCAAGAGTACGGAAAATATCGCAACGATAATAAGTGCATAAAGTGCCAGGCTGTGATTACATATAGAAAAAAATTCAATGATACTACTGAACATCGACTCCCAGGGACATATCGTTGCAACTATATACTTTTTAAACGGTTACATAGTTGCAACGATATGTATGCAGATAATGCATAAGCAGATAATGCGAGACATGAGAAATGGAGGAAAAAGAAAAGCGTAATAATGAGACGAGAAAGGGAGAAAAAAAAACAGACACGTTAGGTCATGGTTCATGCCCGGAGATAATCAACGCACAAAGCCCGTTATAACCGGGTATATGCGATATAAAGAGGGCGAATAATACGAGTATAACGTCTATAAAAGGAGGGTGGCTTATCGGATTTTAACCAGGATCCGTGAGATATAAGGATCCGCCGGTGAACCGGTATACGTATACAACGATCGCGCGCGATATTATTATTCGCGATCAATGGGATTTCACGATTCACCTGTTGGATGTACGATTATTCCCAAGCCCTGTATTTTTGTATATATATGGATGCGATTGACGACGACAATACCCATATACGAGGTCTGTTCAAAAAGTATCGCGAATTTTAAATTTCCGCGGGCTACGTATATTCGATTTTCGATTTTTTTGTGGCGTTAGGTTGGTAATCATGTCCCTCACTTATGCTGAAAAAAACGGCCATTTCGAATGTTTAGTTAATTGTTGACAGCTGTTTTGGTTAGACGTGTTTTGGCTTGTCTTCGATTTTTGCCTATTCCAAAAAATGGATCGAAGAATCCGTAACAAATTTTGTGTGAAAAACAGAATTAAGTGCGCGGACGCATTCCGAATGTTGACTGTGGCATATGGTGAAGCTACCTTGGACCAAAGCAACGTTTATCGGTGGTACAAAATGTTCTCAGAGGGCCGAGAAGATGCGAACAACGAAATGCGTTCCGGACGCCCAAGCACATCAACAATAGACGAAAACATTAAGTGAAGAAAATAATATTGGCCAATCGTCGAATCAACGTTAGAGACGTTGCTGAGGAACTAAACATATCGATTGGCTCGTGTTATTCGATTTATACCAATGATTTGGGCATGAGACTGGTCGCCGCGAAACTCGTGCCAAAATTGCTCAGTTTTGAACAAAAACAGTGTCGCGTTAACATTGCTAAGGAGCTGTTGGACTCGGTTCGCGACGACCCAAATTTGCTCCAGAGGGTCATAACTGGTGACGAATCATGGGTTTATGGTTATGACGTGGAAACCAAAGCTTAATCATCGCAATGGAAGCTGCTTTTTTGGAATAGGCAAAAATCGAAGACAAGCCAAAACACCGCTAACCAAAACAGCTGTCAACAATTAACTAAACATTCAAAATGGCCAATTTTTTCAGCATAAGTGAGGGACATGAGTACCAACCTAACGCCACAAAAAAATCGAAAATCGAATATACGTAGCCCGCGGAAATTCAAAGTTCGCGATACTTTTTGAACAGACCTCGTATAATGCATTCTATTTCAAATTCGTATAAAAGTCTGTATATATATATATACATACTTGTTCGGATTAAGCTGCACAATATATTGCGTAAACCATGTTTGAGGAAGCTTACAGCAATATATTGCGATGTCAAATGAGTATTGAGTCTTTAATAAAATTGATTCCGCGGAATTTCAATGAGAAACCAAACAATAATAAATATGAACGTAGTTCATATAAAAGTAATAATAATGAAAAAAGTGAAGGAAAATGGAGGAAAGGATAATGAATGTGAAGTTCATATTTACTATCCCTTCTTTCCTTTCCCTTCACTTTTCACTTTATTATTACTCCTTCTTTCCTTTCCCTTCACTTTTAATTAATAAATATGAACCTAGTTCATATTTATTATCCTTTCGTTCCTCACTTTTTACGCCCTTTCCCCGTAGCTTCCATTTTCTGGAAACATTGATAAGATATATTTTCTATATGAATTAGATGTGCCAGACCAGTTTAGAATAATTCACAATTAGTTCCATTTTTAAAACTCGTCCAAACCCCTTTTTTCTTCAATTCTTCGTACTCCATTGACCTGAAACCGTTCGTAAGTCTTCCTAAGGACACACTAATACGATTTCGTGTTGAGCACGAAGAACAAACTTCGCGAAGCTTCTAAAAATCTGAAAGAAGGAGACTCTGTGTACTTTGCACATGAACCCTACTCGAGTCGAGTTGCAGTCTTGACATTTTATTTTTGCAATAAAAAGCGTGACTCGTGTTCAACGGTAACAGTAATAAAGCAGATCTGAAGATTTCTCTCTCTCTCACTCTCTGCCTCTCTTTTTTGCTACTGGTTGTTGGAATTGGACGCCTAAGTTTCGTGAATTTAATGGAGGAATATCTCAAGGAACTCCGAGAATTCTCTTCTTGCCGGATATGCGACCCAAGCTCCTTGGTGAATTATAATGTTAGCGGGCTGTTGAAGGAGCAATCCTTGCGACGCGATGGGAGTAACTGCCGAATATATTGGAATGCCAAGTACCCGGTGATGCACCATCTCTCGGAGTGTCCTTGAAACACAAATGGTGTGCATAGAGAGAGAGAGAAAGAGAGAAACATTACACGGGGTGTGCCACGTAATAAAAACACCGAGTTTGTGTAAATTTTACATCCATTACTGTTTGCTCTTTACCTTATTTTTTGCCTTTGGATTTTTCTCTTTCGTTATCACACTCCATATACCTGATTCTATGTCCACTGTAAAGCTACCACTAGAGCAAAGTACAAAAATGAGCATGTACGAATGTTCAGCGTCGCCGAGTACCGTATGCATAATTCACGAATCCACAGGGCACGTAAGGTGATCCTCTGGTATATAAACTAGATGGGATTTTTAATCAGTTTTGATATATATATATATATATATATATATATATATATATATATATATATATATATATATATGTCGTACATCTGAAGTACGGCATTTTGAAATTGAGCTATCGACGACTGAAGGATCTTCAGAGTTACAAGAAAAATTGTAACATATGTTACGACATCTTAGGAATGCATAGTGCGGTTTTCAATGAGTTCGAATGCTTCCGAAAAATATAAATAACAATATTAGAAAACGGGTTTCTCTTTAATTACAATAGTCAACGCGTTTTAATGTGAAGTCGATTAGAATTTTGAATATCTTGATTATTGTGCGAACACAGCGTGTAGAAACTGGCAGGCGTGTCTTAAAAAACTTTTTGTTTAATTACTCGACGTCAAGACGCCTGTCTCGCGATGTGACAGTGAAGTTGAATTATGAAGGATCTAACGAAACTTTAGAATTGCCTGGAAGCAATTTAATTCACCTTGAATGGAATATGATTCAAAAAATAATCTTGACAAAAGTTGCCAAACAAAAAAATCTGCTCCAACAATAAAATCCCATTTACTCGTGTTCCCCTCTACATCCAAAAATTTCACAAATTTCACCATCCACTTTTAATACAATATTACGTTATCTTGTTAATTATATTAAAACCTGAAAGTACTTGAAATTTGCGAAATTCCTGATCGTACGAAAAGTTAATTCTTTTCACGTTTCGTCGAGTTGAATCGTTTTGTGAGAAATAAAATACGTATTAAGGGGGGAAGTAGGGTTAGGACAGCGTCTTCTCAATGATTTTCATGAATTTTTTTATAGTATAAAAAATGAATATAATTTATTGAAACTTTGAGAATATTTTATACATATATTTAAGTATATACTATAAAATATTAGCGACCCCATATTGCAGGTCACAATCAGACTCAGCATTTTGCGTACATTCTGGAAGCCGCAATTTTCATTTGAAATCAAACGAGCTTGGAATTTACTTTTATTATATGTCTCTCGTCTATATGAACCTAAATGCTATCAAAAAAATAGAAAATTGAATTTTTTACAGGGGTCAAAACAAAAAAGCATGATTTTTTGCCATTATTTACAACTTTATTTGCAAAAAAAAATTATTTTAAATAATGATAATATTCCGATTTTAGGTTCATATAGAGTGCAATACTATGAAGAAAGTAACTGCCAATTTTCAAATCGATTGATTGAAAACTTTTCAAACTAACGTGTACGCAAGTTAAAAAAAAGTCGTTTTCAGAAAAACGCGTTTGAAAAAATAGTACCAAGAAAAACAAGCAATATGGTGTCGCTAATATTTTATAGTATATAATTAAATATATGTATACAAATTTTATAGTATATACTTAAATATATGTATAAAATATTCTCAAAGTTTCAATAAATTATATTCATTTTTTATACTATAAAAAAATTCATGAAAATCATTGAGAAAACGCTGTCCTGACCCTATTTCCCCCCTCAATGGCTTATAACAATAGAACGAGTCGGAATTTTCATTAAAAATTTTGGGAATATATTTTTCAATAGTTTTACTAACAATTTATGGAATAAAAAAAAAAATCGATTTTTTGAACCGTCTAACCCTATTTCCTCCCTTAATGTTTTCACATTAAATCGTGGCTATACACCGCGTGTTTGTGGTATCTTGTTCGGATTATTTTCGTCACGTCACTCGCCTCTGCTAAGCCATCGTAGTCAAACTTCATCGACTGTCTAAGATATACATATATGTAAAGATACATATGTACATTTGTATGTAGAACAAGTTTGCAAAGTAGGAATACAATTTTCACGTTTTTCCTTCATCGTCGTGCCCGCGGCGTCTCCTCGCGCTGACGCTTGTGGAAAACAACAACTGTTCTCTCTTTCCGATTTTCCGTTTCACTTTATCTCTTTCTCTACGTCCTCGATTTTCCAAAGTCTCACTTCGCGATAAGAGATAGCGCGATCACGTTTTTCGTATCCTTGAACTTGACTCGGTCGTAAACTCGGTGGGAGGGAATATTCGCGACCCTCAATGCAGCGTCGACACACAAGTGCAGTATATATACATTCATATAAATATATATGTGTATCCCATAATGAACACGCAGGTTTGATGATCGTGACGCCTGATCACGGTGCACGGACTAGCGTTTTGTTTAGGCTGCCCCTCTCTCTCTCTCTCTTACTCTCTGGCTGCTTATCTCCATGTAGATATATCAGTACCACGCGATTGATAACGGCTCGCGACACCGCAGTCACGTGGAAAAGGATTACCATTTGCGTCGACGTATTCTCCTGTCCCAGCGCAAAGTCAAACTAACACGTCAATCGTATAGTCTCGTTTTCCTCGTGTGATGGTATTTTTCATCGTCATTGTACACTTGGTCGCAGATCACTCGCGTGAATAATATCTACGTGCATTATTGTGCCCGCTCATTGTTTCGTAAATAAAGAACAATTTTTTTTTTGAATTTCCAAAGATTACATGCAATTTTAGGAAAAACCGTGCCGACAAGGATCATCACTTCTGTACACTGCAATCATAATGTTATAATACAATAAAGAAGACTTTTAGCATTAATCAAATTATCGAAAATATATATTCAACTATTTGTCAATTTTCCAATTCAACTATTTTCTTCGATTCGAATAAATTTAGTATAAAAGATGTAAAATAAATTTTTCCACGCTGTATATCGTGTTTATTCGAATTCAAATGAGGAGTATCACCCGAATAAAATGCTCATTGACCTCGGCCTTTTAATATCCAAAGACGATCGACACTTTCCGTCCTCCAATCCCGGAAACAACCTGGTCACCGTTCTTCCACCAAGGACTTTCGATCTCGATCGAAATTTTCTTCTTTTTTTTTACCCAACGAGCGAATTATATTATGAATAGGAAAAAAAAATCGCGATGAGTCTGGACTCCCTCCATTTTTTTCTGCACCACTCGCTAGCACAACCGAGATTGCAGCGACTTAACAAAATTCCTGCATACGTCATGTGTCTATATATACACTCGTGTATGGACAACTAGTTTTACGATTCTTAAATTTGCGTATATACGATTATTCCTGTTGGTCATATAGTTCTGACCATCATTCTCTTCAACTGATCGACTGGGATATTACAGCCCACGGTAGCCACAATAATCTACACAAATCGACCCTGACTCGATCATAAGGAAGATATGACCGCGTATGAAGATACGCTCTCGCGGCCGCAGAATCCTTAAAATATAAAAATTGTTAGTTTCCTTTGCGTCACACACGAAAGTGACATATCATATTTGAACGCTCGCGGATGTGTCCTCGAGTTGATCGTACGATCGTCGCGATATACGATATTAAAGAAAAATTATCTATCGATTTTACGAGCATCCCAGCGACATGCAAAATTACATTTTTCTTTACGTTCTTGTACTTCCATTTTTCCCGTAATTGAACAAAACTTGCTTAGGCTGAAAACAATAAAACATGACATTTCTGATGAGAAACATTCTCCACAACAATCCAGCCATTGTTTTTTTCCCTCGATCCCGCGAAATACCTTAAAACTTAATGTGTAAAAAATTATTATGTACAAAATTGTAATCCAACCGTTTAAGGTAGTAGCCTGGTAACTTCAGCCAATTTTCATGTCTTTTTTGGAGGGCGTTTTTTTGTCGGAAAATAAAAATGAATCGTTTTGGATATTTAGGATGTTTTTATTTACTTATTAAAGATACAAAAAATTTTTTTTTTTTTAAATCTAACAGTTTATTATTGTTATTATTATTATTATTGATCGAAGTTGGCACCTCGAAAAAAAGCGCGTGGGTGACCCCGGTGATTTTGGCTCTTGATGTTATCTGAAATAAAAAATTCTTGATAATTCTTAATCTATAGACATGTCATTCTGGTCGGAACTACTGAAATTAAATTTAATGGATAAATAACAAAATGGCGGACTTTGGAAAAAAAAACTTTTTTCCAAAGTCCGCTATTTTGTTGTTTATCCATGAAATTTAATTTAAGTAGTTCCGACGGACTTTGGGAAAAAAAACTTTTTTCCAAAGTCCGCCATTTTGTTATTTATCCATGAAATTTAACTTCAGTAGTTCCGACCAGAATGACATGTCTATAGATTAAGAATTATCAAGAATTATTGATTTCAGATAACATCAAGAGCCAAAATCACCGGGGTCAACTACGCGCTTTTTTTTCGAGGTGCCAACTTCGATCAATAATAATAATAATAATAATAAACTATTAAATTTTTACAAAAAAATTTTTTTTTGTATCTTTAATATGTAAATAAAAACATCCTGAATATCCAAAAAGATTCATTTTTATTTTCCTACAAAAAAACGCCCTCCAAAAAAGACATGAAAATCGGATTAAGTTACCAGACTACTACCTTAAGGATATAATCTTTTTTTTTGTCACCATATCTCGAAAAAAAATATAGTTCACACGGAAAAGAAGTCGTAATGTAATAAGCATAGATTTGGAAAAACCACCCTTTATATTTCGCTACGCAAAAATTCCTGAATCCCCCGTCAATTTGTGCGGTCCAATGATAAACTAGTTGGAATGTGGTTCATGAAATTTTCGAAAATAAAATGAATATTTCTTGTATCTCGGTGTAACGAGCGTGAATCCTGAGCGAGGGGGATCCTGAACGCGAGGACTTGTATCCGTTATTATAGAACAACCTTGACCTCGGTCGGGATAAAGCACGTGGGAGGAGTACACCCTGTGAGTGTCACAGACTCCAGCCCTCCGCGAAGGCTAAAACGACCACTCGCGAGAACGAAAAAAAAAAGAGTTAAACTAAAGAACGTATATTACGAGCGAGAAACTTATAAAAGAGTGACCTCGTATGAGCCAGGGTAGAACAGACACACACACACACACACACACGTTTCCCCTTTTGCCTCTCAACACCCTGAGCGCTGCTTTTTCGCTGGCTGGATCATACTTTCTCTCTTTCCACATC
This sequence comes from Oxytorus armatus, assembly GCA_958009045.1. Classification (NCBI taxonomy): domain Eukaryota; kingdom Metazoa; phylum Arthropoda; class Insecta; order Hymenoptera; family Ichneumonidae; genus Oxytorus; species Oxytorus armatus. The sequence goes on along the minus strand of OY253751.1, from coordinate 6,898,448 downwards.
TCTCGGGTGGATAAGTGGATTAAATATTGCTTCTCGACGTGGAATGGAAGCGACGCTGCTAAGAGGCATCATTGATGTATGAGAGGAAAGAGAGTAAAAGCTGGAGTAAAAGACTGCCGCGATAAAGATACAACGAGCGAGTGAAGAGTTTTCGTATGAAAAGAAAAAGTGTACGAAAAAGAACGCGAGGGAGATATTTAACGGAGCAGTCTTCTTCACTTGATCCGACTTTCTTTCCAAACAAACATTTACGATCCATTTTCATCCCCCTGTGTCAACGATATTATTTCCACTATAATATCAACAGATGTTACGAAAATTATCGTCGTACACAATTGCAAAAGATCGTCCGTAACGTTATTAATAAAATAATACATCGTATAGCGGTTGATTAATCGGAGGGAGAAAATAACACCGCGCGGCATGTAATAATTTATTTTTAAACACAACAATCGAGCAAAATCCAAAGATACGCGTCTCGTCCAAAGCAGTCAACAATAAGTATCTTCTGCGACGCAGATCGTATTCACGAGAGACGCTACTGCGTGTCAGCGTAGAACGAAACAACAAAATATTACGCACAGTGAGAAACAAGGGGAAGGACAGAGAGAGAAAGAGAAGATACAAAATTATATGTATACAGCGTTCATCCATAAAGGTTTGTGGTTGAAGGGCACGTGCGTGTTCTTAGAAAGTTTAGAGGTCATCCGTATTTAGGGTCAGATAAAAGTAGAGGCCCTACTGTTATGACTGTCATTTATTTCGACGCAATTTACCTTCTCTTAATGCGACTCCATTCTCTGTTCTTTTTCATTTTTCTTTTCTCCTTCGTTCTGAATTCCCTTTCTCTTCAGTCTTTTTTCGACCTTTCCCCAATGACCTTTTTCGACTTTCCTCTCCCTGCCCCTTCCATTCTCTCTGTATCATTGCTAAACGTTTTCCCTCTTCGTGTTACGGGTGGCACCACCACTTGTGTAGACCCTTTAACTCTCTGTCTCTCTCTCTCTCTCTATTTCTCTCACCCCGCAACTCGAAGAAGCCTCACCCTTGACTAGATGACCCTGACCCAGCCTGATGCTCAACCTCCCTCCTCCCATTCAAGCCCCGCAGCTTTCACCCTCTCTTCTTTCCACCTTGTCCCCTTCATCGATCTGCCTAGACCCACCCCTCCCCCCCTACCGACGAGGGCAATTTCCCTGTCTCGTTCTTTTTACTCTCGCGATCTTGTTCACTCTGCCTATCTCACTCATTCGCTCATCCAACACCGATTCCACATCGTTAGGGGTAAAACGAACGACAACGACGACGATGACGACGGTTGAGAGCCGCGCGTGCCAGCGAGGTCATCCATCCGAACGCGGTACGAGCTTTAAAGCTTATACGGTGGATCGTATGGATCACACGTACGTGCCTGACCGCAGCACGGAGAGCATCACTGTGCTCTAGCGACCGGTTGGTATAAAAGATCGTATATAGCGGAGCTCGTCTAAAACCATCGGATTAAAATTTTTTTTTCACTCTCCTTTCGCGTCTGTCCACGCGACAGGTCGCTCTGGATAAAAGAGGATTATAGGGAGATTCGTGATTTTGGAATGTGAATTAGCGTTGAATAAGTTGCGCAATTTATTTCATAGCCCGCGTTCATTCGAGCTATGGTGTATAATTACAAATACGATCTAATTTAATTTGCAGTTTAATTTAGCAGGTAATTTAGGAGCGTGCATTGTGTGTGCGCTATAATAGATTGATTATACCGAATTGTGTCAAGGTGAACGAGAGAAAATTGTGTCGTTACTGCAAAAGGCGAAAAATATATATTTTCGACCATTTTTCTTTCGATATATTTCTCTGTGAACCATTTTTTTTAGGTCGTTTGACGCGCGCGATTATTTTAGTAGTCAGAGAGCTCGTATACGTTAGGCCCATAAATCACCCCTTGATGTATCGCGTAAAAAGGGTCAGTCCTACGGTAATTAATCTAATGACTGCAGTTTTATTCACGCTAATGGTTCTCCGCTTCCATGCTGGCGAGAGCGGTCTATATATATATAGATATGCACCACATATGTATTAGTACATTTATACCCGCTTTTTCCGCGTTATGAGGTGATTTAATCGTGACACCTGAAAAATGAGTAATCCAACAAACATAAATGCACGATGAGAAATAGCCAGTAAAGGGACTTTCTCTGTCCGTTCATTGATTATAAATGCGATTGATTTCCGGTTTATCTGTTTATATTCATATTGTTCGTGTTTTACGTTTTCTCTACACCGATAAGACGCAATTTATCATTAGACCGATCAATTAAATCACGAGACTTTCACGTTTTAGTGGAGTAAAGAGTTTTGAAAACGCGACAGACCGACAATTCATTGATGGATAATGGACGCGTTAATTAATTTCGAGGTCTTCAGCGAGGGGAGTGGTACTCGTTGACTGCTCTTCGCTAATTTGCCACTGGATAATTTCGAGTTTTAGTATAAAGTGGTAGATCTATACATATAACTGCATGTTTCTGTCAGCAACGATCTCGACCTCGTGTCGCTCTTCCGTCTGTGTGTGTGTGTATTTGCTGCAAATGGCAGTCGAAGGACGAGTACCGTGATCGTTTGGACGGGAGGGCAGGTGGAATACGATTGGAATTAATATGCAACCTGGAATATCTATACATCTGGACAAAAAAAATGCTATTAGTTTTACTGCGCACGTAGTACGAGTAGTACAACCTCTTTTTTACAAATCCCTCCCCACTCTCGCCTTCTCCCTTTCTCACTCACTATCATTTTCATTATTTTGTACGCCACGGGATGCTAATGGATGCAGCCTTGGCGGGAGACAGCCGAAGGTCGAACGATGAAATCGGCCGGGGAGGTAGTCGAGGATAGTATATAATGTTATCAACCCTCGCACTCTCTCATCGTGGGCTCCAGGGCGCTTTATAACTCGAAAGCAAAATTAATGTCGATGGGAGGTATGGGGTAATAAATGTATATTATATCTATAGAGAGAGGACACGCGCGCCATTAATGAGATTTTCAGAGGGGGTTGATATTCCCCGGCTAGTGGCCGCGAGCATAAGGACAGTAGAGACATGCTATCATCGAACGTTTCGGTGCGTGTGACACGAGAATATAATGACGATAATTGAGCTTAGCCAATTTAATGGAATGACGGTTGTGGATTGTCAGCAAATGAACAAAAATAATGGGGTTGTTGATAGAAAAAAAAAATAGCCGATAAACGATTGACCGATGCGAGGAAAAGAAATTTGCGTTGACGAGATTATTTTGTGGAAAAAAAAGTTGAAGGCGTTGTTCAACTCCCCTCTGTCTCTTCCTATCGCTGTTGTCTCTTTTTTTTGCTACTTGGGAATCCGAAAAATTTTCCGTCTCGACTGAAAGAGTGTGTGGGCGAACTAATACGACATATACTGTGGCGTATATTGCCGTGCATGGAATATAGTAAATTCCGAAGCTGTGGGGATTCGCGAGAAAAAAAAGTGATACTTGGATAGCGTTCTTCGAGTATAAAGTTAAAAAAAAAATGTTCGGTTGATAAGGTCGAGAATTTCGTAGCGCGGGGGTGAAAAAAAAGGTGATAAAAGTGTCTGTACGTTATTTTTTTTCGTTTTCTCGCGAAAGAAAAGTTGTCTGCTGCGTGTCCGGGGAGACGAGCTCTCCATGAGAGTTTGTCCTCGTCCAGATGGACACCCACAAACCGAGGATTCTTCTATACGCGTAACTTTTTACCTTTAACCTTCGGGGATCGTCAACTCTGTATCCACGCACTTTTTGTCTCGTAGCCATGTTTTGTTAAACACGAATTTTCTTTTTTACTTCGAAAATGTTTACAATATTCCTTGTCGAGTCGATTGACTGACAAACTTTTTACATCCCTAAAAAAATGAGAGACATTTCACGTAATTAATCCCCCGTGCTTATAAAGTTAAAGAACTTTTTTTAGAATACAGAGTGTTTTTAACCCGTCTTATTAATCTTGAATGTTTCATATTTTTAATTCATAGATACCTCATAAATATTTCAGCGGGTGAGTTCATCTAGGCATAGAGGGAGAAGAGCTCGATGTGCTTTCATCCCTCCTCCCTCTTGCCTCTCCCTCCTATTCGCATATTGGCGGGTTGGTGCACTCCCAGGGTCGGTGTGCACCGGCAGGCTGTATCGATCCAACGAGAGAGAAACACATCTTCGCGTTAACCTAGCCACCCCTATATACCTTCCTCGGTGCAACAACCCACGCACTGACCTCACGCGTCCTTCATGACAGAGACGACGGGAATTGCGCTCGTCGGGGTGCGCCGTCCTCTCACCGCAAACACACACAGTTTGAAAAGGAGTGCTCCACCCCGTTAGAGGAGAATTGTATGACCTTTGATCGTTTCGAGCATCGCATTACGAGAAACTCTCGTCCTTCTGCTGTATGGCTACATACGTTTGTTTACTACGGCGAGGTTTATAGATATATCTATATATACTAGGGCGATTTTTTTTTCGACTGTTTTTTCTTTCTCAGTCCCCACCCGAAATTTTGTTGGATATGTCGAAAAACAAATTCCCTGAAAAGTACAGCCTTCAATATCAATTCTAAGTACTTTCCCTTAGCGTGAAAAGATTTTCCATCTAAAATACATGTAAATCGATTTTTTTTTTCAAATTTCTATAACTCAGCCGCATTTTATGCTATCATATTGTTCTTGGTTCCGATTTACTTAGAATAAAACAATCTAGAAAAGTGCCTATTGCGGCAAAAGTGTAAATTTTACTGGTGAGTTGGTACGGGTCACTGAAGTTGATTTTTACTCAAAATTCTCGTTTTTTTGCTGTTATCCCCGGAACAATTAACTTTACGAAAAAAATGTAAATGAAAAATTTGTTGGAAATTTAATTTCCTATAAAAAAGGTCCCATCGACCCAATTGCTTAGATTAATGTTTCTTGAGATATTGAACTTTAACTTCTGATTAGTATAAAGTTTTTACGGTAATATAAACCGTAAAAATTGTATACTACTCATAAGTTAAAGTTCAATATCTCAAGAAATTTTATACTACTCAGAAGTTAAAGTTCAATATCTCAAGAAACATTAATCTAAGCAATTAGGTCGATGGGACAAATTTGTCATTTACATTTTTTTCGTAAAGTTAATTGTTTCGGAGATAACAGCAAAAAAAACAGAATTTTGGGTAAAAATCAACTTCAGTGACTCGTACCAACTCACCAGTACAATTTACACTTTCGCCGCAATAGGCACTTTTCTAGATTGTTTTATTCTGAGTAAATCGAAACCAAGAACAATATGATAGCATAAAATGCGGCTGAGTTATAGAATTTTGAAAAAAAAAAAAAAAAAATTCGATTTATGTGTATTTTAGATGGAAAATCTTTTCACGTTAAGGGAAAGTACTTAGAATTAATATTAAGGGCTATACATTTCAGGGAATTTGTTTTTCGACATATCCAACAAAATTTCAAGTGGGGACTGAGAAAAAAATAATAATCGAAAAAAAAAATCACCTTAATATATACATATGTATATGTACACTTTTCGTCATCAGTGGTTTACCTGGCACGTATAACAGAGGACAGAGGTTGTTCCGGAGGTTAACCCGCCACGAGTTCCGACAAAACTCGTGGACCAGAGGAAACTAACCCCATAGAGGGTACGGCCAATATAGCAGAATCACAAGGACGTTGCCAGAGGGGATGAAAGCTCTCCTCTAACTCTCTCCATTGGCGCTGACCTCTGATCTCTAGAACGTCAAAGTTCAAGCCACGTAACGTGATTATAGACGATGAGAAAGTGGCCTCTCGAGTGTAAGTGCCGATATGTGCTCGTGATTTTATGTCATGTATAGAGAGGGGGACTCCTGTTGCACTTTTATCGGAAAAGTCTATATGGCTGCACTTTTTTTTTTCTATCGAGAGTTATCGGAAGTATGCTATACTTCGTGGGCCGTGTAATAACAGTGTTAGAGATTTCTCGGCATATGTACACGAGGTATACACAATCGTAGTGTTCGATAACGGCACGTTGTTACCGGGACTCGCTTATCAGCCGAACGAAAAATATTTAAAGTTTTAGACGGTTTTATACGTGTGTACGGTGCACTTAGCCAAGGTTACCAATTACGTATTGCCGCGCGGCACAATCCTCTTAAGGCCTTACATACGTCGAGAATTTTCAAAAAATCGATTTTTTTTTGTTTACAGATTATTATTCCTTGTAGTCTTAGGCGTATTTCTGTGTAAGCTGATTGTAAAAATTCCCCATAGTTCAAAAGTTATTGTAGATAATGTGATTGCCCGACGAAAGGACAAAGGTCTGACGCGCGCCTACCTGAGTTGAGAGGCCAGAACAATTCGTCGATTAGAAAAAAATAAACAACAACAATTTTTTACTGACAAGGAAGGCGTACAATATGAAGCTGGAATGGGAGATTAGACGTAAGTTAACTAAATAAATTTAAAAAATTCATAAAGTTCTTGCTCCAGCCGCGCGCGACTTCGAGCGAAACGCGCTTGAAACTTTAAACGCGTTTTTCTCAAAACTACTTTTTCTGACACGGTCGGCATGATAACTCGTACGGTTTTTAATATTTTTTGATGATTTTTTTTTTTTAATATTTGGAATTGTTTTTTCTATAGTCTGTCGAGCCGGATTTTTAAAATTATAAATAGAAAATTTTATAAAAACAATTAAAGTATGACTTTTTTTGACACAAACTTAACATTTTTTTTTAAATTACCGTAAATTGTTTAATTTTTCGAATTTCAAAAATCCGGCTCGACAGACTATAACTACTACCTTATTTTACAAGAATTTCTTTACATTTTGCAGATCCGTCAACATTTGAGGAAGAAATACTGCCGACCGTGGAGCAACTTTTTTTTACAGTGCTTCAAAAAATGTGATTTTTCATGTTGTCATTTTTTTACAAACTTAACACAGTAATAAACAATGTGTAAGAATTTTTTTATCAATTTCTATTTCTATCCCTCCTAAAAACAGTTTTTCTTTTGGTACGTTTTCGGTACCGCTGGACGTATGTAAGGCCTTAATTGCGTGCACTCTCGTCCCTACTCAGGCGCCTCTCTGTTCCTCTGCTCGAAATATACCGCGATATAACTCAGAGATATTAATTACAATGATTTACTAATTTACGGACAACCTGTTTTAGCGAACTTGTCGTCAGCTATGCTACCCAAAGATTTTTAACGGTGTCTAAACACTATTGAACGCGGCTCATTGGTACTTTCTTGACCAGACCGTGTTTGTGCGTAGATTTGATAAAGAAGTTCGATCTATATCGAGATAAATAGTGGTCATGGAATTTTTTCGAGACCAACGGATGTTAACTTAAAAAAATCTTGATGACGTTCGATCGTCAAGGTAAATTGATGATAAACATCTGACATTTTCGATAAATATAAAGGGAATCACTAACCTGTGATTAGGCGAGAATTCAGATCAGATTATTGGGCGATAAAAATAGAAGAAAAAAAAACCGTACGAATCTTCCCGAAGATCAACGCAGAACGGTAGATTAATGCGTAATGAGAATAAAATTTGTAATTAAAACTGCGAACCGTAAAACTCTCCCATAATGAAAGTATGTGGATTATTACGTTATTCGTCTTCGGCGTTATCTGAAAATAAATCGTTGTACGATGGTATTAGAAGTTCCATAAAAAAAAGGATCGTAAAAAATCTAATAACAAAAGCTCGTAAAAATGAAAATAGTTTATGGTGTGTGGTATCTCGAGAAAATGATGAATGTAATAAATTACAAGGATATTGTTGATGATATTAAGAAAAGAAATTTAGGTCAACCAAACGAGTACTTTCATTTTTCGCTTCCTCGTACAGAAAGCTTGGTTTTCGCGAAATATTTCCCGTTTTAAATGCGATTGTGGTGAAAATGTGTCAAAACATCGGAAAAACACATTCACAAAAAATGTGCACATTTGTGCTTATGTGTGTGATTACAAAAAATCAATATAACTCTGGAAGAGTTTAACTGATCGGGCCGAAATTTTTCGCACAAGTGGGACTGCCAACTTCCCTTTTCTGACATAATTTTCGTTAAGCTTTAACAACTCGTTCAGATTTTACACGATTTTGAATTTTTTTTTTTCAAAAATGTCTGTTAAAAGCACAAGTCGTGCACTTATTGAGCTATCATATTGAAACTTTCTATACCCACAAACTATCATGTAATATTAATCGCTATTGAATTTGGAGAAAATCGGTCGAGGCGTTTTTTATGTATAAAATTTTTTATTTTTCAACAAATGGCTATAGGCGTTTACGGCTTTATCTCATGCAACATTCGACCTTCTGGGTACAAATTTTCTATATGAATTGAGGTATCATGGAGTGATATTTGCTATTGAATTTAGAGGAAATCGATAAATCGCTAAAATACTATATTTATGGTATTTTCGATTTTTGAAAAACTTTATTAAAAATCATGGAAACCACGCACTAACGTAAGGTAGCAGTCTGGTAACTTAAGCCGATTTTCATGTCCTTTTGGAGGGCGTTTTTTTGTAGGAAAATAAAAATGAATCGTTTTGGATATTTAGGATGTTTTTATTTACATATTAAAGATACAAAAAAAAATAAATTTTTTTAATTTAATAGTTTATTATTATTATTATTATTATTGATCGAAGTTGGCACCTCGAACAAAAAGCGCGTGGGTGGCCCCGGTGATTTTGGCTCTTGATGTTATCTGGAATCAAAAATTCTTGATAATTCTTAATCTATAGACATGTCATTCTGGTCGGAATTACTGAAGTTAAATTTCATGGATAAATAACAAAATGGCGAACTTTGGAAAAAAAATTCCTTCTATTTTAGCAAAGAAGGGGTTGTAAAATAAAAAGAAATTCAACTTCAGTAGTTCCGACCAGAATGACATGTCTATAGATCAAGAATTGTCAAGAATTTTTTATTTCAGATAACATCAAGAGCCAAAATCACCGGGGCCACTCACGCGCTTTTTTTTCGAGGTGCCAACTTCGATCAATAATAATAATAATAATAAACTATTAAATTTTTTCAAACAAATTTTTTTTGTATCTTTAATATGTAAATAAAAACATCCTAAATATCCAAAACGATTCATTTTTATTTACCTACAAAAAAACGCCTTCCAAATAAGACATGAAAATCGGCTTAAGTTACCAGACTACTACCTTAAATCAAATTAAACTTTACTTTAATCTAGTCAAAGGAGAGGAAGATCGTGAAAATTTAAACTTGCACATAGTTTCTTCGCCATTTTTTGCGTATATACAAAGTTTCCCGTACGAGAAAGCCAAAATTGAAAAAGTCTCTTGCTCACAAAGGGAAATTTGTAGGTGCACAAAAATGACGAGGAAGCAATATGCAAGTTTCAATTTGCACCATTTTATTCTTGGATGAATCGATCGATGAATGGAAATATTAATAAGAACGAGACTGCAATACACGTTCTTAATATTCTTTTTTTGAAATTGACGATCTCACGGTCGGGTCTGGTATTAGTCAGCACATATGCCACCCTCAATTCTTCGCGAATGTCATTTAGGCGTACAAAACAATACATATATACATATGGTTCGTTTGTATCACAGGATGAAAGATCGGTGTCAATTAGAAGGGTTAACATTCAATTTCCGGTAAGTCTCGTATGAACGATGATCGCGGGTCGAATCTGACCGCATCAATATGACCTCTCTGTATCCTCTCCACGCGCTAAAGCCAGCGATCTAGAAACGAGAACGAGCATGGGGAATATCTTGTCTCGCGGAAACGAGAGATTTCTCTGTACCGTACATCAGAGCGTAAAAATACGAAGTTAATTGTAAGCGTATATTTGCGTACGATGCAGCAGCTTTTGCGTGATGAATGGACGTGATTCAGCGAGAGTTTTATACAGTGTGTGTCACTGGGGAGAGTTGATGCAACGAGAGTATAGACGCGAAACTGAATCAAGCTGATTCACCGAACTACCGGCGGTTTATGAAACAAACGTATATGTATACACGGGCTGCACAAAACTCGGTGAAACTGTAAGTAATTGGATTACGGGTTTGTCGGAGCGAAAAAAAAAATTCCGCTCGGCTCAACATGCGATAAATGCGTTTGTGAAAATAATAAAAAGCTTGCAAACGAAAATATGTATCATGAGGGGATTTTATAAAGAGAATTAAGGGATGAATCGAAAAATCGTACAACGAGAACAATTAATTTATTTTAATGAAACTGCTTTTTGTTTGTTAATATACGGAATGGATCAGCCCGAGATTAATGCAATTTGAAACTAGTCAGAAGTGATTTTAGTAGCATCAGATGCATTTTTTCTTCAACGAGACTGTGCAATGGGCAAATTTTTTTGAATTCCTTGTTTTTAATACAAAGAAGAAGCCTATCCGCTTCGTTGATCCGCTCATTCAACCTTGACACGCGTTCGTTCGTTTTTTTTTTTTTTTTTCACAACGAGGTTAACGCTTGTGTACCCGGCGAAAGGGAGAGAGAGATACGAGGGTGGTGGTGGGTAGAGAACATTTTGTTACTCGAGGGGGATGTTGAGGGGATGAAAAGTGCTCTGACGATTCCCGGGGAGGGTTGATAATTTCGTGCTGTTAATAATTCCTGAGTGGAACGCGTGTTCTCTCACCTACTAATTGACAGCAGCGACAGAGATATATGAAACACGCGAGCTACTACGCTGTTTTTATTCTATACAAAAACTAAACTCTACCCTCGACGAATGTTTGAAGAGTTAGTTCCTGGATATCACAATTATATGCATTGCAAACGAGCTTGTTCGATCAATAAATGAATAAATAACTAAATACGATATATGATATGCGTGCGTGTCTCACATTTTCATCGAATGCATCATTGATCATTTTGTGTACGTTATTTGCTAGATTATCTCGGATATCCTCGCTATACATATAGACGATTCTACGCGGTACATATTTCAAATAAAGTTTCGCTGCATCGATCAATCGTCAGTTGCCTCAACCGAAGCGAAACATTCGTTTCGACAAAGCCACGGGTTTTTTTTCAGCAAATGCATCGACGCATTCGAACGGATCGACGTTTATCGATAAAACCACAAAGAGGGTGTGGTGCGTGCAATCTGATCGAATGTTTCTTCATCCCTGCATACGCACACGAACACGCATTGTGTCGTACGGCGTGAATATTATTTTTCGACCGTGAACTTTTCGTTATCGTCCTTGGGGAACACACGTGCCTGTGTTACGGTAGCGAGATGGGAAGACAAAAATCGTTATAATGGGATATGATGAAGAGGGAGGTTCGCGTCGTCGTGTGGTTGATAAATGTACGAGAAAAGGGATATAACCTCGGCAGGTCGACCGCATAGAGGGCTTCGAATACGGATTTCTCACGCCACTTTTGGCCCAATTAATTGTCTGTGTCCGAAATTAATTTTTATCGAGCAATCTCGCCGAGGGACGTGAGTCATTATCTTTTTTTTTTTTTATTCTGAGGTCAAATGTCATAGAGAGAGAAAAAGCTCGGTGGATGTACGAGGATTTTCTTTTGTCCCATGAGTCCCGTCGCAAGATCCTCTTACTTGTGCGTCTTAAGGGGGGAAATAGGGTTAGACGGTTCAAAAAATCGATTTTTTTTTATTTCATAAATTGTTAGTAAAACTATTGAAAAATATGTTTCCAAAATTTTAAATGAAAATTCCGACTCGTTCTATTGTTATAAGCCATTATGGGGGGAAATAGGGTTAGGACAGCGTTTTCTCAATGATTTTCAGGAATTTTTTTATAGTATAAAAAATGAATATAATTTATTGAAACTTTGAGAATATTTTATACATATATTAAACATATACATATTTACATATACACATACATATATACATACGTATACATTTATACATATATTTAAGTATATACTATAAAATATTAGCGACCTCATATTGCTTGTTTTTCTTGGTACTATTTTTTCGAACGCGTTTTTCTGAAAACGACTTTTTTTGAACTTGCGTACACGCTAGTTTGAAAAGTTTTCAACCAATCGTTTTGAAAATTGGCGTTTACTTTCTTCATAGTGTAGCGCTCTATATGAATCTAAAATCGGAATATTATCATTACACTGGTCTGCAATGAAATCCTCCTTTAAAAAATTTTGTCATAAATATGACGATTCAAATGTTCTGAATCAATCCCCGTTGGCCGATTTTTTCCATCACGTCTAGATTTTTTTATATGAATTTTTTTTTTATTTCAAAAATTTGGGTTTTTTTAAATTTTTTTGCGCGTCAATGTTACAAACAGTGTATATACAAACAGTGAATGTACAAAATAAGTTTTAGCGAGTTGTAAGAGAAAGAAGGGAAGTGCCGAAGGTGATTTTTATGGTAGTACATACGCGCATGCGCAGTATTCGCTGTGACTTCACAACAGTTGAGTGAAAACTTGTCTCTTAATTGTTTACATTTTGTATCAAATATTTTGGTAAGTTTTGCATAAAGTTCATGTTCTGTATATTGGTTTTGAGTATTTTATGTGTAGTTTATGTATTTTTTTATGAGCAGAGCCAATAAATATAAAATAGATGTTTGAAAATTATTTTAATAAAATTTTATGTAATTTTAGGTTATAAAATGCCTCGAACTTGTAAAAATTCTACCGACTGTTTTTGCTACATTTGTGGGGAATTCGTACTAAAAACACAGCGAAATGTCATGACTGATCTTGTTAAAACAGCTTATAAGCTATATTTTGGATTTTCTATCGATGAGCGAGATAAGAGTTGGTTGCCAAAATTATGTTGCAATAGCTGCTCAAGAACGTTGAGAGGTTGGCTTGAAGGAAGCCACAAATCCATGCCGTTTACAATGCCAATGATTTGGAGTGAGCCTCAGAATCATGAAAATGATTGTTATTTCTGCATGACATCAACACGAGGATTCTCGAAAAAAAATAAAAATAAGATTGTATACCCGAACGTCCCATCTGCAAAGAGACCAATTCCTCGTGGTGAAGGTACTTTACCTCCAATTCCACCAATTAATGAGAAGGTGGAAAATAAAAATATTTCTGGTCTTCAATCTTAATCGAGTTTTCTTTCTGCCGGTACATCTTCATCTTCATACACTTTGTCTGGATCTTCCAGTCCATCTAAAGAACCTCATTTACTTAAACAAGGTGACTTAAATGATCTTGTTAGAGACTTGGGACTTTCAAAATCTAAGGCGCAATTACTTGGATCAAGATTAAAACAGTGGAATCTATTGGATAAAAGTACCAGAGTTTCATATTTTCGTACGAGGCAAGAAGATTTTACGAGTTACTTTTCCAAAGAAGATGATTTGGTATATTGTAATGATGCTGCAGGGCTTTTTCAAGAACTGAGTTTTCCAGAAGATTCTAGTGAATGGAGACTTTTTATTGATGCTTCAAAAATAAGCTTAAAAGCCGTTCTACTCCATAATGGTAATAAATACCCATCTGTGCCCGTTGCACATGCTACAAACATGAAGGAAAATTATGCAAACCTAGAGGTATTACTCGAAAAAATTGAATATTCTCAATACTTATGGAATATTTGTGCTGATTTAAAAGTCGTCGCTATACTCACTGGATTACAAGGAGGATACACAAAGTTTTGCTGTTTTCTTTGTGAGTGGGACAGTCGCGCAAGAGAAAAACATTACAAAATAAAAACTTGGCCACTAAGAAAAAGTTTAACTCCTGGGCTTAAAAATGTGTCTCAGAAACCTTTAGTGCCAAGTGAGAAAATTTTTCTGCCACCACTTCACATAAAGTTGGGACTCATGAAAAACTTTGTGAAAGCTATGAATGAAGATGGTGCAGGTTTTCAATATCTAAAAACAAAATTTCCTCGAATCAGTGACGCAAAATTGAAGGAAGGAATTTTTGTAGGTCCGCAGATACGTGAGCTAATGAAAGATGAAGCTTTTGATTCGAAGTTGAGCGAAGCAGAAAAAAGAGCTTGGGTGGCTTTTGTGGAAGTTTGTCATAATTTTCTTGGGAATACAAAAAGTGAGAACTACCGACAGATCATTCGGGAGCTTCTTTCTGCTTATAAAGCCTTAGGATGCAATATGTCACTCAAGATTCATTTTTTGGACTCTCATTTAGATTTCTTTCCTGAAAATCTTGGAGCCGTATCAGATGAGCATAGTGAAAGGTTTCATCAGGATATAATGCAGATTGAAAAACGCTACAGTGGGAAATGGTCAGCAGCAATGCTTGCTGATTTCTGTTGGTCAATTCGCCGAGAAACTCCAATAGAAACGATGAAAAGGAAAAAAACCACAAAATAACAAATTTTCTCACCATATAATGAGATAACTGACCGATATTTATTCATTTTGTGACTATAATTTAGGATTTTTCACTGTAAAACTTAGACCGTAATATTTTTTCATTTCGTTATGATAATTGATATTTCAATAATATTGTTTGTTAGTTAAATAAATATTATATTGGAAATCTACGTGTGGTACTTAATTGTATGTCAGATTCCGTGGTTAGAGCACAAAATATGATGAATTCATGCATGAAAACAAGAAGGAGAAAAATAAAAATTTTTTTTGCAGACCAGTGTTATTTAACATAATTTTTTTTTTGCAAATACAGTTGTAAATGGCAAAAAATCATGCTTTTTTGTTTTGACCCCGGTAAAAAATTCAATTTTCTATTTTTTTGATAGCATTTACGTTTATATAGAAGAAAGGCATATAATAAAAGTAAATTCCAAACTCGTTTGATTTCAGATGAAAATTGTGGCTTCCAGAATGTACGCAAAATGCTGAGTCTGATTGTGACCTGCAATATGGGGTCGCTAATATGTTATAGAATATACTTAAATATATGTATAAAAATTTTATAGTATATACTTAAATATATTTATGAAATATTCTCAAAGTTTCAATAAATTATATTCATTTTTTATACTATAAAAAAATTCATGAAAATCATTGAGAAAACGCTGTCCTAACCTTATTTCCCCACTTAAGGGCTGACATACCCCTGAATTTAAAAAAAAATCGTTTTTATTACAGATTTTTATTCTTTATACTTTTAAGAAAATTTCACTCCGTTACAAAGTTATAGCAATAATGGGAGGCTAGCCGTAAGTTCACGTTGTACCTGCCAGAAACTTTAAGGTAGTAGTCTGGTAACTTAAGCCGATTTTTATGTCTTTTTTGGAGAGCGTTTTTTTGTAGGAAAATAAAAATGAATCGTTTTGGAATTTGGGATGTTTTTATTTACATATCAACGATACAAAAAAAAATTTGTTTGAAAAAATTCAATAGTTTATTATTATTATTATTATTGATCGAAGTTGGCACCTCGAAGTTGGCAGCCCGGGTCCTAACTTGTTTCCTACCGAACCGATTGCTTTTAAATTTTAACAGGCTACTCTACACACTTATAGTTCTCGTCGGAACCACTGAGAAATTGTTTCACCCCTAACTTTTTATCTTACAACCCCTTCTTTGCTAAAATAAAAGAACTTTAGCAAAGAAGCGGTTGTAAAATAATAAGTTAGGGGTGAAAACATTTCTCGGTAGTTCCGACGAGAACTATAAGTGTGTAGAGTAGCCTGTTAAAATTTGAAAGCAATCGGTTCGGTAGAAAAAAAGTTAGGACCCGGGCTGCCAACTTCGATCAATAATAATAATAATAATACTAAACTATTAAATTTTGTCAACAAAATTTTTTTTTGTATCTTTAATATGTAAATGAAAACAGCCTACATATCCAAAACGTATCATTTTTAATTTCCTACAAAAAAACGCTCTCCAAAAAAGACATGAAAATCGGCTTAAGTTACCAGACTACTACCTTAAACGCGAATTGCTCGAAACTCTGTGTTTAGATAGTTTTAAATATTTTTTAACTTTTTTGTCTTTTAAATCTTGATAATTATTTTCTCTATAGTCTGTCGAGACGTTTTTTTAATTTTATCGTTAATCAATTTTTTATAAATTATTACACTATTTTTTTCTTAAATTGCATACTAAAATTTGAAATACTGTAATATCTTTATTTTTGGGAAAAAAAAAATTCCCTCCGCCAGACTATTACCACTACATTATTTTACTAGATTCTTTTTTATTTTTGCAATTTGGGTAATTTTTGGTGAAGTTATGATGTCGACAAGGAGGCGTCATGGTTTTCATCAGTAGTCCATTTATACCCTTAAAAAATAATGTTAATATTAATAAAACAAATTTTTTAATTTTTTTTCATATAGTTGAAAAGTTAATAAAAAATGTGGAGTCAACAATTAAATTTTTTTTCACCACATAACCTTTGCAATAATTTTTCAAATTTACGCGGTTTTCAGCGCGCGCGGCGGTTTGTAAGCCCTTAACAAATGACGAAAAAAAATGACATATGATTCGAATGAAAAAGGACACAAAATAATTTTTGAATCAGATAATTGCGGATAATTATTCGCAATTCTCTGAGCCCAACGTTGCGAGGGTTAATAATAGCGGGGGCTTCGTGTCATGGCTTCTCAAGTACGAAGCACTCTCGACACCTCGGTTACTTCGTCACGACGATAAAACGACGTATATATACCCTGATATTGCTCTATACGTATTATCGTCAATGTCCTTCGAACGATTATATAGGCGAGAGTCAACCGTTGCGATAACACGAGGAGTAAATATAGGGGGTAACGCGAGGGGTAACAATATTTACTAAATCCAGACCGATCGAAGAATCCTCAATGATGGTATGAGCTTTCCATAAATAAATATACAACCACCAAGTTCCGAAACTTCGAGATAACATCGAGTAATGTTTATTCCTCTCCACCCTAGCCGCGGCGAAACGACATAATCCGACGATTTAACGGACATTACCCCGTTAGAGTCATTTCAATGATATTGCAACTTTGACTTACCCCGGAATAATCCAATTCGTCGTATTCTCTTCTTCCTCCCTTTTTTTCCATGTCAACGGATAGAAAAATAACCCAGTGACAGAGACGAGAACTTCCAACTCATGTGAACTGCAAAAAAAGAAGTGGAAAAAAAAAATGTCTACGTCATATTCGAAAGAAAAAAAGAAAACCAATTGACGTTTGAGACCGTTAAACGTTCCGCCACCCTAACCCTCTGTAACACATAGTGTTTTGTACACTACGCCCAAGTTATAAAATACAAAAGAGTAGAAAGTCTTCGCCGTTATGTGGTAGGATGAAGGAAAAAAAGGGGTCGCACCTGCCGCCGGCTGGCACGCTTCTGAATTCGACATTGTGCTACTCTGAAGCAAGATCTGCCACCCAATCTCCCCCCACCCCGTAATATGTACATTTATACCGAATCTCCCCGTCCACGTACCTATGGATATGCGAGTATACATACGAATCCGTCGTTGGAGATTCGATTCGTGAATTATTTACGGTCCCACGATCAACCGTCATTACCCGCATCCCCTGAGCGTCTTCGGCTTGCTCAACGCCGCGGTGACTGCTGTCTTCACCGAATTTTCATCTATATATCGGATAGTCGCGTGCCCGGAGGCCGTTAGTCCTAAGGTGCGAATGCTCGGTACAAACTATGTATGTACCTGTATAGTTTCTCGCGATAATAATAATAATAATGATAATAATAAAGCAATGAGCAGGTGGTTACCGTATGTGCTTGACTCGCGGAACGGATGGCGGGTTTGTGTATTTGGCGCGTTCCCGAAAGTCCTCGCACCTGCCCGACCGAAATATTTTTCTTACCACTGGCGACCGTATCGTGTGTGTAGGGAAACGCGCGTGAGGTTTGGAATAAAAAATAAATAAAAAGAGAAAAAAAAACGCTAAACCGAATCCCTACCGTTAATTGGGTCACATGCACCGGCGACAAGTCATTTTATTTTATTCCTATACACGCGGAAAATCCGTTACCTCGACCAAGCATCAAAGTTCCACACGACAGGTTCTATTGCCGTGTGAAAATACGTGGGAATTGTCGTCAATGACATATTTAAAATTGACCATGTCAAACCTGTCACGAGTTGTCAGTTTCGTTGCACAAACGACCCTGGAATATTGTGCGAGCGTGAATTTGACCCTCGAACGTTTTTCTATAGATTCACGTACCACGAAACGCGATCAATTGAAACATACTCTATGCGAATTTCTATCATTAAATCGAGAAAAGTGAATTTGAGCTGAATAAAAATACATGTGATTGGGAAATAATTCAATTTGACCATCGCTCGCTAATTGGACAATTTACGGTTTAATAAATTAGGTTCAATGAGCCTCATTTAAAGCGATTAAATTTTTTTTCGCGAATGTTTCGTGAGTACGGTAAAAAATAATACTCGATGATGATTCTCAGAAGCCGTACACGATTGCAAATTGGTCCTTCTCCTGTCGAGGGCGCCAGCTGATCATTTAAAATTTATATGCCAAGAGGATGGTGTTGTGTGTACAGTGTACACTTACGAGTACACTCGTATATCTATATATATTGTATATATAACAATACATTTTTCATTATATCGAGGGAAAAAAAAATTAGTCATTGTATTTGACCGACCCTATATATATTTTTTCCTCGATATAATGAAAAATGTATTGTTTGGCATCTCAAAAAAACCCTCTGCAAGTATGAGCCCTTCATATTTAAATTAAGAGGTCCCTCATCGCGAATTTTCATTTCCCATTTAAATAACATGGAAACATTTTTTTTAACTTTGGAATTTTATTAGACTCAAATCGTTGATGTTAGGACAGTTCGTTTAGCACATTTTTTGTAGACCATTTTATGCTCTACAAAAAAGCTCTCCTGTGTCTAATCGATAAAAGTAACCGTACAAAAAATAATCAGTGATAATTAGCTCTGGATTCTCTCATATTTGTTTGAAAACAATTAGTAATATATTAGTAGTATATTAGTATATTAGTAATATATTAGTAGTATATATTAGTAGTATATTTATTCATATTGATAACTAAAATTTAAAAAAATTTGAAATTCATGTACTAATAAACGAGATAAGTAGAATCCAGGGCTAATTATCACCAATTATTTTTTGTACGGTTACTTCTATCGATTAGACACAAGAGAGCTTTTTTGTAGAGCATCAAATGTTCTACAAGAATGTGCTAAAAGACTCTCCTAACATCAACGGTTTAAGTCTAATAAAATTCCAAAGTTAAAAAAAAATGTTTCCATTTTATTTAAATGGGAAATCGAAATTCGCGATGAGAAATCTCTTAATTTAAATATGAAGAACTCATACTTGCAGAGGGTTTTTTTGAGATGCCAAACCATACATTTTTCATTATATCGAAGAAAAAAAAAATTAGTAATTTTATTTGACCCACCCTAATATATATATACGTAACGCGTAAAACATTTTAGACTCATCAAGGTCCTCTCGTGAATAAGAAAGAAAAATATGGGTCACCGGTACCGAGGTTCGCGATGGGGGTGACACAGTCCCCGCTAGTCTTCTCACCTCGGCCCTCTTTCCGTTCGTAATGCAGCATGCAACCCTTCTGGGAGTTTATGGCACCGCGAAGCTCCGAAGCAAGAACAGTTAAAGTACGTAGATATATATGTATGGACATGTGCAAAATGCACTTGAAGTGTCCGGCAGACGTGACGACGTAAAAAACAATTCGAAAAATAAAAAAGAACCTCGACGTTTCCTAACAGCGGTTAACGCGAAACATCTGGCTGTACGAGTCGTCTTATACCTCACACTTATGCTCGAAACTTTCAATTGCTTTACTTACGTTACCACCTGTGTTACGCACTATGGTATTACATGACATACGGTAAATCGACATACAGACGACAATCGCGGGGAAACAGTAGAACTCAAGGACACGCATGGCCATTCCCTTAACTATAACAGAATGTTTAATAAATGAAAGATCGTTAAGAAGCTATGTCAGTACCCGTTGATTGAATTATGTTTTCCATCGGTTTAATTTGTAAATTTGGATTATATATCTGTTTCATATGCATTATGAGTACATAACCAAGTGCATTTTATATAAATACCATCCGGAAATTATGTGGAAAAATAAAAGGACCAATCACTAAAAAATAAACCAACGCCACCGTCGCTCCTCAGGGCCATAACATGAAGTTATATGGCTTAGAGCCTTCCCGAATAAACGGGCTATCTAATGCGAAAAGAATTTTTCTAATCGAATTAGTATTTCCTGAGATTAAGGGGGGAAATAGGGTTAGGACAGCGTTTTCTTAATGATTTTCTTGAATTTTTTTATAGTATAAAAAATGAATATAATTTATTGAAACTTTGAGAATATTTTATACATATATTTAAGTATATACTATAAAATTTGTATACATATATTTAAGTATATACTATAAAATATTAGCGACCCCATATTGCAGGTCACAATCAGACTCAGCATTTTGCGTACATTCTGGAAGCCGCAATTTTCATCTGAAATCAAACGAGGTTGGAATTTACTGTTATTATATGTTTCTCTTCTATATAAACCTAAATGCTATCAAAAAAATAGAAAATCGAATTTTTTACAGGGGTCAAAACAAAAAAGCATGATTTTTTGCCATTTTTTACAACTTTATTTGCAAAAAAAACATTATTTTAAATAATGATAATATTCCGATTTTAGGTTCATATAGAGCGCAATACTATGAAGAAAGTAACTGCCAATTTTCAAAACGATTGGTTGAAAACTTTTCAAACTAGCGTGTACGCAAGTTCGAAAAAATTCGTTTTCAGAAAAACGCGTTTGAAAAAATAGTACCAAGAAAAACAAGCAATATGGGGTCGCTAATATTTTATAGTATAAACTTAAATATATGTATACAATTTTTACAGTATATCCTTAAATATATGTATAAAATATTCTCAAAGTTTCAATAAATTTTATTCATTTTTTATACTATAAAAAAATTCATGAAAATCATTGAGAAAACGCTGTCGTAACCCTATTTCCCCCCTTAATGGCTTATAACAATAGAACGAGTCGGAATTTGCATTTAAAATTTTGGGAACATATTTTTCAATAGTTTTACTAACAATTTATGAAATAAAAAAAAATCGATTTTTTGAACCGTCTAACCCTATTTCCCCCCTTAACGCGTTCGAACATACAAACTCTCCAGCTTTATTATTGTAGTAAGACTCCGGCACGCAACTTCGATCCTAGGAGAGCGACTGAGTGATGAAACTGATTGCACGAATGGGCCGTTTTAATTTCCTCGGTAATGCGACGATAAATAGTGATGCGTGGAGTTGGGCTTTGTTCAAAATATCAAACGATGGTCATAAACCAAATTTCACTCGAATCGGTAAGCCCATTGGAGAACCCTTAGCGCTCATAGCCTCACTACCTGCCCTAATGAGCATTCACGCATTATACATTAGAGCGGGCTTTACTATTCAAAATGACCAGTGGTTAATTATCGTAAGCTTTCTACTTCTGAAGACTCGTGTCTCGTGTGTTCTGAAGACTTGTGTGTTCCTGAATGGACACCTGGCTTGGTAAATTTAGAAACTTGATACATTGATGGCATAAATTGGTTTCATGAATGCACCTCACTTCAAATGTACAGCAAAGTTTCTAATTGAATGAAAACGACTTTTTTTTATCTTGCGTACACGCTAGTTTGAAAAGTTTTCAACCAATCGTTTTGAAAATTGACAGTTACTTTTTTCACAGTATAATAATAATAATAATTTTTCACGGAATATTATCATTATTTAAATAATTTTTTTTTTGCAAATAAAGTTGTAACAAATGGCAAAAAATCATGCTTTTTTGTTTTGACCCCTGTAAAAAATTCAATTTTCTATTTTTTTGATAGCATTTAGGTTCATATAGAAGAGAGACATATAATAAAAGTAAATTCCAACCTCGTTTGATTTCAGATGAAAATTGCGACTTCCAGAATGTACGCAAAATGCTGAGTCTGATTGTGACCTGCAATATGGGGTCGCTAATATCCCCGGTGTTTTTCAAGAAAATTCTTAAAAAATTGTATAGTATATCTATATAAATAAAAATCAATTGCCGCACTTGAGAACGGCTCGACCGATTTGGCTGATTTTTATTTTGTTGTGTTCGTAATATTCAGAACAAGGTTTGTATGAAAGAAATTTTTTGGAAAATCCTCTTTCAGTTTGATATTTTGCGAAAAAGAATTTAATTGAAAGCGATATGTCATTTCGTGGTTTATTTCTTTGAAAAAAATGCCACCAGTCGGACGTCCAATGCGGAAGTGATGATCCGTCATACATGCGGCAATTGATTTTTATTTATATAGATGAAATATTAAATAAAAAAAAAATAAAAAAAAAAAAAAGTTCAATATCTCGAGAAATATTAATCTAAGCAATTGGGTCGATAGGACCTTTTTTTATAGGAAATTAAATTTCCAACAAATTTTTCATTTACAATTTCTTCGTAAAGTCAATTTTTTCGGAGATAACAGCAAAAAAACGAGGATTTTGGGTAAAAATCAACTTCAGTGACCCGTACCAACTCATCAGTACAATTTACACTTTCGTCGCAGAAGGCACTTTTTTAGATTGTTTTATTCTGAGTAAATCGAAACCAAGAACAATATGACAGCATAAAATGCGGCTGAGTTATAGAAATTTGAAAAAAAAAAAAATCGATTTACGTTTATTTTAGATGGAAAATCTTCTCACGCTTTGGGAAAGTACTTAGAATTAATATTAAGGGCTGTAACCTTCAGGGAATTTCTTTTTCGACATATCCAACAAAATTTCGGGTGGGGACTGAAAAAAAAATAGTCGAAAAAAAAATCGCCCTAATCTATATATATAAAAATGAATCCCTATTTCCCTTGGTCACGCCATAACTTGAGAACGACTTTACCGATTTCATTCATCTTTTTTTTCAAGTTTTCTAATGCTGTGTAAAAGGTTCTCACGGGAAGAAAAATTAAGAAAATTGCGCAGAAAATTGGAAAATTCCAGAGAACTTAACGACTATTTAACCTTCGCGCGTTCGACAGTTCCCGCGAAGCAAATGTGATTTAATAGATGCATCGGTCGGCATCTATCGATCAAAAAATTCGTTTATTCATTTCTTAGTGCACAGTCCATTCGATCTGAACGTTTATCCAGTTTTGAGTTTGTTGAGTGAGTATTTTGAGAAGTGTTTGTTCATCGCAATTAGTTCACCGCAATCACGGCTTATATTAAAAGTTTAATTTAATATCGATTTTTTGTAAGTTTTGATAGACTAACACGTGGTATACATGCTTATACAGAAACACTAAGGGAGTCAATTTTTTATTTTCAGTTACAATAAACACTATGTTTTTGAAATAATTTTGTTTTAAATTATTCATTCCAGTTCGAATTGAATATTCATAGCTCAGACAGGACAACGTCTGTCGGGTCAGCTAGTACTTAAATATATGTATAAAATATTCTCAAAGTTTCAATAAATTATATTAATTTTTTATACTATAAAAAAATTCATGAAAATCATTGAGAAAACGCTGTCCTAACCCTATTTCCTCCCTTAATATAAGATTTCCTATAGGAATAACGTAATTGACACCATTTTTTTTGAGTTTCCGATGGTAATACAACTGGAAACCAGTAAAATGCAGGTGTCCGTATCGGCCAGGTTTCCCACAGTTTCCCTGTGCCCTCGTGCAAATGCGATACAGCATTAGGAAAGACTGGCCCCGTACAACACTGAGGGTCTCAAGGAATAAAATAGAAACAAAGGTAAGAAGTAAAAATCTAAAAAGGTATACGATGAAAACACTTTAGGAATAACGTGTCTTACTTGCAGGCGAATCCTTAAAAAGTCCGACTACCGATAATTTTACTAAAAATACCCATTTTACCAATAATTTACGTATACATTATTTGCATTGAGCCAATATCGCGTTGGAGTTCAATGTTGTTTGCCTGAGTGGGAGTGGTGGAAGTGAGTCGACGCTAGATTTGTCCCGTATATAGCAACGATCTACCACCTACTGGTAACGTTTTTTTTAATAGATAATTCATCTGCTACCTAGCGGTAGCGATCGAAAAGTATTATATATCGAAAGAGACCCCTTTTCTTTCGCGGGAGTGCGACCTCGAGCGCAATGACCTTATGGGCCTGAACATCCCTGTATAACGCTCGGCCGCACGCAGCAGGTGGCCGACCTAGTCTAAAAGATGCTCCGCTGTTGTACGCAGACTGTATATTTTACAACAAAGTCTCGCTCGCATCCCCGAAAAGTGTTCTCGCCGACCGAGTGCTTTTTTTATTCGTGCGACATTCACACGAGACAGTTTCATCCCGAGCTCCCTCTTCCTTCACCTTGGCTCGCGGTGTCAAATTTTCTCTCGTCTCCCAAAAGTCTGCTTCGAACGAAAAAAAAAGACCCTGCGGTCACAGTCACGTTCGTTTTCCTTTCCCGTTTTTAGAGATCGTCGATTGGTCGATCTCGCACCCATCGACACCTTCGAGAATGTATCGGATCGCTGATAATTCGCCCAATTTATTTGAGCTTTCTCGACGTTAAGGTGCCGATGAACGAACACACACGGTTCTTTAACATCCGATCGGACCACCCGAAATAATAGACGCTCTTCGTCTGACAACTCCGTAACTCGATATTGAACAACGCGAACGGAGTGACGTTGACCATTCTCTCGGACACTGCGCTCTTTTTACCGCTGATATAACACGTCTGTATTACTGTATGTAGTGTCGTAGGTCGCGAAGGATGGGAAGATGCGATTGAGGCATCTTTGCATCCGGCGAAGAACCTTTCGCGCACCTTTGTCCCTCTGTTAGCGAGCTTTATTGTCTGAACGCGTTTCAAGACGCGGAGCGAGCAAAAATAATAATAAAGAGAAACTTTTGGAAATTGCGAGTGCGAGAGGCAACCGGTAGAATCAGAGTTTGGAACCGTGCGATGGAAAAACATGTAAAATAATTTACTAACAAATTAACGATGGAATAATCCCACAAACTTGCGTATTGCGTTGTCATTACTTTATCTCGCTCATCAATTTGATTTAATCTTCGTTTCATTTTTTATTCGAGTGGTAATCTTCTTAGGATTGAAACCTAAAATCTTTCTGCAATCCTGTCAAGTAGTTTTCGCGACTACGGGAAAATTAATGTTACACCCAATCTACGAGAGATCAAGAGACGTAAAGAAGATCGATCTTATTGGAAACGAAAAAAAAAAAAAAAACGATGAAATCGGAGTAGAGTTTCGATAGAACATGAGCCGTCCTGAGTCGCGCTAGGTATAAAAGAAGAGCGATAAAGGATAATCGAATCTCGTTATTCAAAGACCAAGCGACGGAGTGGAGTGTACAGTGTGATGCATCCAAAGCAAGCCACGTGTACTCTTTTCATCTCTTCGACCTATTTGGCATTCGTCGCACGAAGGCAATTACAGAGGGAGTAGAAAAGAGAGTCATGTGATATGTCTCTCTCCCCCCTCTAACTCATTCTCATTGACAATTTCGTCCTTGTATTGGCGTGTCACCTTGAGACCCGAAGAAAACACGATCGTACGAGACCGAAGATGTCCATTAGAAACGCCTCAATAGCTTCGCAGACCTTCTAGACGTTGTCGAACAAAACCACCAACGCCTATATCTAAACGTCATCATTGTCCGGCGCTTTTCTCTGTTTTTTTTCTCTCGTTCTTCTCGTTTGCAATGAGGTTTGCACGCAAGATGAGAAAGAATGAAACGCACAGTGGCTATTCTGTACTCGTGCAAAACTAAGATCCGTATCATACTCGCACATTCCAGCCTTGATTCTCGAAGATTTTGTGGAATCGAGGCTTGATTCCACGAAATATGAATCCCAGAGAGACCAGCGTTTTTTGTGCCACGGGGGTCTATGTGACAGCGTGAATTTTTAATGTTTTTATCCATTTAAAATAGTCGATTTTGGGTATTGAAACGTTTCATGTTCGATAAGAAATTACGTCGATCCAAAAATCTTATGTAAACAATGTTTTATCATGTTATCATAAGTAGAGATGTGATGGACGCCTGGAGAAGTACATTTTTGGCGTCTGATTATTAGTTTTTTCGATTCTTTTTCCCGCGGTCCGTCGGTGGAAAGTGCGTTATTATCAGAGATAAATATTAACCTACGTATCGTAATGTCTAATTGTTCAGGAACTGAAACATTTATGACAAAACATAAAAATGTCCAGTATTAGCGTTCTGTGCAACACTAATACTGGACTTGTCCATTCACTGATGAAGTTATACTACTTAATGTCGCAGACGCGATAGCTGTCATTGACTTCTTAACAACCTCATCAACGTTATTCCATCACATAAACATCTATAATCCTTAGTTCTCCCATCTACGCTACTACCGATAATCCCTTTTTATCGAGGGTGTTTCAGTTATCGCAAATATGATTTGTATTATCTACTAGAAATTATGTATGCTTATCGGCGATGTCCGGTATCGATAAACAAAACAAAAAAGATTCCTTTCAACGTATCAATACCACGACATCCCGCTCGATTCTGCGAGATTTCAGGCTCTCCGTTCAAAACGTAATTGCCAATCTGCATGTCGCATCGATTCTATCGGATAAATAACACGAGTAACGCGTACTCGATTAACGAGCGAGAATCGATCGCGTCTACCCATCAGTAGGATAAACCACTGTTGTAGAAGCGAGCCAACAAACCTCGGTATTTTCCATAATGGAGAACAGGGAGGATGGCGAACATAGCGATGCTAGTTGACGAACAAGTGAGCACGAGGCGTTGTTCATTCCGTCTAAATCAACAGGTTAAGTGACGCAAAGCCTCGCGTGGAACGAGAAAGCTCCGAGGGTGGGTCGTTGTTGACGGTGGTGGTGGTGGCTCGCGAGGCTCTTAGAAGGTTACGGATGAAGAGGAGAGTGTTGGTAAGGGGTTGAATTTGTTCGTGTAGTTGGAAAAACAAAGACACAGAGCAGGGATCGCGAACGAGGGGAGAGTGAGAGAAAGGGGTTGCTCTGACGTCGGATTGCTTCTGTGTGTGGTGTGACGGAACAGCACGTGCTGATGTACGTAGTGCCTAGACTCACCCCGACTGCCCTAGGTCTGACATTGACACTGGCCTCATCGATCTACTTGCTGCCTCTGGTAATACCCCTACACCCCCTTCGCACCCCACGAAAATCGCGCTGGCACACATATACCTTTCTCAACAGTTATACCCTCGCGAGTCCTCCACCCCGTAGAATCCCTCCCCGACCTCCCGAAGCCAACTCCATCGGCGGAGCACAAGCTACCCGGCGTTTTCTACATAAATGTACCTAGAGCAAACGCGCGAAGGTTGAGAATATACTGTACATATATTATCGCAACTTATATGCAGACATGGTTCTCCAACAGTACCACTGCCAGCTGGATGACAGCGGAAGGCTACCGGGATTACCAATATATACTCGCACGGGCACACAATCGTATCGCATGTTTGTTATACTCCTGTCGCAAATACGTACACGTATTTCCGAGAGATCGTCGTTCTGCTGCTATTACGTAGAGCTCATATTTATGAGATGATATTTTGGTGAGATAGAAAGTACAAGAGATGCTAAAAATAGTCTGTATTAAACCGTTAAAATAAGTTCTTTGCGCGATGATCCAAAAAGACATCCCCCTCGCCCCAATTGTACTGTATTGCAATAAATGGGAATAAACATTTTTCTGTAACAAATATTGATATTCAATATAAAGTAATGATTTTTAATTATTGTTTATTAATCGAGAAACGTTGCAAGCTTCATTTTTTTTCTCTCCTGTCTCGGTGGTATTCCGTCTCTATTCTCGTCCTCTTAACACGAAACTGCGCACTTTATATAATGGAGAAAACCCTGATAATTTTGTTTTATTTTTACTTTTTGGCGATACGAATTCAAAAACCGACAATAATAAAAGTTACTCATAAAATTCCGACAACAATAAGAATCGCGAGTGGTTTCTCACGGTTTTCTGGTGCATGAAACTAATTCTTATATGTATATATATCACGATGACGATAGTGCGAGGGAAGATAACTTTTTAATCGAGGTTTATAGCCCGACGAAAGTACCCTCAGCGCTGTCGCAGTATTTTTATCTCCCACGCAATAGTTACTACCGTGACATTTTCCACACAACTCTCTCTCTCTTTTAACACTCCGGTTACGCGTATACGTTATATTTTCTAGCTGTAAAACTTTTTGCTATCTTCAC
Source organism: Oxytorus armatus (assembly GCA_958009045.1). Lineage (NCBI taxonomy): Eukaryota > Metazoa > Arthropoda > Insecta > Hymenoptera > Ichneumonidae > Oxytorus > Oxytorus armatus. The sequence continues at coordinate 6,870,196 of OY253751.1, read as the reverse complement.
GTTTCTCGCCGGACGTCAGATCGTTTCGAAAAAGCTTTAAAAGCTGGAGGGCCTCTCGCGTTACGTGAACTTGAAACTCGGTGGCAATGAAAGGGGTGGCGTTGGTGGTGGTTATGTATAAACTCTGTACAAGGGGTGGTTGTAGAGTATTGTATGCTCAAGGGTCAGGGTCGGCAACGCGGTTTGTTCAAATACACGAAGGAGAGAGAGAGAGAGAGAGAGAGAGTTTGAGGTCGCACGCTCACCTGGGAAATATAATAGCTTATGTAGTATTTAGTCAGAGCTCTCGCAGCGACACTTAGAAAAAATAGTAGTTGGTTCAGCTAATTTGGTCGGACACGGGCTGTCGAATAAATTCTATATTATAGTTCAGATCAAAAATTTCATTGTCCTAACGAAAAATGTATTTTAACCCTTTTATTCGAACCAAAAATAATCCTATTTTTTTTACATATGTAAAAAATGGTCCAGAAGTCTAAAATTATTCTCAATAAATCCACCGAGTGTTTTTTTAATTATAACAAAATTTATTTATAGAACAAGTGTCAATTGATGCAATGAATCTTTGAATTCAACGAAATTTATTGAGATCATATTGCAATGGCATTTTTTCTCTCGCCAAACTTTCGTCAGCTTTCTTCATTTCTATTTGCAAAGAACAAGAGACGTAAGAAAAAAAAAAGCGATCGCTAGTGGATTGTTGGCTAATAATTTATAAATTACACCGAACGACGGTATAACAAGACAGCTTAAAAGCGATTGATAATATACGTGGGTGGTTCTCTCTTGTCGACACGAGCCAGAGACTCCCGGAAGTTTAGCGAGCGTGACCGCACACAAGTAACGACGAAGGAGAAACCACGAGCCAAGTGTCCGATAATAATGTTATATTATGGAGGTGGGCTCTTCTGTGTATAGAAATATATATACATATATATATATATGCTTGTGGCACACGCGGCACTCAGAGTGGCGCGTACAGGTAATTGGAAAATTGTCGGTGCGAGTGTAGGTACCATTAAGTATACATATATGGAATATTCCATGCGAAGCGGGACGATTTTTGTGTCCGTAGGAATTATCAAAAGTCATTTAATTCGTGAACGATGATTACCAAAGAGTAACGAAAAAAGGAAGCTTGTAACGTAATCTTTTATAATTAAAAAATTTGTATGAAACCACTGTACGCAAATTGAACGTTTCTCAAACTTACCCTCGGTCGAAAATCGTCTCGTTTTATGCGAAATATCCCGTATATAGCGTGTTTGATTGCCATGTACTGTCGCTCGTTCGTTGAACGTTTATGCTATAAAGTTGTAACATTTTACATACACGCGGGAACACTAAAGGCACACGCACACACACATATACGACTGTCTATATATAGATAATTACGGTCAAGCATTTGAGATTGTCAGCACCCAGCAGTCATTCGGTATAATATGCATCCACGTCGGAGAATGGATTATATATGTGGTCGAATGTCGTCTCATTGTTTTCCTCAATGCTTGAACGTTGATGGTCCCCGGGTAAGCTGCAACGCGATTGTTCGAGCGAGCACGGGCCACACAGGACGTTATGTTATTAATTTATACGGCGATGATAACCACCCTGACTGTTGGCCTTGGCCTTGTGCGTCACGATTCCGTTTATTTCTGTGATGAGTCAGTTACGAACGTCGAAACGACGTTTTGCCAAAACGCTTGTTCGCCTAAAATCCGACACGATCCTCGTTCGTCCATCTTTTCTCATTTATCACGCACTCGCAATTATGAAGTTCTCTCTATACGCGGGTGCGTTTATTATTAATGCAGTCGCCTATTGACGATTATAAAATTACTAAATTAAAGTCGGTACCCTTTCGAAGGTTAATTTTATAAACTTCCGAAACGTCATATCGTTACGCTCGTTTAAATTTTCTCGTACAACGAATCCGATATTATTGAACCAAATGAAAGAAAATTTTATAGAATGCTGGTAACATTATTGTGTCCTCCGATATGACGTGATATTGATTCTTCATCAAAGGTTCTTAATAAAATGTATGACTCTGAAATCATTGCACCAATTCGTGCTCGATAGAATGACATATTACGTTGAATAATTGAGGAAGGATTGTATTTTTATCAGAGAGTCTGTGAACGAAAGATTTTTGGAGAATAAATCCCCAAATATACAGTGGGTCAAAAAAGTATTCATACACCTTGTTTTTTTGCGATAACTTTATAGACATAAGCGATACGCAAAGAAAGCCAATTTTATTTAATAGTACATCAGGTACAGAGATAAACTACAAATGGAGAATTTTTTCCCAGGAATAATAGAAGAATCATGCAAAAAAAAACGAAAATTTTCGGGCCAAAAAAGTATTCGTACACTTACGATTGAGCTGCTAAACCTCGATATTCACTCACGGACGGTCTGACCTCTGCGTACAATGTAAACAAGTCTTCGTTTACACAATGGTTTTGACCTATTCCATGCGGTAGTAGATCTTCAAGCTCTGAACAGACATGATGGCAAAGAAAAGGGAAATATCAATATCCATGCGAGATAGAGTGATTTTTCTTCGGAAACGTGGTGAAAGTTATCGAAAAATTAGTAAAGAACTAAATCTAAGTTTCGCAACAGTGCAATATATAATAAAAAAATACGAAAGAACAAACAGCACAGAAAATAAGCCACGAACCGGTCGACCGAGAATACTAACGGTACGAGAGCGTCGGAGTATTGTTACAGAGGCTACAAAAAAACCGTTCACAAGTGCTCGCAGTTTAGCGAATGATGTCGCGTCAACATCGGGGAAGAGCATGTGTGCCCCGGACTATTCGAAACGTTTTGTATTCTGCCCAAATATACGGCAGAACTGCCCGCAAAAAACCATTAATTAATAATATAAATCGAGAAAAACGTTTAGGTTTCGCAAAAACCTACGTAAAAAAATCTATAGAATTTTGGAAACGTGTCGTATTCTCGGATGAATCGAAGTTTAACATCTTCGGGTCCGATGGAAAAAAATTCGTCTGGCGGAAACCAAATACCGAGCTCCAGCAGAAAAATTTAATACCGACTGTAAAGCACGGCGGAGGAAGCGTCATGGTTTGGGGCTGTATGGGATATTATGGCGTTGGTAATCTGGCTTTTATAGATGGTACAATGAATGCCCAGAAGTATATCGACGTGTTGCGCAGCAATTTGAAAGCAAGTGTAGATATAATGGGCCTGGATGGAAATTTCTACTTCCAACAAGATAACGACTCGAAACATACTGCCATGAAAACGAGGGAATGGTTACTCTATAATTTCCGCAAACAATAGATTACACCAGCACAATCTCCGGACATCAATCCTATTGAAAATTTATGGCACTTGGTGGATGTAGAAATTAGAAAAAGAAAAATAACAAACAAATCCAATCTCCAAAGAGTGCTTTTAGAAGAATGGACGAAAATAGCAAAAGAAACAACGCAAAAGCTAGTAGAATCCATGCCTAAGAGACTCGAGACGATAATTGAAGCAAAAGGGATGCACACCAAATATTAGTTATAATTAACAACTATGATCATGTAGGTTTTCACTATAATCGTAAGAGTATGAATACTTTTTGGCCCGAAAATTTTCGTTTTTTTTGGCATAATTCTTCTATTATTCCTGGGAAAAAATTCTCCATTTGCAGTTTATCTCTGCACCTGATGTACTATTAAATAAAATTGGCTTTCTTTGCGTATCGCTTATGTCTATAAAGTTATCGCAAAAAAACAAGGTGCACGAATACTTTTTTGACCCAATATATATCAGTGAATGAACGCGGTATGTAACATAGATATTTTTTGCTGAACGGTTCGACATCGACGCAAACGCAATAAGCAGAAATAACATCTGTTAAAATAACGAAAAAGGAGTTAAGTTTATCAGGAATTTCTTAAATACCTTAAAACGAGTCTTCGTTCATTGACGCCTGAACTCTCATTCTGTATATCCGTTCGCAAAAAGTAAAAATAAATTAAAACGAAAATAAAGATTGATCCGTGCAAAACTTGATTTAATAAAATTATCTTCACTGGAGATTGATAAATGAACGTAACGAATTCGTGAAAATTTTATTTCATTGGTAATGTTTAAGTATCAATATCAACGATTGTGTTGAATTGTGTAAAGACACCGATGTAAAAAAAAAGAACAATATGATCTTTAACGTTAGGTTAAATATGCGCAATTGGAAACAGAGCTTGGCTAAAATACCAAATACGTTTGCTTTTATTGTAAAAAATGTATATATATTTTTAAAAAAGCAACGAGAGAAAAGCACGTGCAGGATGGAAAAGCTCAGATCGTGTGACGTTCGAGCGCGTTCTTAATCGCACGTACTTCACGGCTTCGGAATCCCCGGGGTTCTCTGGCGGTGGAGAAGGTTAAAAGCTACAGTCGTGAATGTAAATGCAATAGTCCGTTGAGACTGCATTGTTAAATTGTACGCGTAATTATTCGGTCACAAAGTAGCATGAGAATCCAGACAATTAGTCATCTTATTGCATTGCGATTTGCAAGAAAAGTATCTTGATGCTTACATAAACTTTTTGGCGAAAATCATACATGAAAATAATATCATTATTCCGATCGCTCCAATTACGAGTTAAAGTTTAAAAAAATCATACGAAAAAAATGCTATTTGCATAATCGACCCCCCCCTCACAAAAAAATACAGTGAGAATGAAAATGACTAAATAAAAAAAAAATGCGATTTCCAATAATAGTCATACCAGATTTCTTCGATATGAGGATATAACTAGTCGATTCAACCAAATTAGATTTTATTTAAAAAGTGTAAATTTATTTTATTAAATTATATACTCATATAAGAAAATATGTATTCTGACGAATATTGGAAAACACAGTTTATTGATTCCAGTAAATTTTTGTTCTCAATTTATCAACAATATTTATCATCGAGCAACATTTTTCTTCTTTGAATCATCTTTTCGTTAATTGTAGGTGAATAATCTCTTGGAAAAATTGATCGAACTCGATGCGTAATACAGTTTCAATGGGTGACCAATTTGGCGTGCGTATAATAGCAGATCGGTTACACTCCCAACGAGGTCACGTCAAAGAAAATGTTTGTAAAATATTGCGCTCGGTTCTTGTTACCTCGACACACATTGCTGTTCGTGACGAGGGTATAACAAAGGGTGGTATATATATATATATATATATATATATATATATATATATATATATATACGCAAGCTCGTACGTATGCACCTTCGATACAGTTCGAGATTGCAGAGCTGTACGGTGATAAAATTTGTTGAACACTTTGACAAGGTCGAGAGGAAATAAAAATTTTATATTAGTCGATCTGGGTTATTGGGCGATTATGAACGATGGTGCAATCAAAAGTATATTCTACCTAGTGTGTTTCTCTCTTTCGCGTAGCCCGTAAATTCATACAATCGAGGAAATTGAGGCGTTTTCTTACGATCGAATTCTTCAGGGTCAAACGACGGGGAGATAATTTTTTTTCCAACTTCAATGAAATAAAGAACATGATTTAATTTTTTTTCCAACTTCAATAAAGTAAAGAACATGATTTAATTTTTTTTCCAACTCCAATGAAGTAAAGAACATGATTTGATTTTTTTTTTTAAACTTATCTGTCAAAAAAGTTCCTTTAGGATCCTTTGAGGGACGCCACGGTAGAATTTTCAAAAAAACCAATTTTTTTTTTTTCGCTTAAACGATGCTTTATCATCATAAAAATAAGTTAAGTTAAGTTATGGTGGTAGTATTTTTTTTCACCGACTTTGAGCGTACGACGTAAGCTTGCCTCTGGCACGGCTCCAGATTACCCGAACGCGTCGCGTGATAAATAACTTCGACAATTTTTGCCCGATTGAATTGAAATTTTAAATTTATGTTTCTAATTGCATTTCGCAGAGAAGTACGTACGGAATTTTTTATTAATTAAAAACTTTTCATTTTATGAGCACTTTTATACGAAATTTTTCATCGAAAATTCACTATTTAAGTTCAAACGCCTACAATATTTGAATAAAACAATATTTTTCAAATTCCGTACGCACTTCTCTAGGTATTCTGATGTAGATTAACAAGAATTTTTTTTTTTTATTCTGGGTCAACAATTGTGGATGCCAAATGTCACGGCCGACAAAAAACATACCAAAAGCAAATAGCAGTAGTTGGCTATTTTGTATAACAAAACAATAAAAAATAAATATTTTTTATTAGCTTGATATTTATACTAAATAGATGTGTAATTAGTTTTATAAACAAATTGCTTTTTCATTAAAAAAAAATTGGTAAATGTGCACATGATTTTTTACCCACTACCGTGGCCATAAGAAATAAAGAAATAAGAAATTGTGAATATCTTAAGGGAGGAAATAGGGTTAGACGGTTCAAAAAATCGATTTTTTTTATTTCATAAATTGTTAGTAAAACTATTGAAAAATATGTTCCCAAAATTTTTTATGAAAATTCCGACTCGTTCTATTGTTATAAGCCATTAAAGTGAGTAGCTCTCCTTCAGGGCCCGAGCGCGCCACGTGTATAATCGAGCGGTACAATTTTCCAAACGCGTTTTTCTGAAAACGACTTTTTTGAACTTGCGTACACGCTAGTTTGAAAAGTTTTCAACCAATCGTTTTGAAAATTGGCAGTTACTTTCTTCACAGTATTGCGCTCTATATGAACCTAAAATTGGAATATTATCATTATTTAAAATAATTTTTTTTTTGCAAATAAAGTTGTAAAAAATGGCAAAAAATCATGCTTTTTTGTTTTGACCCCTGTAAAAAATTCAATTTTCTATTTTTTTGATAGCATTTAGGTTCATATAGAAGAGAGACATATAATAAAAGTAAATTCCAACCTCGTTTGATTTCAGATGAAAATTGCGGCTTCCAGAATGTACGCAAAATGCTGAGTCTGATTGTGACCTGCAATATGGGGTCGCTAATATCCCCGGAGTTTTTCAAGAAAATTCTTCAAAAATTTTACAGTATGTACTTAAATATATGTATAAAATATTCTCAAAGTTTCAATAAATTATATTCATTTTTTATGCTATAAAAAAATTCATGAAAATCATTGAGAAAACGCTGTCCTAACCCTATTTCCCCCTTAAGTCAGAAAAAAGCATTATCTGCTAATCATAGGAAAACAACACAGAGCACCCCCCCCCCCCCCCCCCCCACCCCCCACGTGTATATTCCAACGATCAGTTTAAAACCGTAGTTTTCGTAGTGTAGTGGTTATCACGTGTGCTTCACACGCACAAGGTCCCCGGTTCGATCCCGGGCGGAAACATTTCTTTTTTTTTACCGTTAAACTATTACGAATAACGAAAAATCAAATATTCCCCATAAACTCTTTATCAATATCGATTGATAATTCATATTGTTAGCTTAAAAAAAAAAGTCACCAAAATGCTAGTTATGAATTACTAAAATACGAATCGAGTTACTAAAATACGTCACAAATTGAACGTGTGTTGTTTGCGATTGAAAAAAGAACGTTTTGAATCCTGGCAAAGTCTCGTAACCCGTATATTGGTCTTGTAAGCGGAATTGGAATTTGGTACCTTCCCGCATATTCTGTGCACGATTGAGAATTTATACTGTGCGACAGATTAACGTCTATGAAGTCTTAAACTCTTTGTGAAAGGTAAAATTGGCACGTAACAAATAGCCACTGTAATATCGAGTAATTTATTTTTCAAAGCCGATTATCCGCTCGCGATTCTCATAAAATTGAATGTGAAAATCATAAATTTGATTCAAAGATGACAGGATGTACGCCGGTCAATGTCGATATGTCAAAAAGTACTCTAAGCTCGATGTTATTAACCCCTGAGCGATTGAATGAAACGTGAGGGAATATTAAGCTGTCGATGAAAGTAAAGGTTCGTCGGAGGTTCAATCGTCGATGGAAATTACACTTGCGCGAGTGCATCAGAGAGAAACTAAGAGATTTCGATAACGGTAGGAAGAAGAAAGTCTTCAATTAGCCGGATCGAGGGGGCCATTTAGAGCGAGCAAAGTGCACACACACGTTGCACACGCCGATGATGATGCGCTTGAAGCGCATCAGAGAAGCATACAACGAGTTATATATCTTTTTCTCTCGCGCTCATTCAAATCCCTCGAGCGCAAAACACGTATAGTATGTGTGCGCGTGCGTTTGAGAGTGTGCACTTTTAGCTTGCTTTATTTTTACGTCTGCGGAGAGTGACGGGACAAGAGGACGAGTGCGTTGCCCCATACGCACGACGACAAGACGTCCGACCATCAACAACAAAGAGAAGTGATAGCGAGAGAGCTTCGAGCCTTTATGCAGACACACACACGCACGCACACAAAGTTATGTGCATTATTCTCTGTGCTTTTATCTGGTCTCATTGTCGTATGTTTCGCCAAACCCCCTTCGATGAAAAAAGACCCCTCTCAATTGCACGTCACATTAATCCTCTTGGGTAATTACCGAGTGTCGATGACACGAAGTTACCAAAACAATAACCATATCTCCGTTGTGATTCGACGCTGACACTGCAATTTCTTGACACTCTCTCTTTCGGACCGGTCGATGTTTGATCCTCGAGCACGACCACATGGTCACTGGGAATCGCGACGATTTTAATGGGACAATATTATTTAAAAAAAAGAATGATCTTGCGACGAAATAATTGTGAATTAAAAAATGGTAACTTCTATGAATTATTCACAATTGACACATCATTGTTTTTTAATAGTTTTTTTCCAGCGAGACATCTTATCGTTTAATCGCCATCTCGTGCGACGATAAGTTCGCGCTCGTTCGTTAAAAAAACATCGTACGTTCGTGTAAAAGTCTGCATAAAATTCGTCTCGATTTATCATAAATCGGTAATTCACGGATTTAACTTTTGTTAAGACCGTCGGACAATGATAATCGTCGTTTGACGAGATTCCAAGGAGAACGAATTACCGTCGGGTTTAAATCGGTAATAAAAATAATTTGCCGATTAATGCCAGTGGAGGGCAGAAAAAAAAGGGCGCAAGGGAGAGTCTAATACGTGGATGATGGGGCGAGGGCGGCGAGGCGACCACGCGATTCGAGATATTTTTATTGGGCGTCTGCAGTCTGGATGCACGGGCGGTCGTTCAACCCCATGCCTCTGCTTTCTGGCTGCACTCATTGCCTATTTGTGTGTGTGTATGTGTATGATGCACAGGGGCGATCCATGGGGCTATGGCGCATGCATTTCTCTCCCTTCTTTCATTCTTGCTTTCTTCCCTTTCTTCCCCCTCGGTCTCGTTTTGTTTCTCTCGGCTCTCATCTTCAGAGAACCCTCTCTCTCTCTCTCTCTCTCTCTCTCTGTCCCTCTTCGTTATATCTCTCGCAGCTGCCTTTTCCACGGGGGAAAAAACGCACTACCGAATAAAAACCTCGTGTTCATTCGCGTAAAAATGCTCCTGAGCGGAATTAATGACGATAATATATTAAAATGAATGACGTTAGTGATACAGATATATAGATAAGCGTAAATCCGAAATAGATGTAGAAAAAAAAAAAATTGAATGTGATAAAAGTACTTTACGTAGTCGCGGAGAAGATTCACGTGAATCAAGCTTGTTAGGCCAAGATTCGCTGGAATTCATTATTTTTAAGTGAATTCCAATAAATCTGCAAAAAAAATGTATCCCTTTATTGCCTCACATCTGAGTTAAGATGGTTGGAGCGTTTCACAGAAATCGAATAAGTGTTACATTTTTAATACCTTTCATACAATGATTGATTTTATAATAGAATATCCTTTTTACCGAGAAAAACATTAATAACAATGATTTAGGAAAAAAATATTAATTCGTTTACACAAATTTTCAAAAATGCTAAATATTTGTTCAGTTTTTTCACTGAATAATCCCTACTTTTTTCCTCGTTTTTGATGCAGTAACGGTTCATTCTCTTTCTCGAAAGAGACTGTACGAACTCACCATTCAGATATTTCATAATATTTTCTGTTAAAAAATGACAGGTGTTTACTTGAGACTAGTTTTGGTCGATGGATATACAAAAGGATATACAAAATATACAAAAGGCAGAAATTTAAATGGAGAATACTATGAAATATCCGGATGGTGAGTACGTGGAGGTTTGTTGAATAAAAGAGAATGAGCCATACGGCATAAAGATGAAAAAAAAATACGGCTTATATTTTGAGAAAACTGAAGTAATATCGATCTTTTCGAAAATTAACACAAACGAATTAATATTTTTTTTAAATACATTGTTGTCAATGTTTTTCTTCGTTAAGAACATACGCTGCGATACAAATCACAATTCCGAATAGTTAATTCATAAATGAAACTTTGTACGAGCGATATTAAAAATTTAGCACTCATTTGACTACTGTGAATCCTTCCGTTCTCCTTAAGGGCGGAAATAGGGTTAGGAGAGCGTTTTCTCAATGATTTTCATGAATTTTTTTATAGTATAAAAAATGAATACAATTTATTGAAACTTTGAGAATATTTTATACATATATTTAAGTATATACTATAAAATTTTTGAAGAATTTTCTTGAAAAACACCGGGGATATTAGCGACCCCATATTGCAGCTCACAATCAGACTCAGCATTTTGCGTACATTCTGGAAGCCGCAATTTTCATCTGAAATCAAACGAGGTTGGAATTTCCTTTTATCATATGTCTTTCTTCTATATGAACCTAAATGCTATTAAAAAAATAGAAAATTGAATTTTTTACAGGGGTCAAAACAAAGACGCATGATTTTTTGCCATTTTTTACAACTTTATTTGCAAAAAAAATTATTTTAAATAATGATAATATTACGATTTTAGGTTCATATAGAGCGCAATACTATGAAGAAAGTAACTGCCAATTTTCAAAACGATTGGTCGAAAACTTTTCAAACTAGCGTGTACGCAAGTTAAAAAAAAGTCGTTTTCAGAAAAACGCGTTTGAAAAAATAGTGACCGCTCGGTTATACACGTGGCGCGCTGGGGGCCTGATGGAGAGCTACTCACTTTAATGGCTTATAACAATAGAACGAGTCGGAATTTTCATTTAAAATTTTGGGAACATATCATTCAATAGTTTTACTAACAATTTATGAGATAAAAAAAATCGGTGTTTTGAACCGTCTAACCCTATTTCCTCCCTTAAGATATGGAAATTGTAAAAAAAGAATGTTAAAAATTAAATAACCTAATAAAAATGATCAAGGTCTAACGATACGTGCTGCAAGTCCCAAGGATGTCATTATTTAATGTTACAGTAAACGGCTAATTTGCCAAGTCTCACTCCGAGTGAACAAAGTGATTGAACGAAACGAATTTTTGGCGTGGGTGGATGGACATTATTGGGTAGCTTCGACAGAGCGTGCTAAATCGGCGTCCCCTTCTGCCCCGAGGATGGTTCGAGATGCGCGCACATGTGTCCAGCAGCACGTCGATGCACTCGGGGAGGGGGGAGAGAACGGGTATCGCGTCTCGAAGAGAAGAGAAAAGAAAAGAGGAAAGAGAGAAAAACAGAGGATAGAAGAGGAATTGACGGTGGGACGATGCAACGGACGTTTATATACCGACAGAGAACAGGGATGCACCGACCTTGGAGGGATTTTTGCGTCTACCGTGGTGCGTTAACCCCGTCGTTCGACCGCGAAGAGAAGCGTGGCGCGAGGCCCCTTAGTCGCGAGGCTTGGCGTGCGCGCTCTGAGGGCTCTTTTCTCTCTCGTTCTCGATCTCTCGACACTCGCCCTCTTCGCCCCAACCCCTCGCCGCCGTGTCCCTTCAGCCCCACACTCGAGAGTGAAACGAGTGGAGTTAGCCCCCGACCCCTCCCCCAATACCCTATCCCTTTTTCTCGCTCAATCGCTCCCCATCTCATTCTCATACTCTTGCCATTCTTTACTCCTCTCGCGGCTTCTCTCTCGTTTCTCCAATCGCGTTCGTCGTTCCTCTCTTGACTCAACGCTCGTCCGGTTCTCGAATCGAGCCTGAGGTATCCCAGAGACACGATCCTTTGGACTCAAAATGGTTTCGGGGTTCGAAATAATGGTGTATTATGGTTTTTATTTCGGAACGAAATATTCCACTGGTTCTACTTATCTAGTGGATTTTTCAAAATCGTAACCCCAACGAATACCAATGACGAAAAAAGGCCAAAAGGTATAACGAGCTTTTAGGAGTTTAGCAGGTGCTCGTTTCTTTCGCAGCTCCTTCAATCTTCAAAATTCCACTTGCCTCATTTGGGGCATGTTTTTATTTTATATTTGCTTTGACATACAATGTTTAATTCAATATATTTCAAATTTCTCCGAAAGTTCTACCGCGAATACGCAGCGAAAGCCCGTTTTTTCGAGCAAAGAGTTCGCCGCCCTCAAATGCACGCGAGAGCAGATATATCCGAACGGAGATGCACAAAACAGGAGGGGTCTCTCGTGCGATCGTTTCGTAGAGAACGAAAGAGTTATGCGCGCACACGAGAGCGTCTGCGTTAGTGAAATAAATGACGTTTGGATGGATCGCGTGTGCTCAATGGCTTCGAAGAGAATAAATTGCTCGTGTGTGTGTTTTCTCGGCTACTTTGTCTCGAGCTCTTCCGAGCATGAGAATTTTCGCAGTCGCGAAATCGAAAGCCAGTAGACTTGTTGTTCAATGACACGAGGAGATAGTTGAAATACTCTTAATTTTCTGCTAATAACGAAATATTTATGCAATTTTTCGAAAAACTCAGTTTCTTTTTAATAAAAGTCAAAAAATTGACGACATAAAGGAAGGATGCAGAATATTAAACAGAAAGAGAACAAGAGGGAGAAAACTCGATGATGGAGCACAGAGTGAAGGGGGTTGGGGGGGACAATATCCGATGTATGTAGACATCCTTTATATAGAAGAATAAGAGATGTATCCTATCTCTTTCTCCTCGGTATCGACTTTGACCGTGAACTCAACCGACCGCGAAGAAGTACGCGATAGAACGTGTATACTGTTAGCCCACGGAAATCTCGTTTTTTCTTCTTCTTGTCTTCATCTCCCACTCTATTTATCGCTTTAAATAGCGTTCACCTTATACGGAGAGAGCACGTACGACGAACGATAAACGATGCTGTATACGTGGGCCATTTCGAACTGATAAATATTTAAACGGAAAGAAAAATCTCATTGTCCTTCCCACAACGGTTTTTCCCTCATGAAGAGAAACGATAAATGTGAAACGATAGATATAAGAATTTGGAACTTGGAAAAATGATCGAAGGAGCATTGTGCTGTTGGGATGATTTTTCTTTAAAGGAAACCTTGTGCTTCATAATCGGGGGGGTCATAATTACAGATTGTGCAAAATCGATTATGTTTATTTTACTTTCCTTCCTTATTCGCATTATGCACGTTGGAAGTGATTTTTTTCGGAATAGTAAAATATCGAAATGAGAAATAGTCGCAACTTTGTATTTTGGGGGTGCGGCTATTTGAAAGCAGCCCGAGTACAGTTACAATTACAATTAATACATTTACAATTAATTGGAGCATGCATACTTGATCATCCCGATATCTCAATTATTGTAGCCGTGAGAGCAGGTTGAGAATCGGCAAAAAAAAAATGAGACGGCGTATGTATGGAAAAATTTGCAAAAATAGATGGTCCAACTTTGAAAATCTATGAAAAATCGAAAAAAAAATCGTAGCTCAGTAAACGAAGCGGCATTTTAAAGGTTGAACGGTTACGAAAAGAATCAGCACAGAGTGGGGTTTCAACTCCATCGGGAAGCAACGTTACAGCGATTTTAGTGAAGCGACTTCTGTTTGGCCGAAATGCAAAAAAATTTTTAATTTTTTAATTTTCTTTTAGGACGCTATATGGATGTATTTTGAGTCGCTGATTACTAATTCAGTTTCAATTTCATTGAAAATCGTCCGAAAGATGATTTCTTTTGATTTTCGCGTTTCTCCCATTGATTTTTTTAGTTTTCGACAAAAACTCGGTGTTATTTTAAATCAGCGGAAAATTTCCGATCGAATAGGGTATCGAAGAGTTGCCACTTCTGTTTGTCCGAAATGCAAAAAAAATTTGAATTTTTAAATTTTGTTTTAGGACGCTATATCGATGTATTTAGACTCGCTGATTACTAATTCAGTAGCCATTTCTTTGAGAAACTCCAAATTTCATTGAAAATCGTCCAAAAAGTGATTTTTTTCGATTATCGTGTTTTTCACATTGATTTTTTGAGTTTTCGATAAAAACTCGGTGTTATTGGAAATCAGCGAAAAATTTCCGATCGAATAGGGTATCGAAACATTGAAAAAGAAGAAAAAAAATTTTTTGTAATTTTTGGCCCACCTTTTCGGAAACCTAAAAATGTCGAAATTTCAAATGGTCATAACTTGACTCCCGTTTCATCGATTTTGGGTTTTGACGGGCGTTTTCAAAACGTCTCGATTAGACTTACAATTAGAGAATGCCGTTTGATACATTTCGGTATGTGAATTTAAAGAAAGAAAAATATTTCTTGATTCCACACGTTTTGGTCCCTACCAATTCTAAAAAAAAACCATTTTGTTTTCAATAATGACCCGGGGTCCATTTTCAAAACGTCTCACACTAGCTCCATGCCAAATTTCAAATTGATAGGTTAAATCGTTTAGTGGTTTGAGGCCTGTGACGGAAGGACAATCGGATGGACAACCAAGTGATAACATAAGGGTTTTACTTTTGCGTTACGAAATCCTAAGAAAACGATATATCGTCCAATGACTAAAACGACGTGAGTGACGTTTTTCTGACTTTTATAAATCGATACATTACATCGTTCAACCGTTCTCTAGGTCTAGCGTCGCCCGATCATCGTTAAAATCCTCTTTGTAATTCCCAGCTTCTTTAGACGAGCGACACTCGATACTCCCCTCTCATTCTTTTCTTTATCTCGTCGCATACGACGAACTTGACCTTAGACACCGACGCACAGCTATTTGCGTTAATTTTAATGCGTGTACGTTGGCCTGAGTACGCGGGTCATTGTCGTGTCGTTGTCTCCCGCATGTATACACATATGTCTTGAGTACTTACGTACATAGAAATACGCGTGGAAGTAGTATAATAAGTGACGAGTGAGAGCGTTGAACGATTGTAGTTCTCTCGACTCCTCTTGAGAACGATTTTTTCTCGTACATATACGATTGTCTTTCCTACGTTTGCAAATTGTCCTTGTCGGAAAAAAAAAGAACCAATTCAGACAACACGAATGATGCGATACTTTCGTCGTCGGACATCATGAAACTTAATCGAAACGTCGTGTGTACGCGCGATTTATCTTTCGAAAGTTCTTGGAAATCATAAAATATATAATATACGTGAAAGATATTCCTCAGGGTCCGCCGTCGACGATTAGGGTTCGAACGTAATTTAAAGAAATCCGAATACAGCGATGTCTTTCACAATTCACGAATGAAGGAGATCTCACACCCACGGACCCCTCTCGCATTGTCGCGATGATAAGAACTTGGTGACTCTCTTGCTCCCTATCTCTCTGTCTCTCTCAGTTCAAGTTCGTACGGTCTCGAAGTCCGAGGTGAAATACATTAATTTCAGGGTTTCGCGAAGTAATTTATTTACTATCTCCCACGTAGTATTGGAACGCGAAAGAGAAATAAACGAAAAAACAGGATAAATGTTATTGCATAATTCATTTGATAGTGAATTATTTGGCGGACGTAAGAACGAATGGATTTTCTTGATAGAAGGAAGAAAATGATTGAATAAAAAAAAACATGATTGCCGCAGATAGAGAATGGAGGGAGGAATGAAATAAATTTGCGATTCGAGAAGAAGCTCAGTGAATCGAAGTGCAAATCCGGTCACTTATTAGCTCGAAGGTTGTCCGGGTGAGCGCGCTCTCGATTGGATATTAGCCTCGAGAAGGAGAACGCGGGGGCTCGTTCGGGACAAGGATAAAAAAAATACAGGTGTGAGTGTGTATGTGTGTGTATGTGGGAGTGAGATGTCCGCTGACCTCGAAGGGCGCGGCCACGCGGACCGACTCTCTTCTTCTTCTTCTTCATCTGCTTCTTCTTCTTCTTCTTCTTCGCCTGAGACTAGACCGAAGCTGCCCTTGTGCCTAACCGACCTTGAGACAGCCCAGTCTTGCCCTACCCTGACTCTCGGCCCTCACAAACCGTTGAGCGCATCCTCTCTTTCTCCTCTTCCTTCTCCAACCAGCGGCACAAAGAAATCTACAGAGCGAACAGCATTTTATATAGCGATCTTGCACCGCCTGGACATCCTGTCCCATCTCGCTGCATCGCAAAATCCATCGTTCACGTATTTTCTTTCTTTTTTTTCTCCTTCAAAGATTTCCTTCGCATTGTGGGTTAATTAAATTGAGCGAGACGGACAAAAAATGATGTTTGTTTCCGCCCGGGATCGAACCCGGGTATCTTGTGCGTGTGAAGCACACGTGATTATCACTACACGACGAAAACTATGAGATTTTATAAATCAAGCAGTGTTAATTTGTGATTTTAGATATTTAATAGGATATTAGGAATAACCCTAGCGGTGCCTGGTCTATTCAATATGGCCGCTGATTCTCAGTCAGCAGGCAGGACCAGTTAAAATGGGGAACAGTGGTAAACCCTCGTTAATCGTAGATTCTTTGACGAAATGTAATGTTGAGCAGCAATGTTTGAGTCCATTAGCAGGATGGGTGATCGTTTAGCCCCGGGCCGGCTAGTACATCGTATCGCCGAGCGGGGGAAGTTATTTTTTCGATAAATCAATGCTCTTACTCGAGTTTAGTGGTATCGAAACTTCGAAAAAGTGTTAAATGGACGCCAGAAGTAATAAAACGCGAACGAATCACTTCAACTTTCACACTCGTTCTTTCGATGTACCGTAAATACACACTTCAAGCTCTCATCACGGCACGTGTCCACTCATTCAGTCACGAAACTCCCGATACAATACAATTTGCACTCAAATAAAAAGTCGGAGAGGCCCTTCAGATTGTATTTCGTTGGAAAAAAAAAGTCAATATCCCTCGACCCTAATAAAACCGATTGGAAACAAGGGTCGCGAAGCTCTATCGGCACCGTAGACTTTTCATCAAATTCCGCAACCCTCCCGCCCACACATTTCTATCGATTTTTACGATATTACGCGTCAACGAATAATCAAAAGATTTCGAGGATTGATGCAAAGTGATCGATTGCTTTGACTCAGATTTCATTTCGCGGAAATAAATGTTACTTGGATGAAGTAACATCGAGACAGAAATAAAGATTTTCATCGAGACGATCATTTATTCAAAATCGTCTGAAACAAAAATGCGAAATATATATCTTGACGTACTATTAGAAAGCGTACTATATGAACAAACAAGTTTAACAAGCAATAATAGTAGTATTGGAAAACCTAAACGCAAAGTCACTTTATACACGAGTTGTATCGACTCTTAATTTTCCAAATTATTCAATTTAACTGTTCGTGGTTTTACCGTAATAAAATCTAACTTACGATACATGTTTTTCGTTCAATTACTTGACACTTGTTTTTTATCAAGTGACAACAGAAAATCATTTTAAAACGAGTTAATTTTTGCAATGATATGAACTGTTTCATCGCAAAAAATATAGTTACTTTATACACGAGTTCTATCAACCCTTAACCCTTTGCAACTCGAGAGGTGACTCTTAGTCAAGCTAAACGATGACTGAGATTAATCTCTCGAGTGCTAAGGATTCATTTTTTTAATTATTCGATTTAACTGTTCGTGGTTTTACCATAATAAAATCTAACTTACGATACTTGTTTTTCGTTCAATTACTTGACACTTGTTTTTCATCAAGTGACAAGAGAAAATCATCCTAAAACGAGTAAATGTTTGCAATGAAATGAACTGTTTCATTGCAAAAAATATAGTCACTTTATACACGAGTTGTATCAACCCTTAACCCTTTGCAACTCGAGAGGTGACTCTTAGTCAAGCTAAATGGTGACTGAGAGTAATCTCTCGAGTGCTAAGGGTTAATTTTTTAAATTATTCGATTTAACTGTTCGTGGTTTTAGCGTGATAAAATCTAACTTACGATTCTTGTTTTTCGTTCATTACTTGACACTTGTTTTTCATCAAGTGACAACAGAAAATCATTCTAAAACGAGTTAATTTTTGCAATGAAATGAACTGTTTCGTTGCAAAAAATATAGTCACTTTATACACGAGTTCTATCAACCCTTAACCCTTTGCAACTCGAGAGGTGACTCTTAGTCAAGCTAAATGATGACTGAGATTAATCTCTCGAGTGCTAAGGATTAATTTTTTTAATTATTCGATTTAACTGTTCGTGGTTTTACTGTAATAAAAGCTAACTTACGATTCTTGTTTTTCGTTCATTACTTGACACTTGTTTTTCATCAAGTGACAACAGAAAATCATTCTAAAACGAGTTAATTTTTGCAATGAAATGAACTGTTTCGTTGCAAAAAATATAGTCACTTTATACACGAGTTGTATCAACCCTTAACCCTTTGCAACTTGAGAGGTGACTCTTAGTCAAGCTACATAGTGACTGAGAGTAATCTCTCGAGTGCTAAGGGTTAATTTTTTTAGTTATTAGATTTACCTGTTCGTTGTTTTACCGTAATAAAACCTAACTTACGACAATTGTTTTTCGTTCAATTACTCGACACTTGGTTTTGATCAAGTGACAACAGAAAATCATCTTAAAACGAGTAAATTTTTGCAATGAAATGAACTGTTTCATTGCAAAAAATATAGTCACTTTATACACGAGTTGTATCAACACTTAACCCTCTGCAACTCGAGAGATGACTCTTAGTCAAGCTAAATGATGACTGAGAGTCACCTCTCGAGTGCAAAGGGTTAATTTTCTAAATTATTCGATTTAACTATTCGTGGTTTTACCGTAATAAAACCTACCTTACGACACTTGTTTTTCGTTCAATTACTTGACGCTTGGTTTTGATCAAGTGACAACAGAAAATCATCCTAAAATGAGTTAATTTTTGCAATAAAATGAACTGTTTCGTTTCACAGCAGCGCGTTCCCCGTCTCGCACTGCAACGATTGCAATATTCCATGTGCGGAAGAAAAAATTTCTATATACCCGAGCACGTTGCCTCTGTTTGTCTCTCATGGAAAACTTTTACTTTTGCGAACGGAGAAAGTGCACGTTCGCTTGACTTCGATTTACTTCGTTAAATGCGTGCAAAAGTTAACTCTCCGCGATTTGCCCGACACACTCAGGGCGAAACGACGATTTTTCTATCATTTCAACGATACGTATAATCATATAATTTGTATAACGATCGTGAAACTTTTACTTATAAAAAATAATGGGAAATATATTCTCAGAGAAGAATGAATGAAAATCATAAAAATTAACTGTAAATATCGTACAGAAACGAATTTATTGAATTTAGTGTCTGTTGCGCTAACCAATTCGTGATTGGAAATCATTTTTTTTCCGCATTAATCTTATACTTGTCTATTTATTCGATTCTCATTAGACCGTTGGCGCGAGTATCAGACATACGTTACGGAACTCGAGACGAGAAAGAGTTGTTGTTTTTTTTTCTTTCTGTTTTGTTTTTTTATATTTATTATTTCACGAAGAGAGGTATCCCTCGGCTCCTCGACACACTTTTAGTAATCGCGGGAAAACGTGCAATTCGCCACCAACGTTCATTTCATTTCCTGGTTGAAGCAATGATCCCCGGCGAGCTCGACCGCGTCTCTCTCGCTCTTTCTCTCTCTCTCTCTCTCTCTGAACGGCTAATGACCGCGCTCAGAGTGCATATTGCGTTGTACACGCTGTGTACAACGATCCAGTAGCAGTCCTATATAGAAACAACGTACGGGTCGTGTTGCATCTCGGTCGATGGCGACACGCGGGTTCCAACCAATGTACCACCGAAGTGAAAATTTCCCAATGGGAAATGTAACATGACGTTGAAACGAATTACAACGCGTCATTTCCGATGTTATCGGATAAATTGGCTTGTCAACAATTCTGCCGAAGGCTAATATTCACCGCGGGAAAATTTCAATGTTTAATTTCAATTAATTGCAGTTTGAGCGATAATCACGAAATATCATTGTCGTCAGTGAAACATTTCATTGATAATAATAAATCCGTTCTATCCGGGGTCAATGTTAAAGTGTCGGAATGAAAAATTAAATATAAATGACATATCAAATTAGAAATGAATTTATTGCCCGGTATCGTTTCTATTTAAATGCTTCAAATTTCACTCTTCAGTTAGCCATTTTGTTTGTTACCGTTTAGACAAAGATAGAGACAAATCTATAGCTGTTAAATCGAGCGGGAAAACGTACATTTTTTGGAAATAAACTTTCCATTATTTCAATACGATTTATTACGGAAATCAAAAATGTTTCCACTAAAATTCAAATAAGTGCATTAAGGTAGTAGTCTGGTAACTTAAGCCGATTTTCATGTCTTTTTTGGAGGGCGTTTTTTTGTAGGAAAATAAAAATGAATCGTTTTGGATATTTAGGATGTTTTTATTTACATATTAAAGATGAAAAAAGAAATGTTTGGAAAAAATTTAATAGTTTATTATTATTATTATTGATCGAAGTTGGCACCTCGAAAAAAAAGTGCGTGGGTGGCCCCGGTGATTTTGGCTCTTGATGTTATCTGAAATAAAAAATTCTTGATAATTCTTAATCTATAGACATGTCATTCTGGTCGGAACTACTGAAGTTAAATTTCATGGATAAATAACAAAATGGCGGACTTTGGGAAAAAGTTTTTTTTTCCAAAGTTTGCTTTTTTTTCGAGGTGCCAACTTCGATCAATAATAATAGCAATAATAAACTATTAAATTTTTCAAAAATTATTTTTTTCGTATCTTCAATATGTAAATAAAAACATCCTAAATATCCAAAACGATTCATTTTTATTTTTCTACAAAAAAACGCCCTCCAAAAAACACATGACAATCGTCTTAAGTTACCAGACTACTACCTTAACGCACGTACTGAACAGGAATAAATTTGTTTCTATGCATTGTACACGTCGGAGTTTCGTTTCCTGGTGAAATGAAAAATACACCGACCCAATTATTCATCGCGAGAAAGAGAAAGAAAGAGAGAGAGAGAGGGAAGGGGAACACCACCAGATAGAAAGTAGAACGAATGGAACTTTCAGTTTCACTGCATACACAAACACAGGCGCAGAAAGTTGTGTGTGTCTTTTCACTCGGCTCGGTAACCTCTATTCGCGGCGACAGGAGAAGAAAGAGCGAGATAGTGAAAATGTTCCGTTGATATACAGGGAAAGATCGTTGTCTCTTCGTTGTGCTCTGTTGAAGTATAGAGCGGCTATAATAACGCTTCGGTGAGCTAGATGGTCTGGCCTCACCTTTTTAGCTTGAGCTCGTTACAAGAGTTTGACAGTCGTGCTCGACTATAAGACGAAAAGGATTTATGTGCGAGACTCCCTTCCCCTCTTGGCAACCCATTTTTTTCTCTCTCTCTCTCTCGCTATATATCGCAATACACGCGTTTCATAGGGGTACTTAACGTAAAGTATCTGTGTGGATGTCGAGAGAATAGCCAAAGTATAGCGATCTTATCCGTAGATGTGACGTCGAAACGAAAGATTTTCCGTAGATTTATGTCTTAACGCAGGTGAGAGACGTTCTCGCGTCTCGACCTACCGCAATAATCAGCAAGAAACTCGTTCCTAAGATTTCACACGATACACCGTATAATTGGAATAAGTCGATTATATATGCTCCTTCTCTCTTTTCTGTATCTCCGCTCCAATCACGGGTGCATACAATAGAGATAATAAAAATTCATGTTTAATGCACAATCGTATACAACGCGCCGGTCTCTCTATACTCTCTCGTCCAATGAACTCCCGTGAGAAAGTGTTATGGTCTTCGGGGTATGAACGTTGGAACGACGAGAGAGAGACGGAATTAAAATGATATATTTATTTTATATAATCGCGAGTTTATGATTTTCGATTATTTGCGATCGACGCGGATTTGGTTTCGTTGAACGATGATCGCTTTCTTTGTGATTCGAGAGGGATATCGAAACGTGGTATTGAACCATCTCTTTCTTTCTTTCTCTCTCTCACTTTGTCGCTCTTTCTTTCTTGATAGTTTTATTCGACGTGCAACGAGAATTGACTAGTCGAGGCGTGGGTGACCCGACGACCTGACGAATCGGCAACACGATCGTTTAAATAGTAGTTATATATACCGATGTAGGTATAAAGAGAGAGCTCGTGCCCGAGAGAGGCTTGTGAAACTCTCTAGACGAGACCTGTAAGAACCTCATCTTCCTACTTGCTTCTCTCTCTCTCTCTCTCTTAATCTCTCGTGACTGTTGGCACACTGCTCCCGAGCTGGAACTGTATATTTATATATATATATATATTTAAAAAAAGGTGCTATGGAAAGGTTTCGAGGGCGCGTTTTATACGGAGAGCGAGAGCCGAAAGAGTGATAGACACGCGACAGGGAAATTGAGCTAGCTAAACGGTCCTTACGCACTAATCTGTGCTAAATTAAAGAAAAAAAAGTCTTTAGAAACTTTCGTGAATCAATCGACAGTGCCGACCAAACTACAGCATTCGTTCTTAATATTTAAACAAAAAACCATTAACGACGAATTATTTTCCTAATCGGTTCACTGATCTGTCATGACAATTTCTAAACAAATGGAGTTTCTTTCTCTTTTTTTTCTACAAAAATGATAATCCACATCGTAACACCGACAAATATTTAAGTTACAGAGAACCAGCCTACTTCCGAGGAATTTAATGTAAAATATAAGATGAAAAGTTAGGAAAATATTTTTTTTAAAGAAAAAGAACGAAAAAATCAAAATTTTCGTTAATCATAACCGAAGTTTTTCGGCAAATTGCCGAAATTCACTTGATAAGTTGACTGTTACTGTTTTTTTTTTTCGATGTTAAGCGTATAGACTGTAGATAAAATTATGTAAAAAAATGATTGTTTGACAAAGAAATATATAAAAATATCGATATTCAAACGCGAATTGACGAAAAGTTCTTGTCAATATACGTTCTTTAGCCCCCAACCATCCTAACGTGTTTTTTTTTTGTTTCTTTCAATAATACCGAAATTCGAGCCGCGTTTACGAAAATAAATTGTGACGCAAACTGACCTCCCATCACCGATGGTCCCTCGTCCGCGGACTTGAGAAAAAGAACAAAAAAAAAAAAAAAAAAAACGCAAACCGCCTGACCTCGATGGGAAAAAAACATATAATCGAGCTGTCCTGCCGCCAGGAGCTGGACAATTTTTCTTCTTTTTTTTTTCAATTTTGTTTTTTCTTTTCATTCTCACAAGTATTTGAAACAGGTGATCGGTAATAGAAACGAGAATCGATGGGATATCACACTAACCCCGGGGTTGTGTTTGCTGTCTTCTTCACCCCCCCCCGAGACTTTATGTCTTTCATACATGACCGCATATACATATAGGATCGGGTTTAAATTTGTCGAAGGCCGCGGTGTGACTCGGCCTCGAAAAAAAAAAGGCGGCTCATCTCTTTTTTCGGTCGCTCTCGTTTCATCTCTCCCCCTTCCATACACCCGCGTCTAATTCTTCGAATTTTGTGAATTTTTTTTTTTTTTTGTTCTATATTTTCAATCTCTCCGTTTCCTCTCTGCCTCGAACTCCATTGCCGAAATGTTTCGTTACGATAACGCGGGTGGCGACCGGTTTGAAAGTAAGAGCACAATCGACTACCCGGAATTCGGTTCTAGATATATATATATATATATATATATTAGGGCGATTTTTTTTTTTCGTCTATTTTTTTTTTTTCAGTCCCCACCCGAAATTTTGTTGGATATGTCGAAAAAGAAATTCCCTGAAAGTTACAGCCCTTAATATTAATTCTAAGTACAAAATTCTCGTTTTTTTGCTGTTATCTCCGAAACAATCCACTTTACGAAAAAAATGTAAATGAAAAATTTGTTGGAAATTGAATTTTCTACAAAAAAGGTCCTATCGACTCAATTGCTTAGATTAATATTTCTTGAGATATTGAACTTTAACTTATGAGTAGTATAAAATTTATAAAATATGAAATATTATATAATAAACAAAATTTTTTTAAATAAAGTTCAATATCTCAAGAAATATTGATCTAAGCAATTGGGTCGATAGGACCTTTTTTGTATAAAATCAAATTTCCAACAAATTTTTCATTTACATTTTTATCGTAAAGTTAATCGTTTCGGAGATAACAGCAAAAAAACGAGAATTTTGGGTAAAAATCAACTTCAGTGACCCGTACCAACTCACCAGTACAATTTACACTTTCGCCGCAATAGGCACTTTTCTAGATTGTTCTATTCTGAGTAAATCGAAACCAAGAACAAAATGACAGCATAAAATGCGGCTGAGTTATAGAATTTTGAAAAAAAGAATTTCGATTTACGTGTATTTTAGATGGAAAATATTTTCACGCTAAGGGAAAGTACTTAGAATTAATATTAAGGGCTGTAACTTTCAGGGAATTTGTTTTTCAACATATCCAACAAAATTTCAAGTGGGGACTGAGAAAAAAAAAATAGTCGAAAAAAAAAATCGCCCTAATATATGTCTCTCTCTATATTATATAAATATTTCGCCGTCGCCGCCGCCGCCGTGTACAAGAGTTGAGGAGAGCGAGCGGGATTGAGTAGGCTGGGTGAGGGGATCGAGTGGGGGCGGGGGTGGCGCGCGAAGCGCGCAGGGGGACAGAGCCCCCCTAGTATATCTCTCTATATTATATAAATATATCGCCGCCGCCGCCGTGTACAAGAGTTGAGGAGAGCGAGCGGGATCGAGTAGGCTGGGTGAGGGGATCGAGCGGTGGCGAGGGAGGCGTGGGTGGGGGGGGGGGCGGCGCGCGAAGCCCGCAGGGGGGAAGAGCCCCCCTAGTATATATATATATATATATATATATATGTATATCCGTGAGACGAATATGATTGGCATATAACAGAGCCAATAACGTTCGAACGCTCGCTGGCTGTTTTTTTTCCTTCTTCTTTTCTTCTTCCCCACGGAGATAAGACCCGTGCGACCTTGCCGCATGGAGAATTGATAAGAATTGTAATTTACGTATCGCGACCTCGCGGGGGGAAAAAAATGATATATATCTATATATATTAATGGAATATATATCTATATATATTAATGGCGTACAGTTTGAAGCGAAGAGAAGAAGGAACTCGAGTGAGCGTTTCGTGCATGCGAGAACATACGGAAAAAAGTATATTGAGTCGCACACAACGCACACAAACAGACACACACACATCGGGACCAGCCTTGAGCCGATTATTTGGCTGGATTACGAGTGATAGTGATAGGCCGGTCGAATATATCGGTCGCTTTTTTTTTTGTTTGTCGACCGGTGACTGAGACAACAACGATATCCGAGTGTATCGAGCGTAATAACGAGAGCAACGCGATATATGACCAACGGACACGCATCGATAGTAAGAAATTGATTTATATACGTGCGCGCGGGTGTTTGTAAGTGAGGCTGATCGACGTAGCTTCGTCGAACCCTCGGATTAAAGAGGTCGACGATAACGTAAAACGTATTAGAAAGTCACGGGACACCTTGAAATCTCGACGAAACATCGTTTATCCCGTTTTCATTACAATCGAGACACGTGTTCATTTTCAACATTACATTTGCGTTATGTATTTTCCCTCGTTTCGAAATTTCTTCCGCGGAGTGCATCCTTGTTGCATTACGGTGTGACACTTTCGAACGGACTCGCGACCGAAGGTGTGGGTTGATCCAGTGGCGAACGAAGGAACGTTCGATGGGTAGAAAGTTTTCGCGGGAAAAGAGGCGTCGCGAAAAAAAAGGATGTCATAAGCGTTCGCAATATTAATCGGGAATTTGTCGGTAAAGGGGGATGAAAAACACGTTTACCACAGCGAGTTAAATATGTCGTTTCTTCTTTACCAATTCTCACGCGTTTGCACGATTATAGGATATTTACAGTGGGTCAAAAATGTATTCATACACCTTGTTTTTTTGCGATAACTTTATAGACATAAGCGATACGCAAAAAAAAACCAATTTTATTTAATAGTACATCAGGTGCAGAAATAAACTGCAAATAGCGATTTTTTCCCAGGAATAATAGAAGAATTATGCCAAAAAAACGAAAATTTTCGGGCAAAAAAAGTATTCATACACTTACGATTATAGTGAAAACCTACATCATCACAGTTGTTTATAACTAATATTTGGTGTGCATCCCTTTTGCTTCAATTATCGCCTCGAGTCTCTTACGCATGGATTCTACTAGCTTTTGCGTTCTTTCTTTTGCTATTTTCGTCCATTCTTCTAAAAGCACTCTTTGGAGATCGGATTTGTTTGTTATTTTTCGTTTTCTAATTTCTACATCCACCAAGTGCCATAAATTTTCAATAGGATTGATGTCCGGAGATTGTGCTGGTGTAATCAATTGTTTGTGGACATTATAGAGTAACCATTCCCTCGTTTTCATGGCCGTATGTTTCGGGTCGGTATCTTGTAGGAAGTAGAAATTTCCATTCAGGCCCATTTTATCTACACTTGCTTTGAAATTGCTGCGCAACACGTCGATATACTTCTGGGCATTCATTGTACCATGTATAAAAGCCAGATTACCAACGTCATAATATCCCATACAGCCCCAAACCATGACGCTTCCTCCGCCGTGCTTTACAGTCAGTATAAAATTTTTCTGCTGGAGCTCGGTATTTGGTTTCCGCCAAACGAATTTTTTTCCATCGGACCCGAAGATGTTAAACTTCGATTCATCCGAGAATACGACACGTTTCCAAAATTTTATAGATTTTTTTACGTAGGTTTTTGCGAAACCTAAACGTTTTTCTCGATTTATATTATTAATTAATGGTTTTTTGCGGGCAGTTCCGCCGTATATTTGGGCAGAATGCAAAACATTTCGAATAGTCTGGGGGACACACGCTCTTCCCCGATGTTGACGCGACATCATTCGCTAAACTGCGAGCACTTGTGAACGGTTTTTTTGTAGCCTCTGTAACGATACTCCGACGCTTTCGTACTGTTAGTATTCTCGGTCAACCGGTTCGTCGCTTATTTTCTCTGCTGTTTGTTCTTTCGTATTTTTTTATTATATATTGCACTGTTGCGAAACTTAGATTCAGTTCTTTACTAATTTTTCGATAACTTTCACCGCGTTTCCGAAGAAAAATCACTCTATCTCGCATGGATATTGATATTTCGCTTTTCTCTGCCGTCACGTCTGTTCAGAGCTTGAAGATCTACTACCGCGTGGAATAGGCCAAAACCATTGTGTAAACGAAGACTTGTTTACATTGTACGCAGAGGTCAGACCGTCCGTGAGTGAATATCGAGGTTTAGCAGCTCAATCGTAAGTGTCGAATACTTTTTTGGCCAGAAAATTTTCGGTTTTTTTGCATAATTCTTCAATTATTCCTGGGAAAACGTTTTCCATTTGCAGTTTATCTCTGTGCCTAATGTACTATTAAATAAAATTGGCTTTCTTTGCGTATCGCTTATGTCTATAAAGTTATCGCAAAAAAACAAGGTGTATGAATACCTTTTTGACCCACTGTATGTGCGCACCGTTAAAGCACAAACACGGAGATACACGTAAAAATAGATATTAACGCGAGTGGTTGGTACCTAACACAAGCATAGTTAAGTACAACAACCCCAAAGCGAACGCACTTTGTGACGCGCGTGACGCAACGGACCGTTAGCTAACGCGAGGCTAGACAACTCTTGTTTATACACATATGTGTAGATATATAGCGTGAAAATAGTGCGAGCGCGTGGGAGGGAGTGAGAGAGACAAACAGGGACAACCTACATTATTGTTTTGGCTCTTGTATAACACATCGCGCGGACACGAAAGCAACGGCAAAACGCTTCGGGAGGGCAATGACACCGCGCCCGCCTCGTTACGACACTCCCTGCGAAGTCTCGTTGTCATTGGTAATACGAATGTGTGCGTGTCCCGGTACCGGTAACCACGGGACCGCGGTATACCGTCATCTCTCACGCGACTATATTAACGTCGCACGGTACTTTTTAGAACGACGAGGTTTTAAATTATTTCAAGGCAACGCTCGACGTTCTTAACTTGCTGCAAAAATAAGTTAGAAATTCCACGCTCGCGATTGTTGGAAATGTTTCTACGCTCGTCCAAATATTCAAATGCAAATGAAAAAAAAAAAATGGTAGAATTAGATCCCGCGCACTGGCTGCCGTGCCGACTGTTCAATGGGAGGCAGTTTTATTGAGATTCTGATGTAGTAAACACAACTGTAACTCAGTCGAAACATCTTTATCGACACGGGTTTTCCGCAGTTTCCTTGTGTCCATGGCAAATTCGATACAATTGTGAAAATGGAAAGAAAATGGTATTGGGAAAGGTCATACGTAAATAACCCGAAGGGATTTACGTGGGAAAAAAGAGCAGTAGAAATGATATTAACGTTCCAATTCATGATAGAATTGGATGGATTTTTTTTCAAAATAAAATGAATATTTGAGAAATAGATATTTTTTAAAATAGCTATTTTAAAAGATCGAATTCCTCTTACAATTTTTCATTTCTCACACAGATGAGGCTTTGCTTTCGCCAACAAAACATTTATTTTTCAGTTTTCGGTGCCAATGTTCTCAAAATGTGTCAAAACGTCAAAAACAAATTTGCCTCTTGCTCGTACAGGGGACAATTTGTGAATGAGCAGAAACGATGAGAAAGCAATAGTTAATTTACAATTTCTACTAATTTTTTATATACCGATGTGAATATTTGTTCACATAGAGAAGCATTACCAAAATTCACTCGTTTGGGATTTTAGATGAATTTTTTTGTTTTTTGATCAGTAGAAACGGATCGTGGAACAATTATTTTAAGTATAGCTCGCATTCGATCCTGTGTATACTACTTGTACATTAACTTTTACTAATATACACGCGAAGGTCTCCTTCTCTTTGCTCTCTGTCGCCATCTTGGTGAAAGCGTGCGAGAGCACATGGACCAGATATTCCGAGAGCACTTGGCTCTGATTTTGTTCGTGTATACTATATCGCTCCCTGATGCAGTCCACATGTTGTGTTACACACAGCATCGGCTTTAGTTTAACAGCATGTGAGTGCGGGTGGAAAGTAGACGACGACAGGAATCCACGACGAATGCAAAGGAGAAACCCTCGGGAGAGAGAGAGTTTACGAACAGCGGTTGGTCCTTCTTTTTGTTGTACAGATTTATTATTATTAGTTTCGGTGAAATTATGTGTATCACATTTTCGTTCACTCGCAAAACGAGAGGTATTGCACTTCCAGTTGTAGGGCTCGAGAAAGTGACATTTTCTTTTTTTACTACTGTGTGTGTATCCTTTTTTACCGAGGTGTTGAAATTATTGAAACGACCTCGCGAAGTAGCTCTCATTCTTTCGCTCGGACATTTACTACATCAGCACCCTGTGCTAGAGCGATTGGCAAAACTCTTTGCGAAAGAGTCGGGAATGCCTTCGTGATTAAGGAAGCGTGACCAAATGTCGAAGTAAACGTTTTAACGTCGAATGAATGGGACACAAGTGTATTCGTGTGTTTGTACGGTACATAGTATATAAAGTAGGCCCGAACTTCTTTACAGAGATAGGGGGAGAGTCAGGAATAACGGTCACTTTTGTCTCAATTTATATTATTATTACAGTAATTCAGGACGTTTTTTTTTTTTTAACGACAAAAGTTCCACCGTTTTACGCACGTGCCATTTTACCTCGCTCTTCCAAACACGCCAATTATACAGTTTACTCTTTTTTTTTCGAGTTGCGCAACACTTTACTATTCCTTTTAACCAATACGATGACCGCGAGTGGCCGGCGATTGAACTCGGTATGCGTACGAAAATCATAAATTTTGCAACACATATACTTTACGCAACTATACATCAACTTCGTCGACTTCTAACTAACAATCGATTATTATCATCATTATTGTTATATCTACCAGCGAGATCTCTCGTTATACTTAATTCACCGATATTGCGGGTATTTTATTTTTTAAATCGCATAAATCGATTTAACAATTGTCGACCGACTGTATCGCGAGTGAATGTAGTATATATATATATCGATGGGAGTGGAGTGAAATCGAGATCGGTGCCATTCGCGACTTATCTGGGATTCTGGGCCAAACGTTTCATCTCATCTCATGAGGTTTCTCACTCTCTTTCTCTCTCGGTGTCTGTATTTCTCTCTCTATCTCTCAGTGATCGAAGAACTCTCGCGTCCGGTCCACGCGTTCATGTACTGGGTGTGTTCGATTAAGAACTGCATGGGGGCATTGGAAACCGGGAATCGGCACACAACCAGTCAGACTCTTCCCGAACGAGACCAACCACTCTCGCTGTCAGACGCGCTGCCGTGGACCACACCGTTCGAGCAAAACCGAACCGAGAGAAAGTGAAGAGATTACTTTTGCCACCACGAAGCTCCCCATTTACTTCTGTCTGCCCGCGAGCTCCCGCCCCCGCAATACACGCGACGCGTATTTACAGTATATATATACGTAAATATATACGGGTTGCAAAGTTGAATTGTACATCTTCCGGAGATTTTGTTGAGGAGGAAAACTCTCGCGGAACGGAAAAAATTATCCTCGCGCCATATATCGCGGATCAGTTTCTTTCGGTCTTTCAGATCTCTACGCCGTTCAGATCGCTTCCTAAAATTGTGGGACATCGCCGGCGAATGGAAAATACTCTCGTAATATGGAGATTTGATGGAATTTTTTTTGTTCATCATAGTTGAAGCATTATTTCGGAAAAACGTTTTTTTTTCCAATTTTCAATGGAAATGTTTTCAATTATGTCAAAACGCCGGAAAAAATTTCAAAACTTTTACAAACATTTTTCGCATGCTGAATGTATGTGTGTGTGTATTTAGATTGCAATAATCGAAGTTCTATAACTCTGGAATGGCTTAACCAATCGGGTCGAAATTTTGCACACTAGTGGAGCTGCCATCTACGTTTGTGTAAAGTTTGAACATCTCCTTCAAATTTTACACGATTTTGAATTTTTATTTTAATGTCCATTAAGAAAATAACTCGTGAAAATTTCCCGCTATCAGCCTAAAACTTTCTACACAAAAATAGAATATCATCAGACACTGTGAGCTATTGAATTTTGAGAAAATTGCTCAAAAAATCGTTTGATAGATAAAATTTCATAAAAATAAACTTCTTTTTTTAATTTCTTTCGTCTTCAACGTGAACCCTTTCAGGTTTTTACGTATGACCGTTGTCAATTCCATTTTTTCCATTTTTCCCCCTAACCGCTCCCTAGTCCGCACTTCGCTGATCTAACCTAACGTCCATTGCGTCTGCAGACATCTTAGCCACGTTGTATCGCATTTGCCACAGGCACAGGGAAAGTGTGGAAAACCTGTGTCGATACAGACGCCTCTGGTTTGACTTAAAATGAGTTTCACTTGTATTTACTGCATCAGAAACTCAAAACTGCCCCCCCCCGCTGAACAGTAGGCGCGCCGGCCAGTGTACAGAGGTCACCCTTCCAAATAAGGACCACAGCCAAAGATGCTTAACTTGGGCGATGGCCAAAGTCTCGCAGCAACCGCGCGTTCACTGTTTTCGGACAGAAATAAGCTTTGCGTTTTTTTGTTTTTAAGTGAACAATCAAGATTCAATGGCAAGATGCCTTTGGATCAAGAAGCAATTTTCGAGTATCGTCCTGATTGCCAACGCAAAGAGCGTTGATCCTCATCAATTTTCACGCAACGCATCTCACGAAGAAACGATAATGTGTCTGGCGATGGCTTTTGTCAATAAAATGTGCACGGGAACAAAAGCACTTTCGAAAGGCCCGCGTCCCAATAACAATAATGCCAAAGCAACGAAGGGTACGTGTTCTCGAATTATACGAGGTCTGTTCAAAAAGTATCGCGAATTTTGAATTTCCGCGGGCTACGCATATTCGATTTTCGATTTTTTTGTGGCGTTAGGTTGGTACTCATGTCCCTCACTTACGCTGAAAAAATCGGACATTTTGAATGTTTAGTTAATTGTTGACAGCTGTTTTGGTTAGACGTGTTTTGGCTTGTCTTCGATTTTTGCCTATTCCAAAAAATGGATCAAAGAATCTGTATCAAATTTTGTGTGAAAAACAGAATTGAGTGCGCGGATGCATTCCGAATGTTGACTGTGGCATATGGTGAAGCTACCTTGGACCAAAGCAACGTTTATCGGTGGTACAAAATGTTCTCAGAGGGCCGAGAAGATGCGAACAACGAAATGCGTTCCGGACGCTCGAGCACATCAACAACAGACGGAAACATTGATAAAGTGAAGAAAATAATATTGGCCAATCGTCATATCACCGTTGGAGAAGTTGCTGAGGAACTAAACATATCGATTGGCTCGTGCTATTCGATTTTTACCAATGATTTGGCCATGAGACGGGTCGTCGCGAAATTCGTGCCAAAATAGCTCAATTTCGAACAAAAACAGTGTCGCGTTAACATTGCTAAGGAGCTGTTGGACTCGGTCCGCGACGACCCAAATTTGCTCCAGAGGGTCATAACTGGTGACGAATCATGGGTTTATGGTTATGACGTGGAAACCAAAGCTCAATCATCGCAATGGAACCTGCTTTTTTGGAATAGGGCAAAAATCGAAGAAAAGCCAAAACACGTCTAACCAAAACAGCTGTCAACAATTAACTAAACATTCAAAATGGCCGATTTTTTCAGCATAAGTGAGGGACATGAGTACCAACGTAACGCCACAATAAAAACGAAAATCGAATATACGTAGACCGCGGAAATTCAAAATTCGCGATACTTTTTGAACAGACCTCGTACGTGGCGAACGAGCTCTCGCGGCAGGCAATATAGTTTTTTTTTCTTTTTTCTTTTTCGGGAAATACGATAATCGTCGGTATTCGCGATTTAGCGAGTCGAACATTGCAAAACAGGATAATCAAGTATACGAATTTATGTGACGCGCGGGTGGCGTAGCGCGAGAAGAAAAAAAATCGAATAATACCAACTCGGGGCAATGATCCTGGTGGAAACACACCCCCGCGACATCGCGAAAACTTTTTTTCTTCTTTTCTTCTTCGATGAGCGTACGTGCACATATTTTTTTTCTTTCTTTTCGACCGACAAGAACGGAGCTGGATAATGATTCTAAACGACTTTTGCGAGACAAGCATCGCGAGGAAGACGCGCGAAGCTTTTGGGCTGTCTGAAAAATATAACGAAAATAGAATAGCTTGATACCAGACGGATCGAGGATTTTTTTTTCGTTGCATTCGTGCCTTTGCACCGAAGAGAAAAGATTAATAAAAACTCGGTCGGTGTTTTTTTGGGGGTATGCGATCTATTTCAAGTTCATGAATCAAGGAATTATTCATTTTAAGATTCCTTTTCCTTGTTCATTCAAAATATTAATATTTCATTATTGTCATTCGTCATTCGGCAGTCACACAAAGTCTCGACAACGCCGTTCCTTTTGTTACCGTTTTTACTCGCGGCGAAAGTTGTAGCGATCGAAAAAACGTGCGAATAAAAAGAAAACGTTCGGGTTACAAGAAGATAAGGTGCTGCGTGCACGAAATCGTGCGAGAAATTTCGCCCGGCAAAATCGAAAGAATAATCCGAGAGGATAGAAAGAAGTTGAGCGATAAAATTTAATTTTATGTGTCTCAGTCTCTCTTTACGTTTTTTTTTTCACTGCATCCTCGTGTATTCTTTTTCATCTCTCTTCTTCTTTTTTTCTCTGCTAATTCTATTATTGTTCCGGCCGCGCGTCTGTGATCGCGGAGAGACGGGAAAAATGATTTTGAAGGGCAAGCGTGGGAGGAGTTTGTGCTCCGAAAGAGTTTGAGATATCAGCGTGTTCTACATGTCGTTTTCACCGAAGATATCGTTCGAGTTTGTCTCTACGTTCTGACTTTTTTTTTTCCTCTCTCTTTTTCACCGCTGACTTTTGTTAAAATTATTTTTCAACTATCACCGAGCTCAGATCTGAACGGAAAAAAAAAAAACAACCAATGTTCGTGGGAAATTTCAATGGCGTTATAAATATAGACCATTTTTTACGATAATCACTTCACAGGTTGTCACGAACTCGCCGCGAGTCTGTCGATAGATTTAAAAAAATAAAATAAAAAACAACGAACAAAACGTTGATGTTCAACATTTGTACAATCACATATATATATATAGATAATATTAACTGAAGGACGCGAACGAAATAACACGGACGTCTAAATCGTCGGTCTCCTTGGCCTCGTTCGACCTCGGAATTGTCAGACGATCGAAGCGTGTGTCGAGTAAAACAAGGACACCGGCGGTGTGACTTTTGGCCGATCAATTTTTTTTTTTTTTTATTACAATAAGAAAAAATTAAAAGCCGAAATGACGTTGAGATATTTGCGAATTTGTCCATAAAACCCAATGATTTTGACGTGAGACGTTAAAACCGCGCGGCCGGGTAGGTTTTGCTTGTACGCGTGGGTGCGGAAAATTCTCTACCCCCGTTTCTTAGGATCGAGGACGAATCGATCGTTCGATATTTACGAGCAGGTCGCTAGCGCGTTCGCGGTCGCAAAGAGAGAAAGAGAGAGAAGAACGTGAGGTCGAAGGAGAGACGCGTTATGAACGATCGTCGAATTGCCGTAAAATTAAATGCTTAATGTTTACGATCAACTTTATATCTATAATGTTAGATAAGCACAGATGTATGGAGTGAAATCAAATTTTAAACGGATCCTTAAAAATTGATAATGTATTTTTTAGCATCAAATAACCGTGTTCATTTCAATGTCACAACTATTGCATTTAGGTAGAAAAATTTACGTCATCTAAATTTCTTTTTACTCTTTCGGGTTTTATAATCTATTTTTTTGCAAATACGAAATTGAAATTTATAAAACGATTGACAAAAAAATTGATTAGTATTTGCTGTTAGAATAGCGTGTTATTGTATGTAGGAAGATTTGAATTTGGGGCACATTATTTCCACAAAAAAGGTCGTCGAAAATCCACCGAAACGACGGTTCAAAGACAATGCTCTGACGGATTCTTTTTACTTTTTTTTTTTTCTTCAATTCCTTCGTCTTGAAACGCTACAGCGTTTCTCGGCATATCAATTGTTATTGTTTTATGTATACCAGTTGAACGGTTCTCGAGAGTATCATTTATATATGTGGTAGAATTCAGGAAAGCGATTAAGAACGAAAGTACCACGCGAACGTATATAGTTAACACTTGACGTCAGAAAACATTCCGATCGACTTAAAATCGATGGATATCCGCGTCCTTCCTAAATGGAACGTGATCGAAGTGTAATCTCGAAGTATAATGTTCTTACTGGTCTCTCTCTCTTCGTCTCACGCTACTTCTCTCTCTCTCTCTCTCGCTCTTTCTCTTTCTCTTGTAACACACAGATTAACGTTGACCAAATAACAATAGCCATTAAACGAAAAAAAACTTTGAATTCGTCGGTTCCAAGAATTATTGGGGCAACAAAAGTCAAACGAGACCGAGGTTCTATTTGATTGACCGAATATAAACGACCGACGCGATAGCGCAATCTTTACTCTCTTGCTTTGTCTTTAAGAACCGCCGAACACTGGAGAAGTATTGACCGTGCAAAAATAATTCCTTGTTTCAATTCAGTTTCCATTCCGTGTGAATATTTATTTATAATTTCTTGAAATCTGCCTTATTATCGTTCTGTCTCTATACGTTTAATACGATTGCATTAAAATGGCAGTAATGGCCCCCACCAACAACGAGAAAAGTCCACGGGGAAAAAAATTTGGTTTGGTCCAACGTACCTGTGTTCATGGGCGTTCCAATGAATTTTTCATTGATACAATCAAAAATTAAGTTCCCTCAAAAAATATTTTGCTCTAAGCGTATAATTGGTCGATAAACAATTTCTTCTTAATTGAAAGAATTAAAAATTCGTTTGAACGTCCGTGAACGCAGACATTACGGATTCAACGAACAGTTTTTTTTCCACAATTTAATCGAAGAATCGGAAAGTAAGATTGAATCTTTACGAGTTTGTACGTTTATGAATGACGTGCCATTTCAATGTTATCCTATTCATACTTGAATAATGAAGATACAGCTAGGCCTTTGCCTAGCGAATAAATGATTTTCAACCATTTGGTTGAAGATCATTTATTCGTAAAACTTGGAACGAAATAACGAATTTTCGAGCGGCCAATAGTTTTTCAGTGCTCGCGACAGTAATAAACTATATATTCATTGGTTGACTATTCGCGGGTCTCTCGTTCTAAGCGAGCTAACGTGTGTGTACCGAGTCTGGGTGTAACTGTGGTTTATGCTACGAAATATTCCGTATCGAAATCGTGAGAATTTCAGCTCTTACGATCGAGGGTATCTCGAATAATAATTATTATTTTTTTTCAAATTCACTTAAATAAAATGAAAATAAATTAATAGTAATAAGCAACGGGATTAAAAATAAAAAATACCTCTATTTTTACTTCAAATTTTTCAATAAATTAACTCCAACGTATATTTTAGTAAAATTAAATTCATTGACTTGCTAAATTTAAGTAAAAATACTTGTATTAATTATCGTTATTCATTCAATTACGTTTCATTAAATTATTTTTCCCGTTATTCTGCTATTACTTCTTGTTTACGATTGACATTGCTCATTAATTCGATTGTGCAATGAACTGTGACGAATATTTTTCATATTACTATATTCACGTTTGGGACCGTTTGTCATTGAAATTAGAATAGCAAATGATAAAGATGATGAAAATTGATGGGAAGGAGAAGGAAAATAAAGTCGTCAAGGGCTATTACAAAACTGTCACCGAGCGAAAGATCTCGTCATAGAGCGTAAAAGCTACTCTCCTTCCCTCTCTCTTTCTCACATCCGCACATAAACATAAAAATTATTATTTCCGAACGTTTGTACGTTGTCGACGACCTTTGACACAGCGAGCAATCGTTACGACTAATGTTTAAGAACGTAGCGAGACGAGAGATCGTTCCCGCTAGCTTGCTCTTTTTCCCTTGAATAAGCCTTGAGCTCGATTCGGGCATCATCCGGCGGAATTCAAGAACACATAGACACTTGACTCAACATTGGGGGAGGGGGAGGGTACATCCAGCACAGAGAGCTCTCTCGTTATAATGAGATGATGGGCGCCACTCTCGTTATAACGCGGTAAACGTGTTAATTGGTACGTCCCTGAAAAACGATCCCTCCTCAACCTCGATCCTCGAGTGTATTTTGCCCCTCTGTGTATATCTCATAAATTTATATTTAGGACATACCCCATTATCGTTCGCGAATAAAAAAAAACAACAAAAAAAAACGGAAATTTTTCATCGACGTTATCGACGCGCGCCTAACGAAAACACGATGATTATCATTAGTGCAAACAATGTCGAAGAGAAAAAAAATGTTAATAATTACGTGATAAAATGAGCCAGTGTGTATGCAACTATATATATATTTATGTATAGTGACGAGTGCGTGTGCCCATTTGCAATCCTTTGACGATGCGGAAGTATATATTTTTTTTCTGCTTTTTATTCGTGTCGTCTTTCCTCAATGCCTCTCTCCCGCGACGCGAGTACGAGGTCTGTTCAAAAAGTATCGCGAATTTTGAATTTCCGCGGGCTACGTATATTCGATTTTCGATTTTTTTGTGGCGTTAGGTTGGTACTCACGTCCCTCACTTATGCTGAAAAAATCGGCCATTTTGAATGTTTAGTTAATTGTTGACAGCTGTTTTGGTTAGACGTGTTTTGTCTTGTCTTCGATTTTTGCCTTTTCCAAAAAATGGATCAAAGAATCTGTATCAAATTTTGTGTGAAAAACAAAATTAAGTGCGCGGACGCATTCCGAATGTTGACTGTGGCATATGGTGAAGCTACCTTGGACCAAGGCAACGTTTATCGGTGGTACAAAATGTTCTCAGAGGACCGAGAAGATGCGAACAATGAAATGCGTTCCGGACGTCCGAGGACATCAACAACAGACGAAAACATTGATGAAGTGAAGCAAATAATATTCCAATCGTCGAATCACCGTTAGAGAAGTTGCTGAGGAACTAAACATATCGATTGGCTCGTGCTATTCGATTTTTACCAATGATTTGGGCATGAGACGGGTCGCCGCGAAATTCGTGCCAAAATTGCTGAATTTCGAACAAAAACAGTGTCTCGTTAACATTGCTAAGGAGCTGTTGGACTCGGTCCGCGACGACCCAAATTTGCTCCAGAGGGTCATATAACTGGTGACGAATCATGGGTTTATGGTTATGACGTGGAAACCAAAGCTCAATCATCGCAATGGAAGCTGCTTTTTTGGAATAGGCAAAAATCGAAGACAAGCCAAAACACGTCTAACTAAAACAGCTGTCAACGATTAACTAAACATTCAAAATGGCCGATTTTTTCAGCATAAGTGAGGGACATGTGTACCAACCTAACGCTACAAAAAAATCGAAAATCGAATATACGTAGCCCGCGGAAATTAAAAATTCGCGATACTTTTTGAACAGACCTCTCTTAAGGGATAACACCACTGTGACCCCCTGTTTTTTTTCCACATTTTTCAAGAATTTTTTTTTGTGGGAAAAAAAAGAGATATTCGAAAAAATGTTTGGGTTTTGTTCCTTGTTTATTAATGTATCAAAAAACATTTTTTTCACATTTTTCACGCCGCATGGTGGCGCTGGGGAAGCTCTCGCGTCAGGTGCTGTCATCTCCGCAGTGGTTCGCGGCACGCAGCAGAACTCTCTTCAACGTCGATCTAAAAAAAAATACCGAGTGTTTTCCTTAATAATATGATATTTTAAAGAGAAGTACATAGGGATTTCGAAAAATATTGTTTCAAAAAAATAAATTTGAAATTAAAGAATGATTGTTGAGCAAAATTTCTCGTCGAAAATAGACTATAACTTTTATAATTATTGAGATATCGAAAACATCCTATGTACTTTTCTTCAAAATATCATATTATTAACGAAAACACTCGGTATTTTTTTTCCCTAATTTCACAGTCTTCCTCTTTAAGAAAGTATCCCCAATCTCTTGGCGCTCTTACCAAAGAATCTTCGTGAACATTGATGAATTATTAGAAAACAATGTGAAAATTTCAAATTTAAGCATTTTTTTCAAATTTCTTAAACCTCAATCATCCTGATTTTTTACTTTTCTGTGTTATCTTTCAACCAAAATCGATACAAGTGTGTAAAATGTTAACTCCTTAACATCAATGGACAATTTTGTCCAAATACGATTTTTCGACCTTTCGAAAGATTTTGGAAACGTGGGCATTAAAAATTTTTATAAAAGCCAATAGCTTGAGTTACATGAAAATTTATCTCGACTATGATCTAAATCGATGAATTATCAGGCTAATTAATATAACTCAATGCAAATGTGTTTGTTCGTGAGAAAAATTGTTTACATTTCATAAATTCATTTTTATCGATAGGATACTTGTATGTTCGTTGATAATTTACACTCGCATTTCTGATATATCACATTCATATTCATTTGACCTCTCCTCCTCCTTCTCCTCCACCTCCCCCTCACTCTTTGGATATATCATAGTTTTACGGAACGAGTGTGTGGGATATTGAAGATCGTTGTCGTTTATAGTGTGAAACGTCCTTGAATTACGTAACAAACATAATGTCTAGTTATATATACATATATCCAGTAATATATGTTGGGTCGCGCCAGGCGACACGTCAGCAGGTGCCGGGCGATTCTCCCGCGCCACCGCTATCGTCTCGTGTCTCGAGGCGATTGCCTATACGCTAGAGGAGCTTCTGCCTCTCTTGCTAATATTGCTCGACAAGGTCGGTTCCCTCGGAAAAAATAAAATAAAAAAAATAACCGCCCACTAATCGACACACGCCGAAATCCCGTCGTGCTCCAGATTCTGTTTACGAAGAAACCTATTATATTATACGTCATATTTATTGGACGATCACCCACTAATCATCATTAATACGATATTTTTATATATAACACGTACGTGTAAGACAAATGGTGTTTCATACTGAGAGAAATTCGAGCGTTCATGAGTAACTATCAGCGAAAATTAGACATGTTTTCTATACAAATATTGTTTTAGCAAAAAATTATAATATATTACGGTAAAATATGCAATACGTAATTTTTAACTAAAATCTTTAGTTGAGAAGAAATTTATTGGAGACATTTTTACGTTCTATTTAGCGAGAAATGTGAAAGTGCAATTTTGAAAAGGTTAAATGTGAAAAATGCGTTTGTTGGCCACAGAAAAATAAATACTTTGAGATTATTTTAATCATTACTTTGCAATAAGTAAATAATTATCACTTTGCAACATAAGTATTTGTAAAAATGTCACATATTTGCGTAATTTCACTGTATATTATTATTTTATAAACTTTTTTGTAAATCTTGAAACTGAAAATGTCTATCACTCGAATAGTTATCATAAAATAGCTCCAATTTTTCCGAATGTATAATAAATATACGAACTTTAGTACGTTACCTAATCGACGATGTTGAATTCCCACGTAGACGCTCGAGGAAACGTCAGCAGTGTCCATGTCTGAAAAAAATAAATAAAAAAAAACAAAAGGAAATAACAAATTCATGTACAAAACGGCATGTACGAAAATAATCGACAGTGATCGAAACGCGAGTCGTGAATGGCATCAGCGATCGAAGAGCCGCGAGGATCAAGGTCCGTCGGACTTTTGTTGCGCGGTCTCGTCAAAAAGATCCTGGCTATATAGTTCTCGTTGCGAGAGACCGGAAACGATGGCAAAATCGAATAATCGTCCTCGGACGAGGACGAATGGCCTTTCA
This sequence comes from Oxytorus armatus, assembly GCA_958009045.1. Classification (NCBI taxonomy): domain Eukaryota; kingdom Metazoa; phylum Arthropoda; class Insecta; order Hymenoptera; family Ichneumonidae; genus Oxytorus; species Oxytorus armatus. The sequence continues at coordinate 6,829,227 of OY253751.1, read as the reverse complement.
CGAACGCGTTCTTTGTTTTTACCGATTATCATACGCGGAATGGGACAATGAATGGTGTCGTTATGCACTAAACAATTGTATAGTTGATTATCATAACCTAGTTAATAGTTATATTAGTTAATTGCAAGTTTAATAATGGGCTAATCATTCTCGTTGTTACTACACTAAAATGAATAATTATCGCAGCTAATTCGATGTGACCAGAACTGAAATAGGTTATCCTCGAACTAATTATTTGTTTCGTGCGAAACGAGACGGAAAATGTTGTTTCGGACATAAGAAAACAAAAATCTCCGAATCCTAGAGCAAAATTTATTTTACAGCTTACGGGGGAGGGCTTTCCGCGATTACAATTCGAAAAACCATGCGTTTTATTTTTTTACTTTGCGAAACAAAAATTCGTGTTGAAAATCCCAAACGAGGAATTATTCGAAACGCTTTTCTGGTCGTGTCAAAAGTTATGTAAACCCATATACTAGAAAAATGGTAAGAGAAATTCTGGTTTTTTTTTTCATAAATATTTAATTGACTTTGAAAAGAATGCGGCTCCTACAATTTTTTTTTTAATTCGGATTTGTACATTAATTTACAATGATCGTGGAAACACTTTTAATAATTGCACCGAAAAAAAAAAAAAAAACGAATCGTGGAGCCTTTCCCGTTAGATGTATAATTACAACAAGAATTTTGCTGTCGTGAGAAAAAATTTATTTCACAGCTCGAGCAAAAGGATATTTGGATAAAAACTGTTTCTTTTGCCGATTTTTTTTTAAACTAAATATCCTCGGTGAGAATATACAAATGAACGTTTAGCTTTGCGCAAAGTTGCTCATCGAACAATTATCGCGATATATTTTTAGTAATCGTAAAATACTTCAGCCTCTAATGCGTTTTTTTCCGTCCTTCAAAAATCCATAAATATTTTTATGCGCATACAATATATTTCGTGATTAGTCACCCGAGTGGCTTTAACTCATCAGCGGCTGAAGCAATAATTCCAAAGAAGCACGTAACGTACGTGTAAAATCATAAATCGCGCGACTGAACGGAAGCTCGCGACCTTCTAGAAAAAAATTCTTTCTTGCCGTCGATAGAAAATAATTTTTCTCTTTCTCCTTCGCACTCTTGCACTTTTCCCTCTCTTTATTTTCTTACACGTGTCATCTCGATTTTTTTATAGATTCAAACCGTGCGTCACGCGTGCCTCGTGTTATCGAGAGCGATATGGCCACGTAATATTACGTGTAAATTCTTACTCCACTGCTTATACATCAGACGCTAACAATTCTTCAAGTTTATCTCTCATTATAGAGACATATAGCGCATTTATGATTGTCATTTACTATTACCGGAAGTGAATCGCGTGCAAGTTGGGGAAAAAAATAAAAGAAAAAGATCGCTCACTCGTCGACTAAAAGCATCGCTATCTTTCAAGCGTAATAATGATTGAATTGCAACGCTGAACTCGCCGATAAACTTATCGATAATCGGTGATTAATCAATAAAAGAAAAATATATATATAGATGTGCAGGTAGTCGCGCGATTAAGCGGCGCAATAATAACAATTGTGACGCACGTGCGCCCGAATAATTCGATTATCATTTTCTTTTCTCCCGGAAATGAAATACGCGTCTCGTGAATAAAGAGACTTTAGCTGGTACAGTCCACATCGAGCGAGCAACAAAATTTGATGAACTGCTTGCACGAGTTTCGAAGAGGATAAATAAAACCTGATAAACCGCGGACTCGATTTAAATCCTCAACGGTCACACTTTAGTAAAATTTCATAAACGGTCACACCGGGTCATAATTACCCCAACATCTTTAAACCGTTACCACGCCCGAACTATTCGGTCTGTCCGAAAAACAAAAATGACCTAAACATTCTTGAAACATTGATGAAATATGAGTAAAAGGTTTTTTTTTTTAAACGTTAATCGCGAAGCAAAAGAAAACGTAAGAAATCAATTTTTCACTTGACAAATCATAACTTTTTACATTCTTCATATTTTTCAATACAACAATGAATATTATCCCAAATGCTTGAAGATGAATTCGTAGAGTACCTTTCAACGAACAAAATGACCTATCGATCATTATCATCGAACGAATCCTACAAATTTTATTTAAAAAAAAACGAAAAATCTCCGCAGAGTTTCCTCCCGACTTTGTCGCGGAAAATTAATAAAGTATCTTATACTTCTGTAAATTGATCGTTATTTTTTTTCCTTCATTACGTACACAAGACTTTCCTCCCGAAAGTGTGTTCAAGCAATTATCGAAATTTCGATTAACGCGACGCCTGTACCGCTAAAGTTTCCTCAAGACCGATATTGCCAAAGAAAAACAACGTGGCAAACTCGGTGGGCAAAAAAAAATGTAAAAAAAAAACAAACTGAATGATATAATCCGACGTCGCGGTAAATCGTACACGGGCAAAGGATCCACGACAATTTTACCTGATAATACGCGGTTGAGACGGGATGAGGCGATGAAAATGGCCGGAGGAAGGGGAATTATGTGCCACCGAGATACTCCGAAGCGTATAATTTTTTTTTATCGAATTGCACTCGGCCATTCAATGGTATATGGAAGTCGGAGAAGCAAACATTGTTGCGGACTGCGCAACTACCTACAATCATTATCCACTGGTTTTTATGTCACGTGTCGTGTATGTGTCTGTAGATAAAATATACATATATTTTTTACGACGTTATAGGCACAAGCGGAGAGACACCAGGGTTCGAAGTCTCACGGGCACTGTTCGCGCGCGCATAAGAGTGCACTCGCGCGACCGCAATGTCAGCCGCGAGAACGGCCTTGTCCTTGCCCGGAGGAGCAGCCTTGACGGCCGATCGATGCGACGACACAAGAGAGCATCGTCAACGACCAGAGTTGCATATGCACATGCACATTATACGAGTATAATAATCGAGAACCAACACAGCCATAGACTGAGTTTTCAGGCTTAACGACGGATCTTTGTATACATATATGTAGATACGGGACATTAGATTCCAACGCGAATGAAACATAAAAATGACCGACACCAATTTTCAGACTTTTTTTGTCGAAAATTTGTACGGTCTTAAGGCGGTAGTCTGGTCTAGAGCGAGATTTTTGACGTCATTTCTAATGTGCAATAACGTTTAAACCGTTGAAGTTGTCTTGATGAAAATTTACACGTTCATTTATTGATCCTTAGAGAATACTTGTACATTAAAAAAAAAAATTATTTTAAATATTTTCATGTAGTTTTTTGACTTGTTGGAACATGGTGCGCCTCGATCGGCGCCCACTTTGGACGATGTTGTATGCATCTGAAAAGAAAAAATATATATATGCTCAATCTGTATGAGTATTCTGAGCACTGGTAGCAGAATTGGCATTTAAAAAAATTTTTTGACAAAATGGCGGCCTGTTGAACTTTCATTAATGACATTTCATACATTTTCGGGCATTCGACGAGTTATGAAATGTCGGCAAAATTATTGTTCGACTCAATTCTGCTACCAGTCCTCAGAAACAGGATACCTAAGGTACGTGCAAAATTTGAGCTCGATGGGTCCATTAGTTATCGAGATATCGTGGGCGCCGATTTGAAAAACATACTTCTGAGATAAACGCGTTCAAAGTTTTGACACCGTCCGCGCAGCTGCTTCCCGACCGCGCTACCTGAGCGCGCAGCTTGCTTAGAATTTTTATTTCTCCACTAATTTTTGAAATATCAATAAACGGTTTTCAGGAGCGTATGAAGAAAGGTCTAAGAAATGAGAAAATGAAAAGAAAAAAAAAATCGATTTTTGCAAATTTCTAGACCAGACTACCGCGTTAAACCGTTAATCTGACAATGAGAACTGTTAACAATTTTGTTCAAATTTACACGGACACTCTCATTAAGGGGTTATACGCAGTTGGAAATTTCAACAAATCGATATTTTTTTATTACATTTTCGGAATGTACATACGAGGTCTGTTCAAAAAGTATCGCGAATTTTGAATTTCCGCGGGCTACGTATATTCGATTTTCGATTTTTTTGTGGCGTTAGGTTGGTACTCGTGTCCCTCACTTATGCTGAAAAAATCGGCCATTTTAAATGTTTAGTTAATTGTTGACAGCTGTTTTGGTTAGACGTGTTTTGGCTTGTCTTCGATTTTTGCCTATTCCAAAAAAGCAGCTTCCATTGCGATGATTGAGCTTTGGTTTCCACGTCATAACCATAAACCCATGATTCGTCACCAGTCATGACCCTCTGGAGCAAATTTGGGTCGTCGCGGACTGAGTCCAACAGCTCCTTAGCAATGTTAATGCGACACTGTTTTTGTTCGAAATTGAGCAATTTTGGCACGAATTTCACGGCGACCGGTCTCATGCCCAAATCATTGGTAAAAATCGAATAGCACGAGCCAATCGATATGTTTAGTTCCTCAGCAACTTCTCTAACGGTGATTCGACGATTGGCTAATATTATTTTCTTCACTTCATCAATGTTTTCGTCTGTTGGTGATGCGCTCGGGCGTCCGAAACGCATTTCGTCGTTCGCATCTTCTCGGCCCTCTGAGAACATTTTGTACCACCGATAAACGTTGCTTTGGTCCAAGGTAGCTTCACCATATGCCACAGTCAACATTCGGAATGCGTCCGCGCACTTAATTTTGTATTTCACACAAAATTTGATACAGATTCTTTGATCCATTTTTTGGAATAGGCAAAAATCGAAGACAAGACAAAACACGTCTAAACAAAACAGCTGTCAACAATTAACTAAACATTTAAAATGGCCGATTTTTTCAGCATAAGTGAGGGACACGAGTACCAACCTAACGCCACAAAAAAATCGAAAATCGAATATACGTAGCCCGCGGAAATTCAAAATTCGCGATACTTTTTTAACAGACCCCGTATATTTGAGTATATTCTCTGAAAATTTCAAATCGATCCGGCAAATATTCTTGGAGATACACGCATATTTGTAAGGACGCTCGGAGCCGTTACAAAATAGGCGGCCTAAAGAACGGAGTAGCAGCGTGAAACTTTGAACGCGTTTTTCTCAAAACGGTGTTTTCAAAGTCGGTGAGCACGATTTCTCAAAAACAGCTCAACCGATCGGTCTGCAATTTCAACAGAACCTTCTCAGATATATTCTTCAGGTATTGATCGAACGAATAAGATTTCCGATGATTATTTATATTATTTTTAAACAATTAAACGAAAAAAATTTGATCGAAAATTGGAATTTTTTCTCTTTTGAGCCGCCATTTTGCCAAAAATCTAAATTTCGACTATTCCTTCGATCAATACCTAGATTTATTTATCCGTTAATAGAATCTCTTTGGTTTTTTTATTTTTAATAATCCAAACCGGAGATATCGTGCTCACCGTCGGACATCTTTTTTTTTTTGGAGAACCTCCAGGAGAACGTCTACGGGAGCAGTGTAAATCAATATTTTTGAAAATGAAAAATGCCGATGTAGAGTTGAAAGCTACCACTACGTTTATTAATACTTCTTGTATTTGTCAAATCAGATCCCTTTTCAGAAAAAATTCGTAAAAAAACCACTTTTTTTTTGCCTTGCAACTGCGTATAACCAGTTAACGGATAAAAAATATTTTTTCATTTACTGCACGCCAATTTCTTGAAAAATATTGACAATTTTTGTGTATCATTTGTTTGTGTCACACTGTAATATACTTAAAGGAAAAAAATAATAAAGAAATGACGAGGATCCCAGCCAGGTTGAATTGGCGTGGAATGCCCCATAAATATATTAATACCGCACGATTTTATAATGCCACACCGCTTTTCCCCGTCCGGTTGAAATTTTTGCGCAATCCAGGATCGCACTGGGTATATTCCATCGTTAGCATCGCGGAGCCTTCAATCGAAAACACCGTTTAGGTACGTAATATGAAAAAAAAAGAAAAGGAAAATCGAAAATTGTACATCACTTCATCATAGTTTTTGCACATTTACAAATGTTTGTCTACAAAACACAAAGGCTTTTCCCATTCGACTTTCTCATAGAGACAACTTTGTGTAGGCACAAAAATTATGAAGAAGCAACGTGCAAATGTCAATTTGAATGTTTCTTTTTTTGAATCTCGCCCATAAACAATAATTACAAAAATCACGTGTAATTTCGAAGGCTTTAAGGCTTACTTCTACCGTTACATAAGTAGTCTGGTTTTCGTTTTTTTAGATCAATTTAATTCGAATTATTTCAGTCATCAAAATGATTTTGGTGTAAAATAAAATTGGCGAATGCAATTTTTCAAATCACAGTCCTCGATTAATCTGACTATCGGTGAAAACTGCATTACGAGTTGCATTGAATGGAAATTAATGAAATAGATAAAGTGAATCAATAAAAATGGGATTAATAAAAGTCTGATTGTGAATAAAAATGCAATATCTTTTAATGGAATTTTTAAAACTAATACTACATTTTCATTTCCTCAATCAGCGAGCCTTTTGGAGCAATTTATTTACGAACATTTTGTTTTCCCGCTCGAGTACACCATCGGGAGGAGAAAAATTCGTCGCCATACTATTTTTACATACGTTCGTTTATTTTTACGAGTATCGTTGAAAACAGCTCTGTTATTCTAGATCTTTCTCGGTAACGTCGGAAATACGAGTCTTTGCCCGGAGGGGGGCAGGAGCTTGGGAGACAAATTTGCGTCATGAATCTTGACGACTACGAAGATCGCTCGAGAATCTCATGTGTATACTCGTTGGTTGACCTTGATGAGTGATATAGAAACAACTGCGACGACTAATATGTTCGTGATGTGAACCGTCGTCGGTGTTGTTGGCATAATACACATAACAACATCACAGGGGAATCCTCGGGTAGTTCTCTCAAAAGCGACAGATTGCATAATATCGCGCGACGCGATGAGTAATTTCGTATTGTATCTATACGTTTATTTTTTATTTTTTTTCAAACTCATCTCCGTTCCTCCACGAAGCACAAAAATTAATACGGCGCAGAATAAAGTCTTGTTTGTTCATTTTTGTAAACATATTTACGCGTCTCTCACGTCGGAGAATCGGTAACGATCGATTGAGTAATGAAATTGGCAGATAGTGAGATGATCAGTGATTAGCGATGACGTTACTATTATTTAAACGTTTAATATATATACAATAGAATTTTTTAAATATTTATTAATTATTTTAATATTTCGTCGAGCTATCCCCATAACATTTTTCCCCATTTTCATCTTAAATTCACTCTTTTTTTATTCTTTTATTATTCGATATAAAAGTTGAAACAGTTCGACCGTATCAGAAAAAAATGGCCGTGGAACAAAAAGCTGCAGAAAAAATAGCCGGGAAAAAAAAGGCCGAAGAAAAAAGAGCCGATGGAAAAAAAAAGTTAATGTTGAAATAACTGGAACGAATACTAACAGAACACGACACACTACTAACACACCACTAACAAATTAAAAAAACACGAACAGAGCCAAGAAAATTCAAAAGAGCAAAAGATCACTTCCTATTTTTTCCATCGGGCTTTTCTTCCGGGCAATTTTTTCCATGGTCATTTTTTCCTAGATCCCAGTTGAATACAGTAATCGATACGAATATATATCACAAAGAAGACTAATTCCAGTACACCGTCGCCAAGCCCTTGTGTCTTTAAAGTCTCATTACCGTTCTTGCTAGGCTTTCCCACGCACAATCTTATCTTTCTCCAAGTTCAAACTATTTACTTAATATGAAATATTAAGGAATAAAAAAAAAGAAGTTATTAAGCGATAATAAAGCCTTTGACAAACGGGTGTTATTATACAGAACAAAATTCTCAAAGTCTTCCTTTCATTCTTTATCTTCTTAACCGGAAATTAAAACTCTTGTACACGAAGATGAGACACGTTTAAATTCATAACATACAGAACGTTATGAAACTAAGTGGTTCTGTCACGCTACGCGATCTATTGAAATCCTAATATCTTAACAACATTCACCGCAAAGTGTTTCATTACGTCTTCGAAAACACCTTCTAAAGATATCGCCACGTTGCTTTACGATCGTAACAATAATTCCACATTGCGAACCAACAAATTCGTTTATTGTTACGTTGCACTACTATTTCGTTCTATAACGTCTACATATATGTATATATATATATATATATATATATATATATATATATATATGCGCGTCTGTGTGTTTGCTATCTCATGCATGTGCCGAGAAAACGACTACCAACAGAGTGACATTAAACGGAAAACGATGAGCCGCGTTGTGTATCACGGAAGGTTCCATCACCGTTGGTATGTGCCGTCTGGTGGCCGCGAAGTTGCGCGACGTCGCGGATCGTACAAGGACAAGGCCACGTGGTCACGGGCAACCGAGCGAACTTATCGTATCGACTTCGAGTCACGTTTTTTATCTCTCTCTCTCTCTCTCTCTCTCTCTTTTTCCCTCTTTCTCTCTCTTGACTTTGCAAATCGTCGTTTAAACCTCTCGCTCCTCATAGATGAACAAAAAATTATTCCTAAACCTCGATTCCTGATCTCCGAAAACGTACTACGCGCCCCAAAATGCGATGACAAGTTCCATATCGTTATTTATGTTAAAATATGTACAATCTCGATTTACATTAAGGGGGGAAATAGGGTTAGAAGGTTCAAAAAATCGATTTTTTTTTAATTTCATAAATTGTTAGTAAAACTATTGAAAAATATGTTCCCAAAATTTTAAATGAAAATTCCGACTCGTTCTATTGTAATAAGCCATTAAAGTGAGTAGCTCTCCTTCAGGCCCCGAGCGCGCCACGTTTATAACCGAGCGGTCACTATTTTTTCAAACGCGTTATTCTGAAAACGACTTTTTTTTAACTTGCGTACACGCTAGTTTGAAAAGTTTTCAACCAATCGTTTTGAAAATTGGCAGTTACTTTCTTCATAGTATTGCGCTCTATATGAACCTAAAATCGGAATATTATCATTATTTAAAATAATTTTTTTTTGCAAATAAAGTTGTAAAAAATGGCAAAAAATCATGCTTTTTTGTTTTGACCCCTGTAAAAAATTCAATTTTCTATTTTTTTGATAGCATTTAGGTTCATATAGAAGAGAGACATATAATAAAAGTAAATTCCAACCTCGTTTGATTTCAGATGAAAATTGCGGTTTCCAGAATGTACGCAAAATGCTGAGTCTGATTGTGACCTGCAATATGGGGTCGCTAATATCCCCGGTGTTTTTCAAGAAAATTCTTCAAAAATTTTATAGTATATACTTAAATATATGTATAAAATATTCTCAAAGTTTCAATAAATTATATTAATTTTTTATACTATAAAAAAATTCATAAAAATCATTGAAAAAACGCTGTCCTAACCCTATTTCCCCCCTTAAAGCATTATGTCATAGGGAATTGAAGGATGTTTTTCAGCTGACTTATCACACATTCTGTTCTATTATACTAGATAAGACCACTATACCCTTGGATGAAGTGACTTTTATTTTTATCTCTTACTTCTTTTTTATTTTTATTATTTTCGCTTCCTCATAGAAGATGCTTTGGTTTCATTGACAGGAAGAAAAAAAACGTGTATTTTAATGTCACCGTATTTAAAATGTTGCAAAACATCGGAAAACACATTTACAAAAAATTTTCGGATATGCGTGTGTGTCTGATAAGGGTGGAAAATTGAAACTTCGCTGAAACTTCGAATTGGTTTGAGCTTTCGAGCGGAAATTATTGTGACGATTGATTAATTTTTTTGGATTCTATATAAGATTTTGAACATTTTCGAAAATGTCTGCTTTGAGAAAAAACAATGTTTGTGACTACCCAAAATGAAATCTGAATTAATGACAATTTTTTTTTGTATTTCCTGTTATAATTGTAATTTCTGTTTTTATGATAGAACCACAAAGGGAACGAAGATATTAAGAATTCGAACGAAATACCGTTGAAATTAACTTGTGAAAAAGAATAAAATTAGCCACATTCAATTACTCTATATTAATATCGATAAAATTATATTTCAAAAATAGTTTTCGTCCGAAGAAAGTTGTAATTTATATATTTTTCTTACGACACGACAATTTCATCCTGTTATTGTACGATCTGAATAAATTTTTATATTCATTCGATGATTTTCGTTATACAAAATTCCAAGTAGAGTTGTATATGATGGAGAGCACATTAGCCTCGACCCAAAGAAACAAACACATGGGAGGACGTGTCAATTATGAAAAAGTCTGTATGGACAAAATGAGAAAATAAAATAAAAAACGAAACAGAAAAACGAGAGAAAAAAATAACGAACAAGGAGACGCACAAGGATATTATTTAGGTCAATTGATAGCGCGTCGCGCGTGTGGTAAAGCAAATTCCGATGACGGCGTACGTATAATATATATAACTCATAGAACATATATGTATATAGAGAGGGAATCGTGGTACGAGTTTTAACGGAGAATATCTGCGGTGTGTTCGAATTTCATAAGCTGTACGAGAAAGAACGAGAACACTCTTGGTGTGACCGTCGGCGTAGCGACGATTACGTAAATGTAAGCGTGCTTTGCCCTTGTCCTCCCACGTAAATCATCGATTCTATTCGTACGATATTCTTTTTGGATTACGATTATTATCATCGATTATCCTTGCTCCGATAGGGTCATAGTTCCTGGTCATGGTTCCTGATTCTCTTTATTCGTATAGACATACGTCCGCCCATATATATTATATTCTTCCTCCAAGAGGAAGCCAAAATTGAAAAAGCGTCTTTTGCTCATAGTGGGACAAGTATTTAAAAAATCACTGTACCATCGGTTTATAACAAAAGCATTGAACGTTTTATCGATACATCTAGCAAATGAAATGAAAATAATTAAAAGACAAAAAGGTAATGGTGCATTTTTTTATTGCCACGACTTCATTCCTCCCCTGTTTTAATGTCAGAAGGCATCGCGATTAATCGAACTAATCTTTGAATATTCATTTCAATATATAGTATACTTTTGTAAGCGTTACACGCATGGAAATAATTGCAAACTGGTGAGTATCGGAGAGAGAGATGATGGACCGAAGCTGATCGCAACGGGGCATAATGGCAATAGCCAGCAGCTAGCCTCGACGTCGTCCGATAACGAGGAAAGATTAATTCCAAGGACAAGGTCAGTTGAGCGCTTCGCTCCGTGCTTGTACAGCAGCGTGTCCGCGATTCAACTATATATATTGTATTATAACAGATATATACTGTGTACTCGATGCATCCACGTCATGTGTAAATTCACGATTTAAACGAGAGCGTACAACACCCGCCCGCGATTGAATGCTGCAACGAATATGTGTAAATCGTTCTATATCGCAAGCGAATTACAATAAAGACGACTGATTGCTGTCAATAAAGAGAAGCCGCATATAGCAACACGTTGTGTTCTCGTTCGAACGACGAATTTGAAACAAAGAAAATTACGAGTCAATTCTCCTTTAAGGGCTCACATACCCGTGCGCTTGGTGGTCCATTTATAGCCGTAAAAAATAATGTTAATATGAAAAAAAAAAAAAAAATGTTTTTGATTTTTTTTTCTTATAGTTGAAAAGTTAATAAAAAATGTGAAATCAACATATTAATTGGTTTTTCACCATATAACCTTTATAATAATTTTCAGAATTTATTCGATTTACAGCGCGCGCAGGGGCATGTGAGCTCTTAAGGGAGTAAATAGGGCTAGGACAGCGTTTTCTCAATGATTTTCATGAATTTTTTTATAGTACAAAAAATGAAAATAATTTATTGAAACTTTGAGAATATTTTATACATATATTTAAGTATATACTATAAAATTTTTATACATATATTTAAGTATATACTATAAAATATGAGCGACCCCATATTGCAGGTCACAATCAGACTCAGCATTTTGCGTACATTCTGGAAGCCGCAATTTTCAACTGAAATCGAACGAGGTTGGAATTTACTTTTATTATATGTCTCTCTTCTATATGAACCTAAATGCTATCAAAAAAATAGAAAATTCAATTTTTTACAGGGGTCAAAACAAAAAAGCATGATTTTTTGCCATTTTTTACAACTTTATTTGCAAAAAAAAAATTATTTTAGATAATGATAATATTCGGATTTTAGGTTCATATAGAGCGCAATACTATGAAGAAAGTAACTGCCAATTTTCAAAACGATTGGTTGAAAACTTTTCAAACTAGCGTGTACGCAAGTTAAAAAAAAGTCGTTTTCAGAAAAACGCGTTTGAAAAAATAGTACCAAGAAAAACAAGCAATATGGGGTCGCTAATATTTTATAGTATATACTCAAATATATGTATAAGATATTCTCAAAGTTTCAATAAATTATATTCATTTTTTATACTATAAAAAAATTCATGAAAATCATTGAAAAAACGCTGTCCTAACCCTATTTCCGCCCTTAATGGGCGAAAGTTCCCAAAATTAAAAATTTTGGGAACATATTTTTCAATAGTTTTACTAACAATTTATGAAATAAAAACAAAATCGATTTTTTGAACCGTCTAACCCTATTTCCCCCCTTAAGGGAGACTTCGGTGAAACAGTGAGATAAAAAAATAATTTCGTACAGGTGGGAGATAAAATTTCTTGAAACGTTCGTGAGCCTTCGGTAAATTCAAAAAGTGAGCCTGATTTGTAATGTTCGAATACCAAAAACTATTTGGACCTGTGACCACAGGTCCAAATGATACATTTTAAATTTGAATTAAATGATAAATGGTTAAATGATAAATTTGAATTCATAGAATATCAATAAAAGAACAATATGAGTAATTTCTCATAAAAATTAATCCACATTTCACTTAAATATTATTAAGGAAAATTTGGCGGATAAAAAATTGTGGTTAATTTCGAAAAAAACGTACATTATCCTATGGTATTCGCGGTTCGTCACTGTTTCTTTGGAGCTTCTACAAACGGAACATTTTTCTACTTCATTACGAAAGAACCGAAGAATGATTAAGAATGATCGGTTTCAGTATCAGTTTTTTTTTTCTTTCCGAGAACTATTTCGAAATGTGCTTTTGGGAACGTCAAGGGGGGAACGACCTGGTACGAATTATTCTTTGATCTTATGTATATATTCATAAAATTCCAAGAATATTTCACGGAAACAGAAAGAGAGAGAGAGAGAGAGAGAGAGATCTTGCGTAAGGTCGCATATCATAGTGAGAGATTGACAAGGCTAACCCTTGAGAAAACTTATTAAAACATCGGATTTCCGAAGGCGGAAACCTCGAGCGTTACGTAAGCCTCTCGCTTTTATCTGTTTACCAATTTATCATCAAAGTCTCTGGTTTTGACGTTCGTCTAATGTCTCATGTTTTTAAATCTTAAGTTCGATATCATAGGGTATTAATTCGCGTATTTGTCGACGAGATATTCCGTGAAAATCAACGATTATTATTACGCGCCAGCGAAAAAAACAAACACATGATAAAAACGTGATACGTAAAAAAATATTGCGCCACTGTGTGAAAATATGACGATATCCTTCGATGTATGGGAGGAAAAAAGATTCGAAGCTTAAAATGACGTGTTATACACACACGAGCACACACATACATAAGGAAAGACTTTGAGCGCAATAATAACGAGTTAAATGAAATTAAGGTGGGCCCCTACGTTATTCGAACTCACGCATAAATTTATATACATATACATTTATATATATCATCCGGTTGTTCGACCCTTGTCCAAGGTTTTTCTCGTCGAGGCCACAGACCTGTCGACGACCGGGACCGAAGGAGCCCTGAAATATTTAAAAAAAACAAAATGTGTGCCGGAAGTTACGAAACGTTGATGCGCATATCGTCAGCTTATGTACACGAGATACGCCGCAATTTTCTATTTGTAACGATTGCTAACAAACAAAAGGGCACAATCGACATTATAATTCACGTGCTAAACCACGTGGGTTACGTTTTTCGTTGCCTCACACTCCATATATGCGTATAAACGTCGACGCGGAAGTGACGAGGTTTCTTCAACGAAATGTTTCTACGCCAATGACGGAATCGATCAACCTGTGGACACTGCTGTTACACTTGAACTTTCGTCACACAATTTACATTTCTTTTTTCAATTGTTTCATGTTTTTGGGAGATTTTTTTATTTATAGTTACCAAGGATACAAACGTGGAAGCGCGAGCTTTCCTCGTGGTTACTCGCGACCGTGAAACCTAATTCTGGAAATTGCTCGGATTTCGGTTGTCCCTTGTTAATGACGTCGTGCTGTTAACAAACCCGGGCAACATGAGACTCATCATATATATATTATAGATATATAACCAGTCACGTGGACTTCAATATTAAATCACGTGAAAATTCGAGAAATCCGGCAAATGTAGTAGGAAAAATAATTTTTTTTTTTTCCAACGTTCTGTTCAACTAAGCTGTACAACATTCGAACGATTTAGTGCCGAAAAATTCGACGAGGTAAAGTCTGCGATATGTTGTAAATTAATCCCTGTCACTCATCACTGCTAATAAACGACTGTAGACATTTTTCACACGAGTTAATTCGACACGAGTTTCGTGATTTAATTGACTCAAAAGTGCTCTGTTTCAATTCACCTCCGGTTATAGAAATACACGAAAAGTAATACCGAATATCCGCTTTTTATGAAATATATTCAACCAATATCAAGAAATAATTTTATTGACAATCTTATAACTAATTTTTCTAATTTTTAATAAGTTTTTTTTTTTCGTTGAATTGGATGAGAAAAAAATAGTTGAATTGGATTTTTAAAAAATCAACATTGACTTTAAGGGAGAACACCACTGTGACCCCCTGTTTTTTTTTCACATTTTTCAAGAATTTTTTTTTGTGGGCAAAAAAAGAGATATTCGAAAAAAATGTTTGGGTTTTGTTCCTTGTTTATTAATGTATCAAAAAACATTTTTTTCACATTTTCCACGCCGCATGGTGGCGCTGGGGAAGCTCTCGCGTCAGGTGCTGTCATTTCCGCGGCACGCAGCAGAACTCTCTTCAACGTCGATCTGAAGAAAAATACCGAGTGTTTTCGTTAATAATATGATATTTTGAAGAAAAGTACACAGGGAATTGGAAAAATATTGTTTTAAAAAAAATAGGCACGCCTTTGAAATTAACTTTAATTTCAAAGGCGTGCCTATTTTTTTATTTTATTTTTTTTATTTTTTTATTCTATTTTTTAAAATATTGTTATTGGTTTTTGTGGAAGCCAGGTGAATAAATGAGACAGACTTATATATGAGCAATTGAACTTATTTTTTTATTTTATTTATTTTATTAGAAGTGTTCTCACTTCGAGAGCAGTCGGAGAACAACTGAATAAAGAACGACGAAGTCTCAAAGACCACAGTCTATATACCATGGTTTCTTTCTTACCAGGCTTTATCATGTGTTTATATTATTTAGTAAACATTCGTATGGAGTTCGTCGTAAGACCTCACAAACGGTCTCTCCAGGAAGTGTGATCTCATAGTATAATAATTCTATGTTATATAGTTCAATAATAATATCGTATTGTTTTTGCTCATTTCAATAATTGTTTTAAAAAAAATAGGCACGCCTTTGAAATTAACTTTAATTTCAAAGGCGTGCTTATTTTTTTAAAACAATATTTTTCCAAATCCCTGTGTACTTCTCTTCAAAATATCACATTATTAACGAAAACACTCGGTATTTTTTTTCAGATCGACGTTGAAGAGAGTTCTGCTGCGTGCCGCGGAAATGACAGCACCTGACGCGAGAGCTTCCCCAGTGCCACCATGCGGCGTGAAAAATGTGAAAAAATGTTTTTTGATACATTAATAAACAAGGAACAAAACCCAAAAATTTTTTTCAAATATCTCTTTTTTTTCCCACAAAAAAAAATTCTTGAAAAATGTGAAAAAAACAGGGGGTCACAGTGGTGTTCTCCGTTAAGGTAATAATCTGGTAACTCAAGCCGATTTTCATGTCTTTTTTGGAGGGCGTTTTTTTGTAGGAAAATAAAAATGAATCGTTTTGGATATTTAGGATGTTTTTATTTACATTGTAAAGATACAAAAAAAAAAAATTTGTTGAAAAAATTTATTAGTTTGTTATTATTATTATTGATCGAAGTTGGCACCTCGAAAAAAAAGCGCGTGGGTGGCCCCGGTGATTCTGGCTCTTGATGTTATCTGAAATAAAAAATTCTTGATAATTCTTAATCTATAGACATGTCATTCTGGTCGGAACTACTGAAGTTAAATTTCATGGATAAATAACAAAATGGCGGACTTTGGAAAAAAAAGTCCTTTTATTTTGCCCGCCATTTTGTTATATATAGTATTTGACTTAAAACCAATGTTGATTTTTTTTCCGAACTATTACCGCGGTCTCCCCTAAATTGGAGCGTTTGTAAAAAAAATAAAAGTAATGACTACAGAAATTTGCGTTAAAACAACAGATTTAAATATCTTTCGAGTAGTGTACAAGCTTATATAATATTTCTCGAGGGCTTCTGTCATTCGCTGATCCAACTTGGAGAGTTGCTAGTCAAAATATATCTCGCGATCTTTACGAAGGACCCCTTAAAACTGTGGCTCGTTGTAACCAATAATATATCTATATATTGCGTAATTAATACGGCGCGTTATCGTCCGTTGACGTTCGCAAAGGCGTCCGTCGTTGTCTGCTATCAAAATTCGCGCATTAGCGAAACGATGTTTAACCGATGATTGATAGTGCTGATTTATTTTTCGCGATAGCGCAATTGTTAAACTGGGTCGATCGTTCGATGTGCCAACAGACACATATACGACGCCATCAAAAATCTTGGATCAAAGTAGAGCATATACGGCGTGTTTGAAGAAAAAAAAACCAAGTGGCTCAACGAAATCGTGAAAGATTATATTCCATTCGACCTCTCGCAGCGTAATTCCGTCTGCGATTTCGTGCTCTAGCTAATAATAATATACAAGCATATGTATATACAACTTCAAGCTCGCCGTTTTATGTAGGTGTATACGTGTGTGCATACGTGGGAGTACTTTGGAGGACAAAAACCTCTTAAGAAAATAAAATAATATTTTCGTGGTACAAACTTCCCACCTTGACTGAATTGTTCCTATAGCCAATGTTATGTACGATTTAAGGCAGTTCGTAGAATTGCAATTTTCTATAAAACATAAAAATCTTTGTGTAATGCATTTTTAATAGAAGTTTTGGGACTCTTCCAGGAAGCAAAACGTTCCTTTTTCAATCGCGAGCGACATACTGGTTAATCTAAACTTTTTGACAACAATATTATAGCGGTATTTTTTAGCATATTTTCGTGACTCGACCCCATCAACAATTGAAACTCTGCCTATGAAACTTGTTTTTAAATAGATCTTTAGGTCAGTGTGACTTTGAGAGCCCCTTCTGAGAGCCAGCGAAGGTCCTTAAAGAAAACAACTGCATATGAAAATAGTTTACTAAAGCGCATTTACGAGACATTTACGAATACGTTACTGCAGCACGTTTTAGTTTCACTGCTATATGCTCGGATGAGTTTCATCCCCGTTAGTGAACTATATGCTGACGCGATATCGTTTCTCGCTAGCTCGTTCTCATCTCGCACTCTGCTCTCTTCTATTGCATTGCGGGAGAAGAGAAGCAGAGACGCGCGTGCCCGCCGCTCGTGTTTCGACGTAGACGAGCGACGAGTCAAGGACGACGATAGCGAGTTTGCAGAGCTTGTTCCTCGCTTCCTAGAACATCGAGAATCTTGATAACGAGAAAGCTTCTCGTAACGAAATCACTATACAGATTACGATATACGACCAAAGAACGAGAGACTCCGGGTTCTCCAAGTTTATACTCGTTTTACGGTTGAAACGACAGAACCGAGCGAGTAACTGGATTAAGGAAGCTTCAACGATACGGTTGGACGAATCGGAGTAACTAAACTTTCGAAAATGAGTTTTCACGCATTTTCAATGGGAAACTGGGTGAAATCGATATGAATAAAAAAAAGAAAAAAAAAGAATCAATTTGTGTAACAAAAAAAAAGCTGCCTTAATGCCGGTAAATCGCAATACCATTTAAATTTGTTGTATTAGTGCGATTTTCATGAATGACGGGGCTCATTGAGTGTAAATGGTTGAGTTAGTAAGTGACTCACAGTGACCGATGAGTGACAGGTCGTTAAGTTCGTTAAAATATGCTCTATGAATTCGTCCAAACAATTACGACAATACATCATTGTTTAGAAAATAGCAACGATTTGAATAATAAAAATAAAATACTAAAAATTTCATATCGTTGTCGAAAAGTGATTGTGGGTGGAAATCGACAGCAATCGATGCGTGGTCGATACGCGATTCTCGCGTTCTCCTATGTTAGGCAGTATAAGCCAAGGTGGATACTGAAATGGGTGGCCGCTTAATCTTGAATTGGCTTTGGCACGCTGACTACAGAGCGAGGGATAGTTTTTCTGAGTTTCTGATGATAATACAACTGAAATTACAGTAAAATTTAGTCACCCGTATAGGGCAGGTTTTCCGCAGTTTCTCTGTGCCCCCGTACGAACGCGATGCATTAGAAAATAGTGGAAAACACTTTGGGAAGCTCTCAAGGTATCGACATGCGAACAACAGAGAAAAGATGTTAAAAGAAACAAAGAAGCTGAAAATGGTATACAATTAGACGGTTCAACGGTTACAGTTAGACGGTTCAAAAAATCGATTTTTTTTATTTCATAAATTGTTAGTAAAACTATTGAAAAATATGTTCCCAAAATTTTAAATGAAAATTCCGACTCGTTCTATTGTTATAAGCCATTAAAGTGAGTAGCTCTCCTTCAGGCTCCGAGCGCGCTATTTTTTCAAACGCGTTTTTCTGAAAACGACTTTTTTTGAACTTGCGTACACGCTAGTTTGAAAAGTTTTCAACCGATCGTTTTGAAAATTGGCAGTTACTTTCTTCATAATATTGCGCTCTATATGAACCTAAAATCGGAATATTATTATTATTTAAAATAATTTTTTTTTTGCAAATAAAGTTGTAAAAAATGGCAAAAAATCATGCTTATTTGTTTTGAACCCTGTAAAAAATTCAATTTTCTATTTTTTTGTTAGCATTTAGGTTCATATAGAAGAGAGACATATAATAAAAGTAAATTCCAACCTCGTTTGATTTCAGATGAAAATTGCGGCTTCCAGAATGTACGCAAAATGCTGAGTCTTATTGTGACCTGCAATATGGGGTCGCTAATATCCCCGGTGTTTTTCAAGAAAATTCTTCACAAATTTTATAGTATATACTTAAATATATGTATAAAATATTCTCAAAGTTTCAATAAATTATATTCATTTTTTATACTATAAAAAAATTCATGAAAATCATTGAGAAAACGCTGTCCTAACCCTATTTCCCCCCCTTAATAATACACGTAAAAAAAACAATTATGGGTTTGAGAAAGGAGAAAACAAAATTATGTTCTATAGGGAGCTAGTGGATAAGATCCCCATTCTTACTTTAGAAAAATAAAAACATTAATAAACAATAAATTGATTTCAATAAAAATTGTAGCTCGTGCCAATGACGCGTTGAAATAAAAAAAAAACAAAACTTAAATAACAAGACTATTTGTTGTTTAACTAAAAGCCTTTAGCAACATGACGCGCACGTACCCATCACCGTCATTCCACGACCACACGGAGATGAGAGCGTACGCGCGCACCAGGATTCTCATACCTTTATTCCTCCCACCGTCGAGGATTTAATTTCAGGGTAACATGACCAAGGGACATAAAGCGTTTCGACTTTAACGACGAAATTTTACGAGCGCGGTACTTCCCCGATGTAATATTTTACAAAGGATAATACCACGAATATAAGGACCTGAGCGCGGTTACGTCGAAGCTAAAACGTTCAACTAAACAATCTGTGCAGCGACATAAATTGTTCAATCTACGGCGTTATACGTAATTGGCATTCGGATAGCATTTTGCCTGAGGTTTCGGGCATTTCACCGTTGTCTAAAGTAGTCTCATTCGTTTAAAAGTTATTAGCCTCGCGATTTAAAGTACTTTTTAGCGGGTCGGCTAAAGAGAGAATCAGCGACGGCCATTGTTGTGGGAAAAGTCGCAAAGTCGAAAGGAATTTCGCGTGGAACAACAGCCCGATAGTATATAAGGACGGTAAACGATGTTTGTAAGAGCTTGCCGAGAGAAGAACGGAAAATTTCGAAGTCGAAGATGAGCAGGGAGAGAGGAACATGGAACCTCCCGGAGGGTTGTTGGATGGGGATAACTTGGCCTTGACCGAGCTTGATGCCCTTGAACCGAGAACATCAGGGGGAACTCTCTTTCTCTCTTTCTCTGAACTCAACTCGACAGAGCAATGATAGTGTACGTGCGCACTTATATACACGTGTATAAACCTTTTGTACGTACACTCGAGGGAATACGTGCAAAGGGGAAACACGAACCAAGTGGCGCGCTAACCTCTTGAATGCTGCCTGCTGCTCGACTCTCCTCTCGCATATACACTCGCTCTTTGACAGGCTATTTGGTCTAAGCCTCGTGTACCAGCGCGGGATTCCATCTCGTATATTTACTGTTAATGGGAAAAAAACGACTTTCGTAAAAGTCACAAAACTATTTTTCTCCCCCCGGTCCCGTATTAAATTTGAAAAAACGCTAATGAACACTTTATCCTATGAAATGATTTTGAAAAACATGTGGAAGGAGAGTTTTTGTTTGTTTGTTTGAAAAATCATTTCTATAAGACGAATTTTTCAACAATTGAATTAGGTCAGTTGATTAAGAGGACTTTGAAACTGCTCGGTCATTAATTTTCTTTAAAAGTATACTTGTGACGAAAAAAAAACTTTTAAAAATAGTTGTTTACAATCTTTACGTGCGAGCCAAATATATCTTGAATTCTTTTTTCGATATAATGAACGCGTGTCGTTGATGTAGAAAAATATGAATAAGTATAAATTCTCATAGAGATGACTCAATTTATTCCAATTGCTCGGGACATAAATTTTCATCGGCGTCCATTGAGTAATACGTGATAATGAAGAGATTTTGATTACAGAACTAATCTCGTGATTCGTTCGATTGATTCACGAAGCATGTTTATAAATTTTTCTTAAATTGTAACTGTACGACACACTGACTTGTTCCGAGAGACCAATTTTTCTTTATATTCCATATCCAACAGACGATACCACATACGTTTTTCGCATAATATATTAGCGAGCTTAACGCTCGATTCCTGGAACATTAATTGAAGTTTAAGCTCAGTTCAGTCTATCTCAAATCTATACAATAAAAATTGAATCCCGTTTAAAGCGCTTTGGAGGAAACGGGCCTAAGAGGGCCCCAATTGAATTGGACACAGTAAAATATCCTATTTATTTATGATTATACATGAAGATATAATGCCTTAACACTAAACGTACCAAGCGGGGGAGATTCTTTCAAAATTTACTTTAAATTCGTACATTCATTTTTATTTCTCTCGCTCATCGGACTTTCTGTAAATCTGTTTGATTATTTTTATGGAAATAAGAAATTATGTTACGAATTATTGCCTTTAATAATTAAGATTTTCTTTCTCAAAATCAACGTTCATTTCACAAAGGGTAAAATGACCCCTTATGTGCCGGTACGTTTAGTGTTAATCGAGAAATAGGTGTATGTATATATATAAAGCTTGAGATAGGCCATATCCGTGGTAAAACATTCGAGAACTCGTACGTACCAAAATTTTATTGGCTCCGAATCGAGAGAAGAGAGGCTCCCTCTCGTACTCCGCGGGAATCTTCGAAAGGCACTTTGCGGGATGGATTTTTCCGTGCGAAGAGACGAGGGCACGATGGGAGTGAAGGATATATATATATATATACATATAGAGGGAGAAAGATGCCAACGTGTGCCAATGACATGAGGTTAACGTACTTTTTCGTCCTCGAAAAGATCCACGGATTATGTACTTTGGATGAGAGGGCCTCAGAGGGATGGGGGTCTAAAAGGCTCAGCAAAATCCTCGTGGACTTATGTATAAGAAGAGGGGGCTATAGAGAGCGACATCAACTTCCGGCAAAGTTCCTCACGTATACTCCAACGAGAACATACATCCATCGTGCCAATTTATTCGAGTTAGTGAACTACACTTATGTCTCTCTCTCCCTCTATCTCTTTCTCTCTCGTTATTTCAACTTTTTCTTTTTGTTTTTGCTCTCCTTCGATCACTCTTCCTTTCCTTCGAGATAACTTTAGCCATCTTCGAGGATGCTGAACGAGTCGATCGAACGAGCTGAAAATAATTTCGAGTAAAAAAAAGACTAAAAGATATATCCGCGCAATTCCACCTTTTGGTCTTTCCTATTTCGGTCGTATGATTTTTTTGGATTTACGCATATTTCGACCGTTCGACTTTTTGGTGTTTCGCTATTTCGACCCTCGCCCAAAAATCCATCATTATTTATGTTAATCGTAAAAACTATTTAAAAAAGCTTTTCATTCAAATTGTGCCTCTGCTCGGTGCATATTTGCTTCAAGATTGATAAAACAAAAGAAATTCGTTCGAATTAAATAATTTTTATTTCCATTAAACGATATCTCGCCCTAGCCTTGATTTCAAATACATTTTTTTTTTCCTCAGTGGCATACCTCGAATTGCGCCGATCCGTTCTCATCGTTGACTCACACGTTTCGAATATTGTTTGAGAGTCGAGCTTGACGCCTGTGTATGCGTGTGTATATACGCGGAGTCAAGCGGTGACAGGACCGCTCTAGATAACAGGAAATCAGACACTCGTCGATAGCGAGATAGTACAGGGTAATACCATAAGCTCGCGAGTATAACGTCAGGGGAGGGGAAAAGGAAGGCGAGAAATGTTTGTTAATTGTGACACCACATATCGCGCTAATGCGTGTCTCGGTATCGACAAGGATCCCTATATCACACCGATTTTACGCTCTCTTAACGGACTTCAGGGCTACGTCAATTTTTATACTCCGATTTGTATGTGTACAAAAGACACAGGTTCCTAATATCACGTTCCGTTATACATCCGTTGTTTGAAAATTCTCCGATTCGAGACACGGCTGTCTGTAACATTCGCGTACTTGTCGTGGCCTATTTTTACCATGAGGAATACTTTGATCTCTTATGAAATAAACGTTGATGTTTAGAAAGAAATTCTTTATTCATTAAAGGAAATAATTGGAAACATAATTTCTCAGTTTTAATAAAATAATCGAACAAATTTACAGAAAGCCAGTTGAGCGATAGAAATTAAAATGGATGCACGATTTTAAAGTAAATTTTGACGGGAGTCATTTGACCCCACTGGATTCGTTTAGTGGTAAATCGACTTCTCGATCGTCCGATTGCAATCGTATAATGAATTAATGAAAAAAACGTGTCAATCAGTAACTTGCACATTTGCTTCGTCATTATTTTATCTCGCTCACAAAGTACCATCTATAAGCAGGTTAATTTTTCGATTTTGCCCTCCTATTCAGGAAGCAATGTGGAAGTTTCTAATTTCCACTCTTTATTTTCTAACTTCGATATTCAACAATCACAGACTTTTTGTACAATTCAGAAAAGTTTATAGTTTCATAAAATCTAAACTCTATTATCAATTTTCCCCAAATTGGATACCAAATATCGTCTCACGGTACTGTATTCGTGGAACAAAAATTTAGTCCTATGTCTTCGAAGATTGTGAAATTTGGAATGGCTCAGGATTTTGTTTAATGAAAAAAAAATCCTAAATTTCATAAATATCGAACCGTTCCACCGATTCTCGTTAAATTCAATACCAAATATCCTTCGACGATACTGTATTTGTAAAAAAAAACCTAGCCGGATATCTCGAAATTTGCGAAAGTTATCAGAGTCATTTTTCGAAAAAATCGAAAGGTTATAATGACGAAACGCTTCGATCGATTTTGGCCAAATTCAATAAGAATCGTACTTTAATAATGTTCCAATCATAAAGAAAAAAACAAAATTTAACTCGATATATCAATATTTACGTAAGTTCGAGCAACCATAACCATATTTTGACAAATTAAAATCTTGTAAAATTTCACAACCGTTATAAACTTTTTCGATGAGGATTTTCGGACGAATAAAAATTGCAAAATTTCGTAAGATCCTTTCGTAAAATATACGTGACGTGAATATTTCACGCGAAGTATCTAAGCACACACACACACACACACAAAATGTTGACATATCAATGGTTCAACACGAAAATTCCTTTAATTTTATACTTTTATATATTCAATAGGCCCTTTTGGCTATAAGCGATTGATATGTATATATATATGAGATATATGACATAACTACGAGCTCGACAAGTGTCGCACTAGATCTGGTCATATACCTCATTCACGCGAGTCATATAGCCGGGAGCGAGAACGATGAAAAGCGATTGCGTAGCTCGTTAAAATCTTCTTCACTCAAGGACGACATTACCGGCTCTTTCGCACGACACGAATCAGGATCATAAAACTTAAAATCTTTTTATGTAATAGACTCTCGTGTATATATATATATATATCATTCGGAGTATTTGTGCTTTACAGCGAGTAACGTCTGTGGTGTCACTTAAATTTTCTGTATGACTCTTAATTCTTCTCTCATCGTCTATATTGTGACCATGGTCGATGGCCTTGTTGTTTAGGAGTATGATATAAATCTATATAGTCTTCGTAACCTTCCGAAATTGATCTCCCAGATTCTTAACTGTTTTTCGTATCATCATTTATAATACATATACCCACACGCACACACTAATCAATTTCATCCATATCGAGATAACTTTCTTGGTAATCGAGTTTTTACGACGATACAAAATTTTTTGTTTTAACAAGTAAAATATTATGAAGAATTTGTCATTAAAAAATGCGCGTTGGAAATCGCAAACGAATGATCGACAGCAATGTTTTTACGGTCATGTAAACGACATTTAGATTCGAATTAAAAAAAAATCGTGAGTGAAATTCATTTCTTTCGAAATGAACCAAATATTCAGAAAAAAAAAATAGAGTAGCTCCTTAAGGTAGTCTGGTAACTTAACATAACAACTGGCATAAGTAACAAAATGGCGGACTTTGGAAAAAAAGTTTTTTTCCAAAGTCCGCTATTTTGTTATTTATCCATGAAATTTAAATTCAGTAGTTCCGACCAGAATGACATGTCTACAGATTAAGAATTGTCAAGAATTTTTTATTTCAGATAACATCAAGAGCCAAAATCACCGGGGCCACCCACGCGCTTTTTTTTCGAGGTGCCAACTTCGATCTATAATAATAATAATAATAAACTATTAAATTTTTTCGAAATTTTTTTTTTTTTGTATCTTCAATATGTTAATAAAAACATGCTAAATATCCAAAACGATTCATTTTTATTTTCCTACAAAAAAACGCCCTCCAAAAAAGACATGAAAATCGGCTTAAGTTACCAGACTACTACCTTAAATGTGAAATATATCAATCTTTCTTTTTTTGACATGACCGGAAAAGCATTTCCGATAGGATTTTTTGAAAACGTAAAATTGCTGGATATAGTGAAATGGCATAGTTATCATAAGAAAATGTGAATTGAAGCACATGAGCTTTAATTCGCATGAAACAAGTGAAGATTAAAAAATGAATAATTCTCATTCGTTTGAACTAAAATTCGTATGACTAAACCGACATTTCGTAGTAATAAATAACTCATTTCGTCGTATCCAACGGAATACTTGTTGACATTAAATGCATGGTTTTGATTGGATTAAAATTATTATTTCACCGTTCGACCGAATATCCTCGACTAATCATCCAATAATTATTAATATCGTCATTATTGGTACGAAACGTTACTGTAAAATGAACGATGAAAAGGGTACGTACGATGTAGGCAAGTACAGAAGAGGATATATGTGGGGTCGTTGGATGTCAACGGCCTGTTCACTATTCAGCGCAAGTGCGCTGTTCTCGGATCGGGTGGCGATTCGCGCGCGCGGGGGCGTCGCGCCGAGAGAGTGCCAGGGGTCGTTGCCACGGCGCCCGCGGATTGCTCGAGCGCAGCTCCCATTCTATCTCCTCTTCAACTCTTAACAGAGTTCTCTCTCTCTCTCTCTCTCTCTCTCTGATGCATCGTCGTTCTTCTTCGCTCAGTTTCTCGCGTCATTCTTTTGCCCCGCTCTCATCTTATTCTTCCCTCTTCTCTCTCTCTCTCTCTCTGCACACTACGTACTTGTACCGCACGCAGAGAGTAAGCTGGCGAGCCTCCCGAGCAAATACCGTAAGGACCGCTGCTCTCTCTCTCTCTCTCTCTCTCTATCTCATCTGTCTCTCTGGCCTAATGTCTCTAATTATTCTTAGACACTTTGCGCCGAGATGTATCTCATAAATGACGTACATAACTATACATAAAGATGTGCGTGTGTGGGTTTGCGAGATGCAGTTTCGCAACTGTGTTCCGTTTAAAATCTCTTCCTGGATGGTGGTACGGGACCTGCATTCTTGTTAATTACTTTCGATAACTCGAATACGTATTCCAGAGTTCACTGAACTGTTTCCGGATTTTTTTTCTCTTCATTCTTTCAGAATTAACGGGCATTACGTTCGATTTTTATTTTTTATAGAGAAAGTAACATTGACAATGTTACTTTTGTGACGACAAAAAAAAATGGTGACTTCGTTACGTCGTATTATTAAGGGTGGCTTTAGTCGGATTAATCTATTACTAACATATTCAAAATTTGCATGTTTTCAAAACGAAAATAATGCCAATGGTGCTCGACTGAACTCATGTCTATTTAATATATGAAAAAAATGTCGGTGATGTACACAAAATTACATAATCTATAAAATTAAATTTGTACATTTGTACAAAGAGTTTAATTGCTTCCGTCATTTTTGTCTTCACTTAATTGCCTTATTCCTCTGTTACCTTGCCGATATTTATTATGGTACATGTTAACTTAGCTATTTCTTTAATTCATCTTCATTTCCATAATTCTCTTATCGATAATGAGTGCAAACCATTTTTCAATGTTCGACAATTCGTTTTACGTGATTCCGGTCGTTAAACATTCCTAAAGGGTGAGCTATAGCGTGAAAGTGTGTGCTTGGGGTTAATTCGATTGGTGGGTAACAAGTGTCCTCGAAAAAGTCAGATATTTGATGATAAAATTAACGAAAAATTATCCAATCGTTCATCACTTATTATCTTTCTATCTCGGACTTCTCGCACATACCGATTCAGACAATTTTTGCTCGCTCGTGTCAATATAATACATGAAGGCTTTGCCTTGAAAGATATACAGCGCTGGGCCACGTGTTTATCACACGTACGCGCGTGTGGAGAAGCGCGCTGGAATTTCCAGTAGATTCTCTATCGATTGGGCATTATGGCGCGTGTCTCGCGACCAATTTGCATATCGCCAGTTTCTTCACCGCCTCCACGTTCAAATAATCTTCAAGCCATACGTACACTCTAACGCACGCGCCTAATCGACGATATGTTACGATTAGACGACCCGGGCGCGTATGGCTCTTTGAATATCGTTCTGTTTCTCCATCGTTCGCACTCCCGCACATTTAACCTCGGATCTAATAACTCGTCGTACGCGACGCTTTGGTCGAACATCAATAGCATTACTCTTTGAGATTAGATAAGGGTTGTAAATCTCGTTGGGACTCATATTTCATTGCGGGTTGTTAAGGAAAATCGATTATTTAAAATATTTAAAACGAGAACTTCGGTATACTCTCGTCCGCAAGGACTCGCTCGACGATAAAAGCTGAATGAGCGAGAGGCGGGGGGGAGGAGGGACGAAAAAAAAAAAAATTGTGATATAGCTATGGCCCAATCTCGATCAACCGGTTTTCGCAAGAATCACGAACAGCGGTTTCGATTTCGGGATCAATGAGAGCGAGAAATTTTGCTGCACACGCGAACCGGAAGTCAGCCAGGAAATGCTCTGGACAATACTACTGAATATATGTAGAGGTACTGCAGCTACAGTTAATTGGCCAAAAATATCCCAAACCAATCGAATTTTGAATTGACGAACAAACATGACATTCTTCATTGCTCCTAATACTATAATTCGGTTGGTTTCATTACAACGGCGCATACGTTGATTAAGGTAGTAGTCTGGTAACTTAAGCCGATTTTCATGTCTTTTTTGGAGGGCGTTTTTTTGTAGGAAAGTAAAAATGAATCGTTTTGGATATTTAGGATATTTTTATTTACATATTAAAAATACAAAAAAAAAATGTTTGAAAAAATTTAATAGTTTATTATTATTATTATTGATCGAAGTTGGCACCTCGGAAAAAAAGCGCGTGGGTGGCCCCGGTGATTTTGGCTCTTGATGTTATCTGAAATCAAAAATTCTTGATAATTCTTAATCTATAGACATGTCATTCTGGTCTGGAAAAAAAAACTTTTTTCCAAAGTCCGCCATTTTGTTATTTATCCATGAAATTTAACTTCAGTAGTTCCGACCAGAATGACATGTCTATAGATTAAGAATTATCAAGAATTTTTTATTTCAGATAACATCAAGAGCCAAAATCACCGGGGCCACCCAAGCACTTTTTTTCGAGGTGCCAACTTCGATCAATAATAATAATAATAATGAACTAATAAATTTTTTCAAACTAATTTTTTTTTGTATCTTTAATATGTAAATAAAAACATCCTAAATATCCAAAACGATTCATTTTTATTTTCCTACAAAAAAACGCTCTCCAAAAAAGACATGAAAATCGGCTCAAGTTCCCGGACCTTAATGCACATTCAATTATATTGGTTTGTTAGAAACTTCATTCAAGCTAGTAAATCTGACGAAAAGACTAGAAAATTTGGATAAATGATCTATCAGACCCAATCATTCTCAGTTCATTCCTCGTCACTTTAAATAAATTTGATGGATAAATGCGAATATATAGTTACAGTTACCACGAAGATGACTTACGACACCCAATGTTTGCTTCACGAAACTTCCATTGTTCCGTAAATGATCGTCACTAAATAATTTAATGTTCCTACTAGAATCATCGGTTACAGTATAAGTTATGATACGCGAGTAATCAATTTTTTTTATTCTCTCTGTCCACTAATACATTTATTCGCCGATAGAGGGGCGCTGAGGACCGAGATATCTAAATTCGTATCGGCGCTATCTGCTTGCTCTTCCGTGCGTGAATAAAACACCCTATACATTTAGATCCAAGCCCAGAGTATATAAGCACACACGAGAGTCGTTCGGAAGTAACGAGATACAAATAGAACCTAGGGATTGCGATGATGTCGGACGGTAGTGTGTCGGTATAGCCTCTCGATGTACATACACACGTTGCTGTGCGGAACGAGGTGACTGGCCCCGTATTAGGTCACATTTGCGCTCTCGTGAGAGAGCTTCGCGTACCAAACCACGTATATGCGAGTGTGTGTCTGTATAATCTTTGCCTGTATTCTCCCTAGAACACCGACACAGGCACGTGTAGGTACGGCAGCTACCACTGACGATCTCCTACCGGTATTTCGCGGCAAGGCGTTACTCATTGCTAATATACCTTTGACCTCGTCGCGATAAAAACACGCAGCTGGTATTCCACATTCGGCCAGACACATATAATATAAGCGACATTAGCTCGGTCTGAAAAAAAAAGAAAAAAAAAAATTTCAAGAATATAAATAACAAGTGGATATGTGTTACATAAGGAACAGTCGCTATTTCAATAGCGGACTATTCGCATCTTACATTCTCACAGAATCTACATCGAATTTTAGCAAACGAAAGTCTTCAATCCACGTCAATTTACGTTTTAAAATTCGTATGGTTTACTTACTTTCGTCTCTTTAACAATTAATATATACATACAATGAAAAAATATTCTCAATATTTTATCAATTTATCGATTGGCTGTTTCTTGAAATTTTGGAAAATGAACGTGTACACATTCCGTTGTTCGTGTTCGAAATATATATTTTTTCTTGCCATGCTTCACATTACTGTTTGTGGAATTGACGCAATTGTCGCGCTAAAACGTCTGGGCAGAATATATTTTCGTGAAATTACGCAATAAAATTCGCCAATCAAAACGAAACTGTATTTTGCTTTTGCGCGACCCAATTAACTGCGATTTGGCTGAACAGAAATTAGATAATGATGACTAGATATTTCGTAATACTCAACGAAAAGTTTGTCAACATTAAATAAATTCTTCTTTTTTTTTTTTTGTCAGAGTATGTGCAAAGTTCGTCGATCTCTTTGCGGTGGAAAATTTCCTGCCGATAAATTATTCTGTTTTTATTTATTATTTATTCCTTCATTTTCGCCTTTTGTTCAGTAGTCTGGTAACTTAAGCCGATTTTCATGTCTTTTTTTGAGGGCGTTTTTTTGTAGGAAAATAAAAATGAATCGTTTTGGATATTTAAGATGTGTTCATTTACATAATAAAGATACAAAAAAAAACATTTTTGAAAAAATTTAATAGTTTATTATTATTATTATTATTGATCGAAGTTGGCACCTCGAAAAAAAAGCGTGTGGGTGGCCCCGGTGATTTTTGCTCTTGATGTTATCTGAAATCAAAAATTCTTGATAATTCTTAATCTATAGACATGTCATTCTGGTCGGAACTACTGAAGTTAAATTTCATGGATAAGTAACAAAATGGCGGACTTTGGAAAAAAAAGTCTTTTTATTTTGCCCGCCATTTTGTTATTTATCCATGAAATTTAACTTCAGTAGTTCCGACCAGAATGACATGTCTATAGATTAAGAATTATCAAGAATTTTTGATTTCAGATAACATCAAGAGCCAAAATCCCCGGGGCCACCCACGCGCTTTTTTTTCGAGGTGCCAACTTCGATCAATAATAATAATAATAAACTATTAAATTTTTTCAAAAAAATTTTTTTTTGTATCTTCAATATGTAAATAAAAACATCCTAAATATCCAAAACGATTCATTTTTATTTTCCTACAAAAAAACGACCTCCAAAAAAGACATGAAAATCGGCTTATGTTACCAGACTACTACCTTAATTTCCTATTTGATAAGATACTTCACGGAGATAGAGTCGGTTATTTCAGAGGGATTGAGCTCGTGTGTTCCAAAATCGAATAAACCGATAAAGGAAGAGAGAGAGGGAAGCAACCGATATATCGGAAACAAAGGAGGTCGCGAAACTGCGACACGTACGCGGTGGGGGATGAAACGGAGCTTGGCCCTTTCATCCAAGCGAAGAGCTCATCACTCGCCCGGACGAGGCCAAGCCCAAGAGAGAAAGAACGATGAACTCGGTATAGAAGCAAATGTATATGTGTAACACATAGTGGCACTACGATAGGAGTAAAGAAGATAGAACGAGCGAGAGTAAAATGCGAGAGTTTCCTAGCTCTCGGGATTCGGTATAGTGGCGATGGCCGGTGGATTACTGCCGCTACTACTACCAGTACTACTACTGTGGCGTTCCGTAGCGAACGGGCGAACTAGCGGGAGAGAGAGCAAGGGGGAAAAAGCTCGTAGAGAGCAGGCGAGAGTACTCTCTTTCTCTCTTTCTGTGTGTTCTCGGGAGCAATGACCGACTACTCGCGGATTCGCCGAGCAGGGAACTCCGAGAGCGTTTCACCAGCCTTCCCCCTCTCTCCCTCTCACGCTCTTTTGTGGTTACCGGTGCTACAAGAAGTGCAGTATATACGTGTACGCGGCAATTTACGGTAGGTATTCTCGTTGTGTATCGCAAGCCTCGCATTCAATCAGCCTATTCGCGATTTATCATTCCAATTTACATTTTGTATCTTAATGTTACGTCACGTAATAAGCAACGTGATCGTACGGACACTGTAACCTCGATTCTGACAATTTTTCACACGCTCGACCACTTTTTCAAATCCTACTCAATTTATGAATTTAGAAATGAT
Organism: Oxytorus armatus; assembly: GCA_958009045.1. Taxonomy (NCBI): domain Eukaryota; kingdom Metazoa; phylum Arthropoda; class Insecta; order Hymenoptera; family Ichneumonidae; genus Oxytorus; species Oxytorus armatus. Next base: position 6,797,301 of record OY253751.1, on the reverse strand, counting down.
CGATTAAGTATTCATTTTGTGCTGACCACTTTCAAAGTTGTAGAACACTTATGCAATGCCTTTTAGAATAAAATTTTCCATATCTTCGTCATTAGTATTCCTTATTTTTAATAAAGTATCCGGCTTCATGGTATTAGTCATCTAATGCGTGAAATCTGATGACTGGAAAATTGGAACAGCATCACAGATGACTTATCGATCTGCAATAATTCAACAATTTTTCCGACTTTGAATCCTAATGAATATTCGCGAAACTCGTCACCGCACGTTGGTGACGTGTTAAACAAAGCGCAAAAAGGCCGGTAATTGGCTGGGAAAATTGAGCGACTCATCGGAAGTTCGACGAAACGATGCATCGAAGAAGAGTCGAAGAGAGCGGTTTTGACGATGACGCGCTAAAAACTGTAAGAGGGTGGCAGTTAAGATCTCGGTCGTTGATCGTCGATGAAGTAAAATATACCGGTTACTCCGAGGTCGTAGTACTATATATATATATTAAATTATATATATATGTAGTATATAGTACACAGCCAGCGTGTGAGACACGCGGTCAACGACCGCCACGAAGCAGGCGCCGTCCATTTCTACCGACACATACATCGAGTCGAACGTCCTCGAAGTGGAACGACAAGATACATGTCATATATATATATATAATGTATATACGAAATGTATATGATTCCTCCCGGTCCGAAAATCGCAACCCCTTTTTTCGGTCATCGCTCTTTGCGAACTCGGTTAAGCGCTAATCATACTTTACTTGAGATAAAACGTTGCGGGCACTAGTCAAACGAGTGATAAATTTCGAAAAATTATTTTTACAAACTTTGATGGATCGTCCGACACAGCAATGATTTGTGATCTCTTACAGCACGTCTTCTCGAAGGACAAAACCATTTTAGAAAAAAATGAATTATTCACGAATAAGTTTACGGAATTATGTTCATTTGTGAAGAATGAACGGTTACGAATAGAATGGCAACAGACTGGGAATTCCAACTTTACCGAGAAGAAAGATTACAGGCATTTCGGTGGACCGATTAATTTTTCGGCAAAAGGGAAATAACAAAAAGGTTGGATTTTTTAAATTTCTGTTTAGGACTCCATAACGATGTATCATGCTCATTCAGAATGGATTTTTCAACTCCATCGGGAAGCAACGTTACAGCGATTTTAATGAAGCCACTTCAGTTTGGCCGAAATGCAAAAAAATGTTGCATTTTTTAATTTTCTTTTAGGACGCTATATCGATGTATTTTGACTCGCTGATTACTAATTCAGTAGCCATTTCTTGAATAAACTCGAAATTTCATTGAAAATCGTACAAAAAGTGATTTTTTTTCGTTTTTCGCCTTTTTCACATTGATATTTTGAGATTTCGACTAAAACTGGGTGTTATTCGTAATCAGCGGAAAATTTCCGATCGATTAGAGTATCAAAACATTGAAAAAAAAATAAAAAATAAAAAAAATTTCATTTTTTGCCTACCTTTTCGGAAACTAAAAATGTCGAAATTTCAAATGATCATAACCTGGCTCTCGTTTCATCGATTTTGGGTTTCCACGAGCGTTTTCAAAACGTCTCGAGTAGACTTAGAGAATGTATTTTGGATCATCCTGATATCTCAATTATTGTGGCCGTGAGAGCAGGTTGAAAATCAGCGAAAAAAATGAGAAGGGGTATGTATGGAAAAATTCGCAAAAATCGATAGACCAACTTTGAAAATCTCTGAAAAATCGAAAAAAAATCGTAGCTCAATAAACGAAGCGGCATTTCAAAGGTTGAACGGTTACGAAAGAATTGAGCACAGAATGGGGTTTCAACTCCATCGGGAAGCAACGTTACAGCGATTTTAGTGAAGCCACTTCAGTTTGGCCGAAATGCAAAAAAATTTTGAATTTTAAAATTTTCTTTTAGGACGCTATACCGATGTATTTTGACTGGCTGATTACTAATTCAGTAACCATTTCTTTGGGAGACTCGAAATTTTATTAAAAATCGTCCAAAAAGTGATTTTTTTTCGTTTTTCGCTTTTTTCACATTGATATTTTAAGATTTCGACTAAAACTGAGTGTTATTCGTAATCAGCGGAAAATTTCCGATCAATTAGGGTATTCCTACGGCCCTATAACGATAGATTCAAATATTCGAATACACGAACCATTAAATTGAAAATCAAACGATTTGTTTAATTGCCCGACGTTAAAATCATTGCGCCGCATAGATCTAAGAATTTTTAAACAATGTTGCAACGCTTTCAGGGTCCTCGAACCTTCAGGGGGTCAGAGAAAAGATTAGAACTGTACCGAATCGTCATTCGGTATTCTCTCGTATTTCCTTTCAATGTTTTCATTCTTTCCTTTGAGCCACCACGGGCAATGAACTCTGTTCATAGCTGCCATCAAACCTTGGAAACGAGGAGGGAAAAAAGAAATAACGATCAAGAGGATGAACCGTTAGCGCACGCGAAGCAGCACCAGAGAGAGAGAGAGACAGACTGTGGGGGCCGCGGAACGTCTCTCATTCCGTAATTACCACACTCTGTACAGTAATGTACAAGTCGGTCTTAGGGTTGTTTACGAGGACGAACTGAGATTAAAAGAAAAAAAAAACATTCGGCAAGCTTCGAAGACATTTGGTTTGGATAATGCAAAATTCCAAAATTTAGTGATTTATTGCGGCAAGGAACATGAAACAAGGTTCGAGTCATTAGGCAGTGTGGAAATTCTCTATGCAGAGAAGGATCTCGAGATTTAAGGATCTCAAATCGTCTCAAAAAGAACGTTTTGCTTCCTGACAGAATCCTGTAACTCCTGTATTTATTTTGTAAGCGCATTTCCATTTTTTTGGCATTTCTGTAAATTTTGCGCCCTATTGGAAATAAACTACTGGACAGATCAGTGTCTATGAAATCTTAAGTTCTTTGTTACAACCTCGCTTACGTCATAAGCGTTGGCATAATCAATACCAACACTACTTGGAATTATAACAAAGCGATGATTCACCGGAATTGGACATTTTTCAAAATAAAAACGCGATTGTATATACTACCCTGTGACTTTTGCTGTAAATTTCTGTTACATGAATTCAGGTCGCACAAAATCGATATATCATGTATTGAGAACACTCGGTTCCGAGTCGCGATCACCATCGAGATGATTTTCTCAGTACAAGTTTCGACCGATAAATCTATAAGCCAAAAAGACGCGGTTGTGGTTTTTACGATCAAACGCGAGAGAGAGAGAGAGAGAGAGAAAGGCTCTCGTTGATCGGTGGCCGATAATTACGAGTAAGTGTCCTTCGGATTATGAGCTCGGCGAGATCTCGAGGAAAATAACGTTCGATTTCATCGAAATCCGGTCACTGACCGAGAATAAATGTATAGTATACGATTGCCAGAGAATGTTTCGATACGACAAGTATGTCGTCATACGGTTAGAAAAACAAACATGATCTTTTGATTATGATACACTTATATAACAATTTAAACGTTATTTATTAACTAATAAAAAAAAAAATTTTAATGAATAAATATATCGTTTAAGTAATATTCTCAAAGATTTTCCTCAGGTGAATTTACCTCAGTCATCAAATTTTATAAGATGATTAATAGGGTATAACGATCACTAATAAAATATAGACAGTCCTAAATAAGATAATCTTTAAATCGCGAGATAAGAGAAAGGCTACGATGAGATAACGCCTCCTATAATATATCTATTAACAAACGAGTATAAAAAAAGAGAAGAATTTCTTTCGTCAGCATCCGGTTATGATGCAAATGAGCATTACGAAACTGAGTGATAGATTTTATTGTTTTTGTTTCATTCTTCCGGGAGGACGAACGACGAAGGGATGGATCAAACGAGATGAAGGAAATCAACGCGCCAGGGGAGATTCATCATACGCTGACATCACCCACAATTCGTTAATCGAAAATACGCACTAACGAATATTACCTAGCGTCACATAACAATACACATATGTGGTGTTTTTCGGTTCAAGAGCCTTCGGCCACGTCGCAACCACGTCGCACCACGTATATACGCGTGTAAAAAAAAACCACACACAAACACACAACCCAAAGTTATCTGTTTCGGGTCTCCCCCCCTTCTTCTCTCGCTCGTTCAAACATTGATCGGACTCCTGGAAATTTCCATCATTGTTTTCTCTCACTCTTCAAGTCCTCTGTCACGTTATTTCCTCACCTGATTCTACAGAATATTAACGCTTAACGACGTTAACTCGAGGCTCAAGTGACACTAATATCGAATAATGGACATTCCGGCGTAAAATTATTTCGTTGAAAGAAAGAAAAATTGGAAATTCTTTGATTCAAGTAGAAATATTTATTTAAACTGTATTTTTCAGGAACCCCAGAAACCCCAATTTATTTCCACGATTTGTTGAAAAGAACGGATTTTCATCAAAATATATTGAAAAATGATCAAAACTACTTATTTTTTTTATTCAAAAAAGAAGTAAATTTCGTTTCGACGATATTTTTGTATCAATTCGTGGTTAGACAATCAACGTTGGATAAAACGACTTGACTGAGCCAACGGAGGGAAGGAAAGGGGGTAAGAGATAATGTTAGGTCGGTGTGCTATACATATAAATTGCCAGCGAGAAGGAAACGAAATATTTTAACTCTAGCCAAGACCTTGTAGTCTTGACACTGTCGTTTATTGATAGGACCTCGGCTAGTCAACGTGTGACGCAGTCGAAAAATATCTATAGAACAAATACGCGTGTATCATCGTATACATAGTTCCAAGATCTATATAGACGAAATTGCGGGGGAGCGTGTGCTCGATGAGCGAACCTTGAACCGTTTCTACGACGCGTGAATACCACGTTGCTCAGAGAAGAGAGTGATCGATCGGGAATGAGATAGAAAAGACACGCGTTCAACCGAAAAAAAATATCCAAACGGGGAAGAATAATTTTTGTTAAATGATTCAACGTTATAAATGTAGAACGATCCAACGTCATTCAAGCCACCCACACATGACGAACCCTTGGAGAAGCAAATAATTCGATAATATAAACTATGATTGGACTCTTGAGAAGAGATTTAAGGAGATTCACAAGGTAAAGTGAACATGCACAGAAATTTCTGTTTTTTTTTTAATTCTTTTACATTCCGTATAAGAAAATGGAGAGAAAAAAAATTAAAAGATAGGACATTAATAGAAGGCATTTAAGGTAGTAGTCTGGTAACTTAAGCCGATTTTCATGTCTTTTTTGGAGGGCGTTTTTTTGTAGGAAAATAAAAATGAATCGTTTTGGATATTTAGGATATTTTTATTTACATATTAAAGATACAAAAAAAAATGTAGTTTGAAAAAATTTAATAGTTTATTATTATTATTATTATTATTATTGATCGAAGTTAAATTTCATGGATAAATAACAAACTTTGGAATGACAAACCTTGGACTTTGGAAAAAAAATTTTTTTTCCAAAGTCCGCCATTTTGTTATTTATCCATGAAATTTAACTTCAGTAGTTCCTACCAGAATGACATGTCTATAGATTAAGAATTATCAAGAATTTTTTATTTCAGATAACATCAAGAGCCAAAATCACCGGGGCCACCCACGCGCTTTTTTTCGAGGTGCCAACTTCGATCAATAATAATAATAATAATAAACTATTAAATATTTTCAAACAAATTTTTTTCGTATCTTTAATATGTAAATAAAAACATCCTAAATATCCAAAACGATTCATTTTTATTTTCCTACAAAAAAACGCCCTCCAAAAAAGACATGAAAATCGACTTAAGTTACCAGACTACTACCCTAATATCACTGAGTTTATTACGGTTGAAGCAAATGCCGAAACGCGACTTGCCTCGCACGTTATCCGCACCGCGCGAAGAGTTCCCTTGCCGCACCCCAGCTAACCTGGTGAACCTTAAGGGTAGAATTTACACGTGCTATTGATATTTTTCAATAGCTGAATTATTGATCGCGTGCAATTTTCTCGACTAATTCGGAAAGTTCATTAGTTACCGTTGAAAAAAGAAAAAACACTAATTCGCATGCCTCTATATTTCTCTGTCAAAACGATTTACTGTGCTGTTGATGGGAATACGCTAGGACGTATATCTCTTGACACGCGCTACCGTTTCTCATCGACACGCGCGATTTCAATTTTCGTGATAGTTTGCTAAGCTGACAATAGCACAAGGTCGAAAGCTAGACGATCGAAACGAGGAAAAAGAAACGAAATTTGAATGAACATCGACGTTTGACTATCTCGCAAGGGGATTAAAACATTTTTGAAAACTTATACCTACTTCCGAACCACGTACGAACGAAAATGAATATAGACATTTTTGTTTCCTCAAAGGTTTTTGTGACAAAAATTTTGTATTTTCCGAGCTTTTAATGCCAATGTCTTTAAAATATGCCAAATCGTTGGAAGATCACATTTAGAGAAAAAAAAACAACGTCCGTATGGCTGTGCGTATTCGACAGGCATTGAAAATTCAAACGGCCATATCTCGAGAATAATTTCAACGATCGCGTCTAAATTTGGCACACAGGTGGACCATACCAGTCCTCTTTATTTCCTACAATGTTCATCGAGATAACTGGAGGTTTTCAGATTGTATAAGATTTTGAATTTTTCCATATAAAAAACGTCTATGATCGTTATAACTTTTATAAATTTTGAGCTATCGAATCAAAACTTTTTACGCAAATAGGCCAGAGCTCGAGAATGTTTGCTGTTCGAATATGACGATAATCGGTAAACGGATTGGGTTTATATGAAATTTGCAATTTTTCTGAAAAAAACATCCATTGACAATTTAACTCGGATAAACTTCGAGCCATCAATGTATAATATTTCTTTCCCCAAATAAATTAACGATACAGACTGCTTAATACCAAATTTACGCGATAATCGTCAAAAAGCCAAAGATTTTATAAAATTTCGAATGTTCCATAAAATTATTCAAACTTTCAAACACAAGCAAAACTGTCGAAGACACCGAAGAAGACAGAAAAATGGTGTCAAACAAAACGTGCACATCGCTTCCTCCTCGTTCTCGAATATTAACGTAGTTTTTTCTATATGAGGAAACCAAAACGGAGAAATTCACTCGCTCATACATGGAGATTAGTAAATCATCGAACAAGAGAAGGAGGCGATGTTGAATTTGCTGTTTTTTTTTTTTCAAGCCTACAAAACAAACAGCAGAGGATATTGAGATCAAGAGAAGAGTCCTGGCAATGAACAGAAAAAAAAGGTCTTCAACAGCAATTGAATCATTGAAAAAAATAAAAAATAACAATCATTGGTCTTAAAGATCGTACAGGATCGTGTGATATATATCCTCTGGATACATTGCTCGATTATTGTCCCTCGAGTATAATTTAGACCCATCAGGCTGAATAATAATCGAGGGCATGTACAGCACTCGTGTACATATGTGCCGGTGTGGTTTATAATATACACAAGTATACTTGCACACGGGTGAATTCACTTGAGCTCTCTTGCGAATACTCTCCGGCCATTCACCCGATTGTGTGCTCTTGAACCTTCAGGGTCATCTCGCTTGTAAGAGAGCCCCTGAGTGGTTGTTGGCGAATACCCTGCCCTCCTCGCTCTCTTATCATTTTAGACAACCAGCGCTTTATCAAATTACGTCCACACACACACACACGCACACAGCAATACATACGTGCCTTAATAATATTCTTTATCGGTCTCTAAGCTCGTTGTGCGATAGCGTTTTATCATCGAAAAAAAAAGAAGAAAAAAAAAACCGATGTTGATTAACACGAAAGAAATCGTTTGTCTACCTCAGCGGTACCATGTTTATATTTAGACATTCTTATTCACGTCAATCATTTATCATTCTATTTGAAATGATGAACAACAAAAAAAAAATTACATTTTAAAATGTTGTGTTTATTGATTCGCTAATAGAAAACGATTACGAGACTCGGCGACGTCGTAAATTCTCATTTATTATACTTTTACGTATGTGGAGCAACGACCTTCGAAATTTTTAACGTGAAAGAGAAAAGGGGCGAGAGGGAGAAAGAAATGGCTGAGGTTCATGAACTCTTTGAAAGATCTGTATGTGTGTTATATGTATTATGATGTAACAGAGTGAGAAAGGAATGGGACGAGTAGCAGAGAGGGACAAAATATACAGCCGGAGGATGGATGGTACAGTTATGTCCACCACACTTCCTTCTTACCAAGTTGCTCCGCAATGAGGGAGAAGATAGTCTTCTACTCTCGCATACAATATGTACATATATATTTGTCTTTTTCTCATCCTCTTTATTCCTTTCTCCATTTATATCCCATGACGTTGTAAACGAAATACCGTATGGTAACCTCTCTCTTTCTCTCTCTTTCTGATATCCTCCATCAAGTTTATATTGAAACTAACCGATGAAATCCCTGAATATTTAACGAGGCCTCGACTCCACCCTCCCTCTTAAGAATCTACTGGACCGTACGGCCACGTGAAAATTATTAAACTTAAACTAATTTTTTCTACAATTCTTTCATTGGTTACACGAATTATCATTTGATTCGATTAATATCAAGGTTAACTTATAAGAAAAGACAAATAAACATCAATTCACGGAGAGATCATGGAATTATGATTGCAATGATCCAGGAGGCAAATTTACACTTGGTCCATTGAAAAACTTTACAGTAATGATTCGTTCTTTATATTTCATGACTCGTTATATTCGTTGAAAGATGCTCTAAAGAATTCAATGAAGCGGATATTGATTAATGCTCATTGTTCAAGAATTAATGTAAGTTCTTTGTATTAAGGACCGGGTGGGCGGGCTCCGCGATTAAAAGTCGGAAGAAACGTGTTTTATTTTTATTTTGCGAAGAATAAAAAATCGTACGGAAAATCGTAAACGAGAAATTGTTCGAAATGATTTTCGGGTCATGTAAAAATATTGTCAGACTGGTATGTTAAAAAATTGTAAGAGGAGTTAAGGCTTTTTGAAACTTTTGTTTTATTTCGAAAAAATGTATCTCCTCAGACATTTTTTTCGATTCGGATTTGAATATTTTTTCAGATGATTGTAGAAGTTTTTCTGGCAATCGTTCTTCTGGAATTTTTGATACTATTTTTTTTTTTTTTTTGCCAAATTGAAAAAGGATCGTGGAGTACCTTCAGTTTGCAGTTGAAATATTTAAAAATTTATCGTCTAGGCAAGTGCAATAAACTAAACGATATTTATATGTGAATTTCATAGTCATTTCTTCCTGCGTTAATTACACGGTCATTACAACAATCAAAAGATAAATGTACCATGCTCGTAACTGCCCTACTATTATTTTATTTAATACTGTTGAGGATATATGACTAAATTTTTAAAAGTTTGTTACATGGACAATTTGCTAATCGGGGCGTCAATCCAGATCAAACGACGGGAAACGGAAATGACTTTGGGGTTACATTATATATACATATAGCTACAACCCTGACGATCCCTATGTGAAACATAAAACGCGTGGGTTTTGCGATCGCCGCGAATCATCTCCCAAAGTGGTTAAAAAAAAAGAAAGAATCTTGATACGCGTACAAAAGCGATAATAAACATAACAATGTGGATATGGCAAAGTGGGTCAGTGCAAGCGTTATTTCTCTCCTTTCCAAGTCCTGTGAGACCCGTTCGAGAACCCGATAGAGCCTTCCCCGAACGTATTCGTTCTGGTCTTCCCGAGGCAAAGTGGTGTGCAATAAGGAAAAAAGAAACAAAAGAGAGAGGTATATAAGAGGTCTAACGGGATCGTGAGTAATCGTTGAAGCGATGATGATGACCGTCTCATCTAGTCGTGGTTGCAGCCAGCAGCATGCATTCAAAGACGTTTAACAGAAAGGTGGACGACATTAGAGCGCTCCTGTAGAAACGTAACGGGGATCAACAAACTCGATTGATCATCATATCTCTCTCTTTCTTTCTTTCTCTCTCTCTCTCTACCTCTCTTTCCGTATTAGAGTGGCTTTGTGCATGTTTAATTATGACTAACACGCTAATCGGACAGATCATTAGGATCAGATCTCAGTATGTGGAGCTCGTACCCCGAACGGCGTGTACGATAATTGAAACTCGCAACGTCATTCCCTTAATTATTACAACACGGTCATTGACCTCAATCATTTATTTCAATCTTATTTATCGAAAAAAAAAAAAATATATATATAAATTAATCGCGTCTAATCAATTTGCGAAGCGAGGTCAAATTTTTATCACATCTTATCACCTAAGTTGTTCTTTCGCTTCGTATCTAACGTATTATTGCTAGTGTTATCATATTATCCTCGTGGTATCGCTTCATTAAAATATATGTTTGCTCCAAATTATTCGGCGAATCATTCGGCACATGGCACACCGAGAAATTTTGATCTCGAAACTATCGCCAAGACGGATAACTAAAACGGCAAAACACCGACGACCGGTCCATGTTGGTTCTTATCAATATTGATGATGAACAACAGTTTTATTCGATGTTTATGTCTACAGGTATGCCGATTTTGGCTTTGATTGATCGACCATGCGTGATATCGCATCCTTGATAAATAATCGTCCAATATTTCTCTTGCAACTGTGATTAGGTTAGATGTTTGTCATTTCTAACTCGCTGCTACTTTTTATTATTTGGTATTTCGCAACTTTGAGAGGTGATTGCACGGGCTGAGATTTTACTTATAAAAATGGTATCGTGACTAGTTGTGACGTTAGCGTCTTTGCGCTAAGTAGAGAATTTTGAAGTGCGGAACCTCGTTGTTAAATCCCGGTTCGGTCGTTATCCAAAGTCGTTAGTTTTTTTTTTCGAGATACAGCGCAAAGTTGTTTTTAGCCGTTTTATCAGTGGATTGCGCATAACTTGACGTGGCTGGTGGTAAATGATTGTATGGAAAAAAAAGTCACGTGCTTGAAAAACAAAAAGTTTTGTCAAACACGAGATACAAAGAGAGAGAGAGAGAGAGAGAGATAGTCGATCGAACGAAACCGGAAGCTTAGCGAGAAGAGATACGAGATTTCTGGTCTTGTTTTTTTTTCTTCTTTTCTGCGAACGTCGTTGGATAGCTACTCCCACGTCCCGGTCAGTTTTCCAGAAACCTTTCGGTTTCAAACTACTGACAGATAAGATTGATAGAGTGGGTATAAATAAATATATATATATATATATATATATATATATATACCAGAGGGACTTCGCGCACCAACCCCCCTCCCCGCCCCTCGTCATCAACTCTTGTACACGGCGGCGGCGACGGCGATATATTTATATAATATAGAGAGATATATAATATATCGATTCGGCGAGGGGCAAACGCGCGTTATCTGGTAGGGATTTTGCGTGGGAGACTTTTTTTTAAGTATATCATCTCGTACACTCAATCACACGCGGTCTCACGTCCCTTCCTTTCCAGCCGACTTTTCAAAACTCCCGTGACAGCGCTATTCAACGAATACAGAAAAGAAAAATGACCAATAAATCGTGAAATTTGTAAATTACGTGTATATATATAAGCGGGCACGTGTCGTCAAGACGTATATCGTGTGACGCGTGAAATTTTGCGCAAAGGTCGAAAAATATGTTTTCACGTGGTGGCGTAATGTTCCTCTTTCGTTCTTTGAGCTTCGATCCAGAGTTCGGTACATTTTTGTTATACTTGAAGGGGGAAAAAAAAAAAGTATATAGATCAATAGGTGATAACGCGCGTGTATACGTAAACTACGAGCTATATTTATGTATATATAGGTCTAATCGTTTCGATATAAACTATACGGTTATGGTGAACAGATAAAATTTATCTATTGATTACCTGTGACATGACTTCGCGCTGCTATAATTCTTGGATTATATTTACGAACTTTGGTGCTCCGATTGGAAAAAAAACAGGAATAATATTTGTCGACTATGATCGTTATCTTTTCGTCCAGTGAGTGCGGATCAGAGGGTCAAGAAAGATCCTTGTGAGACAAAATGACGAAGAAGCAGAATAGCAAACTGCTCACATGTCCTGTCGAAATCTCGTGATCAAAGCAGTGTCGCAATGTCAAACGTTACGAAATCCTTCGTCTCACAAATTTTCTACGACCCTTCAAGTTCCTTCCGATTTTTACCAAATCTCGTGTACTCCTTTGAATTATCGACAACATTTTTCGTATCAATTCGACGCGTAACGTATTATCGCACCAACACTCATTTGTCTGATTCAAATTGATTTTATACGAGCAAACGGAAGAGTTGAAGAGTTTAACCGAATATAATAAAGTCTAGTAACCACAAAATAAATGATACTCGATTGAAAACAATTTTTTCAACAAGTTAAATCAATTTTTCCTTGTTCAAAATAAAATTACTCCAAAAAGAATCATCTCCCGTATATTAACGCTTTGCTACATTCTCTTAACCTCGTCGATTTTATTTTCAATTTCCTCTCACTCTTCAATATGCCCCATGAACTTTTTTTCAACGCGTCGCGTGTATATTTTGCGTCGTGAAACAAAATTCTCCCACGAGAAAAAACCTCCAACTTAAGATCATCGTAATAATGCATCGCAAAAAAAAGTTGAGGAAAATAAATTGTCTAGAAATTGAAAAAAAAAAGAAAAAAAAAACGAATGAACGTTTGGTAACATCGAAAGTAAATTCTAATCGATTCAAATCAAATTTTCCTTGACCCAAAAAAAGAGGAATTGATTTAGTTCCAATGAATGGATTAATTTTTTTCGGCAAATAGAAAAATCGATTCCTACAATTAATTTAAATAAATCGGTTTTTTTTTGCCTCTGCATCGACAATCTGCTATGGTTTCGTAACTCTTCCCCGTACTGTTTCCCATCGTATTTTCGATTCAATGACAAACTATACGTATTCGAGATTTGACATATTTTACACAGTCTCCCGTTTCCGCGGACGTAGTGCGTTATGAAATAAAAGCACGAGCCACGAAACACACATATACGCATGCAGAGATTGCGCTGATAAAAGATCGAGTTCGCATAATAAGTATGTACCGACACAAAACTGTTATACCCACGCGTAGATGGAAAATTCATTGCTTCTAACTTTTATATATGTATACATATATAAAGGGAATCAATATACCGATAACATTAACGAGATAAGGCGTATCAATTTATCGTACGGCCTTGGGTATGTTACACGCGTATACGTGCTTACAAATTTGTAATGGTGCTTTATATGCTTTTTAAATTAATTATTTCATGACTTTGTAACCGATTGTCAATTTCCTCAAGGCACGTTTCGTCTCCTCCCTTTCGATCACTAACGAGAATTGAATTTTTATATTCGCAACAACAGTTCACGCTCATACGGCGATGTAATAACCGTTTTTTTTTACTACGAAACGTTAGACCTCGTTCGGGTTCCGGTTGGTTATAACAAGAGAGATAGAGAAAGGAGGAGAGGCCATCATCGATATATAATCGAAGATAATCGCGACGTTCACTCGATTGACTTCTTTCGCGGTTCCTTTAAATTCATTCGACGCTAATTATACCGAGACATCAGCAAAATTTTGTGGTAATATCTTGAGTGGAAGATGCGTCTAATGTTTCGGTTGGTCAAAGTGAAATACAGATGAATCTTTGACAAGTTATGAGCTGGATGCGGCGATCAACCCTTAAGGTAGTAGTCTGGTAACTTAAGCCGATTTTCATGTCTTTTTTGGAGAGCGTTTTTTCGTAGGAAAATAAAAATGAATCGTTTTGGTTATTTAGGATGTTTTTATTTACATATTAAAGATACAAAAAAAAATTTGTTTTACAAAATTTAATAGTTTATTATTATTATTATCGAAGTTGGCAGCCCGGGTCCTAACTTTTTTTCTACCGAACCGATTGCTTTCAAATTTTAACAGGCTACTCTACACACTTATAGTTCTTGTCGGAACTACCGAGAAATTTTTTCACCCCTAACTTTTTATTTTACAACCCCTTCTTTGCTAAAATAAAAGGACTTTTTTTTCCAAAGTCCGCCGTTTTGTTATTTATCCATGAAATTTAACTTCAGTAGTTCCGACCAGAATGACATGTCTATAGATTAAGAATTATCAAGAATTTTTTATTTCAGATAACATCAAGAGCCAAAATCATCGGGGCCACCCACGCGCTTTTTCTTCGAGGTGCCAACTTCGATCAATAATAATAATAATAATAAACTATTAAATTTTTAAAAAAAATTTTTTTTTGTATCTTTAATATGTAAATAAAACATCCTAAATATCCAAAACGATTCATTTTTATTTTCCTACAAAAAAACGCCCTCCAAAAAAAGACATGAAAATCGGCTTAAGTTACCAGACTACTACTTAAAAAATATTGTTAATCCTCCGTTTATCCCAGTTTCAGCCTTCCGAGTCCTGCCGGGTTGTATAGGGTTAAGGTACCATATAAATGGACGACTTGAGAAACGCTATCCAAGCGAATGGACACCAATGTTGAAATTACTATAAATAGATATAATTTAAGTGAATGTATTCATTGACTGGAAGCTGTCCATTCACTGATGAATTTACCCTACCTGTCCCAATTATGTACCTATGCTCTCGACCCACGAGTACCTCTGTTCCCATTGTTGAAGATAAAAACGGTTCTTCCCGTATCTATCCTGTATGCACACCTTTACAAATGCTCTCCTCGAATCTAAAAAAATATCGATAACTCGAAATTTTAACAGCATATTTGCTAACTTATGTTGCGTGTACTTGCAAAATTCCAACGAGATTGATTACCTACATTCCGAGATAAAAATTCGCAATGGTACCCTCGAATTACAATAAATAAGCAGTCGTATGGTATATATCAATACAAATGACGTGAGGACTATCTGTCCGTGTCGGGGTTAATAAAAAAAGTGGCGGTAGGTTAAATCTTACTACTACTCGTATAATAAACCTGGAAAGTTTGTATGTTTGTTCGAACTCGCTAATCTCAGGAAATACTATTCCGATTTGGAAAATTATTTTTGCATTAGATAGCCCGTTTATTCAGGAAGGCTTTACGTCATATAACTTTATGCTATAACCCTAAGGAACAACGGCGGAGCGTTGAATCAGGGGAACGAAATTTAACGCGGGTGAAACCACGGGCCGCAGGTGGTACTTCATAATAGTGTGCATTAGACAACTAAGGTACCATGATAAGAAAATGGCCGAGATTGACAACACCTTTTATGAATTATGACAAACTTTTTGGGGCGTGTAAAAATTTTTGTTCGCCGTTAAGGTAGTAGTCTGGTAACTTAAGCCGATTTTCATGTCTATTTTGGAGGGCGTTTTTTTGTAGGAAAATAAAAATGAATCGTTTTGAATATTTAGGATGTTTTTATTTACATATTAAAGATACAAAAAAAAAAAATGTATGAAAAAATTTAATAGTTTATTATTATTATTATTGATCGAAGTTGGCAGCCCGGGTCCTAACTTTTTTTCTACCGAACCGATTGCTTTCAAATTTTAACAGGCTACTCTACACACTTATAGTTCTGGTCGGAACTACTGAAGTTAAATTTCATGGATAAATAACAAAGTGGCGAACTTTGGAAAAAAAAGTCCTTTTATTTTAGCAAAGAAGGGGTTGTAAGATAAAAAGTTCGGGGTGAAAACATTTCTCGGTAGTTCCGACGAGAACTATAAGTGTGTAGAGTAGCCTGTTAAAATTTGAAAGCAATCGGTTCGGTAGAAAAAAAGTTAGGACCCGGGCTGTCAACTTCGATCAATAATAATAATAATAATAAACTATTAAATTTTTTCAAATTTTTTTTTTGTATCTTTGATATGTAAATAAAAACATCCTAAATATCCAAACCGATTCCTTTTTTTTTTCCTACAAAAAAACGCCCTCCAAAACAGACATGAAAATCGGCGTAAGTTACGAGACTACTACCTTAAATTAAGTTGGAATTACGGCAGACGCTCCGTGCATAAGAATTGGGCCCTTGCTAGCCCCGTTCCACAGTATTATAATGATTCTACAAAAAGTACCAAAACTGGTCATAAACGGCTCTACACATATGCTTAGCACATAGCAAATAACCCGTAAGATCCAAATTAGTAACAGCAACTGCAATTACTATGCACAAAGGCACGCTGATGGTGGAAATAAAGATAAAATCATAACCTTTGAGGGATACCCCACCTAATGAGTAGGCCATAACGATTGAGAGTATAACTTGTTGATCGATCCTTAACATTTGAAATTATTACTTGTTGAAAGTTCTACTGTACTACTTTTTCCTTATCCAAGAATGTGAATATATATAACGAAGAAATCGACGAGATACACGTGTACTTTTTCTTTATCGCGAAATACTCGGAATAGCATGGAGGCCAACGAAACATATGTGATCTATATATCATGTTCATAAAATATCGCAGTTTGAATAAATTAATAGATTCAATATGGAGATACGGAACGACAATGAAGAGCCAGCAATTGTTATCTTCCATCTACGTAAATTCGAATGTTTGAACAAAAGAACGAAAAAAAAAGCAAGTCACGAATAAACGTCAATGGTACGAACTTCCAATACCATTTGACGAATTTTTCGTGGAATTTTCAGTATCTCGACGCCAAATTATCAGAAATTATAATAAAAATATGGCTTGTCAAATTTTTATCTTTTCATCTCTCAGATCTACGAGTGAATGAGACGTGCTATTAAAAGAAATGCTTCGCACGTAGAATGAACAAATTTTAACGAAATTCTCTCGGCTAGGAATTTCAACACTTGGTTAACACGCCGACTACCGAGCGAGAGGGAGTTTTTATGAATTTCTGATAGTAGTACAACTGAAAATCAGTAAAATATTGTCGCCTGTATCGAGCCGGTTTTCAACAGTTTCCCTGTGCCCTTGTGCAAATGCGATACGGTAGTGCATTAGGAAAGTATGGCTACGGACAACGCTCTTGAGGATGGAGTCTCGAGAAATGGAATGGAAACTCTAATAACAGAAATATATAATCGTATAAACTGCAGCACTGATATGCAAACCCCAAAATTTCTTGATGTAGCATAATGTCTTATTTTCAAATATACGACAAACGAGGTAAAGAACGTCGAAAACGCAAATTCAAAATGATTATTTACGAACGGTAGAACTACCGCTCTTAAGGGAGGGGTAAGGGTTTCAGCGTACAAATAACACTTTTTTTGCGATTTTTTTTCTCAAATATGGATTGAGCAATTTTATTCGAACCTTTTGTACATTATTGAGCATACTTTTGACAATATTGTGTAATTTTTTCATGCAGAAATATTGCAGCATAAGCCCGTAACAGAGCTTCCCCCAGAACGTCTTGGAAAAAAAACAGTTTGCGGTGTTCACTATAACTCGGCCGGAAATTATCTGAAAATGAAAAACCATGGAAATTTAGTCAAATTATAATCAAATCTTCCCCCCAACGTTCTGTGATCATTTTTTATTTGATTTAAAAATTTTTGGCGGCCATCTAAAGTGTGAACTATTATTTTCCACGAAAAATTCCGCCATTTTGTGGGTGGGAAACACCCTTAATGTAAAAAAAAAAAAAAATTTAACTAAACGTTGGGGGGTGGTATTTTATATGTAGAAAATGTGTACAAAGTTTGAAATGAATCGGTTAAGTAGTTTTTAAATGGCAGTGAACACGGACTTTGAAAAAGTAGTTTTGAGAAAAACGCGTCTAAAGTTTATGAAGTAAAAAAGTGAAGAAACATTTTTTTTTTTCCAACTTACACAGAATCATCGATTCCAGCTCCTTTCTTCGCTCGTTTCTTCTTTTAAAATATTGTAGTGTATAGTATACACAACAATATAGTATAGTATACCCACGCGCTTTTTTTTCGAGGTGCCAACTTCGATCAATAATAATAATAATAATAAACTATTACATTTTTTCAACATTTTTTTTGTATCCTTAATATGTAAATAAAAACATCTTAAATATCCAAAACGATTCATTTTTATATACACTATATACTATATACACAATAGCAATGAATAAACTGTATACCTGTTCGACAGCTGCACTGCTAGCCCGACCGCCCGCAGCTGTTAGAGGTATAGCGTTAAAGGCCAGGAGATTAATAAGACAATAACTTCA
This sequence comes from Oxytorus armatus, assembly GCA_958009045.1. Classification (NCBI taxonomy): domain Eukaryota; kingdom Metazoa; phylum Arthropoda; class Insecta; order Hymenoptera; family Ichneumonidae; genus Oxytorus; species Oxytorus armatus. The sequence goes on along the minus strand of OY253751.1, from coordinate 6,779,173 downwards.
AGAATATTGCTTAGATCGGTTTAGAATTTTAAGGACATATTCTTGAAATGTTAAACAATAAGATAAGACAAAAAAAAATTCGATTTTACGAAAGTGAAAACCCTTACCCCGCCCTTAAATTGTCAATATATCGTGTAATTATAAATATTTTTCGTTTAATGAACCATTGACTGATGAAATCATGCTAAATAGGAGAACGGTTATAATTCTATGCTGGGTCTATGCTCAGAGGATTCTCCCTTATTTCCCTCATATTTTTACATATTGATCATTAAGGTAGTAGTCTGGTAACTTAAGCCGATTTTCATGTCTTTTTTGGAGGGCGTTTTTTTTTGTAGGAAAATAAAAATGAATCGTTTTGGATATTTAGGATGTTTTTATTTACATATTAAAGATACAAAAAAAAATTTAATAGTTTATTATTATTATTATTATTGATCGAAGTTGGCACCTCGAAAAAAAGCGCGTGGGTGGCCCCGGTGATTTTGGCTCTTGATGTTATCTGAAATAAAAAATTCTTGATAATTCTTAATCTTTAGACATGTCATTCTGGTCGGAACTACTGAAGTTAAATGTCATGGATAAATAACAAAATGGCGGACTTTGGAAAAAAGTTTTTTTTTCCATGTCATTCTGGTCGGAACTACTGAAGTTAAATTTCATGGATAAATAACAAAATGGCGGACTTTGGAAAAAAGTTTTTTTTTCCATGTCATTCTGGTCGGAACTACTGAAGTTAAATTTCATGGATAAATAACAAAATGGCGGACTTTGGAAAAAAAGTTTTTTTTTCCAAAGTCCGCCTTTTTGTTATTTATCCATGAAATTTAACTTCAGTAGTTCCGACCAGAATGACATGTCTATAGATTAAGAATTATCAAGAATTTTTGATTTCAGATAACATCAAGAGCCAAAATCACCGGAGCCACCCACGCGCTTTTTTTTCGAGGTGGCAACTTCGATCAATAATAATAATAATAATAAACTATTACATTTTTTCAACAAAATTTTTTTTGTATCTTTAATATGTAAATAAAAACATCCTAAATATCCAAAACGATTCATTTTTATTTTCCTACAAAAAAACGCCCTACAAAAAAGACATGAAAATCGGCTTAGGTTACCAGACTACTACCTTAACTATCCATGTCCATTGCCCTCATTGTTACCTTATAAAAAAGGAAAAAAAAAATCTGTATCTCCCTTCCAACATTGAAAATCGAGAGGCGATCGTTCAACCCTGAACGCGATATAACATTCCCGTTCACCTCAACATTTTATACGGTAGAGATGTATTCTAATCGAGGCAAGAGGATACATTTATATATGAATACATAAGGTATATATTGAGGGAGAGGAGTAGCGAGTTGAGAGAGAGATAGTCGACCTCGATACTTCCGTTCGTCCAAATCAAGCTTGACCGATATATATATATAATATAATATATATATATAGAGAGAGAGAGAGAGAGAATTTCAAAGACTCAAGGCAAGAGCAAGAAACACGACACGTTTTTCCTGCTCACCTCAAAAATTTAACACAATCTACGATATATTCATATACATACGATGATACGACACATATGTTTTAAACCTTTAGTGATATATTTGCGTCTTATATATAGAAAGGCAAATAATCGTCAACGATTATCATACATTTTCCGAGGTCGAGGTTAGCCTTATATCATCGTGTCGTTTGCCCGACTGACGGAATAAATTTATGTGAAATTTAACCGCGTTAAATTCATTATTCCCAATTGCCCAAACAATTTTATGAAACTTACGACACGTCGACACGGTGAATTCATCGATGAATGATCGATCGAAGGAAATTTTGTAATATGAGTTATAGTTTTAACGTGAAAAAACGAAGAATAAGATTAACGAAAATTTGGTATTCAGAAATTTGAAAGGGCACAGATGGTTTCAAGGAGATACGAAGGAAAAGGTTTAAAAGTCATCAATTTCTAGGGATATCTGTCTTTTCTTGGAGGGGCTTTGTAATACTATGGCTATGTGTTTCCGGAAAAGTATTTCCGGAAAAGTGGACAAAAAATTGTCAACAATTTTTCTTATTGACCTTTAGTACGTTTTGAGTGTGAGCGATCGGAAATTTTCTTTTGATAACTAATCACCAATGACTGTATGTCGCGCGATCAGAAAATTTGATGTGAAAAAAAAATCGAAAAAGTTTATTTCATTGTTTGAAAAATAAAAAAAAAGCTGAATTAAACTGCGCGTCAAGATATAAGGGACAATAATATATGTTAAAATCCTTGACGAATGACTACAGACCACGTGGCAAACGAATGATGAATAACGAGAGATTTAGGAAGCGTTTGATGACTCGTCATACTTTACATTTACATTCTCGAATAATCACGTGAAAATTGCATGTTTTTCTCTATCTCTCTCGCGCTTACAAGCGCGGAAATGCGGTGGAAGGGGCTTACACCTTCCCTCGTAGTTGAACTTTAGAAATTTCACACGACATATCATTTTGATGGCTTAAAAAAATGTAGTAAATTATCTTCACAGATTATTGTCCCTCGTGGAATTATTCAATGACATAAGCGAGCGATTGAATGAATAAATAATGAATGAATAACGGATGATTCCTCCAACGTTAATCGAATATTAAACTCAGTTCAGCCTCCGAACTGCGTCGGTGGAATCGGGCATAAGAATTCCTTGGCTAGGAAAATATGACGTGAGAATCGAGAAAAAAAAATCACTGTTAGAGGTTTAAAAAACAAAAATATTCAAATATCGTCTCGTTGTAAGAGCTGTTTGTTTTAAACGAGATTCCCGTCAAAAACAACGTACCATCGACCGTTCTATATACGTAATAAGCCAACTCGCGCGCGAAAGAATGTTCGCACACGCAAAAAACACTCGTACACATACGTGTACACAAGGTGGATGGAGATATGCGCAGAAACGATCGTGGGTGGTGACGACGAAGAGACGAAGTTTAAGGCCACGTTATTTTTACGATTTAACATATCTTTTTCCTCAGTATTATACGAGTATATACACTTGGGTATATTCATATTTATCAAATAACGCGACAGACTCGGCGCCAAGCTATTTAAAAAAAAAACGTTACAAGATTTTTCTTTTCACTCATTATCCAACCGACGTATATCGTTATATATACGCGGTACTCCATGATAATTTTACGAACTATTCAAAACTAGTCCCACTGAGATTTGTGCCATCATATTTTATGTCACTGGAAAAATTGTCAATGATGAAAAAAAAAAAAAAAAATATCGACAGAATTTTCGTTCCAAAGTATTGATAAGAATGAGATGTGCCGAGCGGACGATAAAACCGATCTTCATTTTGCTAAAAATCTTCAAAGTATGTAATTATTATTTTCTCGTTGCACACAGTATACACATTTTTTCTTTACTGACTCTCCGAGAATAAAACCATTAAATTAATATTTTGAGCCCTAAACAAACATCGATTTCACGTTACGCCGCACAGATCTGATTTTGTTTTTAAATTTTAGAATCGAAATTCCGTCGGTATTTTTTTTTTTTTAATTATTCAATCTAAACATTCGTTCCAGGATTCAATAATTATTGCAGTAAAATTTAAAGAGCTGAATGAGAAAAAAAAATTGGATTTATTTTATATATTAGTAGCAGGCACACGTTATCTGGGGACATGTGCTCCCGGAGAGCAATTCAAATTATCGAATCGTATTCCAAAGATTGGATTAAAATATTTAATTGCAAACGTACAAAGTAGTGGTTTAACAATGCAAATTTATACTGCCGGGAAATTTTTGTAAGCAGCGATCTCTCTGACGAAAATTCTTTTCTCTTTATAGAGAATTATAATCGATTCAACGGAGGCGTCTATCATGATACTCTTGAGCCTGCGCCGAAATAAAAATCGTATCGACAATTTCAAACGGGAAATTGTTTAAATTATTTCTATGATCATGTAAAAAATATTCATATCCGAATTAAAAAAAAAAAAATGGTCAATGTTTGTCGAAATAAAATAAATAGTTCCAAAAAATTGAACTATTCACATTTTTTCATAAGTTGATCGGAATATTTTTTTACACGACCAGTAAATTATTTCGAACATACTGTCGTTTGAAATTTTCGATACGACCGTCTTTCGTTGGAAAAAAAAAACGTTTATTCCATTTTTTTATGATAAAGCCCACCCGCTCCCATTCTTTAATTATAAAAATGCCCAGTTTAGTGACGAATTCAGAATTGACAGTAACAGGGAAGTCTTGAAATTTACTAATTTTCATTTTTATCTTCTGAAAAGTGTAATGGCATTGAGAAATTCTTAGACACGCCAGGATAATGTCCTTTCATGTGAATATCACATCCAATGTCCATCGGCTTTTTAATGATGGAGACCACCCGCCGCCCCCGTTTAATTATAAAAATTCCCAATTTATTGACGTATTTGAGAGAGTTTTGAGTATCGGGAAATCCTTGAAATTTATAATTGTCATTTTTATCTTCTCAAGCGTGTCATGACATTGAGCACATCACAGAAATGCTAGGATAATGATGTGAATATCACAACACTTTAATGTGAATATCACATCCCATGTTCATCGAGGAAACGTCCTGAGAGGACAATGAAATATATTATTAATATTTTCATATCTACTATGTATATTAGGGCGATTTTTTTTTGACTTCTTTTTTTTTCAGTCCCCACCCGAAATTTTGTTGGATATGTCGAAAAAGAAATTCCCTGAAAGTTACAGTCCTTAATATTAATTCTAAGTACTTTCCCAAAGCGTGAGAAGATTTTCCATCTAAAATACACGTAAATCGATTTTTTTTTTTTTTTTTTTTTCAAATTTCTATAACTCAGCCGCATTTTATGCTATCATATTGTGCTTGTCTTCGATTTACTCAGAATAAAACAATCTAAAAAAGTGCCTTTTGCGGTGAAAGTGTAAATTGTACTGGTGAGTTGATACGGGTCACTGAAGTTGATTTTTACCGAAAATTTTCGTTTTTTTGCTGTTATCTCCGAAACAATCAACTTTACGAAAAAAATTCAAATGAAAAATTTGTTGGAAATTTAATTTCCTACAAAAAAGGTCCTATCGACCCAATTGCTTAGATTAATATTTCTTGAGATATTGAACTTTAACTTATGAGTAGTATAAGATTCATAAAATATGAAACATTAAATAATAAAAAAAATAAAAAATATAAAAAGTTCAATATCTCAAGAAATATTAATCTAAGTAATTGGGTCAATAGGACCTTTTTTGTAGGAAATTAAATTTTCAACAAATTGTTCCTTTACATTTTTTTTGTAAAGTTAATTGTTTCGGAGATAACTGCAAAAGAACGAGAGATTTGGGTATAAATCAACTTCAGTGACCCGTACCAACTCACCAGTACAATTTACACTTTCGCCGCAAAAGGCACTTTTTTAGATTGTTTTATTCTGAGTAAATCGAAACCAAGAACAATATGATAGCATAAAATGCGGCTGAATTATAGAAATCTGAAAAAATAAAAAAATTTGAAAAAAAAAAATTTGATTTATGTGTATTTTAGATGGGAAATCTCCTCACGCTTTGGGAAAGTACTTAGAATTAATATTAAGGGCTGTAACTTTCAGGGAATTTCTTTTTCGACATGACAAAAAAATTACGGGTGGGGACTGAACAGAAAAAAAAATAGTCGAAAAAAAATCGCCCTAATGTATATGTATATTTGCAAGCTTTGCAAAAGAGCCTCGATCGTTGGCCAAGGTCATCGAGGCCTTGAAACAGTGGCGGTGTGTATCGCGAACCGAACACGGTGTAAACAGGCGCGTCTCGTCTGGAGCTCACTCATCTCTCTCTCTCTCTCTCTCTCTTTTTGCTTTCTCAGTCTCGTTGTCGTCATCGTCATCGTCATCGTCGTGGTCGTCTTCGACGATGCACTCGGTCCAGTGAACGATGCACCGGCCGTTCTATCGTGTCCAGACGACCGCCACGTATTATCTTGCCAATGAAGATCCCCCGCGCCACTTTCTTGTTCGAAGAATCCACGACCTGGGTTAATTTTTGATTCGTCGAATGTATCGTCTTTCTGTGCGTGAGTGTATGAATTAATTTTGGCTGCATCGATGCAGATAAAAATAAGCACCATCTGATCGAATTTAACACGGTATATTGAAACATTCCAGGCGCAGCACGATTCATCCTCAATCTCTCTCCACGGTTTCGTCGAAATTCGATTTGTTTGTTACATACGATTTCTCTAATTCTACAAGACAATCAGTTTTTTTTTGTACATTTTATTCACTCGCCGTTAGGTAATATATATTTTTTATAAACACATTTTTCAATTTTTAATAAAACACAGAGATGGGAGGAACGCAAAACTTTAAACAAATGCTCAAACATGTTGTGACGGTTATGGCGGAAAAAAAATCTATACCAAACAAAACCAAACAAAAAATAGAACTAAACGCCGATACACTCTTGACCATAGTTCGAAAAATGTTAACATGACGGACGATTTTTGAAAAAAATTGCAAATTTTTTAAATGTTTATTAACTTTGTGTTTCATTTCAAATAGTAAAAAAATATTAATTGAACGGTGCTAAGTGAAGAAAAATATTAAAAAATATGAATGCATTTTACAGTTGGACAAATGGATGAGATAAATAAATCTTCAAGTCGAAGAGAATGAGGGTGAAACATAGGTCGAACTGACGTGGAATGTGTCGAGAGCACGTACGACTGCAAAAAGCAGAAAGACATTGCCCAAAAAATTTTTATTTGCATTAAAAATCACAATTACGTAGTGAAAATAATCATGCACTACGAGAATAACAGAGCATCGTGATCGTTTACCAAGAAAACAAATAAATATATAAATAATATTTTTCAAGATTAATCATTCGTAATTGTATTGTTAAAAAAGTATTCTAAACGATATTTTCATTCGAGCATTACTAATCCCCGATAAAAAAAAATATATATATAATATATATATTAGGGCGATTTTTTTTTCGACTATTTTTTTTCTCAGTCCCCACCTGAAATTTTGTTGGATATGTCGAAAAACAAATTCCCTGAAAGTTACAGCACTTAATATTAATTCTAAGTACTTTCCCTTAGCGTGAAAAGATTTTCTATCTAAAATACACGTAAACCGAATTTTTTTTTTTCACAATTTTATAACTCAGCCGCATTTCATGCTAACATATTGTTCTTGATTTCAGTTTACTCAGAATGAAACAATCTAGAAAAGTGCCCATTGCGGCGAAAGTGTAAATTGTACTAGAGTGAGTTGATACGGGTCACTGAAGTTGATTTTTACTCAAAATTCTCGTTTTTTTTTTGCTTTTATCTCCGAAACAATTGACTTTACGAAAAAAATGTAAACGAAAAATTTGTTGGAAATTTAATTTCCTACAAAAAAGGTCTTATCGACCCAATTGCTTAGATTAATATTTCTTGAGATATTGAACTTTAACTTATGAGTAGTATACAATTTTTACGGTTTATATTACCGTAAAACTTTCCACCACTTTTCCAACAATTTTTACGGTTTATATTACCGTAAAAATTGTATACTACTCATAAGTTAAAGTTCAATATCTCAATAAATATTAATCTAAGCAATTGGGTCGATAGGACCCTTTTTGTAGGAAATTAAATTTCCAACAAATTTTTCATTTACATTTTTTTCGTAAAGTTAATTGTTTCGGAGATAGCAGCAAAAAACCGAGAATTTTGGGTAAAAATCAACTGCAGTGACTCGTACCAACTCACCAGTACAATTTACACTTTCGCCGCAGTAGGCACTTTTCAAGATTGTTTTATTCTGAGTAAATCGAAACCAAGAACAATATGATAGCATAAAATGCGGCTGAGTTATAGAATTTTGAAAAAAAAAAAAAAAAAATCGATTTACGTGTATTTTAAATGGAAAATGTTTTCACGCTAAGGGAAAGTACTTAGAATTAATATCAAGGGCTGTAACTTTCAGGGAATTTGTTTTTCGACATATCCAACAAAATTTCAAGTGGGGATTGAGAAAAAAAGTAGTCGAAAAAAAAAATCGCCCTAATATATATAGATTGCTGAAAGTCCAGTAGGTCTGATTCGGCGTCATGTAATTCGTGAAACGACAGGCTATTTTCGACAGTCGATATATAAGTCAACAACAGATACCGTAAGTATATATAAGTATAAACCAAAACTATACCAAAACCAATCGTACATATTACAGATATTTATGGTTGATATTATTGAAAATATAAACACGATAGCAACCGAAAGCGAGTGTAATCCGTGCATATTCAACGAAAACAATGTCGATTACGCCGTTTGGTTCATCAGCAATCAATATACATATGATACATAAGTATCGATGAGCGAGAATTCATCGAAATGATGTTTTCGTTCAAAATGGAACGGTGCTACGTCGCGACGCGTTAACGCGATATAACGACGTTGTGTTTGTCATGACTCATCGTGCGAAATGAAGAAAAAAATAAAAAATTCCATTTTGCGTTTCGATGCCAGATAATGATGCTACGAAGAACCCATAAACTCTCGTTTGTCATCTCTCATCACGATTCTACGATACGATGTGATAGGTTAACGCGTTGTAACGTAGGAACACGCGTATTTATTTGTAATCGAACGATTGTAAACATTTTATTTTTATTCATAAATATACTCGGTTAAATGTCAAGGAAATCACAATTTCACGAAGATATCTCGTCGAACGTTCTAAAAAAAAAAAAAAAAAAAATTTAAAGTATTTGGCATTTGATACGACGTTGGGAGATATTTAGATATAAAGTATTAAGCGAAATAAGCACGAAATTAGATTGTCGCGATTGTAACGACGGGAATTCGTTCGAGAATTTACCCGATTCTTTATAAACGATGAAGAGAACCTTTGTACGGAATATTCCCATCGAAATGGATAAGACGAGATATTTTTATATTATTTTTTTCTTTTCTGAAGATCTCATCGGCACGTGGAGTATGGCTCGGTGGACGAAAATACATAGCACGAAAAAAGTAAACGAAAAGACTTCCAAGTGTCCAATTTTTATCATAACACATCCTGGATGGAAATTAAGAATAAATGATCAAATAGACGTTAGACGTAAATTTGTTTGCTGACAAAATAAGTATGAGCGTGCATTAGAATATTTCACGCTGCCCCGACATAAATTTTGGGAAAAAGATTTTGCCACGATCGTATCATGTTTTATAATGGAAAAATACATGTTTTAAAAAGCTGAGACATTAATTTCCCAATTTAATCTCGATGAAATTACAAATAACCGTAATTCTCCGTCTCATCGTCGGGATATTCATGAATAACAAAAATAAAAAGGGTCGAGAATCACGGAGGTGTTATTGCGACGTTCAGCCACGTGTCAAGAGCCAGAAAACTTGAAAATAAATCATAAATATGTATATATGTATACACATTGTTTACAAGCGATTATGCCAAAGTTACGACGTAACGGACGACGAGAAGTGGTGGAAATTGTGTGATAATATTTCTACACCGAAACGGAAGTTGACGAGACAGAGGGAGAAACTTACTGCTTGGATGGAGGATCGACCTTTCGAGCTTTTTTTACTCCTGAGGGTATAGCACGGCCATGAACCGTGATCGACAAGCTGCGAGGTAATTTCGAAAAGAAAACGGAGAATCCAGCACAAACAGGGAGCCAAGAGAGAGAGAGAGAGAGAGAGAAAAGAGAGGGAGAAGAGAGCAAGCAAACCTACTCATTCCAGGGCTGATATCTCGGAGGGTTCGGAGGGTTCGAGCCATCACGGATAAAAGAGAGAAGAAAAAATGAAACATCCAGAAATTGAGGAAGATCGAAGAGAGAGAGAGAGAGACAGAGAGAAATTTAGTGAAGAAGTGAAATACTTTGGGGTGACCCACGCGCTGTTTCTCTCTACCGTCAAAAAATTTTTTCTTCTTCACCCTCTATCGCGAAGGGTGCCCGAAGGCCGTGTAACTCGTAAATTTAACCGCATTGGGGTAGGAAACCTCCTCCTCGCTCCTTATATACATAACCATTCTCTCTCGCCGTCCACACTATCGTTTTTTTTTCTCCTTCCTCCCCTCCCATTCTCTATTTTCGCTTTTCCCTCCGTCGTAGAGCTGTCCTCGTTTCAACTCTTCTCCCGTTCGAGGTCGTTCGCCTCGTTCGCTCACTCTGTTGCTCGCTTTTATTCACAGCTCGTCTCCCCCCACCCCCCTTGCGCTGCCCTCCTCGTTCCGCCGGTTCAATTCCCTCGGCGCGATTCTACGCAACGGAGAATTATAACGCGGGAAACGAGGTGGGGCGCGAAGAGGAGGGAAAAAAAACGTACAGGCGTATCAGAGAGGTCGTAACCTTGCCACGTGGAGTTTCGTTGGGCGTAGAGAACGAGGGCAATCCGAGGACGACCCTCCGAAGGTTTTTGGACAGTGAGAGTGGGGAAAATGACTGATTCTATCCCCGTCGAACGTTGCGGCCTACGCAGCGTTTTCCAGAGCAAGAGCTTTTTTTCTCTCTCTCTCTCTCTCTCTCTCTCTCTCTTTCATCTTTCTCGCTTTTTTTTCCATCCCTCGTCCAAGGACAAAAAGAGGCGTCCTTCAACCCGGATGTGACCTGGACGATCGTCATGGACGATCTATATTTGGAGGGTGCGTCGTTGAGAGATTTCATCCCCCGTTTCACCAATCCTGAACTTGCTTTCTTCGTACAACGGAGATTCTTTACGGCCCTTTGGTACGAACCATGATCGAATGGCCCTCGTGTGCGTGCATCACGACAAGGAACTTTCAGAAGTCTTCTCGCTGTTCTCTCTCATTTTTCGATACCGACAACTGATATACCTGCATATATAGATATTAGTTATTAGTTTATGAGAAGCTCGTAATATGAACCTAGTTTTTCTCGAGTGGAAAAAATTAGTGAGATACGCCGATTACCGGATTCCCTAAGGGGAGGAATAAAAGCTATACATTGGAAGCTCGATTTTAAGAACAAATTGGGGCCCGGAAGTGTTTATAATCGAGAGTAACATAGCGTATGATCGGGGCGCCCTTCCTCCACATGTTTATGTATATTCGATCATTTTGAATTTTCGATACGATTTTTTTTAAGGCCGGTCGGAAAGAATTGTACCCCCTTAAATGTATTTTCAACATCAATATTGTCGATCTGACGTAATAATAGCTAATACGGAATTGGCAGTGTTAAGTGCGTCCAAGAGTGAACAAGTAGGTATATGCGGTTCTTCTGCAAGACTCTATAAAACAGCTACTTTGATACAATTTTTTTTTACTTTACGTTATTATCCATTTGCAAGAAAGATTGGAGACTATCATGTTTTTTTTGAATTTACAGAGTTAACGAGGAATTCAATTTTTAAAGCATGCAATTGAAAAATATATATATAGAAGGGGGGCTCCGCCCCCCTGCGCGCTTCGCGCGCCACCCCCTCCCCGTTCCATCGCGCCTCGGCCTCAACCCACCCCGCCGCGCCGTTCCATCTCGCCCCGGGCTCCCCCCTCAACTCTTGTACACGGCGGCGGCGGCAGCGGCGGCGTCGAAATATTTATATAATATAGAGAGATTACATATACAATACATACAGACCTTTGATCGTGTACATAAGTGCTGAATACAATCTGTACATGACTAAATACATGTTTATGCAAAGTATGTCTATATTAGGGCGATTTTTTTTTTCGACTATTTTTTTTCTCAGTCTCCACCTGAAATTTTGTTGGATATGTCGAAAAACAAATTCCCTGAAAGTTACAGCCATTAATATTAATTCTAAGTACTTTCCCTTAGCGTGAAAAGATTTTCCATCTAAAATACACGTAAATCGAATTTTTTCTTTTCAAAATTCTATAACTTAGCCGCATTTTATGCTATCATATTGTTTTTGGTTTCGATTTACTCAGAATAAAACAATCTACAAAAGCGCCTATTGCGGCGAAAGTGTAAATTGTACTGGTGAGTTGGTACGGGTCACTGAAGATTTTTACCCAAAATTCTGGTTTTTTTGCTGTTATCTCCGAAACAATTAACTTTACGAAAAAAATGTAAACGAAAAATTTGTTGGAAATTCAATTTCCTACAAAAAAGGTCCTATCGACCCAATTGCTTAGATTAATATTTCTTGAGATATTGAACTTTATTATTTTTTTTTTTCTTTATTATTTAATATTTCATATTTTATAACGTTTATACTACTCATAAGTTAAAGTTCAATATCTCAAGAAATATTAATCTAAGCAATTGGGTCGGAAGGACCTTTTTTGTAGGAAATTAAATTTCCAACAAATTTTTCCATTACATTTTTTTAGTAATGTTAATGGTTTCGGAGATAACAGCAAAAAAACGAGAATTTTGGCTAAAAATCAACTCCAGTGACCCGTACCAACTCACCAGTACAATTTACACTTTCGCCGCAGTAGGCACTTTTCTAGATTGTTTTCTTCCGAGTACATCGAAACCAAGAACAATATGATAGCATAAAATGCGGCTAAGTTATAGAATTTTGAAAAAAAAAAAATTTCGATTTACGTGTATTTTAGATGGAAAATCTTTTCACGCTAAGGGAAAGTACTTAGATCTAATATTAAGGGCTGTAACTTTCAGGGAATTTGTTTTTCGACATATCCAACAAAATTTCAGGTGGGGACTGAGAAAAAAAAATAGTCGAAAAAAAAATTGTCCTAGTCTATATATATATTTTTCCAAAGCTGTTTCCTATAATGATAGCACAGATGAGCTTTATTCGAACAGTAAAATCATTTGAGATGCTTTTTCAACGAAATAATTCTACAAATTATTTGATTCAGTAGCAATTTTTAATAATTTTTCATTGAAACAGCGCATATCCATGAATTAGAGTTAATACAATCAAATGATATTATAAAAATTTGCTCCTCCACCCTCCAAATTGCATATGCATCGACTTTCAATGAAAATTGTCTCTATACAAGAACACTGTGTACTTTTGTACTTATTGTAGCTTGCACACTTGCAGAAAAATTACCTTGTACACAGACTCAACTCAAACCTGCAAATTTCAATTTAAATTTCAAACATCTCGCTAAAAAGTCATTTGTCACGTTGAAACAATACATCAAGCGATTATAAAAAAAACTCTTCTAAAAAAAGACTATCATATAATCTTTGTAACTACGCTTACCCTCGCTCCCTCGCCGAAGATAGAATATTTCTTGCGTAAACTATTTTCTACCTGTGAGCAACTTTTGTTCATCGTGGAACGTCATGAAAATCCTCCGCGCAGATGTTTTGTCTTTTCCTCATTCGCACATGTTTGTCAAATTTTAGTCGCTGTTGGAACGTAGCACGTTGACACTTTGTTTTTGACGAATCTGACTGTGATAAAAAGGAAAAATTCGTTTGCATAGCAAATGGTCAGTGCGTCGTTTAGATAGAAAAACAAAATTAATTCCAATTTAAAAAAAAATGAAAACAAAAATAATTAAAGTACTTGCGCTGAGTAGCAATAATTCAGAAATAATGATAAAAATAAGAACACAAATTATAACAATAATATCGCGGCGATACAATTTACCTGCCAGGCTAAGCGCTGAAAACAAAAATGTACATAAAATTAACCTTGTACTCACCACGTGCTCGACGTTGCCGCTCAACCTGTTGATCGTCCAGACATTCTCAGCAGCAATTTGAAAAATTTTCCATCGACGATCTCCGAGCTGTTGATCGTTGATTTTTTTTTCTTGATTCACTAACTACCGTATTATAACTTCTCACGCAACTGTGTCGACAAAAAGCACAGTTTTTCCATCAGCTAACGAAAAAACGACGAGGGGCCACGCGCTAACAAAGGACCGCGAAAGGACCGCGCAAAAAAATAGTTGTTAATCGATTGGATGGGGCGAAATATTAATGAATTATCACTTAGAATGTATTTAAGCATCATTATTTTCGATTTTTAGTCTAGATTCTTTTAACCGATGCGTGATTTCGTTGGAAATGCGGATTATGAAGATGCAATTAAAGAAGAACAATAACGGACACTTTTTCGCAGGGACGGCTCAACGCGATTCAATTAATACCGCCGGGGGGACGCACTGTTACCACTTTTTCTAGGGATTTTTTTTCTATTATGATTTTTTGAAGATAGTTATCCACGCACAATGTATAGACAAAAGAACAAATTCTCTACACAGCAGCCTTATTTATCCACAATGTATATAATGTCTGTACACACAATTTTTTCTATCAATAGAAAAACAAAATTGTCTATAGAAAAAAAAAACCCTAGAAACAATGTATCATTACGTTGCATCGCGCGCAATCCACTGCCGCCACCCTCCACACTTTTAATACGTTAATTCGTATCAAGACGCCGCCGTGTCTGTATTGTTATTGATTGCTTTTTTCGCCAAACGGAAGAACAAGGCGCAATACAAAAAAAAACCACAAGATCACGGTCGAGTAAGTGCCAATTAGAATTATATATCGCGCTCGTAGCATTGGGTCTATATTATCGTTTTTGTACAACGCGATGATACGTACCCGGTGAAACGCGTGTGCGTGTGACTTCGAGACGATTCCGTGTATTTTCTCTCTATGCTCGATGAAACTCTCAGACGCATAGGCGCCAGACGGAGAGAGATCCCCCCGTGAGCGCAGCGCACTGTCCATTAATTACGCAACACGTCTCGAATAAACCGGTCGTCAGTAATACACGCGACAGAGTGAGATAAAAAAGAAAACATCGCCGATCTTGGTGGGGGCAGGGGATCTGAATATGTAGTCCAAAAGTTGTCGACTTGACTTTGGAGGAAATCGTGTGTCTCTCTTTCTCGTCTTGTACGTAGTCAATGTACTTGACGAATTCTTTGAGGCATTGGAATACACGCAAAGCGAAAAAAAGGAGATACGATTTTTTTCAAGTAGTCGTAAAAATTACTTTTTTATTATTCAGAATTCTTGCTGTTGATTGTTCTATTTCTGGTGTTTTTCGTTTTTTTTCAATGTACGGTTGACAAAAGGTGCGCGGGCGCATTCGTTGCAACGTTCATGAATTTCCGACATTTGTTTTTGCATCTTCGTCGGTTGGTGCGCGCGCATTTGTTGCTCACTTGTTTTTCATCATGGCGAAATAGTGCGCGTCGTTTATTTTGTTCCTCTAAAAACAAATCTTATATCCAATAACATCGGGTCTCGGGAATTGGTATATCCGTGTAAAAATAGAAAATAAAGTAGCCGCGATTTATCGGGAGTGATAATACATCAATATTTTTCGTTTCAAATCTGCCGCCAGTGCGATATCGCGATTTTGTAAAATAACGGTCGACCGGGTGGCGTCCTTTATGTACGTTGCGCCGCGGTGAAAAAAAAAATGTACACACAGTCAACCGGATAGAAAGACGAAAGCGTTTGCGGGAATTGTTTTTTTTTCGGCCAAATCGAATATTCGAAGATAATCTGGTCGATAAATTCACAGATTTGATTGTATGCAAGTATCTTTCTTTTTTTTTCTTTTCTTTGTCACGTCGAGACAGCGCATGTCGTTTTTTCGGTTACGCCGAACAATCACATATCGAGTAACATCGGTGTTCGATAATCTAAAAATTCGCGTTAGAATGGAAAATAGAGTAGTTGCGAGGCATCGGCAACGATAATACGTTGATATTTTTTGTCTCGAGCGTGTCGATATTTTGTAAAATATTATAATTGTGTACGTCACGTCGGTGAAAAAAAAAAGTGCAAACATCGTCAAGGCGGTCGAGCGGCGAGAAAGGATGGGGAAGGGCCGATGTTCGTGAACAAACTTGTGGCCCCGGCGATCAACAGTGCATGGACAGGACAGGTAAAATTCATCAATGAAATGGAAACCAACGGGGAAAACTCTGCGGTCGTCCTGTCCAAAGGGAGTTTTCTCAGGTACACATAGACAAAGGAAAAAAAAGTAAGTTCGCATTTTGTAAACTGCTCACCATCTTTCGGGAAAAATCAAACATATATATTAGGGCGATTTTTTTTTTCGACTATTTTTTTTTTTTCAGTCCCCATCCGAAATTTTGTTGGATATGTCGAAAAAGAAATTCCCTGAAAGTTACAGCCCTTAATATTAATTCCAAGTACTTTCCCAAAGCGTGAGAAAATTTTCCATCTAAAATACACGTAAATCGAATTTTTTTTTTTTTTCAAATTTCGATAACTCAGCCGCATTTTATACTATCATATTGTTCTTGGTTTCGATTTACTCAGAATAAAACAATCTAAAAAAGTGCCTTTTGCGGCGAAAGTGTAAATTGTACTGGTGAGTTGGTACGGGTCACTGAAGTTGATTTTTACCCAAAATTCTCGTTTTTTTGCTGATATCTCCGAAACAATTAACTTTCCGAAAAAAATGTAAACTAAAAATTTGTTGGAAATTTAATTTCCTATAAAAAAGGTCCTATCGACCCAATTGCTTAGATTAATATTTCTTGAGATATTGAACTTTTTTTTTTTTTTTTTTTTTTTTATTATTTAATATTTTATATTTTATAAATTTTATACTACTCATAAGTTAAAGTTCAATATCTCAAGAAATATTAATCTAAGCAATTGGGTCGATAGGACCTTTTTTGTAGGAAATTAAATTTCTAACAAATTTTTCATTTACATTTTTTTCGTAAAGTTGATCGTTTCGGAGATGACAGCAAAAAACGAGAATTTTGGGTAAAAATCAACTTCAGTGACCCGTACCAACTCACCAGTACAATTTACACTTTCACCGCAAAGGGCACTTTATTAGATTGTTCTATTCTGAGTAAACCGAAACCAAGAACAATATGATAGCGTAAAATGCGGCGGAGTTATAGAAATTTGAAAAAAAAAAAAAAAAAAAAATTCGATTTACGTGTATTTTAGATGGAAAATCTTCTCACGCTTTGGGAAAGTACTTAGAATTAATATTAAGGGCTGTAACTTTCAGAGAATTTCTTTTTCGACATATCCAACAAAATTTCGGGTGGGGACTGAAAAAAAAAATCGCCCTAATATATATATATATATATATTTTTAATATTAATCAAATAATCGCCAACAATTACGATTTTATTTCATTTATTTCTGATCATTTTATTCGTATACTTTATTTAAAAAAAATGTTTTTCATACAACATAGAAGAATAAAGTAATTAGAAATATTCGCTATTATTTTATTCAAATTATATGTTTGAATAAATGTTTGTTATAAAATAATATTTGTATTTAACATTTTTGTGAATAAAATAATGACAAAAATAATATTTGTTATTATTTTATTAAATAAAAAAAAATGTTGAATTTTAGATAT
Source organism: Oxytorus armatus (assembly GCA_958009045.1). Taxonomy (NCBI): domain Eukaryota; kingdom Metazoa; phylum Arthropoda; class Insecta; order Hymenoptera; family Ichneumonidae; genus Oxytorus; species Oxytorus armatus. Next base: position 6,761,829 of record OY253751.1, on the reverse strand, counting down.
TTCATTTCACAAAATTAATGATAAATATATATTTTTAGATCTATTCTATTTTTCAATCATTCATAAAGTACACACTCGCCGTAAACATGTTTTTTTTCCTACTTGATGCGTGGGAGCTAAGATTAAACGATGTTGGACTGAGATAGACTGAAAATATACACAATATATATAAGGTCACGCAAGAAAGTTGACTACCACATTTCGTGTGCGCGAGCGTTATATAGCGTTCGCCTTCATTTATGCTAATGTAACCGACCTTCGACAAGATGATATTTTTCGATTGCTGGATAGAATACATGACAGAGGCGCCTTTGCTCTTTTATCCCGTTTATTGTTCCACCGGGATTGAAATTCTTACGTTCGTTTTTTTTCTCTCTCCCTCTCTCGCTTTAATTCTCGCGCCTCTATTCGACGTTCGTCAGTCTTTTGTTTCTCCTACTCTTGGACACAGGCTATTGATACCTGGGATTCGGCCAAACGTATTCCGTCTGTTAGCCACTGCCTGTTTTTTTTTGTTTTTTTTTATTTTTTATTATTAATCGGAATTCTTTTTAGTCGATAAAACGTTTGAATCATTTTTTTTTGTTTTCGTTCTCTCTTCGTATTCTCCCGGGGCTCGACATCTGGGAGTTAAGGATACTTAACGTATACAGTCAGACTCAAAAGTTGTATTCAACGAAAATTAAAAGTTTATACGCAAAAATGTTTACCCTTGCACATTGAACGTACGCAAACTTTAAGGTCAATGAATCCCCGATAAATATAGCCTCATCGACTCTTTTGAACGATAATTTCCACAAAAATAGGATTAACTCCATAAATATTGATTCAAATTTTCGTGAAAATATTGTTGAAGAAAAGTTTTTTTTATCGTTTCAGCATTGCTCAATGTTCAATATTCTCAGTATCTTCAGTACGGTTCGTTATCTATTTTTTTTTTTTCTCCAGTTTTTTGTCAATTTATAGAAAATTAATATTTCGCCTTCGTGACAGTACGGAAGCTTTTGAAATTTTCTCATTTAATCGAAATTTTCGCTTTCCAAGCTTATATAAAATTACCGTTGCGATTGCTGGGTGCACAACGTTAATACAATATATAACGATATGTATACGAGACAAAAAAAAAACACACACACAAAAAAAACACAAAAAAGTTATCTCCCGAATGCAGATACGTCATTAAACAGCGACCATGTGACAAAAAATAATCGAACGCGCAATAATTTTGTTATAATTATTCTTGTTGTTTGAAACGCGACGGAAAAAAAAAAAATTGGAATTAACACGAGACGTGGCCTTGAGCGAGATGACCCGAGAGACGACAAAGACTGTCCTCTCACTTTCCACTCTGACTGTCCTCTTTCACTTTCGTGTTTCATTCTTCTTTGTTATTTATTTAATTTTTTTCTTTGACGATCTTTTTCTCCGCTAATTCTCGACCCATTCGTTCAACCTGTTCGAAAAATCAACAAAACATAGTGCATATGTAGATCGGAATATTTATTTCCAATGTGCAGATCTTGGAACTTTTTTGCAACCATTCGATTTCCATTCCATTTTTCGCACTTCTTCGTTGTTTGAGGGTTTTGAGATTCGGCAGTGTTTAGGCTCTTATCGCTAATGCTGATAGTTGAAAGGATAGAATAACTTCGGACTTATTTTGACGGAAACAAAGAGTGGATCCGTTTCCGTGCGCATTCTTCTACAACGAATGGCAAAATTTTGTTACATTCCATTCAGACACTCTCAAGAAAAATGTGTTGATAGTTTCGAAGTGGGGAATGTCGGTAGACTTTTCGACCCTGCCCCCAGTCAATGAATATAATATGACTGTTCCTAAAAAAAAAATTAGTTGCAAGCACATCTTTCCTCGATTCCATCTTTCGAGAAAAATTGAACATATATATATTTTTTATATAAATTAATTAATCGCCAATAATTGCGATTTTATTTGATTTGTTTTTGATCATTTTATTCTTATATTTCATAAAATAAAAATGTTCTTTTTTTCATTCATTGAATATAGTATGTTTATTCATTTAAAAAAAATTAGTTGCAAGCACATCGTCCCTCGATTTCTCAAAAAATGTGCGGGCTGTTTCATGGAAGCTTAGAACGTTGAGAGACAAAAATTAAGTTGAGTGCGCTGGTCAGTATTCGTAAATGGCCTCCACTAGTTCCAACGGCACGTTATCCCTCAGCAAACAACAATTTTCTCAAACCCACAGGCTTCACTCGTCTCATCTATATATTATATATATATACACCATTTTGTACCGCTCAAAGGTGTTGTGTCGAAGAGAAAGAGATGAGGCGGACCGAGACGATGCAAAAGCAACAGATAGAACAAGAAGGTTTAGAAAAAAAAAAAGAACAAGGGAATCATGAGAAGAAAAAATGAAGGAACCGAGAGAAAGAGAAGAAGCTCTCGGGACGATGCACAAGGAGGCGTGTTTAATTCTGTGCGAAGGCCACGTCGCTGGGGTCGAAGAGATGATAGAGAGAAAGAGGCAGAAAAGAAAAACGATAGAAACAATGAAGAAGAAAACAGAAGGCAGGATATGCTAAAAGCGTTCCCGAGCGAGCAATATTTGCGGCAGTAGAATCTTTTACGTGTTTTTTTAATCGTCTTTTTTCCCTGTTTTCTCTAATTTTAACATTTCTTGCATTTCAATTTTATTGCATTGTTTAACCATTTTCTCACGTCAATTTCAATCTTTCCATTTTTATTTTTATCGCTATCTTCGCCATTGCTTGATGGATTTTTTTACATTCTTCTTCTATTTTTTGCCAGTTCCGCTTTATCATTTTTAGGGCTCCGTACTGAAAAACCAAACGCTTATGGCGAAACGCGTTTGCCCGTCCGTCTGTCTGTCGTTCGGTCACAGGCCGCTCAATCGTAAACGGTTTAACCTATCGACTTGAAATTTGGCATGCAACTAGAGCGAGATGTTCCGAAGATGGGTCCCGAGTTGTTTTTGAAAAAAAAAATTCGACATTTTAAAGTGGGCATTATGCAAGCTCGACATTTTTTTTATCTGTTCTGGCGAGTGAGGTATAGCTTGAAAGGGATTACTCTAATAATGGAAAGAATATTTTTTAATTAATATTTTCAATAATATCTATCAAAACGTTCGTTTTTTCAATGTGCTCCGCGCCCTTCCCTCAATTAAAAAAATATCGCATCAAATATTTTGAAATAATTCTGATGTACGAAAGCATACAGGAAGTTTGAAGGAAAACCATAGCGTTGTCGAAATCGTCATTCGTTTTCGAGATATATGAAATTTAATGAAAAGTTTTAAAATTAAAAATTTAAATAACATTTTACTCCTGTCTGCATTGGCGATTAATACTGAAAATTACGAGGAAGCAATGTGCACGTTTCCATTTGCACCGTTGATTTTTTTTTTAACTTTCATTATTTCCATTTCCTCTCTATTGTAATTGAAAAAAAAAAAAAAAAAAAACACCAAAATGTTTACCCTTCGCGTTCTTTCATTGATGACTAACGCTCAACGGACGCCCGTTCGTCAGAGTGTGGTCACGGTCTATAGAGATCAGTGAAGAGGTAGTCAGCGCACTAACGTCTTATCGTTATTACCATTACCAGCACACTACCATTATTCTTTGCCACTTTTGCCATTCTCTATCCTCTCGAAACACTCCGGCGGGGTGGAACGATGAAGAGCGCGAGAATTCACAGAGACCTCATTGAGGGAACGCATTGTATATATGTATATAGTATAGAAAGATGAGATAGAGAGAGAGAGAGAGAGAGAGTGAGAAAGAAGGAGCGAGTAGGGCAAAGTGGATATGGAAGGAATTGTTAGCTCGGGGGTGAGGGTAACAGTCCAATGGGTCTGCGACCTCGGGGCGAGACCTTGAGCGAACTCAAGAGAGACAGAGAGAGAGAAAGAGCTCTTTAGCAAAGCGTAGATGGTATTATGCGTGTTGGGAAGCGCGCGGACTCGCGCGACGACGACGATGGGCAAAGAGACGACGTTGAAGGGGAAATAAAGAAAAATGGTATGAGAAGAAAGAGCGTGCGTGAGGGCTAACGTCCCGAAGGTTTCCTCTTTTTTTTTGTATATCTCACTTTCTTTCTCTCTTTTTTTCCCTCGTTCTCTCTCTCTCTCTCTCTTTGAGCCCCTCTCGATTCGATTCACTAGTCTGAGAATGCTCAACGATTCCAGAGGCAAGACAAACGCGCAGCAGTCACCGCGTTGTTCTCGAGTTTAGGACTACGAGCAAGGAAAACGAAAAAGAAACAGATACAGAGCGACCGAGGAGTGAGGGGCGGTAATAAGTTGAGGGATACGAGGAATCGCATGGGGAAGTGGAGGGGAATATTTGGTAACATTGAGGTCAAAAGGAATAGATTTGATCAAGTGTGTGTTTATCCGTATGGAACAAAATCCTTTATTGATCGAATACCTTGTAGTGTTTGGAAGATTTCTTGATGTTAAGACGCAGTAAAAATCGTATTTCTATCCATAACTTTTGCGTTCAAGTATTCAATGGAATATCTATCGATTTATCCATTAAATAGAATATTGATTCGTTTATCCATAAAATTGGATATTAAAATAGGGTTAGACGGTTCAAAAAATCGATTTTTTTTTGTTTCATAAATTGTTAGTAAAACTATTGAAAAATATGTTCCCAAAATTTTAAATGAAAATTCCGACTCGTTCTATTGTTATAAGCCATTAAGGGGAGAAATAGGCTTAGGACAGCGTTTTCTCAATGATTTTCATGAATTTTTTTATAGTATAAAAAATGAATATAATTTATTGAAACTTTGAGAATATTTTATACATATATTTAAGTATATACTATAAAATTTTTGTAGAATTTCCTTCAAAAACACCGAAGATATTAGCGACCCCATATTGCAGGTCACAATCAGACTCAGCAGAAAACGACTTTTTTTTAAACTTGCGTACACGCTAGTTTGAAAAGTTTTCAACCAATCGTTTTGAAAATTGGCAGTTACTTTCTTCATAGTATTGCGCTCTATTTGAACCTAAAATCGGAATATTATCATTATTTAAAATAATTTTTTTTTGCGAATAAAGTTGTAAAAAATGGCAAAAAATCATGCTTTTTTGTTCTGACCCGTGTAAAAAATTCAATTTTCAATTTTTTTGATGGCATTTAGGTTCATATAGAAGAGAGACATATAATATAAGTAAATTCCAACCTCGTTTCATTTCAGATGAAAATTGCGGCTTCCAGAATGTACGCAAAATGCTGAGTCTGATTGTGACCTGCAATATGGGGTCGCTAATAACTTCGGTGTTTTTCAAGGAAATCCTTCAAAAATTTTATAGTACATACTTAAATATATATATAAAATATTCTCAAAGTTTCAATAAATTATATTCATTTTTTATACTATAAAAAAATTCATGAAAATCATTGAGAAAACGCTGTCCCCCCCTACTACCCCCCTTAACCAGTTATCCATAAAATCGAACATTTATTCAATTTGATTTTGTCCCAGAAAAAACGAGCCCTCGTCATTGTAAGCATAAATCGAAGCATAATGGAGCAATATCTGAATTGCCAAATTTTTATCGGGATGAACGAAAAAAAAGGTAAGAAAAAAAATGATTTTGTCGGAGATTTCTTCCTTCGTGTCGAAAGGACAAAAACGAAAAGGGCGACGTGGTCGGGTCAGAGCGAAATCATCGAGAGACAAAATGATAGGATCGAATTTCCGCATCGCCTTCATGCTGTTCCGTTTCGCTTTTTTTTTTTATATTTTTTTCTTTTAAATCACGTTTCGGTCGATCGACGAACGGCGTACGAAACATTTCCATAATACGACGTACTTTTATTTTATTTCAATATCGCGCGAATTCACGAATTACAACGTTCTCGACGTTCCCGAAGTGATAACTTGTTCTAAAGAATTGTAAATCTTTTTTTTTGGTTTTTCACGAAAACAAAGTTTTGCTTCCTCCACGAGGAAGCAAAACTTGAGTCGTTGCATACTTCTAGAAGAACAGGAATAATATCATTGGCTTTTTCGAGAGAATTTTGGAAAAAAATGATTTTCAAAGATTTTACTGATTTTTCGAAGAATTTCGAAAAAAACAGGCTTCCGTGTCATTTAAAAAGAATCTCAAGCTAACCGTTGAGTCAATGTGCAAGTATGTTCCTTCTTTTGTTTTTACTTGGCTCACTGTAATATCCACAATATCGAGGAGTCATTCCAAATCAGTCGCTCGTGAACGATGAAAATGACTGGCATATTTCGGGAATGCTTAAAGATTACTTTTGACCGTTCTCGATAATCATTTTTTTTCCGAACTGACAAATTAACTCCACGAAGACAAAGATCGTTCTAGACTTATTTTTCGTAGTCATTAAACGTTATTCATTTCTTTATTATATAGAACGTTCCAAACAAGTGTCACTTAACAGATAATTAATTCTACTTGAAACGACCCATGTATATCGATTGGAAAAATATGCAAAAGAGGCCTAAGTCCACATCCCCTGTACGTGCTTCAATCGTCTGGATTATGACGTACATATATATATATTAGTATTTCGGACCTTGGAATCGACCGCGCGTACATAATCTCGGAGTGCAAAAGAGGCTCAAATGTATATATCTCCGTCGAGACAAGAGCACAAATTCAAAGATGTCCGATACGATAAGCAAAACGATACATAACAAAATGCGAACGACCGCGTCCGAGACCTTCGCCGTGGATGCAAGGACGCTTGTCTGCATATGTCTCTTCCCCCTCCCTCTCGAGTTAATCAGTAAGATTCCTCGCGTGCGTTATTGATATACAAAACATTGTATTTGAAAAAGATGTCCGTTGCCTTGGTGGGGATAAAAAATCGCGAGTCGCAATCGTTCGTAAATATTATGCAGACTGATTGTGAAAAGAGCTCATCTGGAGAACGATATATATATATAATACTATCTTTGCCCCGCAATTTCACCCGCGTTAAATTTGGATTATATATCTATTCCATGCCCATTATGAGCACATAAACAAATGCATCTCATTAACTATAAATACCATCCGGAAATTATGTGGAAAAATAAAAGGATCAATCACTAAAAAATAAATCGACCCCGCTACCGCCTTTTAAAGTCATAGCATGAAGTTATATGGCCTAAAGCCTTCCCGAATAAACGGGCTATCTAATGCGAAAAGAATTTTTCAAATTGGATTAGTATTTCCTGAGATTAGCGCGTTCGAACAAACATACAAACTCTTCACCTTTATTATAGTAGTAAGATAATGGAATAGAATAATAGATATAGTAGTAAGATAGTCAGTTTAAGGGGGGGAAATAGGGTTAGGACAGCGTTTTCTCAATGATTTTCATGAATTTTTGTATAGTATAAAAAATGAATATAATTTAATGAAACTTTGAGAATATTTCATACATATATTTAAGTATATACTATAAAATTTTTGAAGAATTTCCTTGAAAAACACCGAAGATATTAGTGACCCCATATTGCAGGTCACAATCAGACTCAGCATTTTGCGTACATTCTGGAAGCCGCAATTTTCATCTGAAATCAAACGAGGTTGGAATTTACTTTTATTATATGTCTCTCTTCTATATGAACCTAAATGCTATCAAAAAAGTAGAAAATTGAATCTTTTACAGGGGTCAAAACAAAAAAGCATGATTTTTTGCCATTTTTTACAACTTTATTTGCAAAAAAAATATTATTTTAAATAATAATAATATTTTAGGTCCATATAGAACGCAATACTATAAAGAAAGTAACTGTCAATTTTCAAAACGATTGGTTGAAAACTTTTCAAACTAGCGTGTACGCAAGTTCAAAAAAAGTCGTTTTCAGAAAAACGCGTTTGAGAAAAAATGAGTTACCGCTCGGTTATACACGTGGCGCGCTCGGGGCCTGAAGGAGCGCTACTCACTTTAATGGCTTATAACAATAGAACGAGTCGGAATTTTCATTTAAAATTTTGGGAACATATTTTTCAATAGTTTTACTAACAATTTATGAAATAAAAAAAAATGATTTTTTTAATCGTCTAACCCTATTTCCACCCTTAAGGTCATAGCATAAAGTTATATGGCCTAGAGCCTTCCTGAATAAACGGGCCATCTAATCCAAAAAGAATTTTTCGAATCGGATCAGTATTTCCTGAGATTAGCGCGTTCGAACAAACATACAAACTCTCCAACTCTATCATAGTAGTAAGCGATATACAGAAAACGTCCGATAAACGTTCGTGTATGATAGGGGAAATGAGTTCTCACATAACGTGTTAATTCGCTGCGTGCCCGGGAGGAAAGCGGGGGGAGGAAGAATACTATACTAAACTATTACCCCAATAGTCCGAAAATTGCACGAATTTGTGATCTTAAGGTAGTACTCTGGTAACTTAAGCCAATTTTCATGTCTTTTTTGGAGGACGTTTTTTTGTAGGAAAATAAAAATGAATCGTTTTGGATATTTAGGATGTTTTTATTTACATATTAAAGATACAAAAAAAAAATTTTTGACAAAATTTAATAGTTATTATTATTATTATTGATCGAAGTTGGCAGCCCGGGTCCTAACTTTTTTTCTACCGAACCGATTGCTTTTAAATTTTAATAGGCTACTCTAGACACTTATAGTTCTCGTCGGAACTACCGAGAAATTTGTTTACCCCTAACTTTTTATTTTACAATCCCTTCTTTGCTTAAGTCCTTTTATTTTAGCAAAGAAGGGGTTGTAACATAACAAGTTAGGGGTGAAAAAATTTCTCGGTAGTTCCGACGAGAACTATAAGTGTTTAGAGTAGCCTGTTAAAATTTGAAAGCAATCGGTTCGGTAGAAAAAAGTTAGGACTCGGGCTGCCAACTTCGAGGTGCCAAGTTCGATCAATAATAATAATAATAAACTATAAAATTTTTACAACTAAATTTTTTTTTTGCATCTTTAATATGTAAATAAAAACATCCTAAATATCCAAAACGATTCATTTTTATTTTCCTACAAAAAAACGCCCTCCAAAAAGGATATGAAAATCGGCTTAAGTTACCAGACTACTACCTTAATGGAAATTTTTCAAAATATTAAAAATTATCCGACGGGACAAATGGATAAATTCGTGCGAAACTCCAGCCGAGTTACAGAAGTTCCATATTCACGGCAGACTCGTCACACACACATAAACCGGAACATTTTTTTGAATATATTTCTCAAAAGTTTCTCCGCATTCACGAACACATTGACATTGAAAACTGGCAAAAAAATATTTCTCGACAAGACAGTTTCATAAATGAGGAAGCAAAATGTAGTCGAACGTCTTCGATTACTATAAAATGTGCGTTTATTCCAAATATAATTTTTTCTCGGTGGAAAAAATGCACTTTGCGGAAAAGCGTATATCGATAGCGCGTGAGATTGCGGATATCTCTGACACGATGCATCTGACAGATTTTCTGATACGTGAGATAAAATTCCGGGAAATTTAAGATAGAACCGACCGTGTGTATTATATATATACGTATTTAATCTCACAATCAGCGCGTGATCGGCCGAGATCAGCGATTGAGATTACAACGTCGTGGGTTCCCGAATCGATAATACCGCCCGCGTGAAAACACATCTTACTCTTGCTTTTTTTTTTATTTTAAAAAGAAAAAATTACATTCGTACAATTGAAAGTTTACAGAATCACGAAAAAAATGCCAAAGACGATATTGAGTTTGTTTATGCGAATCTTTGCTCCCGATAAGTTGAGATATTCAGGTCGCGTAAATCGTTAAGGTAGTAGTCTGGTAACTTAAGCCGATTTTCATGTCTTTTTTGAAGGGCGTTTTTTTTGTAGGAAAATAAAAATGAATCGTTTTGGATATTTAGAATGTTTTTATTTACATATTAAAGATACAAAAAAATTTTTTTCGACAAAATTTAATAGTTTATTATTATTATTATTATTGATCGAAGTTGGCACCTCGAAAAAAAAGCGCGTGGGTGGCCCCGGTGATTTTGGCTCTTGATTTTATCTGAAATAAAAAATTCTTGATAATTCTTAATCCATAGACATGTCATTCTGGTCGGAACTACTGAAGTTAAATTTCATGGATAAATAACAAAATGGCGGACTTTGGAAAAAAAAAATTAACTTCAGTAGTTCCGATCAGAATGACATGTCTATAGATTAAGAATTATCAAGAATTTTTTATTTCAGATAACAAAATGGCGGACTTTGGAAAAAAAAAACTTTTTCCAAAGTCCGCCATTTTGTTATTTATCCATGAAATTTAACTTCAGTAGTTCCGACCAGAATGACATGTCTATAGATTAAGAATTATCAAGAATTTTTTATTTCAGATAACATCAAGAACCAAAATCACCGGGGCCACCCACGCGCTTTTTTTTCGAGGTGCCAACTTCGATCAATAATAATAATAACAATAAACTATTAAATTTTTTCAACAAAATTTATTTTGTATCTTTAATATGTAAATAAAAACATCCTAAATATCCAAAACGATTCATTTTTATTTTCCTACAAAAAAACGCCCTTCAAAAAAGACATGAAAATCGGCTCAAGTTACTAGACTACTACCTTAAATGGCGCACATATGCAGTAACACGAGGAATAAATGGGATCGCGTTTACACGAGCTTTTTGTAACGACAGCAATGCTACAACAGAGTTAAAGCTCCCGTAAACGTAACACTCTTGCATGTGTCTAATAGTTTACGCGGCCATGAAAATATCTTCACTTAGCGTTAACAAAAATCCGCGTAAACAACCTCATAGAAGCCGTACACCGAATTGACGCAAAAGTTCTCGGTTATTCGTTCGCGCGGACCCCATGTGTACACGAGTTTTTGATCCTCTTTCACACTACTTGAAAATTTCATGAATGAAAATTCTCGATGGGAGTTGGAAAGAGAGAGACTTGGTGTAGTAGCGTAAAACCGCGATCTTTCGCGCGCTTTCTGTCCGAGTCGCGTGTGCTCGCGAACGTTTCTCGTTTATCAAGTCGTTGCATTCCCTGAGGCGAGTGAACGGGACGTATACACATGTATACGTACGAATTTACATAGATTTGTAACCAAAGGGATTTTTAATCTGTGTTTGGACAAGTTCATTTTGTCTCACTTTATAGTCTCCGTTCTAAGAGCAAAACAAAACAATAGTATTATTATTATCCGAAATTATTGCCATTTGGGAAAAAAAAGGTGGAAGTCACTGTCACCTAGTTTTCGAGAAGATACTTGAATCTTTGAAAACGAGGAGGAAGCGATGTGAAAGGTTTTCACCTTTCTTTTCCCGTGCCCCTCTTTACTCTGTTCGATAATGTGTTTTGCTTGAGTTTGAATTTTGAGTTTGAGTTTATTATCATTTAAATTTTATAAAATATTAACCATTCTATCGAATTCATGTCAAACTTGGGCATTAAACATTCTATCGTGAATTTAATGGTGAGCGAAAAAATTCCATAAATTTGCTAAATCAGATGAGAGAAAAAAAAGTGTTTGGATCGACTAAGTCGGCGTTCACCCTCGTTCAAACGAATTTTGTAATTGATACGAAAAACCTTTTGTTTGCCGTAAGGATATTTCAGTTAACGGATATTAACAATTGTTGATGAAACTAATAATTTATTTGTACTAACGAAAAATTCGTTTGACCGAGAATGAACGCCGATTTAATCAATCCAAACAATTTTTATGCTCAGTGTGACAATGATATTAGAAACGAGCTGTGCCCCGCGGTTTCATCCGCGTTAAATTTCGCGTCCCCCGATTCAACGCGTCGCTGTCGCTTATTGGAGCCATAGCATAAAGTTATATGGCGTAAAGCTTTCCTGAATAAACGGGCTATCTAACGCAAAAAGAATTTTTCAAATCGGATTAATATTTCCCGAGATTGATGCGTTCGAACAAACATATAAACTCTCCAGCTTTATTATAGTAGTAAGATTAGGGTCAAAGCACAAAGTTATATGGCGTAAAGCCTTCCTGAATAAAGGGGCGATTTATTGCCAAAAGAATTTTTCACATCGGATTAGTAATTCCTGAGATTAGCGCGTTCGTACAAACATACAAACTCTCCAGCTTTATTATAGTAGTAAGATGAGGAGAGACAGAGTTGAAGTACAATGTGTACACGTATATACGCGATAAAATAGTCACTCTCTCGGACTCCCGAGAATTCGTCACAGCGATCTCGCACTCTCGTTCGAATCGTTCGCAAATGAGCAGCAGGAGACATCATCAGATGTCTCCTGCCCGTACAATCGAGCAAACGTTCGTTCGAACATTCTTGGCTCTCGTGTTACACACGCCTCTCGGTTTACGGTATCGCGAATGTCCCCCCGGGGATTTGTCGAGACCAATTGTCGAAAGGACTTGACATGTATCACGATTGATATGTCTAGCATAAATATCAGTTTCCTTGCTATCGTGAAAAGATGAAGAGCGGACGTACACGAGTCTGCAATTTAATCAGAGTCCGCGATAATTGCTGCTTCACGGAATCAACTGTGTTAGTTCAAACATATAACGTCACAGTGGCACCGGGTACAGAGAAATTCGATCTGCCGCAAATCAACCCGAGCAAAAATTTCGTTTTTTTTCTCTTCAATCTAACGCTGTTTTTAAAAAACAGTTAAGAAAATTTATAAGAATGAGGGGGTGCTTCGGTGCTGGTCGTGGTACGAAAAGACGGATTTATTATAAGAGTAAGGCACAGTATTTATTCATAACCAATTACAAAATTAATTAGTAAAAATCAGTTGGCGCGGTGAATGAGTTTGTGACTTGACAGAGAGTCGGTTGAGTTGTTGTCGCGGCGCTTGTTCGTTAGGAACTCCCGCGTCAAGAAGAGAATTTCTGATAGTCTGCTTGTTGACGGAGAGAAAATATCGAAGCGAGGGTAGGAAAGTTTTAACGAGAAACAAAGGTTTAGAAAATGCAAGAGTGCGTGTGGGTCCTTTTGGTCGCCAGAAGAGACTCCCCGTAAAACAGCCTCGTCTCGGGAGAGACTCGACTGGGACCCGTAAGCACTCGAGTTTTATGACAGGGAAAACTGAGACACGGTTGTTCTATTTTGTAGACGACGAAATGAAAGGAGTCAAAGAAGTAAACGCGTGAGAAAGAATCGAGTCCTTACAAAGGAATGACTGTATAGAAGAAAATGCATTTTGAAAATAAAATAAAATGAAATAAAATAAGTGCGTATTTATATGCGACCGGAGAGTGGTGGCGACGGCGTCACCACAAGAATAATAACTCAATGAAAATACAAAAAGATATCCATTGAAGTAAAGGTTATATAATTTCAATCAGAAATATTGCTTTTGTTAATGAATGAAATTTCATTAATACCAAGTAAAATTTCGTTTTAATTCCAACAAATTTGTTTTTCGTTCAATGCATCGGCAATCATGACTGTTTATCGAGCCGTAATAAAGTGCCACGTGTCAGCGTTTCTCGGTAGAAACGCCACAAGCTCGCGTTTCACACGGCAATACGGAAATGCAATATAAACTTGGATGGCATGCTCGTCGAGATTCTCGTTTATATAGGAAGATCAGAGTTTACGCAGCGGGAGGGGTTGGAAACGGTGAATGCGCGTGCTGCAAATGGGGTCGACGTTGAAACTCGAGAGTCTGGATAAACTCTCTCGCGAAGAGCTTGATAGCGTATATATGATACGGGGAGGTTGCTCGGCAACAGACGCCCACTGCGAGACACGCGCTCTTCTACCTGTTTACGCAGACACGAGCTCTCTCCCCGCTCCAATATTCTCGCGATTTCCCTTATATATATATATATATATATATATATATATATATATATATATATGGAGTGTAGCTTATGGGATAGTGAGTTTCGCTAAAGGAATATTCGCACAGGGTGTATATCCATTTGCACGAACTATGAGGAGAATTACTCGAGCGTAGGCGAGGATATTCCGTGGTGCAACAAAGAGAACCATCAACGAAGAGGTATTAACTTTGTGGGAGCCACGGCAACACGCTGCGCGAAACAGCTATATCGCCCCCTCGCATACGACGAGATTTAATTTCGATTTATTATGTTACGGACCGTATAGAAACCCGGATGAAGAATGACGACTAGCAAAGTTATTTTTGGCTGACGACATCGGTTAATTAGTCATCCGCGTGTTACGGAAATACGAGCATCGTACAAATGAAAGTTCCTAAATTTACGCGATTGTTATTTGTCCTTGGTACCGGTGTAGTGAGTCATAGCTTTTCAACTCTTGGTATATCGTTTTTTATTATGTATATCGTTATTTTTTTAATTATTTTTTTTTTACGTGTACTCAGTGGGAGGAAATATGGCGATACGGGACCGTTTAAAAAACGCGATAACGCGTTCTGAAAGAAAATTATACAATTCCAACGTTCTTAAATTTTCATTTAAAATACGTTGTTCCATTAAAATCACCGTAGTGCTGCTTCCCGATAGAATTTTCACTCCGCTCTACGGCCATTCTTTTCGTTGTCGTTGAAGGCTTATAATTTCGCTTGATTCAATGAGCTACGAAAAGTTTCTTCAATTTTCTTTACATACTTTTGGAGTTGGTCCATCAATGGTCATTTTCCATAATTTTTCGACAATATTCTATGTGGCCGTTACGGCCCTAATAACTGAGAAATTAAAAATGAATCGGCATTATTCCATTTCACTCGCGAGGTTTTCAAAATCCTTCGAATAAGTTTTAATCGGTCAAACGGGAGCACGGTTATGGCCATTTCAAAATTTCGGTATTTTTAGATTTCGGCAAATATGGAAAATAGTCTCGCCTTTTACTAGGTGTTTTAAGGGAGTAGTCTGGTAACTTAAGCCGATTTTCTAATTTAATAGTTCATTATTATTATTATTACTGATCGAAGTTGGCACCTCGAAAAAAAAGCGCGTGGGTGGCCCCGGTGATTTTGACTCTTGATGTTATCTGAAATCAAAAATTCTTGATAATCCTTAATCTATAGACATGTCATTCTGGTTGGAACTACTGAAGTTAAATTTCATGGATAAATAACAAAATGGCGGACTTTGGAAAAAAAAAACTTTCTTCCAAAGTCCGCCAAGAATTATCAAGTATTTTTTATTTCAGATAACATCAAGAGCCAAAATCACCGGGGCCACCCACGCGCTTTTTTTTCGAGGTGCCAACTTCGATCAATAATAATAATAATAATAAATTATTAAATTTTTTCAAACAAATTTTTTTTTGTATCTTTAATATGTAAATAAAAACATCCTAAATATCCAAAACGATTCATTTTTATTTTCCTACAAAAAAACGTCCTCATGGATAATTTCATGGATAAATAACAAAATGGCGGACTTTGAAAAAAAAACTTTTTTCCAAAGTCCGCCATTTTGTTATTTATCCATGAAATTTAACTTCAGTAGTTCCGACCAGAATGACATGTCTATAGATTAAGAATTATCAAGAATTTTTGCCAACTTCGATCAATAATAATAATAATAATAAACTATTCAATTTTTTCAAACAATTTTTTTTTCGTTTCTTTAATATGTAAATAAAAACATCCTTAATATCCAAAACGATTCATTTTTATTTTCCTAAAAAAAAACGCCCTCCAAAATAGACATGAAAATCGGCTTAAGTTACCAGACTACTACCTTAAACTCTAGTCCAATGAAAAAAATTCCACTGATTACTATTGAAATTGAGTGTACGTGAAAAGTTCCAAAATCCACTGAGAAGCGGTAAAAAATCGAACAAAATCGAACGTTTTTTTTTGTTTCGTGCAAAAGTTTCGGCATCGAGCTACGATAATCTGTTATTATACCATATGTATGTGCATACATACCGTAACGTTTTCCTGCAACTGGATGGTTTCGTTCAGCATAAAATTTCGGTGACCACCAATGAAATCTCTGTTTTAATTCGATTTGACAACATTTCGACGCTGTTAATCATGCGATTATGGCCGAACAGGCGAACCGATTTTCACGAAAGGTTGCAAGCTTTAACTTCAACCCTCAATCTGAAGACGTATATCAATGAATATTAAATTCCGTACGAAAAAGCAGAAAATAAACGACGAAATCTCGATTTAGTTTCGCGAAATCGCGTATTGCTGAAATTCGGAATCATCGTCGACACGATCGGATTTGACGTAAAATTAGGCGAAAATTGAGTTTTAGGAGCGTCGAAGATTGATTGGTTAATATGAGATCACAAGAGAATATTAAAAACCGGAAAATTAATTAGACCACAAAAATTCCCGATTGATATAATCGAAGTTGGCAAAATGAACGCTAAGAGAAACTCGAGATTAACGTTATTGTTAAAACGGTCTTATCGTATTTCACGAATTAATTTCCTCGACGTGTTTCAGTGGATTTCCCGTCTCTCTATATACACAGTTCTCGTAATCGTAATATATCTTCTTCGCGTTTGCGTTTCCTTGAGTCAATTTTGTTAACGGGTTTCGCGAATATATGTTCGACCTCGTCCGAGCGTTCGTCTCGTGTTGCCTTATTCGCGAACGATATTCGACGTACTTCGACCGAAAGAGAGATAAGACAAGGATAAGCGAGAGTTATCGTTGACGCGAGAGACAAGCGTGTCTCTTTGCGTCGGTAACGAGAGACGAGTTCTCGCGATTTTTCGTACGAAGCCTTCATCGCGAATATACTTTGACAATGAGACGAGAAACAGAGAAAGAGAGAGAGACAGACAGACAAACAGACATCGAAGATTCTCTCTCTCGATGACTTTGACGATTCGCTGATGTTGATTTTTTTCATTCTTTCCGTTCGCAATGCAGATAGAGAAGGAACGAACGATGTGGGTTCAAGGTTTCGTTGAAATAATGAGAAATTATTGGTTTTATGTATAATTCACCAGACAATGTTTATTCAGACGACCTCACAACTCCCAAGCGTACAAAATGACGTGCTCACTGGGCAATATGCGGGGCTGCTTTGTATTTCATGCGTAGTATTTATCATTTTTTTTTGTCACCAGAAACAACGACTGCATTTGTATTTCACTTCTTCTTTTTATTTTTCCTTTTTTTTTTTTTTTTTTCTTAATGAATAGAGAAATATATCATACTTTATGTATCGTTTACTATAATAATCATTATGTGTAGTTTATGCATAACAGTATTACGAATATCAACGCTAGGGTTTGTTTTTTTTCTTTTTTTGCTGCACGGACTCTGGATATTGCGGGATATTTTGTTTGTTCTTGCGGTTTTTTTTTCTCTTCCCTTCTTTGATTCATCATCGTTGATCAATCATTGGCGTAACGGTCGTTGATTGTAATCGAATTAGTAAATTTTGTTGTTGTCGATACGTCTTCTCTTTTTTTTTTTTTTTTCTCCTACAAAATTTTACCGAAATACTTTACTCTCCCGTGTCTCGAGTCTCTCCAGTGTGACTGGAACAATTTCGTTTATCCACAGTGATTTTCAATTGACTCGATTTATTTAGCGTTTGAGTGACTTTTTTTTAATTCACGTATCGATTTGATGCTTTTTTTTTCCCCTTGTTTCTTTGTTGTTGTTGCTGTCTTTTTTATCTTGTTGTTTCAATTTTTACTCGTTTCGTTTCAACGCCGCTGTTTGCTCTCGAATGGATTACATTACGGGCGACAAATGTGAACGAATACTTGTTGGGAATGACTCTGAGTTTTTAACAATAAATATATGCGTGCGTCAAAGCGAGAACAAAGAAGAACAAACAAACAAACAAGCAAAAGAGAAAAACAAAAAAAACGAAAAAAAAAAAACAGCGAAAAAGCTGCGTATGACCCGCGCGAGAGACGAGAGATTATCGGAACACACATCGATCGCTCCGGGTTCTGTTTTTTTCTTCTTTACCCTTTTTTTTTCATCGCTCAATCTTAATTTTTCCCTTCGCAATTTTTCTGTTGTTTTTCCTGTTCTCCGGGATACTTTTGCCGCGTGTTGTTCCGTTTCTTTTTCTCTGTGTTCTCTACATTCGATATCGCGTCTGTGTATTTGCATGTGTGTGTATGTGTGTGTGTTTCTCGATGCCGGGAGTATATGATTTTTCAACAACAAAAAAAGTGGGGGTGTAGTTGGGGCCGGGGGCGGGCGTCTCAAAAACACGTCGGCGTCGGCCCGCCGCGTATTCTTCGTCACACATGTGTCTCATTTTAATTCATTTAATTCATTTTTCTCGTCGTTTTGTCTCGAATTGTATTTCACTCTTTTCGCGACACAAAAAAAGAAGGAAGAAGAAAAAAATATACGGCTTTTCCTCCTTTTTCGCGCTCCAAACGCGCCAACTAAAATTCCAAGGACCTTACCGATCGTACTATTTACAAAAAAAACAAAAAAAAAAACATAAGAAAGAAAAGCGTTTTGTCGATCCATCCAGGGTTCGCTCTGCGCCGTACTTTCGCGTCTTTTTCACGCGGCTAAAGTGAGGTTCAATCGGAAATCAATTTTCAGCCTCTCTGTCTAAGCACTCGAAACTTTATGCGTCCCAATTATTTTTATTCTTCTTTTTTTTTCTCTTTCCATCTACGCGACGCACTTGTGGGAATAATTACCTTTATTTCTCGGCCTTCTCGAATCACTACCCTCCATCTTGCCACTCTCTTATCAGCGCCATACGACCCGTTCGGTAACAGACCCACGACACATGGTATAAAGGTACGGTAATTGCAAACTGGAGGCCGCGACGGGCCGATCAGTCTCATAACAAAACTTCTTAATTCTTTAAAATTCATTTTATTCACTTTTTCTTTTTCATCTCTTTCACCTCTGATCTCTCTCGTCCATTTTTTTTTCTTCCTTTTTTTTCCATTTCGCCGATAATGAAGAACGAAAAAAAAAAAAAAAACAAAAAGAAATTTCAATTGCCCCGACTCGCTCGTACATCTCTCACTCTCGCGATCGCACACTTTTCTCGCTCGCGCTCGTTTCATTACATTTCCACATACACATCAATAGTACCCGCAATCACGGGCGCGCGTGGGGGGCGCGCGCGCGCGCTCACACACACACGAGATGATAACGTTTAAGATTATTATACCTTAGAGATATTACAATAATAATAATTACCTTCGTAATATTTAATTAATAATATATATATTTATATATGTATAGTAGAGTAAATGATTGATGAATGAGGTGGAGACTGTACAGGATGCGCGATGTCTATGATTATCACATGTAATAGATTATTAATATTTTTTCCATATTTTTTTTTTGTTTCATTTCTTTTTTGTTTTTTCATTAATTTTTCGTAACATTTAAACCTCTTTCTCTCACACTCTCTCTCTCTCTCTCTCTTTCTCTCGTTTTCTGTCTTACGGGTGCTGTACGCTATCCTCTAAGTTTACCTTTGACAACTGTAGGTAGATAGGTAGATAGGTAATTTTTTTTCCTCATTCAGGTTGCTTGGTTTCAAACCCCTTCGTTTCGGTAGATTCCGCACTGCGCACATAGTATTTCCGGTATTTCCGAAGAAAGCGTCTCCCCCAATTATTTCCGCGCATTTATCTTACATCTTCGTGTTCTTTTTTTCTTTTACCTTGTACTCGCACACTGTGTAGTTCCATTTTTCTCCTCTCTCTCTCTCTTGCTCAACGTTACTTCGATATCCTCGTCATCGTCCCATCCGACTTCTCGTACTTCCGGCCGTCGACGTGTCTCTTCCACGCCCGCACAATTATTATCGTTTATCAGTTAGTTTAAATAATAAATTATTTGGTTTGTCACGCGCTCAGAGCGTCCTGGCACTTTTTTTTAATTTTTACTCATCATTTTTCTTCGTCCTCCTCGTCTCGTATCGTTTTTTTTTAATTATTTTTTATTTTTGTTGTTGTTTTATTTTTCTTCAACGACGGTCAGATCGTGGCTTCCGCGATCGGTCGCGACCCTCGTTACAAATAGGAATTTCTCTTTTATCTCGAGATAGCAATCACGCGCTCGAGACAATCACTCGATATTTATATGTAATTATCGCCCGGAAAACGAGCGACGCAATTGTCGATGCATCGTTGGTACGTTGCCACGATGATGAGGATAGAAAGAAAGAAGGATAAACCACATCGACAGGGAAAAAAAAAAAAAAAAAAACTGATCACTCGTTTACGCGCGTATAGGTGGGTTACTCGTCGTTCCTTTTTTTTTGTTTTTTTCTTCAAATCTTTCACTTTTACATATTCTTTTTCTTTTACATCGTAATCACCGATATATTAGTCCGTATTGCGTCGTCATTATTGCCCCGTTAATGTCTCTTTGCTTTCACCACGAGGGTAAACGACGTCGTTTTGAGGCGCGAGCTTTTTCATGGTGTATTTAACGAAAGCGCAAATACACACACACAAACGCACGCGCAGACACACACAAGCACACAAGCACGCAATTAACAGAAAGAATATAACCACACTACGCCTCGAGGATGAGAGCCTTGCACGGTCCAACGAGGGGCCTCGGCGACGGTGACGGTGATTTTTTCGAAAGATTCAACGGCTGCTGACTGTCAGCGATGTCGACCTGTAGTTCCATCATGTTGTTAGGACAGCCCGATAGTACGATAGTCGCCGCTGCCGTACTCGACGTCGGCCTCGGACTCGAGCTACTCGTGCTACTCGTCGCAACGGCCGTTAGATATCTCGGTGACGAGGCCGGCGAATGATTGTTCCCAACAACGAGGTAGTTCGCGGAAGACTGCTGCTGCTGCTGCTGCTGTTGCATCTGTTGTTGTTGTTGTTGTTGCTGCTGTTGTCTCGCGCCCGTTGTCGTCGTTATCACCGACGTAGCGGGCCATCTCGAGTAACCGGAAGTGGCGCACTGTAAGAGACCCTGCGAGCCGTGGGGCGAGCGTAGCGTTATCGTCGTCGTTGAGGCGCACTGTTCGGCGGGCGACGGCGACGTTGTCGGCGATCTCTGACACGCCTCGCCGCGCATTATGTAATTGTGAATGATGTCGGTGCGTTTGAGCTGTTCGGCGGTCATTCTCGGTCCTTCCATTAGACTCTTCGCCAAGGTCGAATGCGTGCTGCTCAGTAGGCTGGCGGTTTGCGGACAATGAGAGAGCTGCGTGTGTCCGGAAGGACTCCTCGAAGGCGGCGACGTCAGATGAAGATGCAACTGTGACTGAGTGTGTTGTTGTTGTTGCTGCTGCTGTTGCTGTTGTTGTTGTTGTTGCTGATGATGATGCTGTTGAACAATGACAACAGGCTCGGCCTCAGCGCTGTCCTTCTGTCTCAATGCCCGAAACTTTTTGTGCGGCTTGTAAGCCTCGTCCATCAATGAATTAGTGTCGTAAAGCGGCGGCGCCTGTAACACCCTCTTCAGCACCGGCATATCCTCCACCTCCTTGTCCTCGGATCGCGGACTCGAGCATACCGATGTCGGTGCGCTACTGGCGCTGCTACTCGCCGGTTTGTCCGGTTTTTCCGTTCCCGACTCAATGCCACTGTCGCTCGGCGAGTCGAGCTTACGAAAACGGGGACACTGCGGTGGCTGTGGCGTTTTGGCCATTGTCGCCCGATGCAATAGTTCATCGTCGCCGGAGCTTGTGCTGCCCGAATTGGCGCGACGTCTGTGCGGACACAAACCCCCGGCGAGCGTCGCCGCTAACAATGGCGCGTTCGACGCGTGATGACCACCGGGCGTCACGACAACGTGATGATATTCCGTTAAAGAGGCGACCTCGCCGCTGCAATTGCTCTCGGTACTCGAGACACTGCCCAACGGACTCTTAACCGCCTCGTCGAGGGTCACGTCCGATGCCGAACACCACGATGCCGCTGGCTCTTCATCCATTGGCCATTGCTGCTGTTGCTGTTGTTGTTGTTGTTGTTGTTGTTGTTGCTGCTGCTGCTGCTGCGCAGCGTGCTGCTGAGCCTGTTGCTGCTGTTGCTGTTGGGCCTGTAATTGTTGCTGTTGCTCGGTCATCTTGAACGCCAACAACTTCTCCGAGTGTAGGGTATTAAGTGTTCTTAGATCCGGTATTTTTTTCAACAATTCCCGAAGTATGTCGGGATGCTGAGGATGATTTTGTGCGAGTACGGTTTGCAGGGCGTTTCTCAATTTATTGTGCATACGCTCGACGAGATCGGTGTTACGAAGACCCGGCCTGTCCGACGCTATGACAACGACCGAACAGAACAGACCGAGCTCGGCGTCCGACAGTCTCAGGGTGTTAACCCTCTCGGCAAAGTCGAACATCGAGTCCATGAGAAAACGGGCATTGCTGCTGTTGTGTATCGATTCTCTCTTGAGCACCTGACCGTTAAGGCATATCATACTGTTCGTCTGCGCGTCAAACATGCACGCGAGTCTCACGAGCAAAACCTCGAATACACCGGCCTTCAGTAACGTCACTTGGTCGTCCTGTGCCAGCAGGCTAAAACCAGGTATGCGCTTCGCGAATTCAACGACCCCGCGTATCGCCGGTGAGAATCTCTTTGAGAAATCCTGCAGCAACTCTTGCTGACCGGTCAACGGTTGCGGATTCGGATTTAACGGGCATGCCTGTAACACATCGAGAGAAAAAAAAAGAAAGAAGATCTGGGGTTAGAACATACGAGAAAAATCGATGCGCATGGCGATTAGGGAGTTTGTTTTTCAGTCGATTTTCATATTAGAGGGAGGAATTTTCGAACTACGAAGAAATACGGGGGGAGGCCGATCTCTCGTGGCTTGAGGGAAAGTCGCGAGCTTGAAGAATCACGAATGTCGAATAGATGCGCTCGCGGTATCGGCACAAAGATTACAATATATCTGTAGATGTTTTGCTCCTATACCAGACGTCCTCGAGCCTCGAACAAATGTGTATATCAGCTACTCGCGGCTTTCCGAGCGAGCCGAAACACTTCCTTCTCTCGCTGCTTTTACGTTTATTCATGTACTCGTATATATATATTGACACGTACGCGTACACGCGCACCTTCGCGAGGACGTCTGGTTAAAGCCGCGTCGTTTCCGCGTTTGTTTTACAACATTGACGCATTGTAGCAACGAGAGAAACGTCGAGGCGTTACAGCGCGTTCTCGGGGTCTCGAACGGTACCGGGACCTTCAACGAGTTTCGGATAGGTCGGTTACGCCACTAACGGATGATAAAACTTCGCTCGACGTTATGCAATTTCACATATGTGTATTTTTTATTTTTTTTCTGTAAGTAACGTTAAAAGTGATTTATCGAGGGCTGTAAACGTTTTTATTACCGAAAAAATTACGCAAAATGCGACCGCGTGATTGTTTCGACAAATTCTTATACTTTTGTTCTACGCTTCGCGGAATAAATTTTCGTTTACAAAAATCGTACCTAAATCCTTTAATGCTCAATTATATCGTCAAGTACCGTTTCACCGTACGTTACATTTCTTTAAGGTCTGGCAACTTAAACCGATTTTCATGTCTTTTTTGGAGGGCGTTTTTTTGTAGGAAAATAAAAATGAATCGTTTTGGATATTTAGGATGTTTTTATTTACATATTAAAGATACAAAAAAAAAAATTTTTTGAAAAAATTTAATAGTTCATTATTATTATTATTATTGATCGAAGTTGGCACCTCGAAGTTGGCAGCCCGGGTCGTAACTTTTTTTCTACCGAACCGATTGCTTTCAAATCTTAACAGGCTACTCTACACACTTATAGTTCTGGTCGGAACTACTGAAGTTGAATTTCACGGATAAATAACAAAATGGCGGACTTTGGAAAAAAAAGTCCATTTATTTTGGCAAAGAAGGGGTTGTAAAATAAAAAGATAGGGGTGACAAAATTTCTCGGTAGTTCCGACGAGAACTATAAGTGTGTAGAGTAGCCTGTTAAAATTTGAAAGCAATCGGTTCGGTAGAAAAAAAGTTAGGACCCGGGCTGCCAACTTCGAGGTACCAACTTCGATCAATAATAATAATGATAATAAACTATAAAATTTATCAAAAAAAATTTTTTTTGTATCTTCAATATGTAAATAAAAACATCCTACATATCCAAAACGATTCATTTTTATTTTTCCTACAAAAAAACGCCCTCCAAAAAAGACATGAAAATCGGCTTAAGTTACCAGACTACTACCTTAAAAACAGCTGTCTTGTAATGAGCGTTCAATCGTATTGATTTGAGACTTTATTCGAGATCGTAAAATCTGACGAAAAGAGATGACAATTTGAATACCATGATCCATCAAATCCAATCATCATCAGTTCGTTCCTCGAACTTTAAATAAAGTTTAAGGGCAAATACGGCGCATATGTTGTTGAAGTTACCGTCGAACATCGCTCGGTAAATGATTTACGGCCACAAAATTTAGTGTTTTTGTTGTTCAAGAACCATCGAAAATTGTAGAAACCAACGAGCACAGCCAATCTAATTGTATCTTTTCATCATTCCGATGAATTTGAAACGAATGGGTTTTTCAACTGCGTGCATAATCCAGTTAAACGATTTTCGCGGATGAAAGATTTGTGGAAATTTGTCAAAACTTAACATCAACATCTGAATTTATCCAATAACGGCGCGATGATCGCTCAATAAGTCGAACTTTTGTCTAAACAGGGGCCCCGCCTAAATCCGCGTAAAGTTCGAAACTCCGTTACAATCGCAGATAATCGATTGATATTTCGGTCTTATTGAAACAAAAGAGACAAGGACGGGTTTATCAATGGAATGTAATACTAACCAGGGTTGGTGGACACGCGGTGTAGTTTGGTGTTTCGCGCGCCCTCGCGAGAACCGGTGCGACCTTGTCCCTGGTGAAGTCGCACGTGTCAAGGTGAGCTCGTACAACGGTAGCGAGGAGACGTTGCTCGTCCTCCAATTCGGCGGCTACAGCCTTCTCCTGCGAACGACTATGGGAACTCTGCTGCATCGCAGCGAGGATCCTTGCCTTTTCGCGCTTTGGCACACGGCCGAATCGCACAGCTGCAAGCACAAGAGAGTAACATTTTTTTTCTTTAATTCAACAGTCTCAGGAAAATAATTACATGCAATTAAAGTCTTAAGCTCCACGTAAGGAGAAAAAAAACATTTTTTTCTTTAGATTTCTTCCCATAAAACGAGGGATTATTGAAAATATTTTTTTGCCATTGTAGAAAAAGAAAAAACCTGTAGATCAGCATTTGAAAAATTGAAAAAGAGAAGTTCATTTTGTGTTTGTCCTTATTTTGGAAAAAGTAGATTATTTTTTACAAGCTTGTAAATTCGAATTCGACATTTTTTTTTTTTCATACACATCGTATAAAAAATTAACAATCGCTCGTTTGGAATTTTCGATACGATTTTTTAAAATTTTCTTTTCGGCAAATTGTATTAAAAATCCTTTGAAGCCACGACTCAAAGTGCTAAGTTGTATAAAAAAAGAATTTAACGCATTTTGGACACTCGATACCGAGCCCCAAGAATAATTACTACTGATAAAGTGCGATAATTTTCCAAGGATATTTTCGCACTTAAGTTTTTTTTTTTTTTGTGAGTATCGAAATGTGCGCGTGACGACTGGTTAAATTTTTGCTCAATTCCATTTGGATTTTACTATAGTAGAGAAGTTACAGTTGCGGGGGGGGGCATGAGCGCGAAAAATTATGAAAATTGTTACGAATAGTCGTACATTGTAATTCCAATCAATGGGATGAATCACGCCGTGCAAAACTCGTCGGGAAATACGATATAACTGGAGTTGTGACAAAAGTGGCCTCGCCGTTCAAACGCACAGAGAAATGACTATTGGGAAGGGACTTCGTCATCGTTTCACGGAATAACCTCCCGCGGCTATCGGTTAATACGGGATGACCATCGGTTATCGCGTGCAACGACGACGCGACTGCCAGTAGAGTTAATTAGCAATAACGCCTTTGCATTATAGGCAAACGAGGTTTTCCGTCTATAGAGATTAGCCAAGGTCGAGCATCGATGAACTCATACACGCAGCATCCTGTGAGAATCGTTCTTTTTTTTTTACGTTATTAGTTATGCATCGAGCGTATTTAATTAATTAACATGAATTATCATCGCAAAGAGATAAAAGTTCTGTCTTTATCTACTTGTTTTTTTTTTTTTTCTATTATTATTGAGAGGAGGGCGGGGGGCAGCTGCTTTTGACTTTCTCGCGAGACCAGCAACGAGAGTCAAGATGAAAGTACTTCGGAACACGCGCACGACGAGTCGTCCTTGTTTTATGTGTATACACGCGAGTAGAAAGTGGCCGCGTTTATTTCATTATTTTTCTATCTTTTCCCGCGCAATCTCCCACTCGCATTGTCTTCTCGAATAACGACAAAACAGTTACGAAAAAATGTCATTTAAAAAAATCACATTTTGTACACGTGGCTAAAAGGGGCAATTGTTTTTTTTTCGGGGGCGGGAGAGGGGCTTCTAGCTGAAAATCACATTGAGACACCTACGTGCATTGTGATAATGGACTTCTCCATTGAGGATCCCTTTCAGGATCGGTAGCTCTTCACCCATGACGATAATTTCGTTATAATCCTCACGATAACGATTATTATCGTTATATCCTCTTTGCAAAAATATCCCAAATTTACGTTGCATATAATACTGCGAGCACTGCACTTTGATAATAATTATTGTGTGTATATATATATGTGTGTATATATCGAGAAAAAAAACACGGCTTTATAACGAATTATTTAAACATTCCATCTGTGCACACCGATAAAACACACCAATTTAATTTTATCAGTTACAATTGTAATAACACGTTGAAATTTTTTTTTTTCTCTCTTAATACGAATTTTAGCACGAATTTCGTTGACAAATTAATCGTTTTTTTTTTTAATTTTTTTTTTTAATTGTTGATAACACGGCTGACTATAGATTTCTATGACAATGATTCACACATAGAAGTCACTCCGAACGTGATAAACGCGCGGGCTATGGCACAATTAACTTGGAACTATACTCTCGGCGTTTCACGTTTTTTTTTTTTTTGACGTCTAGAATTATTTATTTATATATAATTAATTTTTTTTTTTTTCGTTCCGTTACTCTCATTGTCGTGTGTAAAACGCGCGGGGTTCAAGAACCGAAGAGAGCAGCAACGTGAAAACGCGTGCAAGCGCGAGACAGCATGAACGCCGACTGAGTGACGTTCGCCGAGTTGCGTTCAACAGCCCCCCGCCCCCACTTATTCAACCATCAACGGCTCTGCTCCCCCCCTGCCACACATCGCCCCCCCCCCCCTTTCTTCATCGCGAGTCGCGGGGAGATTGTGGCCTTTGCCGAGCCTTTGGCCTTGAACTTGGTTTCAGCGACAGCCGCGCGAGGCGTACAGCGACGACCTATATATTACTATATAGCGATCGCATGCTATAGATATGTCTTTACGTATATATGTATATTGACGTGGCAGCGAACGGGCGGTGAGCCCCTCTGCGACCCACCGTCCCGCGTTCTCTTGTATCTTCTCGTGTGCGCAGATGCCGACTCTTTCAATGCTTGCCCCCGAGGTAACCTACCCCCAGTGACCTTGAACGATTCCCCGATATTCCCACGTACATCACCCTTAGCGCCTCAACTAGGTTATTTTCTTTTTCTCGCCTCTCAAACGGAGCTTTTACGAGAGGGGATGTTTTTTTTACCCTCCAGCCCCCTCCCGTACAGGATTATCGTGATAATGGTATTTACGTTATCGTCAAGCAACCATTCGTCATTCGTACTGACATAAACCACGAGGGATAATTAAGTTCACAGTGAATCGTTCTATAAGGGCTGCTCAGGGTTTCGAAAGAATTTCGAGCCACTGTGAGGGTTTCATTTTGCCACGAAATTTCCGAGAACGCAAAAGGCCATCCAATAAGCTTGAATCTCAATGCGAATGATTGAATCGAAAAATCATCGTCATGCCTCGGGAGCTTTTTTGCCATTAAAAGCAGCATTGACAATTGAGGCTACAAGATGAATCTCGCGGAGATGATGCTCGAACGGCAGTGATCCGCCAAGTGTCGCGGTTCAAGTGAGTCTGCCCGTTAATAGCGAATAGTCGCGCGGAGCATGCGCTCCATCAGGTTGATCGTTTGGAGTGGGGGTGTTGCGCGAGAGTGGTGTCGCGGTTCGTCGGCGGGGAGGGGGTATTCCCTGGAACGGTGGGGTCATCGCGCGTATAAGAATGGTGGGGGATAAGGCAGGAGAGTGGGGGGGACGGGCATATAGTTGTGTGAAACTCGATGGTTCGCGAGGTCTCCGTGATACTAATAGCGCCACGCGACGGCGCTCTGTACACGCTGTAAGATAGAGTGGGGGTCGGTTATACGGAACGCACAAAGTCGGGCCGGTTATACTGTATAAACCGAAGACATCGAGGAGAAACGCGGCGAAGCAGGAGGAGGAAGATCGGCGAGCGAGAGAGACAGAGAGCAAAGTTTCGGAGTAACAGAGCACGCGCGACCCAGTGGTGGGGATAACCTGACTGTTACTACTGTACGAGAAGCGAGCGACGTGGTCTATAGCGGGCGACGTATAGCGGTACTCTATCCACTGCGGGTGGGAAAAACAGCGGAGAGCTTGCGCTCGCGATCAACGCCCGCGACTATTGACCCCGAGCGTTCTACCAACGCGCTCAAAGACACACTCCACGCGCGAATAGAGACTTGACGTATCGAGAAAAGGAGGAAAAAAAAAAAACGGGGGAACTTCGTGCACGATAACAAATTGTTTTATCTCACGTACAAATCAACATCAAGAGGGTTTATTTAATCTCGACGAATATCTCGTTCGATGGCGCCAATTGTTCAATTAGGATTAACAAATATCAATTCTGCCCGAATTACGCGTTACCGAGTCAAGCGCATTTGTTCGTAACTAACAAATTTTATTTTCCTCACATTTCGTAATAACAATTAAACACTCGTTCGTATTCGACAAACAATATTTCTCAAAATCGCGTCAATTTTTTTTTACTAAATCGTACAATAACCGTTTAGATCGTTTTCTTTACTTAGCAAACGGACAGATGTTACGTTCTATTTTCGGTTTCACCCCTTTGACCCAGATTGAACTGACTTTGAGTCTGGCACGATAGAAGAGAGGGTTTAAGCGATATCTCATTAAGAATGCACATGGCCTTTTTTTTAATCGAGTCTCGTTTTAAATTAGAAACAAATTTTTTCGTCTCAAGTCTCCCGAATTGCGTTCGAGGGTTGCGGATCGTTGATTATCAATAAAAAATATCATTAATTGAGGGATGTTTGATATTGAATAGAAGAAAAATGGAGCGCGGTCGACAGGGGTCAACGACCCTCTCGAGAGCTTTCGCCAGTGACAGAATAAAGAAAGAACCAGGTGAGCTTGATAGAACAAATTTATTTATTTATTTTTTTCGTTCTTTCTCGTTATAGACATGGCGCTCGCTCTCGTTCGGGCAATTTCTAATTTCTCACGGGGAGGCTGATATCGCACACATATAGACACAGTCGCAATTGTACGGCGCGGTTACTTTCTCGCGCACTCGAATCGTCCACTTTCGCCGCGCTCGACGATTATTGCGACAGTACACACTGTGTCTATATATATACACACACACACACACACACTCATATATATATATATATATATATATATATATAATATACATAACTCTAAGAAGGGGGAACGGTTGATGGAGAGAACGAAATTGCGTAAATGGTCAATGCCCCCGACAACCCAAATTTCTAAAACTTGACGAATCGAAAGCGGGCGGTCCCCCCACCCTCGTTTACGAAATCGCGACGTATTTTTCCATTCCCATTTAAACGTCAGTCATTCTATTTACTTATTTCTTCGAAACAGTTTACCGATACAAAATAACGATTAATTCAATCGTTATCAACCGATTATCGAATATACTCGGTTAATCGGTTAATTATCGGGAAAAAAAAAGGGCATTTATTCTACTTATAATATTGCGTGTCTAAAATGAGTGAAATGAAAAATTATTACTCACCATCGCGACTCATGCCGACGGCGATGCACTTCTTTAGCCTGCAGTACTGGCAACGATTTCTATTGATGCGCAGGATGCTGCACTGTTGATTCTTCGTGCACGGACGATACTGTATCTTCTGTTGTATGCTCCGACGAAAGAAACCCTGCGAATCACCAGCGAAACCCTCGTCAGTTTGACCGTCGCTGTCGGACGATGACCCGGAGGAACATGCGTTCCCCGTGCTCGGGCTTGCAATATCACACTCGCACAGGCACCCCATTAATCGTTTATATTATCACGTTTTATTACGGTTCTATTCGACAAACGAATCGATTAACCGCGGGCCTTAAAATCCCTTAATTTTCGATCGATCGCTCGCTCGTTACTTTTATCACCGACGAATTATCGGCGAACGCCTAATAACGAGACGGACAATAAAAAAAAGTATAACGCCTCGAAGACAAAGGTAAGGGTAGAGGGGCCGTGGGGCCGGGCAATTGAGCGAGAAATAATGTGATGATAAATCCAAGTGTTTGCACTTCTACGAAGTAACTCGTTGTTATTTATAACTTGCGCACGATTAAAACACACGGAGATTTCGTGAATCCGCCGAATATCCGTTTTTCATCCGAAAACTCTCCCCTTATCGTCGTCGGACTATTTTTAATCTCAGATATAACGCTACGTGTACACAGACGTACGACGACTCGCGATAACGTTCAATCCCTACGATAATCTCATGGCATTTTTGTGTGTGTGTTTTGTTAAATTTCCAACGATCTTAGTTCGAAAATGTTTGCTGTTGGAAACTTCAAATTACCCAACGACTTCACCTCATCGTTAATCTTCCCACGGACGTCGTTGAATACTTCACGAATTCTATAATTAACGGCGATAAATTATCGTTGTTATATTTAACGCGACGCGAAATAATTGTTTTCGTCGATGTTTCCTCGTTTATAAAACACCACAACAGTTTGTGAGAGAGCGACCGTTTGTATCGAAGCTTGGCTGTCGACTGGCTCACTCTAGCGAACCGAGCGTTGGATAGAGGAGAGAAGGCCTCCGACGGGGCACACACATTGCCTCTGGTGAGCAAGGCACTCGCGATCGCACGACCAGGGTGGGGGCCCTCTGACCCAATTCCCGGACATTCACCCGCAGTTCACCGCGTGAAAGTGAGAGTCCCTGCCGCCGCGCGCCCGGACTACGATGGGGTATATTCTTCTCTCTCTCTCTCTCTTTCTCTCTTTCTCCATTTATCTATCTTTCTCTCTCCGATTCGAGTAGAACGAATCGCGGTTCGCCTCCACCCGATTCACCGTCTCTTTCTCTCGTTTCACACTCGTACGCCCGTTGTACGTGTGTTCATATATGTGTGTGCATTAGGATAGACGTGTATAAAGTTCGGGATCGCGAGGCGCGCGCGTAAGCCTCCCGATGTGTAGCACACCATAAGCGCTCTCGGTGCGGCGCTCTACTAACGGGTTCCTTCCCCTCTTCGCTCCCCCTTTCCCCTATTTCGTACCAGAACGCTATATAACCTCCTCCACCTTCCCTGTGCTCTTTTTTTTCTCTTTGTTTTCTTCTTCTCACTGTATACCGCACCGCGATCTCCTTCCACACACACGCTCTACGATTAATGCCTACCACTCTTCTTCTCGTAACGCCCTTTTATCACATATATTTCTGTTTCTCTGTGTGTATACAGCAAGTACCGCAAATGTATGCTTGGATCTGATGGATATGTCAATCAAATTGTACCAATTTGCCTCGTGAACGCGAGTTCGATCGCGTTCGCCCTCGCGATGAAAAAAAAAAAAAACCGGGATTACAATGAAAATCGCGAAGCGACCAAGAGCCTTAACTACGATCGGGAAATTGTTTCTTTCGTTAATATAGTAGATAAACTTTGAGGCTTTTGTTTCTTTCATTGAAAAAAAGATAGAATTGTATATTTCTTTCGAATTTAAAAAAATATTTATCGAATTCGGTTCGATAGATTTGCTCTAAGAATTTTTCATTCGTTGGAATCCAAGGATTTTTGTTAGAAACACTTAGGTGTACAACGGTCCGAAGCGAAAACGTTACAATTTCACTATTGGGAAATGAGGACTTTTGAAATTATTAAAAACAAAAAAAAAGAACCAAATCAATTTTCCAATGAACGATCATTATTTTCGAACGTATCTCGTGTGCCACTCTTCTTCTCGTAACGCCCTTTTATCACACATATTTCTGTTTCTGCGTGTGTATACAGCAAGTACCGCAAATGTACGTTTGGATCTGATGGATACGTCAATGAAATTGTACCAATTTGCCTCGTGAACGCGAGTTCAAAAGCGTTCGCCCTCGCGATGAAAAAAAAAAACCGGGCTTACAATGAAAATCGCGAAGCGACCAAGAGCATTATTACTACGATCGGGAAAATAATTGTTTCTTTCGTTAATACAGTAGCTAAATTTTGAGGCTTTTGTTTCTTTCATTGAAAAAAAGGTAGAATTGTATATTTCTTTCGAACTTAAAAAAAGATTTATGGAATTCGGTTCGATAGATTTGCTCTAAGAATTTTTTATTCGTTGGAATAAAAGGATTTTTGTTAGAAACACTTAGGTGTATAACGGTCCAAAGCGAAAACGTTACAATTTCACTATTGGGAAATGAGAACTTTTGAAATTATTAAAAACAAAAAAAAAGAACAAAATCAATTTTCCAATGGACGATTATTATTTTCGAACGTATCTCGTGTGTCACGAGACAATAATAGTACAGTTGCATCGTAATGGCAACAGTCGGGAATAGTCCAGGGCCGCGGGGTGAATGCAATATGCGCACGAACGAAAGAGAGGAACCCTGGGAAGGGAAGTCCCTGGCCGGCTATCGGTCAATGACCTCGCGGTAGAATTGTATAGAAACGCGCCGGGGAACTCCAAGAGTGTGAGAGAGAGAGAGAGAGAGAGAGACAGACAAGAGGAGAGGGAGAAGGGGAGAAATGGAAGGGTTACGTAACTATATACCTACGTACGCGTACCTCACGACGAGTGGAAACGGATTTCGGGCTACCGTATCTCCCCCCACCCCCTCCTCTTTCTCCTTCCCGAACCGTCTTTCGCGCAAGCGCGAGCTTTTCTCTCCTCATCCGGTTCTCGTTGAACGTACCGTCTCCTTGAGTCAGTCTACACTCGCACGCTTAATCTACATATATATATATATATATACGTAGGTTTACGCATAACGCAGAATGCACAGCCGCGAGGCGATAGCGATGACAAACGAGGAAGAGTTGGAATATATATAACTATATATATATATATATGTGTGTGAGCGTCATGTGTGCTTTGGCGACGAGTGAGTGACTCGTTGGCGTGACGTCAGTGCTACAGCAAACGCTCGACCTCGCCTACCTCAACTTGGTGCAGCAGCAATGGGCCTCTCTATCTGTTGGACTCGGTGCACG
This sequence comes from Oxytorus armatus, assembly GCA_958009045.1. Lineage (NCBI taxonomy): Eukaryota > Metazoa > Arthropoda > Insecta > Hymenoptera > Ichneumonidae > Oxytorus > Oxytorus armatus. The sequence goes on along the minus strand of OY253751.1, from coordinate 6,728,480 downwards.
CGGGAGACGGGAACTCAAAGCGGGGCGAACGAACGAGCGAGAGCGAAGTACCGTTGCATCGCTCAGCAGCGGGCTTCGTTCTCATCCTTATATATAGAGAGAGAGAGAAAGAGAGAACATATATATGTAGATAGACAGAGAAAGAGTTTTACGACCGCTCCCGATTGATTCTATAGTTACATTTTACGGTAACAGACAACACGAATAAAATTTGTCGAATTAGCTAGAAACGCCTCGAAGTTACAGCGAAATTGTCGGAAACTCAATGATTTTTAACTTCCTCAATCACAGACTTATCCTCGAAACTAGAAATTGAAATTTTCCCGTTCCAACCCCTACTGCACGATAAAGAATGAACAAAAAGTGAAGTACAAAGTATCAAAACGTTTTTTCTTTATTTGTGCAGAACATTTTGCTAAATATCGCCAGTCTAAATGTTTCTCCGAGACGAAAAAATCGTCTAATATGCAGTGGTTTGAAGGCAATAACTAAAAAAATCCGGTTTTGCGTCGTTTTCCATTAAATTCGCGAAAGGAAAAGGAAAAAAAAACCTGTTAAAAGTGTTAATATTGTATCAGAACGATTCGACGTACCGCCGGTACAATTGGAAATCTGAGAAACGGTCCAACAATTGAATCTCCTTGAATTGGGTCGGAAGTTGAGGTAGAAGCTCGAGAGAATGTGCAACGCTTATAGCGGAGTATCGTATGTACAGAGATATTGCGAGTATATATATATAATTTACATATCGAGTGTTGGTCGAGCAAAGGGTCGTAACTCGCGACACCTTACCGCGTTAAATTGCTCGGTACCGGCGCCCTTTCGTTCGCCAGTATTCGATATACACGGCGCGGTATATCTGGCGAGAGCGGGAGGGGCGGGGGGGCGGGGAGAGCTGTATAGATGCCCGGACGAGGGCAGCAACCCCGGGTGAACCCCTTGGTCGCGGCATAGGGGCGCGGAGGGGTTGGCTGAAGTATAACGTGGCGGTGCATCGATCTCTACGCGAAGAGTGTGTGCATTCCCCAAGCGGGTCAGGGGGCGACCACCTTCTCTCGTTCTCAAGTCGCACGAGAACCTTCCACGCTCCTTTCATCGCTGCCTATATATACCGTACATAAACCTCCCACACCGTTCACCTTCTCTCTATGACTCCAACGCGAAACACCCCCTCGACACTTCCTTTTCGCCGTGCGTTTCGTCATTTTTTTTTCAGCGAACCTTGGAAAGAAAAAAAACGGCTCACCGGACCCCTCGCGTCGGAAAATAACTACGAGGAAATGAGAGTGTCGTGAAAAACGAAAAAAAAAAAATTAAAAACGACAATCCATTCTCGCTCAATTCGCCATAATTCATTGTGTCACCGATGACACAAGGAGCGTCTATTATTTTACAAATGCGAAAAAGTCGATTCACGAAAAAACTTATCGGGGACGACGGAAAAAGAGAAGACTTACAATATCCTAAAAAGGAACCGCGTGGCTTTTTTAAGTTGGCGCAATCAACTATTTTATCCTCAACGATTCCCCGATGGTAATGTCCAATAATAGCAACGTTAATTTCGCGACCACGGAAGTACGGAAGAAGATTCGTTGGCCGAGTCTCGCGCTGGGTGAATAATCGCGATTTGCCGATGGATATATCTATGAACATCGCGCGCGGTGTAGTGAGATATGGAGAGTAGATGGAATCGATCACACATCTATATATATATACAGAGAGAGAGAGAGAGCGCGTTTGCTTTTATTTTCCTCGAAGAGTATGTTTGGTCGCGAGAATTTATATTTCATGCTACTCGATCGTTCCCTATGTAAACGTACGAGAAAAGATCTTATGGCTATATTGCTTACGAGGGCATATAGGCTTCGAGTGTACGTGGATTGTAAAGCGGTTCGTGTACATGCCTCTCTCGGTCATGACGGCACGAGATTGTGCGATCAAGAGAGTGTGAGATTCTACTGTACATAATATATATAGTGACACAACGTGGCGGCCGCGAGAGGGCAACGACCGGAGCGAGCGACCGCGTGCGACCGACGTCGCTGTATGCTTCGCGAGTATGAGGAGTGGGGGTAGGGCTCTGGGTACGAGAGTATATCTCGAGCGCGAGAGTGGGGATAGGCGCGTGGCTCCGGAGAAGGAGGAGAGCGAGGGTGGACGATCGGTTGCCAGAGTGGTGGGGGTCGAGAGAGGGACGGTGAATTCGAGGAGCGGGAAAGAACAAGTCAAAGCGCGAGAGCGAGAAAGGGAACTCCGCGAGCGCGCAAAACCGAGTAACGGTGACGTACGTAACGCGCGCGCGCGAGCGCTATGAGCGGTGAGCGCGCCCGGTTGCGCTAAAAATCGGTACCGAAACGAAGACGACAAAACGTCGACGGAGACGTCGGGCGGCTATCCGCTCCGGTAGGGGCATTAACCCCGCGCGCGCGCGAAACCGTACATCGTCTCAACCGTTTATATACCCTCGGAGCGAAAAAACGCGGATATCGTTTTGCAGCGTGCCTCATCGCTGGATCTTCGGTGCTTATCAGAAATCTTGCCTTTTGTCGATAGAAGCATTTCGTCGATATGCAACGTTCCGTTCGATCTTTCATTACGACACTGCGTTTGCGGAATGACAATTTCTGGGGAAAACAAAAGTTTTACGACAATCCGCGTCAGATTGTACAAATGTCCATAGTTTTATTCACAATTTGACGACTCGATGGAAATAGATTTATTTTTCTACAACATAACGTCGGCAAAAACGATGCTCTTGCTGCATTGTCAATGTTCATCTTTTGGTATTTATAATATATATTTTTTGTTGGTATTTATTTGTTCCTTTTTTTTTCTTCTTACTACCAGCGCTCGGCATCGAACCCACGGGTCTACGGTTATTCGCGCAGCTTTATCACCCACTTCGCTATCTACGCCAACTATCGTACATATATCGTGCTCTGTGTAGTATACTATGTAAATTTTTTTTTTTCTCCTCCCGCCTCGAGAGATAGATGTGCAGCTCGCGAAACACAAGTATATAACACGTTGCCTAGGCACGTATTCATGTATATATTTGTGCATACACACACGAACACATATGGTTTTCAACACACGTAAAATAATACCTACACCTACCACAATAATAAGCGGCTGACCCGATTCTAAAGTAGATGCACCGCGACGCGAGAGGTCACTAACCCCGTCGTGCAGTCGAGAGAGCTCGCGATTCGCGAGTGCACCGAAATACCCAAGAGAGAGAGAGAGAGAGAGAGCGGGAGAGCGCAATCAAATGAAAATGAGATCACGACTCTCTCGTTACGACATCAAAAGTGATGATGGCGGCGGAGAGTAGTCGGGGAAAACGAAGGAAAAATGGAAGGGAGAGAGGAAATATAAACCACGAGGGGTTTCGGATATGGCGGGAAAGAAGGGCGAAGAGAGAGAGAGAAAAAGAAAGAAAGAGAGGGAGGGAACAGCAATGGTACGGAGGACGCTTGGGCGGCAAGTGACGTAACTGGCTCTCGCGGTGAGGTCGACGACCGGAGGGGTTAATGCACCCTTGCCTCGATTTCAACCCCTCCGGAAAAAGCTCTATCGTCCTATATACACATATATATATGCACCCTCTATTCGAGAACGATGGGGAGTTGTAGGTGGAAGGGAGGAAACAAAATGAAGCTATATAGTCCTCTGGCGTGGGTGATAGCTGATTCTCTTCCATGATTATGCGTATACGTATATAACATCCTCGGACATACGTATATCGATTCTGTTGACCTATTTTTCGCTTTTAATTTAACACTCTTAACTCAACGAATTCCGTGATAATTCGTACAATTAATTTTACGCTCGAATAACGTCGGGATTTGTAAAAACAAATGTACGGGTACGGTGGTGTGCTCGGTGTTGCAGGGTGTAATTTTAAATAATTCGTTTGCCATCGGCTTTGAAAATTGGACCCTCGAGAAAATTTTTGTACCGAATGATTTAATTATATCGTCACGAATATGGTGACATTACGATGGAAAGGAACTAGTTGAGAGAAATTCCCTGTTATATGGGGGACCAAATGTTTCAGAGAGAGAGAGAGAGAGAGAGAGAGAGAAAGAGAGGTAATAACATAAAGCGAGCGTGTGAAATAGTAAGTACTACGTGAATAAGGTGGAGTATTAGAGAAGTTGGTCGTAATAGAGTATATAACGATCACCATATAGTAGTGCAACAGTAGTGCGACCGAGCGACCTAGTCTTTAATGATACCCAACACTCTCTTCCGCGTTCTCTTCCCTTTCCACCGTCAATATGTTACCGTGCCCCCCCCCCCCCCCCCACCCCTCTCGCATGCTTTGATTCTCTCGCCATACTTTAACGAACGTGTGTAGCTTCTGCCCGACCTTTCTTCCAGCAGAAGTTTCAATATATTTTATATATATATATGTGTATGGGACGCTCCAGCTCGTTTCGTCCATAATGTACAGAGAGAGAAAAAAAGGATTTAATCCCCGACGCCTGCGGAATTCTAACGAATTTTTAGTTGATCCAATTAGACAATTTGTTTACTCAATCGTCAACTGTCGATGGAAATTTGGAATATTAATGGCTCAAAGATTTTCAGAATAGTAATGGTCCAAATCTGGTAATGGCAATAGTAATTGGGGGACGGGGTCGAATTTTCGAACCGTAAAAGCTTCGACGGTTCAAAACTCCGAATTTATGTGGGACGATCTTAAAACTTTTCGAAATCCTTCAAATCCGTCCTTTTTAAAACAGAAATGTCATTGCGAAGAATAGTTATACATCGGGTATTAAATGACAAGAATAATTATAGGACCGATCTGCAAAAGTATCGAAAATCAAAAACCCTACTACTTAAAAAATCGTATTTTAATAATTAGAAAACGTAAAGTTCCGAAAAATTGTGGTGTTAGAAACTCGAGTTGCCGAACGGTCAAGTTTTATACGTGAAAAGATTCAGAAAAAAAAAGTTCGAAGCCAAATATATTAGAATTTGTATGCCCCGAAAAGGGTAAACAGACGACAGTGTATTAAGGTAGTAGTCTGGTAACTTAAGCCGATTTTCATGTCTTTTTTGGAGGGCGTTTTTTTGTAGGAAAATAAAAATGAATCTTTTTGGATATTTAGGATGTTTTTATTTACATATTAAAGATACAAAAAAAAATTTGTTTGAAATAATTTAATAGTTTATTATTATTATTATTATTATTAATCGAAGTTGGCACCTCGGAAAAAAACTTTTTTTTTCCAAAGTCCGCCATTTTGTTATTTATCTATGAAATTTAACTTCAGTAGTTCCGACCAGAATGACATGTCTATAGATTAAGAATTATCAAGAATTTTTGATTTCAGATAACATCAAGAGCCAAAATCACCGCCAACTTCGATCAATAATAATAATAATAATAAACTATTAAATTAAAAAAAAAAATGTTTTTTTGTACCTTTAATATGTAAATAAAAACATCCTAAATATCCAAAACGATTCATTTTTATTTTCCTACAAAAAAACGCCCTCCAAAAAAGACATGAAAATCGGCTTAAGTTACCAGACTACTACTGACGCTCGCTCCTGAAAAGGGTCCATAGGACATAACACCAGTGGTGCTGCCATCTAAACGCACGAATTGCAAATTTTCGGAATTCTGCCCCTTCGGAACTTTTATTTTCGGAATACCGCATCGTCGACGCCGTAATTTTCGGTGTCCGAAAAATTCGTATACCCAAGAATTCTTTTCTTCAATTTCATTACGTTCGCACCTTTCCCGATAGTTTCTTGTTCGATAATACAATTTTCGGAACTTTGCGGATCTCTAAAAATCACCAATTCGGAATTTTTTCAAGTAATACTACTGACCGTTCGATAAATTGCTCTGTCGTCTGCGTAATCTTTCGAATGAATATCTACTCGACGATATTGAATTCGTATTGATTTTGGTATCGATTCATACCCGTTCGATGTTATTTACAGTCGATTATTCAAACTTTCGTCGGAATGAACCGTGTAATTCGTACTATTAAAATTCGGAGTTTTGCACACCGTCGAAGCTTCTACGGTTCGAAACTTCGGCCCCGCCCCGTAATTGGTTCAAAAGATTTTGAGAAAGTTGAGGATTCTCGCGGGGATCTGCGCGAAATAACGAGGGTACGGTTTTTCTTCGATCGATGGATAACGTTTGCAAAGTGTTCGAAATAAAATGAACTGTCCCATATGTACGTTACGTGCGGTGTACGAGCAAAAAGAGCGGATCGCCACCATAAGATGCTCTATACCGCTAGCGGCTAGGTCATGCACTCGCTGGGAGGTAGATACTTGTTTCGGAAGCAACCTCGTACAAGTATGTGAGCCTCTCATACCAGGGATAGCACACACCAGAAAAGCAACATCGAGAGAATAAGAGAGAGGGACCGAGTGAAAGAGAGAGAGAGGACAAAACCTCGCCCCTCTCACTGTGTTCGAACCGGGGGCCACGTAAGTTACTGACCCAGTCAACTTCATCCGCACACTGGGCCCTGTCGCGAAACGCTCTTCTCGTTATTCTTCGACGTCGTTTTTTTTTTTTTTTTTTCATTCTTTTTTTCCATACTACCCGTAATATGGCCTCACTCTCGCGAGGCCATTCTCTCCGTAGAAATAACGAGGGTAAGAGTCGTTTTCAAAAAGCGTCGCCATTTTTCCTCAAGGATACGGGGTTCGTTGAAGAATGCGAAAAAAAAAGCCGACGAGTCTCGGTAACGTTACATTGACTCTGTGTGAATTATTCTTAGCAAACAGATGGTCACGACTAACGAAAAATATATATAGGCCACATTTAGTAGTTATTTCGAAGAGATTTTTTTTTTCTCTTCATCCTCCTCTTTTCCTTTTTTCGTTCGTGTTTACGAGATTTTTCTCTGTCATCCTTTTGCGGGACAAAGGAATTTCGGAGCTCTTGTTCAGGACCTTTGCCACCAGAGAGCCTGGGGAGATACGTGTATACTCTTGCGCCTGAGTTACCTGCTTTCTGGAGAAGAAAAAGAGAGAGAGAGAGAGAGGAGAATTCTTGCCAAAGATTCATGAGAAGAGATGCTTTTCCTTCTGTGGCGAGGAAATGATTTCCCGGGTCAGCAGCAGGACCCAAAAGGACCTGTTTCTCTCGTGGTAAGAGCATTTCTTCTTCTTCTTCTCTCTTTCTCTCTCCCGTTCTTTTTTCTTCCCAGCATGGAAAGAACTTTGTATTTTTCGCTCCGTGAACGGGAGAAAAGAAGACGAGAATATCACCGTAGAGACCAAAAACTGGTCACGATATAATGTATCCTATATTTCATTCTCGTACTACCCCTCTATGGTAAAAGGTCAGCAGCGCGAACAATCGAAAGTTGTGCGTGGTAAAATTCCTGCGGAAAGACGGAGGTGAGCGTGGAAAATTTGAAAGACGACCGGATGATCGGTGCGGACAGAGAGGCGGTAGATCTCCCTCTCTCCCTCTGAGAGAACATTCTTCATCGTTGCGACACCGGAAAAATTGTCTCACTTTTCTTTCGTTTCGACCTTTTATTGTACTCTTCTCGTATTACGTTGAATCGCATTTTTTTTCACCACTACGCCAGATTATATTACCTTGCCATTCATCGTTACATAATGTCAATTACTCATTTTTCCACGAGGTAAAATTAAGGGTGTGATAAAACTATGACGAAAAATTAAAATGCCTACAATTTTTTAAATCTCATCGAAGCATCGATCAATTTCTTTTAAGCTCCAATTACATAACCTAATATGAATTATGAATGTTTTTGTTCCATCGCGGTAAAATACAATGTTACGGAATTTCCCTGGTGTTTTAAGGTAGTAGTCTGGTAACTTAAGCCGATTTTCATGTCTTTTTTGGAGGGCGTTTTTCTGTAGGAAAATAAAAATGAATCGTTTTGGATATTTAGGATGTTTTTATTTACATATTAAGGATACAAAAAAAAATTGTTTTGAACAAAATTAATAGTTTATTATTATTATTATTATTGATCGAAGTTGGCACCTCGAAAAAAAAGCGCGTGGGTGGCCCCGGTGGAAAAAAAAGTTTTTTTTCCAAAGTCCGCCATTTTGTTAGTTATCCATGAAATTTAACTTCAGTAGTTCCGACCAAAATGACATGTCTATAGATTAAGAATTATCAAGAATTTTTGATTTCAGATAACATCAAGAGCGAAAATCACCGGGGCCACCCACGCGCTTTTTTTTCTAGGTGCCAACTTCGATCAATAATAATAATAATAATAAAGTATTAAATTTTTTCGAAAATTTTTTTTTTTCGTATCTTTAATATGTAAATAAAAACATCCTAAATATCCAAAACGATTAATTTTTATTTTCCTACAAAAAAACGCCCTCCAAAAAAGACATGAAAATCGGCTACCAGACTACGGCTGAAGTTACCAGACTACTACCTTAAAGTCAAATCGAGAAAGAAAAAAAAACGCAAATTTTCGTTATAATCATTTTTTTGAATAGCGTAAAATTGAATTAATTATGAGGGATGACAATAATAGAGCGAAACGTGAGATATCGGCGATCGGAGAACGATGCGCACGGCGCGAGAGCCGAGCGAGATCTGCGCTCTCTCGCGTACGCGAGAGTTCGTCGATCCGCGAGAAAGGCACCTGGCTGCGCGACGCGCGATCAAGGTGGTGGTGGTAGTCGAGAGATCGCAGTTAGTGGTGAACGAATATAAACGCTAGGTGGGTTGACTGTCGTTACAAGTACACACGTACACGCAATGGTAGTAAAAAGTCAACGTTCTTGTGGCCTCCTCTCACCAATACCAAGAACGGAATCGCGGCGAGACTCCCACCCATTCACTTTTACCCCTTCCGATCCTTTTTACTTCCCCCACCGAAAACCTCGTCGAGCACCTTCTTCCGCCCTCGCGGCGAAGTGCACGAGGACGTTGACACGACGGCCTTCGCCTCGCCACCTATATGCATAGAACATACACATAGATATACAATATCTTATTTCTCTTTTACCGCGCGAATTTAACAAAACTATTAATACGAATTGCTCTCGTTCGTACGTTTTTTTTTCTTCTTTATCTCATCTCATCAGCGTTCCCGATTTATCGCAAAAATTCAAAGTAAAACAACGTGTCCGAGAAAACGTGATTGATTTAATTGAGTCACGTTATGTCGGAGCGAAAGTTAATTTTAGTTTGAAACGAACGAAATTTTACGTTTTATTGGAAAACAAAGTGTTTCGAACGAACACATCGATCGGTTTCGAGCTTCTCAAAATAAAATCGACGCGTCATTCCTCGCGAAGAATTCTAAGAAGAAAAAGGTGGGTCAGAAAAGAAAAAAAAACGAGATAATCGTAGATTTTGAACTTTTGAATTTTTCCTAAAATCTTTTCTTCTCTTTCTTTCTTTTTAATTTCCCGCGAACGAACGCCGGACGAAAAATCTCCCTTGTATATTGAAGAATGATGAATAGACCTACCCACCCTCGCGCAAACCGTGCATGTAGTCTGTGATCTCCGGACTACCTGCTGGAACGATTTTTCCGGACCCTTCTCACAATTCCATTAACCCTGATCATGGAGGGGAAAAAAAAATCGGAAAATCCGAATGTCCGAGAGACGTAGAAAGAGAAGAGAGACGGATCATGTGAATTTGCTACACTTTTCCACTTTTTGCGCAATTATAGCCACGGAGGGAAAGAGGGTGGGAGAGAAATGTCGTTTTATATTGTGTGCATGTTCGGGGGGTGGAGGAGTGAAGGAAAGAACTCGAGGTCGGACGTCGGACGTCAACCTCGAACGTACCACGACGTTTGCAACGAATTAACTATCATTAATAATATATCTATGCAATACAGCCGATTCGAATTTTTTTCAACAAGATCGCGTTACCCATTCTCGGATTTTTTTTCTTTCTCCCATTACGCTTCGATTTTTTTATTTTTACAACGTGCGTCTTCTCAATTTCCGTACGAGCCGACCGCGGCAAAAGTTAGCAGCGTTTTAAGGTAGTAGTCTGGTAACTTAAGCCAATTTTCATGTCTTTTTTGGAGGGCGTTTTTTTGTTGGAAAATAAAAATGAATCATTTTGGATATTTGGGATATTTTTATTTACATATTAAAGATACAAAAAAAAATGTTTTTGAAAAAATTTAATAGTTTATTATTGTTATTATTATTGATCGAAGTTGGCACGTCAAAAAAAAAGCGCGTGGGTGGCCCCGGTGATTTTGGCTCTTGATGTTATCTGAAATAAAAAATTCTTGATAATTCTTAATCTATAGACATGTCATTCTGGTCGGAACTACTGAAGTTAAATTTCATGAATAAATAACAAAATGGCGGGCAAAATAAAAGAACTTTTTTTTCCAAAGTCCGTCATTTTGTTATTTATCCATGAAATTTAACTTCAGTAGTTCCGACCAGAATGACATATCTATAGATTAAGAATTATCAAGAATTTTTGATTTCAGATAACATCAAGAGCCAAAATCACCGGGGCCACCCACGCGCTTTTTTATTCGAGGTGCCAACTTCGATCAATAATAATAATAATAATAAACTATTAAATTTTTTCAAAAAAATTTTTTTTTGTATCTTTAATATCTGAATAAAAACATCCTAAATATCCAAAACGATTCATTTTTATTTTCCTACAAAAAAACGCCCTCCAAAAAAGACATGAAAATCGGCTTAAGTTACCAAGCTACTACCTTAATGCCGTGTACGTTAATTCGATTAATTTATTTTATTCTTTTTTTTCAAACTTCTCGATTCATATATTAGCGTGTGTGTGTGTGCGTAATAAAGCGAGAACAAAATCCGACGCGGTGGAAACGTGCGACGACGAGAAATCTGATTTCCGATCCTCTCGGTTGGATGGCCGGACGTTAAACCGCGCGAACCCGCTCGAATATCAGTGGCCATGATTTTTTTTTTCTGACGTTTTTTCGTGCTTTTTTTTTTATTGCTTTTAATTCTTGTCTCACGCCTCGTGCGCTCACACGATACAGAAACAGAGAGAGAGAGAGATATAAAGAGGATTAAACGCTTCGAGGTGAACGACAAATATACGCTCGTTGAGAGCTAATTAGTGCTTTGTTTTAAACGATTATAATTCCGGGGTCCTTGGGAGAGAAAAAAAAATCGGTGACGAGAGCATATCTTCAAAGTTGTTTGCGCCCGCGCGCAATCGCGGAAGTCTTTTTTTTCGTAATAAAGAGCACGAGCGAACGTTCGCGATAACTTTAGCCTCTCGCACCTACGTCAGGCCCGAGGACCGTGAAACATTGATATTAAACACACATACACACACATTCGCAAACGTCCATTCACTTCCTGGCCTCGTGTCAGCGAAAATTGACGAATGAAAAAAGAAAAAAATCACGTAGACAAAGTCGACGGGAAATCGTATGATTAAAAAAAAATGTTTATTTCCTTTTGCAAAGAAGAATACCGTGTTATATATTCAAATGAAGATTAATTATTCGTGGAATAAATCAAGAATTATCCTCATGTTCCAACGAATCGAATTATATATTTTTTTTTGATAAAAAATCTCGCGTAACTGTGATTGTTTTTTCTTGTTTTTTTTCGTCTTTTCGATAACCGCAATGCTACACTAAAATCTTGTACAAATCTATAGCGTTCATGTCAATCGATTGAAAAATCGTTTATGCTTATCTAATGATTTATGTGGTCGGGAGAAACGAAATGAAAAAGAAAGAATAGAAAAAAAAAACAGAAAAATACAATTGTAAAAGTCGTAATACTGGTACGATACGCGAGAACAAAATCGCGTATACTTTCACCTCAACGTCGAGATAAAAGTCGACGAGCGAAAAATAACTTTCGCCCCGCGACGATATCAGATTCGCGAACGAGAAATTGCAAGTATATTATCGCGATGTACAAGTTTAGTATCGCGTTGCAGCATCGAAAAGAAAACTATCGTGGCACGATATAGTTTTTCCTTTTTCTTCGAGATATATATTATATTTTTTTCTTTTCTTACCTTGCATCCTTCGCAGGAGTGGACACCATAGTGAAAACCGGAAGCTTTGTCACCGCACACACGGCATAGGACAGTCGTACCGTCAAATTCTGCAAAAGTAAGAAACGTTTTTGTTTTCCTTCAGGCGATCTTTATCTCTCTTTCGAGTTTGCACGTAAAACAGTAATAATTCGATGAAGCAAAAAAAATGACATAAGAAAAAAAATGTACGTAAACACGTGGAGAGCCCCCTAGTAACCCCCCGCGAAGAGTGGATCGCGGGAGAAAGGTGAGAGAGGAGAAAGAGCACTTTCACCGTGGCGCGAGCGCGCGGGGCAAGAGAGCTAGCACGCTCGCGCGAACTCGCGCGCGAGCGTTCGGTTACAGCATCGCGGTCGGCGGTATTACAACTTTCTGCTTTCACTCGAGCGTCTGCTGTCAGACTACGAGAATTTTGCTCCTCCATCGTTCGATTCGACGTTATTCATTAATGACAAATTACGCGAAATCGAATAATTCGTAGCCTCGTAGTTCCAAGGTGATTAAACGGGAATTTGGTTTTTAATATTGAAAAAAAAAATAATAATAATGGGGATTGTCGTACGTAGAAAGTAGCAGTGGTTGGGTATAATTTTTCAAGTATTTAAACATAGTTACAGGGGTTTCTTTTGCTTTAAAAATAATCACAATTTATCAAAACGTAACAGAAATTTTTATCAAGATGTACAAAGTTTTTTTTCTTCCAACCAAAGCCACGAAATTTCTCTTGGTAACTCGAAAAAACGAAAACAAACAATTTTGTACTCTAAGATGTAAAATTTCTGTAGTAAATTTTTTTTTTTTTCTTCACAAATAAACAAACAAAAAAATCACATAGTTAATATACCTATATTGAGTTCGGGTTCGGGTCTCGCCGACGATACCGTAGAGTCCATTGTTGGCATACTAGGAGCGATATGTGGAACCTGCGCTACGTGATAAGGGCTGGTAACGCCGGAGATGCAGGATCTCGCGACACTCGATGGTCGAGAGCCGTGCGACGATATCGGCGATTCGGGGCACGATAATGGTACAAAACTGGCCTGTTGCATACTACTGTCCGGCGTTAAAATCATAATGATATCTCGCGTGTGTGTTTGTACACGGTTAATCGCAGAGAAATGAAAGTTTCGAGGAACGAAGAAAAGGAGAAGAAACGAAAAGCAAGAGTCAAGAACGTTTGAAGATAAAGTGAAAAGATAGCTATTAAAAACTCTCGATATCCGAATAGTTACGTCCACTGATCTCACTGCACTGAGCGATGAAGAGCATTTGCACGCCGTCCTAACGCACGGTCACAAATTCTTTTTTTTTTTTTTTTACAAAAATACGTCGTCACTCACAATGTGAAAAAAAAAGTATGCACTTTCGAAAACAAAAAATCCCACGCACTTAATCGTAACACGAATCAAACGAGAAGTAAAAAAAAACAGAGCGAGGTTATGCGAACGAAGTATCGTAGAAAATCCAATATCGTTGAAAATTCATGAAAAATATCTCAATAATTCGTCAACACTTCGTCATAATGGCGATACACGAAAAGAAGGAACTCGTAGTTAGTCGTAATCTCGTGTTTAAACTCGTGAAATATCCTCCCCGTACGAAGGGCAGGTGCGTTCTGTGCTCCTCGGAGGGTCGTCCACGAATGTTATATCGGTTCGCGGCTTGTTGTACCGCGTGTTCACCACTTCTGTCTGTGTATATATATATATATACGTGCCTGTGTGTATACACAGTAGTCTATATATATGTTAATCATTTAAGTGTGAGTACACAACTCACACATGTATATATAGATCGCGGCACGCGGGTGTCCCGTCGTACCGAAGCGACCACGAACTATAAGGAGAGTGAAAGTGAGTCTTTGCTCGAGGGAGGCTCGCGTTGGTCTGACTCGAGTTTGTCGCTGTCGAGTGTTGGTTACCTGGGCCGTGGTCGTGGGCCGTTGGTTGCCGACTGTTACTGCTCGCTGCAGCCCTTACTCTCCGGACGTATGGTGGGGAGGGCGGTTTGTTAGAACGAAACGTCGTTGTGTTGTATCGGGGCTCTTGCTTGGTTTTGCCTTGCCAGTTCGATGCCACCACAGTCGCGTCTACGCCCTGACTGTATAATAGTACACACCACTGTAGTGTGTACACACACATGTAAACACACACATATAGTTATATATAGTCGAGGGACACTCGAGCTTGAGTTTCGTGCCGCCTTTTGCCGTCGTATCGGCTACCCAAGCGCCCCACTCTACGTCTCTCACTCGCACTCGAGTTCATCGGATTTTCAATGTTGGAGGTCACTGACAACCCGAGCCCAGCGCTCCCCTTGGGCCCCCTTCGGCACAATGCCCGATCTCGTGCCTGGGATCCCGTCCAATGGCAATTGGGCCCGACGCTCTTCTCTCGACTCCCATTGGCTCCACCGCTCTCCCCCCACTACACGGGCCTCCTCCCCCACCCCTCTCCCTTCCATCGCCGCTGCCGTCACACCGCTACACGCTTGCCTCGGTATCGCTCTCTCTCTCTCTCTCTCGCTCTCTCTCCTTCCTACGACTCCGTGGAAGTTCATCGTCCGAAACCTTGACTGAATTACCCCGCAACCAGCGGCCAAGGCCAATGCGGGGCCCTCTCTCGCACTCGCGCCAACCCGCGTTGTTCGCGCCCCGCGAGACACTCGCGACTCGCGTTATTCTGTCTCGCTCTTATTCTTCTTCTTCTTCTTCTTCTTCTTCTTCTTCCTCTTCTTCCTCTTCTTCTCATTCTTGTCTCTCTGTCCTTCGTTCTCGCGGACTTTGAGCGCGTTGCCCCTTTTCTTCTCCCACACGAGTCTTTGCTGTCTCTCTGTCTCTCTCTATCTTTCTCTCACATTTTGCTCGTTTTATATAGGGATATTTCATCGCCTTATATCATATATTTCATATATTTCGCGACTGTTTACTTTAAATTCGATGTACCGCGATGCCATCTACGATAATTTTCATGTTTTTCGTCTTTAATTCAATCGGGTTTTCCCTCTCGATGACGATGACTCTTTTTTTTTTTTTTTTCGACGTTCGGACCTTTCTCTCTCTCTCTCTTCGTTTCTTCTCGACTCTTGTTTTTCTTCGTAAATAGCTGTGGCGATATAGTTTCGTACTTTATTTTTACTCATCCTTTTAACGTTCGTACGACTTTGACATTTCACTTCTTTAGGCTGTAAAACTTTTTTACGTTCTTCGTGAAAGACGCGCGTACGATGGTGCGGATATAACGATCGCGACTATCGCTCGCGGATGTCGCGTGCGCGATCCTTTCACTCGCGACGACGTTTGTTACAAGCATCATCGTACGATCTCCCGTCCTCGGTCCTCCTCGATTCGGTCTTAGTTCCACTCTCATCCGTTACAACGTGAACGAGGGTTAAACGGTTCAAAAAATCGATTCTTTTTTATTTCATAAATTGTTAGTAAAACTATTGAAAAACATGTTCCCAAAATTTGAAATGAAAATTCCGACTCGTTCAATTGTTCTAAGCAATTAAGGGGCGAAATAGGGTTAGGACAGCGTTTTCTCAATGATTTTCATGAATTTTTTTATAGTATAAAAAATGAATATAATTTATTGAAACTTTGAGAATATTTTATACATATATTTAAGTATATACTATACAATTTTTATACATATATTTAAGTATATACTATAAAATATTAGCGACCCCATATTGCTTGTTTTTTTTGGTACTATTTTTTCAAACGCGTTTTTCTGAAAACGACTCTTTTTTTGAACTTGCGTACACGCTAGTTTGAAAAGTTTTCAACCAATCGTTTTGAAAATCGGCAGTTACTTTCTTCATAGTATTGCGCTCTATGTGAACCTAAAATCAGAATATTATCATTATTTAAAATAATTTTTTTTTGCAAATAAAGTTGTGAAAAATGGCAAAAAATCATGCTTTTTTGTTTTGACCCCTGTAAAAAATTCAATTTTCTATTTTTTTGATAGCATTTAGGTTCATATAGAAGAGAGACATATAATAGAAGTAAATTTCAACCTCGTTTGATTTCAGATGAAAATTGCGGCTTCCAGAATGTACGTAATATTC
Source organism: Oxytorus armatus (assembly GCA_958009045.1). NCBI lineage: Eukaryota > Metazoa > Arthropoda > Insecta > Hymenoptera > Ichneumonidae > Oxytorus > Oxytorus armatus. The sequence goes on along the minus strand of OY253751.1, from coordinate 6,712,387 downwards.
TGAGTCTGATTGTGACCTGCAATATGGGGTCGCTAATATTTTATAGTATATACTTAAATATATGTATACAAATTTTATAGCATATACTTAAATATATGTATAAAATATTCTCAAAGTTTCAATAAATTATATTCATTTTTTATACTATAAAAAAATTCATGAAAATCATTGAGAAATCGCTGTCCTAACCCTATTTCCTCCCTTAATGACAAAGTGGCCGCGTCGACGCTGCCCCTTTGCAACAGGTATTGCCGACGGATACAGAACTCGTAAGATCGTTCGCTGTATTTAGTTTCCAACGAGCTTCCAATTTATCGTCGTCTTATCCTATCGTCCACCTATTTTATAATCAATGGACAATTTGCGATATCGTAATTACATCGCTGTCGAACGATATTCCCGCTATTGAAACTCCACGTGAATTATTTTTTAATCGCAGCATTTCGTGGATGTATAGTTTCAATTACTTTTTAAAAAGATTACTAAAAAATACGTCGCTCAATCATTTAGTTTCTTGAACAAACCCCGCTAATCTTCCGACGTATTTTTTCTCAGTTTGTCAATGAATTGTCGAATTCGAAAAATACTTTTGCTAACGTTCCTAGTTAAAAATCGTAACAGCGTAAAATGATATGAAGTAAATAAGTGTGGTTGAACGACAGTTAATAAAATCGGTACTTTTTAGAATGTTATTCGAAAATTAAATTTTACTGATCTCCACCTGTATGTTAACATCTCCAGATCTATTACTCATGAAGCGAGAGAACGTCTTTGGTAGAATAAATTTGCCAATCGCCGGAAACGTCGATAATTGAAACCGCAAACTTCTAAGAATTTTTCGGTCGATCGGCTTTCTTTCTCTCTCAACGCTCGATCCTTTTTGTCTTTCTCTTTCGTTCGAATCAGAGATACCGACATTTTTGAAACCTCGAGGCTCGGAGTGAAAGAGTTCGCCGAACTCTGAACGAGGAGAGCATCGAGCTTTATAACGCTGATCCCTTTCGTTATAACACAATATATATATATATACACGTATACAACGCGACTCACACGGCAAACACCTGGACTCCTCTTCGCGCCCGCAGCTACCGGTCTTTCTTTTTCTTTCATTTAAAATTTGCTGATACGTGTAATTTTCTTGCTCGTTCGCTTCTTCGTTTTTTTTTTAATTCAGCCGCGTATTAGGTAGCGATGAGTTTCCAATATCATAAAAATCAGATGGAGGCAGTATCGATTTTTCAATTAAAAAATCGTGCAAACTGAAACTTCCATATTGCTTCCTCATAATTTTCGCGCATTCACTAATTTTCCTTTATGAGCAAGAGGCTTTTTCAATTTTCTTGATCGTTCGCTTCTTCGTTTTTTTTTTAAATTCAGTCGGGTATTAGGTAGCGATGAGTTTCCAAAATCATATAAATCAGGCGGAGGAAGTAGCGATTTTTCAATTTTTAAAACGTGCAAACTGAAACTTCCATATTTCTTTCCCATAATTTTTGCGCATTCACTAATTTTCCTCTACGAGCAAGAGGCTTTTTCAATTTCGGATTCCTCATAGAGTAAGCAAAATAATGCAAGTTTTTATTTCCATAATTTTTCTCACCCTTAGCTCGATCATGCTGATTGTTTGCTTGATTTTAAACGAATTTTTCGAAGAAGAAAAAAATGAAAACACCAAAAATATAGAACGATTTTATTGATTTTTGCTAAATTCACTATGAAATTGAATGTAGGAATGTTTGTCCCGATAGCACGCAAAAATTGCACGAGCTTCGACAAACAACGTGATAGCGGTTTTTTTCGGAAAAATTCAAAATTCCGTAAATTTTCAACGCTCCGATAAATTTTCATCGAATTTAATAGTTCAACAGCATATTCGATGATAATTTATTTGTTTAAAAAGTTCTAGCCTGATAGCTCGAAAAATAGCGCGAGAACGGATATTTTTAAAGAAATTCAAAATTGTATAAATTCCGAACGAGCAGTAAAAAAATCACGAAAATTATATCGGACAAAGGCAATTGAAGCTTAGCTGAAAAATTTTGACACGAACGGTTAAGGCCGTAGTCTGGTCTAGAGCGAGATTTTTGACGTCATTTCGAATGTGCAATAACGTTTAAACCGTTGAAGTTGTCTTGATGAAAATGTACACGTGCATTTATTGATCCTTAGAGAGTACTTGTACATTAAAAAAAAAAAATATTTTAAATATTTTCATGTAGTTTTTTGCCTTGTTGCAACATGGTGCGCCGAAATCGGTGCCCACTCTGGACGATGTTGTATGCATCTGAAAAAAAAACAAGAATATATATTCTCAATCTGTATGAGTATTCTGAGCACTGGTAGCAGAATTGGTACTTAAAAAAATTTTTTATTGAATCGAACAATAATTTTGCCGACATTTTATAACTCGTCAAATACCCGAAAATGTATGAAATATCATTAATGAAAGTTCAACGGGCCGCCATTTTGTCAAAAAATTTTTCTGAGTACCAATTCTGCTACCAGTGCTCAGAATACTCATACAGATTGAGAATATATATATATTTTTATTTTCAGATGCATACAACATCGTCCAGAGTGGGCGCCGATTGAGGCGCACCATGTTGCAACAAGGCAAAAAACTACATGAAAATATTGAAAATAATTTTTTTTTTTTAATGTACAGGTATTCTCTAAGGATCAATAAATGCACGTGTAAATTTTCATCAAGACAACTTCAACGGTTTAAACGTTATTGCACATTAGAAATGACGTCAAAAATCCCGCTCTAGACCAGACCACGGCCTTAAGCCATTAAAGAGTTCTAGAATTTTGATTCTTTTTTTTTTTAACTCGTAGCGCACACATTTTTCAAACAATGATTGAACGTGTCACGATGCGAATGATATATATCATTGTGTATTTCATGGTCGTAGAACGTTCAACGAGAATCACGGCCATGCGCGAGGCAAAAAAGCCATTTGATCGACGAACGCCTCGTATTAAACGAGTATATACACAGTATACGAAGGCTTTGAAAAAGCTCTCGCGGGCACGAGACGACAGAGATCGCGCGAAGCAAAACTCGTCGAAGGACATAAGACCGTGTGCCGTACAGGAAGAGAGGTCCTTGAATCGGGCACCGAACCTTCCGTATATAGATTGTACATAATATCCCACACAGAGGTCTCATGACCTCCCTCGTTTATATATATACATATACATATATACTATAGGTACGAAATGAACGATCGTTCTGGGCAATGAAATTTCTGCTTTTCCGAGGGCAAGAAGAATGCCAAGGACTTGCGCGTAATAACGCGCGCAAAACGAGACATGTATATTGTCGACGGCGATGACCGGGCGCGGAGGTTAATGTGAAAAATGGCTGAAAAATATATTTCAAAACACACATCTATATACAACGTTCCTTGCCCTCGTTGTACATAAACTTGTGTAAAAACAGAACTTTTTTTTTTTTTCTTCCTTTTGCTCTTTGCATTATTATTATTACCCGTAGTCTCGTTTTCCTTCGTGTATTTATTGGTTCCATATACGAAACAATATATTTTCCGGTATTGTGTGCAAAGCAATAAAATCCGCCGAGTGACAGGAGCCTCGGGACAACGAAAGCACGCGCCACGAGATCCCCTCCGTTGAACGTACCGAGGTTTTTTTTTTTCCTCGTTTTCGTACAAAATTACGGACAAATTAATGAAACAACGAAATTAAGATTTTCGCTCGTAGAATGATAAAGAAAATATTTCGTCGAATTTTCCCATCATCGTTTTTCTCGAATTTTGACACCGTTTGGAAATTTTATTCCCCACCCCATTTGTGAATCGAGAGGGAAAAAAAAACAACAAAATCGGGAAAAATTGCGGGCGTGTATGGTCGCGATGATGCCCCCCGGGCGGAAGTGAAAGATCATTTATTTTTTGAGAAAATATAATCCTTCCGGCGCTCCGTACGGGTCTCGTCTCAATATGCCGTGGGGAAACACGATATTTTTTCCCTTGAAACCACGTGAATACTTTTAAAAACCCCTTTTCCCCCGTTTGGGGCATATAATTTTTCGAGGGTACACAGAGAGGCCCGACAATGACCCGACGAGTACCCATCGGGGACCTCAGGTCATTCCGGTTGAAGGGTATAAGATTGAACGGGTAGTAAGGGTCTCAACCCTTCTCGCGCGAGGCAACCCTTTGCCCCCGAGACCGATCGTTTCTCGCACTATTGCCGCGACACCCCCGTAAAGTTTGCCAAATATACTTATCTCTTTCTCTCTCACACTCCGTTTCTCCCACTCTGGTGTCACTCGGACGACGTTTACTGCTCCATAAACGCATAAACTAGTAAACTTTCTCCGTTTTGTCGTAGCTAGTGCCTGACTGACGACTCGTACAGCTTAACGGTCAACGAGACGCGTATACGTGTAGATGCACGCGAATTTTTCGACAGACGATCGACAACATGGATGGAGACCCTCAGGAAAATTGTCGGACCTCCGGTAAAGACCCGTTTCGGAGTTAACGCTCGACCATTATCGACGCAATAATTTATTTTCATGATTTTACGATTCCACCATTACGAGGAGAAACACGACCTTCCGTCAAATACGGTAAAGCCACCTCTCTCTCTCTCCTTTTTTTTTCGACATTTTATTTCACTTTCCGAAGATCGTGGATGTTCACAGGGACAATTCGTAACTACGTACCATGACAACAACGACAAACGTGTGTTATGAGCTTTTCGAATGACCAAACGGAAAGTGGAGAGTTTACGGGGCACTATGAAACGTACATGCGTTTCCTTGAAAACGGCTGATGACCTGCGAAACGTGTGCCCATTTATATGCAACCCGAGAGACGAGTGGGCATCGCGTGGCCCGTGAGGCCCTATGTTAAAAGTGTGTGTGTGCGAGCCTCTGTCAAATTTTAATCAATCGTCAGAGAGACCCGTGTAACTCTCGTTGAGTTTTCTCGCACGTGCTCCTAAAGTCAAAGCCGCGTGTGTCTCGCACTATTACCCCTGTATATATATTCAAGATCGAGGGGTTGTAAATTTATTCAGTCGAAGCAATATAAACGATATTTCATTTAAAGTTCAACGGGGTGCCCAAAAGCAAAAGCCCATCGTTCGTTCGTTATTCAATTACTTTTTAATTCAATCACTTTTTCTTATCGACTTTTTTTACATTTCAAATTTTTCAGGTCAACGACCGCTTGGTGCACGAACGACCGGAAAACCCAAATGCATTAAAAAAAAAAAAAAAGATGCATTTGTAATGAATTTTTCAGTGGGAATGACCGAGTTTACATAATAACTGGCTGAACAGCAATGTCGATTGATTTATGGCTTGTTTATATTAAGTTTGAGCGAGGAGTCGAGAGAACGCACGTCGTATGTGGGGTGTATAAGGAGACCCCGCCCGCGGGTTGTTTCTAAGTAGCTGCATATATTCATTCAATATTCAACTTCTATGAATATATATATATATATATATATATACGGTAGAATTGAAAAACTCTTGCGCACCGGCCCATTCTGCTACTCAGATCGATATCGGGGATTTCGTTTATGCATTTTTCCACAACGATCTTTGACCATTTTTTTAACATTCGTCTTTCATCATTGGTTCAATCGGTGCATTAAACATTACTCAACGTTAGTAGTGTGAACTGATGAACGTCCAACTTTTTATTCGATAAATTCGTTCATTGTTAAGAAAGCAGATAAGTTCGGTGTTGTTGAGATAATAGTCGCGAAAAAGCATTTTTGGCATCGTGCGACCGTTTGATTATGCGCGAAAAGCACTTATTGTGAGATTAGACGAGCTATGTACACTGGATCGTCAATTAAATTTGATTTATAACGAATTACAGTGTAAAACGTTACGACAAGCACCAAAGTGCATGTATGATGTTTTGTCGTTATTCTTGTTATTTCAAATAATATATATATTAGGGCGATTTTTTTTTTTTCGACTATTTTTTTTTAGTCCCCACCCGAAATTTTGTTGGATATGTCGAAAAAGAAATTCCCTGAAAGTTACAGTCCTTAATATTAATTCTAAGTACTTTCCCAAAGCGTGAGAAGATTTTCCATCTAAAATACACGTAAATCGAATTTTTTTTTTTTCAAATTTCTATAACTCAGCCGCATTTTATGCTATCATATTGTTCTTGGTTTCGATTTACTCAGAATAAAACAATCTAAAAAAGTGCCTTTTGCGGTGGAAGTGTAAATTGTACTGGTGAGTTGGTACAGGTCACTGAAGTTGATTTTTACCCAGGATTCTCGTTTTTTTTGCTGTAATCTCCGAAACAATTAAATTTACGAAAAAAATGTAAATGAAAAATTTGTTGGAAATTTAAATTCCTACGAAAAAGGTCCTATCGACCCAATTGCTTGGATTAATATTTCTTGAGATATTGAACTTTAACTTATGAGTAGTATAAAATTAATAAAATATGGAATATTAAAAAATAAAAAAAATACAAATAAATAAAGTTCAATATCTCAAGAAATATTAATCGAAGCAATTCGGTCGATAGGACCTTTTTTGTAAGAAATTAAATATCCAACAAATTTTTCATTTACATTTTTTTCGTAAAGTTAATTGTTTCGGAGATAACAGCAAAAAAACGAGAATTTTGGGTAAAAATGAACTTCAGTGACCCGTACCAACTCACCAGTACAATTTACACTTTCGCCGCAAAAGGCACTTTTTTAGATTGTTTTATTCTGAGTAAATCGAAACCAAGAACAATATGATAGCATAAAATGCGGCTGAGTTATAGAAATTTGAAAAAAAAAAATTCGATTTACGTGTATTTTAGATGGAAAATCTTCTCACGCTTTGGGAGAGTATTTAGAATTAATATTGAGGGCTGTAACTTTCAGGGAATTTCGTTTTCGACATATAAAACAAAATTTCGGGTGGGGACTGAAAAAAATATAAAAATAGTCGAAAAAAAAATCGCCCTAATATATATATTAATTAAAATGATTATTATATTCTCGTGATGATTATAATTATTTTTTCAAACTGCAACGTCACACAAGTCCCTCTTGGAAAATTCACGATTCCTATGTCGTCGTCGTCGTCGACGCGAGTACAATATACTTCCGCAGTGGGCGCTGTGTCTAGCTATGGGTATAACGGTGCAAACACTCGGCACGTCACGCACGTGCGTGTGTGATGTCACTGAACCTGCAACGAGCGCTGAGAGTGTACCATTGAGGATCAACAGCCCGCGCCCGATGACTCCCTCGCGTATATCTCCGTATGCGCAAATATATATATTATATATATTCTCGACAATAAATAAAATGTTTCAATGCTCGAGTACGTGTGTGCGATGGACTTCGAGTGTCCTTAACGAAATACACCGTGACACTTCTAAACATGTATCGTTCTTTGGCTTTCTCGATAGAAACGAAACTTCTAGAACCACTCAATAATACTTTTGTCGATCATCAGGCTCGGTGATAAAATTTTAGTTTTTTCCAATTTATTTATTTTTTCACAATTTTACAGATTATCGTAAAACCCATAGTTCTATAAATTGAACGTCAACAATTTCGAGTTGAGCGAGAAAAAGAAACTTTTATTCAATTGAAATAAATTTCATTTTAAACAATGACGATTTATTTCAGTTAAATGAAAAATAATTTACATTGTGATAAAGCTCATTTTAATTAAAGAACCTTTTCTCAAACCCTTGATGCGCACCCTTCAGGTCACACTAGGGTTGTTTCTCTTCGTTGCTTGCCGCAATGAAGCTGTTCGAATTTTCGACTTGCAAAAAATTACAAAATAACTTTGGAACATCCTTCTGTGCGACGAAATTAATTTTTTTTTTTTTTTTTTTTTACAAAAAATCTCATTTTCAATATGAAAAAATTTCCACAGCAAAACAGAAGAGAAACGTGACGTTATTTACTCGAAAAAAAATCAGAACTCACACAATTTTTGATATTTTAAGCTGAAAATTTAACTTGTTACTCGCGAGATGTGACACTTTGAGAACAAAAATTAGTGCAATTGGGTGCGTTCCAAAAAGGCACTTATTTTAATAATCGAAAAGAGCAGTCGTAGGGAACTCACCCGAAAAAAAAGCGGTACACTTAAAATTTGGAAAAAAATCACTAAATTTCAAATGACGGTAACTGCGTAAATAATGAAGATAGAAAGGTCTTTAAAAAATAAAAATAAAGCTCGGAATCTCTACTTAAAGGATCGATTTATTTCAATGTTGTGAGATAAATTTATTGAAAATGGCGGATGACAAAGCGACGAACTATGGCGTGAGTCAGGTGTCGCAACACAATGGGATAAAAAGCATGTGATAGTACAGAGTCTCCTCTTTAAAATGCTTTTTTAATCGTGTCGATACGATGATGTAGAAGCAAAGGTTTTTTTTGTTTCAAATAAGTCATTTTTTTTTTAATTTTCGTGTTGCGAGCCCGGGATAATTGACGTTGAATTTGTCCGGGGTCACTCTGAACCCACGGTGAATGTTGAGGGTCAAAAAAATGTTTCATTTTATTTATATCAATTTTACACGTCCGCAATAAATCTACCGTTCTCGGTAGGATACGAGTTTTGAAAGTCCTTAAAAAATCCTTCAAGAGAAAAAAATAAATAAAAATAAACCTATACGTTACATAACGTGGGACAGTAAAGAAAAAAAAAAAAGAGAGAGGTCTTTCGTTCTTTAGGTCGTGTTGGCCAACGGAAAGGAGAGTCGAGAGAGTCAGAGAGAGAGACAGCTCTCGATTTCAGAGGCATTTTCGGGTTGTTGGTTGTGGTCCAACAACCCGAAGCACGAAAAATCGTAGAGGGGAGGGAGGGAGTGCCCCGAGCTGACACAGATCCGATGCTGATGGGGCCGGCGATTCCCGTGGTGAATGCGTGCGCGCGCCCTCATGATTATTAATGCTTGTCTCAGCCCGTATGCAACCGCGCACATAACAGAGAAAGAGTGAGAAAGACCGAGAGATATGTGATCGGAGGCTCCAGGGGGAAGGGGGGACACGCGTTGCATAAAAGAATTACGTATATTGAGAGGCAAGAATCCATGGAGGGAACGACGCCAGCGTGGCACACGTTGATCGAGTATGAGAAAGCCGAAAGAGAAAGAAATTTATAAAGTGAGAAAGGGAGATAGGATGAATTTCCGGATGCTCATAAAGCGATGCCTGTGTCTGACAATGTACGCGCAGCTGCATTTTCCGGCCTTCGTTCCCTTCACTTTTCCACCGTATAGACACAATTTCTAGCTCCGAAGGAACGACCAGTTTTCGAAGCCCCGACGAGAAACTAACGAAACTGACCAATTCTATGTGAAAAATTCGATAAATTTAAATTTACAATATCTGCTCGTAATTTACGTCCATTCAAAAATCCTCTTCTATCAACGAGCGTTTTTTTTCTTTTCAATTTCCAATTGTTTAGAAAGTTTTATTTGGGTAGCTCGAAGTTTCACTCGAGTGAAATTAAAAGGGATACGATTTAAAAAAAAAAATCATAAAAATCACAACATTTTTATCGATTCTCATATTGGTTGGATTAATATTTCTTAAGATATTGAACTTTAACTTATGAGTAGTATAAAATTAATAAAATATGAAATATTAAAGATTAAAAAAATAAAAATAAATAAAATTCAATATCTCAGGAAATATTAATCTAAGCAATCGGGTCGATAGGACCTTTTTTGTAGGAAATTAAATATCCAATAAATTTTTCATTCACATTTTTTTCGTAAAGTTAATTGTTTCGGAGATAACAGCAAAAGAACGAGAATTTTGGGTAAAAATGAACTTCAGTGACCCGTACCAACTCACTAGTACAATTTACACTTTCGCCGCAAAAGGCACTTTTTTAGATTGCTTTATTCTGAGTAAATCGAAACCAAGAACAATATGACAGCATAAAATGCGGCTGAATTATAGACATTTGAAAAAAAATTAATTAAAAGGGATACGATTCTTTCGAAAGAAATCATAAAAATCACAAAATTTTTATCGATTCTCGTTTTGAATGAGTTCAATATTAAGTATTTAACCTTAACCTATTTTTCCGGACGAGAGTTTTAGCCCGGTAACTTCAAGATTTGTTTGTGTCTCAACGACCCTTCTTCATACACTTTAATTTTAAGGTAGTAGTCTGGTAACTTGAGCCGATTTTCATGTCTTTTTTGGAGGGCGTTTTTTTGTAAGAAAATAAAATTGAATCGTTTTGGATATTTAGGATGTTTTTATTTACATATTAAAGATACAAAAAAAAAATTTTTTGAAAAATGTAATAGTTTATTATTATTATTATTATTGATCGAAGTCGGCACCTCGAAAAAAAAGCGCGTGGGTGGTCCCGGTGATTTTGGCTCTTGATGTTATTTGAAATAAAAAATTCTTGATAATTCTTAATCTATAGACATGTCATTCCGGTCGGAACAACTGAAGTTAAATTTCTTTTTATTTTACAACCCCTTTTTTGCTAAAATAAAAGGACTTTTTTTTCCAAAGTCCGCCATTTTGTTATTTATCCATGAAATTTAACTTCAGTAATTCCGACCAGAATGACATGTCTATAGATTAAGAATTATCAAGAATTTTTGATTTCAGATAACATCAAGAGCCAAAAATCACCGGGGCCACCCACGCGCTTTTTTTTCGAGGTGCCAACTTCGATCAATAATAATAATAATAATAAACTATAAAATTTTTTCAAACAAATTTTTTTTAGTATCTTTAATATGTAAATAAAAACATCCTAAATATCCAAAACGATTCATTTTTATTTTCCTACAAAAAAGACATGAAAATCGGCTTAAGTTACCAGACTACTACCTTAAATAAAAACTTCACTGCTCTGTCAATTTCAACGAATATCTTAAAAAACATTAATTGAAATATTCTTTGAATGGATGAAAGGATTTTTTTTTAAACTAAATTGATTTAAAGCTCAATTGATAAAAATTCGTCGATATCACAGTTGTGTAAATTGATGATGCGTCACATATACTTTGCATCAGAGTTTCCGCGGACGGACACGTCGTTTGCAATTTCTCCGGTCGTTGCGCCTTCGCGGCATTGAACCGAGAACCCTCTCGCGCTAGACAAGATCGTTCTATGTCTATATTATATATATATATGCATAAAATGCTCAAGCAAGTACAGCTTTGTAGATTATAGTTGCAAAAGGAGTAGGAAGAAGAAGTATAGAAGAAACGTGGGAAGCGATATAGTAGAGCGATGAGAGTGAGGGAGATCGCGACAAGATATCGCGAGTAAAACGCGGTCTACGTTTGCCGAGGAGAAAGAGAGAAAGAGAGAGAGATAGAGAGAGATGACAGAATCAGAAAAAGAGCGAAATAACAGGAGAAGGAAGAGGAACGTGTGCCACTAGCCGCGGCCCCGTGATGCCCTGCTCCGCATTGCCACTTTGAGAGATTCAACTCGATTACATAGCTAGTTCTCGTTCCCGTTCGCTCAATTCGTATATATAACTATATCAAAAGTACATAAGCTAGATTCGCGATTGGTACCCGTCGTACTAGCCATAGCTGCAATTGCTCGCTTCAGATGCAACAACTCTTCTTTCCTCTCTCCGTTAACCGCCTGCACACTGGCCCTCTCATCGTTACAAACTGAACGAAGCCGCGAGAGGTTCCTCAAGAGCGAGCGTCTCTCCATCATTCACTTTATTTTCTCTCACTCTTGATTAATCGTCCGATTGCCGCGACCGATTACGACACTCTACACTCGAATGAAATCGATGACACGATCTCCCGGACGGTATACTCGCGAACCGTAAATGCCCGCGTATGTGCATATGAAATGTACGTCAAAGAATAGCGAGGTGCGAGCGATAAACGATGACGGAAGTTAGGACCCTGATCTACGACATTAAAATATGGAATTATTTTATTTTAGACCATGAAATCATGGAATTTTGTTAGAAAGAGGGAGAGAGATATATAGAGAAATAATGTACCTGATGTTCAGTTAGAATAAGTTAGAATTGGAAAAATCTTGTCATTGTCTTTCGACTGAAAGTCTACGATATCAAACACTGATGGGACTTTCGAGGAAAACGATCGATGGTCAATTCTTTCTCTTGTACTTTTACCCAGAAAATTTGTCAGTTATGAATAGAATATTTTTGCTTCAAAGTCAATAAGTCGATGTCACTCTTCTCCGCCTATCTTTCTGTACAATTGGCACTCTGTCTTACTTCTCTCTCTTTCTCTCTCTCTCTCTCTCTTTGGCTAATTATATCTCATGGTACCTGCTCCCAGACCAAAATATATGGCTATAATGCGATTACGCCGCCACTGTTTGTCATCAAAACGACGTGACGAGAAGGCTTAAAGTGTCACGGGAACGAAAAGATTTTTCGTGGTTCTTCCTCTCTCTCTGGTGTCTCGTCCACCTTGTTTGGACTCCCCGGAAGGATAATCCAAAACAAACGATGAAAAGCTTCCCCCTTAACCATACTCCGGGTTGTATATACACACACACACACACATATATATATATATATATATATATATATATATATATATACAGGGTTGAAAGGGTTACCGGGCAAATAACTTTGAGTAACTGGGATAGAGCAACATCCCCTTCAGCCGTTACCAATGTAATCCTTTCCAATTTCCCTTTCTCTTTCTCCCATCGTCGATGAAACATCAACATCGTGTCTGCCCACGGAAGTAATATTGAGGAGTCGTTGAGAATTGAACATTTTTCACCGACTGTCCGGTGGTGGTTTCGTCGTAATCGAGAAGACAATGAACGAATCGTTACGTTGCGGCCTACCCGTGGTCTACCACTCTATGGGGCGTGGCGCACCCTTCAATGTTTCTCAGACAGTAAAGTGTGCTCAGTTTATATATATATATATATTTATGCTATATTATACCGGGAATAGTAGGTGAAAGGGTTACAGAGTACGAGACCCCCTGCTCTGGTGTTGTCCTATTGACACCGGCGCACGGGGAAAAAGCAAAGGGTTTTCAATGTCGTAAATTAATAGAGCCAGTAGCGAAATGCTATGAGCGAAATACGTGCTGCTAATGCCAAGTAAAATTTCACGGTGGCAAAAATTAAAGTCCCTAAGGGCGTTATTAATGTGTGAGGAGAAAAAGTTTCGAGAATGACCGTCGTTGCACTCGGGAATTTCTGTGGAACTATATATGTATATATTTTCCATCTTAAGATTTTCCATCTAAAATACACGTAAATCGAATTTTTATTTATTTTTCAAATTTCTATAACTCAGCCGCATTTTATGCTATCATATTGTTCTTGGTTTCGATTTACTCAGAATAAAACAATCTAAAAAAGTGCCTTTTGCGGCGAAAGTGTAAATTGTACTGGTGAGTTGGTACGGGTCACTGAAGTTGATTTTTACCCAAAATCCTCGTTTTTTTTTGCTGTTTTCTCCGAAACAATTAACTTTACGAAAAAAATGTTGACGAAAAATTTGTTGGAAATTTAATTTCCTATAAAAAAGATCCTATCGACCCAATTGCTTAGATTAATATTTCTTGAGATATTGAACTTTTTTTTATTTTTTATGTTTTTTATTATTTAATATTTCATATTTTATAAATTTTATACTACTCATAAGTTTAAGTTCAATATCTCAAGAAATATTAATCTAAGCAATTGGGTCGATAGGACCTTTTTTGTAGCAAATTAAATTTTCAACAAATTTTTCATTTACATTTTTTTCGTAAAGTTAATTGTTTCGGAGATAACAGCAAAAAAACGAGAATTTTGGGTAAAAATCAACTTCAGAGACCCGTACCAACTCACCAGTACAATTTACACTTTCACCGCAAAAGGCACTTATTTAGATTGTTTTATTCTGAGTAATTCGAAATCAAGAACAATATGATAGCATAAAATGCGGCTGAGTTATAGAAATTTGAAGAAAAAAAAAATTCGATTCACGTGTATTTTAGATGGAAAATTTTCTCACGCTTTGGGAAAGTACTTAGAATTAATATTAAGGGCTGTAACTTTCAGGAAATTTCTTTTTCGACATATCCAACGAAATTTCGGGTGGGGACTGAAATAAAAATTAAAAAAATCGCCCTAATATATATATATATATCAATGAATCGAACAATTCCCGACCTACGATAGCTGCTGAAAGTGCCGCGAGTGTGAATGAAAAGAAAATTGAAAAAACGTTACATTGGACAAATTTGTAATTAAAGTTAAATTCTCCAACACAAACATTTTTTTTGGTGCAAAGTTTTGAAGAAAGTTGGATGTTATCTAAATGTTAATGTCGCCACTTGTCTTAAAAAAAAGCTTTTATTAACATTTGTAAAATTTGTAATTAAAGATAAATTCTGCAAGAAAAACATTTTTGTTTGTGCAAAGTTTTGGAGAAAGTTGGATGTCATCTAAATGTCAATGTCGCCAGTTGTTTTAAAAATAAAGCTCTTATTAACACAGTAGTATCGGGCTCTTTTACATTCTCTTTTAAAATTCGCATAAATTTCGATAAAACATTATATAGCGTGGCAAATTTAGTTTGGGTACGATCAATTGAAAATTATTATTATCCAGAATAATTGTTCTTTCCTCTTTGGCCGTGTCGTTGTTCTTTGACCGCGTCCATTCGAACGTTTTCCCTCTTAATTCTTTCGCATTATAACTCGATCGCTTCGTCCCTCCTTTACTTTTATTTCAATCGCTATGAACGAGCGGTACAATGACTCCGAGAAATTCGAGCGTGTCCGAGATATATACAATGAGAAAGACAGAGAGAGAGAGAGAGAGAGAGAGAGAGAGAGAGAGAGAGAAAGATAGAGACAAAGAGACAATCACGTTGTCGCGTATTTATATCATCAGCAAAAAAGAAGCCGGCACAGGAGCAAGAGGCCATCAGAAGAGCGCGAGAGACCTCCCGAGCATCTTTCTTCTTCGTTTTCTCTCCTCCCGCTCTCTCTCTCTCTCTTTTTCTCTGATCCCCGGACCTTGAGATGAACGCTCGACGGGCGTTTGCGCGAGAGCACGCGAGTTCGACGCTCCGCGGAATGCCGAGAGGGTGATCGTCCTCGCTCGAGGTTCAACTCAGAAATCCTTGCGGGGCTCTTTCTCTCTCTCTCTCTCTCATCTCATCTCATCTCATCGTTCTCGAGACAACTTATTCGAGGACGTTCTTTTATCGTGAATTGAATAAAAAAACTATATATATAAAAATAATATATACGCGTTTACCCGAATCTTCGATTCGGAAAATGTTTAAAAAAATCGTTAAAAAGAATGTATCGGCAAAATAATTGTCAAGTCAATATCTCTTTTAAGTATCAACCGACAAGTACTTGCCACTTTTGCGTGGGAGGCAATAGCGATTTTCTCATTGCCAGGTCAAAAACCGGGTCGAGGAGACCGATGAAACGAGCAGAGTAGTGTATTGGAAATTTAGTCGGAGAGAGAAAGGAAAGAGGGCGATGCATGATGGAGAATGTTTGATAAAGAGAGAAAGAGCGGGAGAGAGGGAGACAGGATATCAACGTGCGCTGCAAGAGTAGCGACACATCACGAAGCGCAAAGACGTTGGAGGAGGCTATATATACGTATATAGGAGAGGACGGTGCATCGTACTCTTCCATAGCCCGAGAAAAAGAGTAAGAGAGATAGATAGAGAGAGAGGGAACTCGCAGAGTTCCGCGAATGTTACGGGACCACATAGCGACGTGGGAGTGCAACAACTGCATCGCGTTCATGCACCGGGCGCGGATTCATCGCGCACATACACACGGCAGATGACGCCTCTCACACGAGATGGATACACGCGCGTTAGTTCGAGCTCTCCTCTGTATACGTACGTTCGAATTTTTCTATATATACTTATTTATACGCTATATAATGAATATGTCGACTGTTAGGAAACAAAGGGGCGTAATGGATGCGTTATAATAGACGAATGTTATGTTGGATTACGCCCTTAAGCTTACTGCCACTTATATATACATAATATATATGTATAAACCTCGTTGTGTTGACTCGCTTGCGATGCA
Organism: Oxytorus armatus; assembly: GCA_958009045.1. Classification (NCBI taxonomy): domain Eukaryota; kingdom Metazoa; phylum Arthropoda; class Insecta; order Hymenoptera; family Ichneumonidae; genus Oxytorus; species Oxytorus armatus. The sequence goes on along the minus strand of OY253751.1, from coordinate 6,696,350 downwards.
CATGTGCAATGGAACTCGCGCGGGATTGCGGGCTGCCTGAGATAGTGAGAGAGAGAGAGAGAGAAAGAGAAGTCAGTTTGATGGGAGTACGCCGACCTCTGCCGCTTCGCAAACGGTCGACGACCTCGCCCCCAACGGGAGCGCAATGCAAGCGAATTCGCGCTGCACTCTCCCGCGTTCTCGAGCTCGATATCCCTCTGAACTCGCCCTGTCGCGCCCGAATCGATGACGAGACGACGATCTATCGAACGTGCGTCAACAGTGATCCATCCAGAGATGCAAAGCACCCCAGAGAGAGAGAGAGAGAGAGAGAGAATTGTCTATCGAGAAATCATCCCGTCGTGTGGCTGCTTCAATTTAATCTTGTCTTGGTTATTACCATTATTCGGTTAGATGACTCATTTATTACTATTACTCGGTTAGATGACTCATTTATTACTATTACTCGGTTAGATGACTCATTTATTACTATTACTCGGTTAGATGACTCATTTATTACTATTACTCGGTTTGATGACTCGGTTATCATCATGATTCTTCATGGGGGGAAATAGGGTTAGACGGTTCAAAAAATGGTTTTTTTTTTAATTTCATAAATTGTTAGTAAAACTATTGAAAAATATGTTCCCAAAATTTTTAATGAAAATTCCGACTCGTTCTATTGTTATAAGCCATTAAAATGAGTAGCTCTCCTTCAGTCCCCGAGCGCGCCACGTGTTTCAAACGCGTTTTTCTGAAAACGACTTTTTTCGAACTTGCGTACACGCTAGTTTGAAAAGTTTTTAACCAATCGTTTTAAGAATTGGCAGTTACTTTCTTCATAGTATTGCGCTCTATATGAACCTAAAATCGGAATATTATCATCATTTTAAATATTTTTTTTTTGCAAATAACGTTGTAAAAAATGGCAAAAAATCATGCTTTTTTGTTTTGACCCCTGTAAAAAATTCAATTTTCTATTTGTTTGATAGCATTTAGGTTCATATGGAAGAGAGACATATAATAAAAGTAAATTCCAGCCTCGTTTGATTTCAGATGAAAATTGCGGCTTCCAGAATGTACGCAAAATGCTGATTCTGATTGTGACCTGCAATATGGGGTCGCTAATATCTTCGGTGTATTTCAAGGAAATACTTCAAAAATTTTATAGTATATCTTTAAATATATGTATAAAATATTCTCAAAGTTTCAATAAATGATATTGATTTTTTATACTATAAAAAATTCATGAAAATCATTGAGAAAACGCTGTCCTAACTCTATTTCCCCCTTAACAAACAGGTATTAAGGTAGTAGCCTGGTAACTTAAACCGATTTTCATGTTTTTTTTGGAGGGCGTTTTTTTGTAGGAAAATAAAAATGAATCGTTTTGGATATTTAGGATGTTTTTATTTACATATTAAAGATACAAAAAAAAAATTTTTTTTATAATTTTAATAGTTTATCATTATTATTATTATTGATCGAAGTTGGCACCTCGAAAAAAAAGCGCGTTGGTGGCCCCGGTGATTTTGGCTCTTGATGTTATCTGAAATCAAAAATTCTTGATAATTATTAATCTATAGACATGTCATTCTGGTCGGAACTACTGAAGTTAAATTTCATTGATAAATAACAAAATGGCGGACTTTGGAAAAAAAGTCCTTTTATTTTAGCAAATAAATTTTGTTAATTATCCATGAAATTTAACTTCAGTAGTTCCGACCAGAATGACATGTCTATAGATTAAGAATTATTAAGAATTTATGATTTCAGATAACATCAAGAGCCAAAATCACCGGGGCCACCCACGCGCTTTTTTTTCGACGTGCCAACTTCGATCAATAATAATAATAATAATAAACTATTAAATTTTTTCAAAAATTTTTTTTTTTAATCTTTAATATGTAAATAAAAACATCCTAAATATCCAAAACTTTTAATTTTTATTTTCCTACAAAAAAACGCCCTCCAAAAAAGACATGAAAATCGGCTTAAGTTACCAGGCTACTACGTTAAAGAGTTCCGATCTCTTGACGGCTCTTTTTCGAGCGTAAATTCTCAAGGTGTTTTTTTTTTTCTTTAACACTTAAATCATTCAACGTTTCTACAACCCTTACATTGTAAAATTGACAATTTGGCGGATTTATTGATAGAGCTTAAGTACTGTTGATGATTTATAGTTTGTTCCAAGTTCCAAGTAAATTTCACAGTTAATGACTCATGTATGTAGAAGAATAGGGGATGAGGGTTGCATTATTGAGATTCTAGGAAAGGACTTAGTGCTTCGATATTAACCTAGTGCCCCAGCTGTGGTACCTATAAACTCTCTCTCTCGCTCTTTCTTTCTACCGGTCGTCACTGAGTCCCGAATCCCACTTTCTTCGTTGAGATGTCGCCGCGGTTGCCCGCATCGCACATTGACGATATTTCGAAAATTCGCAAAGATCCCTTACTCCCGTCGGCAAAGTTAACTTGGAGAATAGAACGAGAGACAAGGGTTTTCTTGCAACATTTGTCTTTTTATTATTTACTTTACTAATAGTCTTTAAATAGTTAGAAGACACAAAGTGGATTCCATCGAATATTCGTTGACCTGAGAAAACCGCGATCGACGGTTGGTCACAGATTTTGTTCGCAATTGGACGAGCGGTAAAACAAAACGCAGAGTTTCGCGAACAATCGCCCTTGCAGAAAGAGGTCGTTCTACCAAGAATAAGAAGTTAATCACACACGGACCGTCGAAAGATATCTCGAGGCCCCGATTAATCGAATTAGCTCTTAGGTTGAATCTATCAATGGGAATTTTACGTAAGAAATCATTACTCTTACGGATGAACGTATTATGAACTCTGCTAGTTAAGTTAAAAAAAAAAAGATTTATAACTTCACGATGCGTAAAAACGTTTGATGTATAATTGGAGAGAGAGTAGTCGCCGAGTTTATAAACTAATGTCAGCCACAGAAAAACAATGAAGAAGAAAAAGAAGAAGATGGAACCGAGAACGAGAAACCAACTCGTTTCCATCGGTTTCTCGCGAAAAAAATAAAGAAGTAAGAACGATTCAAGAACGATTCATGCCAGTGTGCACGGCGTATAGAGGGAGTAGCGGTTCTTAATCTTTTATCAATCTATAAATCTCAAAAAATCGTTTCATCTCTCTTACAAATAAATTTTATTTAAATTCAACAAAAGTGTCCATTTAAACTCATCAGGTGAATTAAATTTTTTTAATTGTTCATTCACGCAAACAGTAAATTAGGTATTTCTCGCATTTATTACTTTCATTCATAGAACAATTGCGTTATAAAAGTAATTTGATGTAAAAAAAAATCTAAGCTCAAAATCGAATCGATCGTACGTCAATGGTACGAATTCAATTTCCTTAATTCGCTCGACGATATCTTGTCTCTCGTGGAGGACGAGGAGGGTGAGGAGGGGCGGGAGAGGGGTCTCTTGTACCCCGGGTTAAGAACCCCTGGTTATAGAGAATCCTGTGAGTGTCGGCAGAAAGGCAGGTAGGCGAAAAGAAGAAGGGGTAAAACGCATCCTCGGGGCCGTCCTAACGGTAGGGCGGGTCACTGGACGCAGTGCACCGCGTGAGCGCGAGCCGATGCAGCGCTCCTTTGAGCGCACAGTGTAAGAAAGAAAGAGAGAGAGAGAGAGAGACGGAGCGAATGATTGCAAGCGCGCTTTAGCACGACGACTCGCGAGACGCGCTGCGATAGCTCGGCCAAAGAACTTCTTCACTTCTACGCTCGCTAACAAACACACATATATTTCACGATTTCTCACACTGCACGAGTATTTACACGGTGCAATGCCCTATACCTAGGTGTGTAACACGCGCGTTTTGCCCTTAACACACAGAGTGGAAAGAACGCGCCTCGCGAATCGCCACATGCAATCGAGAATTATACTTTGCTCCGTTTCTCTCTCTCTCTCTCAGAGCTCTCAGATGCGAATCTCATTCTCAAGTGTGTACATGATTCTACCCCCATCGAGTGGCGAGGGGAAGGACGCGCGGAATTATTGTCTTCCTTCAACTCGATGTCTTTTTTTTTCTCTTCTTTTTCTTCCTTCTTTTCTTCTTCTTCTCCTTAGGCCGAAGACCGCGAGAGTCCTTGAACTCTCTGCGTCAGGCTCGATCGCGAGTTCTCGTTCTCATCGCTTCCCAGCCACACTTCCTTCGCGTACTTGTCTTCCTGCTTCGACGGAGAGCGAGCATATATATGGACGCAACAGGAACGACTGTACGCTCGTGGAAAATGAGACTTTTGAAAATGAGAGAAAATGAAGAGTTTTAATTCGGGACGATTGAAGAGTCTGGAGCTTTGAGGTAGTAGTCTGGTAACTTGAGCCGATTTTCATGTCTTTTTTGGAGGGCGTTTTTTGTAGGAAAATAAAAATGAATCGTTTTGGATATTTAGGATGTTTTTATTTACATATTAAAGATACAAAAAAAATTTTTTTCGAAAAAATTTTATAGTTTGATATTATTATTATTATTGATCGAAGTTGGCACCTCGAAAAAAAAGCGCGTGGGTGGCCCCGGTGATTTTGGCTCTTGATGTTATCTAAAATCAAATATTCTTGATAATTCTTAATCTATAGACATGTCATTCTGGTCGGAACTACTGAAGTTAAATTTCATGGATAAATAACAAAATGGCGGACTTTAGAAAAAAACGTCCTTTTCCATTTTGCTATTTATCCATGAAATTTAACTTCAGTAGTTCCGACCAGAATGACATGTCTATAGATTAGGAATTATAAAGAATTTTTGATTTCAGATAACATCAAGAGCCAAAATCACCGGGGCCACCCACGCGCTTTTTTTTTCGAGGTGCCAACTTCGATCAATAATAATAATAATAATAAACTATTGAATTTTTTCAGAAACATTTTTTTTTGTATCTCTAATATGTAAATAACAACATCCTAAATTTCCAAAACGATTCATTTTTATTTTCCGACAAAAAAACGCCCTCCAAAAAAGACATAAAAATCGGCTTAAGTTACCAGACCACTACCTTAACCAATCATATTTATCTTTTGCTCTTTTTTCGATATCTCAAAAATTTAATGGACATTTACATGGATTAGGACGTTTCGGAAAATCGCAGTATATTTTTTTTGTTTATTAGCTATTAGGCAGGAATAAATTAATTCGATGACAATAATTTTTGTCATTTTAATGAGGAAGAACGAGTCCTACGCTTACGAAGGACAATGGCCCTCAATTTCGCTTCGTTTCTCCGTTCAAATGTTCTCGGCGATTCAACAGACGGGGTAAAGGCTCGCGTTCTTCTTCTTCCTCTTCTTCGGGCGTGGTAAACCTCGCGAAGATCACGACGCGAACCCGTAAGTTGTTACCAGCGTCCACACAGCATAAGTTCTCTTTCATCGTACTAATATATTATTAAAATGAGTGACAGCTGCTTGAAAAGAATTATTTGTGAGAAAAGAAGCTGGTAATTTTTCGCCACTTTTATTCTACCGACGCGTTATAAAATGAAACGACGTGTGTTTTTTGGTACGAACGTAATACAATTCTCGTTACGTATTCCCGCTAAACTCTAGCCGTGCGAAATTTAATAATTTGTTCGGGTGTCATATCTACAACGCGATTTATCCATGACGTCAGATGATCCGGAAAATTTGCGGAAATATATTTGTGATTCGTTCGTTCGCGTCACTATCTCGACGAGCAAAATGTCGAGAGACAAAAAAGAATCCGGGCAAAAGGTGTCCTGACCTGGATAAGAAATGTTGCCCGGGGTCGATGCTCTTGCGTATGCTCGTAAAATTGCGAGCAATCTAAGAATTTCGTGAATCTCGTAGATACAGGGCGTGGCATGGGGAAATTCGCAAAAATCGATGGTCCAACTTTGAAAATCGATGAAAAATCGTAGCTTAATAAATGAAGCGGCATTTTAAAGGTAAAATCGAAATTTCATTGAAAATCGCCTAACAAGTGACTTTTTTCGATTTTCGCATTTTTTCCATTGATTTTTTTAGTTTTTGGCAAAAACTCGGTGTTATTCGTAATCAGCGGAAAATTTCCGATCGATTAGGGTATCGAAACATTGGGAAAAAAATAAATAAAAATTTTTTCATTTTTTCCCCACCTTTTCGGAAACCTAAAAATGTCGAAATTTCAAACGGTCATAACTTGGCTCCCGTTTCATCGATTTTGGGTTTTGACGAGCGTTTTCGAAACGTCTCGAGAAGACTTAGAGAATGCATTTTGGATCATCCCGATATCTCAATTATTGTAGCCGTGAGATCAGGTTGAAAATCGGCGGAAAAAATGAGAAGGGGTATGTATGGAAAAATTCGCAAAAATCGATAGTCCGACTTTAAAAATCTGTGAAAAATCGAAAAATAATGATAGCACAATGATTCAAGCGCCATTTTAAAGGGTATTTGATCACGAAAAGAATGAGCACAGAGTGGGGTTCCAACTCCATCGGGAAGCAACGTTACAGCGATTTTAGTGAAGCCACTTCTGTTTGGCCGGAATGCAAAAAAATATTGAATTTTCAATTTTTATTCTAGCACGCTATATTGATGTATTTTGACTCTGTGATTACTAATTCAGTAGCCGTTTCCTCGAGAAACTCAAAATTTCATTGAAAATCGTCCAAAAAGTGATTTTTTTCGTTTTTCGCCTTTTTCACATTGATATTTTCAGATTTCGACTAAAACTCGGTGTTATTCGTAATCAGCGGAAAATTTCCGATCCATTACGCTATCCGAAACATTGAAAAAATAAAACAAATTTTTTTTCTCATGCCCACCTTTTCGGAAACCACAAAAATGTCGAAATTTCAAATGGTCATAACTTGGCTCCCGTTTCATCGATTTTGAGTTTTGACGGGCGTTTTCAAAACATTTCGAGTAGACTCAGAGAATGCATTTTGGGTCATCCCGATATGTCAATTATTGTAGCCGTGAGAGCGGGTTGAAAGTTGGCGAAAAAAATGAGTTACATCTGTATCTTCGAGAATCGTTTAAAATCTTTCGCATGGGGATAAAAATTCACCTGCCGGACGAATCGTTACTATCCTTCTTTATTCCACAATTCATCGGTTCCCCCAATGTTTTCTTCAATTCGGTCTTTCACCCCTTACTCTCCAACGTATGTCACGGAGACATCTTTCGTTTCATCGTGCTGGTAAATCGCGTCAACGAAAAATCGACCGTGAAGCTTATACTAAAATAGAACATAAAAGGTTCTAGTACATTGGTGTAAGATATATGAGGGTAGGTATCGAACCAAAAAATATTTTCAGGTACATACGGTTCGATAACTCTGCTCGTGCGCGCCGAAGAAACTTACTCGTAACTCTGTTGTCCGTGGTACTGTGTTACATAAAACATAGACAGAAATACGTAATTATATAAAACACGCTCGGCTACCCGGTGTCGACGAACTCGCGCCCGTTAACCTTCCACCGTTTATGCCTCGATGCAAAGTAGCGAAATGTAACGAGCGAACGGTCAAAGTTTTGTGAAAAAGATCGAACGAAAAGTTTCCTTCGACGTTAATGTTGGGATTGTTGTTAAACTTTGAGCAACGGTCTATACGAAAATACGTAACTGTACTCTTATGTTTTTCTACATGTATATCTATATAAGGTTGATTGTCCGTATCGTGACGTATCCGCACGATTTTAACGCACGTTTAATATGTACATAGAACTGGCCTCAACCGACACCTCTTGACAGACACGTGTGTGCGTAGGTGTGTAGCATAGACACGGACGGTATGAATGACATAACGTCAGTGTGTGACCGGTCCCATAAGTGAACGAACCCCGCGATGTACTGTCAAGTCCGCGACGGGGGCATCGACCCCCCTCTGCGTGTTTACGATGCATCCCATCGTCCACACTTTACTATACTTTACTCTATCGTCGGTTGTCCATCCAAAGCTCCCGCATTGACTCGCAATAGAAAAACTAGCAAAAATGCCAGCGACAAATTGGCAACGACCAAGTTCACTCACCCGTGTAATACATTGTGGAATTTTATTAACCTATCGAAGCCACGTGGACTTAACTCCGTGAATCTGATTATTTCGCGGGGGAAAATCCTCGAGCATTTTCACTCGAATTCTCGAAAAAAAAAAAAAATCTATTTCAATGTAAAAAATCAATTATAATGAAGAAAAATGTGTTTTTACCGTTACTCCTTATTTTTATTGATTGGCAAATAATTTTCACGAAAATTTGAGACTTTTTCTCTGGAAGATTCTATTGTACTGTTTTGAGTGACGAAGAGAAATCATGTTTGAACGATTTTTAGAAAAATCGCCGAAGTATCCGGAGCTCGGTATAGAGATAATTTTCATTTTCACTTGAATTCTCGAAAAAAAAAAATCTATTTCAATGTAAAAAATCAATTATAATGAAGAAAAATGTGTTTTTACCGTTACTCCTTATTTTTATTGATTGGCAAATAATTTTCACGAAAATTTGAGACTTTTTCTCTGGAAGATTCTATTGTACTGTTTTGTGTGACGAAGAGAAATCATGTTTGAACGATTTTTAGAAAAATCGCCGAAGTATCCGGAGCTCGGTATAGAGATAATTTTCATTTTCACTTGAATTCTCGAAAAAAAAAATCTATTTCAATGTAAAAAATCAATTATAATGAAGAAAAATGTGTTTTTACCGTTACTCCATATTTTTATTGATTGGCAAATATTTTTCTCGAAAATTTGAGACTTTTTCTCTGGAAGATTCTATTGTACTGTTTTGAGTGACGAAGAGAAATCATGTTTAAACGATTTTTGGAAAAATCGCCGAAGTTGCCGGAGCTCGGTATGGATTTGCAAAAAATTTGCAGAAAAGAAATTTCGCGAGATCGCATTGTAAGCTATTGTGATACTGGGAATGACGGGAAAAAAACGGAGAGCTCGGATGGCGATGGGTTTTGAAAAAAATGACCCGTAGATATCTGTGTCATCGTTCGTGAGTGTGGTGCGTACGCAGCGTGCTGCTCCGATCGATCGCCCCTTTCGCGCCAATCTCCATCACGCGGTCATTGTGCCTTCACGAAATGGCGCAGTATAACCGAGCGGGAAAAAAACAAGCACACATCGAAGCGCGGTATATTAGACGCGGGTTAGTGAGAACGATGCCTAAAGCAAGAAGCCTAAGGCTGAAACGTTACGTGAGAGTTCGCCAGCCACGTGACACTAGTGCGTAGAACAAATCCAGGGGGACATATTTAATTTATTTGTATATATATATATATATATGTGTGTGTGTATATATACACACTTCATTGGATAGCATGACCGCAAGAACGTGGTAATACCCGTGACACCGGCACTGATTATTTTTCTGACCCACATTACCAAAAGTTCGTTGCCACCGTTCTATTACGCGTGTTCTCTCGACTCAATTCCTCATATATATACGTGGGTGTGCGTTTCCGTGAAACATTTTTATTCGTCGCAATACACAAGCTCGGTAGTAACTTCATTATTATTTTATACAACGTTTATCTACATCGCGTTATTTGTTATGTATTAGAAAAATCGATTGATCAATTTCAACGAGAGAAATGCTACTCGTTGTTTGCGTTTCATTTTTCATGCATCTGGTATTTGTTGTATATTCCAAGGGTAAAATTTCTGTTGTTTGCCGCGTGTGGGAGTTATAGTTCGAGCGAATGGAATCGCTCGTTGGCAATTGAATGGATGAGTTGTAACAGGTGCGTGACGCGGAATATGTCTCGTCGTATAATGAAAAAAAAAATGTAGTAAGAGCTTGTTCAAGTGATGAGTTACGAGCGCGAATGAGTCAACGCTCCTTGTGCATACATTCGTACATATATTTAATAGGAAACTAATGGGAGGGGGCTGAGGTTCCGCGATATGACCCAAAAAAACATTTTCGTCGTATATAAGAACTTGACCGGGCTTCGAGGGTTAGACTTGAGTTTTTTTTTATCAGCGAACAAAAAAAAAACAACGATACGAATCGGACCTCGGCTGTTATCTCTTATCGCTCGCAGGTACTTATATAAATATTGTCGTCGGTGGGGGCAGCTGATACGAATTACAAAAATCTCTATGTACGTCAACGAAAGTATCAAAATTTACGCGATATTCGTTCTTCGGACCTGGTGTGTAGGAATCATAATTTTTGTATTTTTTCGATATGGTTTTTTTTTGTCATAAATTCATTTCTGTTTTTACGTCCAGTCGGCGAGAAGAAATATATCTTGAGATCAGCGAAACGAACTTAAACGTTCTTTTTTTTGTTGCTAGAAACGAGTTAGAACAATAAAAACGCTATAATTTCGCTTTCCGATTGCGTAGGGATTTCATTCTTCGTTAATTATCTTTGCAACCGTTCAACCCTTCAAAATGTCACTTCATTCCTTGTACCATTATATTTTTTCAACTATTTACACATTTCTCAAGTTGGATCTACGATTTCAGCGCTTTTCATTATTTCTCATCAATTTAAAGAGCGAAGCTTGAAAAATTAAACATTTTCGGCCGAACGTTCGGAAGTGACGACGCGAGATATCGGAGGAACCGGCAAGCACATAGCGCGTCTGATCGCGTGCGGGAAAACACATATAGCGAAAACACTTTCGCGCTATCGCGAACAATCTGTATGGCGAACGCGATTTAGAGTTATCCCAGTCGAGAGGAGATGGAGTCAGCCGACAACCTTACCTTTTACGTCTAGAGGAACGAACGAACGAATCTCGTCGGGTGTTTCGTTTAGTTTTCCCGAGAAAATCGAGATATATCTTTGTCTATTTTCTTTTATCTGTACGTATATTACAAAAAGAAAATGAGTATTACTCTACAGATGGAACGAGGACGATTGCGGGACAATCTTTTTGAGATCGTTTCTAGGATAATTGAAACACCAATGCGTTCTCTAATATCGTATATACTTTGAAAAAATGTACGTAGATTCAACAAATTACGTATGCTTGGTGATTCAAAACGAAAATACTTCTAACCAATTATTGTAATTTTTAAAGAAACTATTTATTATTATTTATTGATTTATTAGTGTTTCTATCCTATCGGAAAAGCCGCGTTCAGGCAAGTAGTCGGCGTGCAAAAATCTGTACGGATAAGCGATCACCCATCCCGCTGCTGACCGTGGTCAATATCATTTAACGTGGGAGACCGTCGAAACAATATTTCGTCTAATTTCTACGTTTTCTAAAATCAAATATTCAATTTATCCGACGGAATTTTCGTAACAAATGTCCAAACAAACAAAAGATTGTTTAAACCTATTTAAACAAATGAAAAACAAAAGGTTGATGAAAAAATCATGTCCATACAAAACTTTTAACCAAAAAAATGTCCGTATTTCTCTTTTCGCATCTCATAAATGTACGTTAAATTTCGACGGTTCAAGGTAGTAGTCTGGTAACTTGAGCCGATTTTCATGTCTTTTTTCGAGGGCGTTTTTTTGTAGGAAAATAAAAATGAATCGTTTTGGATATTTAGGATGTTTTTATTTACATATTAAAGATACAAAAAAAAAATTTTTTGAAAAAATTTAATAGTTTATCGTTATTATTATTATTGATTGAAGTTGGCACCTCGAAGAAAAAAGCGCGTGGGTGGCCCCGGTGATTTTGGCTCTTCATGTTATCTGAAATAAAAAATTCTTGATAATTTTAAATCTATAGACATGTCTTTCTGGTCGGAACTACTGCAGTTAAATTTCATTTGGAAAAGAAAGTTTTTTTTTTCCAAAGTGAAAAATCCATGAAATTTAACTTCAGTAGTTCCGACCAGAATGACATGTCTATAGATTAAGAATTATCAAGAATTTTTGATTTCAGATAACATCAAGAGCCAAAATCACCGGGGCCATCCACGCGCTTTTTTTTTCGAGGTGCCAACTTCGATCAATAATAATAATAATAAACTATTAAATTTTTAAAAAAAATTTTTTTTTGTATCTTCAATCTGTAAAGAAAAACATCCTAAATATCCAAAACGATTCATTTTTATTTTCCTATAAAAAAACGCCCTCCAAAAAAGACACGAAAATCGGCTTAAGTTACCAGACTACTACCTTAAGGGTAAGCTAAAGATCCTCTCCCGCGCTCTCGAACAATCTCTCTGTCGCTATCTCCGTTCCGCTCGTGCAATCATCGCGCGTGTTTAGCCTCCTCTCAGGAGAGAAGGTTGCGAAGGTGAAATTGATGAAATAAGAAAAAAAAAAAGAACGAGGTTGAGCGTCGGGAAATCATCGGGGAGAAGCCTCTAGAGAAAGAGCTGCAGAGAGGAAGGTAAAAAAGAAGTATAAAGAGCGGAAGGATTGGAAGGGGGGTGAAAAAAGTCTCCACGACCCTCGCTCATTTTAACTTTGTAGCAGAGAATACCGCGTACCAGAAATGGTACTGTGTACCGAAGTATGCACTCTATAGTAAGAGTACGAAGTATAAGTGTCACCCCCCGCTCCGTCTCTTCCTCTCTCCCGGTTTTGCCGCCACGTCCCGCGTCCGTTGCGCGGCGCCCGTGTAGTCGTCCCCGGTCGTTCGCCGTCGCGAGATTAGCCAACCTGGAAGAGGGCCGATGCCAGTGAACTCGGTTGGCCGGTCACTAACCAGGTAACCCACACTAGCTTTTCTCTCTCTCGCTCACTCTCATTCGCGTTGGCTATCCCGCTCGCCTCGCGCGCCTCCCGATGAGCTTCCCTCTCGCCGCGACGTCAACGTGCTATGCAGCAACGGTTACGCTACGGGCTTTTTCACCGTTTGCCCAGCAGCAGACGAGAGAGAAAGAGGGAGGGAGATAGCAAATGTATATATGTACATACTTTATACAAGTTCTCGCTCACTCTCACGCTACCCCCTTTTCGCAGCAGCAGCAGCAGCAGCACCAGTTCACTCCTCTCGGCGAATGCTCGGGGTAATTGCGCGCTCGGAATTCTTCCTCTTGTTCACTTTTATCTCTCTCTCTCCTTCTCTGTTACTTCAGGAGGATCACTTCCCTTCTGCGCCTCTTTCCCATCCTCGTTTCTTCCTCCTGTCTTATCATTCTCTCCTCCGTCGCTATCTCATTTCTTTTCATATTAATTCTTCTCTTACAAACGTCACATTGTATTATACGTTGCACCATCAGGCATCGCATTCTCTCCTTTCGTCCTCGTTATAATTCGCAAATTCTTTCGAAAATTAGTGGACGAAACAATAGTGAGACCGAGTTAGTGGCTTGAAGAGGGCACTGCCCTCAAGATTGTACGGTAACGATATATATCTTCCGGGTTTAACGACTTTATCGTCATCCGTTTAAACTAACCTATTCGCTTAATTGGGTTGATCATATTTTTTCCTTGTTGCTATTGAGGTAGTACGGTTACCTACTTCCTAGGGTAAATCAGTGAGGATCTTGACGAAAAATCAAAATGATTTTTCCACCCTTGTAACGGTGAACCGAGGCTTTTTCATCGGATGATTTTTCGGCAAGACTACATTTGACTAAGGCCGTAGTCCGATGTAGAGCGAGATTTTTGACGTCATTTCTAATGTGCAATAACGTTTAAACCGTTGAAGTTCTCTTGATGAAAATTTACACGTGCATCTATTGATCCTCAGAGAATACTTGTACATTAAAAAAAAAAAAATATTTTAAATATTTTCATGTAGTTTTTTGCCTTGTTGCAACATGGTGCGCCTCAATCGGCGCCCACTCTGGACGATGTTGTATGCATCTGAAAAAAAAATATATATATATATATTTTCAATCTGTATCAGTATTCTGAGCACTGGTAGCAGAATTGGTACTTAAAAAAAAATTTTATTGAGTTGAACAATAATTTTGCCGACATTTTATAACTCGTCGAATACCCGAAAATGTATGAAATATCATTAATGAAAGTTCAACAGGCCGCCATTTTGTCAAAAATTTTTTTTAAGTACCAATTCTGCTACCAGTGCTCAGAATACTCATACAGATTGAGAATATATATATATTTTTTTTTTTTCAGATGCATACAACATCGTCCAGAGTGGGCGCCGATTTCGGCGCACCATGTTGCAACAAGGCAAAAAACTACATGAAAATATTTAAAATAATTTTTTTTTTTAATGTACAAGTATTCTCTAAGGATCAATAAATGCACGTGTAAATTTTCATCAAGACAACTTCAACGGTTTAAACGTTATTGCACATTAGAAATGACGTCAAAAATCTCGCTCTAGACCAGACTACGGCCTTAAGCAAAAATCGCCACAATTTCAATATCTTTTGTTGCTGTGCCTTTTTCTTACATTTCCGACTTTGCCAAATTGTCGTGGCACGAAACAGCATCCGCAATTCTTCGATTGCGTCAGTGGGCCGGATTACCAAATGTCACGTTGAATTCCAGAACGTGTGTACTACTAATTTTTTTTTCTTCATATGACGAATCTATGCGTCATTATTCGCGGTGAACTTTTCGCTCGCGATGATCCGCGGCATGTACGCCGCTGTTTGTTGGGCCAACGACCTCGCTAGGTAGCGAATCGAGTTAATGAATTGTTGTTTACGACAAACGTTCCAACAGAGCGACGACCAGGAGAGCGCGGAACGACGAGAGAAAGAGAAAAAAAAATACAGAGGGATCCGCTATTCATACTGCGCGCGAAAATTTCGAGCTCTCAAATACGGAATTCGTGTGTACTTAAAATGTTTTTTTTCTTCATCTCCTCGCGAAAACCCCTGCTACTACGAAAAACGGGCGATAAACAAAATGACGTTTGAAAATTTGAAATTGTCGATATTTCATATTGCGATTAAAATTGTATGAGAGCTCGTATAAAAGCTGATGAGAGAAAAACCAAGAGTTAAATTATCGCGAAGCAATTGTTCATTTGAGATAACGAAAGTTTAATTAAATTCGACGTTGTTCGATAGAAAAATGGCACGAAAAAAAAATGTCATTTTATTCAAATAAAATTTAACGAAAAAAAAATTATTGAATCAGCTTTTCTCAGTGTATATCGCGTACACGGCGTGTTCAGCAAATATCTAACAAGAGGGACAAAAGTGCTTGCACAATTTCGCTACTTGAGAGTCTAGATTACCAAAATACGTGTGCGCAGTTTCATTCCACGTTAATATATATCCATGGTGTGTATACGGCGCGGATCCGATGGGCGATCGTGTGCGGGGGCAGACTGTAGTTTGTTGCCCGGTGACCGAGTTCATCGCCTCCTTTGCCATGGCCGTGTCTCGAAATCGAGAATATCTCTTGCGTGGCGCTTCAGAAGCAACAGCTTTTGATCGGGGGTATACGCGCGGTTGTACGTGAATACACATGTATACCGCATGCACTTCGTTCCTATATACCTCGAAGTTATCTCAGTGTATAAACGACCGCAGATGAGACTCGCTTTTTCATCGAAAGCCGCCGCTCTGGCACCGTGACCGCCAAATAACATTTTTCCCGATTTTATCATCGAACGTTATACGAATACATATATATTGGTGAATACATGCACGAGAACACGATTCATAGTGGAAACCGAAAAAATAAAAAACGAAGAACGTTAGAATTGATTCTAAACAATGAAACGTTTTTATTTTCGACCAATGACGTTGAAATTAGTGTTAGTAGCGCAGATTGAAAGAAGGTTAATCGACGAGAGAATTACTAATGACACTTAGCTTGCATTTAACCAGCGAATATCAAAGTCTCAGTGGTGTTCCATTGGGCTCGTAGAAAAAAAAAAGTGATCTAAGAGGTCACAAGATGCATTGGCGCCAAGAATCGTTCGAATAAATACCGTATCTATATGATCTTCGTATGAATCGTTAATTATTTTTTTTCTTTTTCGCATCAAGATGAGAATATGTGTACGTGGGTCGCAAGAGTCCATGAACCCCGTTCGACTTCTGTTCGTCTCTTGGCCTTTGAGTTCAACGTTTTTTTTTTCTCTTTTTTCTTCCGCTGATGGCCTCGAGTCATTCGTACAGTTCAGAGACGAGGGATCGATCATTTATTTCGAGCTCTTCTGGCGAACGACCTCGCTTGCCGGATACCCCGAGAGAACATCCCAATAATAGCCAAGGACACACGAAAGCTGCCTCTCCTTCTTCTCCCCCTTGTCTTTATCTATTATAGAAGAACCAGAGCGCGATGTTACTCGTGTATATCGGGATTCTTCGAAAATGCTCCTGGTCGTCGTTGGGTGTACGGGATCAATTTCGTAAATTACGTCCAAGGGAAGTAAGTGATCGATTGACTCGAACGTTCACAATTTTCGTCTCCTCTGCCCACGATGAACCAATCGACAAAAGCAGCTCGATATTTGCACGAGCATAAAATGTGCCATAAATATTACGTTCGCCGAGGTAAACTCTTGCGAAAACACCGTTACGAACATCATGGCATTTTACATTAACACGCAACCCTTGGAAAAATATTTCAAAGAGTTTTATATACTCCGGGCAACACACCCTCTGTCGTATTGAAGGATCACCGTTATGCGTATATAGGTACACGAAATTGGCCCGACATGACCATAAGGCCACCGGAGAAAACTCCGGACGACGCTCCAGATCTCGAAATTTATGGATCGTTCGAGAAAGAGAACCCGTTGTCGATTTAGGCTCGCGCAACAATTCTCTATCGTTCTCTTTCGCTCTTGGGCCCATTGTCAAGATCAAGGAAAACGGGATTTTGACGAGGGTTTTCTTCGGCACTATAGTTTCACAGAGACAATGACCATTTTTCGTTACCCTTCCGGGTTCGTTCTGTTTCATTCTTCGCGGACGCACTTTACGCAAACCCTTTGGTTACGCTCCATTTTGCAAATATAAATATACATGCATATTACTCGTTGGAAACTTTCGAATCTATGAGGAGGAGAACAAAGGTACCTCGTCTAGGACACCCATGGAGAATTTTCAAAATGCAAATATCGTGCGATGTCGAGAAATTTTGTTAGATCTTCGGTACTCTAGAGAAGGGCAGATTTCTCGACTGTTTTCTTTGGAGAAATTCATTTTGAGAACTTTCGCAATGTTCTCCAATAGTAACCTCGTTGGGGGTGTAGAACTGTCAAAAACAATAGCGTCATTCTTTTTCCAAAATCACTTGAACGTTGTGAAATTACAATTTTCAAAATGCAAACATCGATCGATGTTAATTTAATTTTCTGATTATCCGATCCTGTAAAGAAAAATCAAACGAGTTCGTTGTAGAGACGCGAATAGAGTGAGTAAAATGTGCATTAGTGAGCTCGAAGAGTCAGTCGAATAATCGAGTCGGGACGGTCAGTGGCCGTGTAACACCCCGTTTCTCTCTTTCTCTCGGGACGGTTACGTGTATAACGTATTCAAGACGCGAAGATCTCTTTGATCGGTCATCGGCACGATCCCTCATGACACACACACAAACACAAACGCGTGTACACACCGAGGGAGAGAGGTACACGCAAAATATATACGACGATGTGCGCCGACCACAAGAGAGAGATTTTAAACCACAAATGATGAACGGAAAGAAAATTGTATATTCTGTATTAAACTTACGAGAGGATAAAAGGGACACGATTGTTCACAATTTCGACGAATCTCTATTGTCCACTCGCGCACTGACTAATGTATAAACGATCGTGTAAAAAAAGAGGATATTGAAGAGAAAAAAAGAAACAACAACGAAAAGAATAGACGAAAGAAAATAAAAAGAAATGCTATTCTGTTTTGTCACGTGTAACGCGTCACGTTCAACTTCGGTCTTATAAGCCGAATTCGAGAAACGAGAATCGACGATAACATCGTGCTCGTACATTAACGGGCATGCAGTTACTTGTATCGTGGCACCTTTGAAGAATTTTTAGAATCGACAAGCGCCGAAAATACTCAACGAACGAGAGTGGCGGAGCAGAGGGAATTGATGAAAATTCATGGAAAAGGCTCGATTCGATTCGTTGTCGTTGCTCCTCTACTTTCTCTCGCTCCAAAGAAAGTGCGAGTCGTCGCGATATCGAAATGACAATGAAACGAATGGTTATTAGAAAAATGACCAACTGTTTCGTTCGTACATCGATCAAATTTCATTTACACATATAATACTATGGATGTAATCTCTTTTTTAAATCGTCGACGTCGATCGAGATGAAAAAAAGAAGATGATTGATAGTCTTTCGTGATCTTTTTTCATTGTTTAACAAAAAAAAAGGAATAATAAAAATTCAAATGCACCCTGTACACATAAATATCCACCAATGCCTCTAATATCTAAAATCATATCTAATATCTAAAATCATTTCGACACCAAATCACCGAACTAAAATTATTGTGAATTAAGGTATAAAGGTGCATATGCGATACGATATATAAAAGTGAGCTCGGATTGCAGGCGCTCCACTTTGTTCGTTCCAAATTCACGAGCGTTCCAGGCTCGTAATTGAGTCCAGCCTATCAGTGTTTGTGAGAGTGTTGTGTGTGTGTGTGCTCTTATTCGCGTGATTGTACGTTTCGTTCGCGATCCAACACGCGGCATGAGCTTGAGAGTGGCACACGACTCGATGGTACATCAGCTGCATCACGACGATTAGATCGCGAACGATGAGCGCGAAGAGAGAGAAAGAGAGAGAGAGATATGGAGAGGGAGGGGATGGGGAGGGTGAGGGGATGAAACTGCTCCCGGTCTCGGTATACATGTATACAAAATAAATATATAGTATTGCATGAGAGTGGGTGATCGGCGAGAACGTGAGCATTCAGTACTGCAGAAATAAGAGGAGGAGGAGGAAGAAGGAGGAGGATAAGGTGGAGGACGATGTGCAGCTCGAAAGGCGTCAGAGGGAGGGCAGTGAACGCAACTGGACGCCGGTCACTCACCTCGTCGACCATATTGCTCCATATCCACGGAAGAGTGAGAAAGACGGAGGAGAATTGCTCGGGGTGGGAGGGTTCGGTAAAGAGGGACAGCTGCTGCTCTTGCCAACGTCGAGTTATGCACCGCAACACATATATATATGTAATGCATTTCGAGCTCGCCAAACTGGCTATTACGTAATTGTGCAAATTTTCCAGTGAAACTCTCGTACCTCTCGCGAGCTTCGACAATTTTTCATCGAACCAATTTCAATTCGTAATTCATCGGTATAGAGGGCTATAAATTCCAAGTATACGTATGGAAAATTTCTGTGTTATGCTTTCGTTTCGAAGGCTGTAACACTTTATCGCGAATGAGGCAAATTAACTGGGTCTCGTGGGAGTTTCTCGTTTCGCTGCGCTCATAACTGAACACATATGTGTGTATGCGTTTGTGTGTGTGTACTGGGATATATACATAAATGCATTTATACCGAGAATGCGTTCCTCTATGGCTCGATGACGGAGAAACGAGAGAGAGTGTATAAAGAGTATCGTGAAACAATGAACAATGATGCCCGGAGAAAGTAATATATATATATTTATATACATATATCCGAGCAAGGGCGAAAGCTGTGTGTAAGACTGTTGCGCGTATATTGTTGATATACAATATCCCCCGCTCTACTAAATCGTTCATTGTGATACTTGTCGTTTTATCGAGGAATATTGATCCTGTTATGCGGTGTACATTTGCATACAAACAGACATACTTGTAATATGCATAAATATGGAATATTCCACATGAAGTGAAATGATTTTAGGTTCGGGGAATTTTTGTTGCTACTTTTCTTGCTATCTTAATTGTTTGCGTGATAAAAAAATGAAATTAAACAAAAAATTTCTTAACTCTTTTTCTCGATGATCAATCTTTTGAATTTTCTTTCTCGAAACTCGTTCGTCAATTAGCCATTCAAATCGCTCAGGTCATAAAAAACGAAATTACGGGCGTCAACAAAGTAGGTGAAAAATAAAAAACCTCTGTAATCTTTTGTCACAAGGTTTAGAAGAACTACTGGTAAAGTATGTTGTTTCTGATCGAAAAAGAAACGTTTTGCTTCTTCGCAGAGTCTTGTAACTCATATATTCGTATTGTAAACGGAGTTTGCATTTTTTCATTGTCCATAAATTCTTCGCATGATTGTAAATAAATTGCTCGATGTCTATAAAGTCTTAAACTCTTTTTTACAATCGCCCTTGTGTTGCGAGCACCGCAGATTTCAAATGAAACCAAAATTGTAAGAGCTACATTGCTAGAAACGTCATGCTGAGAAAAAAAATTGCTATGTTTCGTAAAATTCATGAAAGTCTCTGGGATCAGAGCAAAATAAAATAATCTGCGGCGCTTACATCGTAGCGGTGGCTGTGATAAAGAATGACTTCATAGACATTAATCTGTACAGCGGTTTATTAAAGGGAAATGTAGGAGTCAAAGGAATCTGCGAGGAAGAAAAAACGTTCTTTTTTCAACTCTCAAACACCACACTTTACTAATCATTCGTCTAAACTTTGTGGCAACAAAATTATGGAAGTTTTAATTTTTGACATATTTCGATAATTCGACCCCTTTCCGGAAAAAGTTCTCAATTCTTTTTTGTGACGGTACATTTTTTGAATTTTCTTTCACAAAAGTGACGATGTTCGTCAGTGAGCTATAAGAAAATGTCCTCTTTCACAAATCGTTTGACTTTGTGTCCCGTACGTAATTGTACACGTTAGTTCGATCGAGAACTTCATTTATCGGCCATGAAATTGTAGAAAAATAATACTAAACTTCACTGCTCAAGGAAAGTAAGATCGTACGACGGGTTTTGTCCTCGTCTTCGTCGCGACGATGAGAGTGAGAATATAGATTTTATATACAGGTTGCGGCGCGGGAACTTCCTTATTTAAAACAATGATAAAACAAAAAGTATTGAAGATATAATTTTTTTTTTTTTTTTTTACATAGCGGTACATTTAAAGTTTTTTTTATTATTTTTTTGAAAATGATATCTTGAAGGTGCCCACCGTTCTGCTCAATACATTAGGAGAGTCGAGATCCGAAGTTTTGGTCCACTTTGTCCAGCATTTCTGTGTTGATCTTGGCGATAGCATCACGAATATTGTTCTTCAGCTCATCGAGGGTTTTCGGAGGATTGGTATACACCAAGGATTTAAGATATCCCCATATAAAATAATCACAGGGTGCTAAATCTGGCCACTCTAAATCAACCCCTTAAAGAGATAAGACGTTCGGGAAAGTGTTGACGCAAGAGAGACATGGAAATTCGTGCCGTGTGAGCCGTAGCGCCATTTTGATGAACACATCCCCTACATCCATTTCTTCAAGTTCAGGAAGAAAAACTTCTTTCACCATCCTGAGATAACGCTCAGAAGTGACTAAAACCGCCTTATTGTTCTCTTCAAAAAACCATGGTCCAATAATGCCGATTCTAGATAACGCGCACCAAACAGTGACACGTTCTGCATGTAGGGGTTGCTCATGAATTTTTAGGGGGTTTGTTCCACTCCAATAGCTATCGCCAAGATCGACACAGAAATGCTGGACAAAGTGGACCAAAACTTCAGATTTCGACTTTCCCAATGTATTGAGCAGAACGGTGGCCACCTTCAAGATATCATTTTCAAAAAATAATAAAAAAAAACTTTAAATGTACCGCTATGTAAAAAAAAAAATAAAAATGATATCTTCAATACTTTTTGTTTTATCATTGTTTTAGATAAGGAAGTTCCCGCGCCGCAACCTGTACACAACTCACTGCTACGAGACATTTCACAAATGCACTCGATCCGCACGTTACGAGCATACGAGATATGCACACGACCAGGCCCCCAAAACCGAAAATGCTTGTGGCGACTCGTTGCAGTAGCGTGATTGCGCAACAAACACCGCGCGCATCACGACGAACAGAAGAAAGTAGGCAAAGCATGAATTTGGTTATTCGGTCAGTAGTGTGACTCGTCCCGGGCCAATGTACATAAATACACATATATATCCATGATTGGGGCTCGTGCTACGCAATTCCGGAAAATCAAGTTTCGACGCATAATCGATGCACTCACCATTAAAATGTACACCGACGATAGTTATCGATTTATCGAGCTGGAAGAATGTCGAGAAGGACCGAGAGAATTTTTTTCGTCGACAATCCAAAACCGGGACTTAGAGTTTCAGGAACGAGAAGAAAAAAAAAGGAAAAAGAATTAAGAACCTCTAACGGCCCTCTTGTCGTAAAACATCGTTGCGAGTTCACTGAACTTTTCGTTCTTTCTCGATCGATTAAACCCTTGCAATCTTAGCCCCGAGATCTTTCATTTCCGCGGAAGCGTGCTTACACATGGGGTAATACGTGTTTGCAGTGAACTCGTTATTGTCTAGATTCTCATAGTTTTACGTGGGTGTATATCTGTACAGATCGGTTTGGGAAAAAAAAAATGAGTGGTCGGGTTTCGCATGGCCACGAGTGCGCTCTAATTATCCACTTCCATAAAGCCTTGCGGGGTTAGCGAGTTTCTGATTATGTATGTATACATATTATGTAGAGTTCTCGACGCGTCTCCAGAAACTTGGTGCAAGGTGGAGTACCCACGTTGAGTACGTACGTAGACACACATGTATATTAGCTCTCAAGTGTACGAGTATCCCCCGCGCTCGTCAGTCGTTTGCGGGTGTAGTCGCGGGTTCACTAACCTCTCTGGTTAACCCCGCTATCGATGCTAATCGGGAGTATATATATATGTTTGCGTGTGTGTGTTTAAAGTACATATGTGTATATATGTATGAACATACAGTTCAGGGTGTAGGCTAATGTGTGTAATGGCAAATACCGGCACGACAACGACGCCACCGACGCATCCGTGTGCGCCTGAGACTAGCCATAGACGATGGCCAAGTTCCAACGCCATAGACGCCCGCGATCTCTCGTACTCGCGTGATACACGTTGCACAAACCGCAAACCCTGTTACCTATGCTACGAGCATGATTTCCGCGTCGGATTTGCCCGACCACCTCTCCCGTTCGCCCGCAGACCCCGACCAGTGCACGCCCGACCCAAGAAATAGAGATAGAACCCCGTACCCAAACCCGGAAGAATTGCAACGGCTATCGGCGGCGTTATAGCGAAACGATGCGTCATGAATTGCAATGAAAATCCTTTTTTTTTTCTTTGCTTCTTCCATGCAAACGAGAAAATTGCATTCGTTCGATTCAAAAGAAGCTCATAATCGTACGAAGTTTCAACGAATGACGGTCTAGTTCGATCGGCAACGAAGATTCCTTTGTTCCAACTCGATTCGGCCTAATTTCGGCTCTTCTTTTGGGCGATTATGATCGAACTTGATAAGCGATTTTCATGAAACTTTGTGAACTTTTAGTTTGACACAGAAGTTAAAGACGCGAACAAAGGAAAATTTGATTGGACGACAATTCAAAATGGTGGAGTCGATCTAACCGACCGAAAAAAAAACAAATCCGTTTTTTGTGACGATTGCCATTCCCAATCGTGGTGAAGTTTTGTTTTTCACAGTTATACACGTAACTTTTGAGATTGCTGACATTGGATTGAGGGTAAAAATGTAAAAACTCACGAGATCGCTTTCTAAACAAAAATTTGAATGATTCCATTGGAAAATTTCAACTGCAACGAAGATTCCTTTGTTCCAACTCGATTCGGCCTAATTTCGGCTCTTCTTTTGGGCGATTATGATCGAACTTGATAAGCGATTTTCATGAAACTTTGTGAACTTTTAGTTTGACACAGAAGTTAAAGACGCGAACAAAGGAAAATTTGATTGGACGACAATTCAAAATGGTGGAGTCGATCTAACCGACCGAAAAAAAAACAAATCCGTTTTTTGTGACGATTGCCATTCCCAATCGTGGTGAAGTTTTGTTTTTCACAGTTATACACGTAACTTTTGAGATTGCTGACATTGGATTGAGGGTAAAAATGTAAAAACTCACGAGATCGCTTTCTAAACAAAAATTTGAATGATTCCATTGGAAAATTTCAACTGCAACGAAGATTCCTTTGTTCCAACTCGATTCGGCTTAATTTCGGCTCTTCTTTTGGGTGATTATGATCGAACTTGAGAAGCGATTTTCATGAAACTTTGTGAACTTTTAGTTTGACACAGAAGTTAAAGACGCGAACAAAGGAAAATTTGATTGGACGACAATTCAAAATGGTGGAGTCGATCTAACCGACCGATAAGAAAACAAATCCGTTTCTTGTGACGATTGCCATTCCCAATCGTGGTGAATTGTTGTTTTCCACAGTTATACACCTAACTTTTGAGATTGCTGACATTGGATTGAGGGTAAAAATGTAAAAGTTCACGAGATCGCTTTCTAAACAAAAATTCGAATGATTCCATTGGAAAATTTCAACTGCAACGAAGATTCCTTTGTTCCAACTCGATTCGGCTTAATTTCGGCTCTTCTTTTGGGTGATTATGATCGAACTTGAGAAGCGATTTTCATGAAACTTTGTGAACTTTTAGTTTGACACAGAAGTTAAAGACGCGAACAAAGGAAAATTTGATTGCATGACAATTCAAAATGGTGAAGTCGATCTAACCGACCGAAAAAAAAACAAATCCGTTTTTTGTGACGATTGCCATTCCCAATCGTGGTGAAGTTTTGTTTTTCACAGTTATACACGTAACTTTTGAGATTGCTGACATTGGATTGAGGGTAAAAATGTAAAAATTCACGAGATCGCTTTCTAAACAAAAATTTGAATGATTCCATTGGAAAATTTCAACTGCAACGAAGATTCCTTTGTTCCAACTCGATTCGGCTTAATTTTGGCTCTTCTTTTGGGCGATTCTGATCGAACTTGATAAGCGATTTTCATGAAACTTTGTGAACTTTTAGTTTGACACAGAAGTTAAAGACGCGAACAAAGGAAAATTTGATTGGACGACAATTCAAAATGGTGGAGTCGATCTAACCGACCGAAAAGAAAACAAATCCGTTTTTTGTGACGATTGCCATTCCCAATCGTGGTGAATTTTTGTTTTTCACAGTTATACACGTAACTTTTGAGATTGTTGACATTGAATTGAGGGTAAAAATGTACAAATTCACGAGATCGCTTTCTAAACAAAAATTCGAATGATTCCATTGGAAAATTTCAACTGCATTGTTAACATTTTTTTCCGGTCTCGGCTTGATTATACCGAGTGTACAAATTAGCTGAACTATTAATATTTTTAATTTTGTTAGAAAAAAAAAAGTTTCATTGCAGCAAATGAAAAACAAATTGGTTTTGAGGGATTTTTCGTGATGTGCAAATGTTCGATACACATTATGTACTCTAGCGAAAGGTTAGTAACCGATTGAGCACAAAACTTACACACGCTTGTAGTGCTCGGAGAGTGTGTAGTGTTTTGCACGACCTCTCGTTGAGCGCAAAGAGAGAAAAAGAGAGAGAGAGAGAGAGAGCGAGAGAACTTCTCGGCGCATCGCGGGACTTAGAGGAGTCCCGGACGGTACAACAGGCGAGCAAACGGAAAATACAGTTAGACGAACCAAATTCGCAGAGTGCGACAATGAACGAGGAAGCGAAAATATATATTGGTATATACATATATATTCTCTTGTCAGTGGATTTTACTGCAGATACTCTGACGTCAACCTATTTTTAGATCGTCCATGTGCACGGGGTATTCCGCATGAAATAGGACGATGTTTTTTGTCGAGTCCTTCTTTTAATATGCGCGCTGGTGGTTTTAAAAAAGAAAAAAGCCAGCCGTAAGAACAAAATTGTCTTTTTCTTTATTTCTTTTTAGCTACCCAATGTGATCCCGAATAAAACAGGACCCCGAAAGATCTTTTCGGTAAAAAAAAAGTGATCTCACATCGCGCTGAATACCACAAACATTTAAACGATCCGAAATTCGAGAACCCCCCCGTCACTCGATATATAACATTAGACAACGTTATTTTCCCACTATTTTACTGTTAATTTCGTGGATTTTTTGCTCGGGAAATTATTCGGCAAATTATTTTCGCGACGAAAATTGACGACAGAAAAAAAGAGAAAAATTATTTCACGGATTATCGTAAATTGGCCGTTCGTATAACTCGGTCGTCTCTTGTGGTTTTGAAAGAAAAACAAAATGTGTCAGTGGTAAAATGTGGGGTAATAGACGATAAGAAACAAGCTCCCTGAAGTTTTTTTTTTTTTTTTTTTTTCAGGAATATTTATGAGTAGATGCCGTCATCGGGTTCTCGCGTCCTCGACCTCGCTGTTTTACGTCTTTTTTTTCTTCTATATATATATTTCAATCTCCACGTGTTATTCGAAATGTTTCCGCGGGTCGCTGGCCTTCCACCAGTAAATACATATGTATATATCCGAATTGTATATACGTTGATTAATATATTCACATTTAGATATATATATATATATATACATATATGTAATCGTGTTTCCGCATTATATACGCGTATTAATTGACCATTTTGAGCACTGTCGAAGGGGCCATATACTTATATATATACAGGGTGTCCCAAAACTAGCACGTCAGAGTGACACGGTTCGATTGGGGTTAGATTGGTTCCTATTAAAATAAACAAATATGACCCGAGTAAAAGTCTAAGAGTTTTCGAGCAAAAACGTCTTTTTTTCATTTGTCGGATAATCGCTATCTAGTACTTATTATTCCGATACCATTGCTATGAATTACTTTGGGTTTGAACAAAAGGCACTAAAGCGGACAAAGTAGGTACCCAAAGCGTTAGGCAAATTGGTTCTAAGAAAAAAATTATAATGCCTTTGTCGGAGTATAAGGAAACAAAAAAAAAATAATATTTATTGATTTACTTAATTTTTACAACACGTGTGCGAATTTTCTACCTCCAACCCTAATACACGAGCGGCACATGTTTTAGGAACAAAATATGAATAAAACCAAAGTAAATCATAGGTAATGGTAGCAGAATAACAAGTACTTCGGTAGCGAAGTTCCGAAAAATCAAAAAAGACGTTTTTTCTCGTCAACCATTAGAATTTTACTGAGGTCATATTTGTTTACTCTGATAGGTCCTTAACGTGCTAGCTTTGGGATACCCTGTATATATGTATATGTGTAGGTATATATATATAAGATCGGAAGATTTTCGTCACGATTCATTCTCGTGCTATCTCCCCGTTCGCATGACCGTGGGAGGGCGAACGATTGGAAGTTCGAACTGGTCGCGCACGCGTTTCTCTCGCGGCGAGGTCTTCGAACTGGGAGCGAAACACGTTGTCGTATTCACAATCGCCCTTTTGCGGTCACGGTCGTATACACGATACCGATCTTTCCGGCCGCGAAGTTCGGGACGGCGGGATCGATGCTCCCGAAAAATCTTTTTTGCCCCGCCATCAGTCGCCTTATATACAATGCCCCGCACACAATATTTGCCTCGTGTTTGTATAAGCCATTCGCGTATGTTAATGACGAATTTTAATAGCACACGTTGGTGCGCGTCCCATGACAACGATAATTTGGCTGTATGAGTAAAAAATTGCTTATCCTCTAGAGCGGTATCACAATGCAATAAACAAATATGGCATTACGATAGAAAGGCAGTAGTTGTTTCTTTTTTTTGCGAATGAATGAATTAAGGAGGTCGATTTACCAAAACTAGGTATGAAGAAAATCAGAAATTGCCAACATTTGTCAAAAATTGAAACAGGCTTAATTTTGTTGTTGCTACGAAATTTAAAGAATTGACTACTAAATGGCTGTTGTTTGAGATCGAAAGAAAATCGTTTTGCTTCCTTGGAGATTCCTGCGACTCCTAATATTTCTCTTGTAAGGGTAGTTTGAAGTTCTTCCTTTTCCGTGAATTCCGCGCATGATTGGGAATAAACT
The DNA here is from genome assembly GCA_958009045.1 of Oxytorus armatus. NCBI lineage: Eukaryota > Metazoa > Arthropoda > Insecta > Hymenoptera > Ichneumonidae > Oxytorus > Oxytorus armatus. The sequence continues at coordinate 6,668,621 of OY253751.1, read as the reverse complement.
GTTGTGAAGATCAATTTTTATGACGTCTTAAACTCTTTGTTACAACGTTCCTTACGGATTAAGCTCGCCAGAATCCAAATAACACGAAAATTGTGACAGCTACATCGTTAGATAAATCATAGTGAGAAAAATAATTTGCTGTGTTTTGTAAAATTAATCAATATTTCCAGGATCAGAGGAGAAAAAATAAAATAATCTTCTCTGATTATTCCGTACAGGGAGGTTGTAACGAAGAGTTTAAGGGGGGAAATAGGGTTAGACGGTTCAAAAAATCGATTTTTTTAAATTCATAAATTGTTAGTACAACTATTGAAAAATATGTTCCCAAAATTTTAAATGAAAATTCCGACTCGTTTTATTGTTATAAGTCATTAAAGTGAGTAGCTCTCCTTCAGGTCCCCTTGGTACCATTTTTTCAAACGCGTTTTTCTGAAAACGACTTTTTTTTAACTTGCGTACACGCTAGTTTGAAAAGTTTTCAACCAATCGTTTTGAAAATTGGCAGTTACTTTCTTCATAGTATTGCGCTCTATATGAACCTACAATCGGAATATTATCATTATTTAAAATAATTTTTTTTTTCCAAATAAAGTTGTAAAAAATGGCAAAAAAATCATGCTTTTTTGTTTTGACCCCTGTAAAAAATTCAATTTTCTATTTTTTTCATAGAATGTACGCAAAATGCTGAGTCTGATTGTGACCTGCAATATGGGGTCGCTAATATTTTCGGTGTTTTTCAATGAAATTCTTAAAAAATTTTATAGTATATATTTAAATGAGTATAAAATATTCTCAAAATTTTAATAAATTATATTCATTTTTTATACTATAAAAAAATTCATGAAAATCATTGAGAAAACGCTGTTCTAACCCTATTTCGCCCCTTAAGTCTTCGTAAACATTGATTCGTCCAATCGTGCGTAGAATTAACACAAGAGAAATAATTCAAAGTGTGCTTACAAGACAAACTTTGGAGTTACGGAACTCCGGTAGAAAGCAAAAACGTTCTTTTTTTTTAAATCGTAAACGACATTATTTTATTAGTCGCTCATGTAAACTTTGTGGCAATATAATGACAGCGGTTTCAATTGATGACATGCTTTCGTGACTCAATCCCCTTAATTGACAATTAAATGAGAACAATAATAAATTTGAGTGAAATTATTTGAATTTAAATTATTTTTTGAAAAGTATTTAGACTATATTATAATTAGGCGAGTCGCCGAGTGTGAGTAAGCCTGTCCTAGTTATTAGTCGTCGTGAGTTGATTTGAAACCGAGCGTCATGCACCGGGGACGACCGCATTCTTCGCCTCTCTCTCTCTCTCTCTCTTCCGTGGCAAGCTACGTCGGGTTTACGACCGATGGTTTTGGGGTCGGATAGCTGGATCAACAGGAAATAAATAGTTGCTCGTTCTGGTCTCTCGTATCGAGGACCATTTCCCTAAGAGCATTACACGATGTTCCCATCAAATGTCCCTGCGGAATTATCAACAATAACGAGATGTTTTCTTGATAATCGACACAAAATGTATGTATCATCAAAAAGCGTATTCCTTCCATTTACCAACCAGCCGTGACAATTGTCCCAAAACAAAAATTAACTCGTACGAAAACCGCTTAGTGGACAAGTTGGAAAAACAACCATTGTCCCCGCCATTCTAATTGATCGATTCGGTAAAAAATATATGCTTCCGATTAACGAAGAAATTGACTTTTTATCGGAATTGGAATTAAACTACGTGTGTGAAGAAAAGTAGTTTAAGATCATCAGTGAACTTCAGGTCTGGTGGTGCCGATGGGATCTTTTTCGCGATTGATCCAAACGTTTTCGACGAAATGGTCCCCCGGGCAGCGGACCTATAGACAATGACTTCCGAGCCGGATGCCACATGGACCCGCGGCAGTATCCTTGCAATGTATCCCTCACTCTCTTTATCGTTTACAAAATGGTCCCCAATATACTTATTCATGTCCGTAACGCATATAGGTAATATATATTGATATACCCATTATATATTATATACAAAGCTTACCCCTTCCAAAGACCGGACACCACAAATGTGGCGTCAGATTTTCGTTGGCCTTGATCGGTCAGTGGCTCTTTTATATAGATATATAAAAAATATGTATTCGACCAAACGACCTGCGATTGCTTAATATTCTTCGAATCGTTAGTGTTTGTGTGTCCGGTGTGATAGCTCGAATCTCAATGTCACACATAAACGATTGCCTTTTTTACACGTACGTTAAATTTCATTCGGCAATATAGCTTACCACATTGTAACCTAACATACAAAATGGTGTGACCAATACGATCTAAATGATACATTTGGCAGTGGATTAAGTCCTTTTGTTTGTTAACACCGAGCACACGTCTACACATCTGTATAAATGTACGTTGAGCTCCTTTTCGTCGTTTATATATAAAGTGTGTGTGTTCGCGAAGAGGCCATCGTTCCTTCGGGGGGTCGAGGCCCTCGGATTGGTACCCTCTCTCGGTACCAAACGATCCTTTTGGTACTCTCACTCGCACCCATACTCCGAGAGACAGCGAGAGAGAAAATCACGGCGGCACCAGCGAGTAACTATACGGCGCGCGCAAACGCCAGAAAAAATTACGCGACCGAGTGAATTCGCTCTCGTGAAAGAGTTTTGTCTGACGGTTAAAACCCGCTGGCCCCGGTGCGTGCGTGACGACCGCGCTGATGGTCAAGGTCCCTCACCGCGGGCATCGGTAACCACGGCGTACTGACCCCAGTGAGAAAGAGTGTACGACATGTATAGAGAGACCGGTAAGAACAGTCGGTTTGGGGAACGAGCCACAACGAAACGACATTTCTTAAGGACTTGCGGAAATTATTTATCCGAGATTGTCAGTAATTTATACGGAAATTTGTGAAAAGAGGGTGACAGAAAACAAAAAACTGACAATTTCACGAACATCCGGGGGGTGTGAATAATTTCACGGTTGCCTTTTTAAGAGCGCCGGTGGAGTCATCGAAATAGGGAAAATATTAAAACGGCTGTGATGCTGTTGCCACAAAGTTTGGACGAACAAATGGTAAAGTATGTTTTTTGCGGTCGAAATAAAAAACGTTTTACTTTTTGGCACCGTCCTGTAACTCCGATATTTGCCTTGTAAGAGCAGTTTGAATTTTTCGCTTTTTTTTTTTTTTGCAAATTCTGCGGTACGATTAGAAAAACACTGCTGCCCAGATCAATCTCTATGAGGTGTTAAAATCTTTGTTTGCCTTAGGGGGTAAGCGCGCCAAATTTCAAATAGGATCAAAATTGTTGCTACATTGCTAAAAACATCTCGCATTGACAAAAAAAAATTTGTTGTGTTTCATAAAATTGGTCAATAACTCTGAAAATCAGATCAAAATAAAATAATTTCCGATGGTTACCGCGTGGTGAGAGATTGTAACGAAGATTTAAGAGGGGAAATAGGGTTAGACGGTTCAAAAAATCGATTCTTTTTATTTCATAAATTGTTAGTAAAACTATTGAAAAGTATGTTCCCAAAATTTTAAACGAAAATTCCGACTCGTTCTATTGTTATAAGCCATTAAAGTGAGTAGCTCTCCTTCACTAACTCTCCTCACTATTTTTTCAAACGCGTTTTTCTGTAAACGACTTTTTTTGAACTTGCGTACACGCTAGTTTGAAAAGTTTTCAACCAATCGTTTTGAAAATTGACAGTTACTTTCTTCATAGTATTGCGTTCTATATGAACCTAAAATCGGAATATTATCATTACGTAAAATAATTTTTTTTTGCAAATAAAGTTGTAAAAAATGGCAAAAAATCATGCTTTTTTCTTTTGACCCCTGTAAAAAATTCCATTTTCTATTTTGTTTGATAGCATTTAGGTTCATATAGAAGAGAGACATATAATAAAAGGGAATTTCAGCCTCGTTTGATTTCAGATGAAAATTGCGGCTTCCAGAATGTACGCAAAATGCTGAGTCTGATTGTGACCTGCAATATGGGGTCGCTAATATCTTCGGTGTTTTTCAAGGAAATTCTTATTATATGTCTCTTTTTTATATGAACCTAAATGCTATCAAAAAAATAGAAAGTTGAATTTTTTACAGGGGTCAAAACAAAAAAGCATGATTTTTTGCCATTTTTTACAACTTTATTTGCAAAAAAAAATTATTTTAAATAATGATAATATTCCGATTTTAGGTTCATATAGAGCGCAATACTATGAAGAAAGTAACTGCCAATTTTCAAAACGATTGGTTGAAAACTTTTCAAACTAGCGTGTACGCAAGTTCAAAAAAAGTCGTTTACAGAAAAACGCGTTTGAAACACGTGGCGCGCTCGGAGCCTGAAGGAGAGCTACTCACTTTAATGGCTTATAACAATAGAACGAGTCGGAATTTTCATTTAAAGTTTTGGGAACATATTTTTCAATAGTTTTACTAACAATTTATGAAATTAAAAAAAAAATTTAACCGTCTAACCCTATTTAGAGAAAACTTTTCAAACTAGCGTGTACGCAAGTTCAAAAAAAGTCGTTTTCAGAAAAAACGCGTTTGAAAAAATAGTACCAAGAAAAACAAGCAATATGGGGTCGCTAATATTTTATAGTATATACTTAAATATATGTATAAAATATTCTCAAAGTTTCAATAAATTATATTCATTTTTTATACTATAAAAAAATTTATGAAAATCATTGAGAAAACGCTGTCCTAATCCTATATTTCCCCTCACACAGACATTGACTTCACAGACATTGTACAGCGGTTTATTCTGAATCATTGGCCAGAATTTACGGAAGCGCAAAACAGCGATTAAAAGACAAACATAGGAGTCGTAGAATTGTGACAGAAAGCAAAACGTGACTTTTTTTCGATCGCAAACAACATACTTTACTGGTCATTCATTAAAAAATTGTATGGCAAACAAATTACAGCGGTTTTAAACGCTGACATATTTTGGTGTCTCCGACCCTCTTAATTCCAAGATTGGATTCTTGTAACAGCGTTTATGAAAGAAAAAAAAAAAAAATTGTGTATGCCAATTCGAGGACCAAATGAATATTCACGCGTTTTTTACGACGAGTGTCTGGATGATGCTTACTCGATTCTCAATGTATATCTTCAAACATACATCACTGTAGTTAAAGGATACAAAATGAACATCGCGCATCGATGATCTCGTGCTTCCTGTATCAAAGTCTCGTCTCACCCATCGCCCCATCCCCCCCCCGTAAGATTGATATATGCTAGAACATAAATCCTATCAACATTATCGAGCAGGAACGAGTAGGATCATAACTATATATATACGTGTACGAATCGTCGGGGAATTTGGTAAAATCGGGACAACGTCCTATCACGAGGCCACGATCTCATCGCACGCGAGCGTTGTTACCGGTATGATGTCTGCTGTATTATTATTAGGCCGATTCTTTTATTCGCGAGGGGGCAACAACTTGCCGTCACGCGGAACACACTCGTTGAACCTCCGCGTGCTGCTAAAAGGAGTACGCTCTTTTATTTGGGGTCGTGCCATCCTTGTCCCTCGCGTTTTTTTTTTTGTTGGCAACAAGAGCGAGGGAGAACGTGAAATTTGGCAAAACCGAGTGGAAGAGGACGAATGAAAGCGGACGAGGATTCTATAGAATTCGCATGAAGGAGGAGTGCAAAAATGAAATGCCTGTCTTTTTGTATGTGTGTGTGTGTGTGTGTGAGAAAGACGAGAATGAAAAAGAGAGGAAGGAATCCCCGGTGAAGAGACCGCTGGAGAGGTGTCACTGACTCCCAGTACGTAGGTGATCGACCTCCATCGTCCCCACCATGTTATAGAATGTCTATATAGTGTACAAACCAGCACATCGTCGTGTCGACGCGGTTGTAGTGGTTCTTTTCCTGCTATTGCTGGCCCTCTTTCTCCTCTCTACCTCGTGTTTTCCATCTCCTCTGCCCCGCGAAACTCGCGGACCGTGTGTTTTTCCCCGCGCTTCCTCCCTTCGATATAAACGTCTCTCTCTGTCTCTCTCATTCTCTCTCGCTTCGGTCGAGTCCCACCAATGACGTAACGCCGGTTATTCAACCTGGTTGCCGGTCTCAGTGACGAAATGCCAGGCCATCGCACGCTCGACTCTATCAGAGTTCCGAACTCACTCTGTTTTACCAGTTACCTCGCTTCTCTGACCCAATCTTTTACCGGGTCATTTTATCTTTATGACCAATCGTATGACAAATCTTTCCCATTGAGTCGTCCATAATTTTTTAGGATTATCAAGGATTTTTAAGGTCGCGAAGGTTACTTATTGTTGGATGAAACGTTCGAATCGATGAAAGAGGAAGTTTCGATGAGCAGAGAGTGTGTTATCTTACGTTACGCACGAGACAGACGTCGTGGCGAGATCTAATGCGAATCAAATGGTGTGTGTATTATAAATATGGGGGGGGGGGGGGGCCTTGGGCTCTTTTCTAACATCAGCAGGTGAAAGAGAGGAGGAGTAGTTTAGGCGTGGGCCCCGCTTCTCTCTTACTACGATAACCGAAAGTGTTTACTGTTTACCAGATCCCGAGGGGGCGGATTTCTCGTCATCATTCTTTTTTTTTCTTTTTTTTCTCACGGTCACGTCATCTATCAACGTCACCCTCGTTTCGGGAGGGCCCCTCTGGCCCCGTTCTAAACAGTGTTAGACGATCACTGAGTCGACGAATTTGCGAAAGTTTTAGCGCAGGTATGAGCGCAACCTTTGACATGTTGTGGGCCAAACTTTAGTGTGCAAATACGTTCGCGGGCCGCGTTCAAAAGTAGTGCATTTTAAAGTAGTGTTCATAATTTTTAGCTGATTGATATCAGACATGAAATAATACGACAATGTTATTATAATAAAATTTATTAAAATAACAAAATGAAATGAAAAAAATAGGTACAACATTATAATTAAATCGTTAAATTTGGAATTGTTACAAACTACGAAAGTTAAATAGCGACACCGAAATCAATGAGACACTTGAGCTCGAATTTGGGAAACTAATCCATCGATGTTTGGATTAATTCCACTGATACAAAGACGTAAAGAATTTTCGAAATTGTCGTCAGTAATCCCCTGACGTCAATTTTTGACGACAATTGACGAGTAAACCGATCCCCTGCGAAACTTTGATCATTCGTATATGTTCTCCGATATTTATTCATTCATTCGGATATTCATTTATTAATTAGCCTGCAATCGGAAATGTAGATCCTTTAGAGTCACGATATTTTCATCGAATCAGATTTTTCATACCATTGAAATAATTTTTTCTTTCATGTAAATTGGTGACAATTTTCCGCACGATATTTTAGGATAAAATTTCGATCATCAGAATGTCCGTGATGGGAAATGTGTGCAGTACCATCTCGAATGTAGGTTTAGTGTTATCTATTTCTGTTTTTTTTTTACTTTTTGATTTAGCAACATCCCAATGGATTATCGGTGAATTACCCGCGTGAACGCTCGTTTTACGATCGAAACGCTCCCGTTTCGCGGGTTGCTGACTCGAGGGTTCGTCGGTATAGTCGTAGTAGCCGGGTTACGGTCCATTGAGCTTCGACCGAATCATCGCGCTCCCATTAATCTCTGTGTTAGTCGTGGCTATTGGTATTATACACTTATATACGTGCATAGAGTTTCATCGATATTGGTTTACCGATCCTCCCATAGGGACAAAGCTCGCTCTCTAGCTCTGTAGTTCGGAACTTCTCTCTTTCCCTCCCTGTACCCCTCTTCATTCCCCTACTCGTCCTCGCTGGAGTTCGCTAGCCTGGGCTCTGCGGTTCGCGAATTAATCGGTCAGCGGCCCCGATAACAACGCTCGCCCGCGCTCGCGCAATCGTCCTCTCTCGCTCGGTCGAGTTTCGTTTTTTTTTTTTTTTCTTCCGCTTTACCATTTCGCTTACCGATATCACGATATAATGTACAATATTAACAACCCCTTGTACACGGTTTTGCGATAATATTGCGAAAATCTTGGAAGTGGTTTTATTTAAATTAGATGCATCTATCAAAATCGACTGAGCTCCATTCGTTTCCATTGTAGAAAAAAGAAAACCGTTATAACACACAGGACGAGAGAAAACTAGAGAAATTTTTCCTCATTACTGCAACAATAGTTCGATCATAGTTTTATTTTGTTAATGTTTCATCCGCAGACATCTTTGCCCAATTTTATTCAAAACTGACTCGCCTCATTCTCAGATAATTTGAATGAGCTGAAAGATTGCAAACATACTCACAAACTTATATTAAACAAATTTCCTTAAAAAAAAAACAGTGACAATTTATTTTGAACATGATAAAATCATAAAGAGGATATGTAAAAAGGATTGAAATTCAATGTACCCCATTATTCTCAAAGAATCTCGATTGCACCTCGAATTTTCGAGATCCTTCACGAACATTCGCGGCATATAATCGAGTCAATGTAACAAGTAGGTTTATATATACGTTGAGGCAATTCGATTCGATCGAACGACCAGATAGGGATAAAGGAGGCGGGAGGATCTCCTCCTGCACGCGTGTCTATATACCTCTTCGCGATTCCGTTAGTCCGGCGGGACTCGTGAGGTCCTGAGAGACCACGCGCTTACCACACCAAGCAGCCGCAACCGCCGCCACCGCCGTCGTCGTCGCTTATCCTATCTCGATGTATTTGTGTGTGTGAGTGCTCACTCGTGGTTCTTTCGCCAAAAGGATGTATGCGGGACGACGCGGAAAACGAACCAACCAGCCACGAGATCTGCCTACTAAACGGTGTACACTGTATGTCAATTTCTATATATATGTATACATTTTATACTCGTTCTTAGGGACCATTATATTACTATATAATGGTACCGTCGATGAGTGTACGCGCATGGTAGGCAAACGCGTAAGCACGTGTCTCCCGAGACATACAAGTTCTAGACGGCTTCTCTTTGTGTGGCTGACCGTAAGATACGTGTATGTATAGACAAGGATTCTCAAGTATCCGTACCGAGGCAGAGAAAGAAAGAGAGAGAAAGAGATAGCGGTGAGTGACCTATGAATCCTTTGCACACGCTTTTAAAACAAAAATCCAGAGTGACCGCGAATACTGAATTCCCCTCTCTCGGTGTCAATGTACTTGCCCGAGACTATTACGGTAATCTATATATGGATATATTACTCGTAACCCATCACTTGAGCCCCTTGTGGATAGAATTTTTTTTAAACCGATTCACCAGGAAGTTTGCCGATGAGGGGAAGTGGGATATATTGGCGCAACGATGAACAACGTCTATGGGGAATAATGCCTTCAGAAAATGATGTTGAAGTTTGCATCGTTGGAACGCAACGAAAATAGGTATTTCAAATTTTCATTCTTGGTATTGTTCTCGCATTTCTTGCACATTTAGGTCCAGGTCCTTAAAGGAGACCCTAAAAGAACGTTTTAACGATTTTTGTCTACGAAAATTCAACGTTAAGGCTGACGAATGGTATAAAAAAATATATTTTCGTTGAATTCCAACGATGCAAACTTCAACATCATCCCAGAAATACAATCGCTTTTATTTTCAATCGTCCCTATTCGTTTTTGTGGAAGCCAGGTGAATAAATGAGAGAGACTTATATATGAGCATTGAACTTTTATTTTAATAGAAGTGTTCTCACTTCGAGAGCAGTCGAAGAACAACCGAATGAAGAACGACGAAGTCACAATGACCACAGTCTATATACCGTGGTGTCTTTCTTACCAGGCTTTATCATGTTCTTATATTATTTAGTAAACAGTCGTATGGAGTTCGTCGTAAGACCTCACAAACAGTCTCTCCAGGAAGTGTGATCTCATAGTATAATAATTCTATGTTATATAGTTCAATAATAATATCGTATTGTTTTTGCTCATTTCAGTAGTCCCAAACCGTCGGGAACACAAATGTCATAGTGAAAATGTGATAAAAGTTCCTTTTATGTCAAATAGAATCCACTTTATCAAATAGAAACTTCTTCTCATCTCAGAGACCTCAAATTTACTTCGTGGAAAATGACCGGATTTTCATTATGAAGCTTTCTTCAATCACAATCTATTGTTATTAATCTTTCATTTCGCTCTTATTTTTCTAGAGTTTTACAGTGCAAAATTATGATGTAGTAATCGACATTAATACTGTAGATTTAGAATGTAAATTTGGCAAGAACGGTGTCGATAAAATATCGGGACAGTTCAGACAAATTTACGTAGAAATAGACATTTGGCCATTCTGACCATTTTCACTATTAATCGTTGTTTTTTCCCATTATCATCAGTTACGATATAGTAGACATATTAATCCACAAAACGAACTTTATGTTTCTTGAATCAGATTATATTCGGAGTTCGGTGCTTTAGAACGTTGCGACCAGAATCGAATCAAAGCCGATCAGAAATGAGTAAATCTACCCTAATATGGAATGTGAATTGCCGATGTTTCTGTTCGTTCTTCTCTTACTACTAAACCCTCCTGTAATAGCACTATGCTGGAAAAATAGCTCAAGACAATATACCGTATTGTCAATTACGTCCTCATTATATTTCCAATTATACGGTATCGCGACGTTAACGAGAGACAAGAGAAAATCTATCTCTCGAGAGTGAAGGCTCTTCATTGTGAAGCGGAGGATCAGTTGATCAATGGCCATGAAGCCTAAATAGATGTCTCTATATTCATCGAGTTAGCGAGCCAGAAATGATATCATTTCTGTCTGAGGAAAAAAAAAATGCCCGAGGCCCAGCCTCTCGGTTCAACGACCGTTTCATATTGTACAAATAATTACGTAATGTCACTGTGAATGAGTCTCTATCGCGGCAATTATACAGCTCTTCGTAGTTTTCATATTTTTTCATGGACCTTTTTGGCTACATTATCCATTCGTTACCAAAAAGAAACAAACAAAAATCAGGAGATCTTAAGAAAAAACAATCACCTTATTTTTTTTTAGCGAAACATATTAATTGAGGTTATTTATAATTTATCAAAAAGGGCATATTCTCGACAAATTTGTAATATTCGATATCCCGGACAAAGGTTGAGTCGCGAGTGTCCTTATATAAGCGAGAATTGAATAGTGCGCCCGAAACATCATTAACAACATAAAGTTCGTGATGTTTGCGTCACGGGCAAAGATGTAGGGATGGAAGATTCCACGTTAAGAGTCAATGTATCGTTTTATCTCGTTTCACCGAGCCTCAACACGAGTAAGGATAGATTAATGGTGGTAGCAGAACGAAGAACGTCGATTGGATGATCTCTCATCGCGAGCAAATGGATCAGAGGGCAACGACCCCGGTCTTTTCTATTCTCAAATTTGATTAAGGACACCACATATCTATATATATATATGCATACCCATATTCATACGATATACAGTTGTATAAGTATGACAGTGTGAGTATATCTGACCACGAACGGTTGTGTCGGATATTGCGCAACTCGTTGTTACGTTTACATTTTACAGCGAGAGGATTAGGGGAGCCGGAGTAATGTGATGACGGCACGCGTTCTCTCTATATAGCTCGGGTTATATATTCTAATTAACAGATCCCCTAGCCGAGGCGCGTGAAGATCCGGACGTGTTGCCCGATCGAGCGAGATGACGAATAAAACGAGTTCTCTCGTCTAGCCTCGCGCGATTTCAATTCTATTTATTCAATCCTGCCGGGTACGTGTTTGTTTATAAGTCCACTTGCAACAAACCGCCGTAACAAAGAGCTGGACTTGTAACCAATTTCAGGATCCCTGCTAGTGATCACTAACTCTCAAAGGATTTGCTCATTCCAGACTTTTTTTTTTCATCGTCAACTGTCATTTCAGAAAAATGCAGGCTTTAGAAAAATATTCCTAGTATTCGTGAGACAAAACGCACTAATATTTTGCACTGTAGGATGCACCATCGATGTACCATTTTTTGGACAAGTTTTGGGCCGATTTTCCACGCCCATAACTCTGAAGATAATGGAATTCAAGAAACATCGCGAGTAGCTAATTTTACAGATTTATCTGACTTGTAGAAGTACGAATGAACGGAATGCGGAAAAAGAACGATAGAAATGTGTGAACAGTGAAAATGGTCACAAACGATACAGTAGCGAAAATCCGGTATCATCTATCCCTATATTGATCCTGTACAGAGGGTAGATTAGCTCGAGGGAAATTCGACAAGTGTCAATTACGATCAGCTGCACAGAAAATTTTTCTACACCATCGTGCGGTATACGACGTTGTGGTAAGTCGTTGCGTTCCGGAAACTTTCTAATTGTGTCATCGACACGGCGTTGAATGTTGCCGTGCGCCTCGCGAGGTTGTCGGTCTAACGAAACTGTTAGGTCATAGCGGAGAAACTGAGCTGGGGTTATGGGAATCAGCGCGAAGGAAAAGAAACATGTTTGGGGGAGTGGTTAAAATTTAAACGAGAGATGTCAGTGGTGTCATTTGTATGATTTTCCAATAAACATTTCAAGAAGACATATAAATTATTCGTCAATGTCATTTTGATGAAAAATTTTGCGCTTTTCATGTAACTTTTGTCACGCACAGTCGAAGATATTTCTTATCGATATTTCTCTTTCGTAGAGACGCACAAGTTCACAGTGAAAGTTCATAATCATTATCCGCAAGAATTGTTTCAGTTTACCAGAGAGCGAGATTCTAGTGTCTTAAAATGAAATTTCTCAATTTTCTCGAGCAATGAAACGAGCGCGAAAAGTGGTTGGCTCTCTTGCTGACCGTTCGCGGTATTTCGCAAGCGGAGCACCGAGAACGGTCGAGCTTCTCGGTCCAGCGAGCGACGAGGCAAGGCCACCAGGTCGTAGGCACACACAACCCGATTGCGTGAATGTATATATACTCTTTGAACGAATGTGAGAGACTCAATCACGAGGAGGATAAAGTAGGGAGAGAGAAAGAGAGAGAGAGGCGAAAGGATAGAAGAGCGCGTTTCGTCCGCGTAATCCTTTGGTAAAGGAGGGGGGTTTGAGCGCGTTAACTCAAAGAACTCCTTTTATAGATGGTTGCGTAGCATATCGAAGGAGTTGATGATTCTCTCGTGCTCATCCGTTATCGCAAACCGGAAAGCGCACTAATTTTTATCGATAATTTTCCATCTACCTAAGCGACATTATACGGTACCCTATTTATAATAATTGACGATTTTTTATCCTAAAATTTTAATAGCCAACTGATAAAAGTTCGCTTCGTTGTACCGGCTTTGTATTATTGAGGCGATGAAACGAGAGACATGAAAAAATAAATTACTCATTTCAGCACCTAACGATGTTTCGAAAAGTACACGTTTTGGTGATAACGAATCTTTTTCCTTCCTCCCCCAACCCCCTTATTAGATAACATAGAAAGTATAGGTAAAAGAAAAAAGAGTTTGCCCAAGCGAGGTAATCCGATCGAGTACGGGCCTCGTCTAAAACGCGATTCGTGAAAGTAAGAGCCGATGTGCGCGGTCGTGCGGCGCTTTTGTGTCAGGCCGGCATATGACGGCAGAGGCGGAGGCGACTGGCGGCCTTGATTCGGCTGGGGTTAGCGGCCGACATCCAGGACGGACCCCGCGCCCGACAGCCTTATGTACGCGCTCTCGGGCAATCACTCGAGAAAGAGAAAAAGAGAGAAAGAGAAAAAGAGAGACAAGAGAACCTCGGCAAGCAGCACAAAATTGTTGACGAATATTTCATCGTTGCTCAATCGTTTTTGGACAAGTAGAAGCCCCACACCACTACTCTCGCCTCCTCTCTTTGCCGCGTACATCGATTGTGGTGGTATCCGATTCGTATAATGTGGACCACGCAAAAACGAAACTCTCCCCGTCTCTCTCATAGCGGTGACGAAATTTCATCGTGTGTCCACAACGTTATTCTCAAGAGTGAGAAGGAATCAGTTATATCTGAGTAAAGATAATTTTTCTTCAAATATTTTCATCCAACTTTCGTGTTGGTGAAGAAGAAAAAAAATAACGAAAATGTCATATATTCAACGAGTCACATAGGTTGACTAGAGAGAAAAGGAGAAAGGTGACCGATGAGATAAAAGAGAATTTCGTAACGCACGCGTAACTTTAAAAAAAAGTGTCGTGAGATCGAGAGAGCGAACTCACTCACACTGAATGAGTGCTGCTTTCTCCATGTAGCGTCGAATAAGTGTATGTGAGAGAGCGAGGTGGATAGAGCTCAACGCGTTCGACAAACGAGAGTAAAAGCTCTTTGGGTAAGAGCTCGCAGCAGCCCAAGAGAGGAGCAGCTCGGAAGAGAGAAAGACAGTAGTGTTGACGTTGTTGGTGTGTCGGCAAGAAGAGAAAATGCTACGAGTAGGAGAGAAAGAGAGAGAGAGAGAGCAAAGCAGTAGTTGCAACTGGGAGAAAGGTGAAAGCACTCTCCGTCTCTCGCCTCCTCTTGATTCTCATTCCCTCTCCTACAACGCTACCCAACTGCTCAACGTATATACGAACGATCTGCTTTTTTTTCTTTTCAACGCTCGGTTCGCTCTCACGAACGATATTTTTCCTGATCCACTCGTCGCGCGCGAGACCAGCCGAACAGTTGGAGGACGAAGAGTTCGCGGATCGACGCTTCTCTCGGTCGTGAACCGCTTCATCGTTTTCTGCTTTCCCATACTTTTCTTCGTACAAAAAAATAACCCTTGGCAAGAACAAAATGTCACAACTGATTGTCTGCCATTTTTTTTTGCAATTGCGTCTCTTGCAGAACTACTACAATTAGCTGAGGAAAATATTTTTCCAATTTTCATCGCTCGTCGCCCAGAAGGAGTTTTTGTACGAGCTTTTTTTTCAATTCTGCATTCTCTTCACGAATGATACCACTTCATAGAACACTATAGAACATTTGTTTTGTTTTTTTGTTAATTTCACATAGGTTCGGACCATGAAGAAATTTAAGTTCAAGCGACACGTGTGTGAGAGGGAAAAAAAAACAAAGTGGTAGGACAGAAAGATGTAACGGCTTATATCGCAGGTGCACAATGGTGCGTTCGTCGATTCACTCGAGAGAAGAAGAGGAGAGATAAGGAAGCGAAGGAACGGAGAAGAAAATAAAAGACGAAGAGGAAGAAGAACGGTAAAGACCCCGATAGCGGGCGTAGACCCGGAGTATTCTCTTTTTCTCCCTCTTTATTTCAATCTCTCTTTCTCTCTCCCTTGTCAATGACTCTTGCGTTCTCGGGCTGTTGAGATTTTTTTTTTATCACAAAGCGCACCGGCAAAGGAAAATCGTGAGTCAGAAGTTTCGGGCTGAATAGTTCGATGTATACATATACACGAAACGTCTATCATGTTACGTGAAACGACTAATAAGGGTATGGCGAATATCGCGATATCGTACGATCATCTCGGGTCCATTCAATAAAATAATAATATGTTTGGCATCGAGCCTCTCACGAGAATTTGACGAATCATCATCTTTTTTGCTCCTGTCATTCTCAGTTTTTCTCTCTCTCTCTCTTACTCTTCTCGTCGAAAAACCAATGATTCAACCGCGTTTTAGTTCACATCTCTCGCAACGTGAAAAAGATCCTCGACGTTCGTCTGACGCATTACGTCGAGTAGAACACGAGAGCGTTGTACCCCGAGCTTCGTTTTTTTTTCCTGCTTTTTTTTCCACTCTTTCAGAGCCAAAGAGTGCGCGTGCCCGACGAAAACATTTTTTTTTTCTTTTTCGTTCGAGCTTCTCTCCCACCCACTTGTCAGCATCATCGTAAAATGTTCGTCACGCAAACACACGCCACGCGGAACAAAATAATACGAGATATACATTTAAAAAAAGGCTTAAACGATTATAACTACGTTGAAAGATATTTCTCCCAGTGAAAGACTACGAACTGAGTGCTGAATTATGAATTATTTTTATCGTTGTTCCAAATGAAAAAAAAAAAAAAAAAAAACAAACAAAACGAATGACTAATTTGACTCCAATAACCTCTGGTACTTTACTTCAACAGATCCCTATAACTGTATATCTTGTTGTTTACGAACGAAAAGAATCGAATGAAATAAAAACAATCACGGAGCAGTTCGGAGTTTTTACGTCTAATGGAGGTCAACCACGTGTACGTATAATGTGTTTATCCAATCTACCGAAAATATACTGAACCAGCGATATGTTACATATCGGTTATTCGCATCCGTGAGAAAATCGCTCAATCAGGAGATAGACTTGTGTTCAAAGCGATCTCCCTGTGTTTCGTGTAATAAGATCTTTTACGCAACACACACGTACATGCAGTAAAACACCAAGAATTCTTTATAGCAGCTCTTTGCATGCTTGGTCTCTCCCTGGATAAAGTAGAGACCTGTCGAGAGTTCTCGGCTCTCCTCTGTGTTAGTTAACATGTTACGCAACAATCGAACAAACTGAGAGACTCGGGCGCGAGAGAGTTGCTTTTCGGGCTCGTGGATCGTCGGCGATGAGAGGCCTTTCGTTGAGTAACGCGAGCTCAAGTCGTCATCGTGTCCCGTTAAAAAAGTGGGCCATCGGCACATTAACCTCGACAGAAGTGAACGACGAAAACAACTTTTGTGATACAGAGTTTCAACAAGAATCCCTATGATGGACATCGGAGAGGCGCGCGCGACTTTCCGTCTCTCTTCCTCTCGGATGATCTCATCGTACTTTTTCCCTCGTCCATGATTCAATTGAGCATTATAATTAATTTCCAATTCACCATATAGTTACTCGTAGAAACCGTTCAAGGTTCCCATTTGAGCGTGAAACATTTGTGATGAAAGAACCAAAAAACAAAAAAGTATATGCGAGCCGATAAAATGTTGCGTTTAACTGCATCGTGTTAAAGCAAAAGCCACTGACAACCGGTAAGCGTTACGGCAATAAGGGTCAGCGCTAAAACTCTTCGTGGTCCGTTATACAGAAAACCCTATCATCCTCTC
Source organism: Oxytorus armatus (assembly GCA_958009045.1). Lineage (NCBI taxonomy): Eukaryota > Metazoa > Arthropoda > Insecta > Hymenoptera > Ichneumonidae > Oxytorus > Oxytorus armatus. The sequence continues at coordinate 6,651,701 of OY253751.1, read as the reverse complement.
TTGAAAACGGTCCTTCCGCTTCCTTACATTCGCCACGGGTACGAAACAACGAACGAACGAAAGAAATAACTAGAGAGGTGTTCGAACCGGGAAGCGTTTAGCCGTTTCTCTACGTATACATTTTACGAAAGTGCACGAGGTACGTACAGACGTATAGTGGTACAGAATATAGCATCTAGCGAAACATTGTAAGGTAAAATGTTAGACGCGCTCGTAACAGTACCCCCACGTTAATCCATGTCTTTGAGCGTCTTGACTTTGTACATTTTTTTTCTTTGGCAAACGATTAGGAGCTCCTAGGTACGCGAAGGCAATAGGAAGGATTCCGAGCGAAGCCTCTCGAACGCTCGTAAAACGTCGTCATAAATCGGCCTAAAAATCTATACCCCGTTCTCCCACGAGATTTACGGATCGTCCGCTGCGAGGAAAGAAAAAGAATAAGATAAGGGGGAATAGAAGCGAGAAAACGGTGAAGTGGATGTGGAGTTACCGCAACGCGATTCTCACGCGCGCCGTACAGCAGCTATAGACAATACTTGGTAGTCCTATGTTGATGTAAATATAGGTGTCGGGGGCTCGGTACCTTCCTTCTCGCGCAATTGTTACAACAATGGCGGACGCGAATTCGCGCGCGCTCGGCTTCCTGAGACTAGATGCATATAACGGTACTGGCTCTAGCACAAAGTCGCGACGCCGGTTCGCATTACCGCGTAACCGTTGATTCGAATGTCTCGTGAAATCGCCGCTCGAGTACCGTGCGCTGGCGCGGAATTTTGCCATTCGGAGGCGTCATCGGGCGGAGAAATTGCGAAGCTCGTAGCCATCGTTCCTCCTCTCTCTCCCCCCTCCCAGCCGTTTGGCTGATAACCTCGTGGCAGCCGGACAGAATACGCGGTATGGGCACCAGTGTGTATGTACACTTGTACGCGTATGCCATGTTTGACTTGAGATCCGCAATACGTATTCGCGACGAGATGGCGCTGATTTCGCAGTTTCACAGCGTTTCCCACTAGATAATACCGGGCATCGGCTCTAGATGGTGGAGGTGGTTGCTGGCTGGCCGGTGCCTCGGAGCTATCTCTCTGCTCACGGCCAATGTCAATGTCAGGCGACCACGTGAAAGACCCTCGAGGAAAATCGATAGCTTTCAGTGTCGGAGCATTGCCTCCCTCCACTATTCACCTTTTTGCGCTTTACGGATATGACCCGGATATCCTAAATTATAATCTCCACACCTTCGACCACTTATACTCCGATCCAATGACCAATTACCATTCTCACAACCGCCCTGTTTCCTGAGACAGGAAAAAAATGACTCACAATTTTCCGAATATACTTTAAACGATTCTGTCGATTCCGATGATGAGACAAATGAGGTTCTCAATGATCGGCAGAATTTTCGAAGATATTTATTGATTTCCAGACGAAATCCGGCGTTCAGGTAAACCTAACGGGGCCTGCACGAAAGGATCCGCCTCCCTCTATCTTTCACTCGCTTTACTTTAACTGCACGGTTCTTGTGCATGATGACCGACCATTCGTTTGTCAAATTGTTCCCTAAGGACTACGGAAAACCGCTACACCAGTAAATTACCGCTTTCGATGCGCAAGGATTTTCGGTAATGACCGTAGAGAGGAATATATATACGAGGAAGAAGAGGACCCGGCGTTGTTCCTCCAACCCCCAACCCCCGCTGAGTCCAGAGTGGAACATTAAGCGCGAGTTATTTCGGTCGTAATTTTTTTTTTTCACCTTCTATGTGGCTATATGTACGAGGAATCGAAGTTTCGACCGGACGAAAAAAGAAGGATCTTCCGGGTTCCGGGAGAAAAAAACGGTTTATCAATGAATAATGCATTTCGCGTTGGAAATTTTATGAAATTTGCGGGTTTGAGCGTTATCCATGAGATATGTTAGTGATAGGAACGATCATTAAATTTATCCGTCATTCGGAAAACCCGTTTTCGTCACGGACCTGCGCGTTATGAATACGTGACGTGTACCAATAACATCTGTGAGTAAATGGCAATGTCTAATGGGAACACAGCTGGTCCAGATGATTTATCGACTTACCGGAAAAACAACAAGCCTGAATTTTGTCGAACGAGCCACGTGAAATTCGTTAAATTCAAGCGACAGGGTTAGAACGTTAATTTTTTGTTCTGCATTAATCCTCTAACTACAATGACGCCAATTGGAATCCCGGACAATTGTTTCCTCGCACGGATATTACGAAAAACAACGCGATAACCGTGTTTTGATGACTGACTTTGGATGACGATCGTAGAGAGGGCAAAACGCACCTTTAGTTTGGAAAGCAGATTTTTCGGGCGTGATGTTCTCCGTCATAGGTTGCGTGATGACGGCGGTGATGTCGGAAATTCCGACAGGATCGACGCTTCCGGCTAGATTAGCCTCGAGCACAACATTCGCATCTGTTTGATCAGTCGTCACGGATTTTGTGCTTGGACCAACTATCCACGATTTTACGATCTCCTTCCTATCCTTATACTTGTTGTTGACGTTATTATTGTTGCCCTCCGGTGACATGTTATCGAGTCATCGCGCAATGAACGACGTGCAACGCGACACTGTTGTGGAACTCGCCAGAAGCAACGCGTACACGACGATAGGACCAAATGGGTGGGAAGGGGGAGGGCGACCATTAGAGAGATGAGGGTGTTTTTGCGCAAGCGTTGAGGGATGCCCACGCGTTCCACGCGACATATACACTAGGATTATCGTTGCATCAATTGATAAACGAAGAAGCAACAACAACAAACGATTAATGTCTGCTCAACATCTGCTGTTTTTAACTACCCCTCTTTGTCTCTTAGTCCACCATTCGTCATGGTAATCATACCGGAATTAAGATTGACATTTTTCCAAGTCATCAGTTATCGTGGCTTTTCCTGAACTTGCCCCGCAACCGTATTCTATCAAAACTATTCATCAACCGTCGTCTAATTTCACTGAGTACTTTACCCTGTTTATCGTTATAAATCTTGATTTTTACAACGCTTTGATAAGGTATTCCGAAAGTACGGATCGTGAAGGAAATAACAGTGAGCCACGGTGAGAACAAAAGAGAGGTGTGCGTGTTTGACGTCATTTTTCTCACGTGATAGTTTCATATTAACACCCGCGCACATGTGCGGAATAGTATTTAGCCTCACTAAATTTCTCTCTGTCGTGTTGTTATCGCTAGAAAAATGTCATCTCCGTCCTGTCATGGGCGTGTAAATAGACAATGAGCGGCATTGACGTCAGAGGGTGAAGTATAATTGCGGTTTATTCATTAACGGGAATATACGAGAACACATAATAGAGGATTGTGAGAAGGGTCCCGGAAGATGATGCTCGCCTTGTGGCAAATTCGATTCTCGATTAAGAACGCTTCCGTATTATCCGACCCTCTCGAATCATCCCCCTTTTTTCCTACCACGTTGTCTCCGGGGATTGTACCAATGATCCGGATATTTCTTAGGCCTCTGAAACCACGTCAACGAACATATACAATCAAAGGATCAGAGAACCCTCCAGTTTGGCTAATTGACGATCGTTGGGTGTGGTTTTTCTTCCAAGTGCGTCAATGTCTCAGTCAACATATCGGATGATTATATTAATGAATCGACTTACCATCGTGTTACGAAATTACTTCGTCGTACCGCTGACAGGTCTGAGATAAGTTGATTATGAAATTTGCGACTTACCTGTAAAGAGAGAAATAATTGTTGTTAAAACAAATTCGTTAATTCATAATGTTCATTGTTTCATTTATCGTATAGAATTATTATTCGTTCTCAAATCGTCGAAAAGTCTCTACAAATCCTACAGTATATTTTCGAAGCACATTATAGACATTCTACAAAAAAGTTATAACAAACTGTCCATTTGTAAAATTCATTAAAATTCAACAGATTATACTAATACAATGTTCTCAATCTTAAATGATTCTCAACATTTTGATACTGCAGATTTGTAAGTTCAAAAAAAAACATTAAATTGATTAAAATTTTTTTTTCTATCCAAAAGCGCGATATCACACAGCGGGTACCACCTCTCGAACGCGGCATCAAGCCTGTTCCCGCGTTCGCGAAACTTTCGCTCAACGGGCTATATCAATGAACAGCGCCGTGAGCGCGGATTCGCGTCGATCTCTTCGCGGAATTTCGCGATGTGATTTTCTCTCGTACCGACCGCTCGGCGATATCAGCGATAGCCTGCAGTACCGACATGCCGGCGCGCGCGAGCCAGTACACGAGAGGACGCGAAATATTTCGCGAAAGTACAGTGGCGCCACGTCGCGGAGTTTCGCTGAAACTCGTACGCGAATTCGCGAATGTTCGCTCGCGCGAGTGGGAGATAATAGGTTTTATGCTTTTTAGGACACCTTGTGGGGATGATACGAGAGTGGTGGGCGGTGGGTGGAGGGGGGGGGGGGGGGGGAAGAGTATCGAACGCACGGTGAGATAGGTGGGGGGAAAAAACCACACACACAGGACAAACCAGCTTAGAACGTGCGAAAGTTGTACATTGTGTGAGTGCACCTTGGAAACTCACCTACCGGGAGTGAACGACGTCCGTGGGTCGTTGACCGAGCACGAAGGAAAGTGGGACAGCGGCGTCGCGGCGTTCGCGCGCGCCGAGAGCTCGCAAGGCGAACTCAGAGAAGTTAATGCGCGAAGGCCTTGAGATATTCACTTACACACGCGTTTGCGTGTTTACTACAGCGAATACGACGAGAGCGAATTCGCTACACTCACGCGAATTTCTTTCTTCCCCCATATCCCTCGCTCGTCCTTTTCCACTTTGTATTTCGTCTATATAGACTCCGATGCGTTAGGCTATTTGGCATGTCCCGTTCAACTATTCAGACGTAATTGCGCACACGTTGCGCACATCTGTGTACCATTATATAGCGCCGTGTACGATGAGCAAGATGCTGGTTGGAGCTCCCTTGTCGCATATATCGCATCGATTCCATTATATACTCGCGCGTACATTAAATCTGTATTGAAACCCTTGGTTATAAACCTTCAAGGATAAAAAGAAAATTTTGTCGCGGTAAAATCGTGACCTGTTTTTTTTTTTCTTCTTCACAACAGCAATACAGACGTGATCTTTGTTTCTCCGTACCGGTAAAACAAAGAAAAATGATTTAAGATCGCATTGAAGATTCGTCAATCGAAAAAATTATGGGACTTTTTCAAAACGCGGTTTAAATAAAATCCAACTTTGTTGAAATGGCTACCCGTTAGCAATTATCGCTTTAAACATGCGAGCAATACGATTCAAAACACAGGATGGCACGTATCACTTCGTGATAAAAGCGATGATTAGAAATAATGAAAAAAAAAAAGGTGTTAATGTCACGGTATTACGGTATTCAACCTGTTCTGTTCTCAATTTGTTATCTCTTCCGTGACTCTCGCGCAAATTCTCCTCCACCCGTCGCTACTACATCAGCAAAACTCCCGCACCTCCACGTTCTACCGCGCAAAGTTAAAAAAAAAACAGTAGTAGCGGTCGTTTTATGTACGCAGTTTTAATCTCGAGTTTTGCACGACGGGCGCGAGTTGTCGAATGTATGTCAAAGATTTCCTCGTGCTTTTGCTTCACGAAATGAGGAAGAGCCTAGCGTGGGTGGCGACATAAAACGAAAAAAAAAAAAAATTAAAATACTCGTCGCCGCCTCGATGAATGTATATAATAATATCTGACGAAAGAGAGAACTCCTTTCAGAAGCGCGCTCGAGATATCTCTAGCGGTTCGAGGGAACAAGATGTTCAACGCTTCGCCTGTGTTTTTATTTTTATCGACTACAATCTCGTGGCTCTCTTTTCCTTCACGGAAGTTCAATCTCGACGCATAACTCCCGGGGAATTTCTTCCCTTCTCCCTCTCACTCGTTTCTCCTGAGCTTCAGCGTGGAATTCGACAAAGTTTTTCGAAACTCTGTCGAATTCCACGACGAAAAGTCTCGCGCGCAACAGGATTATTATAAACGACGAAATTTCGCAGGACTTTTTCGTGCACGCTTTTGTTAACTTTCGTCATCGCGAACGATGACGCAAAGAAAAATAACTTTGTACATATATGTATATTAGACTGTGTCATTTTTTGGGCAACTTGTGTTTTTTTTTTTTTTTTTCCTAACAGATCGTATACTCTCAAAAAGGGAAAAAAAAGAACCCTGTCAAAATGTTAACCCTTAAGGCCGTAGTCTGGTCTAGAGCGAGATTTTTGACGTCATTTCTATTGTGCAATAACGTTTAAACCGTTGAAGTTGCCTTGATGAAAATTTACACGTGCATTTATTGATCCTTAGAGAATACTTGTACATTAAAAAAAAAAATTATTTTAAATATTTTCATGTAGTTTTTTGCCTTGTTGCAACATGGTGCGCCGAAATCGGCGCCCACTCTGGACGATGTTGTATGCATCTGAAAAAACAAAAAATATATATATTCTCAATCTGTATGAGTATTCTGAGCACTGGTAGCAGAATTGGTACTTAAAAAAAATTTGTATTGAGTCGAACAATAATTTTGCCGACATTTTATAACTCGTCGAATACCCGAAAATGTATGAAATATCATTAATGAAAGTTCAACAGGCCGCCATTTTGTCAAACATTTTTTTTAACTACCAATTCTGCTATCAGTGCTCAGAATACTCATACAGATTGAGAATATGTGTATATATTTTTTTTTCAGATGCATACAACATTGTCCAGAGTGGGCGCCGATTGAGGCCGCCTTTCGACGCACCATGTTGCAACAAGGCAAAAAACTACATGAAAATATTTAAAATAATTTTTTTTTTTAATGCACAAGTATTCTCTAAAGATCAATAAATGCACGTGTAAATTTTCATCAAGACAACTTCAACGGTTTAAAAATTATTGCACATTAGAAATGACGTCAAAAATCTCGCTCTAGACCAGACTACCGCCTTAATATTAATATTCAGAGGTCGCTGATCACGACTTCCTATTTCTCATCTAAACAACATGGGAAATTTTTCTTTATATCTGCAAAATTGATAAGCGATCTCTGAATATTAATATTAAGGGCTAACATTTGGCCGGACTTCTTTTAGCCCTTTTTTAGAGTATACAATCCTGTTAGGAAAGAGAAAAAAAAGTTGCCTAAAAATGACACATTCTAATGTATATTCATATATATATTTGAGTATCAGGTGTATATGCGTGTGTTCGTATATGACCGAGAAAACGGGACGTCCGATGATTGGTCCTCCTCTCACTCGTTATTTCATCACCGTAGTCTCGTGACGCATAGAACTCACGTGATATTCTTACATAAGTTTCGAACTTTACATAAGGAACCCATGTGTCCGTGGAATAATCTCAATAAAACGAGGTTTTCGGTCACGTGTCCGCGATAAGATCATTCGCACAAAGTCGAAATTTGTTTTACGAGTATATCGGTTTTTATAGCTGGCGATTAAAAACAAAACAGACAAAAAAAAAATCAACAGTCGATATTACGAAAGGAGAATGTTAAGGTGAAAAGAACGAGCGTCTGGATATACGTTCATTCATGTTGAATCTTTCCTTACGCGAGAGGATGATACCCGGAGGAGCGTGCGTTGACTCCGCGACGAACGAGTTAGCGTTTGGGTCCCCGGCGCGCTCGGGCACCCAAAGACGCGCGCGCTCGTAGAAAACGAGACTCGCTAGAAAGTTTTGTGAAAGTTTCCGAGCCAAGTGCAATCCAGGTTGAACCAGTTGGTCGGCGCTGGGTTTAGCTGCTGCGACTGCATCAGTGAGAGCGACAACACGAAGGTGGGGAGGGTTGCGGGGAGCCGGGGGGGGGGGGGGATAGTAGTAGAAAGGGTTGCGCAATAGAATGGGATTACATAGTATATTGGACGGCAAGCGTTGCATTTATCTGTCCGCTTGTGGTGATTATGAGCGCGTAACAGTCTATGCGACATTCTGCAACAGGCGTTCTAGCCGCGTTAATATTAGTTGCCGTACACTCTATTCGAGAATCGAAGTAATAAAATTTGCCCGAGCTTATTGAAATCCAAAGGAAATCACGTTTAATGTGACATACTTTTCGAGCTACGGTATTAACGACAAATTGATCTCGCAAATCTCTGCCAAAGAGTGTATTCAATGAAACGCATTCACTTTTCTTGAAGATTATCGAGGTCTACGATGATTTGAGCTATAAAATTAAGTAGCGTCGGTTCTGATAAACCATAAATTTTCCAATTTATTTTCATAATAGCGATAACTGTATACCAATTTTTACAATTTATTGTACTTCTTTTTTCAAACGTTACACAAAGCTCTGCTCACGAAAAATCTTTAGGTGTTTTTAATTTAAAAGATAAATTGGTATTTTGAGTGAAAAAGGGTTTATGTTACTTGAAAATTGGAAAAGCGAGAATGACAGAATGAAAAAATTGAGCTATAAAATTAAGTAGCGTGAGTTCTAATAAACCATAAGTTTTCTAATTTATTTTCATAAAAGCGATAACTGTATACCAATTTTTACAATTTATTGTACTTTTTTTTTCAAACGTTACAGAAAGCTCTGCTCACGAAGCATCTTTAGGAGTTTTTAATTTAAAAGGTAAATTGATATTTTCAATGGAAAATTGTTTATATTACTTGAAGATTGGAAAAGCGAGAAAGACAGACTGAAAAGTTGAGCTATAAAATTAAGTAGCGTCGGTTCTAATAAACCACGAATTTTCTAATTTATTTTCATAATAGCGATAACTGTATACCAATTTTTACAATTTATTGTACTTCTTTTTTCAAACGTTACACAAAGCTCTGCTCACGAAGCATCTTTAGGAGTTTTTAATTTAAAAGATAAATTGATATTTTCAATGATATATGGTTTATGTTACTTGAAAATTGGAAAAGCGAAAATGACAGAATGAAAAAATTGAGCTATAAAATTAAGTAGCGTCGGTTCTAATAAACCATAAATTTTCTAATTTATTTTCATAAAAGCGATAACTGTATACCAATTTTTACAATTTATTGTACTTTGTTTTTCAAACTCTACAGAAAGCTCTGCTTACGAAACATCTTTAGGAGTTTTTAATTTAAAAGGTAAATTGATATTTTCAATGAAAAATGCTTTATATTACTTGAAGATTGGAAAAGCGAGAACGACAGACTGAAAAATTGAGCTATAAAATTAAATAGCGTCGGTTCTAATAAACCACAAATTTTCTAATTTATTTTCATAGAAGCGATAACTGTATACCGATTTTTACAATTTATTGTACTTCTTTTTTCAAACGTTACACAAAGCTCTACTCACGAAAAATCTTTTGGTGTTTTTAATTTAAAAGATAAATTGGTATTTTCAGTGAAAAATGGTTTATGTTACTTGAAAATTGGAAAAGCGAGAAAGACAGACTGAAAAATTGAGCTATAAAATTAAGTAGCGTGAGTTCTAATAAACCATAAGTTTTCTAATTAATTTTCATAAAAGCGATAACTGTATACCAATTTTTACAATTTATTGTACTTTTTTTTTCAAACGTTACAGAAAGCTCTGCTCACGAAGCATCTTTAGGAGTTTTTAATTTAAAAGATAAATTGATATTTTCATTAAAAATGGTTTATATTACTTGAAGATTGGAAAAGCGAGGAAGACAGACTGAAAAAAATGAGCTATAAAATTAAGAAGCGTCGGTTCTAATAAACCACAAATTTTCTAATTTATTTTCATAGAAGCGATAACTGTATACCGATTTTTACAATTTATTGTACTTCTTTTTTCAAACGTTACACAAAGCTCTACTCACGAAAAATCTTTAGGTGTTTTTAATTTAAAAGATAAATTGGTATTTTCAGTGAAAAATGGTTTATGTTACTTGAAAATTGGAAAAGCGAGAAAGACAGACTGAAAAATTGAGCTATAAAATTAAGTAGCGTCGGTTCTAATAAACCACAAATTTTCTAATTTATTTTCATAGAAGCGATAACTGTATAACAATTTTTACAATTTATTGTACTTCTTTTTTCAAACGTTACACAAAGCTCTGCTCACGAAAAATCTTTAGGTGTTTTTAATTAAAAAGATAAATTGGTATTTTCAGTGAAAAATGGTTTATGTTACTTGAAAATTGGAAAAGCGAGAAAGACAGACTGAAAAATTGAGCTATAAAATTAAGTAGCTTCGGTTCTAATGAACCACAAATTTTCTAATTTATTTTCATAGAAGGGATAACTGTATACCAATTTTTACAATTTATTGTACTTCTTTTTTCAAACGTTACACAAAGCTCTGCTCACGAAACATCTTTGGTTTGTTTTTAATTTAAAAGGTAAATTGATATTTTCAATGAAAAATGGTTTATATTACTTGAAAATTGAAAAAGCGAGAATGACAGAATGAAAAATACGCCCTACAGCGGTTGTACAGTAACCCAATTTGTGAAAGAGGGGAAGCACACACAGTGATAGGGAAAAAGAGAGAGAGACTAGGAATGGGGGCGGGGGGTGGCGAGCGGATCATAAACACGAACGAGATGGCGGATCTGTGTCGAGGCTGACCGAGTTAAGGGTCGTGAAGCTCGGGAGCATTGGCCTCTCGCGAGTTGTGGGTTAAGCCGTGTTCGGGGGTTGAACTCCGCCGCGATAGTGGGGTATTCGGGTTCTGACGTCAAACCCGCTAAACGTGCGGGGGCCTCCTTCGGAGCACGTATATATATATAGTGGAAGAAATTCATGAAAAAGGGAGCATAAAAAAAAACCGGAGCGAGCGTACAGAAAAAGACATGAAATGACATCAGCCATATATAGTCCTCGGCTCATCAGGAAAGAGGACAAAGATTTAATTGTTACGATAAGAAGAAAAAAAAACGAAAATTCGTCCGTGATGAAGAAAAATTGTTTAATTTCACACGAAGATCATGAAATTTAATAAAAATTTGCTTAAACAATGAACCATGAAAGATAAAACGAGACAAATTATGAATGAAGTCAATTCCGCTTCAATTCTCTCGTAATAAGGACGACAAAAAAGAAATGGGAAAAACAATTTTATCGCGTCTATTTCACACTTCGAATTCAGCGCGATTGGCATTAAAAAATTAATATCTCCAATGATAAGAGCGAGTTTCGGATAAAAAATATTGGAATCATCAAACGGATGCTGCGAATGAATGGGATGACGTGTTTAAAAGAGAGTGGTGATCGATAAAATCGGATACTGCACGGTAATGACGCTTTGCATATAATTCTTCATATCAATTTATAAATATATACGTATAAATGCATAAAGATATTGGCGGAGAAGTTCGATCTCGCTCGTTCGCGCTCGAGGATCCTATACAATGTCTATAAGTCGCGAGAGCGGCGTGCACACACAGATCGTTGCGGATCGGCGAACGCGTCCTTCGAAGCCGGAATCAGAGTCGTGCAGGGATCGTTACTGCGCTGCTTTGGTTCATCGACATCTAACGAGGATAATCATTCTTTTTTTTTTTTTTACAGCACATAGTTATATAGATGGTAAAACGTCGAGGCTACGAATCGTTCGTATACTTTGTGCTCGATTCGACATACACGCTCTCGTGCGAACGAACTTTTCCATGTTAGAGTGGATACTTTACTTCTCTTTTTTTCCTCTCAATTTTTCATCATCATTGGTCAACGCGTTGCAATTCTCTCCAGTGCATAAAATATCGTTGATGTATATATATATATTAGGGCGATTTTTTTTTTCGACTATTTTTTTTCAGTCCCCACCCGAAATTTTGTTGGATATGTCGAAAAAGAAATTCCCTGAAAGTTACAGCCCTTGATATTAATTCTAAGTAGTCTCCCAAAGCGTGAGAAGATTTTCCATCTAAAATACACGTAAACCGAATTTTTTTTTTTTTTTTTTTCAAATTTCTATAACTCAGCCGCATTTTATGCTATCATATTGTTCTTGGTTTCGATTTACTCAGAATAAAACAGTCTAAAAAAGTTCCTTTTGCGGCGAAAGTGTAAATTGTACTGGTGAGTTGGTACGGGTCACTGAAGTTGATTTCTACCCAAAATGCTCGTTTTTTTGCTGTTATCTCCGAAACAATTTACTTTACGAAAAAAATGTAAATGAGAAATTTGTTGGATATTTAATTTCCTATAAAAAAGGTTCTATTGAACCAATTGCTTAGATTAATATTTCTTGAGATATTAAACTGTTTTTTTTATCGTTTTCATTATTTAATATTGAATACTTTATAAATTTTATACTACTCATAAGTTAAAGTTCGATATCTCAAGAAATATTAATCTAAGCAATTCGGTCGATAGGACCTTTTTTGTAGGAAATTAAATTTCCAACAAATTTTTCGTTTACATTTTTTTCGTAAAGTTAATTGTTTCGGAGATAACAGTAAAAAAACGAGAATTTTGGGTAAAAATCAACTTCAGTGACCCGTACCAACTCACCAGTACAATTTACACTTTCGCCGCAAAAGGCACTTTTTAAGATTGTTTTATTCTGAGTAAATCGAAACCAAGAACAATATGATAGCATAAAATGCGGCTGAATTATAGAAATTTGAAAAGAAAAAAATTCGATTTACGTGTATTTTAGATGGAAAATCTTCTCACGCTTTGGGAGAGTACTTAGAATTAATATTAAGGGCTGTAACTTTCAGGGAATTTCTTTTTCGACATATCCAACAAAATTTCGGGTGGGGACTGAAAAAGAAAATAGTCGAAAAAAAAATCGCCCTAACATATATACAGGGTGTCCCACGACTAGCATGTCAGACTGACACGAGGATTAGTTTGGCTATGGACCTATCAGAATAAACAAACATGACCTCAGTAAAAGTCTCATGGTTTTCGAGAAAAATGATCATTTTGAAAAAATCGTCCTTTTTAATTTTTCGGAAAATCGCCATTCTTGGTATCTCGCTGTTTTCGTTTGTGTTTCTGACCATTTTAGGATTTGAGGTGAATTTGGACTTTGATTTGCTTATGATTTGAACTTTCATAGCAATGGTAGTGGAATAACGAGTACTAGGTTGCAATTTTGCGAATAATAAAACAAAAAGACGATTTTTCTCGAAAACCATGAGACTTTTACTGAGGTCATATTTATTTATTCTGATAGGTCCGGAGCTAATCCAACTCCCGTGTCACTCTGACGGTACTAGTTTTGGGACGCCCTGTATATATTCAATGAGTATGCACGATTCGCATCAAATTTTACAATCTGTTATACATACACGTGTGTCTACGAGAACAAAAAATGTGTAGCACACACGCGATCGTGTAATTGAATCGCATAGCAATTCACACGTACATTATTAACACTATAGAACATGCCCGCAAACTGTTACTCTATAGTTCTATAGAAAGTAAAATAATACACAAGCGGGAAGATCGAGACGATATTTGTTTCGTGAAGAGGGAAATGTGAAAGTGCATCCAATTACGCGCTAGAATTCCTCGTCCCGAATGCCTCTCTCCCGTATAATCGGATTTAACGTCGCGAGATGGAGCATTGCCTTTATTGGATATCAACACACTTTTCTTTCAATGCGCTCTTTATGAGCCATCAATGTTGGCGCTTTACGCGACAATATACATGTAAATGCGCTTTTTCTTCGTAAACTTTTTTTTTCCTACAGCGAAAAGAAAATCATGATCGCAAGGGTCTCAGAATTTCGTTCATCATGACTGCATCAGCGATAGTGTAAAAAGAAAACTACGGAGATTTTAATCCGGACGTGAAATAAACTTTTTGTCATAACGGTAGAACGTCTTGTGTCTTTTGAACGGCAAACGAGAGCGTTAAAACCCGACGTTGTATTTTGAACGTTGAATGCGGCTCACTTTGACAAAGAATAAACCATTGTTCCGGAGTGATCCGGATGGGGGTTGAAACATTAACGAGATGATCGCGACAAAGAAATATTAAATTTCTTATTCTTCAGTGGATTCACTTGAAATTGAAAATTGTCAGGTATACACGAACGTTAACAGTGTATACGTGTCGTCGGTACGTAGAGTTTACGAGCGCAATCACGAGACTATACGAAGAATAAAGTGTAACATCCTCCATAGTGGTTTTACGAGGAGAACAAGGGAAATGTGACCAGGTGCATAACCCCCCTCGATTTTAAGCTATGACGCAAGCAATCCCGACACAACCAACGAACAAGCAGCCAGCAACGGCTTCCCCCACCACCTTAAAATCCGAGGTCGCTCCAGATACAGGTGACCTCGTAACTCCTCTCCACCCTACACCCCTCGTGCATCGTCGAAGTGTTTCCTATATTCGCGCCAAACTTTGACGGGAATACCGCAACGAGAGAGGGATAAAACGGTAATTATTCCCCGATATCCCGTCAACCTACTTATCTTCACATTGAAATTCGCCCAAATAGCTTACTGATTGATCGTCAATCAATTTGATGGAATATTTTTATTTTGAACATTTTCCTCCGACGGGTTTTCTCCTTGATGGGGTTTTTCCGTTTCGTTAAAGGAAAAAAGTCGTACCGGTTGAAAGAGACTCGAAAAATATATTTTATTATGTTATGGACGTGGCCGACAAGGGGAGAACAAAAAAAAATTGAAAGAGTTACTGGCGTTTGGATTCGTCTGTTGGACTCTGGCAAAATGTTTCTCCTAGCTCCCATATACTTTGTTCATTTACGGCTCGGTTTGTTAGGTCTGGTCAACTTTTTTTTTTTTCACATGTCTTTGCGTCGATGCTTAACGGTAAAAAATAAAAGTCCCCTTTTTTGTCGCGTTCGCGTTCAACTCGGACATGCCTTAGGTCTGGCTAAAAGGTTTGTCGTATTTTTTTTTTTCATCCAGTGTACGTACTGCACAGCAGAACAAGATTCAATTTCCGTATAGTAAGATATATATATATATGTATATATATAAAAGACCTGGTACGGTCACTTTTCAAGAATCATCAAAGACGCCCCTAACTGTACGTAAAAAGGTAAAAGGATGCGCTTGGCTCAGGTCACTCTCGTACATTGTGTCCAATAAAGAAGAAGGGTACGCGCAAAGTCGAGAAGTTAACCCTATGAGTCCCTTAACGGATTTAAAAAAAATAGCCGTCGAGTCAATTTTTTTTCACCGTTTTTCCATCGAATTCCTCGTTGAGACGAGTTTTTGACTACACTCAACCCCTACAACCCTATCGTAAAGGCGTAAATGCCCAAAGGATTAGACGAGACGAGTACAGTTTTTTTTTCTCCTCTTTACATTCTTTTACCCGGCGTCGCCGACGTTGGTACACTTTTTTCTTTCTCAACGAATGTAATATAAATATTACTGAGGGGTTAAGCCGGGCTTTACGGTTTTTCAGACACCGAGGGAAGAAAAAAAAACGGTAAAATATTTCACTGTTTTTGCTTCGTCTCCCTGCCCACATTCTTTTTCGCCAAAGAGGGGAAAAAACGTTCTGGCAATTTTAAAGTCAGTGGAACGTGTTCATAGGTTCGATGGAAAAAAAAAACAAACAAAACGTTAATGGCGAAGCTCAGGGTATTTTGGATTTATAACGCTCACGATGGTTAGAAAGGCTCTCTCTTTTTTAAGAAAAAGAAAGTAAGAAAAAAAATGGGTTGCCAGAAAAGTTTAAGTTTGAAGTGTAAAGCCCAGAATTCCATGTGGTTTATAATTTTTATTTGAAAAGCCATTTTTTTTGTCTTCGAGGAAAAATCATAAATTTCTCCAAGCCCAGTGGGGACAGAAAAAAATCGCAACTTCTTCAGGTCCAATATCCTGGAATGCGCGATGCCGTGACTGAAAATAACGTCGCGCTATAACTAGAATCTCACGTGTTAAAACTACGAGAATCGTCGCGACGAAAAGCTTATCTGAATGTTGATGTTGATTCGGTGCAATAATGGATTGTGCGATTTTCAGAATTACCTGAACGGTAACAACTTCGCGTGTGCAATGAGAAATCGTCGACTCTAAAGTTTTTGGTGACGAAATAAATACGATACGACGATATATATAAGAGCAAAGCGAATTCTTACACACACTCATAAAACGTAGGCGCGTTAGAGGCTGCTCCTAATCAGGGCGCGGAGAATGTGCGCGACAAGGGGGACGACGAAATAGTCATGGGGGACGAAACGGGTGAACGAGCGAGGCGCGGGAATAGAACGGAGATAGGAGCTAGAGAGAGAGAGAGAGAGTGAGAACGAAACGATGTGGATGGTTGAGGAGGGGATGATGAGGTCGCTCGCAGCTTGGCCGATGCGCGCGCCGAGGTCGCGAGTTCGTTGACCGACGAGGGTGCCATTCGCTCCTAACTAGGCCAGTTCACCCTCTCCGCGCGGGCAAACAAGGCAAATGGCGGGCTAGGGGCGAGGGGGCGGCCAGCAGCGTCAAGCTATTTCGTGGGTTATGCACCCTCCACCCTTCTCACGATTCGCTACAGTGGCTGAACTCACATTGCTATCGGACATTCACGAGAATCCTCACGTTCGAAATTGTCCCTCGAGAATACATCAGGCTAAAATAAGTTTCAGAGTTTCATCATTCGAGAAGAGACTTTTTCGGTGCTGGATTTCCTGACAAACAATAACATTAGAGAGCACTTTTTATTTATATCCCAGAACCGCGTGTCATTTTTCATACTCAGTAACGCGATGACGCTTTTGAATGTGACAACCACGCTTTAGGTAGTAGTCTGGTAACTCAAGCCGATTTTCATGTCTTTTTTGAAGGGCGTTTTTTTGTAGGAAAATAAAAATGAATCGTTTTTATTTACATATTTAAGATACAAAAAAAATTTGTTTGAAAAAATTTAATAGTTTATTATTATTATTATTGATCGAAGTTGGCACCTCGAAGTTGGCAGCCCGGGTCCTAACTGTTTTTCTACCGAACCGATTGCTTTCAAATCTTAACAGGCCACTCTACACACTTATAGTTCTCGTCGGAACTACCGAGAAATTTTTTCACCCCTAACTTTTTATTTTACAACCCCTTCTTTGCTAAAATAAAAGGACTTTTTTTTCCAAAGTCCGACACTTTGTTATTTATCCATGAAATTTAACTTCGGTAGTTCCGACCAGAATGACATGTCTATAGATTAAGAATTATCAAGAATTTTTTATTTCAGATAACATCAAGAGCCAAAATCACCGGGGCCACCCACACGCTTTTTTTTTCGAGGTACCAACTTCGATCAATAATAATAACAATAATAAACTATTAAATTTTTTCAAACAAATTTTTTTTTGTATCTTTAATATGTAAATAAAAACATCCTAAATATCCAAAACGATTCATTTTTATTTTCCTACAAAAAAACGCCCTCCAAAAAAGACATGAAAATCGGCTTAAGTTACTAGACTATTACCTCAATAAAAGCGCTTTGAATCTATGATAGGATTTCGAATGAGGGCTTATAAGAGCTTCTTGAAACGGTTGATCTGTCAGTACCGTGGAGCTCGACGAATGTAATTCGTATATAGCATTGGATAAAGCGATAGAGAAGAGAATTACTGGGGACCGAGAGAGGAACGGCATATCGAGCTACCGAACTGGGTGCATGATTACCAGAAGAGCTAAAGGGTCAAACCAATATGACATTACAGTGGAGTTCGGCGGGTGAAAATCAAAGAGCGAGAGAGAGAGGATTGTGGCACAGATATAATTCCTGACTCAGAGGGCGACAGGTTGAAATGGTACCTATACTTACCACTCGGCTGGTAAGGGTGGGACATATACCGGGGGGCTCTCTTCTCGTTCGTTCACTGGGTCAGAGGTCGTTGACCCAGCAGCCATCGGATTCCCTTGCACACCCCCAATCCTCCCCCTCAAAATCGGTTCAATATAATGCTGCTCTCCATAAAGACGAGATTACTTCATGATGAATCTATATACGAGTGAAGAGGAAACGGCAAAACGGTTTGTTACTTTTTTTTTTTCACTTCACAATATGTAACTCGTTTACTACCTCTGTGCTTCATTTTTTAATCTGAATAACCCCGTTATATTGCTCTGCTTGGAACAAAAAATAGGGACACTCTTTCGTATTCGCGAGTCTCTAAAGAGAATCCCCTCTGTGATCCGCAATATCGAACAAACAGACGAATCGTGGTATGGCAAACTTTTTTTTTGTTTCCGAGCCATTGAATGTGGCGCACTCTGATGCGGCTGTTGACTATTAACGGGGTCTCACAAAGAGCCAGAATTCTCTTTCCCTCTCTCTCTCTCTCTCTCTCTCTCTCTCTCTCTCTGTTTGCTATATGTACTTTTATTGAAATTGTTATCATGATCGGAGTGTAACGATTGTTGCATACATTTTCAAATATTGCTATACTGGGTCATTGAATTTGTTATCCTCGTCGCGCTACTGGAGATGAACCAACATTGAAAACAACATATTCATCGTGAAGAGAGAAAGAGTTTCTCGAATGGACGATATGTTCGATAATCGTTTATATATCTTGTGCGCGAGGTGAGTCCGAAAACGAAAGTCACAGGCGAGAGTGAAAGAAAGAAATCGCTGCGTGAAGATGAAAAGGCATGGATAAATAATGGAACAAGAGAGATTAATCATCTTCATACACACAAACAAACACGTGCGAATGGAGATGATGAACCGAGAAGACCGAGAGCTAACTTCATACTTAACGTTACGTTGGGCCAAAAGATGTGTATTATATCTATATTATATACCATACGCAAGATCATTCCTCTCTCCCTCTCTCGTCGTTTCTTTCCCTTTCACCGGCATCTCGGCTAACCGCCTTCCGCACGACAACGACGTTATATGCCACCTCTACCACCGCCGCCACCGACGCCGGCGAACCAGAGTCTCACGAGACGACTCTCACTTTCTTCTCGTTGAACCGTGACTTGGCGGCGGGTTCCCGATAGAAGAAAGTGACTCGTGAGAAAGTGAACGATCAAGGTTTGAAAAAAAATAAACAGAAAATTGGCACGGCCACGACTAACGATATACGAGCAATCGACAACTGTGCACATAGCCCGAGCATCGTGATAAACAACGTGAATTCACGAGCAAATAGCTTTTGAGGGAATGGGGATTGATCGAAAAGTATGCGGCAACAGTAAAAGAAAAAAAAAAAAAAACCGAACTTCTAATCGGACGCACGAGATTGTTAATCTTCGTTACAGCGTGTCTGTGTCTATCCGGGGTAATTCCTGACGGGCGATTAATTTTTTTTCTTTTCTTTTTCGCCACTTTGACGCAAATAAAATGCGACTGGAGCGAATTAACGCGTCGAGCTCTACCGGTCTTTATACACCTGATAAGGCTACCAACCTCAAGCGATAAGAGCAAACGACACGTTTCGAGGTTGTTCACCTTGACGCGCTTCATTGCGCGATCTATAGACACACGAATTCAGCAATGATCACACAAGCGATTGGGGAAAGAGGAGGAGTGTACGAAAAGCGTTTTATATACGATAGTCAATCCCCTTATCGCGGGGCTTTGCGCTTGAGCTTGGGAGAAGAGAAATCACCAAAATAAAACCATGAGATTTATCGTGAGAGGGAGTTGCTCGACGGGAGATGGAGGGTGTGTTTGACGCAAAATAATCCTGATAAATCGAGGGAGATTTTAGAAAACCGTAATGTGCTTATGACAGAAACGAGAGAGTGTCGACGATAGCCAGGTTGTCGATTGTACGCGCGTGGGACATCGAGAGAGCTGCGCCGAGAGTCAACGTTCCTCCGCGGATCGCGTCACGATGGGGGCGAGATGAGAACGAGAGGAAGCGCGGGAAGGGAAGAGAGAAAGAGAGTACGAGCGACGAGAGGGAACGCGAGAGCGAGTGAGCTAGACGATAGAGTCGAGAGAAGGCTAGAGGCTAGATACTCTCTCAATCGAGGTCATCGGAGACCGGGAGGAGGCCAGGCCATTGCCCGCGCTTTGGTTTTCAGGTTAGCCAGTCGTCGGCGTAAGCGTCAGCGCCACGCAATTAGAAAATATCCGAGAAGAGGTCCTGGGTGGAGTGGGAAGAGTAAGGGGGGGGGGGGGGGGGGAGGGTTAGTAAGGAGTTAAGAGAGGGACAAAATATTTCGACACGATGAGAGCAATGTAACAGCGGACAACTCCTTCGACATATAATCTACCAATATGTATCACACCGGGGACTACGATATTCTCTACTGACGTAACGAACTTTATGTTTAGCCGATAATAAAAATACATAAGTACTCCGTGCCGATATCTCTGCGTCGTGTTCCGGGGAAATCTGTATACTTCCAGTCTGTCCAATCCAAAATTATTATTCGAAAATTATTTGTTTCACGAGTTACGGAAGTGAGCGCAGAAAAAAAATGATCAATTCTTGCACGATAATATCATCGTGGGAGCGTAAAGAAAGTCAAAGTATAGAAACCAACATTTAGAAAGAAAACCCTTCCAGAGATATATTCCGATTTGGACGGGATTAGAGATCGGGTAAGGGTGAAAGGGGTGTAATAAGACCGTGCAAGAAGGTGACTCCGATGATGGGTCGTAAAGGGATTATAACGAAAGGTATTTCCCCACCGCCCCTTAGTTTAAAAGCAATTCCCTCTTTCCCCGAGTATTTCTCTTTTTAATCCCGGTTCTTTAAGAAACCCACCATAAAAGGAGCCTCCAATCACCGTCAATACTCTCCAATATGTACAGTAAATAAAATAAAAATACAAAAAAAGAACCAAAGCATTGTCGGGAGGTGGGTGACGCAAAAAATGTTACGACCGCGAAATAGTTGGATGGAAATTGTTGGGAAAAAAAAAAATAGTAAAGCGAGGCGAAATATGATCGTGGCGCAGCGCGAGGGGTATTCACAATCGGTGTGGCAGGTCAGTGCACCGAGCGAGAGTGCGTTGCGCTGTTATCAGCGATGCACAAGTTTTTTTTTTCATTCGAATGCCACGCGGCGCCTGATTGAAAGTACAGCGAGCGGTGAAAGCATCGGCGCTCTACGTGTTTGCCGGTGTAACCGTGTGCACGGTGCGCTAACCAGAGGAGCGGCGTTTCGGACGAAAGAAGGATGGAAAGGAACGCAACAAAAAAAAAAAAGAGAGAGTAATCGAGAGTGATCGAGCGAGAAAGAGAGATTACGGTCCAGTGGCACGAGGCACATTGATGTATATACTTTCACCGCTGTGTTGCGGGAGGAATCTCTGGCTCTCGCTCTCCCGCGTTCGGTACACTCTCTCGTCAATTTCACTGTCCCTTTTCTCGCTCAATCCCCTCTACATTTTCGTTACGTAATTTCGGATGGACTCTACGGCAATGTAAAGTCTCGCGTATATCACCGAGAAGCCCGCAAAAAGTCCTTCGAAAAGAGAGCAAAATAAAGAGGTTCTCGTCTCTCGGTTCGTCAATAATCTATATCGCAAATAGCCAATTCTGGGCTTAGTCTCGACAAAAATGTTTCGCGCAATTTAGCAAATTAGTGCGTAAGAGGGCGACAATACGCATGCCCGTCCAATGTGTCGTACGTAAATCCACATGCGCCTAACGACGAGAGTTACAACGTGAGCCTAAGCAAAACGGCACTAACACATCATCGCAGTCTCTCATGTACACGGGAGATATGGTTTCTCTCCGTAACACATGTACGCGTTCTATAACGAACGCACACTCGTTCGCTACAATCGCTCGATGTAAGTGCACGGTGACCTTCGCTGTTAGAACATGGGCGGTTGGCGGGGGGGGATTTATTCGCGAGTATAGGAGTGTAAAACGAATATAGTCGGCGATGGTTGGTGGTGGTGGTTGGTGCGAGAGATATATATACATTGCGAGCTATCTCTAGCGAGTGCGCGAGAGAACGAGAGCCTTCCGACCATTGGTCTCGGCGATGTGTGAGGAGAGCACAAGGAGGGAAAGTCCCAGTTCGAGTTTGTTGAACCGGGCCGTCGGCGATTGGCCAGTAGTCGGAGCTCACGGAGAGTTCAGGCGATCTTCTTGCATTGGTGGTGCGCCTATACACTGCTACCGTACGTGTGTAACTGTGTATATATCAATTGTTAACAAGCAAACGGGCATAATGCGGCGTGACATTGCGCCGTTAAACCTCGCGCTTCGGCGCCCTTTTGTCTGTTTCAACGTTACCATTGGGACAGCGAGCCGAGGCAACAAGAGCGTAGAGCGGGTTACGGTGCTGGAGGGGGGGCTCTCGGTTAATTTCATCTTGCCCCAGTTACGGGTCGGGCAGGGTGAACGAACTAGCCTCGCGCCAAGGCCCCGTCGACCCACTTTCCTGTGTGAGCTCTCTCGCTCTCCCCTACTACAAGCTACTACCACTACTGCCTCCTTGCCTACCGATGCTCGTGGTCCGTTCGTGTGTCGTCCGTGTGTATGCATGCTTCAACACCAACGACAAACACTCGGGACCAATGAGACAAAGAGCAAGAGAGATAGAGTACAAGAGGTTACACAGACACGGGGAAACGCGAGAACTGGATGAAACGAGACGGAGAGAGAGCAAGAGAATTGCAATACTGTCCGTGTGGAACGTTTGGAAAAGAGGTGGGAAAAAGTGTGGATGCCAGTGGGGGGGTTCGTTTCTCAAGTGTGTATGTCACTCCCCACCAACTATCCACGCACGTCAACATACACACGTACGAGCACAATGCTAAGGTATTAACGATGTATGAAAGAGACAGAATGAACGATAAGCGTGTAGTGTGTATAACAGGAATCGTGTCTCTGTGTTCATGCGTGTAGAGCCAAAGAGTGTGAGGACTAGGAGAACGTTCGCTCGCGCTCGTACTACCGCTTATCTAGGCTAGAAACGACAGACCGCGAGCGAAAAGCCGCACGTTGCGGCGCTGAGTGCCGAGAGGGTGACCGGAGGACGGAGGAAGCGGTATGGTTGGCGGGAGAAGGGGGGAGTAAACGGCGATGACGACGATCTGAGAGGGGCAGAGGAAAAAAATTGCCAGGCTCTGAGTGGAAGGCCGCCGAGGGGCAACGAACTAGCCTCCTCCCGGGCCCCACGACCTACATTCCGCCGCTGGAAAGTGAAACTGCCGCCTCCGCGTATAAACGGCGCGCCCGACCCGCGAGACTATAACGCACACACGCTCAACGGTACACTGTTGTACCCCCTATGCCATCGACTACATTTTCATCAACGGGAACCCTGCATTTAATGACGAATATCGTACGTACAAAGGGGACTGTTATTCAACGGCGCCTTGTTATCCATATCGTTTAGACAACGTATGCGGAATTTGGCAAATTTTTTTTATTTATTGTTTTTTCACGATCATCTGGTCCACTCTTCGTCGTCTCGTTCGGGCAAACCTTTCGCACCGTCGGGCTAATGAGAAAATTATTAATTGACTGGTCGTTTTTGTTTTTTTTTTTCGTGTTTACTTTTCGTTGCGTCGCTTACCAGCTAATACGCGACCTAGTAGATTCTCACTGTCCTGCGGTGGATAGGCCGTCGTTGATCCTCGATGATAAGCTCCCGACGATGATTCCTTCTCGTTATCAAGAGGATCCGGCGCCGGTGACAGGATGTCACCTGTCGGTTGCTCCTCGGCGCTGCCGCGCGGCTTGAACTCCTGCACGGTCATCGCTTGTACACACCAATCTTCTACCCGTCTGTCTATCATACCACTGTACACTGGACCGCGAACTCTCTCTCTATCTCTCTCTCTCTCTTTAGATATATCTATCCGTCTACCTGTCTCTCGATTTGCCTCTGTGTCAACGTTAGTACGGAAACAGGGCGTCACACGTGATCGAAACTTTGTGACAAACGTTGGATCGTTCAAAATTTCGCCGGTATTATTAGGCTTCAAACAATATTTAATTATATCGTTCAATGTTTATATTGTATATCGCGATCAGCTGGTTACTCACTAACACCGTTCGCACCTGTGTTCCAACGATTAAACACCCGATAATGGGCATAACCAAACATTTATCCAAATCACACTCGTTTCATTATCATTTTCTTCCTCTTCTTTTTCTCTGTTTACCGTAGTTACGAAGTTTACGTGACGATTTTGTTTATTTAATTAACGTTTTTTTCAACAATTACTCTTTGCGACGGAAAATTCTCGTCATAATTTACGTCCTCCACCGAATGATAAACAATTGTCCTTATGGGCCACACGTGCCACGGACGGTAACACCTCGAGATCCAGCGTTACAACGAACAATAACTGTCAGTTTTTCTGTTTTTTTTTTTCTTCAATTAACCGCTCTCTATCGTTTTCCTGTCTACCGAAGTATCCTCGAGGATACGAGATTATGTCACTTTATTCCACGCACTCGAGGCACACTATCGGTCAATGTCTGCAAGTGTTTACGTGTGTGTGTGTGTGCGTATTTTTTTTTTGTCTGTCCGACACCGCGATCAACCGGTTCCACGATCAATCACCAAGCTTTATCAATCGCGATTCGACAAAATTCTCGTACGCGATAAACATGAGCTGAGAGGAGGCGTTAATTTGTCGGCACGAGTTACTCGAGACCGCGTGGTCCAGCTTGGCGAAGAAAGAGCGTGGTTAGTGGTTGTGTATGGCGTGCAGTGCGGTGCGCGAGTGAGTTTGCCGCGTCTCGGTATATCGCGAGTTTTGCGCGCTTGCGCCGTTTCGCGGAGCCTACCGCCGTTCCGCTCTCTCTCTCTCTCTCTCTCTCGCTCTCTCTCTCGCGATTGCTTGATGAACGTGTCGCGTGCACCCAGGGCCCCGTTCCTCTTCTTTCTTTTTTCCTTCATTGTATGTATTTTACACTTCCAGGACTCTGGTGGCCATAATGCCCCAGCGTAGGAAACATTTTGATATTTCGTTATAGGCAGAACAAAATTACTAATTAAAGGGGTAACGTTGTTTTTTTTCATGGGATTTAGCAATACTTATGGAATTTAGGGGCCTGAGGAAGAAAGTTTAATCGAAATGCTCTTAAAACATTGATTCACGTTCGCAGCGTGATGTTCCGGAGGGTTGTTGATCTCTTTTCCAGATTCTGGTCTTTGTTACAGCCATTAACCGGTTGCTCGTGTCAAAACGAATGTATGCGCGATAGTGAATGAGTTATAACGGTCATATCAACGACAAGAGACGAATAAGACGGTCGACCACGACGTCGGAGTTGGGTGTCGTTGCGTCCGCCAATTGGCACGGTTGACCCGTCATTAGGATCAAGGATTCTGGTCTCCACGAAGCTCCGCCGCACTCTCTACCGTTCAGTTGGACATTATATACCGCGCACGGCCTAGGTCTTTGTTTTATATTGCTATACAGAACACAACAAAGCATCGAGTCCCTCTCGTTTACTATGTTATATATGCCCTTGCAAAAAACTTCTATCTCAAACGTTCCGTAATAATACTAGATAAAAATGTAAACTGTACAGGGTCTCCACTTGTGTTGCTCGTCCGCCAAACTCTGATGGTCAGCCTTGTGTCAAAATGTCGTCAAACGTATATCTGATAACTATTTAACTACTATTAAACTGCGGTCGGAGGTTTAGCGTAAGAGACACAGGGACTTTACGAGACACTGAGAGCTAAAATTGTAACTTGAGGATAGACGGTAAAGAAAAAGCAGAAAAAAAAGACGTCAAAATCGCACAGGGACTTGTCTATTTGCGGGAAGATCTTTGATGATTTCGCAAAATCAGGCTAAAAGTTTTCACGTAACCTGATTTGTATTGTTCATATAAACTTTATCGAAGATCCACTCGATGGAGAGATGCTATATAGTGAAGTTACCGTCTTGATTTTATCAATAATCCGGAAATCATCAATCTTCTCGTTTGATTTCAATCTTCGGGAAGATTTAACTCTCTGCGAGATTAGTTCTCAGGATCTTACTTCAATTGGATCTTTGATATAACGATTACCGGTTTTAAGTGTAAAATTTATTGACAATAAACTCGTCATTGATTCATTAAGAATCGAGTTCACATTCTCCCGGACACGCTTGATACGTCTCTGAACAAGCGTCACCAGTGAACAACAACAACCGTATGCGGAATATATGTATATCGAGTGTCAACGTTTCGCGACTACCTTATTCTAGCTCCTGTGTTGCGTACACGACGAGCGTTACGACGATCGAAATTTCCCTTTCAATCGTTGAAATCTCAACGGAAAAATTCCAATAATTCACATTTGTAAGTCGTCGAAGATGAAATTGTTAAGGTAGTAGTCTGGCAACTTAAGCCGATTTTCATGTCTTTTTTGGAGGGCGTTTTTTTGTAGGAAAATAAAAATGAATCTTTTTGGATATTTAGGATGTTTTTATTTACATATTAAAGATACAAAAAAACATTTTTTTGAAAAAATTTAATAGTTTATTATTATTATTATTATTGATCGAAGTTGGCGCCTCGAAAAAAAAGTGCGTGGGTGGCCCTGGTGATTTTGGCTCTTGATGTTATCTGAGATCAAAAATTCTTGATAATTCTTAATCTATAGACATGTCATTCTGGTCGGAACTACTGAAGTTAAATTTCATGGATAAATAACAAAATGGCGGACTTTGGAAAAAAAAGTTTTTTTTTCCAAAGTTCCGACCAGAATGACATGTCTATAGATCAAGAATTATCAAGAATTTTCGATTTTAGATAACATCAATAATAATAATAATAATAAACTATTAAATTTTTCCAAACAAAATTTTTTTTGTATCTTTGATATGTAAATAAAAACATCCTAAATATCCAAAACGATTCATTTTTATTTTCGTACAAAAAAACGCCCGCCAAAAAAGACATGAAAATCGGCTTAAGTTACCAGACTTAAGCATACATTTTGACTGTCGAGTCATGGGACCCGAGTATGGCGGAAGTTATCGCGAAAACGCCCAAGTTTACACCCTCTCTTCAACGCTAATTTATTAGTGTACAGAGTATTCAAAGGGTTAATCCCTCCAAAGGGTTAAGACCCTTGTTTAATGTTCTTCCAGAAACAACAGATTTTAGCAATTTTTTGGAATGAGCTGAGACAACCATAGAGCGAACGGTTTCTGAAAGCCTCAAGGTTCGGTAGGCCGAAATCGCGGCTCTCCAGTACTTCATTGAACTTTCACAGAGTGGGCATAATTGATTCATTTCATTCTGTGGGATCTAAATTTCCACTCGGACGGGTATGTAAAACGATATGTCGAAATGCTCGATGGAAAGCACACGAGTGTCGTGTGCGGATGCGAATGTCACGTGTCGCAGGTGAAAACGAAGGTGAACATCTACGAACAGCGCGTAGAGATATACTTGTATATATGGCGGGAGACTAGTCACTAGTAAACCTGAAACAGCGATAGAGTGGGAGGTGTTAGAGACTGACGCGCGTCTGGGACTAACGGTAGAAAGAGGGCCTATCCCAACAACTACATGCGCGAGTGTAGACGAAAAAAAAAAAAAAAAAAACTGGCTAACGTAACACAAGGTGGAAATCTATCATGACGAGTGTACGGTGCCTTTTATACAGGTCTGTTCGTCTCTATCAATTTTTCTATCAATCGCTCTATCCATCCTTCTCTCCTTTTTTTTCTCTCTCGATACGATCTTGCATTATAAACGATTCAACATGGTAAGCTGGACCAATCAGACCTATAATTTTTATCAGTGTTCTTCCTCCTCTTTCTCGTTATCCCATCGAAATTTTCCGACTCCCTTTTCAGCCAACGCCAACAACCATTTCATCAAACTCCTTACCTTTTTCATTCTTGCACACTCCGACACGTCCGTGATACTGATCCTTTGTTTAGATGACGTGGAAAATCAACTTAACTTCACAAATGGCCAAACCACTTTCGCGGAGCTTATCATTTCGAGAAAAAGGAAGCCATCAGACTTCAGTTAATTGTGCAGAACCTAATTTTCTTTTGTCCTGAATGTTAATCAGCTCTGAGAATAGTTTGGCCAACAAGTTCGGCTATCTCTCGCACGCTTAAGGGGCGAAATAGGGTTAGACGGTTCAAAAAATCGATTTTTTTTTTATTTCATAAATTGTTAGTAAAACTATTGAAAAATATGTTCCCAAAATTTTAGTTTTCAACCAATCGTTTTGAAAATTGGCAGTTACCTTCTTCATAGTATTGCGCTCTATATGAACCTAAAATCGGAATATTATCATTATTTTTAATAATTTTTTTTTGCAAATGAATTTGAAAAAAATGGCAAAAAATCATGCTTTTTTGTTTTGACTCCTGTAAAAAATTCAATTTTCTATTTTTTTATAGCATTTAGGTTCATATAGAAGAGAGACATATAATAAAAGTAAATTCCAACCTCGTTTGATTTCAGATGAAAATTGCGGCTTCCAGAATGTACGCAAAATGCTGAGTCTGATTGTGACCTGCAATATGGGGTCGCTAATATCCCCGGTGTTTTTCAAGAAAATTCTTCAACAATTTTATAGTATATACTTAAATATACGTATAAAATATTCTCAAAGTTTCAATAAATTTATTCATTTTTTATACTGTAAAAAAATTCATGAAAATCATTGAGAAAACGCTGTCTCAACCCTCTTTCCCCCCTTAAGTGTGACACGCGGGATAAACTATGGGATAAATGACAAAGATATAGATGCAAAGATTAAGATATTAACGGTGTTTCCACTTTCGTGTAATTAAGCTTTTCATAACATTTCTATGAAATTTTTCACGCGAAAAGCATCGCGTGCACGAGACACCTGTTACCGATCAGCGCCACTGTCACCGGCGTCGCGTCTTTAAGAACCGTAAAATATCGATTGTAGGATTGCAAGAGGGTGATTTGAACCCTTATATCTATGACACAAGCATTCCTCTAATTTGTAAAAGGCGATTCACTATGACCGGATATATTTTATCTGAAAATCTGTCGCAATACATCGATAGATGTTTCTACTTCTGGCAATAAAAACTAGTTGTTTTTTAATACTGCACGTTTTTCTATTCCGGCAATTGTCAAGTCCTACGATTCCTTACCGCAGTATGAAAAAATGTCATTCTGGACAGGACAGGAGATTTGGCAGGTAAGCGAACGATTTACGATTGAGTAGCGCGCGGTCAATGAGCTGTGGGTTGACTTTTATGACCTGCGGTTTTCACACTCGAAGCTTGAACTTCGATCTCGCTTTCGTCATAAATTACCGGACAACAACCTGATGCATTATTTCGCTACAAGTATATATGCAACGTAATTTTTCGTGTACAGTTAAAAGTTGTACTACCGTTACGAGAGTGCGTTGAGAGCAAAAGGAGTTAAGAGTCGAGACGACGTGGCTCATAAATTATTTCACAGAGGGACGTCGACACAACGTACTCGTACATTGACAAAAACGACTCGTCCGTTAACGGACTGAATCGTTCTGTGTCTACTAACCTGCTATTCTGCTGCCTCTGCTGTTCGGTATAACGAAGAATTGTTCACGGTAGGAAAAATTCGTGGGAGTCAACGCCGATGAAAAAAAATTGAATTGTTCGTTGCGAGTCGTCGACAGGACAAAAGTCAATTCGCGACGTACATGTTAGTCTTATGATAAAAGCGGGTGTACTGAAATGTAGGAGAAAAAAAAATCGTCGAACAAACGAGAGCTCGCAAAAGTCTCGCGCCGCTGTCGTAGTCGTGTGTCCAGACGAAGGACGCTTGTCTGATTGGCCGAAATCGAGGTTTTCAAAACACGCGAAAACACAAACTCTCCGGTTTGTTCAGCGGCAACCTACAGTTCCGAGATGTCGTGCTTGTATGTATAATCGAATGATTGTATAAATAAAATCGCATTAATGCGATTATCCGTGGCCTTCGTCAACGTATACGAGTACACGAATGTAATATTCATTTGTATATATATACAAATATATATACACACATATATATATATAATATATATCTGGATATTCACGAAGAAAAGCGTCGAACTTGCTGACACCGCTTTTCGCCGCGTCAGCACGCGTAAGAAATGGTTATCGAAAGATTGTATATATACAAAGGCATTTGCGACATCTCGTCGATGTGTGCCAGTGTGCCATCAGATTGGATACTGGGATGGGTGACCGCGTAGCCGAGCATTTGTTTGCGCACTAGCTCTTAAGTGGGAGGCATTTTTTTCCCGAGTTTCTGATGACAATATAATCGAAATCTAGTGAAATGTAGCTGTTTGTGTCAGCCAGGTTTCCGGCAGTTTCCCTGTGCCCTAGTCCAAAACCGATACACGGTACTGCATTAGGAAAGAACTGGTTGCTCTTTCCTAATGCTGCGAACTATGACTGCAAACAACAGTCTGAAGGAGTGTCGATGAAATCGAATAGAAATGGGAAC
This sequence comes from Oxytorus armatus, assembly GCA_958009045.1. Taxonomy (NCBI): domain Eukaryota; kingdom Metazoa; phylum Arthropoda; class Insecta; order Hymenoptera; family Ichneumonidae; genus Oxytorus; species Oxytorus armatus. Next base: position 6,621,465 of record OY253751.1, on the reverse strand, counting down.
AAAGAGGAAGGAAAAACCTGAAGAAGTTTTTACGTAAGGGTAGGAACAACGGGAGGATTGAAACAAGAGAGTTTTACATTCCTCACATTCCTGAAGAGTCTATGAGGGATGTGAAAATCTGAAAAGGTTTTTACGTTCCTTCCCCAACGTTACGTTAGACGTTACGACATGGGTACGCTAATGAAAATATACTTTGTCATTTCTGATTAGAAACAATTGATCGTTACAGGAATCTTCATTTTTTTAATATTCTAATATCCTTTGAGTCCGTAAATATCTGTGCTTAATCTGTATCGCAGACGGCTCGCTGTTTCGTGGCGTCGTCGTTTGCGTACCAACGAAATTGTACAAAACCAAGTCAAATGCAACCGCGGCTGCCACCCGGATTTTCTGGTTATCCACCGGTGGGATTTATTGGTCAGTCTACAGAGAGAATCTTATATATATATATATCTATCGTACAGCTGGTCATTGCGCTCTAGTCTCTCGACATATGTCTGGCTATTCGCGTTCCGGGAGCCCGGCCGAGAATGCGTGGGTCGACATGTACTAACTTATCGATATTTCACTCGTTACATTTGTATCGTTCATTGGCGTTAATCGAACATTGCCAGAAAGCCTCGGGAATCGTAAAGACAGGTTTTTCGAGAAAAAGTGCAAAGCTAACTTGCAAGCATGATATTCATGGGTAGGTAATTGTAAATTTATTTGACACCTACATTTTTCGTTAAATATAACGTCATTATATTAGGACCTACAGTTTTACCGGAGCGCGAGCTTTCTTTGCACACTGATTTCAACTTTTAAATAGATCGTCCGACCTGTAAAATAAGTATGTATATATACTTCTGTAAAATCGGTCGTTGAACTCACCGCCGTCCGAATTAGAAACGTCTATTTAAATCTTCTCTGCAACACACTGCCGCTAGGCCACTATCCCTCGCCGCGGTTGCTATCTCGCGACTTCTATTTGTTACGTGCGCCGCATATATTACGTGCGCCACTAAAAGTGTCGGACGGCGCCTATCACCCAATACCCCCAAAAGTCGAATGGGTTAAATTGTTTCTCGCCATCTTTCACTTCTTATCTTATTATATTCAATAAACATATCGTAGATTGAATCTCTTGCGCGCTTGTACACGTTCTCCGCTCGTACTTCCGGGATATTTTTTATTATCAGTCTTCGATACCACCGCTACTTTTGTTATCGGTTAATACATCAAGGTATAAGTAATTCCGACGATTTCTCGTCTCGCTGCTCCGCACTGTTTCGGAATTTTCCAATTTACCCTCCGGGCCACTGGGTGAAGGATTATATCGCAATGTTATCGTTACACGTGAAACTCTAGGTACCGAGTAATAACGTGTCTGTGTGTGTGTCTGTATCGCGCAATTCCCCTTGTACAACGATCGGTCAAAAATTCATTCTATATCCCCAGCTGGTGGGCAGGCCACAGATGTTGCAAAATTCTCGGCAAATAGACCCACGCGAGAGAGTTTTGCACCGCGAGATATTTATGTACGTATCTATATATTATGTCAATTATACAGGGTGAGGCACTAACTGTTGCCACGTAGAATAACTCCGAAGGTACGATAGTGGTAGAAAATTTTTTGAAACACAAGTTGCATGGGACAACGGGGGCTATCATATGGCGTTAGTTTTTTGTTGCTAGGTGGAGTCGCATCGGAGATTTCAAGGTCAGCTTTGTTTTTTTTAGATAGAATGGTATGTTTTGGTACTTATTTTCTGATATGGGCTATCGAGACAAATCCAATGATATTAAAAAAAAAAATTTTTGTTTTTTTTGTTAAGAAAATTTTTTGTTATAAAAAAAATTGCGAAATTTGCGTGCAAAATTTGACCGTGTATTTACACGGTAGATTGTAGGTTTGATGAAAACGCCGTATTTAGTAAATATTTACTAAACCTACAATGTACCGTGTAAATACACGGTCAAACTTTAAACGATATGCGAGAGAGAAAAAAAAATTTTTTAAACAAAAAAAAATTTTTTTTAATTAAAAAAAACATCATTGGATTCGTCTCGATAACCGCTACCAGAAAATGAGTACCAAAACATAGCATTCTGTCTAAAAAAAACAATGTTGAGCTTGAAATCTCCGATGTGACTCCACCTAGCAACAAAAAAACTAACGCCATATGATAGCCCCCGTTGTCCCATGCAACTTTTGTTTCAAAAAATTTTCTACTACTGTATATGTATATACGAGGTCTGTTCAAAAAGTATCGCGAATTTTGAATTTCCCCGGGCTACGTATATTCGATTTTCGATTTTTTTGTGGCGTTAGATTGGTACTCGTGTCCCTCACTTATGCTGAAAAAATCGGCCATTTTCAATGTTTAGTTAATTGTTGATAGCTGTTTTGGTTAGACGTGTTTTGGCTTGTCTTCGATTTTTGCCTATTCCAAAAAAGGGCTCAAAGAATCTGTATCCAATTTTGTGTGAAAGACGAAATTAAGTGCGCGGACGTATTCCGAATGTTGACTGTGGCATATGGTGAAGCTACCTTGGACCAAAGCAACGTTTATCGGTGGTACAAAATGTTCTCAGAGGGCCGAGAAGATGCGAACAACGAAATGAGTTCCGGACGCCCGAGCACATCAACAACAGACGAAAACATTGATGAAGTGAAGAAAATAATATTGGCCAATCGTCGAATCACCGTTAGAGAAGTTGCCGAGGAACTAAACATATCGATTCGCTCATGCTATTCGATTTTTACCAATGATTTGGGCATGAGACGGGTCGCCGCGAAATTCGTGCCAAAATTGCTAAATTTCGAAGAAAAACAGTGTCGCGTTAACATTGCTAAGGAGCTGTTGGACTCGGTCCGCGACGACCCAAATTTGCTCCAGAGGCTCATAACTGGTGACGAATCATGGGTTTATGGTTATTACGTGGAAACCAAAGCTCAATCATCGCCATGGAAGCTGCTTTTTTGGAATAGGCAAAAATCGAAGACAAGCCAAAACCCGTCTAACCAAAACAGCTGTCAACGATTAATTAAACATTCGAAATGGCCAATTTTTTCAGCATAAGTGAGGGACACGAGTACCAACCTAACGCCACAAAAAATAGAAAATCGAATATACGTAGCCCGCGGAAATTCAAAATTCGCGATACTTTTTCAACAGACCTCGTATGTATACATAGTTCTTGGGGAAATATAGTTAGTTCCTTGACTAGTCTGTGGTCCTCTAACGCCGAGCGTCACTACCATTACTACACGTATGGGGTTATAATACAAGCGAGCGGTAAATATGCTCGCGTCTATCGGTAGGACACCTCGTACCGCCATTGTCTCTCAGCTTCGCCTAACATATTCGTCTCACATGGGAACTCGTCGGAATGCAATAAAAAAAGGTTTTTTTTTTCATTCCATTTCTTGTTGTGGCCGTTGCAGCTGAGCGTGGGCAATTGAGAGGCACGCGCGTGGATTCCTTCCGCTCATTGACCCGATATTTGCAGACTCTCGCTTTCCCGCGAGAATTCTCCTCCCCTCCTCCCCGTCCCCGCCGCCGCTACTTCGCACGGGTTTGCTGGCAACCCTCCTCTTGCGCGCGATCACCAAACGATAATCTCCGCGAATGTCGTCGACCTGTTGCGGTCATTTATAACGAAAAATTTTAACGCGGTGAAAGCAGCTGTCAGCGCTTTTAAAGCTTGTTTGATTTACGTGAGTCTGACGATTTAATGTCGATCGAAAGAATACGATTCTTCGTTGATTCGCGTCAATGGATTATCTCAATGAACTTGTAGTTCGATTCTTTTTTTTTTTTTTTATTATCTTGAGATTTGAGGGTTTAATCAACTTTTTATCCGGGAATTTCATTGTTTTTCTTTTGCATTTTCGAACGAGATCATTCACGATTTTATGACGAGACTTTTGATCATCGAATTGGCGTTATTGCACTGGTTGGTCATTTCAACTCGCAGCATCCTCGCAATTTTCGTACAACAAGAACTAAAAAAACACTAAACTCTTTCGTTTTTTTTTTCATACATTTTTTTACCTTTACACCAAAAAACCCCATTGTGATTAATAATCAGCGGACAATTTCCGATTGGACAGAGATTCGACACAGGTTCTAAAAGACGGAAAAGTTCTTTTTTACATTTTTGTTAATTTGTTCGGAGACTTAAAAATAATAAAACTTCACATGGCTGTTTACGAGTGTCTTTTATAGTTAATGTATTTTCTCGTCACCGATTGCGACTCAATACAAAAATGAATTGACCAAAAAAAAAAACCTGCGTCTCGAAAATACCAAAGTTATGATTCTCCTACATCAACTTTGTCCGTAGATAGAGAAATAATATGAAGAAAAATAAAAACAAGACAGCTATAAATCTCGATAAATCCGTAGATGCAGTGGGATTGGAACGAAAAGAAGTTAGTTGAAAGATTGAAACGACGCTATTTTGAGGAATGCCCGCGAGACACACGTTGCTGTAATTTTCACGGAGAGCGATCGAAAGTTCGAACTGCAACTTTTCTTGCTGCACGTGCTCTCTCGCAGCCGGTGGACCAAAAACGCTGTTCGGTCGTTTCGCGATAGAGAACCCGACATATCGACATCATCGAACGTTTGAAAATGAAACAAAAAAACGTCGCATCTTCTCCGCGACAAATGGCATTGCGAAACGATTCAGAAGTGCGGAGCGACGAGAAAGAAATATTAATTAACACCCGGGGGCGTCCCCGATGCGGTAAATAACGCTTGGCAATTTTTATTTTCAATTTTCCCGCGACAATGTCAATAATCCCGCGTGATATTAGACGAAAATTTAATCGACCACGCAACATAAACGGGATAAATGGACTTTCGTTCACGGAATTTCCTCACTTAACTGTACCAACGTGTATCATTTGTATCTCGACGAAATTCTCATGCAGTAATTTTGAAATTCAACTTATTTTACCCCTCGTCAACATACCTTCGATTATTCACGTTGTTAAAAAAATATTGAAAAACAAAAAGATAGAAGTAAAAAGCATATTACGCGCTATGGACGAACGTTTGTCATACTTAACAAATCGCTGCCACTATTAGTTATAAAAATACACATAAGATATATAAGAAAACGGCGAATTATATATTCGTGTACCTTATCTATGAGTCCACCTCATACTTATTTTTCATACGCGAGATTTGAACGTAAACGTGGTACGACCGGGAGATAATAATTCAGATAAGCCTTATCGGATCGATGCTAATTATATAAAAGCTGTTTCAAGATCGAGTGCAACCGGCGAAGTGAAAAACTGGCGACGGAAGAACGGGAATTATTTAATGAAAAAAAAAACAACAACAAGAAATAAATGAAGAAAAAAGGTGATGACGGGTTTTTCGATCGGTGACCACGGCTGTGGTCTATATATGAATATTTATAATCAACGATGTCGAAAACCGAACGAGACAGGCTATGTCGGCTAAAGCGTTTTATCGGTTTGTCGATATCTGCTTAGATTGGCGTAATCGCAAGTCTCTCTCTTTCTCTCGTTATAGTAATCTCAAGTATACCCTCGCGGCAACCACCCGTCAGAATCTCCGACTTGCCGCTGCTGCTATGTGTTACGTATACATTATATTATTACACAAACCAGAGTATATCGTATATACTCTGTGATATATATATATATACCATTAACGCGAGAAAAGTTACGACCGGGCCTATATGCTAGCATTTCTTGCGTGGCGGTTCCCGCACTTTCGGCCTAGTTTCACGGATCCGAGATTTATTTTTTTCCGCTCGTCTCGTTCTGCGCAAAACACAAGGAGGCACGAATAGACACTGCGAGAGCATTTACTTACGATCAATCAAAGTTCACACGGCAGCGCGTGTAGAGCAAATAGAAAAGAAATGAGAGCCTACTTGTCGCACGATACCTGATCATTTTTGCACTTTTTAATGATCGTATTTAGACTGGAACGTATGATGACACTGCTACATATACAGTTAAACAACTTTCGATAAATTCAGATGGTTTAAGGGGGGAAATAGGGTTAGGACAGCGTTTTCTCAATGATTTTCATGAATTTTTTTATAGTATAAAACATGTATATAATTTATTGAAACTTTGAGAATAGTTTATACATATATTCAAGTATATACTATAAAATTGGTATATACTATAAAATAAAAAAGACTCAGCATTTTGCGTACATTCTGGAAGCCGCAATTTTCATCTGAAATCAAACGAGGTTGAAATTTACTTTTATTATATGTCTCTCTTCTATATGAACCTAAATGCTATCAAAAAAATAGAAAATTTAATTTTTTACAGGGGTCAACACAAAAAAGCATGATTTTTTGCCATTTATTACAACTTTACTTGCAAAAAAAAATTATTTAAACTAATGATAATATTCCGATTCTAGGTTCATATAGAGCGCAATACTATGAAGAAAGTAACTGCCAATTTTCAAAACGCTTGGTTGAAAACTTTTCAAACTAGCGTGTACGCAAGTTCGAAAAAGTCGTTTTCAGAAAAACGCGTTTGAAACACGTGGCGCGCTCGGGGCCTAAAGGAGAGCTACTCACTTTAATGGCTTATAACAATAGAACGAGTCGGAATTTTCATTTAAAATTTTGGGAACATATTTTTCAATAGTTTTACTAACAATTTAGGAAATAAAAAAAAATCGATTTTTTGAACCGTCTAGCCCTATTTCCCCCTTAAGCCATTTAGAATATAATTTTTACAAAGTAGCATGATTCCTTCAAAAATTCGAAGCAAAATGTTACAACTCCCAAGGTGGTTCAATCACCAAAAACTACTTTGTCGGTGATGATAATAATAATCAGCATAGCCTCTTAAGATAGTAGTCTGGTAACTTAAGCCGATTTTCATGTCCTTTTTGGAGGGCGTTTTTTTGTAGGAAAATGAAAATGAATCATCCTGGATATTTAGGATGTTTTTATTTACATATTAAAGATACAAAAAAAAATTTTGTTGAAAAAATTTAATAGTTTATTATTATTATTATTATTGATCGAAGTTGGCACCTCGAATTTTGGCTCTTGATGTTATCTTAAATAAAAAATTCTTGATAATTCTTAATCTATAGACATGTCATTCTGGTCGGAACTACTGAAGTTAAATTTCATGGATAAATAACAAAATGGCGGACTTTGGAAAAAAAACGTCCTTTTCCATTTTGTTATTTATCCATGAAATTTAACTTCAGTAGTTCCGACCAGAATGACATATCTATAGATTAAGAATTATCAAGAATTTTTTATTACAGATAACATCAAGAGCCAAAATCACCGGGGCCACCCACGCGCTTTTTTTTCGAGGTGCCAACTTCGATCAATAATAATAATAATAATAAATTATTAAATTTTTTCAAAAAAATTTTTTTTTGTATCTTTAATATCTAAATAAAAACATCCTAACTTTCCAAAACGACTCATTTTTATTTTCCTACAAAAAACGCCCTCCAAAAAAGACATGAAAATCGGCTTAAGCTACCAGACTACTACCTTAAAGAATAACATTGACAAATTAACTATAACCGTAACGCATAGACTGAACGATCGAATTTTTTGGATATATTACGTTTGAGGAATCCCTCAACGGGCGAAGTCTTTTCCGCGATACCCTCGCACACTTTTGTCTAAAACTTGTTGTATATACATCAGAGTATCACCGATATTATGTATATATACAAGTAGCTCGTGCCACCGGGATTGCCCAACGTTCGTCTCGTTCGTGGAATGCGCTCGCCTCGCGGTAATTCACTGCATCCGCGGATTCGCTTCGCTGGCTTAACTCGCCTGCCGCTATTTTCCTCTGCAGCCACTTGATTGTTGAGCAACGGGATGCCGATTCGCCGAGAGGTGTACACGTTTTACGATTAGACGGAATTGTCGAAAGGGTTAAGGGTGTGGGGGGGGGGGGGAGGGGGTGAAGTATCAGAGAAAGAGTATAAGCGTTCTCGCTATAGAGTTTCTCCGCGGACAATATAGCGGTTTCGAACGATGTATCAGACACATCGTGGTTAAGAGGGTAACACTTATAAGTGCGTGTAACATTTTGCTGGTCTATATTGAATAAGCCACGAGGGTATGGCACAGAGCGCGTGGGTATAATATGCGCATACGTAACGACGGTAGCGTGAGTGTCACTCAATCGGCTTTTAACGAACAGCCTCCCGTATATCGTGTTACATTGAACTGTAATTTTATTTCCATCTCGTTTCCCCTCCGTTCTCCATCTTCTTTCTTTATTTTCTGCCGCATCTGTGTACACACCTTCTGGCGAACAAAATGCTCCGCGCGTCGTTTCTAACAAACGATGAATAATCAATGTAGCCACGTTGCATAATCGATAATTCGATCTCTTCAGCCAACGCTCTAAAAAAACAAAAAAATAAACAAAGGCTTAAACCGATATATTTATGTATAGTATTTGAAAATACCGCTGTCTCTATATGTATAATATGTATACAGGGTGTAACAAAACTAGCGCGTCAGAGTGACGCGAAGTTTAGATTAGCTCTGGACTTGTCAGAATAAACAAATATTATCTCGGTAAAAGTCTAATGGTTTTCGAGAAAAATCGTCTTTCCGCTACCATTGCTGTGAATTACTTTCGGCTTATTCATATATTGTTCCTAAAATATATCGCCGTTTGTGCACGAGGGTTGGAGGTTAGAAAATTTGAACTCATGTCGCAAAAATTAAATAAATCATTAAATATCATATTTTTTTTGTTTCCTTATACTCCCACAAAGGTACAATTTTTTCTCGTTAGAACCAGTTCTGTTTACCTCCTCAGATACCTACTTCGTCCGCTTTAGTGCCTTTTTATTCAAACCCAAAGTAATTCATCGCAATGGTAGCGGACTAACGAGTACTAGGTAAGGATTTTTCAAAAAATCAACAAAGCCGATTTTTCTCGAAAACCATTAGACTTTTACCGATATCATATTTGTTGATTTTGATAGGTCCAGAGTCAATTTAACCCTCGTGTCACTCTGACGCGCTAGTTTTGCGACAACCTGTATATACCTCGTTGTGTGTGTAAGTTCAGCGGGTCGAAATCGTACGAAGAGAAAAGGACAACGCCGAATGACGAAACTGAGAAACCGAATAGCATTTTTTTTTCTTCTTGTTCACTTCCACGGCTACACAGATGTGTATACACGTGGATATATTGAAATAGATGTATAATAACGAGAGTTTTGCAAACTGCAATGCAATCGAAACTCATTCTCACTCTCGTTGAGTATATCGTTGTGCCGGTGTGAGAGATTACTTGATCGTATACGCAGCTCGGGTATGAAAGAGGACAGGAGAACTTTGTGTGTGTGTTTGCGTGTGTAAGAGAGCTCAGCGGGTGAGCGAGCAATTAGGTCCTTGTACCGAGAGACCGTACATATACTTAAGTATCTATTTGTATACATATATATATGCATTAGTGTAATTTACGTCCTGGGGCTTGTGAGAGTACATTCAACTCGTTTCGACGTCTGTCAAGCATGCGTTCGCTGTTAAAAAGCTCTCCGCACTTTGCAATACCGTTGCATATCGATTGTGGATCTATCTCACTCTCTTTCCTCCTTCTCCTCCTCCTCCCTCCCCCACCCCCCACGAACTACATATTATATATATTGTACGGTATTTGCCAGCAATTACAATCTATCATCGTTCACTCGCGATCGTGTCACTGGATTTCTCGACGTCACGATAGAAAACTTTCCTCATCGTTCTCGTCGCCGCGACCTGATCGTTCCAACCTAGCACCCATCACATAACGATTTTCCACAGTCAGCCATAGTAACGATCTCGAAACAGGAACGAGTCCCGATTACCTACATACCCATGGCATACGTATAATATTCATAAATGTACCAACGAACGAGCGATTGAGATGGATACTCGTTCGTTTTGTCCCTGTTTCTTCGTTCAACGAAAAAAAAAAAAATACTGTAATATGTTGCGCTGGTTAGAAGGATTAGGCAACGTTTCATCCTCATTTCACGTACAAACATACAGTCCTAATTAAAATATCATTCTCGTTACTTTATCTGTTGATTATTTTTATTGGCTGGACCCTCTCATTAGAATGGCGTTCTTTTTTCGATTTCGTATACGTTTAATACTTGTGTATGCAAGGATGTTCTCGGATATCTGTACGAACATCAACAACGGTAAATTATCGCTGTTGTCATGGGAAAAGTAATTCCCCACGATCTCTGTACAATTTAGATACGTCTCTATCGATTCTCGTGACAGCTCGATTTCCATCTATCCCTAGATCGTTTCTTTCTCCAGCGTCGTGAGGGAAGCCCTCGAACTTTCAATAATTAGCCTTGTATAATGCCACTGGAAATTCGCGCATACACGAACGAATATCATTCGTACGACACGGGTAAAATAAACGAGAAACGTTTCAAGTTACGAGTACATACGTGCACGAATTGGGAGCAAAGGATACGAGAGTTTCCAACAAAGATTTATGATCGCCAGACTCGTCGGGGTTTATTCATCGGGAATGCAAATATATATTAAGTAAATAACGTTTCGTTGCTCCGAGACGTGCACACGTGACGCCAAATTAACGTTACGTATCCGTGTGTATGTGTGTGTGTGTATTCTTTATTCACAGACTGGTGAAACCAATGGATTGGCAATACGGAATTTTTCGTTCTACTGTTCTCTCGGAACTTTGTCTACGGTTTATCTTACTGAGAAAATCTTTTTGCACTGTCGATTTTCTTCTAACGATGTCGAGTCACGAAAAGCCAGTCAATAATTAAAATCACTGTAATTTCGTTGCCACAATTTTTAGATGAAGTAAGGTACGTCGTTTGTGATCGAGAAATGAACGTTTTGCTTACTGTTACAATTCTCTAACTCCTATATTTTTATTGGAAGCGCCCTTTACATTTTTTCCTTTCGTGCAAATGCTACGGACGATTGAGAATAAACTACCGGACGGATCGGTGTCTATGATGTCTTAAGGTAGTAGTCTGGGAACTCGAGCCGATTTTCATGTCTTTTTTGGAGGGCGTTTTTTTTGTAGGAAAACAAAAATGAATCGTTTTGGATATTTAGGATGTTTTTATTTACATATTAAAGATACGAAAAAAAATTAGTTTGAAAAAATTTAATAGTTTATTATTATTATTATTATTATTGATCGAAGTTGGCACCTCGAACTTGGCAGCCCGGGTCCTAACTTTTTTTCTACCGAACCGATTGCTTTCAAATTTTAACAGGGGTTTTTATTTTTTATTTTTTTTTACTCTACACACTTATAGTTCTCGTCGGAACCACCGAGAAATTTTGTCACCCCTAACTTTTTATTTTACAACCCCTTCTTTGCTAAAGTCCTTTTATTTTAGCGAAGAAGGGGTTGTAAAATAAAAAGTTAGGGGTGAAAAAATTTCTCGGTAGTTCCGACGAGAACTATAAGTGTGTAGAGTAGCCTGTTAAAATTTGAAAGGAATCGGTTCGGTAGAAAAAAAAGTTAGGACCCGGGCTGCCAACTTCGAGGTGCCAACTTCGATCAATAATAATAATAATAATAATAAACTATTAAATTTTTTCAAAAAATTTTTTTTTGTATCTTTAATATGTAAATAAAAACATCCTAAATATCCAAAACGATTCATTTTTATTTTCCTACAAAAAAACGCCCTCTAAAAAAGACATGAAAATCGGCTTAAGTTACCAGACTACTACCTCAAACTCTTTGTTCCAGCCTCCGCTACGGGATAGTCGCAGCATATTTCAAATAAAATCAACACTATAAGAACGACATTGCTAGAAACATCATATCGAAAAAGAAAAATGCTGCAATAAAATTAAAGTTCTCGTTCACCCTTTGAAGACGAGAGAAAATCTCTCGGATGATATCTTCACGATTCTCCCGTTGCCATCCCATCTCAATGCATCTCATTGTTGACTCGCATCTAGCGAGCGTGTCGTTCGAATGTTAGCTATAGTTTAAAAAAAAATCGAGACGGAACACTGCCGCGCAGCTGTCGCGCGCGACAACGGGAAGGTTCAACGAGCTTCGCGTGTTCAGGGTGAATTGCGCAATTCCGCGATCTCTCCCGGCGTGCAATCTCAAGTAAAAACTACCAGGCGTCGTTTTTCTTTTTTTTTTTTTTTTACGACCACCTGACTGCAAAAAGAAAGAAAGTAAAGAAAAAACATCACTCTTCCTTCTACATTACTGGAGTGAACGTGAAATTATCATAATGTTTGCTCGGTGCACATGCATGCGAGTAGAGCCGGGATCGAGATGGAATATTATGCAAAACCTCCGTAGCGAACTCGAACTTTTGCTGCAAACGGTGTTATCGACCCCTCCTAACGAGAGCGAGCTCGGTCGTATCAACGAGCCGGGCATATATTGTAAACCAAATACATATAGTTATAATATATCATATAATATATTTATCTATACACATAGATATAAAATGTGCACGTATATAGCACTCCGGCATCGGCACAGATAATCGATGACTCGGTGATGATGATCCCCCGTGGAGGGGGAGGAGGATAGAAGACATAGGACTAAATATATATCAAGAGATTTCCGTCGACTCTAATAAACGGTCATTCAACTCTGTCAACGTTCTAGAGAGAGAGAGAGACGGCTCTCTTTTAATCTCATCCACTCTCGCCCTCTGTACCCTCTGTGTGTTGTAATTGCGTCAAACGAGAGGAATATTAAAACGCTGTGCACCGAACAACGCGAGAGCTTACGTCGCATGTGGCAAACGCGATTTCTGCATCCTCCGCAGTTCCTAAACGAGCCAAAGTACGACAAACATAAGGAGAAAAAACATTTACTTTCTTTCTCCCACATGCATACGTATGTACAAAAGAAAAAAAACATAATATCGGAAATTTCTCTTGCGCTAAAATTTCCTACGCTACCGTGTGGATTCGGAACGAAATGATTACAGAGACGGTCTCGTCGCGTGTTTCTCAAATGTTTTGAACTTTCATTTCGATCTCAGGGTGGTATTGTGTGCACGCGCCTAGAGGGGAGATTTCTGTTATATACACACACATTATTATATCACGCTCGCGAGGCCCAACCGCGAATTTGAAGTTAAATATACGAATGTAATGACGACGATATATATATACGACAAGTTACGTAATGATAAGATTGCGAGAGTTACTTCGAACGATTTTACGCCGCGAAATCTCGCTCAAAGTGTGAATAATTCGTCGTTCGAATTTCAAGAATTTTTACACAAGAATTACTTCTTTCGAAATCGAAATGACGATAGTTAGTATTTAATAGCGATCGTCAATTTTAGTCTCATTGCACGGAAACAATTGTTATCAATTTTTATGAAAAAAATTAATAAAATGGCGAAGAAGTTACGCAATAAGTTCCGTCGATTACATCCAATTGACGATTCAATGAAACGTTTCGATGGTTATTTATCGAAATTAGATCGGTAATGAAACCAGTTTCATTAAGGTAGTAGTCTGGTAACTTAAGCCGATTTTCATGTCTTTTTTGGAGGCCGTTTTTTTGTAGGAAAATAAAAATGAATCGTTTTTGATTTTTAGGATGTTTTTATTTACATATTAAAGATACAAAAAAAAATGTTGTATCTTTAATACAGAGAAATTTTTTCACCCCTAACTTTTTATTTTAAAACCCCTTCTTTGCTAAAATAAAAGGACTTTAGCAAAGAAGGGGTTGTAAAATAAAAAGTTAGGGGTGAAAAAATTTCTCGGTAGTTCCGACGAGAACTATAAGTGTGTAGAGTAGCCTGTTAAAATTTGAAAGCAATCGGTTCGGTAGAAAAAAAGTTAGGACCCAGGCTGCCAACTTCGAGGTGCCAACTTCGATCAATAATAATAATAATAATAAACTATTAAATTTTTTGAAAAAATTTTTTTTTTGTATCTTTAATATGTAAATGAAAATATCCTAAATATCCAAAACGATTCATTTTTATTTTCCTACAAAAAATGCCCTCCAAAAAAGAAATGAAAATCGTCTTAAGTTACCAGACTCCTACCTTAATAATACCTTGGAAGAATGAAGAATAAAGTAGAAAGAGACGCGAGGACTGGAAAGAAGTGAACGTTGTTGGATATCATTGTCGTGCGCTGTTAATCCTCTTAACTGATTGGGCTTCGACTGTGTTAACGATCGTATCCGGTGGAGACGAAGAACGGTGGTTGCGCGCGCGAGGGCTCTAGGGAACGAAGAGACGAAAAGTGCGATTGAGAGAGAAGGGAGGTCAGGTTTTATCGGGAGCATAACCCCCAGTAAAAATATCAGAGCGATACGTTCGCGAGGCGACGATTTATAGCGGTAGCGAGCTCTTCGGAGGGCCGCCGCTACGCGCTCGCTCGAGCGCTTCTTTTGAGGACTCTCGAATCTATATAGGCCTCCCTCTCGTTTCTGATCTCCGTATAGAACCCATTCTCGAGTACATACCAGCACACATGCACAATCATTACTCTAGGCCCTCTCGGCTATCTTCGCACTGGTTCGCCGTGGCTCGTATGTCCTCGGCCCCGCGGGTGAACGTCCGCTCACTGGGACAAATGACCGTTCTGCCACAAACGAACTCTCTCGAACGAACTAAACCGTTCGTGTATATACGAGATCCCTCTGTACACGTACGAGTGTGTTTGATCGGTGACGAGTTCGACACAAAATCGTTCTACGAGCTCGCGATGATAAACAATAATGAAACAAATAATTAGTGAGCTGGACGGAGTTTTTCAACCGACTGGGACAGCGACGCGGCGATGGAAAAACCGGTAGTGCGGCAGCAAAACGATATTGCGAGAAAATCGAGTGCATGGCGGGAAAAACAATTTTAAATCATTGTGCAGGCAAAATTTCTGACGTTTTAAATAATTGGGTTGCGTGTAAAGATCGAATTTCACGAAAAATGTTGGCCGATCGTTTCTAAAAAGAGTCATGATTCTTGGGTACATCGGTATTCATGGACGCGCGGAGAGATCGAATGAATTGTTTTGGAAGGGCGATTAAGCAGCGGATGGAGACGATACGATATAGCAAACGCTTTCATGACACTCGATGATAATCCATATAGATAGACGAGATCCGACCGGCAACCGGATGATCCGTGCCGGTCTTATCCACCAACTATATACGCACCCCCTTCCGTACCTCCCGATACGTGTCACGTTATATGACACGCGACACGCGCGACCCTAAGCAATTTTTTTTATCATTTTTATTTTTATTAATATTTTCCGTTCGTTCTCTGCGCGTTCTCGTTGTGCATAGGAACGACAAGAGGGGAGGAACGATAGTAGAATTGCATAGACATACTTGTGTAGCGTGGAGGGTGACGGTGCAACCTTGACACACGGGGGCCAATGAGTAAATCATTTAACGGACTTAACGTTCAAATCGTAATTTCGTAATACCTTATTAATGGCGATGTCCTTTCGACCCAGTGCCAGCTAAAACGCTGTGAGAGAGGCAGAATTTTGTTTACATTTTGTTTCACTCGCTTGTGCAAATCGTACGGACTATCACATCAGGCCACAAGATTCGTGCTCATGGAAATTAAGAAAATGACACATTTTTTTCGAGAGATGAGTTCTTCTAGCGTAGAATTAACCGTTAAAAGTTTTGGATTTCTGAAAAATCGATTTTAACTAATGTCATTCGACACTTTTGTTGATTGAAATTAAATAAATATATGGAAAAACATGACGCTTTCGTTGGTTTATATTGAGATGGAATGTCTCATATTTATGGGAAACTTCACGTACAGTGGGATAATTTGGACGCCATAGGAAATTTTTCAAAGCCATTTGATTAGTGGCTATGGAAAGAAATTTGTTTTTAAATCCTCAAATCTTCTTTTTCACTCTACCTCTTTTTTTTCTATTCTCATTTACCATCGCCCACATCTTTCGCGAGTTAAGTAGTAATCGAGAAATTTTCTTGGACGTTAAAAAAAATACTCCGTAAGCATAGTCAGTGACATACCGTTTCAAGGTAGTAGTCTGGTAACTTAAGCCGATTTTCATGTCTTTTTTGGAGGGCGTTTTTTGTAGGAGAATAAAAATGAATCGTTTTGGATATTTAGGATGTTTTTATTTACATATTAAAGATACAAAACAAAAATTTTTTGTAACAATTTAATAGTTTATTATTACTATTATTATTGATCGAAGTTGGCATCTCGAAAAAAAAGCGCGTGGGTGGCCCCGGTGATTTTGGCTCTTGATGTTATT
Source organism: Oxytorus armatus (assembly GCA_958009045.1). NCBI lineage: Eukaryota > Metazoa > Arthropoda > Insecta > Hymenoptera > Ichneumonidae > Oxytorus > Oxytorus armatus. Next base: position 6,605,211 of record OY253751.1, on the reverse strand, counting down.
TGAAATAAAAAATTCTTGATAATTCTTAATCTATAGACATGTCATTCTGGTCGGAACTACTGAAGTTAAATTTCATGGATAAATGACAAAATGGCGGTGAGTAAAAACATCCTAAATATCCAAAACGATCTATTTTTATTTTCCTAAAAAAAAACGTCCTTCAAAAAAGACATGAAAATCGGCTTAAGTTCCCAGACTACTACCTTAACGCTATGGGAAATTTTTGAGAGCCATTTGATTAGTGGCTACGGAAAAAAATTTATTTTTAAATCCTTAAATCTTCTTTTTCACTCTACCTCTTTTTTTTTCTCTATTCACATTTACCATTGCCCACATCTTTCGCGTGTTAAGTAGTAATCGAGAAATTTTCTTGGAGTCTAAAAAAAATACTTCGTAAGCATAGTCAGTGACATACCGTTTTGACGCCATGGGAAATTTTTGAGAGCCATTTGATTAGTGGCTACGGAAAGAAATTTGTTTTGCAATCCGCAAATCTTCTTTGTCACTCTACCTCTTTTTTTTCTCTATTCACATTTACCATTGCCCACATCTTTCGCGTGTTAAGTAGTAATCGAGAAATTTTCTTGGACGTTAAAAAAAATACTCCGCAAGCATCGTCAGTGACATACCGTTTTGACGCCATAGGGCATTTTTGAGAGCCATTTGATTAGTGGCTACGGAAAGAAATTTGTTTTTAAATCCTCAAATCATCGTTTTCACCCTACCTCTTTTTTTCTCTCTATTCTCATTTACCATCGCCCACATCTTTCGCGAGTTAAGTAGTCATCGAGAAGTTTTCTCGGACGGTAAAAAAAAAAATACTCCGCAAGAATAGTCAGTGGCATACTGTTCGAACGTCGAGAATAAATGCTCGTACGATTCTCGTTGGAGGGTAGGTACGCGTCATGAAACAGGAGAGGAAGAGTAAGGGGATATCTTGGAGCAACGTTCGCTCGGCCTTTCGGATTTGTCACTGCACATATAATAGCGCGAATCGTTACTCTCGTTGCTGTTCTTGTTGCAATGTGCGGGTGGCATATATATGCATATATAATGAATGCATACCGTGTAGAATAACGTCAGGCGCCATGAGTTGTCGTATTTCTTGTTTTGTTTGTTTGCATGTTCGTTTAATTCTGTATACCCTGCTACTCGAGCTGTCAACTCTCGTTCGTTACTTCTCGTTGTTACCGGCGATGTGTACGTCCGTGTGAGTGGAAGTGTATTGAGCCTGCTCCTGCCTTACCGTACGAATATAGGAACAAACGAGAGCGCGGCTCGCCGGATCCTGACCTGCACTACTGCTACAGTAATCTTCGAATAATAACCGCTAACGTGTGCGGCGCGCGAACGAACGACCGTTCACCACCTCCGTTTTTTTTTTTTTTTTATTAATAATATACCGCACGTTCTATACCAGCGTACGAGCCTTTGACAGCGTAAATGTAATATAAAGTGTTGCACAGGCTGATACGCCGTGGCTGAGCGTTCACCGCACGTCATTATACAACCATCTATGTATATATAGGTAACATATACTGTCTATACGATAAACGGAGAGACGATATCGTGCATCGTGGCCGGACGTAGAGACGCGCTGAACGCGTTACGATGATGACGATAATGACGATGATTGTCGTTTCAAGTGAACCCTGAACGATGATTTCCGATGGGTCAACGAACCTTTTCATTTCTATTATCGACCGCTCTTTCGATCAGGATTAATTTTCAAGTTTCTCGACGGTTTAAGGGGTCATACGCGGTCAGGATTTTCAACAACAAAAAAATTCTTTCATTTCATTTTCGTAATGTACAGATATTTGAGTATGTACACAGAAAATTTCATGTCAATCCGACAAATATTCTCGAAGTTACACGCATATTTGTAAAGACGTCTCGGAGCGTCTGATTTTGAAAGTTTAAATGCGTTTTTCTCAAAACTATGTTTTTAAAGTTGGTGAGCAAGATTCCTCGGAAACGGCTAAACCGTTCAGTCTTAAATTTTCACACAAGCTTTATAAATATATCTTTTAGTTATTAATCGAAGGTTTTTTCTCGCCGATAAATATTTTTCATTTTATAAACAATTTAAGGTCAACATTTTTATCAAAAGTCGACATTGTTTTTTGAGAAGCCGCCATTTTGTTAAAAATTAATATTTTGCTTATTCCTTCTATCAAGTACTAGATAATACCTTATATTAACGAAATCTTTTTCGTTTTTTTCATTTTTGATGATCCAATCCAGAGATATCGTGCTCACCGCGAGACGCCTTTTTTTTAGAGGAGCTTCCGGAGATCGGCTATGGCAGCTTTAAAAAGCATTATTTTTACAAATAAAAAATATAAAAATAAAGTTAAAAGTCATCACAATATGTATACAAATTTTTACGTTAATAAATTGAAATGTCTTTCAAGGAAAAATTCTTGAAAAAACGTTTTTTTTTTTTTTTCGGTCTCCTGACTGCGCATAACTCCTTAAGAAGTATGTTGATGCTGAACAAGATTGAGATAGCTATAAATAATTCGCGGATGATAAGCTTGTAGAATTGAGACAATTTTCGTTGTTACAATCACGATCAATCATGTGGTTAATGGTCGCGCAATGTTTCTGATTCAGACTCTCACAAACTCGTGATAGCTTAATGATATATATATATATATATATATATATATATATATATATATATATATATATGGCTCAACCCTACCCACTTAGTTTACCTATGTATTTGTATTACTATGTCTATACATGGCGCGAGTAAGTTACCGCACGCTTTTGTGAGTCCGTTAAACACTGCAATTAGGCGTAATGAGCGACAGACCGATTATCATAGGTGAACGTAACGAATACCGTGAAACTGACCGATAGCATAACACAACGTTCGTTGTAAATTTCATCGTGTCAACGAAATATATTTCTATATTACACCGTGTTACATGCGAGATAGATCGATGTCGTGTCGTTTTTCCGTGGAGTCTCGCGATCTGTGCAAAATGTAAAACGTTCGGTTGCCACAGTGGGAGAATTAAAATATTGTCCTCTTTGGCAATATGTACCGTTTATTACAGACGGTCTATTGAGGAAGGTGGAATATTATAACGTCTGGATGTCGAAACGCGGATAGAGCGATAGATTGTATAATGTTCGATATATCGTTATTACATGGTTGTGTGTCTGAAACGGCTGATGGAGGTTTGTGTGTGGGTCGCGGAAAAATCATAGCGCCACGAGCGAACATTTATTTTCTTTTCGTTTTCTTTTTTTTGCTTTTTCACTGGCTATAAGCTTCGCGAGCTTTTAACGTGCCGTTCTGTCGGAGAAACTGTCGACGAGTATCGCACGGTAGCGATGGAACTGGCGGTGCTGCAATATCGCTTTAACGTATATATCTACAGTGCTGGGCATTTGAAGTGCCGATCTCCGCCGATTTTCGGCGAAAATTTGACGAATTTGACAATTGCACTTCGACGATTAATTCCCTCACCGTTTCCGGGGAACGATAACGTCAATTTTCTTTCACGAGGTCATAGGTCCTCGTGAATACATCCGCGATAAAAATGAGCTTAATTGGTCCAACAGTTTTTGCGCTAGCCCCGACAAAAGATTTCCACTTTAATCCCGTCCCCTGCCACCGGGGGGTTGCGCATCTAATTGTTCCTGGGGTAGTTTTCATCCCTGTTCGTAACCCTTCAGTTTAATACCATATTTACCCTCTATCACATCCGCAACCCTTATATCACGAGGTCAACGGATCAGCCGATTCTCCACCCCTCCACTCTTTCATCGCGCACGTGCGCAATTGTTGATCAATCTTAACGGGGACTCGTTTCGTTCGAAAGATTATGAAATTTCCTTGAATGTACTTTTTTGTAATTCTCCAAATGCGTCAAATTCTTGCGAAAATCGACGAAGACATCCGCATTCCACTTCAAGTGTCCAGCACTGTATATCCATCTTGATAATAAAACCGGTGTATGCAGCGACGGACAGCATACCTTTACTTGCTCCAATAATTCTTAATAGGCCATTGTGACGTTTCGAAACTATTCGCCAACGTTGTCTATAAGTTAAAGGGAGAGAGAGACCTGCCCCCGCGATAATTTATACAACTGTTGCATTAGTATTTCTTTCATTTTACAGATTTTGTCGCCACAACCGATCTCTAAACCTGAATATGCCGCGGGGAAGGAGACACGTGCACTCGCGTTAAATGTTTCTCGGTAAGTATGCGAAGTTTGTTTGTGAAACAAAAGTAAATTATATATTAGTTCGCGGCAACAACATCCTGTACTCGTTGTTGCGCAATATGTGAGAAAAACTTTAATATCAGACCGGAACGAGATTTTTGAATTTCTTACGAAGTTCATTCCGAGAGACTAAAGCACAAATTACGGATTGTTTATTCACGAGTAAGAAAATTTCGTTTTATCAAGATTGAATGCACGGAAGTACTTGAGCTTTCACGATTTTGTTTAAATTTCGAGTTAAAATATTATTGGTTCATTCACGCGCGAGTTTGCCCTATGGAATCGTTTACAATTTTTCATTTGAAATAATCAATATTCACACGAAATACTCGAGCGTGTGAGACAATAAAAATTGAAATTTTTTATGTCTTTTCGAGAGCCAATAAACTCAATCATTGTCGAACAACAAATTAAATGTTTCCACGGTCGTTAACTCTTTCGTTCGTTACGAAATTTTTTATGGTCTCCGGTAACCGGTGGCGAAAATAGTAAAAAAAAATGTGTCCGAATGGAAATAACGATGTTGAGAAAAGGAGATATTCGATACTTTGTTCTCCATGAGATCGTAATGCTCGTTAGACAGTGACGCGTGTATTAACTTCAGGATATATTAGAATGTTTTTCGAGCGCATCGATCGTGACGCATAGGAACAATGAGAATTATCGCGAGAGCTCATAGACCGGTGGAGTGAGAGCGATCGTAAAACATAAATCCTCGTATAGTATGGAAGCGCGCGCGATCGGCCACTCTCTCGGGTGAACCGCGCACAGGCGTGGACCGCTCTCTCGGCATCATGGAGTCGCAGCGCGCGCGCGTTTGCGATGCAATAACGAAAGTAGTGCTCGGCAGGTGCACCCACTTGTGTTGAAGCTTGCGTTAACGCACATACGCGCAGGATACAAAAGTCCTCTAGATCGGTAGCGCACTATGACGTGGCATATTATTTAAGAAAAAAATGTTCTATATATATAGAAAGAGACTTCCTTATCGTCGGATCAATCTCAATGAAAAGCTGTCACGGCCTTCCCCGCCAGGATTTTATTAAGATAAATAAAATGAAACGCCCTTCTCGTCGTACCTACATTTCATATGTACCGTTTATTATCGATTACGCAGATCTCCGATAGATTTTATTTAATGTTTTTATTTTATTTTTTCATTTTATACGCTCACGACAATCCAACAATAAACTGTCGGACAAGTGTCTCCTGACATTCGTTCTTGTATATATATATATGGTGTCCAATAGTAATATATGTTAGGTGCGGGCAATTCGATCGAACAAATAGACCGTGTATAAACGAAGGTTTATCGTCGTTTACGAAACTTTTCGCGCTTTACGTATACGTCACGAGAGATAAGAGACTGAAAGGTTTTTTTTCTTCTCTCTCTCTCGATCGCTTGTACTACTACGAATGTGGTACATATCCTCTTGGTACAAGTACGAGTATAACTAATGTGTTACGCGCCATTTTAATTTGCAGAGGAAAAATAAAACAAAAATTATTACCCTTAATAAGCGGGGACGCCAGATCGGGTATGTGAGATCTTATCGACACTAGAGTTGTACGGATAAACAATAAGCTGAAAGAAATATATGTACTAAATGGTAGTGAATTTGTATGGTGAAAAAAAAACCGTTTTTCATATGTCCGACTATGTTTTTGGAAATGGCGAATAAAAATTGGTACCGATCTACTATAACGTTTGGAGTTAATCAATCGACACTGTCGAGATCTTATCGATACTGTGCTAGAATTGTACGGATAACAATAAGCCTAAAGAAATTCATGTGGTAAATGGTAGTCAATTTGCATGGTGAAAAAAAAAACCGTTTTTCATATGTCCGACTATATTTTTGGCAATGGCGAATAAAAATTCGTACCGATCTACTATAACCTTTGGAGTTTTAACAAATTGTGCTAACGCAATGAAAAACTACTACTTAATATATGTAGAGCAATGTCACTTTTAGTTAATCGACTAAAAATGTCTGATTGTTCTAACTAAAAGTGCGTAATTGATTTAACCCAACTCTGAATTGGTGTTGGACATCTGAGACGTTGGACATCCAATCAAATTAGTTTTTTTCCTTTTTTTTCTCTAGCAACTTAAAATAGCTGAGAATGATTGAATGCAAATTGATCGTGTACTCAAATTATCGATTCTTCTCGTTAGATTAACTAACTTTAATACTCCACAGAGAAAACAAAATTTCCTTGGATACGGAGCCAGTCTTTATAGGCGTTCTATTGAGTGGATATGCAGTTACAGTAACGGTGAAGATCGCTTATAATACTCATTGTTTGTTTCGTGAAACTGGCACTATTCGGTAAATGATTTTTCCTCGAAAATTTAGTGTTCCTTCAAGAATCATCCATTTTATCAATGCAAGCGATTTTTAAGACGTTCGCGTAAAACTTCGATAATCGAGGCGACAAAAAGTGTCAGCAGTGATAAATCGTCCGCTATAATGGTACCGTAGGAATAATAACGAGTGTCCGAGAAGCTTAAGGTAGTAGTCTGGTAACTTAAACCGATTTTCATGTCTTTTTTGGAGGGCGTTTTTTTGTAGGAAAATAAAAATGAATCGTTTTGGATATTTAGGATGTTTTTATTTACATATTAAAGATACAGAAAAAAAATTTTTTGAAAAAATGTAATAGTTTATTATTATTATTATTATTGATGGAAGTTGGCGAAAAAAAGCGCGCGGGTGGCCCCGGTGATTTTGGCTCTTGATGTTATCTGAAATCGAAAATTCTTGATAATTCTTAATCTATAGACATGTCGTTCTGGTCGGAACTACTGAAGTTAAATTTCATGGATAAATAACAAAATGGCGGACTTTGGAAAAAAAATCCTTTTATTTTGCCCGCCATTTTGTTATTTATCCATGAAATTTAACTTCAGTAGTTCCGACCAGAATGACATGTCTATAGATTAAGAATTATCAAGAATTTTTTATTTCAGATAACAACAAGAGCCAAAATCACCGGGGCCACCAACGCGCTTTTTTTTCCAGGTGCCAACTTCGATCAATAATAATAATAATAAACTATTAAATAAAATTTTTTTTTTTTTTTTATCTTTAATATGTAAGTAAAAACATTATAAATATCCAAAACGATTCATTTTTATTTTCCTACAAAAAAACACCCTCCAAAAAAGACATGAAAATCGGCTTAAGTTACCACACTACTACCTTAACCACGTTTTAACGTTTTTCATTGCACAATCAATGAGCGCCAGCAGCGGTACATCGATTCGTGTAAGGAAAATTACATTGCCTTTGGCATTTGAATGTTCTTTAGGATGAATGTTGAGGAGGAAAAAAAAAAGAATAAATAGCAGGTTACTCTGACGCACGCGAACACGTCCATTTTCGTAGTCCCGTTTGTCTTATCTTTCGACATCGTGTCAGCTATCTAGCCTCTGAACGTTATGGTCCAAACGTATCATCGTCGTCGTCGTGCGTAAAACCAGTTGACCTGCATCTCAATATACGTGCTGCAAACGATATTTTTCTCTCTTCTTTCTCGTTTCCGCACCGGCATTAGCTAAAACACATTCGTGGACACCCGTGTATCTGGTGATTTGCATTTTTCGCGAGTACGTTTAGAGCGCGTAGTGCGTTATCGGTACATGCGATTCTCCCGACGTGAATGCACACGTAACGAACAATGTGAACGAGAATCGGAGAATGATAACTCCACTGAATAGCGCAAAGCTTTTATTTCCGTTTAAAACGGGATTTGAAAGTTAGTTCATAATCATAGTTTGCTCATACCGAGAGGAAATACATTTTTTCTAAATATAATTTAATGTCGTCCAACGAAAATTGAATTTTATCGTTAAGATTTTTATCGAAATTCCGTAATTGCCCTTGGAATTTTGGAAATTTCAACGAGAATCACGCGGAATGATAACGCTACTGAGTAGCTCGAAGCTTTTATTTCGGTTTAAAGCAAAATAAAAAATTTATTTCATCGAGGAACGGTTTAAAGTATCCAGGATATACGATAAATCCATAATTATCTATAACGAGAGTACATAAACTATTTTTAAATGTAATTTAGTCTTTCGAATTAAACATTGAATTTTATCGTTAAGTTTTTTATCGAAATTCCGTAATTGCCGTTGGAAGTACCGTTTTTTAAAATAAACAAATTCGATAAAACAATAAGAAAACGATTGAAAAATTTTGAACGAATATTTTACTGTATGTAAACCATTAAACTATTATTTAACAATTAACAGGACTCGAGTATGACAATATACATTGCTCGAGGTTACCGGAGGCTCGCCGAGGGTCTCGGGCTCCGAAGGCTAAAGTGGAAAGCATCCGGTACAATTTATCAATGTGTAGTTTCATCGAGGGACATATATATCATAATATTCCCATTCAATAACGTCTCGTAGTGTCATTCCCGTGGATTTATGCATGAATAATAATGTTATAAAGAGAAGCTCGTTAGAAGCGAGATTCTACGTAACGAATCCGAGCGAAAAGACAATGGGCGTCTTTATATCGAAGACGCGGTATAATCGAGGGCAACTTATCCCGTGTGGTAACTCTAATTAGCCGCAAATTGATTATCATCATTTCCATTTAACCGCTACTATTTTATGAGATATGAATAAAACGAAAAGAACGTTAAGATTTTCTATCGAATAAACCCTGAAAATTTCTACAATTACGTGAAAATAAAAATTTACGTGTGAATATGAATCTTTCAAACATTCGACACGCACACACACACACACAAACCTTCCAGTAATTATTTTCGTGACTTTGAAAGTTCAAATTACAGATATGAAAATAAAAATGTCGAACTGAAACAAACGGCATTTTTTATATCTATTTACGAATTTAGGAAAAAAACTGACCAAGTTGGTAATTCGAGTGCAAACTTACGGCTTCTTGAATATTCAATTTATTCGTAAAATCCGTGAAAATTATGAAATTTCGTTTTAAGAGTTTAGTACAGTTTAGTACAGACTTCAGAAGTAAAGAAAAAACTATTTTTTTCTCGTTCTAGTCAAGCAATATGATCATTGATCAGAAAAGATATAAATTAAAGTGTAAAACATAAATTATAATCGCTAGATCTTTATTGATTCGTTTGATTTTAATAATGATTGTTTTTTTATATTTTCGAGGTATCCCGTTCGCCTAATTCCGTTTAAACGCGAGCGTGAGAGTACGCATCAGCTGGCAACGCGTTACGGTATTCGGGCATTATAGCTGAGTCGTGCGCGATGATGCACTTGACGCTGTGACACGAAGCTACCGTGCAGAATCTTTCTCTCTCGTTGCACACTCTCGCTATAAAACGCGCGACGTGCGAGAGCGCGCATTCGCGTACGAGAGCAGAGTTCATTGCGGTACGTTGTGCCAGTGAGGCCCGAAGCTCCCCTGCGCGCGCGAGCAAATGCACACACGACGTCGAAGCCGTCGCCGCGAGGGAACCTCGACCCGGCCACCTCTCTACATACGAGCCACATCAGTGCACCGATCCACATGATCGCGGCTACTAGTTCAGCCATCATACAGCTTGCGCTGAAATTCCGACTTTCGATTCCTTTCTCAATTCCCGACAATCAGAAGCGAAAAATCTTGTCTGGTTCCGAACAATATTGATGCATCGCTATGACAACAATAGAATGAATATCCAAATTGTCGGTGAAATGATTTAAATTAAAAGAGACTTTCGAAATATTGTTCGGGAACGACGACATTTTTCGCTTCTGATTGTCGGGAATCAAGAAAGGAATCAAAAGTTACGTTTAAGTAACGTAATAACAATGAGTAGTAGTAGTAAAATGTATTTATTGACATAAAGTTACATAACATGGTTACAAATATAAAATGCCAATAGGCCATCGACCGAAGTCCTTCAGCCTATGATTTTCTTAGGTCGTGGTTAGGAATTTTTATTGTCCAAAGTGTATAAAAGTTTGGTTTTTGTATTATACTTTGAATGAGAGAATTATCGATTGACGTTGTGCATGTATTGTAGGTTTTGGAAAATACTATGCTTCGGAAATTTGTGTTTCGGTGTGGTATCCGGTAGTCGCTGTATACATAATGGTTTAAGATGGTCTAGTTGTTCTATTGAAAACTTTGAGGTGAGGGTCTGTATTCTGGTTGTTTTTGGTGTAATGCCTGTTTTTTTTCATATATAAGTGAATTGCGCGGATTATAGAGAGGGTTTGTCGGGTTTCTGATACGTGCGAGACTTCGGAGTGCACTGGTTTTTGCAGTTCTAATTTTTTTCAGTACGTTTTCTCTGCAGTTAACAAAGATTGGATGCCCATATTCAATAATTGGTCGACAGATACATTTATATATTTGCCCGAGTTGTTTTGTACGATTTTTTTGCTTAGAGAGTGTCATGCTTCTGAAATGGGAGGCTCTGTTTGTTAGTTTGATCTTGGATTGTTCGAGATGGTGGGTGAAGTTTAGCTTGTGGTCTATTTGTCTATTCCTAGGTATTTTTGCTATAGGAGATGGTGAGATTTCTACGTTGAATAAATGTATTTTAGCTGAGTCGGGGGTGATTTGGTGGTTGAAGATGAGAAGTAATAACAACGATTTTCTTGCAGTGTTCGAGACTCACAATGGTTTTCACAATTCGACTTTCGATTCCTTTCTCGATTCCCGACAATCAGAAGCGTTTTGTCGTTCCCAAACAACCCTTTTTAGCTTCCGAAAATTAATGCATCACTATGAAAACAATAGAATGAATATCAAAGTTGTCAGTAAAATGATTTAAATAGCATAATGACAATAATTTTTTTAGCAGCACTGCAGATTCAACTATTCCACAATTGGACTTTCGGTTCCTTTCTCGATTTCCGACAATTAGAAGTGAAAAATTTTGTCGTTCCCGAACAATATTCCGAACAACCCTTATTAGCTCCTGAAAATTAATGCATCACTATGAAAACAATAGAATGAATATCAAAGTTGTCAGTAAAATGATTTAAACAGCGTAATGACAATAATTTTTTTAGCAGCGTTGCAGATTCAACTATTTCACAATTGGACTTACGGTTCCTTCCTCGATTTCCGACAATTAGAAGTGAAAAATTTTGTCGTTCCCGAACAATATTCCGAACAACCCTTTTTAGCTCCCGAAAATGAATGCATCACTATGAAAACAATAGAATGAATATCAAAGTTATCAGTAAAATGATTTAAATAGCGTGATAACAATAATTTTTTTAGCAGCATTGCAGATTCAACTGTTTCACAATTCAATTTTTGGTTCCTTTCTCGATTTCCGACAATTAGATGTGAACATTTTTGTCATTCCCGAACAATATTCCGAACAACCCTTTTAAGCTCCTGAAAATGAATGCATCACTGTGAAAACAATAGAATGAATATCCAAATTTCCAGTAAAATTATTTAAATAACGTAATAACATTGATTTCTTTTGCAGTGTTGCAGATCAAACTGTTTCACAATTCGACTTTCGGTTCCTTTCTCGATTTACGACAATCAGAAGCGAAGAATTTTGTCATTCCCGAACAATGTTCCGAACAACCCTTTTTAGCTCCTGAAAATGAATGCATCACTATGAAAACAATAGAATGAATATCAAAGTTGTCAGTAAAATGATTTAAATAGCGTAATAACAATAATTTTTTTAGCAGCGTTGCAGATTCAACTGTTTCACAATTGGACTTTCGATTCCTTTCTCAATTTCCGACAATTAGAAGCGAAAAATGTTGTTATTCCCGAACAATATTCCGAACAACCCTTTTTAGCTCCTGAAAATTAATGCATCACTATGAAAACAATAGAATGAATATCAAAGTTGTCAGAAAAATGATTTAAACAGCGTAATAACAATAATTTTTTTAGCAGCATTGCAGATGCAACTGTTTTCACAATACTGACGTAATAACGTTGACTTTCTATTCGATGAGAATGTCCTTTTGTTTTTTCTTTTCAAATTCTCTTTTACCTCGTGTAAACACAAGTTCGGCCGACGACACATTGTGATTTACGCAAATCGATGATTCACCACCTACGGCAAATATTCATCCCCCTGTTTTCATATGTTTCGAAAAGGAAAGGGGGATGAGGTGACGTTTCGACCTTCGGAACGAATCGATATCTATACCCAGTCACCCAATCGTTTCTACGTAAAGAGAAACTACGCGGTTCAACGATATCTATATATACATTTGCGGATTATAGTTTTGTTCGAACGGCAATCCGTACGGGGACGCCTACGACGAAGGGAGAGACAAACCCGGTCGACCTAGAGCATTCGTGTAGGATTTCTTGCCTCCGTTGTGTGGTGGCTCTCGTGTATTTATCTCCCTCCTTTTTTTTTTCTTTCTTACACGTCGAGAGTGCAATAACGTTCAAGTTTTGTCCCCATCCCCCTCCGGTACCAACACACGCGATCGTTGTTTCACACCATCGTCACGTCGTTCGAGCCCCACGACTATTTATATTAAACACACATAGAGATAATATGTACATATGGGTATATATATGTATATATTTTTGTACATACGTAACCCAAGCTAACCTAGAAACGCGACTAGACGAAAAGCGTACCTAGGTGCTATAACGCTGCTTCGGAGTCCGAGGTTTGACCTCGTCAGGCCGTCGGCCCGGCACACGGTGACCTCCCTCGATCTAGGGCGCTGCAACCGTGCGCTCTGACGTCATACCCGCGCACTTCACATACAACGTATTGCTGCCCCCCGCCTCTCGACGAGTGCGCTCACTCTCTGTGCATCGCGCTCCTTGTTCAAGATTTATACCTATATATATCGTACATGCTTCTCTTTCTCTCCCACTCTCTCTCTCTCTCTTTCTGTCACGTATGCAATTTGTTAAGTCAACCTGTGCATTCGAGTCGGTCACCAATGCATCAAACACCGCGCAATGGTAAACTTCAGTTGACGAAAGACAACATTAATTGGAATAGATTCCTCATTTTCACTCTTTTTTTCTTTGCCATAAAAAAATCACACCATGAGTTATTCGAAGCCAGATAGACTTGATTCGATCTCGATAAACTATCAATCGGCATTTATTCGAACGGAAGTAGATGGAGCTTGGCAATTGAATTTTTTTCTTTTGCTTTAAGTCTAACTCTCCGCCCACGATGATACTTTCTCCGGAGTGCATGCAAATGAGAAATAAAGGGGAAAAGGGACGAAAGATAGAAAGTGCAATTGCGACGTTGGAAGCCAAAAGTCACCGTTAGACCGTGACGAGGGAACAGGTGTTGCGGAGCCAACACGACATATAGATCGGGTGAGGAATCGAGATATGCAAAGTCCACTGGTTCCCGTGGGACATCAATGATTCCCGGAGTGTGGTCGCTGGAAATTGTCTGATTTTTTCGTCGAGAACTTTTTCTACTGGAACATTACCGAAGAATCTTTTTTTGGCAATTCGTAATAATCGACGAGATGAAAGATTTATCGCTGTGAGATTATGGTTTATCGGAATTTGTGAGCCTGCGATTGATTTATCGACGAAAATTTACGAGATGTCGAATTTACTTTTATTTCAGGACCAATGGAAGCTGACAAGTTGGAAGAAGCAAACGTTCGTAAGATCGAAGAACAATGCGAGAATCCCGGGACGTTTGTCTCTCTGGAAACGCGCGTATATAACATTGTTGATTTGCCTACCGCACATGGGCTCTCACCTACGGGCCTCGATGCTTGCGACATAAACCGCCTCTCCCGGTTCGACGGCAATTTACTTTCATCTAAATTATGCAGCGAGCTTCGAACTGTGCGCGGGCTGTATTCTGCCGGAGGGTGGGATGAAAGGTAAATGGGCGATTGCAACGACTGTATTACCATGGTTGCTGTAGACGCGATTGTTTTTTTATTTTTTATTATTATATCTACGAACACTACGCGATTCACGCGTATCGGTCTTAATCAGGAATGAACTTTTCAATGGGAAAACTGTTGGAAATAACTTTTTAACAAATTAATTGTGAATGATTGTGAAAATGTATAGAAATTTTACTGTTGTTTTTGTTTTGATAATTAATAATAGTTGGAAACTATTGTTCGTTCATAATGAATATTATTTTTTTATTTTATTTCATAATGCATCTTTAATGATTTTCCGTTTAAATGACGCGGTATCTTTGAATTTCAACTTGTTCACGAATTCTAAACAAACAAAAAAACGACGAAAAAACTATTGTATATCCGTTGTCTCGATTGTAAATCATCGTTTGTATTATATAGTACCGGTGTAGGACAAGTTTTCAGCAGAAACACTCGCGTCGCGAAGTCCACACCCACACGCTGCGCTCGGTTTGCGATTTATTATGCTATATAGTAATATGTCAGCTTGGCCCGAATGAATTATGATAAAGAGGCTGATAGATGGTGGTGGTGGTGGTGGATAGAGCTACGCTCGGTCGCAAGCGGCCCAGATACGAAGGACAGGCCGATGAACCGTCGAGGACGAAATTTTTACTCACGGATTCCGTGCCTTTACGCTCGCGCACTTCTCTCGTGAGCTTTCCCTCTCGCTCTCTCTCTCTCTCTCTTTTTATCTATCTATCTGTACGTAGAATATAATCTAGAAGACTCACTCTCCGGCGACGGCTATATCGTCAACTATTTATTATCGTTTTATAAGTGTAGAACCATAATTATAGTCATTTTATAATTATTTTAACGACTTAGAGAAATAACGATGCGATTATGCGATGGTCAAATTCGTTTTTAACAGTCAGCACCACTTTGGGTAATTGAATCACGATTTCGTGGCTTTATGGCACGGGTTAACGCGGTCGTAAAACTCCCAGATTTAATTTGATCCGTAAAACGAATTTTATTTTATTTATTGCCGGAAGTTTAAAAAAAAATATCCTTCGTTTTGATAGTAAAACTTGCTGTTTCACAGTAGCGTGAAATTTGACTAACACTTATCGGGAATAAGGTTTATCGTGTACGTCAATCGCCAAAAAACCTTATATCTTTTTCCGAAGATACCTCGAAATTTCGGAAAAAAAAAACGGCAAATGTCGTCTGAAATCGCGTTTTTGTTTCCCACCCCGAAATCTCAACAAAAAAATAAAAATTCCCTCAACTCAATGACACGCGAAAAATGAACTAAACAAGAATGCACCGAAAAAATCGAATTTTCTGCAATGAAGCGCAACGAAATGCGGAAATTACAAACTAAAAATTGTTTAAAACAAATGGATAAATGAACTCTTCATCGTGTGAGGAATAAATTGACGAAAAAAATGCCCTAAGAATCTATGTTAAACGTGCAAATTGCGAATTATAAATTTCTTCGTAACGGTGTGAATAAAACAAGAAAATTAGAAATTAATTTCAGGAGATTTATGTAAATGTGAAGAATATGAAAATACAAATTTCCGTACTTTGTGTCTCGTCAAGTTTTTGACGCACGTCGCGAGATTATTACGATATGATAATCTGTGCAATTGGATTATTGCCACGTCTCTTGTCTGCGAATGTGGAATTCCACGCGGTCTCGTTTGCAATATGAACAAAGAAAGTGGCACACTCTCTCTCTCGTCGGCCATATTAATTTTTTTTTCTTCTTCTTTTTTAAACTCTCCTCGCTACCAAGAGCTATGTACGAGCATCAGCGCTGAGTTGCCAGTGAACAAGAGAGAAAAATGAAAGAGAGAAGGAGAGTTCAACGTACGCTCAGCCTTCGAAATCGAGGGCGCATGCCTGTTCTCGGCGGTGGTGGCGACACAAGGGGGTTAGAGGGTCTGCTTTTGCCCCGCGAGAGCTAGCGAGAAATCGCCTAGCTGCTTGGCGCTTGTAATACCGACGATGGTGATATGATTTGTGTGCGTGTGTGTGTGTGTGTATGTTGGGAGTTAGATGAAGGAACGTCGTCGAGAGGGTCGTGTACTCTTTCATCGCGAATGGTTCGCGAGCGACAGGACCGAGTGCCACTGGCATATGTGTAAACTGTGAACAGTAACGCACACGGTGCGGTGGCCTGCTATGTCTTTCGCGGGTAAAATTTCACAAAAGACAAACAAGCGTGATATAATTTTTTTTTTTAACATACAATATATCACGAAAGTTTGCAGCGAGAAATAGCAAAATTACATTAAACAAAAGAGTTTATATTTAATTTTAACAAAACTAGTTGGGAGTTTCGAGAGAAATGTTTCTTTTTTCATTTACCAAATTTCATTCAAGCACAATAAGAACAAATAACATTGCGTAATTATTAAATCTTAATTGGGTCAATAAAAAATTCCCAATAATAATTATACATTTATCTCGCGACATAGTCGAATGAAGATTTTTTTAAATGTAAGAATAACTATCATTTCGTTCATTGCAACTAGCAAAAGAGCGCAATTTGAATACCTGTATTTTCTCTCATATAAATTATCGTCGATATCGAGTGTAAAAGAGCAGTTTATCGTGTACATTAATCCGTACAGATTGCAGATACACATAAATAATGTACTTTGTATTGGGAAAGACGTGTCGAGACTTTTCTCGCACGGATTCGCAATTTTTCTATACCGACTCACCCTGTAATATATATGCATATTATACATTTCTTATTTCAACTATCGACGTATCGGAGTTGTAGCTAGAAGTGGTCAATTAATTACAAATGAATTGTACGAGTATCGAAGAGTCGTATGAATTTTTATCGATAAATTTATTTCTCGATGCCCAGACGGCTATACGTTACAATGTCCAAGTGCGATAATCGGTCGGTAGAACGAGATGGTGTAGAAAAAAAAATTGATTCAAGTCAAACTTGGATTATAGGCAGAGAGATTGAATGAAACAAAACGCGCGTGTGAACGCAACCCTAAAGTTAGCCTCTTTGCCCGTACCTCCGGCGCTCCGGAGCTCGCTTAAACTCTCTTGTACTGCCGCATAGGAGTTGCAAGTTGCAACTGCAACGCGGAGCGCATTGAGCTAGTCTAGCTCACCCCGTCCTCGATGGTTCGTCGGCCGCGCGGCCTTCGTAAACGGGGGCGCGCGCGCGAAACGCGCGGAACGTGCGGCATACGCGGTGGGGAAGATTGCTCGTATTAGTTATAGTTGCATATATATATATATATATATATATATATATAAAATTAACGGGAGACACAACGAAGTTTCGCTGCACCGTGAAATTCACATTTACGAAAGAACGTCGAGACGTACTATATATTATAACGCGTATCCTTATATACATACATCCAACGAACACGATCATCGAAAGAAAAAAACCAGAATAATTCAAAGGAATCATTAGAAAAAATTATAAAATTTCTTCGAATTGTTAACGAACGTACGATCGTAACGATCGTCCATTGAACGAATCATTGTTTAAACGGACTCTTTCGACAATTACATTGTTGCAAAAATGAAGTATCATCAATGATTTTTCATTCGATCGATGACCATATTAGAACCGTACAGAATTAGAAAAGAATCATTAGAAAAATTATGAAATTTTTTCGAATTATCAACGGTGCGTTAAAAGTATAATTAATGTTTGAGCGGATTCTCGCAGCAATTATAACGTTAAAAAGAGAAAAGTATCATCAATGGATTTGCCGTCAATCGACGACCATACCTGGGTAATGAAGGGTTTTGTTTTTCCATTCAAAACCATTTTCTTTTTTTCACGAGGCATCTTTCATTCTGATTTATGCTCGTGTCCATCTTTCTCGCTTTATAATAGCTCGATGAGACATTCGGAGGGGAAAAAGAATGAACGAGGGTAGAGCGAGAGAAGCCGATATTGTATATATTTATATAAAACGAGAGAATTGAAATGATTCGGAGAGAAACGTTGCAGCTTCGGTGCGGAGTGAGGAAGCGAGAACGAGATAGAGTTGGCACACATGTATGTGAACATGCTGGAAGTTCTCTCTCTCTCTCTCTTTCTCTTTTTCTCTCTTTTTTTCTTGCTACCTCGTAGCCCACTCCGTTACAAACACTATCTCTCGACGCGAGGAGCAATGTATTTAACAGTATATATGCTGTATGTTGCTGTGTGGGAATAGTGGTAGGAGAACGCGACTACTAGTGGTCGCGGCTATATTTTACTTCTGCTCTGCTCTATCCACTAGCTGGCTTGCACCAGGGCGCAATGCACTCTCGCGTCTCTCGGCAAGTCCTTGTACGATACAGCGGTACTCAATTCGCGTTCTAACGCACAACTCTCTCGGTGCTTAAAACTTACTTGCTCCCGACTTACGGCGGGCTCTTACGTATGAGCTAGAATCGAGGGTCCCCGTATGCCACATCGAGTTTTATATAACTTTTGCCCTACAAACGATACAATTATTGACCGTTTAACGCGAGTTAAGCCGTTCGTTATTGGCACCGGGATACTCCGAGCATGAGATGGAGACCGTTCGAATTGCATGAAAAAGGAAATTTTGTTGGAAAATAATTGGAAAACGAGAAAATTATTGAGAAATAATTTTTTTAACGTAAATTGCGAAGAGTCACTCGTCGCTACAGATGTTCATTGTGAAAGAATAATTTTTGTAAAGCTTCATTTAACGAATAGCAGCGACAGAAATTGTTATACAGAGTTTTTTTGCAGTAAATAATTTTCAATAGTTTTTCATGGAAATAAAGCATATCCTTACTTTTCACACATTTGATCGATCAATATATTGATATTCAATGCACCATTTAATTATGAAATGATAGGAGTTTCGGTTAACGCGAATTAAGGTAGTAGTCTGGTAATTTAAGCCGATTTTCATGTCTTTTTTGCAGGGCGTTTTTTTGTAGGAAAATAAAAATGAATCGTTTTGGATATTTAGGATGTTTTTATTTACATATTAAAGATACAAAAAAAAATTTGTTTGAAAAAATTTAATAGTTTATTGTTATTATTATTAT
This sequence comes from Oxytorus armatus, assembly GCA_958009045.1. Taxonomy (NCBI): domain Eukaryota; kingdom Metazoa; phylum Arthropoda; class Insecta; order Hymenoptera; family Ichneumonidae; genus Oxytorus; species Oxytorus armatus. Next base: position 6,586,074 of record OY253751.1, on the reverse strand, counting down.
TGATCGAAGTTGGCACCTCGAAAAAAAAGCGCGTGGGTGGCCCCGGTGATTTTGGCTCTTGATGTTATCTGAAATCAAAAATTCTTGATAATTCTTAATCTATAGACATGTCATTCTGGTCGAAACTACTGAAGTTAAATTTCATGAATAAATAACAAAATGGCGGACTTTGGAAAAAAAGTGCTTTTATTTTGCCCGCCATTTTGTTATTTATCCATGAAATTTAACTTCAGTAGTTCCGACCAGAATGAAATGTCTATAGATTAAGAATTATCAAGAATTTTTGATTTCAGATAACATCAAGAGCCAAAATCACCGGGGCCACCCACGCGCTTTTTTTTTTCGAGGTGCCAACTTCGATCAATAATAATAATAATAACCTATTCAATTTTGTCGAAAAAAATTTTTTTTTGCATCTTTAATATGTAAATAAAAAACTCCTTAAATATCCAAAACTATTGATTTTTATTTTCCTACAAAAAAACGCCCTCCAAAAAAGACATGAAAATCGGCTTAAGTCACCAGATTCCTACGTTGAGCCGTTGGTTACTGACACCGGGATACTCCTCAGCCTGAAATGGATACCGTTCGAATTACATAAAAACTACAATTCATTGGAAAATAATTGGAAAACGAAGAATTATTGGGACATAATTTTTTTAACGTAAATTGCGAAGAGTTACTCGTCGCTACCGATGTTCATTGTGAAAGAATAATTTCCTGAAAAGCTTCATTTAACGGATAGCAGCAAGAATAATTGTTAAACAGAGTTTTTTTTTGCATTAAATAATTTTTAATAGTTTTTCATCAAAATAAAGTCTATCCTTACTTCTGACTTCATTTGATCGATCGATATATTGATATTCAATGGGCCATTTGATTATGGAACGACAAGAGTTTCGTAGTTTGTAGAGAAATCGAGATACATATTGACGCTACCCGTAAAACTGACGTCGTTGGTAGTTTCAATACGCAAGTAACAATCGAATATGTATATAACAACTCGTTTGATCGCGGTGCAACATTGTTTCTGTATAACGTACAATTACACCAACATGAAACACGTTTACACGCGCAACGAAGCGTATAATTTATCTATGCCCATTTATCTACCCGCTGTTCAAATGAATTTTTTCTTTTTTTTTCCGTTTTCAACTTCCAATCGACAGTACAAATACCAAAATGATTGTGCACTCCCTCGCGGTACGTTTGCAACGAGAAATACGCTCGATTAATCGATTACGTAAAACGAGAGATTTAGCCATGCGGATTGATCGGAAATATAAAAGGAGAGAGAGCGGAAAAAAAAAAAATTTCCGATCGGCTAACTAATGAAACGAGAAATTTTTTTTATTCTTTTTTTTTTCGAATCGGACGTTACGTAATTGAAAGGGATTTAACCAATCTCGCAAAAGTCAAGAGATAGAGGACGTTCAGAGGATATATTTACGATGAGTCCTGCGAAGATTTATAGGAAACATAGTTAATATAACGGTATTGCGAAAATACCAGGTCATAACGAAATTCCTCGTCGAAAACTGTGATCAGTACATTCGCCGGATGACGAGATAGCGAGAGAGCTATTCTATATATAAGCGACATCGCGCACGAGAGCATAGAGGGGAAATTTGAGACGAGTGAATCTCTGGGTGATAGAGCTTTTGATGTCACTGGGTTGCCCATCTCGTAACGGGGTCATCGAGGCTCTCGATATATAGGTTACGTTGGCTTTGGTAACCGGGGGGGAAAAGGGCAGGTTCAATCTTCCTCGTCGTAGTTCGCAGAGCCTACATAACCGTGACATTATATTCGCGTAAAGGGTAGAGAGAAATTTCACGATGGCGAAGGCAGAAAAGCGCAACAGACATAGAATGACAGAAGGCGATATGGCTAAAGATGTTCGGGATCGATGTATAAATATATATAATTTCAAGGATGTTCGAGATACGTTCCGCGGAACAAGTCGATCGACAATGACGTCAACATCACCATATCACAACTTTGAGCGACCCTGCCGCAACCATAGCTCTTTCGCTCCAACGAATTCAGGGTATGTCACACAACCAACCCCCTTATTCTTCGCATCGTCGGAGTCTATCGTTCCGTTTGATTTTTCACCTCCGCAAATTCGCAACAGACAGCGAACAATACTCTGGCTAACGAGAATGAGATTTTGCGAATATACCGACTAAAGTGCTTTTGGAATGCAACCTCTAGTTTTCCGTTAAAAAATAAGTCCAAGGTTCTTTCTCCCCTCTACTCTACAGGAACTATGTACGCTGATTGACCTCGTACAGCAAGCATAAAGCGTTAGAACGAGAAGGTTCTATACAGAGTCGTCTTTAAATGATGTTAAGGGGCACCTGACTCGCTGTGGGAAAGAAGAAACGTCGCGGTGTGATTTGGCACCGAGGGGATGGGATTATTTCATTCGAGCTTCGTTGATTCTTCGCGAAATTATAGATTCGAGAAGTACCCACGCGATATTCGTTTCGCAGAGTATTTTTACTCTGTATCAGCCGTTTTGTGTTAAATGACTATCGATTATTGGGATACTGGGATATTGCATTAAGGTCGCGAATGAATAGATTTATTAACGTTACTAAGAAACATAAGAGGACAATCTACACGATTTAACATTTCCATTCAAAAATACCATTTTTACCGGTCTTATATCACGTTCGAAAAAAAAATTCAGGGAAAAAGGGGACTCAACTTCCTCCTCGCTCCTCAAAATTTGTCCATTCCTGCATAATATCGACGGTGCTTCCGCTAGAAGCGCTTTTCGTTCGAATGTGGAATTCACGCGTCGTTTACCAATCGAACATTGTCCCAACTCATTTAGAGTGACCCCGAACAGTAGGGAAACCGTATTTCTAACTTTTTTTTCATTGGTGACTTGAAATTTACAAAAAAGACAACCTTCAATGATTGGAGATTTGGCATTAGACACCAAATTGTCTATATTTCCGGCGATTACAGCTAATTTTTGTAATTAAGCAAATTTTCAATTTTGTAATTTTTTTTTGTTGATAATTTTAGAGCGTTTTGCCCCGGTCTCGCCTATGTAACTGAAGGCTTTTTGTTTGCTAGTGATCGATAATATTAGATACATTTTTACTTTACATGGAGCGTCCATATTGGATAAATCTTTTTAATCGAATTTCAGGCTTGTAAATAGACGCGTACGACGAGTCAAGGTGGTGCTCATTGCGTTTCTGTGCAACAGCATAGAGAAAAACAGCGGTTATAGTTACGAAAACAAAATGCGACTCTGATCCACCGAGGTTAACGCATTCACAGACTAATCCTAGATGTTTTTTTTTCAACGAACACGACAGACACACCCCCACGCCCTTGGCTCCGATCGGTTCAATTTCAATTGCGTATATAGCTAAGTATATAGGTAGGGGAATACCGAGAATACTTCAAGGGATTAATATATACGGCTATATGTAAAAGCATGTAATTCATGAAAGTAGGTGGACGGTTACTTTCTCTCGTGGGGAAGGGGAGCGAGCAAAAGACTTTCCATACTCGATTGTATTGCATTAAATCATCATGATTTCGCTTGAGAAATAAAACGAATGTTGCACACCCAACTAAATAATGTCTGTTACTCTCGTCTATAGAAGTGAGATTATCCCAATCAAGATTCGATTTCAACACACCGTGTCGTATTGTGCAACAGTCGTGAAACGTCATGATATACATATGGAGAATAAATAAATACGATAATAGTGATGAAATTAAATGGTGTCCCGCAATAGTTGTCAGTACATTGAACCTCCTTCCCGGTGGGGGGGTTGCGCGCGGAGATCATAGTTGTTGCGGTTCGCCAGATTGTGGTAAAACAAGGCTTGTATGCATCGATTTACGACTATACGCAAATATACTCTCGATCAAACGAAATAAATTCTAAAGTTGGTGCGCGCTTTAAAAATCCCTTTCTCGTTGACATCCGCTTGCACTATCCCGAGACTTTCTCGATGTGCTCGACGCCGTTATCCGTTGTATTAACAGCGTGCGCGCCTTTACGCTCCATCGAGATATTATTTACTAATGTTTGTAATGAGAAATATATCTATATAGAATATTCGGTACTTCTGTAATCCCGCCAACGCGCTAGACACACGGCGAATCGTATATATCTCTATAGTTGCTCATTCCTCGTTCGCACAGTTGGGCAATGAATGTATATTACATATATTTACTCTCGCGGATCTCGACTTACTCGTAGGAGCGAGGAAATGTGTCTCTTCACAATGTTATCGATGGCCTTAACTAATCGATGTGGATTATCGAGTGCTAACAAACAATTCGACAAAACCATACTCGCGAGACGCCTTTTTCACTGGTTTTTCACTCGATCCCCAGTTAATATATCGGTGAAATCAAAGTCGCTACTCAATTTTGTATCTTTTTTAAACCAACGATCACTGTTTGGAAAAGAAATCAATGTACATGAAATTAAGAAAGCGCGAATATTACTTTGGTGTAAAAAAGGGATTATTTTTGTTTGATTACAGTTATACGAATTCATGTTCAATATTATTAATATTAATTGTTATTGCTCTTAGTACCCAATAAAAGTTTTTCCCCCAATATCTACAAAACTGAAAATTGAAAAAATTCGAAATGGTGTCAATTTGAAACGCTTCGATCGATTTTTACCAAATTCAATAGCGAACAGTATTTGATGATAGTCCAATTGTGGAGAGAATTTTGAATCGATTTCTCAAAAACTGCGTGAATTATGCCCACGCACTTTTGTCTATTTTCAAAATCTTATAAAACCGAAAATAATGTGTCAATTGTCGCAAAAATTGTAGAGTAGAAAGGGCCTTGACTGATTTACTCGGGTGCCAAATTTCAGTCCGAAAGCTCAAACCAATTCGAAGTTACAGTGAATTCAATTTTGCAACCCCTATCACGCACCGGCTATACATGCGCACATGGATCCGGATATTGTTTGTAAATGTGATTTGTCGATGCTTTTGGAAACATTTTTGAATACAGCGATATTAAAACATAGGTATTTTTATTTTTCTATGAAAACAAAGCTTCCGCCATTTGAGGGTAGAAAAAAATGAATTCATATGCTCGTGTTATGTTAAGAAATGTTAGGGATCTTTAAGAGATTTACGAGTTATAGAATAGATTACTTGATGAGATTTTCTCTGAATTTTTGACAGTTTCTGGGTCATGATGCGGTACGCCCATATATATAATTGCATTCATATTATTATGAAATGGAGAGTTGAAGTTGACTTTATAGTGGCTTAGCCGTTCGTTGGAGGAGTGTCGTGAATCGTTGCGATGTGTATATATAATATCGACAACAAGGCACAGAGTTCTACAAGCACACGAGAGTTGGGGAGACGCAGGAGTCGTAACAGTGGTATACAAGAGTGTATATAAAAGCCTCGGCGAGCGGGGCGTCGAACCCGGACTGCTCGCGTTACGAAATAAGGAACTTTCGAATTGGAATTTACATTCGCTCTTGACGAGATTCCTCTTGGAAACTTCTCGTAGACAGCTTTTTTTTTCACAATCATTAATATCATTACATCATCGAAAATGATTGTCTATCCTCGAAGCGTCATCTTCGCGATTTATATATACCGTCGATGAAATCACAATTTCGCGGCGCTCTCTAAACCTCAACGTTATACAGGAAGTATTTAATAGTAATTTTCGACGAATGTATTTTCCATTTGACATATTTCCACCCTTTCACTAAATCACCTCGGTTATATCGCTGCAATAAAGACTTCCTGGTGTAAATCAATTACCCCCCCGCACAATCATTGTTTGCATTGTTTGCAGTATTTCGAAAGTACACGGTAAACACAGGGGACAAAAAACCGAATACATAATTTGATTTTTTTAATTAAATTATGTATTCGGCTTTTTGTCCCGTGCTTTTAGTACTTTCGAAATGCTGTAAACAATGTAAATAGTGATTATTAATAATTATGTAAAAAATAACAATGTTCTTCAAATAATTGTGAATAATCGAACGATAATTCGATACATATCGAAAAAAGTGATATTATTCGTAATTATTAGGAAATAAAATCAGTTTAATTCGCTTTTTCTCCTGGAACAATGTTCATCTCCTTTCCCAGACTATTCTCACGAATAATTCATCGATATCTATCGGGATTTTTGTTCGCGTTGAAAAGACGAAGGATAGGAGAAACGCCCACTGTTGCCGAAGGGAGCTAAAACAGCTCGCAGCCGACAGTTTGTTCGTTATAACAGTAATCACGCGGTGTATCTATGCGATATGCAACCGTAGCCTAGTGGAGGACCGCTCACATTGCGAAATTCATTAGCGTCGGAATTAAAGCACGAGTCTCGCGTTATATATGTATAAGTGGTATAACGGGTGACTTAAATGCCATTTGTACGGTCTTATTGCTGGCTTTAGTGACTGCTGGTGTTTCAATCGCGTTCACCCTGAGAGTCCACAGTTATGTTATTAAATGGCACGCCGAGAGGAAAAACGTGCTATTAAGCGAGGTGCCTTTAATACCTCTATATTTTACATAGTACAGAACCGAAGTATGCCTTAACTATCGTTGATCTCTCATTCTCTCTCCTTTTCTCTCTCTTTCTCACTCTTGTCTGTTCTATTATTGCAACTATCCATAATTCGAACTAACGCCACGCTATAATATTGCACAATTTCTTTGGACAGTCGACTCTAAGTAGATTAAATGTATTTCACGATTATACTATACCCACTATACCCGCCTATGAATACTGCTGTAACGTATTTTAAGGATTTCCAAAAATATCACGTCCGATAATAAAACAATTCGATTATAATACCATTGTTACATTTCGAGGAAGCAGAGAGATACTTATCAAATTCAAGAAATCCAATAAACCGATATGAATAATAAATAGTATAATAAAATAAGGGTTGTTTTTTTTTCTAATTGAACTAGGCACAGGAAAAATAAAATGTAGCACGATCGTAAAATCGTCCGCAAGTTAACGATATTACAGTTGACGAGCGAATTGTTCGAGTGTACACGATTAAGGGGGGAAATAGCGTTAGACGGTTAAAAAAATCGATTTTTTTTAAATTTCATAAATTGTTAGTGAAACTATTGAAAAATATGTTCCCAAAATTTTAAATGAAAATTCCGACTCGTTCTATTGTTATAAGCCATTAAGGGGGGAAATATGGTTAGGACAGCGTTTTCTCAATGATTTTCATGCATTTTTTTATAGTATAAAAAATGAATATAATTTATTGAAACTTTGAGAATATTTTATACATATATTTAAGTATATACTATAAAATTTGTATACATATATCCAAGTATATACTGGAAAATATTAGCGACTCCATATTGCTTGTTTTTCTTGGTACTATTTTTTCAAATGCGTTTTTCTGAAAACGACTTTTTTTTTTAACTTGCGTGCACGCTAGTTTGAAATGTTTTCAACAAATCGTTTTGAAAATTGGCAGTTACTTTCTTCATAGTATTGCGCTCTATATGAACCTAAAATCGGAATATTATCATTATTTAAAAAAATTTTTTTTTTGCAAATAAAGTTGTAAAAAATGGCAAAAAATCATGCTTTTATGTTTTGACCACTGTAAAAAATTCAATTTTCTATTTTTTTGAAAGCATTTAGGTTCATATAGAAGAGAGACATATAATAAAAGTAAATTCCAACCTCGATCGATTTCAGATGAAAATTGCGGTTTCCAGAATGTACGCAAAATGCTGAGTCTGATTGTGACCTGCAATATGGGGTCGCTAATATCGTCGGTGTTTTTCAAGGAAATTCTTCAAAAATTTTATAGTATATTCTTAAATATATGTTCAAAATATTCTCAAAGTTTCAATAAATTATATTCATTTTTCATACTATAAAAAAAATCATGAAAATTATTGAGAAAACGCTGTCCTAACCCTATTTCTCCCCTTAAGTTCCTCGATCCGGAAGTAAATTCCAGCGACTCAGCGTTAGAGAGTCCAGACTCGTAATAGTAGAGGGAGAATTTAGAGTAGACGAGTCTCCTGACTGACGCGAGGAGAATGCCAAAGTCTCTGTTTCAAATGTTACGTTACGGAACTCGACGCGGGCCGCTTTGAGAATGAGATACATTGTTTCAGAATTATATGTCGTAATATAAAGTCTAGAAGAGTGGTTATTAAACGGTTTCCGATTATTCGAACGAATCACTTCCTTGGAAGAACTCGAGATGATTGATAATAATAAACATTTTTTTTCTTTGTCTACTGCCTCGAATATCTCGTATTGCTCAACAGGATTTGGCTGGTCTGAGCGATGTCATAATCATCCGCGTCATTTCATATTGATACATATATAGAACGGGGCATTGACATCGGTGGTTATTGTGCTCGATATATTTGAAAAGGGACGTGGGGCGGATCAGAGAACGCGTGCCAAACCGCTATTCAACATGTGCATTACGAGTTCCCTCGCGAAAGGGCCTGTCGATATGTTTCCGGGATAGTTGTACACGCGCTGCGAGGGAAACCACGAAAGCTCTTGTAACCACACAACTCGCTCGTGATGCCGGCGAAGCTACGAGAAGGACGATAAAAAAAAAAGCTTAACTTCTATGAATAGAAATGCTCGGACAAAGTACCGTTCTCCGTAAACGTCAATGTCCATTAATTCGCTAATTTTAAATCTTTACAAAAAAAAAAAAAAAAATCTATCCGCCACTGGTTCGTGATTAAAGAACCAAAAGGTACAATTTTTTGCAGAATTTACTTTACTCCTTCGGACAATTAAAATTTCACTATATCCTGCCCTTAATTTTTCATTGTCTGCAGACAAATTGAACGAATGAAGTTCATCAATTAACAATATTCATGATGCAACGATCGAGTTTTGTTTTAACCTTTCCTTCGAATGTAATTAAAAAGCTCTCGGCGATTCGCGACAAAGTAAAGTCGGTTAAATGGAACAACACACGCGTACCACTTTGGTATCGAACTCCGGAAATATAAGCGAAGAATAATAAATAAACGATTTATTTATCATACTCAAGGAATATCGATAAATAAATATTTTATTCATTTATTATTGTGAATAATTGAATATTTTCATTGATTTATTATCGGGCGGCTTACTCACTTTTTTTTCATTATCATTTTTCACCCTCCGCTTCGACCGCTCTCCGACCAGTAGAGAGTTAAGGATGGGGTAGGATTCTATTTTTATTTTTATTTTTTTTTCATCGTTTCTCAAATATCTATATGCCTCGGTGGAGGGTCGGCGGACGTTTTTCATAACGGTTTACCAAGATAAATTGAGCAAACGTCGCATTTCCCGACGGGTTCGAGAGCGAGTTGGCTCTTCCGGTGTATGTAGAGGACAGAGGGGTGAGAATGAGGTTCGCGTGGGAATTAGGAGAGAGAGATAGAGAGAGAGAGAGAGAGAGAGAGGGCGGAAGAGAGACCGACACTGTGCTAGGAGGGTTGGTTTCGCTGGCGTATGGGCTTAATATATATGCGAGGCAGTAAAGCGCGCGAGTTTGCTCGACGAAGGACAACGAACCCGGGTCAGAAGTTGTCCGGGATAACGCGCTCCCCCGTACCCTCTCTCTGTCGCACCACCATCCAATTCGCCCACTCACTCTATCCACCAGCGTCCGTGTTTCACCCTCGCGCGAAATCGATGTAGGCACACGGACTTTTCGTCGTAATACGCTTCGAGGCTGCGCCATCGGGATATTTCATTTTTATTCCTTCTCAAGAATCCGTAGAAACGATTGTTTCTAATGAAAATTCCAAACGCGATAAAGCATCGTGGTAATACTTACAATGGACGAAAAGATGAGGGTGAAAAAATCAATAGGGGGTGATTTAAAATATTCGGAGGGTCCTTACCGGGTTCAACGTTTCCGATATGGGGATTGCTTTATCGCTCAACCTCTTTTCCACAGAAAGACAAATACATTCTGGTACTTTTTTGTTTGTTTCTTCTCTCTTTCGTTACCATGCCGATAAATTTGACCTAACGAATTAATCAATTGATACTACGTTATTCGATTTTACAATAGCTTCGCGAATAATCAGTGACGTGCAGCGACATCAAACGCTTGTATACAATGGCACATATTAAATAATAATGACAAGATTTATATTTTAGTTATATATAAATACCACAGTATAAATGGTAACGCTGCAAACACACACACAACAAACACATACACACGGTGCTGTTGGAGAGCTGGTACGGCGAAAATGTGCAAGTGCATTATAACGAAGAACGGAGGGTAAACGAGGAAACGAGAACGAGAGGGAGAATATTGTAGTGGTACCGTTGAGAGTGGGGAGAGGGGTCATCGACATTGCCGATCTCAGAATAAACCCCGCTCCAAGAAAATGCTCGGTCGTTCTGATTACAATAAAGATGTCGCTTCGCGTAATTCAGTTGTAATTAGCTGATGTATAATTCGAGAATAGAGTAAAGAGGAAGAGGAGGAAATATGAGGAAATTAAAAGCGATCAGTAATACGTAAATTTCCTAGAGACAAATCGATAATAGAGAAATCCAACTGCCAATCACAAGAAACATTATCCATAATATCATTAACTAAACGCTGCGATAATTCAGCACATTTGTTACCTATATATATACAGGGTTTCCCAAAACTAGCACGTCACACGGGGTTAAATTGGCTCCGAACCTATCAGAATAAACAAATATGACCTCGGTGAAAGTCTCATGCTTTTCGAGAAAAATCATCTATTTTTTTGATTTTTCGGAAAATTGCTATGAAAATATCGATTTTCAGAAAAATCGTCTTTTTTAATTTATCGGACAATCGCTTTTTTTGTTATCTCACTGTTTTCGTTTGTATTTCTTAGGATGACTTTTCTCAAAAACCATTAGACTTTTACTGAGATTATATTTGTTTATTCTGATAGGTCCGGTGACAGTCTAACCCCCGTGTCACTCTTACGTGCTAGTTTTGGGACACCCTGTATATATATGTATATATTAAATCGCATTGTCAGGATACTAGAATAAACGACCAGCTCACGGTGGAAATCAATGAGAGTGATGCTGATATCGCGAAACTCTGCCGATACTTGTTTGTCAGCTATACAACTATAATGTTACCCACGCATACAATTCAAAGGTATGCATGTATATGTACTATGTACTATACGAGGTCTGTTAAAAAAGTATCGCGAATTTTGAATTTTCGCGGGCTACGTATATCCGATTTTCGATTTTTTTGTGACGTTAGGTTGGCACTCATGTCCCTCACTTATGCTGAAAAAATCGGCCATTTTAAATGTTTAGTTAATTGTTGACAGCTGTTTTGGTTAGACGTGTTTTGGCTTGTCTTCGATTTTTGCCTATGCAATGCATTCTCTAAGTCTACTCGAGACGTTTACAAAACCCACCTCAAAATTCAAAATCGATCGAGCGGGAGTCAAGTTGTCGCCATTTGAAATCTCGACATTTTAAGGTTCTGAAAAAGTAGACAAAAAATAACAACATTTTTTATTTCTTTTTTTTTCAATATTTCGATACCATATTCGATCGGAAATTGTCCGCTGATTACGAACAACACTGAGTTTTTGTCGAAAACTTGAAAAATTGATGGGAAAACCGCAAAAAATCGACAAAATCAGTTTTTGGACGATTTTTAATGAAATTTCGAGTTTCTCGAGAAAATGGCCACTGAATTAGTAATGAGCGAGTCAAAATACATCGAAATAGCGTGCTAAAAGAAAATTAAAAAATTCAAAATTTTTTTGCATTTTGGCCAAAAAGAAGTGGCTGCACTAAAATCGCTGTAACGTTGCTTCCCGATGGAGTTGGAACCCCACTCTGTGCTCGCCCTTTCGCCCCCCTGCGGGCTACGCCCCCCCCCCCCCCCCCCCCCGGTTCCATCTCGCCATGGCCTATCCCCCCCCCAGCTTTTGTACACGGCGGCGGCGGCGAAATATTTATATAATATATATATATATCCTCTGTTTAGTGTTTGTGCAAGCCCCAGAAGCAAGGTTCGTACGTATCCCACGGGGTGTACCAGGAGAGCAATATGACGTACGTGTGGATCGGTATATACGCGTGTGTATCTGTGATTCGGCCTAGTTTCAACCGGGTTCAACACTCGCTATCGAGGTGACTTGCTCCGGCGCGGCGCTCGCTCTCCGTTCGCTTCGCGTCTCTCGCTGCGCTTGCTCAACGGCAAGAGCCCCCGAGAAGAGCACCGCGCGGGGTCCAAACCGCGGGAGACCCGCTTTGACTGCTGCTCTCTTGCTGTTGCACTCCCGGTTTCTTTTTCTATCTTTTTACTATATGTATTTATACATACATATGTATCTAGGCGATGTTCCCTGTACAAGTTTCGAGAATCCCGTTCGCCAGAGTTCTATCCCGCCTCTCCGGTTCGGGAATACTCGTTCCGAGTTCGGGACGAGCGTGAAATGGAACGTTCTCGTAGAGAACGAGAGAGAAAGAGAGATGGCAATGGAGAACGTTCAAGCTGCGGGAGAGCAAGGATTTCCATGTCCCTCTCGGTTCAAAATAGCTTTGACTTCGTTTTGATTCGGTAGATTTTAATTTTTTTTTCAACGATCCAATCGTTTGTGATGACAAAAAGGAAATTAATCCGTGAGACTTGTCAAAGAATAAATGATCATTGTATCTGAAATTTTAATAGTCACTTCTAAATATGACTTGCACACGATTTTACACTTAATAAAACGGTTGGCGATTTTTGCCGATTTTTTCGATCACGATTTTGCGTTGCTAATGGAAGAATTTTAAAAAATTCCCTAACAAATATCGATCGTTAGAATCCAAAGTTATTTCGATTCGTGACATGATTTTTCGGTCGTCCGAACGGTAAAGTTGCATTTAAAAATAGATCGTTATTGATTTTTCTACGACAATCCTCGATCCCCATTGTTTCAACGAACGGCCGATGAGTAAAATCGAAATTTCTCGATGTCTCAGACGGTAAAGTCGAAAACGCGAAGAATTTAATACGGTGTGGACGTGTGAGACTTCGATATCTCGTGTGTTAATGTTTATAAACCGGTAAGCTCGCGTATGGGGCATTATACAGAAAGGGACTTCGTGCACTAACGCGGTTTGTTACTCAACAAGATTGGCCAGAAATGAGAAAGAGAGAGAGAGCCGCGATCGTGGTACACCTCCTTCGGCGCATACAAGCGGGGTGCAGCGACCGTTCGAGGACGCGTTCGGAACAGTTCGTGGCCGCGTGTACATGTACCTACTTTTACTTTCGTGACGCTCGAGCGTGTCGTGTATACAGCGAGCGAGAGCGCGAGACGTGCACGCGTATCGCGTGGCAGCGTAATATGGGATGCTGAAAGACATCAACGTGTTAGCGGATCGACGAACGTCCCCGTTCCTTTTTTTTTTCTTACGATGACGAATTCTCGTGTTCGCCGTTGCTCTCAGATTCGTTGCAAGCCAAAAGTCGCACCATTGATAAGCAATCATGTGTTTAAGGGCTCACATACCCCTGCGCGCGCTGAAAACCGAGTAGATTTGAAAAATTATTATAAAGCTTATATGGTGGAAAAAAAATTAAATTCTTGATTTCACATTTTTTATTAACTTCTCGACTGTAAGAAAAAAAATTTCTTCAATTTAAAAAAAAAAATTTACATCATTTAAGGGGGGAAATAGGGTTAGACGGTTCAAAATTTTTTTTTTATTTCATAAATTGTTAGTAAAACTATAGAAAAATATGTTCCAAAAATAAAAAATGAAAATTCCGACTCGTTCTATTGTTATAAGCGATTAAAGTGAGTAGCTCTCCTTCAGGCCCCGAGCGCGCCACGTATTCCAAACGCGTTTTTCTGAAAACGACTTTTTTTTAACTTGCGTACACGCTAGTTTGAAAAGTTTTCGACCAATCGTTTTGAAAATTGGCAGTTACTTTCTTCATAGTATTGCGCTCTTATATGAACCTAAAATCGGAATATTATCATTATTTAAATAATTTTTTTTTCGCAAAATAAAGTTGTAAAAATGGCAAAAAATATTTCATACATATATTTAAGTATATACTATAAAATTTTTGAAGAATTTCCTTGAAAAACACCGAAAAAATGTATGACTGCCTTGACTTTGTTTTTCTTGGTACTAGTTTTTCAAACGCGTTTTTCTGAAAACGACTTTTTTTTAACTTGCGTTCACGCTAGTTTGAAAAGTTTCCAACCAATCGTTTCGAAAATTGGCAGTTACTTTCTTTATAGTATTGCACTCTATATGAACCTAAAATCGGAATTTTATCGTTATTTAAAACAATTTTTTTTTCGCAAATAAAGTTGTAAAAATGGCAAAAAATCATGTTTTTTTGTTTTGACCCCTGTGAAAAATTCAATTTTCTATTTTTTTGATAGCATTTAGGTTCATATAGAAGAGAGACATATAATAAAAGTAAATTCCAACCTCGTTTGATTTTAGATGAAAATTGCGGCTTCCAGAATGTACGCAAAATGCTGAATCTGATTGTGACCTGCAATATGGGGTCGCTAATATTTTCGGTGCTTTTCAAGGAAATTCTTCAAAAATTTTATAGTATATACTTAAATATTTGTATAAAATATTCTCAAAGTTTCAATAAATTATATTCATTTTTTATACTATAAAAAAATTCATGAAAATCATTGAGAAAACGCTGTCCTAAACCTATTTTCCCCCTGAAGCGCGTTTTTCTCGAAACTGTTTTTAGACAGTGTCAGCACGATAACTCAGTCAATTTTTAATATTTTTTTTTACCTTTTCTTCTTTTTAAATCTTGATAATTATTTTCTCTATAGTCTGACGAGAGGTTTTTTTAAATTATTTCGTTGAACAATTTTTTATAAATTATTGAACGCTCATTTTTTTTTATTGCATACTAAAGTTTGAAATACTGTAATTTCTTTATTTTTGAAAAAAAAAGAAATTCCCTCCGTCAGACTATTGCTACTACATTATGTCACTAGATTCTTTTTAATTTTGGGCAATTGGATAATTTTTGGTGACGTTATGATGTCGACAAAGAGGCGCCATGGGTTTTCATCACTAGTCCATTTATACCCGTGAAAAAAGCGTTAATCTTGAAAAAAAAAATTTTTTTAATTTTTTTCTTATAGTTGAAAAGTTAATAAAAAATGTGAAATCAACAATTAAATTTTTTTCTTCACCATATAACCTTTATAATTATTTTTCAAATTTACTCGGTTTTCAGCGCGCGCAGTGGGATGTGAGCGCTTAATAGAAAAATCATTGCCATCGCAAAATATTCAATTATTTGATAAACAGGAATCGTTAAAAAAAAATCCATTATCCTTCTAAACTGTCAAACTGGTGATTGAAAAAAAAAAAAATGTGGAATTATGAATTATTTTGGAAAATAATAATGATTGTTATAGGAAATTATGAAATTTATTGTTACAGGACTCGATCGAACTTCATTATGATTTTTTTTTAATGTACAAAAATTGCGCTACTTCTCCATAACGAGAAAGTTTCCTCGTCGATTTTACACTCGTAGTACTAAAATATACAATGTACACCACATATAGGACAATTGGTATTAGCAATGGTAAATAACGAAGTGAGTCAATTTACTATCCGTGCACGTTACGCGGCGAGCGAACGAAAGTGAAATAAAAGGAGAAGAGAAAAAAAAACAGCAGCCCGAGTGAATGAGAGCCACTGGTTTAGTGTGTAATAGTTTCGATTGAAAGGAGGTTACGGAGTGAGTGAACTTTGGGCCTCGATTGTGTGCGAGCACCAGAGTAGCTTCGCGCTGAGTTGCATTAGAGCCCATGTTTTACAAACACTAGCGCATAAAAAATCCTCGCATACTCCGTCAACGAGCAAATTCGATCGTATAGGAGCAAGTTGCACTCATACACCAACGAATTACGTGTCCAAACCCTCGACGTATACTTTTAAAACTCACACATGTAAACTTATCCCCGTACAAAATAAGCGAGACACCGTCGAACTTGTAAATATATATTCTTTTCTTATTCTATATTTTTCAGGAAAATTTCGAATAATTTTCTTAATTTATTACAGCAATATTTTACAAATGATTATTTTATTTTGAATTTTTACTTTTTCTTCTAATGTTTAAAGGATTTTTTAAACATTTTGTTTCGTTTCATTTATTCGAGAATCTAATTATTAAAATTCGCTTGGAATATCCAATAACACACGCGCGAATGAATATTTTACAATGATTCGAAGCTTCCAATTGCATGCTCCTAATAAACAAAATATTTTGTGGAATTGAAAAAAAACTGAAGTGCTTTAACGATTATTTTATTTTTCGATATTTCGTTTATACGAGAATGCAACAGTTGAAAATCGATTAGAAATCATATACGGACGATTAAGCATTTTACGAAAGAACAGATGAGCCGTTACTAATAGTTCACCACAAATCAAATTTCCATAGCTTTCGACTTGATCGGAGAGACTTTTTATCGCTATTATCCGTCGTACGTGTCAGAGAACGCGAGATATAAAAGTACACAATCTTTTTTTTTTTCGTATGAACGGCAATTATCGGAGGGTACATTTACGTATCTTTGGGGCCGAATCAGAAATCGATCAGTCTTAAACCAATATATACAGAGCTGGAACGAAAATGGTAACACAAAGTGGTGAGAATTGAGAGCTGAAAGTTGAAGTCAGAGACCTCGTTTAACCGACGTATAATCACACGTTTTTATCTTCGCATATGGTTATCCAAGCGTTCGTTAGCTTTTTTTTTTTTCAACCCGTAGCCTAATGGACATGCGCCCGCTTCGTGTATCAGCAACACTGCTAATACATCTATATAATATATATGTGTGTGCAGGCTTGTCTCGATCTATGGACTTTGCGAAATTAAGAGATAGCAAAAAAATAAATGTAAGGATGGAAAGTGGGGTAAAAATTTCGTCTCGAGAAAGCGACACTCGAGTTCGTGGGATAGTTTTACCGTACCGTTTGTAATGTAGTAACATATATATTTGTGAATAAGCCGAGGGGATCTATTTGCTTGTGTGCAAAAGTGAAAAGTGCATCGTGCCGGGGTGGTACGATAGAGCGAAAGAGAGATAGAGAGATAGTTGCAAGCATGTCACTTTCACGTTGTTGCAACGAGAAGCGTGAACGAGGAGACAGTGCAATGTTGTCTCTCGGTGTAACTCGGTGCTCCACGCTCTCAGAGCACGAACGAATAGACATAACAATTGCTTACAAACGAAAAGGCGTAATTTATGTTACTTTGACTCCTTAAATCTCGTTGATTATGCCTTTATTGTTTGGTAACAGTATGTAAAATGTAAAAGTTAAGATCCCTTCGAAAGAAAGCGAAACTACTACCCCACGACGTTTATAATACTAGATAAACAGTTGAAGACACACACACACACACACACACACACACACACACACACACACACACACACACACACACACACACACACACACACACACACACACACAAAGGTGGTTTATAACATTTCTCGTCGCGCAGGTCACGAAACGTATGCTCATTGCAACATTATTTCCACAGTAAATAAAAAAAATTCATTACGTCATTTCGATTCCTCTCGTTTAAACACGAGGACATTTTAAATACAGAAGATTGTACTCATTCCTTCAGATTCTTAGCTCCATTTTCTCCCTGTTGAGGAACGGGCGTCATCTAATTTCGAATTATCTATAATTAGTAAGAGCTTGGCGGATGGAACAGCATATTTTTAATCCAAAAAACCTATCTCTCATTCGGGATTATAACGCGATTCCTTATTCTGAAAATGTCGAAGGTAACGTACGCCGAAAAAAGATTACACGTGAGAATAATTCGGAATTCACAAAATCCATATATCCAAAATAACTTTAGGACAGACTCATTTAATTCCGTATCACTGGTAATTCGAACAGTAAAACGTTTGCGGGATCAAGCTGTCGAGTAGATAGAGTCACGCACGCTAAAATAACTAAATTTGATAGAGAAAGAGAGAGAAAAGGAAATACGATGACTATGAAATTACCGATTAAAAACTGTAAATTGCTGATTAAAACAATTTCATAACATCCATCATATTGTCAATTGAAAAAGCTTCAGAATTTGTTACGAAAAAAAAGAAGCTTTATCCACGCAATGATGATAAACTACAGTTTGGTATGTGAAAAGTTGTTTCTCGTATGGTAAAAGCTTTTAGCGTTGTATACCCACAATCGTGATATACGATAATAGCTGCCTCGCGACTTTGTCAAGCATTAACGTAGTATTTTCCGTCGGCTCTGTCGTCGTGCAGAATTCAACGTTAACGTCGCTCGGATTTGACGGTAACACGCGATGCATGACGTGTACGAAGCTTCGAAGCTTGCAGCTGCAGCAGCAGCGACAGTCCAATGAGAACGATATCGTATTGCCATTGGAGCAGAGAGGGAACTTTTTGTCCCCCGAGGCTGGCAACGAGTACAGTAGATAACTACCGTACCGGGACGGCCGAGTCACGCTCGCGAAGCCGAGAGTTGCCTGCGCGCCACCGTTAAGTAGTAGGTGGCAGTAGAGATCAGACAGACAGTGGCGCGACCGGTGGACATATCGCTGTGAATTTATCAACTGACGTAAAGCTTGCCGACCTTACCAACGATGTTAGGGAGGGCGCTGATTTCCCGAAAGCTCCACAGGACGGGATAAAAAGTCGCTGGAAAGTTCGCAAGCTCTCTGGTACAACGAGCGATTTTTCAAAGCAGGATGAGTGCACCAGTAAATGGACGGTTAAAAAAATGTTACCGGGTAATGGACACCCGCGTTAAAATGATTATATATATAATTTACGTGAACCTGGTCATTTACTGGGGGCTATTCATTTATTGGCGGAGTTACCCTACACAATTTTTTCTATGACATTTGAAAATATCACAATGTCCTTTTTTTTCCTTACTTACCGAAGGGTTGTGAGGTCGATTATTTGCGCTTGTCTAGTGATTCAGATTGGACGACTTACCTGAAAAATAAAAGGAAATTGATTAGAGGTTTTATCGAACAAATAGCGATTAGTAGTTATTCAAAGTTCAATCTAATTAAATAGTTATTTGATTTACAATTTACTGTAATGGATCAATATTTGATAAAGTCTAATAATATTGGATAAAATATACTTGGGGATATTGCAAATTTGGCGATTGTTTATTTAATAAATATCGTTTAATTCCGTTAATTTAATTTCTCTCAATTGATCGGTAGCTTTGCTCGCGAACGTAGAATCGTCTCCCATTCACGTTGAATTGTTCGGGCGTATGTCCGAACGTAAGAGTTTCGCTCGACTACCCCCACACGATATATCAGTTACGATCGGCGGTTTTACGGTATTGAGCGCCATTTTTATGCGCAGCATTTACCCGCTAACATAATTTCGAAGAAGCGTTAAGGTAGTAGTCTGGTAACTTAAGCCGATTTTCATGTCTTTTTTGGAGGGCGTTTTTTTGTAGGAAAATAAAAATAAATCGTTTTGGATATTTAGGATGTTTTTATTTACATATTAGAGATCCAAAAAAAATTTTTTTGAAAAAATTTAATAGTTCATTATTATTATTATTATTGATCGAAGTTGGCAACTCGAAAACAAGCGCGTGGGTGGCTCCGGTGATTTTGGCTCTTGATGTTATCTGAAATCAAAAATTCTTGATAATTCTTAATCTATAGACATGTCATTCTGGTCGGAACTACTGAAGTTAAATTTCATGGATAAATAACAAAATGGCGGACTTTGGAAAAAAGTTTTTTTTTCCAAAGTCCACCATTTTGTTATTTATCCATGAAATTTAACTTCAGTAGTTCCGACCAGAATGACCGGAAAATGGTCTTAGATAAATAACAAAATGGCGGACTTTGGAAAAAAGTTTTTTTTTCCAAAGTCCACCATTTTGTCATTTATCCATGAAATTTAACTTCAGTAGTTCCGACCAGAATGACATATCTATAGGTTAAGAATTATCAAGAATTTTTTATTTCAGATAACATCAAGAGCCAAAACCACCGGGGCCACCCACGCACTTTTTTTTCGAGGTGCCAACTTCGATCAATAATAATAATAATAATAAACCATTAAAATTTTTCAAAAAAATTTTTTTTTCTATCTTTAATATGTAAATAAAAACATCCTAAATATCCAAAACGATTCATTTTTATTTTCCTACAAAAAAACGCCCTCCAAAAAAGACATGAAAATCGGCTTAAGTTACCAGACTACTACCTTAATTGACAATGAAAAGTTGCACGATTTGGCTTTCGCCTCGCTTATTCAGCGGTTCTGCACTCTCGCGGAACGTAAATTCTATACAATACATATATATGCATTCGACCGTGACACACGAGAGGGAGGTTGAAGAAAGCTTTTGCTTTTTCATC
This sequence comes from Oxytorus armatus, assembly GCA_958009045.1. Lineage (NCBI taxonomy): Eukaryota > Metazoa > Arthropoda > Insecta > Hymenoptera > Ichneumonidae > Oxytorus > Oxytorus armatus. Next base: position 6,565,655 of record OY253751.1, on the reverse strand, counting down.
GTCGTCTAACAAGATCATTGCACCTTGGAGAAAATCTTTTCTCGTCTTGAAAACTCATAAGTACTCGTTGAATGAATTTTTTTCCGACATTTCAAGATTTTCAACGATAATTTTGTGGTAGAAATGAAAATTGGCGTGTTGTTTTTCCCACCCCGTACAACGGCATCCTCCGATGTTCGACGACAGGCGCACGGATTTCTCCCGGTCTTTTATCGGAGAGAACGAGAGAGAAAGGTTACTGACCGGGCATCCACCCCGTGCGAGCGTTTATATACTTGCAAAGGCTCGCGCTCGAACGCTCTCTGGTCTACAACACACACTTAGTCCCCACGGTGTGACGTTTATACGAAAGAGAGACTGTTCACGATGAACCTCCCTTCCACTCAGCACTCAAGGCATAATGCAGAATGGCATATACGTGTATGAGCGGACCAAGATCGTTCGTTGTAACGCAATGTAACACTATCGTTCGTTCTAAACTATGAGATACGGGCGTTTTAATACCCACATGAAAGATACACGAGAGACGCGCAGCCCTCCGTTCGAGCCTCGGTCATTTATCCCTCTCTCTCTCATTCATTCTGCATTTATGATACAACATCAACCCACATCGAGTTATCACTTAGTCTAGGTTAGGGACGCCAAGGGATCATCAATTGTAAAAGTTCCGGAATGCGTCGCAACGTCGACGCGCAATTTGAGACTAATCGAGGGGAAAAAAAAGTCAAAATATTTTTGAATTCCATTGCAGACTTTCGGGATATAGTGTATAAAAAATTAAGATAAAATTTCTTGTCTCATTGGCTTCAAGCCACTAAAATTAAAACAGCTCGTATCGACGCGAATCAAGGAAATCCTGCGAATTGCTAAAAGTCAAGAAAAGCACGGGGATTGAGAGTTAATCAGGCTGAATTAATGAAACGACTATTCTTTTTTATTTTAACAATCATAATACCAATTTTCTTTTATTCAAACAATGAATTCCATCGTTAAGATTCTCTCTCTTTCTCTCTCTCTCTCCGCTTCAGTGATTTCTGGAGCAGACTCTTAGTCCCACAAATTTAACCGATATATAGGGTGCGTAATGACTTCGGCACTCCAGGTCGATCTCATTACGGGACATTCGTCGAAGTGTAAATAGCTCTGTAACGCATGGGTCCATTCTCCCACAATTCGAATCTCCCTCCCGGCACGAACCAACGTTTCTCGAAGTCGTATCCAACCCTCTGCTTATAAATACACGACCATATCGGGGTGGAAAACTCTCGCGAGTAGAGGACGAGGCATTACAGTCGTTTGAAAGTGTCACGACTCACGAGTTTATTTATTCTCCAGCGAAGCCACCTGTATATATATATTTATATTATGTTATTTTTTATATACGTAGTCGAAAGGCGTCAGGGTTGTTGAAATTTATCGAAATCCACGTAGGATTCAGAGAGGGAGATCGAGTGGTTCGAAAGGATGGTATATACACGAAACCCGGAAGCTGGAAGCTTTCGAAATACGTAGAAGTGTGTGAGTGTGTGTATATATATATGTACAGAGGTCGAGCTTCGCCTGCTCCAATCCTCACTCCTCCCAAAACCACCTCGTACAATTCCCGTCCACTTTTGCTTCCTCGTTCCATCTCTGTCTTTATCTCCGCTTCCAACTTCTCACTTTCTCCTTTATTCGTCGGCTCCTTCGCTTTTCCTTCTGCCCATGTACCCGCGATTCTCATAGCCCTATTGCCTCGAATAACTCTGTTCCTGTATCTCACTTTCCTTCCAAGTTTTCACCGTTCGTATATCTCGCTCTGTTCGTCAGTTCTATATAACCACCCCTCCTGGTGATACATACACCCCGATCTCTCTCCGTCTCTCCTTCGCTTTCAGCCACCCTTTACTCTCTCGGCTTGCGCGCTGCGCATCAGTATAACCCCACATCACCTCCTCATCCGCCGACTTCCCTCCCCCAACAGGAAAGACCTTCACCCCATTTAGCCTTCACCTAGCTCGGGCCACGTTATACTCGGATTCCGGGATTTCCGCGTTACAGAGAGAGAGAGAGAGAGAGAGAGAGAGAGAGGGAAAAGGTAGGAGGAGATGAGGGAGTGCGAACCGAGTGTACCATTAGCGAGCCCGAGGGTCGACCGGAAAATGGTCTTAGCTGTGGTGTGGTGATCGTGATGCTCGAGGGCTTTCGGCCAATGTTGAAAATGTCCCTCCCTATGTTGACGCACTTGTGTATTATCGCCATTGAACCGTTATGTCGAATATTTACACGACTGTTTGCTAAAGCGAACGATTATATTGATGTTTAGTCAAGTAGTCAGACAAATGATAAATTAATTGGATTTTCATTTGTCAAATTACTTTTATGGTTGTATTGACTATGGACATGCTTTTGGTTTAATTACGCATTGTTTAGTAACTTTGCATTGCTATACTGTTACAAAAAACCTTTGTGATAATATGTTCAGTACTTTAATAGTCAGCTATTCTTTCTGGCAATTGCATTAAATCTTCGAATAGATACAGTTCCGAGTGACGAAACCTAAAATTTAATGTAAATTAGCGTTTTTGTACAACCGGATATGGTTGCGAATGATTTTCGTAAAGTCAATGACCCTCATGGACTACTCCCTGTTGATGGAGAGAACGCGCAACGGCTGGAAAGTGGAATCGAGGCTTTACCTATATTGAGCCTTGTGACAAGCTTCACGGTCCATTCCATTGGGGCATGAAAGCGGGGATGCGAGAAGAAGGAAGAGTGGAAGCGATAGATAGCGAGAGAGTGAGGGATACCGTCGGGGAAAGAGCGAATTTCGAAGCACGTGCCGTTATATATCCCGACCGGTTGCCACGGTTACGGCGACCTTGTCCCGCGCAACCATCCCCCCCACTGAAATCAGCAGATTCTCGTGAAAAAGTCTTCCGGTATAGAGAAGTGGGGGAGAAGCGAGCAGCGTGGGCGAGAGAAAAGCTCAGCGAGAGAGAGAGAGAGACAGAGCCTCTACCGCCTGTTTACTGGGCTGGTGGGTTAGTTTTGTCGTTCTCTGCCATGTGTGGCAAACTGAACCCAAAAAAAAATCTTGCATATTAACTCGCGGGAATCTCGTCTTTACTTCCTGCACCAACTGGGAAGAAGTCACGAAGTCTCACAAACTGGGAAAGAAAGCGACGTTATCCATATTTCCTTTCTTTCTTTCCATCTTTGAATCACTCTCTGGATCCTTTTCCGCATTCTCGTCAGTTGTTCCAGAATGATACAAAATAAGGAAAAAGATTCAGAGTGCTTTTCGCTTTTTTTATGGCGGTCGAATTCCGTAGATTATATGTTTCAATGGAACTCGATTTGAGAATAGAACAAATGAGCTTGCGTCACAGGTATATATGCATACGCGTCGAATAGGATCTCCGAGGACCCTCTTGGATGACTCGTTCCTCTTCACCCTTATATGTACCGATTACGTACTGTTTCAGGATCGATTCTCTTTTTATCATTTCCTGTCCTCTCATCACGAGACGTATATACGCTGCCGCGTCTATTGACCCGATATATTTGATGGTACGCGTAACAATGAGATTGCTATACACAGCGCTTTGTTCTTGTCACGTTTTTGAAGCTCCTCTTGTTACTCTCGAGCTCCAGGGCAAATCGTGGTTACTCAACTTTTCATTAAAGTTCACAAAGAGCCTCGAAGCTGACGGCCGATTGTGGAGGTATGCAACGATTATCGCAGAAGAGAGGGAGAGAAAGAGAGTGGAAAGCTAACGGGGCAGCTTGAACGTCGTTGTATTAATTACCGGGAGCTTTTGTTCCAAAATTGTTTCATCACCACTCATAGTCACCGTTATTACGCGCACTATCGTTTTCGCGAGAAAACCCACCCCGAGAATGACTGAGTTAATCCTTTCGATGCGATTAAAAGCTTCCCTAATTGTTTCGAAATTGCTACGAAACGCGTCAAGTTAACTTACATTTCTATACCTTTTACGTCACTTACGCGAGAATCAGTTACATCATTTCTCTCTGATTGACCACCGGTGTATATTATTATTAGTTTTTCCATGATACACCTTTAGAGGTTTTTAGTCCTTTCCTTTTTGTTCCTGTTTCTGTTCCATTCCTTGAAACCCTTGAAACCACCTCACCCCTGTTTCTATTCAAATTCCATTCCTTGAGGCACAGGGAAACCGTAGAAAACCTGACGATGAAAATCGTGGAAACCCTGCCTTTTGCTTGGTATATAGTCTTCGTGTAAGCCATTGCACGACTAAGCGGTCATCTATCCCAGCATTGAACCAGCGTTCAATACCACTTAACATGAAAGACCGCCGAAGCCTCACAGCCGATCGTGCGTCCACTGCCGTCACTTTTCATCGGCCATTGTGTAATTTTATACAAAAGGATTTAGCTAAATTTCCCATGAAATACAAAACTTTGTTTATTCATAATTATAACGCTAAATAGTCGCAATGGCTCGTCATTGTCCGCCACAACTTGTTCGTACGTATGCCAATTTCGACTCTGACAAAGGACCGGTACGAAAATCTATATCCTCTCGGTACTGGTGCGCGAGCATTTGGCGTGCATCATCGTATTTCCCCGATGCGAGAGAGGGACGAATGGACCAGCGAGAGGGTTATATGTATATATACCTATATATGTGCGATACAAAGAAGAAGAAAAAATACACCCTTCGTCGTCTCATTTCGTCTCGTCGCGAGGAAGGAGAAAACCCAAAAGGGTCCTTTCTAGCGTTTCTACCCTCATTCGCGTCTGGCCTACACCCAAGAGATCCCGAGCGAGCAGCATTTCGGAACAAAGACGCGTCTAATTCGATCGCGAACCAGGAGACGCTTTGTTCGTCATCCAGATAATTTATATAGGTATATTATGCAACGTGTATAGGGGATTGTACAACATATACTGAAAAAAGCTTGATTCACTTTATTTAAATAAATTTAATTGGACATAAGAAATTATCCGGCTGAAAGAAATTCCATTAAGTCGGCAGATAATATAAATTGCAAGTATACTAAGTCAATTTTTAATCATACAAATTATATTTAATTCACGTGAACTGTATTTTAATCATACAAATCAATGCATTCTCGATCCACGCGCAAAGACACGAAGTCTCGTGACAGCCATCTAGATTTCCACGAGAGACCGAGGATATAATTTACTGACCACCAACCCTGTCACTTTCTCTCGGATCTCTCTACAACGATATGACAAAAATTACAATCATCACAAGTCTAATTCCCTCCTACAATGATATAATTGCTGTATAATTATCCGAAAATTAATTAAGATCGCGGCACCGATGCCGAGGACTTTTTATTCGCGGAGAAAAATTGTAGCTGAACAAAAAAAACAAAAACAAAAAGGAATGACGATAACAAAATTGAATTACAAAAATTATACAGGGAAGTTGATTGATGTTTTATCCAATTAGGAGTTAACTTTATGTACGAGCGAGCTTTTGCTGAGGATTGTAGGACATTGTGGCCCTGAAATTCACTGACAATGTTCCAACGTATGCGCGACTGAGAGAGAGAGGATCAACAAAGTGGAGGAAGAGAGGGGATGAATGCACGGAGGTTGGGAATGTGGTGGCCGTGGCCGCGGTTGCGTGCACCAGCGGTAGAGTGCACACAGCGGGATGAAGTATAGAGGGCGCCTTGACTCTCGCCGAGAGAGGCGACCGCGTCACCCGAGGCCTTCCAGCGTTCAGGATCAAGGTCCTCTCTCGGTTTATCCGACGCTTGCACTAGATATAGTCTCTGAATCTTGTCGTTGCGGCTACTCTAAGATCCCAATGAGGATGCACTTTCAATCACGCATACATCCACTTCGTTCGCAATATCGATCCGGTGGTCTGTGGCAAATGCCACATGCGGGAATCGCGAAATTTGTTTCTCATTCTTACCCCATTACGCGCGTAAGCAATGAATATACATGTAAGTTCTGTACACGCGAACCCCGGTGTGTTTGTTGTAGCCATGGCAACGCGAGCATTTCGAGTACCGGCTTATAAACCAGTACAATTTATACATGGAACATTATGGACGAACTCCCGGTAATAAAACTCACTATTTTTGACGAAATCTCCAACTTCCTCCGTCGCTAGTTTCTGTAATTGTTTTTGTTTTTAAGATCAACAATCGGTTTTCAAGATCAAGTGATTGTAAAATCGATGGTGTTCTCGCTTCAGCACAATGCTATGTACAATTGTATAGTAAGGATAAAGAAATTACATACATAAAATAAATCTTGGGGTTTTTATTGAATTTGAGATATTTTTCAGATTTTTCGAAGCAGAAGAAATTGAAGATCATTATGATGTTTCCTAATCAGAATTTCTTCTGCTCCGAAAAATCTGAAAAATATCTCCTGTCGGAAAATTCAATAAAAAGCCGAAGATTATTTTTACGTATGTAATTTCATTTCAGTTGTACATTGCATTGTGCTGAAGCGAGGACACTTTCGATTTTACAATCATCTGATCTTGAAAACCGCTTGTTAATCATTACAAAAATTCGTCGCAACATTGCGACGAATTTTTTCACGCTCGTAAGTTACAACAGTTAAGGTAGTAGTCTGGTAACTGAAGCCGAATTTCATGTCTTTTTTGGAGGGCGTTTTTTTGTAGGAAAAAAAAAATGAATCGTTTTGGATATTTAGGATGTTTTTATTTACATATTAAAGATACAAAAAAAATGTTGTTAAAAAAATTTAATAGTTTATTATTATTATTATTATTGATCGAAGTTGGCACCTCGAAGTTGTCAGCCCGGGTCCTAACTTTTTTTCTACCGAACTGATTGCTTTCAAATTTTTTCACCCCTAACTTTTTATTTTACAACCCCTTCTTTGTTAAAATAAAAGGACTTTAGCAAAGAAGGGGTTGTAAAATAAAAAGTTAGGGGTGAAAAAATTTCTCGGTGGTTCCGACGAGAACTATTAGTGTGTAGAGTAGCCTGTTAACATTTGAAAGCAATCGGTTCGGTAGAAAAAAAGTTAGGACCCGGGCTGCCAACTTCGAGGTGCCAACTTCGATCAATAATAATAATAATAATAAACTATTACATTTTTTCAAAAAAATTTTTTTTTGTATCTTCAATATGTAAATAAAAACATCCTAAATATATAAAACGATTCATTTTTATTTTCCTACAAAAAAACGCCCTCCGAAAAAAGGCATGAAAATCGGCTTAAGTTACCAGACCACAACCTCAAACAAAATGACGACTAGGTTGAGCCTAGCGAATTTAGCCGAAATATCATTATTTATGACATTTATGACGAGCAAAGCGTAAAAAATCGACAAACTTCAATATTGCGATGCTTCCAATGTACCAGCAGGTGCGTGTCTCCCACACTTTTCTCTTCACGACTGATCCATCTCCGTGAATTACAATTATTTTTTTCCCCCTCGACGCTCTCTCATCTCCGCAGTATTCGCTGAATTCGTTACTACGTCGAGTCTCTTCCGTCAATGGAAGGGAGGGGGAAAAAAAAAACGAAGCGAAACAAAGATATAAGAATTCTTTGTGTGCGATAGCTCGAGGGAATTTAATATTTGGTCGGAGAGCTCGGAAAATGTTTCGCAAGCTGTCTCGTTGACGATGAAAGAGAGAAAGGTCGGTATCTCATTGCCAATCGAATTGATACGTTAAAAAATTTTTTTTCTTCTTCATCCTTTTCGGGGTTAAGTATGAGCGTAGGCGGGTCAGACGAGAGGATATATTTGAGAAACTTTACGGTCGTCGAGGCGAGACGATCGAGGATAAACGAGTCAAGTTCGCGACATGTAGAACGGATATATAGATAGGAGGGTAGTTTTGTATATAGGTATATAAATGTGTGTGAGGATAGAGAATTTTCGCTTTTCTCTGGATCCTCGTCCTTGTCGAATAGCCGTTCTCGTAGTCGAGCCGAGATGATGGCCACCCTTGTCTCCGCCTCCGCACGACCAAGTGAGCGAAAAGCCCGAGCACACACCAGCCTCGTTGTTGCGTGCCCTTCGATTCTCTCGTTCAAGGTCCTTGATGGGGTGCAGTATACGTTGAGCCTGTCGGGGTTACCATGACGACCGCCACTAAACTACCCTTGCAACGCCCACTGCGCCTAGCACCAGCAGCAGCAGCAGCAACAGCAGCAGCATCGGCATCAGCACCAACAGCAGAGCACCCAACTTTCCACCCTGTTGGGTGTCTCTGTGCGTGTACAAGCTCGTAGACTCGCACACATAAACTTCAGCGAATGGTTGAGAGAAGAGAGTGTACGGATATATAGGTGTACACACCAAATCACCGTACGCAACATCTTTCCCTTCGCCAAGCTCTAAAGTGACAATATTTTAGGGCAAGTTTAGCGAATATACGATTCGCCGGATTAAATGCGGGTCTCTTCGTAATAATTACAACGAGAACATCGGAGGAGGGACAAAATCTTGCGCCCTCTTCGCAAATTCTAGGATCCCTTTGGGGCCAAGAGGGGAGAAAACACGTCCAGAAATCTCTGATGTCATGAGCGAATTGCTTTGGGAAACTGAGGGTCCCTTTCCTTTATATATATATACTTAGGTGTATATAAGAGGAATCTTGAAGATTCAACGACGAGCACATCATGGGACACATAAAATTAATTTGAATTAATTTTGCCCTGTCTCAAGAGGCTGAAACGTTACTTACACGCGCGGTTACGTTAATGTCACTCGCACATACGACTAGTGGTATTGAATTGAAAGGGACTGATTATGAGTATTTAGTATCCGACAGTTTTCTCTTTGAAAAAAAAAAAACGATTTGAGCTCTTGTTTGTAATTTATTAATATATAATTGTTGTAAAGGAATCCGAATATTTTAACGAAATAAAATTTGTTTACCTTATGAACTTTCGAAAGAGCTTTCGCATTATTTGTGCGAAAGCTCTTTCGAAAAACTGTGCATTGATTATAAATTCGAAAACAAAATCGATACTTTAAGGTAGTAGTCTGGTAACTTAAGCCGATTTTCATGTCTTTTTTGGAGGGCGTTTTTTTGTAGGAAAATAAAAATGAATCGTTTTGGATATTTAGGATGTTTTTATTCACATATTAAAGATACAAAAAAAAATTTGTTTGAAAAAAATTAATAGTTTATTATTATTATTATTATTATTGATCGAAGTTGGCACCTCGAAAAAAAGCGCGTGGGTGGCCCCGGTGATTTTGGCTCGTGATGTTATCTGAAATAAAAAATTCTTGATAATTCTTCATCTATAGACATGTCATTCTGGTCGGAACTACTGAAAAAAAAGACTTTTTTTTCCAAAGTCCGCCATTTTGTTATTTATCCATGAAATTTAACTTCAGTAGTTCCGACCAAAATGACATATCTATAGATTAAGAATTATCAAGAATTTTTTATTTCAGATAACATCACGAGCCAAAATCACCGGGGCCACCCACGCGCTTTTTTTTCGAGGTGCCAACTTCGATCAATAATAATAATAATAATAAACTATTAAAATTTTTCAAAAATATTTTTTTTTGTATCTTTAATATGTAAATAAAAACATCCTAAATATCCAACACGATTCATTTTTATTTTCCTACAAAGAAACGCCCTCAAAAAAAGACATGAAAATCGGTTTAAGTTACCAGACTACTATCTGAAATGGATTTTCGTATAATTATTTTTTTGGCACTATTCATTAGTGTAACTCCAGTTTTATTATTAGTCAGTATAATCGACATTAACTTTATCGATGGTACTTCACTATATCGAGTACCCTTGTAAGCATTGAGCTGTGAGTCATTCGTACTCCTCCAGCACGTATATAGAGAGGTTCACGGAGTTCAATGCTTCATTCTCCGTGCTATAACTCGTCCCTCGAACGTAACTTACATTGCGAAACATAGGAGTTTCTCTCTTTTCGTTCGGCGCGCAACAGAGACAATAAAACGGAGACAGGAAACGATTTATTTCCCTCACCACTCATTCTTTTTCTTAATTAATTATGATTCAAGGAGGAAGGAACGAGAAGATAAATAATCAACGATGCTGCTGGTTAACGAAGCCTTTCGCACGGTCTGGCTAATCCTCGGGTGCATCGCGAACTTTGGACGTCGTTGTATACTTCATTGTTGCACGAAAGCCATCGTCTGGGAGCATTTCTCCTTTCATACGACAATTATTTTTTAATCAACGGATCTGTACGTTATTTTGCGAAAAATTCAGTTTCGAAAAGAAGGAGTGTCTATCGCTGATCGTGCGAATTAAAAATAATTTTACAACAAAGTTACGATCAGGGACTATGATTACAACATATTCTTTTTTTTACTTATTCTACAAGCTGTAATTTTTTTTTTAATTCAATTCGAATTTTGTTTTTTTCAAATTCAACCGGTGGTTATTTCCCGTCTAAACGAGGTATGTCTCAAAGTGCATTGCACGATGCATCAGAGTCCCAATTAGGCTTGATCAAGGCGCTCTCTCCCGTTCTTCGGAGCTTCTAAGGGCTTCAGGAAACTCATAGCGATCTCTCGCGAATGGCTTCCCTCTAAGTACTTCCCATTCCTGATGCATACCGTGCGAACGTCGTGGCTTCGCCTGAAGCAGCAGCAGCAGTTGGAACACGCGCGATTCCATAGAATCAGGCAGTCTTCTCTCTTTCTCTCTCTCTCTGTGCCCGAGTCGGAGGAGGTCCTTCGCCTCCTTGGAGGGATCGACGTACCGGTCACCGACTTCGCGAGCAGTAATACCATACGGCCAGAGCGTATAAACCAGTAGCAACTGAGCAGTAGTAGGTTAGCCGAGTAGCGTCATCTCTTTCTTTGCCAGCTGAGGTTAGCGAACTTGTCTGCAAGAGATTGCGGCAGTGTGCGAGGGCAAAGGGGAAAGAGATCGTTTAAGGGACATGGCAAAAGAGAATCAAGATATGATAATTAAGCTTTAATAAATAAAGAGTAGAGAGTAGTGGACGTGCTGGGCAATGCGCTACTTCGGTGGATTCACTATGTTGAACAGCATTCAGCACTGAAATTGGTGACCGCTTAGCTGTGCACCGGCTTGCACATCGACTTTCCGACGGTAATACAACTGAAAATCAGTGAAATTACGTCGTCCGTATCGATAAGATTTTCCACAGATCGTTGGCGGTAACGGAATGGCAATGGGAACAAAGGAGAAGAGATGTAAAAACATGAAAAGGTGTACGTATGGAAATACTAATAATGAAATAAATTATCAAATACAGATTGAAACCTTTTTTTTCGTTTAAATTAACAGTTATTCGTGATCGAGAACTTTGAGAAAAGCAGGTTTGTTCAATCGATATTTATTGAATTGAACTATACTTTAATTGAACAACAATTTATTCGATCAATTATTGTTTCATCGAACTTCGTTTGATATTGAAAAAATTGATTGAAATATCGTTATTTTTTTTTCTCGATTCACATCGAAGAGATACGTAGCCTGTCCGAGTTCTTTGCCCTTAACGACGGAGGTCCTCGACCTTTGTTCCTTCCCGGCCGAGAGCGCATCACCTCAGCCCTTTTGCCGAGAGCACGCGGTGCAAAACACGACGACGAGACAAGATAGAGAAAGAGACAAAAAAAGAGAGAGTGAGAGAGGGAGGGTTGATTTCGATGCGAACAACTGGACCACTAACCCTTTCCCGCACGTTTCTTCAGCGCCGGAGGGCGCTCTTTTTTTTTGCCAACACCTGCCCTCATATCGACCACAGATGTCTCGATGGATTTGAAATATTCTTCGAGTTGTGCATTGGTTCGAGTCTCAATATTCCCCAAGCGGATTGAATTAAATGTAAACATTTTTTCACGATTTGCCTAAATGTTCAAATAGTTAAAAAATGAATTGAAATATCCTTCACCATATTCTATAATCGAATTCTCTCAAATATTTTTTATAATCGTCAAAATAAAAAAAAATAGAACAAATGCTTCAGCCTTCTTTAAATGGGGAAATAGGGTTAGACGGTTCAAAAAATCGATTTTTTTTATATTTCATATATTGTTAGTAGAACTATTGAAAAATATGCTCCCACAATTTTTAATGAAAATTCCGACTCGTTCTATTGTTATAAGCCATTAAAGTGAGTAGCTCTCATTCTGGCCCCGAGCGCGCCACGTGTACAACCGAGCGGTCACTATTTTTTCAAACGCGTTTTTCTGAAAACGACTTTTTTTTAACTTGCGTACACGCTAGTTTGAAAAGTTTTCAACCAATCCTTTTGAAAATTGGCAGTTACTTTCTTCATAGTATTGCGCTCTTTATGAACCTAAAATCGGAATATTACCATTATTTAAAATAATTTTTTTTTTGCAAATAAAGTTGTCAAAAATGGCAAAAAATCATGCTTTTTTGTTTTGACCCCTGTAAAAAATTCAATTTTCTATTTTTTTTATAGCATTTAGGTTCATATAGAAGAGAGACATATAATAAAAGTAAATTCCAACCTCGTTTGATTTCAGATGAAAATTGCGGCTTCCAGAATGTACGCAAAATGCTGAGTCTGTGACCTGCAATATGGGGTCGCTAATATCCCCGGTGTTTTTCAAGAAAATTCTTCAAAAATTTTATAGTATATACTTAAATATATGTATAAAATATTCTCAAAGTTTCAATAAATTATATTCATTTTTTATACTATAAAAAAATTCATGAAAATCATTGAGAAAACGCTGTCCTAACCCTATTTCCCCTCTTAATCGATTAATATCTGAAAACTCAAAATTCCGACACACCGTTTTCTCATTCCTCCCTTCATCGCAAAATCTTCTCCGGTCACGAAGCTTTGTGTCAAGGGGATAAGAAATGAATCGGAAAAAAATTCCTAAATAAAATAAATTACTTCCGGTGTCCCAATTGTCCGCTTCGAAACAAAAACTGGATGTACAATCACTGATACATTATGCTTGCACCAAGAACGCACTGTTTAGCAATTTAAATCGCGGATTTCTCCGTACACGAGGATGTGAGATTGGAAATTCTTGCTGTGGGCAAAATGAACGAGCATATAGTGGCGACGCCCTTGTTATTTTAGACGTATTAATGGGTCAGTGGCATCGGGAGTCGGAGCAAGCGCGTAGCTGAGCGTCGCTCGAGCGTTGCACTTTTGTGCATCGCCGATACGCTCTCACCCGTTCCGCTGATACATTCCCCGTTGGTGAAAGGGGTTTTTTTTTTTTTTTCGGATATTCATCGCGTCTTTTCCCTCTCGGCGCAGGACGGAAGGAGGGGCGGGAGAAGTGAAGTATCGTTCAATGAAATATTTTAATGGTTTTCTTTTTTTTATTAACGAAAAAATCGTCGTTATGCGATGATACGGGGCGGAGAGAGGGGGGGAGGAAAGCAGAAAAACATTGTCGGTTACAAGCAACGAACTGCAACGTGATGCCAGTGCAGCGTAGCGCGACACTGAACGCGCTCGCAATCCCCGGAGTGTATAGCTGGGACAAGGCCGCCGAGGGTGCATCGTCCTACGTGTCCGAGGTCTTTGGCCCTTGATGGCGAGCTCTCATCGCGAACGCGACTTGCATTCGCAAGCGAGGCACAATCGCGACTAGCTAAGAGCAAGAGAGAGAGAGATGAGCCAATCTCTCGTGGATCGCTAGACGCGGCTATGTGGGACAGTGAATACTATTTTAGTTTTTTTTATAATTTATTTTCAAAGCAAGATTGGCCTGCCAGCTCGTCGCATACTCGGCTTTTTTGTTCCCTTTATAATCTCTCATGTATCGGAGCTATTGACTCCTCGGAACTTGTCTCATTACTCTCGGATCACGTGCCTATTTGTTTTCCACAATGTACATTAGCACCCCGATGATGAGTTCGCAAAAATTTCAAGAGGGATAAACTTTGCTCGTTTGTGACTCAATGATTTTACAATGTTTTTTCATTCGACCGAGTAAAAATGGAAATATTGGCATTGGGAAGGGTTACGTAAAAGCCTGAAAGGGTACGGAAAGCGTTGGAACAAAAAAAATTTTTTTTTAAATGTACATGATCGAAGAGATCGTCATATTTGTATAAAATCCACAATGTACGTTAGCACCCCGATGATGAATTCGGCAAAAATTTCAAGAGGGATAAAATTTGCTCGTTTGTGACTTAATGGTTTTACAATGTTTTTTTCATTCGACCGAGTGAAAATGGAAACATTGGCATTGGGAAGGGTCGTTAAAGCCTGAAAGGGTATGGAAAGCGTTGGAACAAAGGAAATAAAAAAATAAGTGACGGTAAGTGACGATTGAAGAGATCGTCATATTTGTATAAAATCCACAATGTACATTAGCACCCCGATGATGAATTCGGCAAAAATTTCAAGAGGGATAAAATTTGCTCGTTTGTGACTTAATGATTTTACAATGTTTTTTCATTCGACCGAGTGAAGATGAAAACATTGGCATTGGGAAGGGTCGTTAAAGCCTGAAAGGGTACGGAAAGCGTTGGAACAAAGGAAATAAAAAGAAAAGTACACGATTGAAGAGATCGTCATATTTGTATAAAATCCACAATGTACATTAGCACCCCGATGATGAATTCCGCAAAAAATTCCAGACTTTGCTCGTTTGTGACCAAATGATTTTACAATGTTTTTTCATTCGACAGAGTAAAAATGGAAACATTGGCATTGGGAAGGGTTACGTAAAAGCCTGAAAGGGTACGAAAAGCGTTGGAACAAATAAAGTTGAAAAAAAATATACACGATCGAAGAGATCGTCGTATTTGTATAAAATTCATTTTTTTGGCATTAATCCTTAGAATTGTCACATTTTTAATACCTTTTTAACGAATTCAAACAATCCGATTGTTTGCTAAGTTTCAGTACTGATTCATGTGTTCCGCATTATTTTAAATTTGTTAATTAAACATACTCGCGTATTAAAATTACAATCACAACCACGGATTAGGAAAAATTATTTTCATTGATGTGTCCGATGACTTCGGGACACAATGACTAAGAAAAATGTTTTCGTTTCGAAAAAATAGTTCGTCGTGCCGAAATGATTAAACGGTGTATCCGCATTTCAATTGCACCGACTCCCTTGAACTTGATTCACGTATATATATACGAGGTCTGTTAAAAAGTATCGCGAATTTTGAATTTCCGCGGTCTACGTATATTCGATTTTCGATTTTTTTGTGGCGTTAGGCTGGTACTCATGTCCCTCACTTATGCTGAAAAAATCGGCCATTTTGAATGTTTAGTTAATTGTTGACAGCTGTTTTGGTTAGACGTGTTTTGGCTTGTCTTCGATTTTTGCCTATTTCAAAAAATGGATCAAAGAATCTGTATCAAAATTTGTGTGAAAAAGAAAATTAAGTGCGCGGACGCATTCCGAATGTTGACTGTGGCATATGGTGAAGCTACCTTGGACCAAAGCAACGTTTATCGGTGGTACAAAATGTTCTCAGAGGGCCGAGAAGATGCGAACAACGAAATGCGTTCCGGACGCCCGAGCACATCAACAACAGACGAAAACATTGATGAAGCGAAGAAAATAATATTGGCCAATCGTCGAATCACCATTAGAGAAGTTGTCGAGGAACTAAACATATCGATTGGCTCGTGCTGTTCGATTTTTACCAATGATTTGGGCATGAGACGGGTCGCCGCGAAATTCGTGCCAAAATTGCTCAATTTCGAAGAAAAACAGTGTCGCGTTAACATTGCTAAGGAGCTGTTGGACTCGGTCCGCGACGACCCAAATTTGCTCCAGAGGGTCATAACTGGTGACGAATCATGGGTTTATGGTTATGACGTGGAAACCAAAGCTTAATCATCGCAATGGAAGCTGCTTTTTTGGAATAGGCAAAAATCGAAGACAAGCCAAAACACGTCTAACCAAAACAGCTGTCAACGATTAACTAAACATTCAAAATTGCTGATTTTTTCAGCATAAGTGAGGGACATGAGTACCAACCTAACGCCACAAAAAAATCGAAAATCGAATATACGTAGCCCGCGGAAATTCAAAATTCGCGATACTTTTTGTACAGACCTCGTATATATATATATTAAAAGTGTTGTTCATCGTGAAAGAGGGTCTCGCGCGTTATGGCCGACCGGGATTTATTTACGACCATACGCAGATTTACAGTATGCGAAACAGCAGCAAGTGCATCTACTGGACGAGGGATTTTGCGAACCAAGTAAAATTCAACGAGTTTCTAGACAGGAGTGGATGTATTTGAGAATGCACGGTAGGGCCGAGGGAGCTTGTGGCCTCGTCGCAAATTGCTCCGGCATAAATAACGGCTTTATTTTCACGCAACTTTTGCCGTTCCTCCTCACGCTCTCTGTTTCGTCTCTCTGCCCTGTTCTTCTCAATCTCGGCTCTTGTCCCTATTTGATGCTCGTACTTTTACCGTAAATATAACGCAAATCGTGCGAGAAACGAGAAAGAGAAAGAGAGAAAGAGAAAGAGAAAGAGAAAGAGAGAAAGAGAAAGAGAGAAAGAGACACTCGTAAATCACGAGCCTAAAGGTCGAATCATGCGAGACATAAATAACATTATTGGTTTATACCGCTGAAACACCTCGAATAGAATAACTGATGGGACAACGAGGACAAGGTCATAAGGACTTCACAGCGTTGCATCGCACTTGCCCTTCAAGAATCAAAATATGCGTGTTGATGAAAAAACGCTGTTTGAAGGACATTTATCACCCGAAGGTCACGCGAATTGAAACGGATATTTTTTTAAGCACAATTGAACAAACCGAAGAAAAGGGATTTAAGTGATTTAGATCAATTGTATTTGAAGACAAAAAAACAATTCTATGCACTATATTTGCATCAAGCACAATTTGTTTATATTATGAAGACAACGCTTCAGGCACAATTTCACAATTTGCAACTTTTGGCCAAATGTATTTCATAAAAATCAGTTAAACTTAATTTTTCAACGTGCTCATAGATCCGTATACCGAGAGAACGGAAATTGAAAATTTTATTTTCACTTTTCCCGAAAAATTCTCTTTCATCCAAGAATCGACCTCAATCTCGAGAGAAAAAAATGTACCCTTTCAACGGCACTCGAGTGGGAAAAACTACGCGTTAAACGTGTAAAAAAAAAGAAAGGATTCAATGAAAAATCGAAGAAAAGAGGTTCGTCTACGAATATCGAATTTCTCCGAATAAAACCGATCGCACTGTATGGATCGAAATTTTGAACGAAAAAAAAAAAAAACACAACATTCTACGATATATGCGTCGTATATACGCCGATGTAATGTCGTTCGCGAGGATTCCGATGCATCGCGGGTCACGCAGAGATCCATTTGATACCAAAGACCAACCACCGATGAGTTACTCGCTTGGTACGCCATAAAAAAAAAAAAAAAGTGAAATTGAATGAATGCGGGGCACTAAAGCAAGAGTTCTTTGTCCAACAGTGCACATCCGTGCGCGATAATACGTTCGATCGTTTCAACCCGTTCCACATTTTTTCTCCTTTACGAGAGCCAAAAAAAAAAAAAGGTTGAAGCGCGAGCGCAACGGGGGCGCGGTTCTCGTTGTTTGGGATTCTCCATGAAATCGAGAAATCTGTCGAGTGGTGTACCTAGACTACTGCACCCACGTATATAGGGTCTCGCGAGTGCGTTATAACAATGCACGTGCTGCGGGACAGCAAAGAGGGAGAGAGAGATGGGAGAAAAAAAAAACATTGCACCGGCTCGAGGTATAAAAATGCGTGTTATTTTATCGCATCGTACGAAGGGAGACTTAGAGGGGAAGTAAGAGAAAAACGGATTATCGATATATACATCCTTTCGCTCGACGACCGGATATTATTTCTAGAAAAATTTCGATATTGCAGCCCTTTTTACGATCCACATGACACGTTGCAGCTGGCCCATAAAC
This sequence comes from Oxytorus armatus, assembly GCA_958009045.1. Lineage (NCBI taxonomy): Eukaryota > Metazoa > Arthropoda > Insecta > Hymenoptera > Ichneumonidae > Oxytorus > Oxytorus armatus. The sequence goes on along the minus strand of OY253751.1, from coordinate 6,547,778 downwards.
ACGGATACACGGGGCCGCACACAATTAAATTATAATGCAAGCGAACAGTATTCCACGAAAATTCGGTGAAAATTTCTTCCCACGAGCGCAGTTTCGATCGGATGATTCGATAAATATCGATCGACCATACGCGGGTACGAAAAGTTTTTCGTATCCGGGGGAAAAAAAAAGAGGTTTCCGATCTTGTCACACTCGGGATGAGAGATCCAGGTAAATTCGTAAGCCAAACAAAAAAGAAAGGGATCGCGGATTCACCCTCGCACTCTTTCTCGCTCTCGTTGTACGAGACGAAACGTGCTCCAGATACGCCATTATGCTACATTCCTCTCGTTGGCACGCAGGAATATTTTTCCCTGAGTACAATAGAAGAGCCTGGCGAAGGCTTCCCTTTGTCACGGATACCTGTCCGCGAAGCGTTAGTCCCATTTTCTTGGTTCTATGCCCGAGGGTATGGACGTTTGTGCTAAAATACAATGTACCATATATTATTGTTATATATAGGATGAAAAATGTGTTATATCCACATTGTGTTCCCATTGAGAAGGCGACAATAACCTAATAATTTAACTGGTTCGGATCTTTCACGCACTCTCGAGAAATCCTTTCGCTGGGAAATGGATAGCACCGGTTGTATACGTATATATACCGATTCGGAATAATAGCAAGAAAAGTTTTGCAGTTCTCGCTTTTGGTTATGGACGTTAGGAGATAGATATGATTTATGGAGAAGAGACAAACGATCCAAAACTGGCACGGTCATCCTCGATGACGCCAGGCTCCTCAAACATTCCATTTTAAGTACCTCGCAAATATATCTCAAACGCCTTTTTTGCGTTCGGGAGGCTGAAGGTAATCCTTTTACCGCACTCTCGGAAAATTTCTCTTGGTACAAATTCGCTTCGACAGAAAATAACCTCGTCTCGTCTTAGACCCCAAGTTCACTCCTTTGCTTTGACGAGAAAATTAAATATATTTTCGTGTCGTACGTTCCGTTTACGTTGATATTATTATCGTTTTTTATACGACACGATTCATTGTTAATTGACTATTTTGTAGGTAAGCTGATTATCAACCGAAAAGCCGAAATGATATTTTATTCATTCTTATCAATCCGATTGGGCCTTGTAATTCGTGAACGACGTTTCAACAGTGATCCTGTTTTTTTACGAAATAATCCGTCTCGGATGTACCCAACAGCTACCTAGTAGTTATAATGAAAATGAAGGATGAATTATGAGCTACCGTGGGTCAAAAAAGTATTCATACACCTTGTTTTTGTGCGATAACTTTATAGACATAAGCGATACGCACAGAAAGCCAATTTTATTTAATAGTACATCAGGTGCAGAGATAAAATGCAAATGGAGAACGTTTTTCCAGGAATAATAGAAGAATTATGCCAAAAAAACGAAAATTTTCGGGCAAAAAAAGTATTCATACACTTACGATTATAGTGAAAACCTACATCATCATAGTTGTTAATTATAACTAATATTTGGTGTGCATCCCTTTTGCTTCAATTATCGCCTCGAGTCTCTTGGGCAACGATTCTACTAGCTTTTGCGTTGTTTATTTTGCTACTTTCGTCCATTCTTCTAAAAGCACTCCTTGGAGATCGGATTTGTTTGTTATTTTTCTTTTTCTAATTTCTACATCCACCAAGTGCCATACATTTTCAATAAGATTGATGTCCGAAGATTGTGGTGGTGTAATCAATTGTTTGCGGACATTATAGAGCAACCATTCCCTCGTTTTCATGGCAGTATGTTTCGGGTCGTTATCTTGTTGGAAGTAGAAATTTCCATCCAGGCTCATTTTATCGACACGTGCTTTCAAATTCCTGCGCAACACGTCGATGTACTTTTGGCCATTCATTGTACCATCTATAAAAGCCGGATTACCAACGCCATAATATCCCATACAGCCCCAAACCATGACGCTTCCTCCGCCGTGCTTTACAGTTGGTATTAAATTTTTCTGCTGGAGCTCGGTATTTGGTTTCCGCCAGACGAATTTTTTTCCATCGGACCCGAAGATGTTAAACTTTGTTTCATCCGAGAATACGACACGTTTCCAAAATTCTATAGATTTTTTTACGTAGGTTTTTGCGAAACCTGAACGTTTTACTCGATTTATATTATTAATTAATGGTTTTTTGCGGGCAGTTCTGCCGTATATTTGGGCAGAATGCAAAACGTTTCGAATAGTCTGGGGACACACGCTCTTCCCCGATGTTGACGCGACATCATTCGCTAAACTGCGAGCACTTGTGAACGATTTTTTTGTAGCCTCTGTAACAATACTCCCACGCTCTCGTACTGTTAGTATTCTCGGTCGACCGGTTCGTGGCTTATTTTCTCTGCTGTTTGTTCTTTCGTATTTTTTTATTAAATATTGCACTGTTGCGAAACTTAGATTTAGTTCTTTACTAATTTTTCGATAACTTTCACCGCGTTTCCGAAGAAAAATCACTCTATCTCGCATGGATATTGATATTTTGCTTTTCTTTGCCATCATGTCTGTTCAGAGCTTGAAGATCTACTACCGCATGGAATAGGTCAAAATCATTGTGTAAACGAAGACTTGTTTACATTGTACGCAGAGGTCAGACCGTCCGTGAGTGAATATCGAGGTTTAGCAGCTCAATCGTAAGTGTACAAATACTATTTTTGGCCCGAAAATTTTTGTTTTTTTTGCATAATTCTTCTATTATTCCTGTGAAAAAATTCTCCATTTGCAGTTTATCTCTGTACCTGATGTACTATTAAATAAAATTGGCTTTCTTTGCGTATCGCTTACGTCTATAAAGTTATCGCAAAAAAACAAGATGTAGGAATACTTTTTTGACCCACTGTATATTGAAATAGGAAAAAACGAGTCTCTCACCCCTAAGAGAAATCGTCCTTTGTCTTTGATGTGCACGTTCCCGATGCACATAGAAATTATTTCGGAGCTTGATTGATTCGTCAAAAAAAAAAAAAGGGCTGTACATGCTTCCGGAAAAATGAGTCAATTAACAACAATAATCTATGCCCGTTATCGGCAAATGAATTTGTCTAAAGAGAAACAATTTTCCAGCGTTAACAGATGTTTTGGGAGAGAGTGTTATCGCTTTCCGTGGCTTTTCAAGATCACATATACCCGGCTCGATATTCGAGAGTTATTGATACGAGGGAATAAAATCTTATCATCGTCGTCGGAATCCATCGGTTTGGAATCGACTCGTTCTTAACGTTGGGAAGTCCTACGGCGTGAGACAGTAGAGAGATTTTCTTCGTTCCTAATATTCTCTCATCCTGGGATGTCATTTTTCGTTGTCACGGTCGAGCAGGCTTGGGAATTGTATATAAACAGGGTGGCTCTCGGTCGAGGAAAAAAGAAATAGGAATAAGGGTGAGAGAAAATAAACGAGTAGGGGCGGAGGATCCGGAAGAGTGAGATGACCAGTGAAGTGATGCTCTTCAAGGAATAAGAGGCTTATGTATATGGGGTATTTTACAGGAATTGGATCAATTCCTAGTTCAGCGAAGTACCCCGAAGCAGAAGTGCGGTTTACTTTTCATAAAAACAACAAAACACCATAGTTTTGACAGAGAAAATTGATGTTCCGTTTATTTTTATCCTTGATCGCGACGCTCGCGAATGATGCGACGATAAACAAAATTATCTGAGCGAAAAAATTCGTTGGTTTATGTAGAACGGCCGATATCCAAGGAAACTAGATATATAGACTGCCCTAAACTACCCCACATAGTCATCGTGGATCTCGAAAAATCGCGAGGGGTGGCCACACAAGCGTGGCCAAGGTCGGGACCGATAAACAGAATGAGACAGAGCGAGGGGTCGTCACCCTGACAACCACCGGCCCTTTCTCAGATATATAAATCCTCCTTCTCTTTCAACGATGGTACAGACCTTGAACGGGCTGCCACTCTCTTGGCAATCGGGATACCAAAGTCAGAGAGATCCTAGTATCGTATTCTCTCTCGTATGCCGCGAGGCAAAGACTTCCGAAAGCCCCGGAAACATCGAACTATTAGTCAACTTGAGGGAAACGAACTTCCTTTTTCCCCTTTTCTCCTCTCGTACAAATACGCTCGATTTATCGGATAAAACATTATGTATCAACAATAAGAATAATAGATCCGTTGCAGACGACAAATTCTGGTTATAACCCTGCTATTCACTTTCGATTCAGTACGTAATTGAACGATAGGGCTGTTTTATTGACCGATGATAATCGAAGCGATGAGTCAATCTCGGAGCGAACAATAGAGATATGTAGAACACATTATGAAATCGTTGGTCAGTCTATGATAACGTAATGTTGTCTAAACGACAATTGGTATTCTAATTCTGGGTTGAACACGTCCAGGAACTGAAAACTCATAGAAAATATTTGTTCGAAAAAGACAATCGATAGTTATCCTATATAATATTCAATTCCTATGGAGTAATTGTTAGTGTAATCATCAGTTTTTTTACAATAACTAACGATAGCATCACAAAATCATTTTAAATGCTTCTTTATTAAAATAACGACCATCCCTCTGTCTGACGGGTGTCATAATCATAAATGAAGTTCTTCCGATCGGACCTCATTTATTTTCCTCCACTTTTTTTTTCACCCTTAGGGAGTGATAACGAGAGTAAGCAGAACCGCCAGAGAGCACGGAACACACCGAGGCGTTCACGCTCCGTTCGTCACAATTATATTCGGGGTTACCCTCTGCGAGAGCGCCTCGAATTAAATGTTGACTACTCGTCATGGTGGTCTTGCTTTGGCTCTCGCCTTCTCGTTATAAATACGCACACAAACACACACACACACCCAAAATTGTTCGCTCTATCTCGCTATGTGTCCTTGTCGCCGAGCAGCCTCGCGTCCGTAATTTCCACCCTCTTTTGCGGGTCTTTGTTCCACGTGTTCCCGCGTTCTCTGTCCTCTTTCTTTTACCCTCGTCTGCTGGTCCATCTCTCTTACTCTCTTGTTGCTCTTTCTCGGCGCTCAACCCTCGCCGGCGGGAGGGATGGTGAGGATGTGCGAGCGCGTTTTCCGGGAACGCTTCCACCCCTACGGGGTCAATGCTCGGGCACAAGGAGTTTCGCGTGCCTCACTTCCGCGATTCAATAATTTCCCCCTCAAGGCCAATTCTCCCGCACACAGACTGAATCTCCGTCGTTGAGGGAAGCGGCCGGAAAAGAAAGAACGTTAGTCGAGGGAAAAAAAAAAAAAAAACGACGACGCAGATCCCTGCGGATATTTGGCACATCGAGGTGGGTATACGCCTCGACGCGCCCAACTACTTTCACCCTATACGATCTTTTACACCCCCGAATTCTTCAAATCCCAGAGATTTCCAAGCTATTCTTCTCTTTTCTTCTCTTTAATCCAGAAGAGAATCTTGATAGCCTCTATTTTGTACAAACGATTCGTAAAGATACTCTATAAAGTCAAGTACTGCAAGGCCTTCTTTGTTATGATTTGGATCATGAATTTAAATGATGTTGAAGTTTGCATCGTTGGAACGCAACGAAAATAATTTTTTTAAACTTTATTTTCGCTATTGCTCTCGCTTCTCTTGATCATTTAGGTCCAGGTCCTTAAATGAGACCCCAAAAGAACGTTTTGACGATTGTTGTCTTAGAAAATTTAACCTTACGTGGGATGAATGGTATAAAAAAATATATTTTCGTTGCATTCCAACGATGCAAACTTCAACATCATGTATTTAGGGCGTTGAGTCGAAGGCTTCAGGGTCTTTAACACGGAAAACTGGGTATTGGAATTAACAAGCGTTATCGCTTTCATGGGATATTATACTAGATCGTTTCTTTTTCAATGATACCAAGCGTTGCGTTCCAAAAACTCATTTACTCTAATGCCCGCCATCTTGGACAGCATATATACATTTTCCAAGTAACCAAGCTCGTGAATATACCGTCTCATTGGATCCTTATATATTCCACTGCGTTTAACTCTGGAACTAGAAACAAAGAGCGGCCTCCAGTCTATAAGAGTGGAGACAGAAGAAGCAAACTGTTCGTGCATTTTGCTCGCTCGTCGCACTCTTGTCCTTCGGCATCGCTCGACGAACATTTGCGAGCCCTTGGAATCGCGCATAGCCGCGGTAAATGCAGCAAATGGCGTTGGCTCTCTTTCTCTCTCTCTCTCTCTCGCTTTCTCGCTGGTCCCACAGCATATAGTTGCGCCAACAACATGGCAAAAGGGCTCGTCGTCGCCGATGCTTGCACTGCGGAGAACTCACTGGGCCGGGGTGGGGATAAACGAGGCGGAGAAAGATGGAGATGGAAGAAAAAAAAAGAAGAGGAAGCTTAAAGAAGAAAGATAGAGACATCGGGTCTGTGACCGAGGAGGATCAACGCACGCTACGGACCTTGAGAGACTCGAGGCAGCAACACACCAGCAACCCACTATTCCTCGACCTCGTCGTAGTCATCTTCGTCGTCTCTTCGTCGTTGTCATCCACTTTCTTCTTATCCCACATGCTCGTATCTCTCCTTTGCTCTGATGCTTCTCGTCTTTTTAACCACCCTGAAAAACGCTCAAGTTGCTTTGCTCTCCCGACTTGGGTCGTTACAAAGTTGGTGTCTTTGTAATGACCATCTTATAGTTTATTTGAAATAAAAACCAAGTGATCCGGTCACACTGCCGTTCACAGAATGTCCATCCGAATGAATTGTTTGATGAATTACTTTCTCTGGATATAAATTTAATTTCACATGACAAATTAATGCTAACCCAATGATAAGGCTGCACATGCAATGATCCTACCACATGTATATACCGATCTGGATGACTTCCTCCATGTTCTACTTCGTGTGTGGACATACGAATCAAACATTTCCAAGCTTTTGTTCATACCCAAAGAAAACGACAAGAATCTATCTGTCCACCCGGTTCACCGATCTCACAACCTCCGGAGGACGAGGCGAATGGGTTTATTTCTGGGCCCCGAGCCAAAGTGATAACCCTCATCCTTCGTCGTGTCACCTAAACTTGTGTATATACGACGGATCCTATCCCCCTCTTCTTTCCAGATGCGATGTTTCTTCATCCACTCTTTCTTACGCTTCTCCTTCGCGTGGACTATTAAAGCTCGGGACAACCGCGACAATTTTCCGCACAGAACCGGAAGTCACCGGTGGTTAGATTAATGACGAGAGGTTCAACGGGGTCCTCGTGGCCTCCTTCTTCACTCTGGCTTCCTTCGCAGACTTGGGTCAGGAGCAATTTAATCTACGATTGAAAATAATTTTACGACGGAATAATTGTGAGCTGTTGTTGTTGGGAAAAATGATAATTTCGTAATCTTTTGATTACTGTGAAAAAAATTGCTTTTGTATCAAATATGGAATCCATTTGATCACAGAGGAAACTATTATCAGTTTAGGGCCTCGAATTCATAGCTTTGACGTGAAAAATATTCGCGTCGTACGTTCCATTTATCGATATTATTATCGTTATTAGATGACACGATTTATTGTTTACTGACTATTCTGTATTCTGATCATCGTCTCACTGAAAAGGCGAAATTCCGGTATATTCGTTTTTATTAATCCGATGGTTCTGTAATTCTTTTTTACAAAATTATTCATTTCAGCTGTGTACCGTATGATCACAGGAACACGATTACGTTATAAAAACGACAAGCTCATGCAATTGCTATGGAAATGACGAAGCGTGAATTATGAGATATATGCAAATAGCAAATAAAAAGGATTCTCCTCACCCTAAGAGTAGTCGTCCTTTCTCGTTGTTTTCGATGAGTTAAGGTAGTAGTCTGGTAACTTAAAAAAAAATTTGTTAAACATTTTTTTTTTTTTGTTTCTTTAATATGTAAATAAAAACATCCTAAATATCCAAAACGATTCATTTTTATTTACCTACAAAAAAACGCCCTCTAAAAAAGACATGAAAATCGGCTTAAGTTACCAGACTATTACCTCAATGCTCACTTTACCAAATTTATGCAAATAGAAATTATTTCGGAAGTAGCCGGATTCCCTTTTTTTACCTTACAAAGGATTGTTTCAGATCACGTAAACTTGATTGATTCCTCAGAAAAAAAAGCTTTACATGCTTTTTACATGCTTTACATGAAGCTACTATGGAAACGACGATGGACGATTTATAAAATATACTCAAATAAGAAATAAACCTCCTCCCGGAAGGATCATCATTCTTTTACGTTTTTCCATCTTTCGTTCGATAATTCATCATTATTTCGTTTAAACATTTTAAATGATTATTTCGCTTAAATTATTTCTATCGCTCTCTTATGATTCTTCTTTCTTATTTTCCATTGAAATTCGGCTAAATTGAAGTTTGGCGTTGTTTACAGATGTTAACGTGTGCCGGTATGTTCGTCGTGAAAAGCTATACCTGAGTTCGACCGTGGGGGAGGTTACATCACGACAGCTGCATCCAGCTGCAACAGGTCAACCCCTTTCGTCACTGTGCGGGCGTCGGGTGAGGGGGAGGGGGGATGTACCTCACGACACTAGACGAAAGCATATGAAATATTATGTATGTACTACCCAATATTACTACTAGAATGTCTACTATATATACGTGAGTTTTTGTAAAACCTTGTAACAGCTGCTGTTTGCGCAAAAACCCTTTTTACCCGGTGAATGTCCGATTTGTCGATTCGACAGATGCTTTTATGTCGATACGAGAATATGGCAAAGCCCATGACATACCTCTCGTAATCCTTTGAACTCTATCGTATATTAGACTGATTCCAAATACCAGCCAATTCGACGCTCTGTCGGATATTTTATTTGTTCAATAAAAAGGGTTACGAGACACACTCGGTAAGATATATATGTTTAGCATCTGCCAGAAATGCGAATGCGTCGAGATTTCCCTAAAGGCACATTTTTACCTGAGTTCTTCCGATTCACACGGACATTACCTTTTTCTATAGAACAGGTATGACTGTCCCGTGTATGAAAAACCAGTAAAAATGACTATATCGAAAATTAATTATTGCAAAAAGGCAAAAATTATATTCTTTCATTTAATAATGAAGAATTATTCGAAGGGATTATGCTTTTATAATAAACTAGCTGTGCAGCGCGGTTTCACCCACGTGAAATTTCCATCCCCCGATTCAACGTGCGTGCCGCCGCTTCCTAGGGCCATAGCATACAATTATATAGCGTAAAGCCTTCCTGAATAAACGGACTATCTAATGAAAAAAGAATTTTTCAAATCGGATTAGTATTTCCTGAGATTAGCGCGTTCAAACAAACAGACGAACAAACAAACAAACTCTCCAGCTTTATTACAGTAGTAAGTTATCAATATTTTTTTCCGAACAATTACAGGATAAAGGGTTGAAGTTACATGATCGCAACGAAAGATGTTTTGTTCCCGTGATTTTCTATACTCTTTCTGTACGAAAAAAATAAATAAAATTACAATAACAAACAAAAAGTTCTTGGTCTCTGTACCATGTAACCCCGCGAAAGATCGGGCATTTTGTCTACCTACCCTTGTCAACTGGCGCCCCAAGCCTCTTTTTAGATCAACGAAAAAAAAAAAACGTGCGACAAACTCCGAAGGTTCAAATAAATCCACTATAAGTCTCGCTATACGTTAATATCAACGTCGAGTCGTGTCCGGTCCTTCGTCTCGTGAGTTTCGGGAGAAAGTTTCAAGCCTACGGGCGACGAGACCTCCGACCGAAACTAATCGTCGGAGAGGGCTCAGCGTGTTTCGAAATCGGGTATAACACCGCGGTAACACTTTTCGTGGTAGAGTCTGACCCTCCGTAAGTTTCGCAAATATTAGCAAAAACTGCGGGGGGGTAGCAAAAGGTGAAAAAGTGTCTTGAAGCTTGTGGGACCGGTACGAAGGCACCGCGGGAAGGCACCTGTTGTTTCGTACCATATTTGACGACCGCCATTAGATTTTCACCGTAAAAGAAATTCCTCATCAAAGTTATACAATCTTTTAAGGGTGGAAATAGGGTTAGACGGTTCAAAAAATCGATTTTTTCTTTATTTCATAAATTGTTAGTCAAACTATTGAAGAATATGTTCCCAAAATTTTAAATGAAAATTCCGACTCGTTCTATTGTTATAAGCCATTAAGAGGGGAGATAGGGTTAGGACAGCGTTTTCTCAATAATTTTCATGAATTTTTTTATAATATAAAAAATGAATATAATTTATTGAAACTTTGAGAATATTTTATACATATATTTAAGTATATACTATAAATTTTTGTATACATATATTTACGTATATACTATAAAATATTAACGACCCCATATTGCTTGCTTTTCTTGGTACTATTTTTTCAAACGCGTTTTTCTGAAAACGACTTTTTTCGAACTTGCGTACACGCTAGTTTGAAAAGTTTTCAACCAATCGTTTTGAAAATTGGCAGTTACTTTCTTCATATTATTGCGCACTATATGAACCCAAAATTGGAGTATTATCGTTATTTAAAATAATTTTTTTTTTGCAAATAAAGTTGTAAAAAATGGCAAAAAATCATGCTTTTTTGTTTTGACTCCTGTAGAAAATTCAATTTTCTATTTTTTTTATAGCATTTAGGTTTAATAGAAGAGAGACATACAATTAAAGTAAATTCCAACCTCGTTTGATTTCAGATGAAAATTGCGACTTCCAGAATGTACGCAAAATGCTGAGTCTGATTGTGACCTGCAATATGGGGTCGCTAATATCCGCGGTGTTTTTCAAGAAAATTCTTCAAAAATTTTATAGTATATACTTAAATATATGTATAAAATATTCTCAAAGTTTCAATAAATTATATTCATTTTTTATTCTATAAAAAAATTTATGAAAATCATTGAGAAAACGCTGTCCTAACCCTATTTCCATCTTTAAACCCCCCGTTATTTTATTTTCCACAATTATTTCGTTAAAAAATGGACTTTCATTGGTTTTCACTGCTACCATGAATTCTAAATTCTTCCATAAATAAATGAACGATAGAAAGGCTTCGCTGGGAAGTGGGGGAAAAAAGGCGCACGTGCACTTATATGCTGAAAGGATTTTTTCCTCAAATGGTTTGCGCAAAAGGGGTGAATTCTCGACAGATGGAAAAATTCACATATTCCATTGTAATGCAGAGAGGCGTCTGCGGAGTTGCGAGGGATCAAGACGCGTAACATAAACGATGATTTTCACCAAATATTTGTAACTCTCAGCCGAACGAGAGTCAGTCGATCGAAAGGGTACGTTGTTGCGTATGGACCGTGGGCTGTCTCAATACAAAAGAGGCAGATGTGAGATCGATAACCCTTTCGTAACCAAATCGCGCAATAATACGGTGATTTTTCAGGGAGACATGAAATGTTGAGAAAGGAAAGGATTTTGTCGACAAAAATCGCAGCTGACCGTTTGACGAACGATCGACAAGTATCAAACGTTGGCCTGGAAAACTCGGAATAATCTTGACATCTTTGGGGTTTTGTAAGTGCGACGTTATGCCCTTTGGCAAGGTGGCAGACGAGAGGGATTCTCCGTGTTGTTCATCGATTTTTCGTCTCTTATGTAATGGCGTGCACTCGAGAAGAATAAGACGCGTGTCGATGATGGCACACGATAACGGCAGCTGCCTTTTTTTTATATCTATTTATCCCGCAGCCACGCGTCTCCACCCTGGACCCGTTACACAATTGTAAACAAAAAATGAGAGAAGGGAAAAAAACGGTAGCTCATTATGCGCAGGGTGGTTGGGCCAACGTACAATAGAGGTTTATATACGCGGTGATGGCCCTTGCAGCGCAACGCGAGCCTTGATTGACGCACAAACGATATCTCCGGTGGTCAATCGATATCCGGTCGACCTGCGTCTGCGTGTGTGTTTGAGTGTGCAGCCCAGTCTGGATTGCTTCCTGGTTTCGATAAACTCGCGACACGGGGGCGGCGAAACGAAGAGGGGCAGGGCAGGATCTGTGAAACCGAATCCTGTAAGATTGGTTGGGTAGGAATTGTCGTCGGTGAAAGGCTGTGCTATAATAAAATTCTCCTGAATATCCTCATTCCTCTCAAACAGATCCCAGCTCAGCGAAGTTCGGAAATAATTCACATAAATCTTTTATTTATCATGAAAACTCGATAAGGGTATTTGTAATTAGTGAAAAATCATCTTGCGGATGTAGCTTTGAAATGTAGCGAAAGACGAAACGACAAAATCTCTTTTTCCTGTAGGCTCTTAGGACACGAAAAATTGTAAACTTTCAAGCACCCGATCAGTTGACGTCCGGCCTACATTTGTATCTTCGAAGACACTTTCAAGAGTGCCGAGGAAAATTCTTCGAACACTTTTAAAAAGTCTTTTCGCTCTTGAAGCTTCTTTTTCTACGGAATTCCAGGCGGGAAGTGACTAAACACACGAAGTTGCAGGTGATCTCGAGAAGAAGAAAAAAAATGTCGAGTCCCATCGAACGATCCTTTTTACCTTTTTTTTTTTCGATCGGTCAAAACTCACGTCCGGAAACACGTCACTATCGTGACAGATCCATCTGCATCTGCATTCTCGCAGGTATCCTATGCAAATAAATCAAAAACCCTTTCGGAAAATATTTCCGACGATCCCCCTTCTCTCACAAAAAGCCTTTTCCATCGTGTGTAGCCCTTTTCCTATATTTCGAGAATATACAGCATTCAATTTACGTACAACGTTCGTGAGAGCGCGCGCTCTTAAAAACGCTGATTCACAATGAAATACGGAGATGTATATTGAAGGAGAGATCGTGCACATTGGAGGGTTCGGCAGTGCGATCACGAAATTCGTATGTGTTCGCGTGATACGTGTGGGGGGATGACGCGCGTTCTATGCGCCGGTCACTTTGTATGCGCGAGACCCTTTTTTTTCCTCGTCTTTGCCACATCGTGCGCTGCGAGAAAGGACGAAGAATAGACCCTTCTGACGAATTCACCGAAGCCGATCGACCGGCGTCATATATGCATTTACACGGGGGAACTTTATGCAATTCATGTTGTTGAGCGCGTGCGCAAACTTGCGGAACGTCGTAATTTACAAAGATGAGCATTATTCAAATAAAACATTTCTTTTTTAAACGTTTTACAACATAATTACGAAAAATTATTCTTAAACATCCGTTGATATTCATCATAGATAAATAATTCGTCGAAATAATCCACAAGTAAAAAAAAGTTGTAACATTTATTTTACCACAATGACCAATGATTATTTTGTCATACAATCATTAAAAATTATATTTCGTTCAAACATTGACCACTCTCTGTGGTACCACTGACAAAAACGTTTTTCTCGTTGCTCAATGTCTACAGTTAAATCATTTTCGATAAACACGTTGTTCACCAAAGTTATTCCAACGAGCATCTGTCGTATTTTTCCCCTAATACCATAATGACGGATGCGGGCGAGTAGCACGCGCCCCCTGTAACGTGAAACCCTTTTTTATTCGGGAAAAGCGCTCTTTTACGTAACAGATGTAAAGGATCTCTCGCGTGGGTTCGCGTGTCGCGCACACGAGCATCTTTACGACGTGCCAGACGCGCCTCTTCAACGGAAAAGACCGGAAGTACGATTGAAATCAGAACGTGGATGCGTGTGCCACGCGTCGAAGAGAAGGGCACCGTTACTTCGGTAATACAGGGATTTTTTTATAATTTTTTTTTATATATAGCAGGTGCGAGATTCCGAGATATCGACCCTCGTGTTAAGAAGCGATTTTTTTTTCGCACCCTCCGTTAACCAAAGTACTCACGCTCTCGCTACAATTTGTACAACAGGGATTTTCATTTTTTCATGCAGCTTTAAAAGTAATTTCAAGGTAAAATTACGATTTATGCTTTGCAAGGTATTAAGGGGGGAAATAGAGTTAGACGGTTCAAAAAATCGATTTTTTCTTTTTTTCATAAATTGTTAGTAAAACTATTGACAAATATGTTCCCAAAATTTTTAATGAAAATTCCGACTCGTTCTATTGTTAGAAGCCATCAAGGGGGGAAATAGGGTTAGGACAGCGTTTTCTCAATGATTTTCATGAATTTTTTTATAAGTATAAAAAATGAATATAATTTATTGAAACTTTGAGAATACTTTATACATATATTTAAGTATATACTATACAATTTTTGAAGAATTTCCTTGAAAAACACCGATGATATCAGCGCCCCCATATTGCAGGTCACAATCAGACTCGGCATTTTGCTATTTTTTCAAACGCGTTTTTCTGAAAACGACTTTTTTTTAACTTGCGTACACGCTAGTTTGAAAAGTTTTCAACCAGTCGTTTTGAAAATTGGCAGTTGGTTTCTTCATAGTATTGCGCTCTATATGAACCTAAAATCGGAATATTATCATTATTTAAAATAATTTTTTTTTGCAAATAAACTTGTAAAAAATGGCAAAAAATCATGCTTTTTTGTTTTGTCCCCTGTAAAAAATTCAATTTTCTATTTTTTTGATAGCATTTAGGTTCATATAGAAGAGAGACATATAATAAAAGTAAATTCCAACCTCGTTTGATTTCAGATGAAAATTGCGGCTTCCAGAATGTACGCAAAATGCTGAGACTGATTGTGACCTGCAATATGGGGTCGCTAATATCGTCGGTGTTTTTCAAGGAAATTCTTCAAAAATTGTATAGTATATACTTAAATATATGTATAAAATGTTCTCAAAGTTTCAATAAATTATATTCATTTTTTATACTATAAAAAAATTCATGAAAAGCATTGAGAAAACGCTGTCCTAACCCTATTTCCTCCCTTAATGCAAGTATCACTCATTTCTATAACTTTCGCTGTACCGTTACTTTCAACAAAATTTATTACGGTCCTACTGATAATTGATCGAACTAACGAGCATTGAAATTTTTCGAAAAATTTTGACTGAACTAATGAAACTTTTATTGCAAAGATGAGTATTATGGTCCGTCGAGGGTTGGGGGATTATCGACCGCTCAAGAATTTGTTCTTTCGTTATTTCCGAGTTTGTGACAAGATTATCTTTACTCTTGTTTAGTAAACACCGTTCTTTGTCTAAAGATTTTTATTCGTAAGGGTACAAATCGAACAATTCATCATATCGACAAGGTGAAAGTAGTAAGATAATTGAAAAGTCGAGTTAGATTATTACGATTTTCGTTTATTCACTACTTTGTCCACCATTCTGATGAATTTTGTCACTCGAATGGTGTGGAATTGAAGTTTGGACAATAACGCAAGGCTATAGCTAAAAACAAAGATGAAAACTCGGGATTAACGTAATAACAAATTGTCGAGTGGTCTATAATTCTACAACGCTCTCAACGGACCTTAAACATTCATGAAATTTCGGCCTAAAGTAAATATCGCAAATCTCCATCCCTTCTTTTCCCTCCGAAGTAATTTGGGCCTGACTCCAAAGGCTGTACAAACGCAGTGACGTTCATTACGGTAATCCTCCCCCACCACTTAACGCGCCAGTTCCAACCAGAGCAATAGCTCGTAGCGACATCTCTCGGGGTCTTCCAGGTCCCAAAAATTTGTCAACCCCCTACCGTAGCGCCATCTCTGAGCGTTCTACCGAAGCTCCACGGCCAAAAATCGAAAAACAACGAGTGCCTTTTCCAATTGTAAATCTTACCGGACGTAGGAAATGAAGAATCTTGGAATCGGACAAAAAAATGTACGACTAGTGTGATGTCCTTTTGGCTAGACATCGAAGGCTAAAATTCCATCCATACGCATTTTATTGTATGCATGTTATATGCGTATGGTTACATAGATGATGGGGGCTAAACGTCGAGAGGGTAGAGAGTCCCAAGAGCGTCCAGACTGGGAACAAACACGGGGTAAAGAATCGAGAAAGGGGGTTGGGAAGTTCATGTCGGTGGCGCTGGACTGGTGGCGATGCATCGAGAACAAAAACGTGCACACACACACGTACATACGCCCCTGGCGCTCGCGTGCATGTCGTGTGTAACCAGACATCGCCGCATTTTAGTAACCCGTCGATGATACTGGGGGCTGCGGCTGCTGCGCGCACACGGTTGATATAAAAGGACTGAGAGAGAGAGAGAGGGAAAAACTATGTAGTGTGGCGGTGCATTGCACCACCGTGGCAAATCCCCCCGCGCGTCTTCTTTCGTCTGCGAGGGGGTTGGATCGATGCCGGGCGTTGGCGCCGAGGTCACCGGCTCGCCTTGCCTCGGAGTAATGACCCTCACCCAGTGCAGTGCAACGGCACCGAAGTCGACGACTACTACAAATACTACATGCACTATACTATTATCTACTTCATATATATATATATAGACTACCCCTCCACGCCCCCACTCTACTACTACGACTCGTAGCAATGTACAGAATATTGCAGAGCGGGACACTCTCGGTACAGTTATTGGCCACTTCCAGTAATCGGTTGGTCTCACCGTTACGCGAAAAATTTTTTTGTAAATTTTTTTTGTAAAATTCTTGTCATATTTGGCAATATACTGTCCCGGAAGTTTGAGCGTAATTGTTATTTGTCAATTTTGCAAAGAGGGTGGTTTGCGCAGAACATTGCAGATATATATGCAACAAAAATTACAGAATGTGTACATCTTCATTCGACACACTTTTAATCCCACATTTGTTAAGTTGTTTTAATGCTTTCGTGAAATTTCATTGACTTTAGCTTGCAATACAAAGTTCTCATTTTTTTTTTCTAAGTAATTATTATTTTTGGATTCTGTAACTACGGCGTCACCAACTCGACAAATGAATTATAAATTAAATGAAAAAATAGTTTGTGAAAACTTTCGTCGACAACTCGACGTGGTTACTCGTAGCGCAAACATGTGCTCTTGACATTGAAATATAATTTTCTCCTGCACATTTTCGATAACAATTTAAGAAAAAAAAAACGACCTATCGAAAATGAAAATTGAACGAATGGTGAGAATTGTCCTGCATACAAAATATCATCCCTCAAATATTTCGATCTCTCGATTAAGTTTTACTGACACTTTATTCGTTCGGCGGACAGATTGTTGGCATAATTGAAAAAGGATCTCTACAAAAAATGCCGAAACGCAGTGTACCTACTCATGAAATAATTGACAGCCATGGTTTTGTAAATTGTACAAAAGCATTGCGAAGCGATGCATTACAGTCGATTAAGGTTGCAGTCTGGTAACTTAAGCCGATTTTCATGTCTTTTTTGGAGGGTGTTTTTTTATAGGAAAATAAAAATCAATCGTTTTGGATATTAAGGATGTTTTTATTTACATATTAAAGATAGAAATAGAAATTTATTTGAAAAAAAAACTTTTTTCCAAAGTCCGCCATTTTGTTATTTATCCATGAAATGTAACTTCAGTAATTCCGACCAGAATGACATGTCTATAGATTAAGAATTATCAAGAATTTTTTATTTCAGATAACATCAAGAGCCAAAATCACCGGGGCCACCCACGCGCTTTTTTTTTCGAGGTGCCAACTTCGATCAATCATAATAATAATAATAAACTATTAAATTTTTTCAAACAAATTTTTTTTTGTACCTTTAATATGTAAATAAAAACATCCTAAATATCCAAGACGATTCATTTTTATTTTTCTACAAAAAAACGCCCTCCAAAAAAGACATGAAAATCGGCTTAAGTTACCAGACTACTACCTTAATCTGAAAAACTTTAGTGTAAATAATTATCATAAATTAAGAAATTATTTGGCAATTGACTTATAGTGCTGTAATTAATGATAAAACATGATGAACAGAAAGAGACACAGGTATGCCAATGACTGTTCTATTTTTTTGTTAGCTCGGGGGGGTGGCCAAAGAGGGAAGCAAGTTCCGCGAACTGTCGCGGGGATCTGAGGGGCATATAAAGCAGACGGAGAAATGAGTCGGTGAGAAGGCAAAGAGAGAATAGCTGAGGAGAGAACGAGAAGATAGAAGAAAGGTAAGAAGGGATGAAGAGAAAAAGCCAGAAGCGACAGAGGGCAAATCCCTCACCTCTCCGCTTCTAGTTTTTACGATATAAGTACAATCCACCCTCTCTCTCGTCAAACCCGTCGTAAAACCCACACGCGCGATACCCAGAAAGCACTTCCTCCACCCTCACCCCCGTCTATATATATATTTATAACAACGGTAGATTCGTTCTGACGCGCGGCTCACGGGATACCGCGCGACTCTGATGAACCTTGCCATCCAGGTTCACAGCGGAGAGAGAGACCTTAAACTTCGACAGTCCCGCTTCAGCTTCGGGGCGAGGTCAATATCCCCGTTAAAAGCGGCGAGCTCTCTCCCTCCATCCCTAGCCACCCCCTTCCTCCCGTTATCCGTAATTCTCCATCACGACGATTCGCAAATATTCCGAAGAGCATTTCAACAAAAGATATTTCTGTTCGACGTTGTATAATCGCATAGGCGATCTATATTATTAACGCGGGAAAATTTTTGAGTGAATTTTACATTGAAGTTATTTAAATCCGGTAATATTCGATTTGATAAATGTCATAATAATTAATTCACATTAATTCGTGATAATTTGTAATAATAATTTGTAATAATAAACTTGTAATAATAATTTGTAATAATAAACTTGTAATAATAATTTGTAATAATAAACTTGTAATAATAATTTGTAATAATAAATTTTTCGTTGAGACAAGGGAAAATTCAATAAATTCGAGAAATTCAATAATATTAATTTTTTCTTGCTCTAAGCATTTGTCAAAAATGTATACATGCATTGTCAATTTAACAGCGAGAAAAGTTCAATGATTTGAAAGTTTTTCACAAGAAGGGATGAAGGGGTATGGCCAGGGTAGAATTTTCAAAAAATCAATGTTTTTTGTTTTTGCTTAAACGCTGCTTTATCATCACAAAAATGAGTTACTATTTACTAAGAAATTTTTTTTTTTCACTAACTTTGAGCGTATAACGTAATTCTACCTCTGGCACGGCCAACAATTTTTTTCTAATTTGCGTAATAAATAACTTCGACAATTTTTACCCGAACGACTTCAAATTTTCAAATAACGTTTCTAATTGTATTTCGCAGAGGCGTACGTACGGAATTTTTGATTAATTAAAAACTTTCCATTTTATGAACAGTTTCATACGAAATTTTCCACTGGAAATTTACCTTTTAAGTTCAAATGCCTACAATATTCGAATAAAACAATATTCTTCAAATTCCGTAGGTACTTCTCTAGATATTCTGATGTAAATTAACGAGAGTTTTCTTTTTTGTTCTAAGTCAAAAATTGTGGATGCCAAATGTCACGCCGCGGAGTGCCTCAAAAAAAAATAGCAGTAGTCGGCCATTTTGTATGACAAAAAAACAAAAAAAATATTTGCTATTAGCTTGATATTTATACTAAATAGATGTGTAATTAGTTTTATAATTAAATCACTTTTTCATACAAAAAAAAAATTGTTAAAGGTGCACATGATTTTATACCCGCTGCCGTAGCCATAACCCCTTAAGGGGGGAAATAGGGTTAGGACAGCGTTTTCTCAAGGATTTTCATACATTTTTTTATAGTATAAAAAATGAATATAATTTATTGAAACTTTGAGATTATTTTATACATATATTTAACTATATACTATAAAATTTTTATACATATATTTAAGTATATACTATAAAATATCAGCGACCCCACAATGCTTGTTTTTCTTCGTACTATTTTGTAAAACGCGTTTTTCTGAAAACGACTTTTTTTGAACTTGCGTACACGCTACTTTGAAAAGTTTTCAACCAATCGTTTTGAAAATTGGCAGTTACTTTCTTCATAGTATTGCGCTCTACATGAACCTAAAATCAGAATTTTATCATTATTTAAAATAATTTTTTTTCGGAAATAAAGTTGTAAAAAATGGCAAAAAATCATGCTTTTTTGTTTTGACCCCTGTAAAAAATTCAATTTTCAATTTTTTTGATAGCATTCAGGTTCATATAGAAGGAAGACATATAATAAAAGTAAATTCCAACCTCGTTTGATTTCAGATGAAAATTGCGGCTTCCAGAATGTACGCAAAATGCTGAGTCTGATTGTGACCTGCAATATGGGGTCGCTAATATTTTATAGTATATACTTAAATATATGTATAAAATATTCTCAAAGTTTCAATAAATTATATTCATTTTTTATACTATGAAAAAATTCATGGAAATCATTGAGAAAACGCTGTCCTAACCCTATTTCGCCCCTTAAGGGAATTGGACAGTTGGCTGTAAATTATATATATGTAACCACGGTGTATTTTTTTTTTCATGCTACTGCAAAGACTGTGACAACCAGCATACGTTGTACACAGACCGACTTCCATACAAAGAGTATATTCGCATGAACCGATGAAAAAGAAAAACTACCGATGAAACCTCACTGGTACGTTCGTATATCGTACAATGTACACTCCACCATTGGAAGGTATATGTACCGTCTGCATCCATATACGCGAGCCTCATATACGTCACACGATCCCTCCCCATCATCGCGTATAACTGTATATACCTCGATACCCTATTTCCGTTTTAGCCACCGGCAGTACGTAGCCGAAGTGCGCGTACATACAAAACTTGTACATGGTCGCGTATGACTCTCGTCGCGTGCGACGTCCACCCGGGAACGTCAACCCCGAGCGATGGCAATTTCCTGGCGTCACCGTGTCGGTTCGCCACCCTGTGTACCCTTGTCGGCGTTACTATGTTACCTACGAATTGCAGGCAAACGATTTTTAATGTACTTACAACATTCGCATACTCAACTGTTGTTTCGCTACATTGTTTCCTTAATAATTGAATTTCGTCCCTTCAACAGGACAATAATTAATGGATGAAAGTAACGTTAAACATTTGTTTAATGCCTTTACTGTTGGGTTAATTATGGTTTTGGTAAAAATTTCAACAACGTTACAAGATAAACCGTATGAAAAAGAAATATATGCGAAAATGTACTTCTAGTTAACCTTGGATATATTTAAGCGGGCAAATGGGTTTAGACGGTTCAAAAAATCGATTTTATTTTATTTCATAAATTGTTAGTAAAACTATTGAAAAATATGTTCCCAAAATTTGTAATGGAAATTCCGACTCGTTCTATTGTTATAAGCCATTAAGGGGGGAAATACGGTTAGGACAGCGTTTTCTCAATGATTTTCATGAATTTTTTTATAGTATAAAAAATGAATATAATTTATTGAAACTTTGAGAATATTTTATACATATATTTAAGTATATACTATAAAATTTTTGAAGAGTTTCCTTGAAAAATACCGAAAAAATGTATGACTGCCTTGACTTTGTTTTTCCTGATGCTATTTTTTTAAACGCGTTTTTCTGAAAACGAAACATTTAGGTTCATATAGAAGAGAGACATAATAAAAGTAAATTTCAACCTCGTTTGATTTCAGATGAAAATTGCGGCTTCGAGAATGTACGCAAAATGGTGAGTCTGATTGTGACCTGCAATATGGGATTGCTAATACTTGAATATATGTATAAAATATTCTCAAAGTTTCAATAAATTATATTCATTTTTTATAGTATAAAAAAATTCATGAAAATCATTGAGAAAACGCTGTCCTAACCCTATTTTCCACCCTCAAGATATATTCCTGTATATACTTAGCATCAGAGGGACTCGATAATTTGAAGAAAAAAAATTATTAAAACGAAAATTTACAAACCCGAAAGGGTATACGTAGGAACAAAGAAAAATATATAAATAAAAATCTTGATAAACAACTAATACAAAACAAAATATGCTCTGCTTCGCGTATACTTTATCGTCATGAGATATTGATAGTTAAATTGACTTTGGCTATTCTTCGGCGAGCTTCAATCGAATCCATTTTTCCTGGCAATTTATATTTCATTGCAGAAAGAAAAAAAAACCAAACCGAATACTATATTAAACTGGTCGGGAATATTTTCCATTGTGATACCGTTTGTGACTGGGGGCAACAACGAAAATAAACGTGAGGCGCGCGTGACCATGGGGAGCGATGCAATAAAGCGGGGGTAGTCAAGGAGGAGGCACGGACTGGGTCATTCCTCCCTTTGGACTGATGTATAGCTATCGGCTTTGTACTTTGTGCAGAACGGCAACGATGACGACTGCGCGATTCCGATCACACAAGGGATCGCCCAATGCGAGACACTGAACCCTTCGAAAAGCAACCCTCTTCGCCCCCCTTGCGTCATTAATCCACCTCGTGGCAATACCTTCCGCATCTCTTTCTATCTCTCGCTCTCCCCATTCGATGTATAACTCCTCACCCAACTTTTCATCGTTCTACCGCTCGTTGTTGTTCACCAACCACTGTGAAACATTTTGATTTGCGAACGATCTCGTTATTTCCACATTTTCGTATATCCGCATCTATACGCCCAATTCAAAGCTCGTAAACGCTTGTCGAGCGTGAAGGGGAATGATTTTTGATCGCCGATAATTCATCAAAGCAATCCAATTCGAAAATTGCTGAGCTTTTATCGCTAGCACTACTTTTTTACATTTTTTTTTAAATTCACTAATTGGATAACTGTCAGAAGTGAACATTGGCCAAAAGAATCGTTCCATCTGGAAATATTTCATGCACTTCACGATGATTCCACTACTACAACGTCTTCGATAGCAATTCGTGTGTTCGGGAGAAGGATGATCGCGCGTCGAACGGGAACGTAATCGTAAAACGAACGTAACAGCATTTATGGATTTATGGAAAATTGCACGATGGGATATATATTTCCATTGGCTCGCGAGAGAAATATAGGTTCGTAAAAGCGAGCAATGAAGGAATTCTCTTTTTCACATTTCACGTGCTGACAACGTGTCTTTCCTCCCTTTTCTTTGCCTCCACTCCTATTTCTCCGATCGTTTTTTTTTCTTCACATATACATATCTCGATTAAACCCGCGCTCGACTTTTTCCATCGACGTTCAACGTCATCAAAGTTTTAAAGGGTGACGCTGTGTCTTTCTTATGGGCCTCCGCGTCGTTTCGTAACGCGAGGGGCTGCGGAATCGACGAAAAAAAATCGTTAAAAATCGCACGAGCGATGAAAATTTAATAAGAATAATTGTTTTTTTTTTCCAGTTTACGTCACTTTTTCGTGACTTTATGATTATTATCGAACGATAACTAAATTGTCACGAAAGTTTAGCCCTCGATCGTCACACTCGAAAATCGAATGGCTCGATAATTCATGATTGTATGTGTAGCGAAAGTCGTGCGAGTGAAAAATGGTTTCGCTGACGTGACTCACCATCGCGATAAAGAATTCTCGCGGTATGATTGAACCAGAAGTTTTTTTTGACACTCTATTATATCACGGAAATTCATTGATTTTGTTTCGTTTTTTTTTCATCTTCTTCCTCTCAATCCTATCTCGACAAATAGCTGGTGGAAACGAATGATAAGATGCGGATATGTCGGTCGTTATAATCGTGGCGGTCTTAAAGCCTGATTCATCCCATTAACATTACAAACGCTTTCATTGGTCGAACAATGGGATTCCGGGGCTCGATTGATGTGTTCAAACGTCTGAGGTTCATGGTACTCGCTCGTCAAAACTGTCGTACGGTTTTACGAACTCAGACGATAATTATACTATTTTAACTCCGGAGTGTCGAAATAAAAATCTTTTAAACACAACGAAAACTCATTTTTTTCATCAATTCAAACAAATTGTAACCATAAATTACGTTTGTCACGTATGTAAACGTAAAAAATCAAATTCAATTCACGCGTCAAATTCAATTTATTGTATTTAAACGAAAATTTAATCGTTACATCGAAAATTGTATTAGTTTATCACATTGAAAAAGTGTACCCTACATAGTGCTCCATAATTAAGAGGGTTGAGTCAATTAATACCCCTTTACAAAGGTTTTTCAAGCCAAAGCCAAAGGCCCGAGTGCAAAAAAAAAAAGCGATTTACAACGAAAAGTCAACTTTTGTATGGTCTCTGACGAGGGGAAAGCTCAATTAAGTATCTTGAAAGTTCCAAGTTCACTCGGTTCCCTCGCTCGCGACATTGAATTGTTAATAAACGGTTTTATCCGCGCAACATCGTCGTGGGTTGCATCAAGAACTTTTTACAGAAAGGCATTTCCCCGGGGATAACGCCTCGAGAATGAGAGTGACTGAAGAAAAAGAAAGGGCGAGAGTGAGAGAGAGAGAGAAAGAGGGGCAAAGGGGCACGACTGTACACGGACGAGTGGCAGGATAGACGGCGAGATTAAGGAGAAAGAAAAAAAAAAAAAAAAGAGTCGGATGACGAGGGCAACGAGAGATAATAATGGTGAAAGATATAGGGAGCAAACGGGTGCTTCTCGCGCATATATAGCGTTGAAGTGCAAACCGGGTGCGTGAGTTAGTGAGTCAGCCGTATTCGATGAGAGAAGAAGAGAGAGGGAACGCGCTCTCGCGGCGGGAAACTGAAACGTTTGGGTATACGGCGAAGAGTGGGGGTGTCTGGTCGAACTTTACATCCCCAGACTCTCTTCACTCACACTATTGCACTGTTTCCTCTTTCGCTCTCTTCAAATCTCCCTCTTTCACTCTCGCACTCTCACTCTGTCTCTCTCCTCATCGCTATTTTTCTCTCTCCGTCATTCTCTTTCCCACTCAAACTTCCTCTTTCACTCTTTCTCTGAACGTTCTCTCCAGGGCCTCACGTGCTCAATCCGTAGCACGCGATCCGCGCGCTACCCGATGCACCAATTAGTCGCTTTTAGCGACCCCTCCTTCGGCTCGTTCGGATTTTACGAAAAGAGAGTATAAAACACCGCGCACGTATGCATATACTACGGGATTATACATAAATAAAGGAAACCGTAGACAGACAGGCAGACAAAGTGCGGGAACGGGGCCGCGAATCGTTGAGTGAACGATGAAAACATATATACGTACCGACAATTTTTATACGTTATGAATTGTATTGCTCACGCGCAATTATGATTCCTTCTTTTTTTTCGAATACATCGAAACATCGAGGATCAGGAGCGTCGGGTTTCAAGTTTTTTCATGTGTTACGTTTGGAGAATATATTTCAATTACGTGATTTTTTTCATGAAAAGCGAACGAGTTTTCTTGGAAACACTTCAGCCCGTTTTTTTTTCTTCATTTCTTTTTTTCTCGTCAAATATTTCATCTGGGAGTGAATGGAGACTCGTCTCAATGTATACTCGTCAGTCCCTCCCGCATCGGTATCATTTTTTTATGTTTTTTTTCTCTTTCCCCTTGTTCTCTCTCTCTCTCTCTCACTCTCTCTCTCTCTCTCTCTCGTACAACACACGGACAAAGATAAATTCCAGAGCCCTAAAAATACAGCCTCCTGCAACGTTCTTATCTCAGTATCCCAACTACTCTCTTTCTCTCTTTCTCTCTTTCTCTCTTTCTCTCTCTCTCTCTCTTTTGGAGCGATAGCTCGACTGTGGCAATATGCACATGCACGCACTTGACATTCTAAGGCATCTCGCTGGGCTACTGTGGACGCGTACCCAGATACACCCGCGTAGGCAAACACCAGATCGCCTTATCTTTCTTCATCCACGAAAAAGATTATTCCAGGGCAGATAGTCTGTGTACATCGATTGTGCAAGAAAAAGGCTTTAGCTCATACGATTTGACACTCTAAAAGTTATGTGGATTACGCCTTCTTTTTTTTATAGACAGCTATTGTCAGGTTTTCATGGTCTAAAAGAAAAAAATACATTTATATTATGGCAAAAGGAGTTAATTACTTATGATCAGAAATGAGCAACTGTCGTTTACTTTGAAAAAAAAAAACATTCTTCATTTATACTTGTAATTTGTTTATTATTAATTATTTCATACGAGATGACCTCCGGTATTTGTAACTACGTTAAAAGAGGAAATTGGGTTAGACGGTTCAAAAAATCGATTTTTTTTTAACTTCATAAATTGTTAGTAAAACTATTGAAAAATATGTTCCCAAAATTTTAAATGAAAATTCCGACTCGTTCTATTGTTATAAGCCATTAAGGGGGGAAATAGGGCTAGGACAGCGTTTTCTCAATGATTTTCATGAATTTTTTTATAGTATAAAAAATGAATAAAATTTATTGAAACTTTGAGAATATTTTATACATATATTTAAGTATATACTATAAAAGTTTTGAAGAATTTCCTTGAAAAACACCGCAGATATTAGCGACCCCATATTGCAGATCGCAATCAGAGTCAGCATTTTGCTATTTTTTTACAACGCGTTTTTCTGAAAACGACTTTTTTTTAACTTGCGTACACGCTAGTTTGAAAAGTTTTCAACCAATCGTTTTAAAAATTGGCAGTTACTTTCTTCATAGTATTGCGCTCTATATGAACTTAAAATCGGAATATTATCATTATTTAAAATAATTTTTTTTTGCAAATAAAGTTGTAAAAAATGGCAAAAAATCATGCTTTTTTGTTTTGACCCCTGTAAAAAATTCAATTTTCTATTTTTTTGATAGCATTTAGGTTCATATAGAAGAGAGACATATAATAAAGGTAAATTCCAACCTCGTTTGATTTCAGATGAAAATTGCGGCTTACAGAATGTACGCAAAATGCTGAGTCTGATTGTGACCTGCGATATGGGGTCGCTAATATCTGCGGTGTTTTTCAAGAAAATTCTTCAAAAATTTTATAGTATATACTTAAATATATGTATAGAATATTCTCAAAGTTTCAATAAATTATATTCATTTTTTATACTATAAAAAAATTCATGAAAATCAATGAGAAAACGCTGTCCTAACCCTATTTCCCCCCTTAACTGTGCTACCGCATCGTGCAATCAATACCTTTTTCAGTGTATCGAATGAAAGAAAATTATAAAAATTAAATGCCACGAGTAACGCATAAAGTAACGAACGTTAATTTTATTCATTAAATGTGTGGTCCGTTAATTTTTTTTTTCCATTTTTTATGAAATGAAAAAAGAACTGAACCATCCTTTACTCCGTCAATTACATTATGGATTAAAGAATGGGATGCAGCTGCAAATACCTTGATAAAATAAATAAACAAACAATGCTCTTCTCTTTGGTTATTGTGACTTTTATAAAATGCTTGATAATAAATTCGTTGGTAAAAAAAATTAAACGATATTTCCTTTTTTTTTTTAAGTAACAAACGGCACCTATCACTGTTTCTGAGCAGTAAAATCATTAGAGATGATGGAAAGGGGATTCGGAAATCATGAAAAATTTCAATGACAATTAGGATTTCGTGTTATTGCGATAATAGAGGATTGGGCAAATGTATACGAATGTGGAAGCAAACTTTTACACAAAAATTTAAATAACAACGAACATTGTTTAAAATCATTCGTTAATTTGTATATATTTAATTTATATATACACGTATGTGAAGGCACGAGTGAGAAATTGTCGGTGGAACGATAAAACGAAAAAAAAAAAAAGAGAATGAGTCTCGACCGGACTGCCCTCGAGGACCTTCGGGCGAGTGAGAGCGCAGAAGAGTGCCGGAGGCCAGACACAACATCCGACGAGGCCAGACATCGGCTCATCGACGAAGAGTGGTGATCGCGAGCCCGTGCGATCCCCATATAATAGTTGCTCCTTCTCTCGTTTCCTCTCTCGCTCTCGTTCAATTTCCATCTCTATATCTCTGAACAAAAGCGTGGAGCGAGAGACACAACGAACGTGAAACACCCACGAACGAGAGAGGAAGAGAAGGAATAAAAAAAAAAAAAGAGAGATGCACGAATCCTTATATCTCTGTGTCCTGCCTGACGAGATACAAGCCGCGGGCCGCCTCTATGGCCCACTAAAATTGTCGTCGATGCGGGCGTGTCCCCATAGTATTAACGTCATTTTTATGCTTTTTTTTTTCCTTACATCTCGACTTATCGTTCAGGGATCGTTAAAAAAAACTCATTCTGTATATGTGTAGATAGGACATTATAGGAAGACGCATCACTACCGGTTATTGGAGCTGCAAGGTCAGGCCCAATACTGATATTTTGACTCACTGACTCGACAGCAAAGAAAATTCACTCTCAAAAAAGTTTCTCTTGTATCAAATACAAGGTTTTGTTTTTTTTTCACCAAAAAAAAAAAACAAAACCTTCAGCTCATCTAGCAAAAGAAATATCACCGTCGTACGTTTCTCTTTAGCTCGCGATTCTTATCGTTTTTATATGACACGTATTATTGCTAACTCACTATTTCGTATAAAATCCAATCATCCTCTCA
This sequence comes from Oxytorus armatus, assembly GCA_958009045.1. Classification (NCBI taxonomy): domain Eukaryota; kingdom Metazoa; phylum Arthropoda; class Insecta; order Hymenoptera; family Ichneumonidae; genus Oxytorus; species Oxytorus armatus. The sequence continues at coordinate 6,519,564 of OY253751.1, read as the reverse complement.
CCTCCAAAGGCCAAATGCTGGTTTATTCAATTTATTTTTAATCAATCTACTGGCCTTGTAAATTCGTCAGTGATGTTTCAACAGAGAGCAAACTTTTTACAGAATTACCCTTCACGGATTCGTCATGATAGCGGGAGCGCGATTCCTTGTTAAAAAAACAACAAGCTACCTGTGCAATTACTATGGAAACGGCGAAGCGTCAATCATGAGATATATTCAAATGGAAAAAAAAATCGATCCTCTCACCATCGGAGGAATCGTCCTTTCTCGTTGTTTTTTATTTTATTTACGAAACTGACATGCATATTCCCGATGGAAATAAAAATTGTTTGGGAAGTAGCCGATTTTCTCTTGTCTATAAAGAACTTTTTGTCATATCTCGCGAACTCCATTGATTCTACACACAAAAAAAATACACATGCTTCCCAAAAAAATGGGTCAATTTGACAAAAAAAAACGAAACCTATTCGTTTTTTGGCGAATGACAAAAACGTAGGAGGGAAAAAGGAAAGAGGTTAAGAGAGGAATATTTTTTTATTGTGAACAGATGTTTTTGGTAAGAGTGTTCTATGAAAATGGCAACATGTTTTTTTTTAGTTAGAACTTGATATAGTTGAACATTGGGCTATTTGTAAATTTTCAAAGATGCGGAGGTATCGGGGCAAAGAGCAAACCTGTTCGTTTTTTGGCGAAAGAGAAAAACGTAGGAGGGAAAAAGGAAAGACATTAAAAGAGGAATAATTTTTCATTCTGAACAGATGTTTTTGGTGAGAGTGTTCTATGAAAATGGCAACATGTTTTTTTTTTAGTTAGAACTTGATATAGCTGTACATTGGGCTATTTGTAAATTTTCAAAGATGCGGAGGTATCGGGGCAAAGAGCAAACCTGTTCGTTTTTTTGGCGAAAGAGAAAAAGGTAGGAGGAAAAAAGGAAAGAGATGAAAAGAGGAATAATTTTTCATTCTGAACAGATGTTTTTGGTGAGAGTGTTCTATGAAAATGACAACATGTTTTTTTTTTAGTTAGAACTTGATATAGCTGTACATTGGGCTATTTGTAAATTTTCAAAGATGCGGAGGTATCGGGGCAAAGAGCAAACCTGTTCGTTTTTTTGGCGAAAGAGAAAAAGGTAGGAGGAAAAAAGGAAAGAGATGAAAAGAGGAATAATTTTTCATTCTGAACAGATGTTTTTGGTGAGAGTGTTCTATGAAAATGGCAACATGTTTTTTTTTTAGTTAGAACTTGATATAGTTGTACATTGGGCGATTTGTAAATTTTCAGAGATGCGGAGGTATCGGGGCAAAGAGCAAACCTGTTCGGTTTTTTGGTGAAAGAGAAAAACGTAGGAGGGAAAAAGGAAAGAGATTAAAAGAGGAATAACTTTTCATTGTGAACAGATATTTTTGGTGAGAGTGTTCTATGAAAATGGCAACATGTTTTTTTTAGTTAGAACTTGATATAGCTGTACATTGGGCTATTTGTAAATTTTCAAAGATGCGGAGGTATTGGGGCAAAGAGCAAACCTATTCGTTTTTTTGGCGAAAGAGAAAAACGTACTAGGGAAAAAGGAAAGAGATGAAAAGAGGAATAACTTTTCATTGTGAACAGATGGTTTTGGTGAGAGTGTTCTATGAAAATGACAACATGTTTTTTTTAAATTTGAACTTGATATTGTTATACATTGGGCGATTTGTAAATTTTTAAAGATGCGGAGGTATCGGGGCAAAGAGCAAACCTGTTCGTTTTTTGGCGAAAGAGAAAAACGTAGGAGGGAAAAAGGAAAGAGATTAAAAGAGGATTAACTTTTCATTGTGAACAGATGGTTCTAGTGAGAGTGTTCTGTGAAAGTGACAACATGTTTTTTTTTAGTTCGAACTTGATATTGTTGTACATTGGGCTATTTGTAAATTTTCAAAGATGCAGAGTTATCGGGACCAGAAAGCAGGAGGAGAAGGGGATGAGGTTTAAAATTCCATATTCAAAGTACAACAAATACATCTTTCCTGATGAGGTTTTCTATGACGTGCAACAGTTGTTGATTTCGAGTGGATCAAACGTTACTTTGAAAATATATTCTCCCTCTCGATGCGTAAGGATCAGTTTACCATTAACGACAAAAGGATAGAAATAACGGAGGTTAAAAAACAAACAAAAGAGTGAGAGTACAAGGAGTCTTATCGTTGGACTCGACTTTATCATCTCGTTGGAGGCCAAGGCCCAGTGACGTATCGTGCACGAGAGAGCGTACACCAAGTAAGATTAATTAAACAACAAGCAGCACTTTGTCGTTCTCGCGTCTCGTCGCTGTTCTCGACTTATCCACATTGCCGCGAGTCAATCTTATATATACATACATATTTATATGTTTTTTTTTCTTTTCATTCTCTCGTGTCACCCTCAAACTCATGTCATCGACCGATCGTCCGCGAAAAAAAAAGACTGTCACACCGGTGATTGTGCGTATCGAAAATTCTACAATCTCTTTACCCCGGGAGAAAAAAAACTGGCATATTATCCTTGAACGCGAGTCGCTTCGAGACGATATAAAAGTCTTCTTCGCCATTTTTCATCCCACTTTTAGGACGATTTATCTGGTGCGGAATGTTGGCGCCCGACGACGTTGCCAAAAACCAATTCTCACGCGCGCCTCTCGACACTCACGAAAAACTTCACTATACGTAATCGTCCCAGTATTGCGATATATTTATATGTTTCCACGATAATTTCCGATGTCCTCTTGCACTTGTTATCGTACTGTATATGAGCGTGCAACGTTGTTCAATTTTCTTCTTTTCTTTATTTCACTACTCATCGAGTTGATTGAAAGGAATTTCCGTCATGTATTTTTTTGTTTGTTGCTGATTTTTTGGTAATTCCGTTATTGTATTTACGGTATGATCGGTGAAAGAGAAAACTAGTGGTTATAGGATTCTTGAAGAAAGTTAAAAAATTACAACTGTTTTTCCATTCTATTTTCACCGGAAATGAGTTATTGCGATGAAATTCTTGCAATTCTTCTTAACAATCATGTTTGGAGGACAATTATGTGCTCGTTCGCTTCGTGACCATTTAGAATTGACAATGTCATTCAATTTATTTGTGGTACAAAGTATTTTTTATTTTTTACCGATTCTTTACCGATTTTCAATTTTTTTTTTCACTTAAGGAGGTTCGAGCGAATCTTATGTAAAACGAATTTCCCAAGTTTAAGATTTGAAACTTAGTATACATATAAAGGAATATTTAATTGATGTATTCTGAAAATTTCAAAACGATCTACCGCTTAATTTATGAGAAAAATAGTTTTAAATATGACTTTTTTAAAGTTCTTATACACAGACTGATATGGCTGACAAGCTACCGTCATGACTTTTTCTATTATTTTCTATATTATTTTCCCAAGTTTGAAGATTAAAAAATCACATGCAAAAAGTTGAATACTTTTAAAATATTATAACATTTTAACAATATACTATCACCGTGGTAATTATTTAAATAATTGGTGTTAAACTTTACTTCTTCATCTCGTTTATCGACAGTGATACATATTACTGAAAGTTTCGCAACGTCGCGGAAGCAGCTGAGAGAAAAGAACAAGATAGAAATATAATGAAAAAGAGAGGCGAGATGAGAAATAAATTTTTCTCGGTTTAAATTTTGAAATTGATGTTTCAGAAGTTAGAAATATTTTAGTTCTTGAATGAATAAATATATTTGAAATCGTTCATTAATAAAACTTGTTCAGTGTATTAAAATATTTATTGATTCTATGAAATTAATATATAAAATAATAAATATATTCTAATCGGTCATTGCTCATTGAAAATCATAAGCTTTTAATAATATCATAATATTAATTATTAAAAATTACTATGGGTGGTAAGGAATATTTCAATATAAAAATCCATTCATTCGGTTTAACAATTTTTTTTATTTTTAGAAAATGTAACTAAATAACGTCGTGATATGAATATGAAATAACTATCCTAAGAATCTGAAAAGTAAAAAATAAAATTCTGAAAAGTAAAAGATAAAAAGCTGAAAAGTATAAAAAATATATTGATCTACATCAATATAGTAACGTGGATATAACCTGAAATTAAAAAATAACAAATTAATAATTACCTATGAAGTTGAAATTTTCTTTATCTTCTTTTCGAGCTTTATTGCTTTTTACAACGTTATTTTTCCATTTCACTATATTTTTTTTACATAATTTACCTTTATACTGCAGCGGTTCATGTTTACCAAATGTCACGCGCGTATACACATACGCCGTTATATAAAAATACAACAGCGCGCTGTTGCCACATCTTTTTATCGAGAATCATATGAGTCCAAAATAACGAAGTCGTTTCATTACTTTCTTCATTAAATAAGTAACAATTATCAGTTTATTAACTTGTCATATTATTCTAAATTAAAATAATGAATTTTTATTAATATTTGAAGAATTAAATAAACAAAAAAATTCCAAACACTGCTTTGACTTATTAGTTTCGCTCGAACTTCCTTAAAACCCCTTTTTGACGATTTTCAAAGTGCTTTTTACGCACGTATAAGAAACTGGTCTAACGAGAGAGAAAAAGAGAGAGAGAGAGAGTTGATGTTTTTCAATGGACCAATGTAAATCAACCACGAGAATCACGTATAATCCAACAACGGATAATCGAGTCTTCAGCCGTATAGACCGAAAGCCGATGGAACTTTTGGTGTCAATATATTAAAAAGATAAAAAAAAAAGAGATATCCGAGTTGCATCTAAAAGAACGACGATACCAAGCGGACGGAGTGAGGAGAAACGATTCTCTAAATTTAAGAACAAGACTGGCTATGACGTCAAAGATGGTGCTCTTCTCGCGCGACCGTGACCATGAGAAATTCCAAAAACTGTGTGTCTCAGATTTAAAAAATATATATATATATATATAATACAGTCGATGAGAGAAAAGAGGAAGGGTGCGAGACTGGGGCACATAGGGTGCCCCGGTTGTATAAAGCGTCTGAAGGACAAACATTCTCCGTTTCAGTCTGACCGGCTGGCCAACGCATTTCTCAACATATATATACAAACGAGGACCCGCATTTATAAATTCTTTCCAATAATAAAATACCAAAAATTCCCGAACTCTAAAGACGAAAAAAAAACGAGAAAAAAAAACACTAGACCACACGAAGTGTATACACATTTTTTTTCAAAATAACAAAGCAAATCTATATAAAAATAGGTCGTAATTAAATATACACACTGAGAGAAAAATTCCATCGTAACAATGACCATTTTGTTGTTTGAAAATTATTTCCTTCGCGAAAGAACATTTTTCACTGTATGATAAAAAAAATCAAAGGTTGATTAACCGTAAAATTGACTAATCGAGTGACAGTCAATAGAGGCCAAAAAATAAGCAATTTCGTAACGTTCGGTACGATCGTCGTTTGACAGTAATTTTTTTTTGAATATTTCTCACTAGCGTCTGTTTTTTTTGGTAGTTTACGATAAATATTTTATTGAAATTGAAATTTTATTTTAGTTTAAACATTGAATTATTGAAATTTGTCCACTTTAGTTTATACATGTAGAAGCGTAACGTTTTTTTTTTTTTATAACTAAAGTATTGTATTTACGTTTTGACGAACCCGTTATGATAATATCATGATATATATCTATCGAGGAACTTAACGCTTCGGTTATATAGTCGCGTGTTACGAAATTCTGCCGACGGACGTTGATTTATACTCATCTAAAAGAGTAATCTATCAAGAACGTATATATAAATATAGTACTAGCATCGCTCTATCCCCCCTGTTTCTCTCTGTCTCTCTCTCTCTCCTTGTCCCACTCTCTTTCTCTCTCTCTCTCTCTCTCTCTCTCTCTCTCTCTCTCTCTCTCTCTCTCTCTCTCTCTCTCTCTCTCTCTCTCTCTCTCTCTCTCTCTCTCTCTCTCTCTCTCTCTCTCTCTCTCTCTCTCTCTCTCTCTCTCTCTCTCTCTCTCTCTCTCTCTCTCTCTCTCTCTCTCTCTCTCTCTTCATCTTTTTTTCTCTCTGTCTCTCATATCATGACTATCATTGAAACAGAACCGAAAAGCGACGAGTCATCGTTGCCCGGGGTCAAGATCGCGAGCGACCGAGAGCCTTTGCAAATGAAACCAGTTAGTGTTGTTCCGCTCACGCGACTCTGTTAGACTTCCTCGTTTTAAATGTCCCGATTTTCGTTAACCACACAATTTTTCGACGAGCATCTTGTGATTCTTGTGAGACTAAGCTGAGCGCAAGGCAAAATAACAAACAAAACAGAGATTATTATTGAAATTAATATTCCCGGAAAATAATAACGAGCAATCAATCAAGTCAGGCAAGATATTAGGAGAAAAAATCATTTCTATTTTATTTCCACACGGGGAAAATTGTTTGTAGGAAGAATATTAATTTTCTTTCGCAATAACGATACCAATAATGTACCAAAATGCCAAAAATTCCTATTCAGAAAAAAAAAAACTTGTCAATTTATACATCATTCGTTCCAGTTTATTACGAAATGTTCTCTGCAAGGAAGTGCATCGATCAGTTTAGGCTTTGTCATCAGGTAACGTTTTTTAAACGATCGAAATGAATGAATAGGAGAAAACATCATTTCCATTTTATTTCCACACGGGGAAAATTTTTTGTAGGAAGAAAATTAATTTTGTTCAGATATTTCGATACTAAAAATGTGCCAAAAATTTCTATTCAGAAAAAAAAACTTGTCAATTTATACATCATTCGTTCCAGTTTATTACGAAATCTTCTCTGCAAGGAATTGCATCGATCTGTTTAGGCTTTCTCACCAGGTAAAGTTTTGTAAACGATCGAAATCAAGGAACAGGAGAAAAAATCATTTCTATTTTATTTACACACGGGGAAAATTTTTTCAAGGAAGAAAATTAATTTTTTTTCAATATTTCGATACTAAAAATGTGCCAAAATGCCAAAAATTCCTATTCAGAAAAAAAAAACTTGTCAATTTATACATCATTCGTTCCAGTTTATTACGAAATCTTCTCTGCAAGGAATTGCATCGATCAGTTTAGGCTTTCTCGCCAGGTAAAGTTTTGTAAACGATCGAAATGAAAGAGGAAGCAAAACATAATTTGTCGTTGGTACGGTTTGTTTTCGAGTGATGTAATTATTTCGACGGAATCGTCATTTCGTTCTTTTCGCTTTCTCATACAGGAAGCATTGTTTTCGTGAAAAAATTTACAACGAATATCCGGATGGATGTGCGTGTGTGGGTGTGTGTTTGTGCGATAAGAATGTAAAAATCCTTTACGTCCAAAATGGCCTAACCAATCAGTCCAAAATTTTACACACAAGTGAAGCTACCAGTCCCCTTTGTCCGATATAATTTTCGTCAAGATTAAATAACTCGTCCCACATTTCACGCGATATTAAATTTTTTTTTTTTTTTCAAAAATATTCGTTAAGAACATAACTCGTGCGATTTTCGAGCTATCACACTTTCTACACAATTACGGGCGATCATTAAATACTGTTCGCTAATGAATTTGGATAAAATCGATCGAGGCGATTTAAGTTTATTGAATTTTTCGACAAATTTCTATAGGCATGAGACTCAAGTTCGTGCAATTTTCGGTCTGAATAACAAATTTGTACATCAATTGTTTATCGTGAAAGGATGTTTGGTACTGAATCTAGAGAAAATCGATATAATCGATCTGCATTTATAGTATATTCAATTTCACGAACTGCATTAAAAATCAGGCAAACCTCACACTGTCAAATTAAAGTATCATGTCTCAAGAGTATCACCCTAAAATTTCATGAAAAATAAAATGAAAATTGTAGAAGTTATGATTTTTTTTCTCAAAAAATGGCTTTTATCACGCATTGACCGCTTCAATGATTTTTTTCTGTCATTTTAAAAATTCAAAAAAAAATCTTTACCATGAATTTCACATTCTACATGGTTGAAACTATTATCCAGAATTTTTTTTAAACATTCTGAACGATACAGTCGACGTGACGATCGTTTAAAGATGGCTGGGGTCATTGTGACCCCCCCCCCCCCCCCCATGTGACCGGTGTGTTACGATCAGAATGTGTGACCACGAGGGGTTAAAGGAGGGAAAAAAATTATGCAAATTGAAACTTGAATATTGCTTCCTCCTACGAGGAAGTCAAAATTGAAAAATCTTCTTGGTGATAGCTGAAAAATTATGAGAAAGCGTTATGCAAGTTTCAATTCACACTTTTATTCTTTTAGATCATTGTCACACATACTTATGCAACGCAACGATGACCCCCCCCCCCCCCCCCCCATAATAACGCACTTCCCTTACTCTAAAGTGATTCGACCCACGTACGTACATAATGCACATAAAAACGTTATATACAGCGTGTTTTAATATCGTGTGTCGTTCTCGCGTTAATCGCAATGTGCGCCAATCGATCGATCCTCGTTCACGTCCTTGGGATCAACTCGACGAAGTTGTAACACATATATTACAATCGTGTTTAAAAATGCCACGGCATTAAGTCCAGCAACGAGTATAATTCAATCGAGCACCTCTTATGACGAAATAATTACAATTAAAAAAGAAAAGAAAAAAAAATATTTTCGAGATTCAAGTCACAAATTTCTCCGTTCGTATCGCAACGGCTCGAAAAATATATAATAATTTCACGAGCCTCGATGAGAATCAGAGACCGAGAAAGTGTATGGCGGGAGAGAGAGAGAGAGAGAGAAAGAGAGAGAGAGAGAGGGAGAAAGGTCTTATCGTTGACAGAAATGCCGGACGTATAAATACCAAACATATAACGAGCCGGACGAGGCCAAGTGTATCAAAAAAAAAAAAAAAAAGAAAAAAAATTGTATTCCAAGAAAGACTCCCAGCACGATTGTCACCTCCCCCTCCCGAGGCGAGTGTGGGTTTGATATAGAGATCTTGCTACATGAATCCTCGTCAGAAAAAAAAATGTATGTTTGTTATATAGCGGCTAGTGAGTGTCGTGATAAAAAAAAAAGAAGAATCGACATCACGATACCGATGGTCAAAGTAAAATTTGTTCGCAACGAAATATACGATGATAATCATAATAATAAAAGTGAAATATGTAATGACAAATATTATAATTCGTCGCATGCATGCCGGCAGAATAATACGATTGAACCAATGATTGTTTCTCGTTTACTCTGCAATTTCTGCAATTAAAAAAAACCGTTGAAATTATAATTAATTAAACCTTTCATTTCATCGATTAAATACTTTTTAGAACCAATATTTCATTTCAACTCTTTCGGTGTATTCAGCGTTATTATTATTATTATTATTATTATTTTATGATAAAAAAAAAGAGATACGAGTTGTATACGTTTGGCTCGATCACGACGAACAACCTAGACCTTCCGCACTTTCAATTGCCTTTCACACAAGACATTCCCCTCTGCTGCACGAGCCCCAACGTGTCTTCGCTGCGATTATAAAGGCGAGTTTGCGAACGACAGAGAGCTCTTATTTTACCGATATCGAATGCTGTCGTGCGATTTTCAGCTCCGATAACAAATAATTCAACTGAGAGGATGCAAATTCTCAAAATCGCCACGAAGGCTAAATGTTGTATGCAATTTTGGTGCATTTTTTTTTTTCTTCGTATTTTTCAATGGACAATTTTATCGAATACCAACATACTTTTATTTCGTCAACTGATACGATGCATGTTTTTTTTTGTTTATCGGGACGATAAATCATTAGTGTCGAAAGGGGAGTAACAGAGTTTTTGCTTACATTCCGTATGAAGACGTACGCATTCTTTAATGAGCGTTGTTATATTGTTATTTTTTCTGAATGAATGAAACGGCGTTGAGACGTTGCGTTTTAATATTATAGAGGGATTGACGATACTGCTAATTTGAAAATTGAAATAACGTCACGAAATTTCGTTATGCAGTAACAAATTGCATTAATTCTATTAATTCCATCAATTCCATTAATTTCATCAATTCCATCAATTCCATCAATTCCATCAATTCCATCAATTCCATCAATTCCATCAATTCCATCAATTCCATCAATTCCATCAATTCCATCAATTCCATCAATTCCATCAATTCCATCAATTCCATCAATTCCATCAATTCCATCAATTCCATCAATTCCATCAATTCCATCAATTCCATCAATTCCATCAATTCCATCAATTCCATCAATTCCATCAATTCCATCAATTCCATTAATTCCATTAATTCCATTAATTCCATTAATTCCATTAATTCCATTAATTCCATTAATTCCATTAAATCCATTAAATCCATTAAATCCATTAATTCCATTAATCCATTAATTCCATTAATTCCATTAATTCCATTAATTCCATTAATTCCATTAATTCCATTAATTCCATTAATTCCATTAATTCCATTAATTCCATTAATTCCATTAATTCCATTAATTCCATTAATTCCATTAATTCCATTAATTCCATTAATTCCATTAATTCCATTAATTCCATTAATTCCATTAATTCCATTAATTCCATTAATTCCATTAATTCCATTAATTCCATTAATTCCATTAATTCCATTAATTCCATTACTTCCATTAATTCCATTAATTCCATTAATTCCATCAATTCCATTAATTCTATCAATTCCATCAATTCCATTAATTCCATTAATTCCATTAATTCCATTAATTCCATTAATTCCATTAATTCCATTAATTCCATTAATTCCAGTAATTTCATTAATTCCAGTAATTCCATTAATTCCATTAATCCCATAATTTCATAATACTCTTGCGAACTTTCATGATCATTGTGACCGACAAGTTTCATAAAAATATTGTCCCGAAAAATTTCTTTTAGAATTACCATTCTTCGCCGAATAGGAATAACAACAATTGTTAAGGATTCCGCAAAAGATATGATAATTCTATTCAAGCAACGAAAAGAAAAAACTGATTTTAAGAAATTACATTTCGATTAATTAAAATTCCCACTGGTTAAAACTTTTCGGTTTCAAGAAGATACGACCCATCAGGACAATTCGAAACTGTTGAGAAAAGGCATTTGTTAATACTCGGCCCGTGCAAAGTTTCAAAAGTATTATAACCGTTACGCTTCCGTGATGCGTACGTGTATCAGCGAAAGTAATAACATAAAATAACAGATATACCGAAATACTTGCCGTGCCGAGGGAGGCGCGGTTCCACGATTAAAAAGTAAAACGTGTTTTATATTTTTATTTTGAGAAAATAAACATGTAAAAAGAATGTGCCAATCGAGAGATTATTCAAAATAGTTTTTTGGTCAAGCAAAAAAATATTCCGATCGGGTATGCAAAAGAATTGTAATAGAAATTCAATTTTACAAACATTTGTTTCTCTAAATAAGAAAAAAAATTTGTATTCTCTAAATTAAAAAAAAAAATCGCATCTCCTTCTACAAATTTTCAAACGCGTTGACGAAAAGTTGCAACACAGATCGTTGGAGCCCTCCCTTAATTTGCCAAATGCACGTATTTTGGCCTTTAAACTTTTCAAATTAATCTTGCTGTACGACACTTTCCACATTGAGTGGAAAATTTTCCTAATGAAAAAACTCTCGTAAAATTTGAGAAGACACGAGTTTTCTCAATGTTTCAACAAACACTGAAATTTCGCGCACACAATTGCGCGGATTACAAATCATTTTCGTGAAACCTTTTCGAAAACGTGTACCAATTCGGTGTACCGAAACGTGTAGCCGTAAGAGATCAACGAAAAAGAAGAGACGATTGGAAAAAAAACAAGAAGATGGTTGACTCACCGAGATCGGGAATGGAGCTAGTCGGTTCCTCGTGGTGACCTTTGCCTTCGCCAGAGGGCCTTGCCCTTGGTGGCGGTGGTGGGGGTGGGGGCCTCATGCTGCTCGAGGTCGAGCTGACCACGACGGAGGTCGGCGGTGCTGTCGATTGTTGCGTTCCATTAGGAGCCCCTACCCTATGAGCCGTGCCATTTCCACCTCCTCCAATCACACCGCCATTTCCACCACCCGAGGATCTCATTTGTGTCTGGGGTGACATCAGAACGGTGTCACCACGTCCTCCGGGTGGCGTGGCGTGCTGTTGTAATTGTTGTTGCTGCTGCTGCTGCTGCTGTTGTTGCTGGTGCTGCTGTTGATGAGCCGAAGCTTGTTGCCCCGGTGGCCTCGGACACCAGCCATGCAAAACCCTTATCGCGCTTCTTACTTCCGCCTGCAACTCCGCCGCTCTGTCTCTCGCTGTGTGAGCCACTTTTACTAATTTTAAACCCGCTTCGCAGCGGATTGCGACCTTTTTGATCCTTAACGGAAGAAAAAACAAAACAAAACAAAACAAAACTATCAGCCGCCCGCCGTCACTCGTGCGAGAGTTCGATTATACAGGAGCACATGTGGCCAATGAAATGCGCTCGTACGAACTGCGCTCTCTTAACTGACGCCAATTTGAATTCTCTCGAGTTTCCCGCGCAAAAACGAAGGCTCGAACCACGTTGTCCTCTTGGCAATTCCGAAGTTTTCCACGAAGTTTCACGCTCGACGCAAAAAAATAAACATCGAATTACGATTGTTTCTTTTATAATCCATTTATCGCTGACATCGCCACACGAGCATTCATCGACGATACGACGTGGGTCGATACGAGAAACTCTTTTTTTTTACTTTCTTCACTATAAATGTGAAATCTGGGGTTCGACGTAACGGGCACAATGTTGCTTATTTCAGAAAAATATGTTTATCCAAACTTTTTTGTCATTTAAACGTTCCAACGTCACCGTGCAACTTTGTCCAATATTTATAAAAACTCTTTGGAAATCACAAAACTCAGACGAAAAATCCACGAAACTTTCGTACACAGGCGACCAACCAACTCGGTGTGATTTTCATTTTTCTTTCATTTTTATTCTTTTCTCGTTTTTTTTCACACAAAACGTCACGATTAACGGTAGAGAACATCCAAGTTCATTTTCCTTCCGTAACGCCGGGCACACACACGCCGAACACGCACGCACAGAAACACAAAAAAAAAAAAATAAACAACCGGTCACACTTGAACAATTATCCTCGTTTACTCGCACGACATGTGGAAGAAGAGAAGATGAAAGAAAAACAACAACAACACCACAGACGTTGTTCACTGAGGAATCCAAAGAAATATCACCAAAAGCTCACTGTTGTGTCTCGGGAGATAAATGGAAAGATAAATACGTACGAATCGCGATGTTTGTTTGACAACGAAGAATTTTTCCAAGGTTACACGATTGTTCGACGGTATCCGAAAGGTCAAAAGTGTTTTTCTCCTCGACTTTGCCGGTCGTACAGAGTGTTCTTTCGGGGCTTTACCGATTGAAAACAAAAAATAAGGGTCGCCGACACGATTAGACGACGGTAAAACTTTCGAACACCAGTCAATTCGCCAATGCTTGTGTTTTTTTTTTAAATATTTTTAACTTTTTAAAGAATCCTCGATCGAGGAAAGTTAGAAGAAAAAAATAAAAAGAAAACACCCTGAAGAAAGCGCGGAAAAACGTGCGTTCTCTAACGCGAGATGATCCCGAGGGTAACGCACCGCGTGCGAGAGTAAAGCGTCGTTTGCAGTCGGAACACAGAAAACAACACACAGTCCGTTGCGCGCGATCTCGTTGCTCACGCGCGCCCCTCGAGCCGGTCACTTCTCTCACTCGCTCTCCCACCGATTCCTCTCTCGCTCGCTCCCACTTCGCGGCGCTAGATGACGCCTCCCACCAAAGTCCTCTCCCACCCTGTTTTCCCTCTTCGCGGTCCTCCCGACCTTCCGCGGAAAGGAAAAGAAAAAAAAGAGAGACGAAGCGAGGAAAAAAAGGGTCTCTTCCCTTCCTGTCTATCGTGCGTTCGTTAAAACCTCAGCGAGGATCAGGAATGCTTGTTCTTTTTTTTTTTTTTTCTAATATCCTCTAATGGCGAATTGGCCGAAGCGACGAGTTTGTTCACTTTACGAGAAAATCCCCGACTATTATTCGAGCGAATGGCGAACAAGCGCAACGAGAGTACAACACGTCAGTGTCGCGATTGCTTAAAAAAAAAAACAAATCCAAATTGCTCAAACCTCGTAATCCTTTGTCTCTGAAAATGCGCGTCACCGTCAGTGATGCCGGCAATTTTTGACAACTCGAGGGAAAACCGTTTGGCGAACGAACCAGGAAACGCGAGCGTTCGAAGATGCAGTTTTCGTTCTTAATATTGTCAAATGTTGCATATTCGATTAGTACACCTTTTGGGAACGAAATTTTTAACGATTTCTCGTGATAACAATAATTAACGAGATTAATGAGAAAAAAAAACATCAACGTTTCGAAAATATTCAGACTTTTTTGATTATTAATTTTTTTTTTTTCAAAGTAGGCAAACTTGGCAGTTTCTATCAGATCATTTGTTCGAGGGAGAGGGTGAAGGGTTGACGTAAAAAAAAGAAAAAACAGGCAACAACAACGTGAACGACGACGTATGACAACGCGAAGTGCCGACACGACTGACGTCGTTGCCGGCGAAAGTGAGAGTGTCCGATTCTCCGCACCGGCGTGTATCTTTCTCTCTCTCTCTCTCTCTCTCTCTCTCTCGTCGGGTTGTCGGCGCCCTCGAATCCTCCCCGTTCTGGGGAGCACGCAGCAGCGGTGCATAAGCGCTCCACAAGAACCACGCGCGCCGGCTCGGGGGTTGCCAGTTTTCGTTCTCTGTCTCGTTTTATCTCGCTCTTGGCGATCGTTTAGTCCGTTCTCATTCTCTCTCATCTCTCTCATTTTCTCTCTCTCTTTCCCTTTCTCTCTCGGTCTCTATCTTTCTCCCCTTTGGTTCTTCGTTGCGCACTCACTACCCCCTCTCGACCATGTTCTTCTTCAAATGTGTTCCGGCAGTGTGTATACATCGGTTTTCGCGAGCCACCCTTACCAGATACTAGATCGGTGTATATAGACACGTATATCGACATAGAGAAAGAGATTTATACCGACGCGTTTTAGTCGCTCTCTTATCCACTCTCGATGCTCGTACGAGCATAGAACTCTTCACGCGTTTGTACAATGGAAATTATGTATATATTAAAAGCAAAATTCACGTAAAATTTGACAAATTTCATTTTGTTGATACTAATTTTGTAATCTCATTGACGTTAAATCATTGTAAGGCGAGTTTGAAGTCGAACGACTAGCTAATTATTTTTCCAAGCTATTTTTTCTTCGCCATAGTTGAGCTTTGGGACAAAAACGAAAATCTCATCGAGAGAAATTTATACAGATACGTTTTAGTCGCTCTCTTATCCATCCTTGATGCTCGTACGAGCATAGAACTCTCCATGCGTTTGTACGATGTAAATTATGTATACATTTACGATATGTACGAGATAAAAGCAGAAATTACGTAAAATTTGACAAATTTCATTTTGCTAATACTAATTTTGTAATCTCATTGACGTTCAATCATTTTAAGGCGAGTTTGAAATCGAACGACTAGCTAATTATTCTTCCAAGCTATTTTTTCTTCGCAATAATTCAGCTTTAGGACAAAAACGAAAATCTCATCGAAAGAGATCTATACCGATGCGTTTTAGTCGCTCTCTTATCCATCCTCGATGCTCGTACGAGCATACAACTCTCCATGCGTTTGTACGATGTAAATTATGTATACATTTACGATATGTACGAGATAAAAGCAAAAAATACGTAAAATTTGGCACATTTTATTTTGTTGATACTAATTTTGTAATCTCATTGAAGTTCAATCATTTTAAGGCGAGTTTGAAGTGGAAAGACTAGCTAATTATTTTTCCAAGCTACTTTTTCTTCGCGATAGTTGAGCTTTGGGACAAAAACGAAAATTTCATTCCCCTGGGACAATTGACTGACGGAGAAAATGAGATTTTGTCTTTAATCGTTTTTTCGACAATGCTTCCGGTAACAATATCAACTGTTGGAAAACATACAGAGTGTAATTTCGTCATAACTGTACTTTGGCTATCCTGCTACGCCCTTTTGTTTGCCAACAGTGTCGAGATTTAACCCGAAGCCGAAAATACGACGCACACCCGGTCGCGAATGACTCGCAATAGTCGCGCGCGCACACGCGGAAAGCTCCACCCGCGGGATGCTCTCGAAGATTAGAGAAGGGTGGTTCATGAGGGATTAGTCACATAGCTATCACTGCTGATACAACTAATACAAAGTTGAGATGAAAGAAAAAAATGTTTTGATATAATCTTCACGAATATTTCGTTGGATATATAACGGAATTTTTATTTATTATTATTTAATTATTTTTTAGGTAATTTTTAGGAAATTTTGTTTCAGGTAAATCTCAATAGACTAATTAATTAATGCTAGATGTCTTCCGTCATTATTTGCTCGAATTTCAATTTGCTCAACTGAAATTTCGCAATAATAACTAAATATTTATTTCGATATATGAAACGAAAAATTCGAAATTCCTTAACGTTAAATGAAACCCCGTTCTCGTCGTTTTGTATTTTACACGACTGTTAGATTAATTTGAATCGTTACTACAACCTTAGTCATTCACCTACACACAGAGAAATATTTAAAAAAGCTAGAGGAAAAATATCGCGCTCGTAATATTTAAAGATATCCCATTCGTCCTGACGATAAATAGTAGAATGTATCATAAATTTCTGTATATAGACAAAAACCCTAAAAAGAATGTGTGTCATCTCGGGATCGTATCTCTCGTGATAAACGATATATACAATAACTACGAATCAGGGATGGAACAGCGTTAAAATAAACAAAAAAAGAAAACGTCAATAATGCTTTTTCCCGACAAAATAATTATCGAACAATCTCATTTTCATAATGAAAAATAATACTTTCATGAAATAATTACGAATAATAAATGAATTAATTATCTTGACATAAAGTAAAAATACAAAAGTAAAATAATTATGAATAATGTCATTTTTCATATTCCGTAAAATCATTATTTTGACATAAAATTATTTTTAACAATTAATCAATTTTATATTTAAACAAATAGATAATCAGTTGACGACAAAGCAATTATAATTATGAAATAACGCCACTTCTTGTCCCCCCCCCCCTCGCCCCCGCCCCCATGACAATAATCAAAGGATCATGTAAAGTGTTTTTCCCTCTCCATTGATATTTTTTTAGATCTCCCATGATAATATTACGTACAGCGATTACGATGATTTCGAATGAATCCATTGGCCTACGTGGAAATAGTAAGGAAATACAGTGCTGAAGGTTTGCCCGATGCTTTCTACGCACGAAGGGGGAAATGAACGCGTCCGTAGTCGAGCAAGGGCATGGGAGTGTGCGAAGGGTGGAGGATTGTGAGCGCACTACCATTACAGCGGCTGACCTAGGCTAGGCTCTTCGTCGCATGAATGTCGAGAACCCTAACAGTGATCCTATCGGAATGCTCTTGCGAGAACGGAAAACGCATATATAAAGATTAAATCGTTAGGGATAGCTCGTTTTTTACGTAGCTGTAAATCGTACCGGGTCAAAGACAGCACGAATTTATCTTTACTATTTCAAAACGTAACCACAAAACTACGAAATTTAAAACGGCCACTGCAACGGATTAAAGACGTGGATTTGAACAAAGAAAGTGTACCGCCTTTCTCGTCCGTTCCCCCATTTCAAATGCGATTAAAAACGACGGAATTCAACATGGCGTAGTCATTACGATCGATTGAAGGTAAAACGGTAATTCAATTCGAAGAAAAATCGGTAACTGACCATTTGCAAGAACGCCATTTCGCGAACAACGAATAAGCATCGCAATTCAAAATGGTGAAATTGCCAAAATTTCATTTATCGCGCAATCACAGTTTCCAATCGAATTTTTTCGCTCGAACAAAATGACTGGACAATTTTCAATCCCTCTCTCTCTCTCTCTCTCTCTCTCTCTCGCTTTCTCTTTTTTGGATCATTTTGTCGTTGATGATCGTTGCATCAGGCCCGTTGCCCATTGAATCACGTCCCTGAGTCGCGAGAGAGCGAAAAACCGAGCGTGAGCGCGACCAGGGGTGGCTAAGTGCGCGGTCGCGGGTGCGCGGAGAGATCGCTTCGCGCTATCACATGGCCTTGTCCTTGAACGAGGCTCGTGAACCCGCGACTGACGCTTTTATCGATCAGCCCCCGCATCCAGCTTCGACGCACTCAACGTCTATACATGTATTTATATAAACCATCATCTATCTATTTCGATGCAATGCCGTAGCAATGTGCAAGCGCGTGACGGGCCTCTTCGAAGAATATATCAGAGACGGGAGAGAAAGAGAGGGAAAGAGAGAGAGAGAAAGAGAAAGAGAAAGAGAAAGAGAAAGAGAAAGAGAAAGAGAAAGAGAGAGAGAGAGAGAGAAAGAGTAAGAGCTTAGTAACGAGAGAACGAAAGAAACGTATGGAAGGGACTATCGTGATAACGCGAGACGAGAGACGACGATATAAACCGCTCGGGGATCTAGCGAGGGCCTCACCCTTTTTTCGCAGTAGAAATTCTTTCGACCAGTCGAGCGTTTACGGCACTCTTTCACGTTAAATTATTCAGATAAATGGAAAGTAATAAGTGAGCGAAAAACAAACCAAAAAAAATGACAACATTTTTCCTCTTCCTATCAAGAATAAACACACCATTGGAATGAAAAACTATTTGACATACCTTTGTTAATTATATAATTATGATTAAATGTGCGGACGATTTTTTACCTTTTTTTTTAATTACTCACGAATTATCTAGAGTAATTGTCCTTTTATAATTTACATGAACAATTTTTTCTCCAGTTACACATAATCATTTAGTGAAAAAAAAAGTATTTAGAATAGGTTTTTTTTTTTAGTGCTGCTCATTCCTGTGTCACTGTACTCGTGTTCGCAGTATCAAACTTTTGGTTTCGTCGTTATTACAGACGAAGTGGAAAAAAATTAATACTATATGAATAGGAATGAACATCGTTCGAATTGAAAAACCTGTCAGAGGTGCTTTTTTAACTAAACGATAAATAAATGCTCGGAAATAATAATAATTTTAACGTTACAATGTTATTAACAATAAATAGAAATAATTTGACGTAATTATTCTTTGCTGGATGAATATTAATATTTTGTCCATGATTAATACAATTCACAATTATCATTAATTTTAAATATTAATTTAAAATTTATTTATTATCTTATCAAAATCATTAAATACAAAATTATTTCCAATAATTAATCATTCAAATTGAGCACATCCCTGATATTTGGGTTATTCCAGATAAATCGAAACGATATTTCGCCGGAATTAATTTTGCGAGTCATTCAATTCGTATATAAGCAGTGAAGCTTAAGGGCGGGGTAAGGTATTTAAACTTTTTTTTTTTAAACGAATCTATAACATCTCAAGAATATTGTGTCAAAATGTCAAGTCGATCGGAGCAAAATTAACGGGAGTTATGAGCATTTGAGCGCGTCCGTTGCTCCAGACCGGTTTTCTAGTGTGGAAAACTTTAAAACGTTTTTCTGAAACTTGTCAATTTTGAAGTCGGTGCACGCTGTAACTCACAGTCTAATGCACCGATACTTTGAAATTTTGTGCACTATTTCTACACATAAATCACCGGGTAACGCTGCCGAGTTTTCTTTTTTCTTATAATTATTTTTCATTCTGAAATAACAAATATGCCGATTTTTTTAGCGAAAATCGTGTTTTCGACATCCAAGTGCTACCAAAAATGAAAAAATCGATATAAAAAAAAATACTCGACAGCGTTACCTCGAGAAATATCTCACCTAATAAACGCATTTTAATTTTTTTGTTTCGGATGATCCAGTGACGAGTTATAGCGTACACCGCAAAACAACTTTTTTTCGAGGCGCCCGCGGAGATTCGCTGCCAACGGCTTATTTATCAATATTTTGCAATGAAAATTTCGGAAAATATAGTTCAGATGTTGTATTATTATGTGGAACGTAAATAAATAAACCAGCATTACCTGTATCGTCTAAACAAATTCTTGAAAATATGCTTTTTTTTACCGAATTAACCTTAAACCCCCCCCCGTTAAATAATATAAAAGCTTACCTCAAAAACACGATTTTGTAAGCGTTTATTCTCATTTCTTTCATGGAATTATCATTCACAGATGATTCTAAAAACTTTCCTTGACGAAAGAATGGTCCCGGATCGCGTGAACCCAAACTCAAACAAACCCAATATATATGAGTGTTTTTTTTAAATAGGAACTTTTTCTCCCTCTTTGGTATAGCGTCTCACTTTTAAATTCGTCGCTCGTACTCTAATACAACTATATATATATATCATACAGAAGGCATGTATATAGGATAATTTATTTTCAAAAGAAAATCCTCTTGTAAACCGTACGTGTGGTGCGGGCTCGAGAATCGAGTAGAAAAATGAATGGTAGAATAGTCAGTAGAGCGGCGTTCGGTGGAAGCGGGGGGTTGAGAACGTGAAGCATTATAAACCTTTTGAATTTAGTCGACACACGTGAGAGGGGGTCGCCGATGGCTAGACGCATACGCACACATGCATGCAACAGAGCATAGAGAGAGCAAAATCACACACACACACACATGCAAAAGCACACACACTCGATCCAAAGCGGGCGTTGTAGGTCAACCAGACGCTTTGCCCGAGGTCAAGGTCTAACCGAGAACTCGGAGTGCACAGCCTTGAATCGTTATTGTGCGTGAAGGTTCATTGAATTAGAAAAGAAAAAAAAAGAACGAGAGAGAACAAAAACAAAAATGAAGAAAAAAGTCAAGGGAACCGGTGAGAAGACGACGGGAAAGTGTATACGAGAAAGATTTGCCGATATTGACAAAATTTTATGCGGTACCAGTGACAAAAGTAACATTTCATACGGGGCAAACACACACGAGACAAAATAATCAATATTCACGAGAATTTATGCGCTCTTTTATTTATTTATTCATTCATCATTGATGCTGGAGTGAAAAATAATGAAATAATCATAATAATGTTACAATAGTAACGCGATAATGCGTTAGCCATTAATCTACATTTTTGGATTCAATAATTGAATGGAAAAAAATAATAATAATAAAATCGAAAACAAGAGTAGAAAGGAAAAGTATATAATTTTTTTTTTCGCTTCTCGACGTCTGCGGTCTGATAAACTCGATTATTTTTCTTCAATTCTCCATACTCGCTGAATCAAATCTCCGAGTAATAAATTTTAATTACTCGCAAGCTTTTGACAGCTCGTGTGACGCGTTCACACGCGATCCACCGTCGTTAAGTTTTCGTTCTCTCGTTTTGCTCTCTATAAACCGGCTCGCTGAATATATCGCGAATTACGCGTTGTGAATGCTCTCTCTCTCTCTCTCTCTCTCTCTCTCACTCACTGGCTCACTCTCGCTCGCTATTTTCTGTGTATGTGTGTGGATATCGTGCGCATTTTAGATCTAGATGAACTTGAATCATTGAAACCGGTCTAGTGGCGTGTGCGCCTTGCCGGATGGTTGGAAGGGACGAAGAGGGGACACTCTACTCGTTTCGCCTGCTGCCTTCGTCTGGTCTCACCCATATATAGAGCGACACATACAGGGAGAAGCAGCGAGTCTGGACGGTTTGGTACATTGCTCGATGCGATTCTCGTTGTATTAGGTCGGGAACCAAGAGACTCGTTTATAGCACGCACGAGTTAGAATAAGAGCGAGGGTCGGGACGGGAAGGGACGCTTTGCCGGAGTCCGGCTGTCGTTTAATATATATTGCCACACACTAGTGATGACGGTGCTACCGGTATATATATTTAGATATATGAATATACCAGTAGTATAGACCCGAGGTGGCCCGAGCGGATTGTGCAAGATCGCGGTGACGATAAATAAAGTCTTCACAACGACGCGAACAGAAAGAAAGAGCGAGAGAGAGAGAGAGATAAAGAGGGAGAATGAAAAGTAAATAAAAAGAGGAAGGGGGAAATGTAGAAAGGATGATAAAATAAAGAGACAAGGAAAGAAGAAGCAAAAGATAGTAAGAATAACTGAAACAGAGACGGAAGGAAAGAAAAAAAAAGAAGTGAAAAAAAGAAGAAAGAGAGAAGGAAGGACAAATCGAAGATTTAACTGTCAACCCATATAGGCACGAAAAGAAAAAAAAAACAAAGTTGAAAAACTCGAAAGAAAGAGAATAGGAGGAGAGACAAGGTCGGCTCACAGCTCTCAAAGGAGGTCCCTCTCCAGATTTTTCTCTCTCTCTCTCTCTGTTTTGTCGTCTATTTAAAGAACACCCATTCGAGACCAAGGAGATATATAACCAACGTGGTTCACACGAATTCTCGTTCGTTCCTCTTTTTTTTTTTTCAATATTTTTTTTTCCTAAACCCACTCGCTTATCCTCGGGATACATAACTTTCCGAGAGCTCGAAACATTTTCAACAATATATACCGGACGATGAGAAAAAAGAGAGAGAGAGAAAAAAAAAATTAAACAAATCTATAATGCATCATCGCATAACGGTCAAAGGTTCGAGCGGTTTCCTGCTAACCGTGACCCACTGCTGGAATGATCGCTCTAACGAAACGAAAAAGACACGAGAGACGATGAAAGAGATATTTATATAAAAAAAAAAAGAAAAAAGAAAGCTTTATTGCTTTGTTTATTAAATTCGGGTAGTAAATCACTTACACCTGTTCATGAATACGGATGTTATGTATATCAGTCATTATAGTATATATGTTTATATAAATATATATATATATATATACATATATATACCTAAATTGCTGACGCCCGAAGGTCGACAGTGACGGGCATAATTTATTTGGACAGCTGTCGGTGATGATTAATTGATGACGCGGGGGCAACGGGCCCCTAGGTAAAAAGCTGATAATGACCCGGAAATTGTCCTAGGTCAAAAAAAAAAACAGAGGGAGAAAGAGGAATTTCAACTCATTTTTTTTCCATAAAAATGTATTTCTCTTAATAGACAGAAAAATAACGACGTAAACTTTTATTTTTATATTAAATTAATTCATTCGTAGACGTATTTATATTACTCAGCTGCAACTTTGCAGCTACACTACCGTAAGTTCACCCTTAACAAATGAGATTTTAACCCGAGACCCCTAACGTTTTGATGTTTTCTTTTAGAGAACCCTTTAAGCGAACGGGTGAACCCTTTATCTCGGTTTTCCCGCGCTTCAAACTGCGAGAAAGACAGTGAAAACTTAGCTAACACATTTTTCTCGAATTCGGGTTTAATCAAATGGAAAAAAATAGTAGGAACCGTCTGCTTCTTTATCAATTATTGACACGGTCCCACTGTATTTTTCTTTCTTTTTTTTCCATTGGAACGAGTGGGCTCCGAGAAACATGGGTTTGAAATTTGTTGAGGTTACGTTGACCTATAGTGTCGCCGTAAGAAGATGGCATCGCACGGTCCGACCACTTCGAAAACGCGAAATGTCCTTTCTCCGAAATGGAACAACCGATCGTGATAAAATAAGTTTAGTGACTGCGGTACGGTGGCAAAAAAGTGGACAAGTTCATTTCGTCCCGATCGGTTGTGCCGTTTGGGAGGAATGCAGCGATAAAAAATTGCGGCTATCGCTCTCGCACTCACACGTCACTTGGTGTGTATGTGCCTCCCTCTTGAGTGGAAACGAAAACGATCAATATTTTTTATTATCACTGCATAGTATGTTTGACAACATGCTAAATTCGTTTAAAAAACGCCGCTACCCTGGCAATTTTTTGAAGGGGTTGAAGAAAAAACATAGAATGATTAAAAATGCATCGAATGATTATTAAAAATTCCCCACGAGGTTGTAAAAATTACGCCGAAAAATTACCTTCCGTACCAAACTTCACCATTCAATGTACATTCTTATTCGTTTCGTTCTTTTTTTTTTTTTTTCCATAAACCATGAATCCGGAGTTGGGCCATCCTACCGTGTGGTTTCGTTGTGTTGCGAGAGAGTGCGGTGCGCGTGTGTTTACGAGCGTGGAACTTGAAACGACGCGGTTCGGCGAACGGCATACAAAGTTAGTGTAAGTGGGAGAGAAGGTGATGGGAGGAGGAGGAGACGATGAGAGATCTCTGGTGGTGCACCAAGCTCTCCGATAGTGCCCAGGACGTGGGGCAGAAGGTGGGACTGGTTCAAGTTCACGTGTATAGCTTCGAGCTGTCTTTCTCGCTCTCTCGCACGTTCGCTAGCCACATCGCCTCCAAGAGACTCGAGCAGGAGCCCAAGGCCGCCAGAGAAAGCCTTCCTTGTTCGCTCTCTGTGCCTCCCTGGAACTACTGTATACATGTGCTCACTATATATATATATATATATGGGGCATTCCACGTAAAATCGACTCGATCGTGGCCACGCTCGGTCGTTTGGTTCACAATTTTTCATATTGTTGTTACAACCCTCAAGAGGCAAGCATTTATTTTATAGATTTTTTTCCCCTATCCCCTATTTAGTGATGACTTATAGGAAAATTTGATACAAAATAAAAAGGTTAGCCGTAATTTAAAAATCGGAAAAAATTCTGGAAATTTCTCTTTCCAATATAAAAAATTTTAAGCCTTAATCCAGGGTGTGCTATCTTCGCTTCCTTCGGTTTTTCAATTTTTTTTTTTCGCGTTTGAAAAATACTTGGAAATAATAGAACCGGATCTCGGCCTACTCCGCGATGTCGACAATGTTGATACTTGACAGAGGATATTTAAGAATTATTTTAGATTGTTTTTTGCAAACCTTTAAAAGAAATTCTGAAAAATTCTCTGTGTGAAATAAATGAATTTTAAACCCCATTTCGGGAATATGCCGGCGTTCGAAATGATTTTCTTCAAGAATTTTGTAAATTAAAAATCGTTGGAAAAACGAACGCCCACCCGATTTGGGTATATGACTGAAAAATGATCTTACTGAAAAGAGCAATTTTATGAATTTTTTGCAAATGTTTAAATTACGGCTTACCTTTTGTTTTGTCATTTTTGTCAATGATTATTAAATGACAGTTGGGGCAAAAAAGAATGATGCCTTTTAGGGTTGTAACAACAATATGAAAAATTGTTTATCAATTCCCCGAGGGTGAGGCTCACAGCTAAGTCGATTTGACGTGGAATGCCACATATGTACATATACAGCACATTGGTTAGTATCGTTGTGTAACGAACTCTGTACGTATACGAGTATGTACATATTGTACATGTATGTATATATGAGGCCATTCGATACTTTGGAACGGACACAAACTGATTTACTGACTACTAGGTCAGGATGCCTTGACTCTCACCTACCCTGTTCATCTATATACGTCCGTGTCAATTAACTCACTTTCCGGTTTAATACGCTCAGAAAAGTTTCAAGATCCAAGACAGCGAAGAAGAGGAATTTTTTTTTCTCCCTCCTACAATCTTCTTTGCGGACACATCGAGGTCGTTCGACAAAACTGAATAAAAATGTCGAGTCTCCGGAGATTTCGTTGTTAGAAAATTAAGGAGGTTTTAGGGGGCTCTCGTTAAAGCCCCGTAAAACATCTATTCTGTCCCCACTCCAAAGTTTAGATCAATCTTAGATCTAACGTTTTATTTGTCTTTCAAAGATTCGTTGATTTTTTTCGGAAAAAAAGTAAATTCTCAAAGGACAGCCATTGTCAAAGGTAACATTGATGAGAGCAACGAGATTTAATCCTTTCTCCAAAAGCTCAAGACACCTACGGAAAACTTTCATTAGAGCTGTGTTCTTGATGTAAAAACGATTTTTGAAAAATTGTTTGTACAAATTTTTGTACTGAAAGTGATCATTGATGCTGTGAGGGATTAAACTAAAGAATGTTTACTTGGTGTACAAAAATAATAATTAATGCACAAATTGATTGTCTAGTTTTTGGTAATTAACCATGAGGCATTTTTTTCAAACTTCTTTAGGCTTTACTTTTTTATTTAGGATAATTCACGAAATTGTTATAGTTTTGACGAATGGCCATGGGCATTTTTCATTCAGAGAAACTCGAAATTTCATTGAAAATCGTCCAAAAAGTAATTTTTTCGTTTTTCGCCTGTTTCTTATTGATATTTTGAGATTTCGACTGAAACTCGGTGTTATTTGAAATCAGCGGAAAATTTCCGATCGAAAAGAGTATTGAAACATTTAAAAAAAAGAAAAAAGTTTTTTTGTACATTTTGGGCCACCTTTTCGGAAACCTAAAAATCTCGAAATTTCAAACGGTCATAACTTGGCTCCCGTTTCATCGATTTTGGGTTTTGACGGGCGTTTTCAAAACGTCTCTAGTAGACTTAGAGAATGCATTTTGAATCATGGCGATATCTCAATTATTGTAGCCGTGAGAGCGGGTTGAAAATCGGCGAAAAAAATGAGAAGGGGTATGTATGGAAATATTCGCAAGAATCGATAGTCCAACTTTGAAAATCTGTGAAAAATCGAAAAATAATGATAGCCCAATGATTCAAGCGCCATTTTAAAGGGTGTTCGATCACGAAATGAATGAGCACAGAGTGGGGTTTCAACTTCATCGAGAAGCAACGTTACAGCGATTTTAGTGAAGCCACTTCTGTGTGGCCGAAATGCAAAAAAATTTAGAATTTTTAAATTTTCTCTTAGGACGCTATATCAATGTATTTTTACTGGCTGATTATTAATTCAGTAGACATTTCCTTGAGAAACTCGAAATTTCATTGAAAATCGCCTAAAAAGTGATTTTCTTCGTTTTTCACATCGATATTTTGAGATTTCGACTAAAACTCGGTGTTATTCGTAATCAACGGATTATTTGTTCAGTGTCACAATTAGGAATTAAGTTAAGTCCGATGATTTTGATATTTGAAAAGAATAATTGTGATTTTTTTAACAATAAATATTATTGTTAAAAAAATCACAATTATTAAGAGAAGCTTTCGATAAAATACTCACAATGAATGAATTACTCGTCGTCTCGAATTTTTCTGTTAAATCGCTGCACGATTATTTTCATTTTTTTTCTTCCAAAGATTGCTTTCCAATATTCCACAATATTATTATTACTATTACTCCAATTATGATTATTTTTTAATCATTTTTTTTTATGACATAATAATTACTATTTTCGACTCAATAATTCCATATTTAAAAGATACTTCCGTTGACACATTGCGCGCATTTGCCACATCTTCGAAATTTCATTACTTTCATAAATTTTGTTTACGTTCTTGGCTTCAAAGACTCGGGCCATCTAAGAAGAAATCTCGTTTGTAATTGTTCGTAATCTCGACGGAGAGTCGACAATTATCGGTGAAACTTTCCGTCGACTAATTAACGATCGTGACTCGTAATTAGATCGACCCACTGACCAGAGAACATAAAAAACAAAAGCTGCAGAGATAAACGTCGCTTTCGAATAATCTCGTGGGACATTCCAGAATTGAATTTTCTTAAAAATTAACGAGTACAAGTTTTTCGTTATCTTTTATTTTTTTTTCATCTTTAGACCAAAGGATATGAATGGAGTAACGAGAGGAAAATATTACGTAGACGAACAATAAAATTGGCTTTTATAGAGTGGACAAAAAAAAATCAAAAATCTCGTCCTGTGTCTCTTATGAAGCGAGATCGTGGCATCGTGGATAATTCATTCTGGCAGGTGAAGAGAACCTCGCGCATCTTCAGCGGGGTTCGTCGACCACGTTCAAGGCCGTGTTCTCCGAATTTTCAATGCTCCCTTCATCGTTTCAGCAGTTTCGTTTCTTTTTGCGATATTTTAGCACAATAATAACAATAATACATATTTTTTTATAATAATAATACCACCGAAAGCAACGAATAAATAAATAATAATGATACACTAATTTAACGTTGCGTGCTCATCAACTATAATCACAATGTAGCATATATATATATGTAAAAAAACTCTTGAACACGAACGTACGAAAGTGAGAGCATCGGCAAACCGCGGCGAGAGTTTTAGAAACCGGACTCTGTGATGTGGCCAACGAGAACTCTCCGCGTCTCCCCTGGTCAACGGATCGTGAAAACTTCACGAGGAGCTCGACGTCTCTCCCGACTTGCTGTGAATGTATATGCTTCGAGAAAAAATGTCGAAGAAAGCGAAACCTAGGGTGTTTCACTTTTGCCACAGACATATACACCGGCCACTTTCCACCATGGTTACCTCTCGCTTTCGGACTCTTCTCTAGCCCGCAATTATCTGATATCCAATGGTCAAGTTTTAATCAAAGTACATTACAAACTATACAATTTATATGTTCTGTGTTTTCTGGCACATGTCTTTGAGAAATGAAGAATCATCGAAGTTACATGGCATTATGACACAGTACATCAAATTCCAATTTTACAAGTTAGACGGATTGATGAATAATTTTGTTAAATTGAGGATTTTATATTTATCCGAGGGGATTGACCAATAAGTAGATCAAGTGTACGCAAGATTTCAAGGAATTTTAGAGAAATTGAGTCCGAAGAGGTGTGTATGGAAAAATGAGCAGTAATCAATGGTACAACTTAAAAAATGTGTAAAAAATCAAAAACACGTCGTAGCTGATTGAATCGGCATTTTAAAGATTCAACGATTACGAAGAGAATGAGCACAGGGCGATGTCCCAACTCTATCAGAAATCAATATTACAAAAATTTCAGAATGTACATCAATAGTTGAAAAAAAAAACCATTGGATTTCAAACAAAATTTAAGAAATTTCTCATCCAACTCAAAATTCCATGAAAAATATGTTTTCCCCAAAAACTAAAACAAATTATTTAATTTTCACAAACCTCTATTTCAATAAGCTGAATTATTTGGGTCATTTGAAATTGAATCGCGATAATACGCGAAGAGAAATTTTTTATTACGTTTTTGCAATTCAGTCGATTAAAAAAAAAATGTCCTCGCACAACAAGTTTCATCTACTGTAGTAGTTACCGTCCGTGACTAGATGAAGTAGTCCGGTAAAAGTGTAAAGTGGGTAAAGGTGTCGCGACCCACATCGGAGAATTCACAGGTCGCGAACGCGTTCATTCACTTTCACTGCACCGAGAGATCGCACGTTTGGTTTCGCTTCGAAATGAAAAGTAAAATCTCTCCGCTATACTTGATACCAAAGCGTATACAGTGACGCGTCAGGGTCTCGATGCACTTTAAAAAAAACTTACATTTTATAAAGGTTTCATCAGCTAGAATTTGTTCTACACTTAAACAAACATTTGTTTGATAATAAATACTATGATCGTAAAAATTAAAAAAAACGTTCAAATTAGAAACTCGTCCGTTGCTCAAATTTCGTCAAATTTGAATGTCTCTACCGGTTCTTGCCAAATTCAATACCAAACATCCTTTGATGATACTGTATTAATGTGAAAAAAAATGTACCCGCATATCTAAAAATGTACAAAACTTATTAGTCATTTTTCGAATTTATTTAACGAAAGAAAATGCCATTCGAAACAACTAGATTTTTTTTCCGAACGTTTATATACATATGTATATACACTGTAATCACGATCTGTAGATGCCTTAGGGGGGGGCCCCCCTTTGTGGTCGAAAACGAACGAGAGTGCAAGTTGTGGTCGGCCGAACAGAGGGAGATTTGCGCTTTCACCTTGGCATTGGCGGGAGCCACGCAAACAAAAGCGAGAGTCTCTCACTATAAATACGTCGATGCGATCTTGGGACTTGTAATATAGAAAGTGGGCACCCCCCCGACAGACCCAAATTTTGCCCCTTCTTCGTTCTCGTTCCACTCGGCGTCGACGAACGAAAGTGAAACGTGATGGCGCGAATGCTCCTCTTTTTCCACCGTCGATTCCTTTCTTCTTCTTCTTCTTCTTCTACTTCTTTTTTTTTCACTCGCTCTTTTCTCTCGCTCTCTTCGGCATCTTGGATCTTTTTTTTCGCTCTCGTCTCACCGTCGAATAGTATACTACGCGCCATTGAACTAGTGACCTTCATATGGAAACCGGTCTTTGTTTGAAGCCCTTGGGCGGCAAACTTATATACATATATATATATATATATATATATATATTTATATCACACACACCCCCATCTGTAATATACTCTCGGCCTCAAGGGCCCATAGGGCCGGTCTAGACGTTCACCATGCCAGACTTCCTTCGTTCTTATTTTTCGACCTTTCGCACTCGTCTAGATTGCCCTTTCTTTTTAGTTATTCCCCCTTCTTCCATTTTGAACTCTGAAATATTTTTGCATACGCGGAGAAAAAAAAATCATGTAAATTGAAACTTGGATATTGCATCCTCGTTATTTTTGCACATTTTTAATTTTTTCTTCCTCACAGACAAAGTTTCATCCATGTCCAAAAATGATGAGGGAGCAACATGCAAGTTTCCATTTGCATATTTTTTTCTCCCTTCAGTGCATAGTGCTTTGGCTTGGATTTTTAATGAATTTTTCGAACAATTGAAAATACCATAAATATAGAATGTTTTTATCGATTTTCTCTAAATTCAATATCAAATATCCTTCCACCATAGACAATTGGTGTAAAAAGTTTTGATCTGCTAGCCCAAAAATTGCACGAGCTTAAAACTTAACAAACGCCTCTAACGATTTTTCGAAAAATTAAAAATTCCTTCCACCGCTTTTCCAATCTTATTTGATCACAGGCTATTTGTGTTAAAGGTTTCAAGCTGATAGGTCAGAAAATTGCACGAGTTACGCTCTTAACAGCTATTTTTGAAAGAAAAGAATCAAAATCGTGTAAAATTTGAACGCTTCAAACTTCACGAGAATTGTGCCAGAAAAGGGGACTGGGAGCTCCACTTGCGTGCGAATTTTCAATCCGGTCGGTTAAGTCATTCCAGAGTTATAGAATTTTAAGTTTTCCAACCTCAATAGATACATACACACACGCGCACACACACACATCTGCAAACGTATTTTTTCGACGTTTTGACCTATTTTCAACATATTGGCATATTGAAAACAGAAAAAAAAAAACATTTGTTTTCCACGGAACCAGAGTTTCCCCCACGAGGAAACAAAATTCAATATTTCTCTTCTCTTCGAAGCTTGATAATTGGAACTGTAATTTCATTATTTTACTACTCGTTGGTTCTGATAACAAATTATTTTTTATCTCGCAAAAATGTGTTATTGAAATTCATGAAATAAAAATGAAATTGAATTGATTTTTTGTATCCAAACCTTCTGGTACCCTCGGCCGTCGATTTGACGAAAGTATGAGAAGAATAAAACAGCACAAGCTCGATCTGAACGTCAAATAATTTAAAAAAATCGACGTAGTCTGTCCATATATGAATTTTCGGTGTTTTTTTTAGGCAACGGAGAGCGTGCGATATGCTTAATTGCGACAGGTCATGGCTTAACACGCCAACAGCACAGTGTCTCGGTCAGGGTTCCGTATTAAGGTTGCCCTCTCCTCTTGTTTTATTTTTTTATACGATAGTGTCTCCGTGATATCAAAGCTTTAACGGTAAACTTTTCGTGGTTCCTTGACCGTTCCCGTTGACTCTTTTTTTTCTTCTCCTAACGACTCGAGAACATTCAACAGGTCCGAGAATGATATAAATCCGTCGTTTACTATAGTCCGCGACGTGAAATCACGGGAGAAAGATCACGCGACATCGATTCATCATTAACGCTTTAATTAAGTGTCGTTTTACACGATATGATTAACGAGATTCGACGAAAGCTCGAATTATAATTACCCCTTGAGAATCGACAAATCTATCATGTACTCACGTTTCTACGACACGCCATTTTTCGTATGATACATTGCTCGAATATATTTTGTCTCGAATTGATGCAGAAATTTTTTACATACACGTATATCGAATATTCCACGTAACGTGAAATGTTTTTCTTTTTTTTTTTACGAGAGAAACACAACAGCTGTTTCATATTAGCGAGAAGAGGACACGTGGAGAAAAGAATTTACAGTGAGTGTAGAAAGTATTCGTACACCAGCACTTTTGCTGCTTTTATCCCAAATGATAAAAGATAACAACTGGAAAACAACTGGAAAACCACTGGTCATAATCAACCATCCATTTATAAACCATAATTATACAAAAAACAATTAATAACTTTATTGGTTTTTTTTTAAAACGATTACAATCCAAAAATCTACCGTTTTGGACGTGTAAAAAATATTCGTACACTTGAGTCTTAGCGGTTAAAATTTATTCTTAAACTGGGAGAATTTAAATTTCAAAATGAAAACAAAGCAGATCGACTTTGTTTACATTCGGACACTCCGTATGAGTCTTCCTACCAATTGTAAACCAGCAGTTTGTATTGAATTATCAACGATAACGGGTCGAAAAGGCAACGAAACTTCTGAAGAAGAAAGAAAAATTATTATAAACTTGCATAATCAATGCAAAACCCTAAGTGAAATATCGAAGATCGTTGGAAGACCCCGCTCGACAATACAATCAATAGGTGATCGATTAATATTAATAAAATTGCAGATAAAACAAAGAATTTTTATTTGAAGTTCCTTGTAAATTTTACTCGAGCCAAATAAAATTTGTCAATTATTGTCAATTAAATATTGTTTGCCTCAACGAAATTTTTTTTAATAAAAAAAAGATTAAAAAGGTTTCTCCAGTTGTGTTAA
The DNA here is from genome assembly GCA_958009045.1 of Oxytorus armatus. Lineage (NCBI taxonomy): Eukaryota > Metazoa > Arthropoda > Insecta > Hymenoptera > Ichneumonidae > Oxytorus > Oxytorus armatus. The sequence continues at coordinate 6,486,959 of OY253751.1, read as the reverse complement.
CCTTTTTGGGAAATTGTGTCAATTTTGTATTTTCCTTTTTCTTGTCAATGTCCGCGAATTAAACGATTCTAAAAAAAACATGTCACATTTAAAAAATCGTCAAACTACGACTGAAACGTCTCTTGTATATAAGAAAAAATGCACTCTGGCAACAAACGAGAATGCTATCAGCGTCGTTACTTTACGTATTTGTTAAACGCGAACGTGTATAAGAGCGCAATAATTCCAGAAACCTCGGGAGCTTGATTGTGTGTCCCGCCCTCCACCTTAACCCGAGTACTCACAATAGAATGGTTTGTTGAGTCCAGAAACGACCTTCGAGCGAGTTTATCGGTCATCGTCAGTCGTGTTATAGCCTTGCATTACTGCAGTAGCATATATCGTACTGTTACATTTTTTTTTTATACATTAATTGACCGTACATGTAGAGTGAAGGATATACGAAGAATCAAGAGAAAAATTATGCAAATTGAAAACTTGCATATTGCTCTCTTATCATTTTTGCCCGTACACAGAGCTTCATCCACGAGAAAACAAAAATGAAAAAAGTCTCTTGATCATTGAAAAAAAATTGTGAATTCCACGAAAATGATGAGGAAGCGATAAGCAAATTTCAGTTTGTATCATTTTTTTTTTAACATTTACAATCAATCTGTAAATTAGATTTATTTTTAGAAACAACCCCCATACTCGTGTACCAATTGATTGATTTCTATTTTTAACTCTACGATCTTGAATTTGCGTACAAAACAGTAGTGCAATGATACGGATAAACACGAGTTTGTAATCTCGTTGAAGTTGACTTTAGGCGAAAAAAAAAACAAAAAACGTTGAGCAATTCCGTCATATCACCTGTGATAATTTGTGTTAACATTGAGACGGGGATAGGGTCGATCAGAGGACGCGAACATCGCGTCTCTCTGCCCGCAAGCGATTTAGATACCGCGTATCTTCAGACATCGATGTGTTTCGTGTCCGAATGGCTTTTTTTCAATGTTATTTATATTCATTAATTTTTTCGTTCCATCTGCATTGTTTCACAGTGTGTTTGCAACGATTATCAAAACAAAATGATTTCATCGTGTTAATTAAGCCGTCACTTCGAGTTTGAAATATAATTGGCATTCTACATTTTGCGAAAGCATTAATAAGGATTATTTTTATTGAATTGAAAGACTGACCGTAAGTGAATCGAGAAATGTTTGTCATTTAATTTTACGACCTACGATATAACGACCTACAAAAATAAAAAAAATCATTCCGACCACCGTTGAAGGAAAAATAATAATTATTATTATATCAACCGTTGACCAACAAAGTGATACGCGTTATCGGCCTCTGAGCTTGACATTGAACCTCTTATCGACCGATTATTTGGCACACTGAACAAAACATCGAGTATTTAAAGCAAAAAAAAATTGAAAGTGAATACGCGCAAGCGATCTTCTGATTGGAAAAAAATTGTGCACTCTCATTAAGATCAAATAGTAGATCTTATTATTTATCTTATTGTTTCGATATATGTTTATATGATATTAAGATAAGAAACAATACTTTATAGATGAGGGGAAGATCGCTACTTCCGAAACAATATATATTTTCATAGGGAAAGTGCACATTAGATAATTGATAACAACGAGAAACGACGATTCCTCTTAGGATGAGAGGAACGTTTATTTTCCTATTTCAATAAATCTCATAATTCACGCTTCGTCATTTTTATAACGTAGTCGCGCTCCTATGCTGTTATAAACGACACATCCGTGATGGACGATTTTGTTAAAAAGTCTGAGCTTTTTGTTTGAACGTCGCTGACGAATTACATCGCCATCGGATTAATAAAAAGGATTGAAAAAAAAGAATAAAATAACATTTCGCCTTTTTTGTGAGAGAATGATGAGTTTACAGAGTAATCAGTTGACAATAAATCGTGTCTTATAAAAACGATAATAATTTCGACGTGAGCGAAACGATACGCGGATATTTCTTTTTTTCTCGACAACGTAAGAAATTTCAGGCCTGTGATTAGAAGGGGAACCTCCTTCTGTTGAAGTGGATTCTATTTGATCCAAGGGGCATTTTTTCAGAGCGTAGATCAACAGGCGATACAGTATTTGTAGTATTTATACATAACGAGCTGTGCCCCGCGGTTTCATTCGCGTTAAATTTCCACCGCTCCTTTAGGTTATAGCATAACGTTGAATAGCGTAAAGCCTTTCTGAATAAACGGGCTATCTAATGCAAAAAGAATTTTCCAAATCGGATTAATATTTCCCGAGATTAGCGCGTTCGAACAAACATACAAACAAACTCTCCAGCTTTATTATAGTAGTAAGATTGGTTTAAATTTGCAATTTTTTTTTCTTCATCACAAATGACACAATCGTTATTTCGCAAAGATTCACTGAGAAAACAAAATGACGAATATCAATAAAATGCGTTTGCCAATATTCGCCATAACATACTTCTTTGATATAAGGATATAATTAGTTTTTATTCAAGTAAAAACAAAAAGTTTAATATTGAAAATGAGCAAATTAAATTTACAAAGTTTAATTTCATTTTACTAAATTATATGATCATGTCAAAGAAATATATTATGTTGAATATTGAAAAACGCATTTTATCGATTTAGAAATTCTTTTTCTCATTGTGCTGCACCTCTTTGTCCGGGATTTGATAGCGCGCATGTTTTTTCCATTATTATTATCTATATGAACGCGAGTATCGGGGAAGAATGTTGTTATTATCGGTATCGTTGAATTTCGATTTGGCGGCCAGGCAACGTTAATCTCGTTACTCTCGCGCATTTTTTTAAATAAAAAAAAAACGTCTTCTTACATATCCAGCGGTTTTCGATTCTGCATGTCTGACGAAACGTACATCAAAATGCATTTACATAAATATTAATCGTTTTAACTATCGAATTTGTTATTTTATTTTTCCCAAAGTTATTATGATATCCATTTTGACCATCTTACAACTTTTTACAGATACTCTTCGTCGATACATTTTAAGATCGAAAGTGCTGAATAAAAGTCCATAAAATTCGGCTATATTACGAAATTTAAATAAACTATCCATTACCAACGTAACTTTGGCCGAAGAATAAAAAAATTATTATTTAATACATAACAATGACGAGTTGATAATTTGAAGAAAAAAAAAATTCAAGACTTCTAGGCTGAAAGCCAACTGATGAAAAAACATTTACACCCGAGTTAAGGGGGGAAATAGGGTTAGACGGTTCAAAAAATCGATTTCTTTTTTATTTCATAAATTGTTAGTAAAACTATTGAAAAATATGTTGCCAAAATTTTAAATGAAAATTCCGACTCGATCTATTGTTATAAGCCATTAAGGGGGGAAATAGGGTTAGGACAGCGTTTTCTCAATGATTTTCATGAATCTTTTTATAGTATAAAAAATGAATATAATTTATTGAAACTTTGAGAATATTTTATACATATATTTAAGTATATACTATAAAATTTGTATACATATAATTAAGTATATACTATAAAATATTAGCGACCCCATATTGTTTGTTTTTCTTGGTACTATTGTTTCACACGCGTTTTTCTGAAAACGACTTTTTTTGAACTTGCGTACACGCTAGTTTGAAAAGTTTTCAACCAATCGTTTTGAAAATTGGCAGTTACTTTCTTCATAGTATTGCGCTCTATATGAACCTAAAATCGGAATATTATCATTATTTAAAATAATTTTTTATTTGAAAATAAAGTTGTAAAAAATCGCAAAAAATCATGCTTTTTTGTTTTGACCCCTGTAAAAAATTCAATTTTCTATTTTTTTTATAGCATTTAGGTTCATATAGAAGAGAGACATATAATAAAAGTAAATTCCAACCTCGTTTGATTTCAGATGAAAATTGCGGCTTCCACAATGTACGCAAAATGCTGAGTCTGATTGTGACCTGCAAAATGGGGTCGCTAATATTTTATAGTATATACTTAAATACATGTATAAAATATTCTCAAAGTTTCAATAAATTATATTCATTTTTTATAGTATAAAAAAATTCATGAAAATCATTGAGAAAACGCTGTCCTAACCCTATTTCCCCCCTTAACCGAGTCTCCGGATACGGGGCTCTCTGGGTGATGAAAACGCTAATAACAGACGGAGAGAGAGCGAGAGAGGGGAGAAACGTGACCCTGTGGTAGGTCGAGGTCCCAAAAATAGAGTTTCACTGCCATCGGCTCGAAAAAGTTGTACCTCCGTCGATGACGTCACCGTGCATGCATACACACATGCGTCCGATGACTATGCACTTTTCTCCCCCACGGCGGAAAAAGAGCATTCACCACCTCTCTCTCTCTTTTTTTCTCTCTCTCTCTCTGTCTTTCTCTCACCGTTGGGGCGAGCCATGTACTTTCCGGAGCAAGATGTGAATCATCAGGGGGGGGATCGAGCCATTAAACAGGATCGATATTACGTGTGCGTGTCGAACGTCACACAAAAGGGTCACTTACACCGTTAATGTTCCCTTTTGTTGCGTAAAACGATAAAAAAATACCCTTTCTTTGTTTTGTCTTTGTGTTATCTGTTTAAAGGACATAAAACAATAATTGAGCTAAAATAAGCCGTCAGAGATCTTGCTCGTTTGTATTTTAATTGAGCTTCGTACACCGACGAAAATAAACTCCAAAGTTTTGCATTCAATTTATTCGAACGAGAGGGAAATTCATGAATAATTGAATGAGTGTGACTAATTTAGCGATGAAATTGTAGAAGATAAGATGTTTTTATTTCTTGCTGGGTTACAAACCTCGAGAATTTATGTTCAGGCTAATATTCACTTTGTGCAATTTCAATATTTTTATTCTTCATTCATTCGCTGTGAACCGAGGAAATAAAAAACGTTGATAGAGTACCAATGCGATATTTTGGGACGGTTCTTCACGATAGGTCGAATCGATTAAACATTAATAAACGCGTAAAAAGACCGTTTTTTTTTGTTTTGTTTTTATGTTATCTGTTTAAAGGACATAAAACAATAATTAAGCTAAAATAACCCGTTAGAAATCTTACTCGTTCAATATTTTTATTGAGCTTCGTACATCGACGAAAATAAACTCCAAACTTTTGCATTCAATTTATTCGAACGAGAGGGAAATTCATGAATAATTAAATGAGTGCCACCAATATAGCGATGAAATGTCGAAGATATGATGTTTTTATTTCTCGCTGGGTTACAAACCTCGAGAATTTATTTTCAGGCTAATATTCACTTTGTGCAATTTCAATATTTTTATTCTTCATTCATTCGCCATGAACCAAAGAAAAAAATTACGTTACTAGTGTACCAATAACGCGATATTTTTGAACGATTTTTCCCGATAGGTCGAGTCGATTGAAAATCAATAAACGCGTAAGGGAATGTTTTCCCAAATTGTGTTACCGTGTTTTAGTTTTTTCTTAATATGCCCACAAATAAATGTATGCAGTGAATGTTAGTTAATTTCCATGGTAAAAAGTTGTTTTTGGTATATTCTGCTGTGTTTGCTTTGTTTCCATAGAACAATAAATACCCGTGTGCTGAACCGGGGTAATTACACCTAAATATTGTATACGGTTGTGGTTAACGTTTGCGCCAGCTCTACTTTATCCCTTCGCTATCGCGGCATATCGATCAAAGGTACTAAAAAAGAAAAAAAATACTGCACGAGCTCTAGCAGCGAATGACGGGGTTGGCTTATCGGTGCACACACGAAACGCATGTTCTGTGCATACAGAGTGCATCGTACGCGGGACTTTGATGCAAAGAAAGTGTAATATCGATAGCCCAACGTCGTAAGGTCGTTGAATCTATTGTCATGTACACTCGATACGCCCTTTTGATTTCAAATCATCGATATGAACCCTCGCGTAAATTATGTATACACCGGGCATCCCGGTTGAAATCGACAGAGTCGTGAGAGAGCTCACAGTGTCTTTATAGTTTTGATTTCTTAGTGAGGCTTGTGGTACCACCATAAAACATGCTACCAACTTATAAATGTCATTTAGAAATTGTTTCAACGATTTTATTATAATGATATATGAATAATGATTTCTTGTCAATAACTATGAACACATAATTAGAAAATAAAAGTAATAAATAATTAATAGTATCCTAACGCAGTAATCATTTTAGCAAAGCGTTTAATCTTTTTCATTATGAAACCTTTTTGAACGTTTTTTATTTATTTTAATGTCCACTTTATTCACATCCTTGATCCTCAATCTGTAATAAAGTAATTTTTGAAATATCGAACAACCGAAACTGAAAAAAGGGCTGGATACCCTTTTTGAAAGGGTCTCCAGGGTTATTATTCTTTTTCAATAATAATTCACAAGATCAGAAAGAACGCTTATGTATAAAAGCGGTAATTTAACCGTTTCGTTGATAATAACTAAACTAATTTTCGAAAAGATCTCAAAACTGATGATTTTTTTTTCATCTAGCACTAGCACATATTAGAGAGTGAGAGAGAGAGAGAAAATTAAGAAAGTAGCGAATGAGCTTTGTGACTTTGTTGATTTAGTCTGAAAAGCCTCGTGCGCATAGCTCGTGGTTAATGGACATGCAGGCAAGATTTCGAGAATAGGTAAGACGACTAATTTACGTCTCGTAGGGGAGAAAACATATATATGTACTGTTTGGGGCAACAAGATGCATGAGTTCGCGTACGTTTTATAACAAATAAACGAGACTCGCACGAAAAGCCAACGAGACGCGCGCGGTCGAGCCCGGACGAGCAACATAAATATTTCACGTTGCGGGAGGGTTGCAGATTATTAGCTGAAACACACTCCCGACCGCGGGTAAAGTTGAATGGACTGTATACGTACTATACCGCGATATTATCGGGGTTCTCAATTACTCGTACGTACACATTGACTCCCTTATTATATTCATAAAATTCACCGGAAATTTCTTACGACCACTCGTAAAAATGGAAAAATAAAAAATGCTAATAGTGCGTTTGACAAAAGGGGCCTCAATCGAATAAAACAATAAAGAATTCGAAATGTTTCTTTTCGTCGTATTTGCCATTATTATTTTAACAATGTTGAGCTTCGCAAAAAAAAACTTCAGAACAAATTATAATTGTTGTTATTTTACAGCAAATATTAACCCTTTGCACTCGAGAAGTGACTCTCAGTCATCATTTAGCTTGACTACGACTCACCTCTCGAGTGCAAAGGGTTAATATTTCTCGATCAATTATCCGGAATTATTTCGTTCTATTATAATATTACAATTTTGTTCGCATGAAATCTCGGTTAAACTGACCTATCGTAACGAAATAGAATAAACCCGCCACGTCATCGAGATTGCCGCGTGAGCGCCCTTTGCCCTTTCATCGATCAGTCAAATTTCTCGTCTTTTGCCTCACTCATTTCTACATGTGCGGGTTAGGGTTGGGGAGACTTACGTATATTTATAGAAAATTAGTGTCACGTGCGTCAAGAGACGAAAAAAAATGGTAACAGGATCTGAGTCGTTCCGAAAAATCTATGATGAACGAGGGGACTCACACCGTTTACTGTATATAGCATTAATTCACGGGGGAAATAGGGTTAGACGGTTTAAAAAGTCGATTTTTTTTTAATATCATAAACTGTTAGTAAAACGATTGAAAAATATGTTTCCAAAATTTTAAAATGAAACTTCCGACTCGTTCTATTGTTATAAGTCATTAAAAGGGGAAATAGGGTGAGAACAGCGTTTTCTCAATAATTTTCATGAATTTTTTTATAGTATAAAAAATGAATATAATTTATTGAAACTTTGAGAATATTTTATACATATATTTAAGTATATACTATAAAATTTTTATACATATATTTAAGTATATACTATGAAATATTAGCGACCCCATATTGCTTGTTTTTCTTGGTACTATTTTTTTCAAACGCGTTTTTCTGAAAACAACTTTTTTTAAACTTGCGTAAACGCTAGTTTGAAAAGCTTTCAACCAATCGTTTTGAAAATTGGCAGTTACTTCCTTCATAGTATTGCGCTCTATATGAACCTAAAATCGGAATATTATTATTATTTAAAATAATTTTTTTTTGCAAATAAAGTTGAAAAAATCATGCTTTTTTGTTTTGACCCCTGTAAAAAATTCAATTTTCTATTTTTTTGATAGCATTTAGGTTCATATAGAAGAAAGACATATAATATAAGTAAATTCCAACCTCGTTTGATTTCAGATGAAATCTGCGGCTTCCAGAATGTACGCAAAATGCTGAGTCCGATTGTGACCTGCAATATGGGGTCGCTAATATCTGCGGTGTTTTTCAAGAAAATTCTTCAAAAATTTTATAGTATATACTTGAATATACGTATAAGATATTCTCAAAGTTTCAATAAATTATATTCATTTTTTATATTATAAAAAAATTCATGAAAATCATTGAGAAAACGCTGTCCTAACCCTATTTCCCCCCTTAAGCTGTCCTTATGTTCGTGTCTAAAAAATGATAAATTGAATAACAAAATGACTTTATAATATTACCAATAAATGTTTTATTACCACAGAAGCGATAGATACTTATAGAAGGACAATCTCGCCAATACATTTTTATTTGGGACGTTAAATAAATTTGTAACAATCATCTAAATGTTTATTTTCCACACTTCCATCTATTGCAACATTCTCGACGATTTTACAGAAATAAACGTTGAATAATAATCACAAACTCGCTACTTAATAAATTATTAAAAAAACGATTTTAACTTCTGAAACAATGATTCTCGTATTAAAATCATCGTAAATCGTATTATTATTATTATGATTTTTTCAATTCATTATCGAACCAAATGTAAATGTATCTTTTGGGCAATTGCAATGAACTAAGCAATAAAGCTCGCTTAATTCATTGCAATTGTCCAAAAGATAAATTGGTCTAAAAAAACGTCAATAACAATCAATTCACACCTTTGTGTGAATTGATTGTTATTGACGTTTTTTTAGACCAACTAGACATTCCTTGGATGGAACAAATTGTAATTAATGCTCGTTTGTTCTTGGAAACGAAGAGGCATTGGAAGTGACTAAAAAAGCATTATTTTACACATTTAGTACTTTTTTTTCATAAGACTGTGCAACCTATGTACAATCTTAATGGTCACGTTGTTATCGTTAGACAAAGAAACCATTTCGACGAATCGCTATTTTTGCGTCGAAACTCTCTCCCTCTCGCTCTATCCCTCGTCCGGTGGATCGGTGAGATTATAGTGGAGTATTATAGGTGGAAGAACCATCCGCAATGAGAACCAAGAGTCTAGCCTTGACTGCGCGTGGGGGTTGCTATGGCGATATACATTGCGCGCCCCCGACCCTGTCGTGTCGACGCCGACGACATCCCCACCCTTGGATTCCGGTTGTTTCCCTCCACCCCAAACTCCTCCACCCACTCGCCGATATCTCTTCGCTGTGTACGGCTAGAAGCGTGACCCCGACCTTTCAGGTGGATGACCTCCACTGCACCGCGGGGGTTGCGCGCGCAAATCTCTCTGTCGAGGGCGACTCTCCGCCGCTCATCCGCAGACTAGACGCGACGCGTCCACCCTTCCCTCCCTGTACTCTCTCATCCGGACGACGATGAGACCGGTCACCACACACAGAAGAGGCCCTTTGCCCGAGCGAAGGGGATGCAAAAGTCCCGCCGGGACGAACGAGCTACAACCGGAATCGATTGCGAATAAACAATTTTTTTTTTTTTTCCCCTCGTCTTTATTCTCCCGTATCAAACGGGAATATATTACGAAATTGCTTTGCGATAAATCGCTTGTTTCTTCTCTTTCGAGTCTATAGAAATATTTTTTATGATCATCGATATTCAAGTTTTATGAGGAACATGGCGTGGAACTTGTAATCTCTTTATATGAAGTAAGATTTTTTTTAGTTTTTTTTTATGCAGTCAGTAGAAGCTTTGTCGGGAGCTCGAGTTTTTTTTTTATATATTCAAGAATTAATGGTTGTTCTTTTTTCAAGTTCATTTTTTTCATCCGAGCTTCAATCCTTTGTGTTTACTATATGCTTTTTCAGAGAAGCAATGTAGTCGTACAGACAGAATTAAAGGTTGAACAAAATATGTAAAAAATTCTCGAACAGACACAAAAGGAGATAGAGGTTTCATTTTTCATTTTTTCTACTGGAACTTTAAAAAAATTCAATTCAATTCATCAGTCAATTTATTTAAAAAATTTATCGAAGACGAAAAAGTCAGGATTGTCGATCTAAGTAGGTAATACACGGCTGGAAACTGTAAGAAAAGTTCAAAAAAAAACATGTAGATTCAAGCAAGAACTTCTCCAAATCAATAGTGTCATTGAATCAAGTATAATTTCATTAATTTGACAAAATTGTCCTCAAAACAATGAAATTGTCATTGATTCTATCGAATAATTTGTTTTCATCTCAAAGTAACATGCAAAAATTATGTCAAATGCGACAGAACATTTAAAATAAGGACGTCGAGTGTACGATTCCCCGGGACATTATAAACAGTTCATAAAAGGACTAAGGTATTCGTTATATATACTGAAATAGTGTAAGTGGAAAACTCGAAGTCCTAGGCAAGTTGCACCATGACCCGATTATCCGTGCATAGGCGGGTCTGTGAACTTTTAGAGTGTTAGTAATGGCTGGTTCTAAGGGAGAAACTACGCCAATGCATCCAGACATGGGGAGCTCGCCCCTTCCTGTCTGCACCCACACATTTAGAAACACACCCCGTAAGCCAACTATCGGGGCTTGCACACCGACGAGACCAACGAGTACTCGTAGCCGATATATACGTAACTATATATCTAAGTATATATATAACGCGCTATGCGCGGTTTTCATCTACCCTAGTCTGGATCGTCCGTGATGCTCCGGCACTCCCGTAGCATTCAACTTTCGTTGCTAGTGCGAAAGAAAGAGCGAGAGGACGAAAGCGAGAGCAAACAAACGAGGAAGAGAGAGAGAGAGGGATCGAGGGAGAAAAAGCGATAGAATACTTTGTCGGGCACGTTTTGGAGTATGCCGCGGGGGTGGACGAGTTCTCCGCTTCTTCATCCGCGCCCGCCACCCTTACCAGACGCGTCGTTCTCTCTGCAGCTCTCGCAGTCCACCATCCACCGACGACTCTGCCGACGCAGCGTTATTATTGCCAACCCCTCGCCGTTCAGAAATATCTATAGAGCGAGGTTCTCGCTAAGGGCAAAAGGGACAGACGGAAGTTGAAGGTTCCAGTGATTGGCCAACGATGGGAATGAACAAAAACACTAGTCTGTATAATGTTACTCGGGGTTCAGCGATCCAGTAGAATGGAAAATATTGAAAATTATTAACTACCCGTTGTGTCGACGCGATAAATAATTTTGTAAAATCGACAAAATTTCTACGGTAGTGGAGTAAAATTTGTTAAATTGTACGATAACCTTTTTGTAAATTTAAACAAACAGGCTGCTTGTTAATTGTCCTGCTTGACATTATTATGTTGAACGATTATTGCGGAAATGCTATTTTTTTCTCTCGAACGATGCCAACCATTATCCGATTGCTTTTACAACGTTAACACTTAGCCCTTGCGCGTTAAGGGTTGAAGTCAAGGGACAGGGCGCGACGATGCAACAGAACGGTGTGTTAACGCTCGGTTCCCTTTTGTTCCCTCCTGTGGGAAACGACGCACGATGTCACGGGGATGTGCGTTCATGTAACTGGGAGAGCTTTTTGTAAAAACTGTACAAGCGGAATGGCAAAAGCTCATCGACGTAACGGACGATCCACCCTACAATTTTATCTGTTCCTAGCACAGAGACCCTTTAACGTTTTGTCACGAACCTTTTATCTCTCTGTACATGACAAAGTGGCTGATCATCGAGAATCCAGACGAATAAACGAGATTCTGAAGAATAAACTCTGACATAAATATTTTGATTTTTCAACACAGGTTCTGTGGAATTCATAATAAACAGGCAATTTCCAAATGGAAAGGGTCTTATTACCATAGATATAAAATAAATAATTGCATTTTAGACTTTTTTTTAGTAAACTTTGCTTAGTAAATTTTTCTTCATTACTAATTAACACGGACGTAAGGGGCTCGAGTCATTAAAATAGAACAGGTGTAATTTTCTTGCCAAAAAGTACAGATGAATGACTAGTTAAGTATATTCTTTGGGGGTGGAAAAAAATCCATTCGCTTCCTGTCAGAGTTCTGTAACTCCGATATTTCTCCTGTAAGCGCACTTCGAATTTTTCGTGCTTTCATGTAAATTCTTCGTATTATTGGTAATAAACCGCTGGATAGATCAATGGCTTTGAAGTCTTGAACTCTTTGTTACAGTCTTCCTTACGAGTTAAGCGCGGCAGATTATTTCATTTTGCTCTGCTACTACCGGTGTTGAACAATTTTATGAAACAGCAAATTCTTTTATCAGTGTGATGTTTTTAGCAATGTAACTCTTACAATTTTGTTTTTCTTCGCAATATGCCATGCTTATCCCGTGGGAGAGGCTGCAACGAAGAGTTCAAGGGAGGAAATAGGGTTAGGACAGCGTTTTCTCAATGATTTTCATGAATTTTTTTATAGTATAAAAAATGAATATAATTTATTGAAACTTTGAGAATATTTTATACATATAGTTAAGTATATACTATAAAATTTTTGAAGAATTTCCTTGAAAAACACCGAAGATATAAGCGACCCCATATTGCAGGTCACACTCAGGCTCAGCATTTTGCGTACATTCTGGAAGCCGCAATTTTCACCTGAAATCAGACGAGGTTGGAACTTACTTTTACTATATGTCTCTCTTCTATATGAACCTAAATGCTATCAAAAAAATAGAAAATTGAATTTTTTACAGGGGTCAAAACAACAAAGCATGATTTTTTGCCATTTTTTACAACTTTATTTGCAAAAAAAAAATTATTTTACATAATGATAATATTCCGATTTTAGGTTCATATAGAGCGCAATACTATGAAGAAAGTAACTGCCAATTTTCGAAACGATTGGTTGAAACATTTTCAAACTAGCGTGTACGCAAGTTAAAAAAAAAGTCGTTTTCAGAAAAACGCGTAGTAAGTAAATGGGTACCTGAGTGACCGCACGGTTATACACGTGGCGCGCTCGGGCCCTGAAGGAGAGCTACTCACTTTAATGGCTTATAAACAATAAAACGAGCCGGAATTTTCATTTTTTATTTTGGGAACATATTTTTCAATAGTTTTACTAACAATTTATGAAATTAAAAAAAAAACGATTTTTTAAACCGTCTAACCATTCTTCCTGCCTTAAGGCTTAATAGACATCTCCGGCAGTTCCCAATCGTGCGCAGAATTTACAGAGAAGCAAAAAAATGTAAACTTCGCTGAGCAGACAATTATAAGAGTTACAAGATTCTCCCAGGAAGCGAAACGTTCATTTTTCGACCGCAAACAACACTTGTTTCAATTTTTAACATATTTTGATGACTCTACCCCGGTAATGGTATGTTAATGTAAAAAATAAACCATTTTCAGGCTTGAAACGTCTGGAAGTTCGAAAAGAGTCGATTCTTCTAAATCATCGTTTAGCGACATTTTCCGAAGATTTGTCTCGGTACAAAGTTGTACAGTTCTCGATTGGTACACGATTAAAATCTCTCTAATTCAAATGAAGGGTATGACGAGTCTTCGCTGGAGCGAGAGTAATTTACGGGAATCTTGTGGGCACACAAGCGTAAATTAATGCTTATATCATATCGGGAGTGAGTTTCAACGAAACTCCAATTAATATACTCGCTAATTAGTATCTCACGAACGATGCGAGCGGAGTTCATCGTTTGCGAAATACTTTTGCCTTCGATATTGCATCGCGAGTTCCAACAATGATCGTACGCATCGCACGTATTTCAAGTGCTGTATATCTCGTTATATAAATATATACTAACGTAATGTGTGCCTCTGGCGAAGATGAAGGGGTGAAGAGCCCTGTTTCTCCTCTCGGCGACGTCTGAAGTGTGTAATTAGTGCGTCTCGCGCGGTTCCTGCATCTCCTCTTTTGTTTCTGATGCAGAAAATGTGTGCTGTCCCCTGAAATTCATAGTGCAACCGAGAGTTCAAACGACGCACCGACATAAATTCATACAGTACTTGCTCCAAAAAAACAGCAAATCAACTTCTATTTACACCATAGCCATTTATTTAAATCCAATAAAGTTTTCTTTTATTCAGTATAAATCAAAAAGAAAATTTCATCTCCGACAGGAGTTCTAAAGTTTTTTTTCGATTCCAACCTAAATATTCGCTCGCACGATCGTTAATAATTTTCCAACAATCCCTCTCAATTTTCGATTCTCGATGATTTTTGTTTTTCCCTCGCAAGTTGTAAAGTATACATAGCGGAGCCCAACACTTAAATAAAATCTGTTCGCCAGTGGTACGGTGATACCAATTTTTTTGTGCATCATATAGACGGCTTAATAACCCGGTGACTGGAATCGCGTTCACCCGGCAAAGCCGGCCAACCACCTGCGTCGCGTGTAACTCCGAACACCCTACTCTTCGCCGCCCTCTCATCAACCCTTTTGCACGCGAACGAAATCACATCGTTTCCTCGCTTTTTCTGTGTACGATAAACCATACAGTGCATATATATGCAGATATTTTTATGCAGATCAACGTACAGTATACGCGACAGTGGAGAGGCACCCCAGCGATCCCAACCCCCGCCGTCGAGGGACTAATTGAGCCGGTTGAATCGATCGCGAATATTATACACGACAACCCCTACACGTTTTCCCTCCCCATTTGTCAGTTACCAAAATTCTCAGTACGTTTGAACTATTTATCAGACCTTTTGGTATCGTCGAAATTACGCAAAATTTGCCAACCCCCAATTGTACAACAATGAAGGTGCAAAAAAAAGGGGATCATCACTTATTTTTTTATTTCGAAACAAAACGATATAACTCGATCGAAGTAGAACGTATTTATTTTAACGACAGTACACGACAGTAACGACAGTTTTGAATTAAAAAAAATATGTACACCGGACAAATTGTAATTTGTGTAATAACCATAAAAATACATTTTGTTCGATTCAGAGCTAATTCGGTTACTTCGGCGATCAAGTAAAAGTTTACGTAAAACTTATTTACTTTAATGGCAATGAATTAACGACCGAAAAGAGTGGGAGGGTGAACCAAGGCTTAGTAATAGCTTAAGCGTGCCGTTTGATAGACCCTTTAGTTCAAAGCATTGGGGGGTTGTTCGATAAGAAAAGAAATGATCAATAACAAATGATTTTTTTTCGTTAAAATCGTTCGACGATAATTTCACCGATGCGATTATTTATTTACGAATAATAGAAACACAAATGGACGGAAACTCCATGACCGTGATTGCCAAAAACGAGAAATGACACGTGAGAATTTTGTTTTCTCCCGAAGAAAACGCGACGTCTAGACAGCTTGGTGGCTTTTGTGCAGACGATCTCTCTTTCTCTCTCTCTTTTGCGACCCCCGCGACTCTGGAACCCTCAAACTCCTTACTCTGGCTCTACTCCTCTTTGCCTCATCCCTTGATCCTCCTACTTTCTCTCTTTCTCTCTTTCCTCTCTCTCTCTCTCTTCGCACTCGACTTTCGTTCCCTACATTCAACTAGATTCGCACTCGTCTCTTTGGCATCGCAATAGTACCCTGCCAACGTACATATAAATATATATAGAGAGCTTTCTATATGCTGTAAAGTGGAAAGTTCTAGCTGTGAATTCGTAGCCTTTGACGCCTTTTCGGACTGCACTCGGATCGAGCTCTAGAAACATATCGTGAAGTGCAACATCAAAGTGTCACTGTTTTCACTTTGATATCCGAGCTTTTTGTCCGAGAAACCTTTGCGTTTCTCACGAGCTCAGAAATATCCTCTTTTTTTTTATTCGTGCCACATTTGATACGGATAATTTTGAAATTTTTCTCTATAACGTGTATCATCAGTCGGCTAATATGAAAAGTCTATTTTTTATGTAATACACGTCAACGAAATTCCCAACTGTGTGATATATCCTCATCATATCAATTATCATAACGTAACGAATTAATTAATTAATATCACCATTGAGTATAAAACGTTTTCTTAATCGGATAAAGTTTTTTCGGCACGTTAAATAGTTTTTTTTTCTAAATCAATGAAATTTAATACAAATTTAGTATTCCTAAAATTCAACGATAATATATCCCTCCCCGCCCCTGATTTTCTCACCCCTTTAACAAATAGCACGTTTGTTCAATCGCCTAAAATATTTTTTAAGGGTGGAAATAGGGTTAGACGGTTCAAAAAATCGATTTTTTTTTAATTTCATAAATTGTTAGTAAAACTATTGAAAAATATGTTCCCAAAATTTTAATTGAAAATTCCGACTCGTTCTATTGTTATAAGCCGTTAAAGTGAGTAGCTCTCCTTCAGGCCCCGAGCGCGCTATTTTTTCAAACGCGTTTTTCTGAAAACGACTTTTTTTGAACTTGCGTACACGCTAGTTTGAAGAGTTTTCAACCAATCGTTTTGAAAATTGACAGTTACTTTCTTCATAGTATTGCGCTCTATATGAACCTAAAATCGGAATATTATCATTATTTAAAATAATTTTTTTTTTGCAAATAAAGTTGTAAAAAATGGCAAAAAATCATGCTTTTTTGTTTTGACCCCTGTAAAAAATTCAATTTTCTATTTTTTTGATAGCATTTAGGTTCATACAGAAGAGAGACATATAATAAAAGTAAATTCCAACCTCGTTTGATTTCAGATGAAAATTGCGGCTTCCAGAATGTACGCAAAATGCTGAGTCTGATTGTGACCTGCAATATGGGGTCGCTAATATCATCGGTGTTTTTCAAGGAAACGCTTCAAAAATTTTATAGTATATACTTAAATATATGTATAAAATATTCTCAAAGTTCCAATAAATTATATTCATTTTTTATACTATAACAAAATTCATGAAAATCATTGTGAAAACCCTGTCATAACCCTATTTCCCCCCTTAAACGATTTAGCACGATGAATATCGGACTGAAATATAAATGACTGTGGATTTTAATGAATTTCGTAATAAACACAGAATAAATTCAATATTAATTTACAAAAATTCCGACTCGTTCTATTGTTATAAGCCATTAAAGTGAGTAGCTCTCCTTCAGGCCCCGAGCGCGCCACGTGTATAACCGCGTTTTTCTGAAAACGACTTTTTTTAAACTTGCGTACACGCTAGTTTGAAAATTTTTCAACCAATCGTTTTGAAAATTGGCAGTTTCTTCATAGTATTGCGCTCTATATGAACCTAAAATCGGAATATTATCATTGTTTAAAGTAATTTTTTTTTTGCAAATAAAGTTGTAAAAAATGGCAAAAAATCATGCTTTTTTGTTTTGACCCCTGTGAACAATTCAATTTTCTATTTTTTTAATAGCATTTAGGTTCATATAGAAGAGAGACATATAATAAAAGTAAATTCCAACCTCGTTTGATTTCAGATGAAAATTGCGACTCCCAGAATGTACGCAAAATGCTGAGTCTGATTGTGACCTGCAATATGGGGTTGCTAATATTTTCGGTGTTTTTCAAGGAAATTCTTCAAAAATTTTATAGTATATACTTAAATATATGTATAAAATATTCTCAAAGTTTTAATAAATTCTACTAATTTTTTATACTATAAAAGAATTCATGAAAATCGTTGAGAAAACGCTGTCCTAACCCAATTCCCCTCTCTTTATTGTACAACACGATGGATTCAAACAGTCGACGCATTATTTTTTTACTCCCCCCCTGGCGAACACGCAATTACGTACAATATCGATAATTTTTTTTTTACTTTCTTTGCGGTATGAAAAATATACGACGTGTCGACTTCCTTGTTTCGTGTCGCGAAACCACCCTATTGGCACTTCCGATCGTCGTATTTATCGCCTGAATCTCACTTCCGGTTGTGATATAATATCTACATTACCGCCGGGTTGTGTTGTTTAAATTGGGGTGTGGTTGGACCGAACGCGCGAAAGCTCTCGCGCGAAAGCACGAAAATTTGTTGATAAAATGTGTATAGCGCAGAGAATTTGCATTAAGACGCATATAGAAGGGTGTTTGGCGTACAGGATATGTAGGAGTGGGTTCGCACATAATCGTGATTAATTAAAAATGGCTATGGTATTCTCGTGCGCGACTACCCTTGTAGAGTACATAATCCACCGCGGGTCGACGCCGCCGTCGGTGATGCCGATATCGTGGTGTTGGCGTCAGCGTCGGGGGATCGATCGCAGTGGCTGCACATACCAGAAACGGGTCGTCGTCCGCACACTTTTTCTCCTTCTACTTCCTCTCATTCTCTCACTCTCTCTCTCTCTTTCTCTCTATCTCTCTTCCCGTTTCTTTCTCGCACTCGCGTGGCAACGTAGCGTTCCGCAGCAACCCCCTCCGGTCTGAACCAGGGGATGAAACAACGCGGTCTCTTTCTTCCACCCACGCGCAGCCCACTCTTTCGTTCTAGTTCCACAAAGACAATATATACATATGTATCACCGGGAGGGTGTGAAACACCTTCGGATAACAGTCGTTCGTCCGTTCGTCATTTCCTTCCTCATCCCTTGTCGCGCTTCTGTCGAATAAAAAAATGAATACGTCAACCCTCGACGGTAACTATAACGAACGTTCTATTATCTTCCTCTATTGTCTGCTCTCCCAATGTGATATAATTACTGAATAAATGAATTGTCATCGTTTAGTCACCGCCGTAGAAAAATGTATACGCAACGATATCCGTTTTATTTCCGTCCTTTTCTTATATTGTTTGTGAACGTACGGTCGTTGTGCAACTTCGGCGGTCTCTAATATTGGAACTGCATTGACCGCGGTCAGTATTGGAATAGGTGACAGCTCAGCCGTACTTGCACATCGATTATAATGAGCGGGGGGTAGTTTTTTTCGGAATTTTCGATGCTAATACAATCGAAACTCAGTAAAATTTAGCTACCTGTGTCGACCAGGTTTTTCGTAGTTTCCCTGTGCCCCCGTCCAATACAGTGGTGCATGAGGGGTGGCTGCTGACGACCCTCCGGGCAGGAGGGGTCTCAAGGACGTCATGGAAATGCGAACGAAGAGGAAGGGATGTAAAAAAAGGTACATGATGGAAACAGCAGCGATAATTTAAAGAATATGTTTCCTTCATGCTGTGAAAAACAGTTTAGTATAATATTCTTCATTTTTTTCAATAAAAATGTCATTAATTAAAATTCATTCTCTTGAGGGCAGAAATAGGGTTAGACGGTTCAAAAAATCGATTTTTTTTAAATTTCATAAATTGTTAGTAAAACTATTGAAAAATATGTTCCCGAAATTTTAAATGAAAATTCCGATTCGTTCCATTGTTATAAGCCATTAAGGGGGGAAATAGGGTTAGGACAGAGTTTTCTCAATGATTTTCATGAATTTTTTTATTGTATAAAAAATGAATATAATTTATTGAAACTTTGAGAATATTTTGTACATATATTTAAGTATATACTATAAAATTTTTGAAGAATTTCCTTGAAAAACACCGAAAAAATTTATGACTGCCTTGACTTTGTTTTTCTTCGTAGTATTTTTTCAAACGCGTTTTTCTGAAAACGACTTTTTTTTAACTTGCGTACACGCTACTTTGAAAAGTTTTCAACCAATCGTTTTGAAAATTGGCAGTTCCTTTCTTCATAGTATTGCGCTCTATATGAACCTAAAATCGGAATATTATCATTATTTAAAATAATTTTTTTTCGCAAATAACTTTGTAAAAAATGGCAAAAAATCATGCTTTTTTGTTTTAACCCCTGTAAAAAATTCAATTTTCTATTTTTTTAAATAGAATTTAGGTTCATATAGAAGAGAGACATATAATAAAAGTAAATTCCAACCTCGTTTGATTTCAGATGGAAATTGTGGCTTCCAGAATGTACGCAAAATGCTGAGTCCGATTGTGACCTGCAATATGGGGTCGCTAATATCTTCGGTGTTTTTTCAAGGAAATTCTTCAAAAATTTTCTAGTATATACTTAAATATATGTATAAAATATTCTCAAAGTTTCAATAAATGATATTCCATTTCTATACTATAAAAAAATTCATGAAAATCATTGAAAAAACGCTGTCCTAACCCTATTTCCCCCCTTAAGCTGTCCTTATGTTCGTGTCTAAAAAATAATAAATTGAGTAACAAAATGATTTTTATAGTATTACCAATAAATGTTTAATTACCACAGAAGCGATAGATACTTATAGAAGGATAATCTCGCCAATACATTTTTATTTGGGACGTTAAATAAATTTGTAACATTCATTCAAATGTATACTATAAAAAAATTCATGAAAATCATTCAGAAAACGCTGTCCTAACCCTATTCCCCCCCTTAATTCGAGGAAATTTTAGCCAGAACAACCTTATGGTTATTTGGTTCGATGGAATTTTTCCGTTACAATAGTTTGTAGTAGTTTGTGCTACGTGGATGAAAGTCAAAAGCGTCTGCGAGATTTAGAACGTGAATTTAAACTATATTCAACCCCACCGGGTGGGTGAGAGTCGTAGAGTAAACGAGAGGAAACTAGTGCTATCAGGTAGTAGTGCGGCGAGTTTTCGTCGTGCCAGTGGCTGATGCGAGCGTGTGGTACGAGAGAGCGAAAGTTCGCCCCAGTGCCTCGATCCTGTCTGCAGTGTGCTGCGCTCGGTGTACGTTTCACCCCTCTCTCGCTCTCTCTATCTATCTATTTCGTATCTCTCTCTCTCACCTCTTTACCCCGTTGCCCCATCCTCATCTTCCTCCGTTGGCTGGTGCACGTAGGTGGCCACCGAGTCCTCCAACCCTCATCCCCTGTATACACACATATATATACACATAATTCCGACGTAGTCGCAAAACTGCAGCTTTCGCGTGCGCAAGGGGTTGCCAACGCTACGTGTATACTTTTACGATCTGAAGTTTTGTTACGCTTACCAGGAACGCAAAAATCGATGCGTATTCCTCGTAACGTACAATCTGTGTAAGGGATGTTATTTGCATGAAGCGTTACATTTTTTTTGGGGGGGGAATTTATCTTAATAGTGAAACTTATGAAAAGCTGTGGCTGCAAGACAATGTGAATAAAGAAGGGTAGTTTCGACATAATTTGGACTTGAACGAGTTTTTTCAGAGGGAGGAAAATTTGATTCACACATCCGTTCAACAATTTCGCGTTTGGCGTGCATCGGAGTCACACGGAACCTTAAATACTGTATACTTAAGGCCGTAGTCTGGTCTAGAGCGAGATTTTTTACGTCATTTCTAATGTGCAATAACGTTTAAACCGTTGAAGTTGTATTGATAAAAATTTACGCGTGCATTTATTGATCCTTAGAGAATACTTGTACATTATAAAAAAAAATTATTTTAAATATTTTCATGTAGTTTTTTGCCTTGTTGCAACATGGTGCGCCGAAATCGGCGCCCACTCTGGACGATGTTGTATGCATCTGAAAAAAAAAAAATATATATATTCTCAATCTGTATGAGTATTCTGAGCACTGGTAGCAGAATTGGTACTTAAAAAAAAAATTTTATTCAGTCGAACAATAATTTTGCCGACATTTTATAACTCGTCGAATAATGAAATATCATTAATGAAAGTTCAACAGGCCGCCATTTTGTCAAAATTTTTTTTTAAGTACCAATTCTGCTACCAGTGCTCAGAATACTCATACAGATCGAGAATATATATATTTTTTTTTTTTCAGATGCATACAACATCGTCCAGAGTGGGCGCCGATTTCGGCGCACCCTGTCGCAACAAGGCAAAAAACTACATGAAAATATTTAAAATAATTTTTTTTTTAATGTACAAGTATTCTCTAACGATCAATAAAGGCACATGTAAAGTTTCATCAAGACAACGTCAACGGTTTAAAAATTATTGCACATTAGAAATGACGTCAAAAATCTCGCTCTAGACCAGACTACCGCGTTAATATCTAAACATGTATGAATCAATGTTATCGCCAAAGTTCTCTTTCGTCACCATTGAAATTCTAATGATAAAAAAATTCCATAAAATCTACGATATCCTTGAGGGGTGATAAAAAATATAAAATCTTTTTCGTTCAATTCAAAACGCATCCTCTCGCATATATTCTTGTTTCGACTTTTCGAATGACAATTGAGAAGAACATTTCGAATGATTCGTTCATTACGAATTTGGGGGATGCTGGAAATTTGTCTACCACCAGCGTTACTATACATCGATGATTATAACGGCTGTCAGCGACGAGTGAACTCGCTTTTTGCTCGGCAACGGGGGCGCTGCTCTTGGCTTTCTTCCATACTATATACAACTCCCTGTCTCTCGATCTCTTTCCCTCCCTCTCTCTCTCTCTCTCTCTCGGATAAGGGATGGTAGAAACTGTGTGCCCCAGTACGTTGCACCCTTTCCCTCGTGTCTGGTTGCCCTTCCTTCCTTCCTGCTGTCGCGTTCCTGGTGCGGGCTTCGATCTCGGTCTATATACCAACGCACATGTACCATATACACGTTAACACGGCTGAAAACAGAAAGGACGTAATTCGCATGACTTTAACCGTGAAAATATTTGCGCTGGAGACCTTTTGTTCGTCGGCAACTTGTATTTATATGGCGTCTATATATATCTATATATTATACTTTAGTGCTTAACCACCCCCATTCGAGGAGTTTGCTGCACCATCGCTATAGTATATGGTACGCTGTACGAGGAGCGTGAGCACCATCAACGAGAACTGCGGCGACGAAGCTGCTGCTGCTGCTGCCGTCGAGCGTCGGCGCTCTCGAGCCCTCTGAATCAATACCGGCAGACATCCTAACTCACTGGAGGTCAATGCCTCGTTCCCGCAGGCCCGACGACCTCAACCTCCTCTACCTTCTACCCCCCATACACACATAGACAATTTATATGCTTGGCCGTTTGTGTGGCTGTGCAACCCGACTACCCAGATCCACAGAATCCAACGCAGACGTCGAACCGCTAGAGCGAGACTCAGGGGCCGCTCAACGGAGGGGATGAAATGCTTGGAGAGAGAGTTGATATAGAGATAAAGCAAGATATACGATGCAACTGCGAGCGAAAGAAAAAGAGAGGGTGAGAAATAGAGAGAGAGAAGTTTTGGCGACGAGAATACGCTTCCACGAGATCTTTCGCTATACCATCGTTCTCATCGCACTTTCTTTCATCCCCCCTCTCTCTCTCTCGTCTTATCTAGCACTTTTCGCGATATCTATATTTCCTTCGTTCTTTATCTACGTTTCACATTGAACCAAATAAAATAGAACATTTTTCTCCAGATTCCGCATTTATTGTTTTGTTTTATGCTCCAAGCATTGCATTTTCATTTTACGTACGCGAAGTTTCCAATCGTTTGATAGCAAGGATTCCGTAAGGACATCAATTTACCGTAAAAATAATTACGTGTATTTCGATAAGAACGAATGTCTCGTCATCTCAATCGTAATTTCGTTAATTTCTTGTACGAATGAAATTGTCGAAAAAATCCATTTTGATAAGTAGGGAAAGCCACGTCCTCGCGCCAAGTGAAAGAAAAGTTTTTCGGTTTTACATTTACGACAAAGCACAGAATGAAAAAAATTGCGAATACACAGACTCATCCATACTAAAGGATACAACAGGGGCACGTAAAATCATCGTGTCTCAAGGGGCTCTGGCGACACGCCCTTAAAAAAAAAAAAGCGGGCGACAGAGATGAACGACGGGGTGGCCGTGTCAAAACATTCGTTGTTTCACGTATGTACATACAGGTTCACGACGAAAGCTGGCGAATGCATCATCGTCGTGCGCCAGGGGGTAATGGCGAAGGGAGACACAAAAAAGGGTTTCTGGCGATGCGCTCAGCGCGGAAAGTACGAAGAATTTTTGCAATATGCATTCTGCATTACCAATACAAACACACCTCGTTCTTGTAGCGTGTATGTAACTACACATGTGTCATGTGTAAAAAGCATCGTGATAGTAGTGGTAACTGAGTGTCAGGACGAGCCAGCGAAATGGAACGAAACGACTGCCGGGCGAAGACAAAGACATTGACATTCAAAAGCATAGAAGAGGAGTAGTAGCATCAGCAACCCCTTCTCCTCTTCCTCCCCACGTCACTCTCTCTCTCTTTCTTCCTCTATCTCTTTTATCCTTCTGTTTTCTCATCCTCCCTGGCGACGACGCTGCGCTTCCATCGTCGCGCTCACCACCCCACGGACTTTTAGTTCGAGCCAGACGAAAACCTCCCTTACCCTCTCTCGTTTCTTCGAACCGTCGCGCGCTCAACGACTATCGCAAAATGCAAGTCGCGCGGGAAGTATACTGTTTCGCGGCTTGCTCGAGCGAAACCACGGCCGAACAGACAGAAGCCCTACACGAGAATACATTCACCCTCCTTCTCATCCGCCACGCACCAGAGGGTTAGTGGTGGTGATGCGGCATCGTCACCATCTTGCGTCACTGTTTCGCGACGTCTGAAAGACCAAGCCAGGAAACCCACTGATGGTCTTATCGAAAATTGCTTTCGACCGCGTTTTACACCCCTCACCCTCCCGCGGCTCTTCATTCGCCAGCGCAGTGGAACATTAAAGAGGGAGGCCAAGAAGCTTTTCGCGAATGTATAGTTTCAAACGTATGGATATAAAGAAGTCTGAGCGAGGGGAATTGGCAGAGAGCTTATTTTCACTCCATTTCTCTCTCTTTCTTTCTCTCTCTCTCTCTCTCTCTTTCTGTATTGTAACGAAGTTAAATAAAAAGGAACATGGTAGAGTAGTAAAGTAGAAGTTCGATGGATTTCGATGAATTTCTGTTATTCGAGCTGGACCTAGAGATGAGAAAAAAGAACCAACGCGAGACGAGCGTGCTCGGATCACGAGAGACAGGACGTAAAATTAGAAGGATCGTTCAACTCTGTGTGTGTTGGTTAGGGGGGACTTTTGAGACGGAGCCAAGAAAGAGCACCTCTCGGCACCATACACAGACTCTTCTCTATCTTCATCATCTTACTTCTTATTCTTTTTTTGCCCTTTTGTCTCTATGACTCATATGCTCTGTGCAGTAGTTTTCGCGTGCGCTGCGGTAATAAGCAGAATAACTGTTATAGAGGTTCGCTCTAACGTTCTTTGTTATTACATCGCTTGTAATCACAGCGAAGTTTCTCCATTATTTTTCCTCTCTATCGTATATCATTTGTACAGAGGTACAAACGATTTACAGACAATAACCACCTTGTCTCCGTTCCATTTACAGAGATTACGAAACAAGAGTTTACAATCGATTTATTACAATCGAGAATAATACAATCGAGTTTACAGGCGAATTAATATATAATAAATGGCCGAGAAAAAATAAAGATCTTTCATCGATCGTTTTCGCAATATCCAGAAGACCAAGCTCAAGGCAGTCGTCTGGTCTAGAGCGAGATTTTTGACGTCATTTCTAATGTGCAATAACGTTTAAACCGTTGAAGTGGTCTTGAGGAAAATGTACACGTGCATTTATTGATCCTTAGAGAATACTTGTACATTTAAAAAAAAAAATTATTTTAAATATTTTCATGTAGTTTTTTGCCTTGTTGAAACATGTTGCGCCGAAAGCCACCTCAATCGGCGCCCACTCTGGACGATGTTGTATGCATCTGAAAAAAAAATATATATATATTCTCAATCTGTATGAGTATTCTGAGTACTGGTAGCAGAATTGATACTTAAAAAAATTTTTTGACAAAATGGCGGCCTGTTGAACTTTCATTAATGATATTTCAATGTATGAAATATCATTAATGAAAGTTCAACAGGCCGCCATTTTGTCAAATTTTTTTTTAAGTATTTTGAGCACTGGTAGCAGAATTGGTACTTAACAAAAATTTTTGACAAAATGGCGGCCTGTTGAACTTTCATTAATGATATTTCAATGTATGAAATATCATTGATGAAAGTTCAACAGGCCGCCATTTTGTCAAAAATTTTTTTTAAGTACCAATTCTGCTACCAGTGCTCAGAATACTCACACAGATTGAGAATATATATATATTTTATTTTTCAGATGCACACAACATCGTCCAGAGTGGGCGCCGATTTCGGCGCACCATGTTGCAACAAGGCAAAAAACTACATGAAAATATTTAAAATAATTTTTTTTTTTAATGTACAAGTATTCTCTAAGGATCAATAAATGCACGTGTAAATTTTCATCAAGACAACTTCAACGGTTTAAACGTTATTGCACATTAGAAATGACGTCAAAAATCTCGCTCTAGACGAGACGACTGCCTTAATAATGAGTAGAAACGGCGGGTGAATATGCATTCACGAAGGAGCTATGTGAAGGATGTGAGGGTTGTTCGAAGGGCCAGGAGTATGAGTGGGTATATATGGCGTCGTCGAACGAGGGGCCGAAAGACAGACATTGCACTTTCTCGCGCTTCCACATCGTGTACACGCTCAATGTTCCACCCACGCATCGCCCCTTCGCACTACCGCGCCTACCCTCACGTTGATAAATGTATATGTATATACACAAATAGTCTCGCTTCTCCATTCCGTTCGACGCGGCAGTGGTGACCAACTTCCGTGACGTTGCGAGAGTCAAGTTCATCCGCCGACGAACGAGACGCCGTTCCCCCTCCCCGCCCATCCGTTCCAGTGGTGCTTAATTTGACTTGACGAGGCCCAATGGTTTCTTTTTTCTAGATCCGAGTAGACTTTTAGTAGAAAGTACCGGATTGTAAGAAAAAAATTATCCTATTTATCAGATTAATTCGTGTTAGTGAATTGCCACGCGAAAAAAAATTGGAAAAGTTCATCAGTGCAATCACCTAGACTTGCCGAGAGAGGCAGCGGGTATTCGGAATCAACCTCCGCCAATCGCGCAGTGTCATAGCAGAAAGAAGTGGGGGAAAGTGAGACGGACGATCACTGCACAAAGTGGTGGTAGTGGCAGGTAAAGGTACAATACACCGAATGTGGGATGCGGGCAAAAACGGGCAATAGTTGAGCAGGTACTAATCGAATTTCTACTGTATTACTATGATTACATAATGAACAGAGCGTTGTGTTTGAATTCTCATCGACCTCTTACACGCTCTCCCTTGCTGCATACGATATACTTATTTGAAGAAATCTACTGATTTCTGAAGACATCTACCTAACTTGCTTATTTTTTCAAATCTCATTATTAATCGGCATTATCATTATTATTTGTGCTTCCACCTTTTTTTTAGGTTTTTACGTTCATTTCCCTTTATTCCGATTCCATTCCTTGAGGCCCTACCAAAGTGTTGCCTGTAGCCAATCTTTCCTAACGTACTATTGTATCCCACTTGCACGGGGGCACAGAGAAAATGCAGAAAATTATTAAGTAGTATTACTATCAGAAACGCGGAAAAGCTGCATGCCGCTCAGTAGGCGTGCATGCCCCCGGTATACGGCTAACAAGGAAAGTACCCGAGGTGTCCCCTTCCGATTTTCTTGAAACTCATATATTTTATAGAGCATTAAAAACTAAGCGACGAGGATTTTTTTTTATCGGCGTAAAAACGGTTTCAAGGGGTGAAAATCGGGGGGGACACCTCGGGTACTTTCCTTGTAAGTCTACTCGAGACGTTTTGAAAACGCCCGTCAAAACCCAAAATCGATGAAACGGGAGCCAAGTTATGACCATTTGAAATTTCGACATTTTTAAGTTTCCAAAAAGGTGGGCAAAAAATTTAAAAAAATGTTTGTTCTTTTTTTTCAATGTTTCGATACTCTAATCGATCGTAAATTTTCCGCTGATTGCGAATAACACCGATTTTTAGTCGAAATCTCAAAATAACACTGTGAAAAAGATGAAAAACGAAAAAAATCACTTTTTGGACGATTTTCAATGAAATTTCGAGTTTCTCAAAGAAATGGCTACTGAATTAGCAATCAGCGAGTCAGAATACATCAATATAGCGTCCTAAAAGAAAATTAAAAAATCCAAAATTTTTTTGCTTTTCGGCCAAACAGAAGTGGCTTCACTAAAATCGCTGTAACGTTGCTTCCCGATGGAGTTGAAACCCCACTCTGTGCTCATTCTTTTCGTGATCGAACACTCTTTAGAATGGCGCTTGAATCATTGTGTTATCATTATTTTTCGATTTTTCACAGATTTTTAAATTCGGACCATCGATTTTTGCGAATTTTTCCATACATACCCCTTCTCATTTTTTTCGCCGATTTTCAACCTGCTCTCACGGCTACAATAATTGAAATATCGGGATGATCCAAAATGCATTCTCTAAGTCTACTCGAGACGTTTTTAAAACGCCCGTCAAAACCCAAAATTGATGAAACGGGAGCCAAGTTATGACCATTTAAAATTTCGACATTTTTAAGTTTCCGAAAAGATGGGCCAAAAATTACAAAAATTTTTTTTTTTTTTTTTCAATGTTTCGATACTCTATTCGATCGGAAATTTTCCGCTGATCACGAATAACACCGAGTTTATGTCGAAAACTTAAAAGAACAATGTGAAAAATACGATAATCGAAATCAATCACTTTTTGGACGATTTTCAATGAAATTTTGAGTTTCGCAAGGAAGTGGCACGAGGGCACAGAGAAACTACTGGAAACCTGATCCGGGCGGCTATATTTTACTGAATTTCAGTTGAATTAGCATCAGGAATCCACCCCCCCCCCCCCCCATCCACAATAGTCGGTGTGCAAAAACCAATGCACCGCTGGTCACCCATCGCTGTATCCAACGTGGCAGTAGTAGTTAACGTGGGAGACCAGTATATCGTCAGTCCTAGGGACGGGATTAGCATCACCACTTTTGCTCTGCACCGCAAACTATACTAAAATTATTACAATTTTATCTAATTAACATGACAAAATTAGTGTCTCGTTAAATTTTATACAAAGCTTTATTGCTTCATTTTTGTTATTTTCTGTTTTGTTCATTAATAATTTAGCATCATAGTAAAACGTTTCGTATCAGGTATCCAATCAAGTTCATAAATCTCGAATCTGATGAGAAACCGAAGCGATAACCAAGTTTCGCGAAACCACGAGAGATTTCGAAATTGGGTCGAGGCGTGATCGTGATATGGGGTGTCTTAGACGGGGGAATTTTCAAGGGTAGACGCTACCGTTTCCATCTCTGTATACGCTATATCGTACTTTCCATTACAACTGCTAGTTCTACTGCCACTATAAGACCTCTCTTCCGGTACTACTATTACACGTTAAAACTTTGTGTGTATGTGTGTGTGTTGTGTGCGATACGCAACATTAAATTTCTCGCAGACGTTCTTTGTTCACTGAGCCTCGAGGAGGGCGGCACCCTCGATGAAGCTCCGGACGATCCAATATATATATATATATAGGTATATAAATATGTATATAATAGTGGTGGGTCTCGACGACGATGGGAGCATTAGCCTTATTATCCAACCCCACTTTTTCGTTACCGGTCGATCGATAAAAGAATGCAACCCATGGTCAGGTCGACGGACTTTACGCCATAGAGAGTAACGTACCCGCATTGTACTTACGTACGTACGAAACTGATATTCATCAACGTGTGTAGTAGACGCAAGGTAATCATTTTTTATAATTCCAGTTCTCTCGCGCAAACGGCAGAAACGGCATATTGGCGGTGGAAAGATATTTAAAAAAGTCGTATGAAAAAACGAAAATTAATAATAAAATTGTGAAGTTCATCGGTATATTACTCTCTCCATATTCACTACTCCATATCCGGACTATTGTCTCGATCCTCCTTGTCGTTGTGTAGTCAATATTGTTCAACACCTCATCTCTGGCCTTGATCCCTAGTCGGTAAAATTCTTAGCTCGACAGACGATACTCTTTGTCTCGTATGTGATACCAGTAAGGGATTGGCCAGAGTTCCATTAAATGAATATTCACAATGGATTGTGAGTAATTAGATTCAACGAGATATTAATTAAATACATTGAATAACGAATTAAAAGTTCTTTTATTAAATGTTTAATGCAGCTTTAACGCTGCTGTCACGTCAATTAAACACTAAGATTTACTCAGCGCATTCACAGACTATCAGTACAACGAAAGAAATGTGTCATCAAAATCGAAACACCTTTATGTGGACCGGAAGAAATCTGCACAGCGAATGGTAGTTAACTTGCATGATAAAAATTCGTTTTTGGTACGTCCGATTATATTGCTCGGGTAAAGGCGAACAAAAATCTGCGATCGATCTACTTTAGCATTTGGAGTTTTACGAAATTGTGGCAATATTGTGGAATATACTACTTCATACATGTAGCGCTTCTTCAGCTGTGGTGAAGGAGGAAAATAGGGTTAGGACAGCGTTTTCTCAATGATTTTCATGAATTTTTTTATAGTATAAAAAATTAATATAATTTATTGAAACTTTGGGAATATTTTATACATATATTTAAGTATATACTATAAAATTTTTGAAGAATTTTCTTGAAAAACACCGGGGATATTAGCGACCCCATATTGCAGGTCACAATCAGACTCAGCATTTTGCGTACATTCTGGAAGCCGCAATTTTCATCTGAAATCAAACGAGGTTGGAATTTACTTTTATTATATGTCTCTCTTCTATATGAACCTAGATGCTATCAAAAAAATAGAAAATTGAATTTTTTACAGGGGTCAAAACAAAAAAGCATGATTTTTTGCCATTTTTGACAACTTTATTTGCAAAAAAAAATTATTTTAAATAATGATAATATTCCGATTTTAGGTTCATATAGAGCGCAATACTATGAAGAAAGTAACTGCCAATTTTCAAAACGATTGGTTGAAAACTTTTCAAATTAGCGTGTACGCAAGTTAAAAAAAAGTCGTTTTCAGAAAAACGCGTTTGAGACAGTCCGCGCTCGGGGCCTGAAGGAGAGCTACTCACTTTAATGGCTTATAACACTAGAACGAGTCGGAATTTTCATTTAAAATTTTGGGAACATATTTTTCAATAGTTTTACTAACAATTTATGAAATTTAAAAAAAAATCCATTTTTTTAACCGTCTAACCCTATTTCCCCCCTTAATAGGTTCAAAATGTCTAGTTATTCTAACTAAAAGTGCGTAGTTGATTTAACCAAAATCTGAATTCACGGACAAGCATATTCTTCATAATTGATCATAGTCAATTTATACACGAGACTTTGTTTAAACGATGTTAAAAATTTAGCACTCACTTGACTACCCGGAAACGCTCTAACTCCTTAAATAAATTTGATAACCAATAGAGCGTATATATAGTTACAATTATCATGAAAATCGTCCATGACTCTGACACTGAAACAAATTTACATGTGACAAATAAAAAATATAGCAGTTTTACTATATAAATAGTTACTCGTACTATTATTTATTTACGAGTGCTATATTTACTGTTGTGTCAATTATAAAAGCGTATTTGTCCCCTCAGGGAAATGTCCTTGCATAGTAGAGTCGATCATACATTTTTTTGAGTGCACGAAACGTGCATTATTCAGTGAATGATTTTTACTACAAAATTTAGTATTTCTTGAAGAACCATTGGATATAGAAGAAATGATGGTACGATTAATCATATTATTTGCCCTGTGTATTTTGAATTGCTCGAGAGGATGCTTTATGGGTAATTGAGCAAAAAAAGAGCCACCATTGTATCCAATGATTTCTTTAATTTTTTCTATATGAAGCTAAAGTTCTTTGAGCTCAACCCCCGTCAACATCCATTTCATCTTGAAAATTTGGGCAAACAATTTTCCCCAAAACTCAATAGTTGATCTTACTGTCCTCTTAATCTTGCCTTAAGCTTTTCTTCATATTATTTTTGCGATAAATCGCCCGAGAACGAAGAATAAAAGTCTCCATCACGGAGCCATCTCTACAACGGAGAATATATTTTACACATGAATGTATAAAAGGGTATAAAAAAAAAAAAAAAATCGGCAAGTAGTACGACCTACACGAGGTGGCCGTCTCTCGAAATTCCGTCTGGGTCGGGATATCGTCGTCGCAGTCTCGGAAACATCGGGATAGCTTCCAAGACCAATGAAAAAAAGAGGAAAAAAAAAAAATCAAGTAATGGAACTCGAAAGACGGGGTTCGCGCCTGCTGGCACTTTCTTCGTAATTCCGGAGGTTACGGGATTCCCCGATTCAATGTCGCCATGCTGATTCACATTGAGCACACGCTGAATCAGCCTCGAAACTGGAGTTGCCGGTTCAAGGTTGGCTATTTTTATTGCTCGCAAAATAATTCGTTCAGTTTTAAATTCATTAAAGAGCGAGTTTAATGGAACTAGAAGAAGAAAAATTCTTATTTATATTATTGAAATTTTCTCAAATTTGTTTGACATATACTTTTTTTTTACTTACAATTGATGGAGCAAAAATTTATCAGTTGATAATCAGTTAAAAAATTCATCTAAACGATAATTGGTAAATGACAAAGATTTTTGTCATTTAACCGTGACTAAAAATATGAAGAAAAAAAAAAGACCCCATGAATGTAGCTAGAAAAGCTTCGTTCGATCGTAAAAACCGAAATTGATGGGTACAGGAACTCCCAAGGGACGAGAGGAACGCCAGGAATAGGCTAGGACGTTGGCGGGTGTCGGTTCTCTCTTGCGTTCGTCAGTTCAAGGTTGAGGGCGCGAGTTTCTCCCCGCTTCTGTAGGAAAAGGCATCGTGGCACGCGCCCTGTCGACCAAAATACATCCCTCGCCCGTTGATATATAAATACGCCATGTAAAAGTCAACGAAAAAACGTGAATAAAGAAACGGAAGATCGTGGCGAAGGGGGGCATTCGTCGTAAATGTACGAGAAATTTGATGCAAATTCCTAACACCGAGTAACCTCTCTTCAATTTTCCATTTTCCACCTTACGAGCAAGGTTTGAGAAAAAAATATATAACCTTTCCTGGATGAGATCTCGAGTATTCGTTCGCGAATAAAATCTTCCCCCATTGATGTTGGATAAACAAAAAAAAATATAACGCAAAAACAATCATGACCATTCGTTAATTTATTCTCAGCGAAATAAAATATTCCCACGTACGGCAGGAAGTTCATAAAATACTTCACGGTATAACAGAGTTTTTTTTTTTGGCACTCGTTCACTTTTATCAAGAGTGTCAGAAAAGCGTCGGCGTTATAGTACAAAATTTGCGAGACCCTGATAAAAAATGGCTTGCAAAAGCAACGACGAGCAAACAAATATCGTGCCAAAAGACTTTGATGATGCTGAAAAAAATCAAAAAGAATTTATTACAATTACAAATTTCACCTAACCTGGCGCAATAAATATCACCGGTTTAAATATGAAACTAAAAATTCCTAAACCTCCCTTACAATACTTTTCACGGCTGAAATCGAATAAACCGTTTTGTTTTTTAATTCAATTAATCCTCGTTCGTCTTGAATAAAATTGACGCGGTGGGAACAAATTGATTTTCTGTCGGTAAATCGTATTATTTTTTCTATCAACGTTTTGTCCGATTTTATTTTGCAATGCTCATTAATTTATAACGATAGAGAGTCCAAGCATTGGTTGTCACGACATGTTCAAGTTCTTTGATTAAAAAGAAACATTAAGGACAGAGCAACGACGATATTAATATTATAAAATACATTGTATAATTTAACAAGGGTATTAAATATTGTCACGACGTGACAATGCGATAAGGTTATCACGGAATAGATGCGTTGACCTTTTTACAATGGGCACAAATGTCGATATATCCAACAGGGTGGTGAGGGCGGCGGAGAGGTTGATCGTCCGTGTCGATGACACTGGTGCTCCATAAAGATACCTCCGTCCGAGGGACGTGTATATATAACCGAAGGGAAGTCATATTACTACTCTACGGGAAAATTTCTCAGGCTTTTGTCTCCTCGCTCGTTAACGATGTTCGTTGATTCGTCGATGAGCCATTGAACTCATTCTGCACGACCGAGGACTAACGCTCTTTGAACAAATTTACATATTTTATACCGGTGTATACGCATATACAATTTTTTTTCTTTCGATCAAACTAAAGTGATTTACAAATCGACACTTCTTCAAAAAATCGATTTTTTTTTATTACATACATTTTTAGTAAAACTATTGAAAAATATGTTCCCAAAATTGTAAATGAATATTCCAACTCGTTCTATTGTTATAAGCCATTAAGGGGGGAAATAGGCTTAGGACAGCGTTTCCTGAATGATTTTCATGAATTTTTTTATAGTATAAAAATGGAATATAATTTATTGAAACTTTGAGAATATTTTATACATATATTTAAGTATATACTATAAAATTTTGATACATATATTTAAGTATATACTATAAAATATTAGCGACCCCATATTGCTTGTTTTTCTTGGTACTATTTTTTCAAACGCGTTTTTCTGAAAACGACTTTTTTTTAACTTGCGTACACGCTAGTTTGAAAAGTTTTTAACCATTCGTTTTGAAAATTGGCAGTTACTTTCTTCATAGTATTGCGCTCTATATGAACCTAAAATCGGAATATTATCATTTTTTAAAATAATTTTGTTTGCAAATAAAGTTGTAAAAAATGGCAAAAAATCATGCTTTTTTGTTTTGACCCATGTAAAAAATTCAATTTTCTATTTTTTTGATAGCATTTAGGTTCATATAGAAGAGAGACATATAATAAAAGGAAATTCCAACATCGTTTGATTTCAGATGAAAATTGCGGCTTCCAGAATGTACGCAAAATGCTGAGTCTGATTGTGACCTGCAATATGGGGTCGCTAATATCTTCGGTGTTTTTCAAGGAAATTCTTCAAAAATTTTATAGTATATACTTAACTATATGTATAAAATATTCTCAGAGTTTCAATAAATTATATTCATTTTTTATACTATAAAAAATTCATGAAAATCATTGAGAAAACGCTGTCCTAACCCTATTTCCCCGCTTAAGTGGTCTGGCCACGGTAGCGGGTACAAAATCATGTGCACATTTAACAATTTTTTTTTGTATTAAAAAGTGATTTATTTATAAAACTGATTACACATCTATTTAGCATAATGATCAAGCTAATAAAAAATTGTTGTTTTTTGTTTTTTACGTTATACAAAATGGCCGACAACTGCTATTTGCTTTTGGTATCTTTTTTCTTGCGGCGTGACATTTGGCATCTACAATTTTTTATATAGAACAAAAAACAAAAATTCTCGTTAATCTACATCAGAATGCCTGGAGAAGTACATACGGAATTTGAAAAATATTGTTTTGTTCGAATATTGTAGGCATTTGAAAGTTAAAAGGTGAATTTCCAGTGAAAAATTTCGTATGAAACCGCTCATAAAATGGAAAGCTTTTAATTAATCAGAAATTCCGTACGTACTTCTCTGCGAAATGCAATTAGAAACATAATTTTTAAATTTGGAGTCAACCGGGGAAAAATTGTCAAAGTTATTTATCACGCCAATTAGAAAAAACTCTATGGCCGTGCCAGAGGTGAGCTTACGTTATACGCTGAAAGTCGGTGAAAAAAAATTGTTCTCGCTATAAATCGATAGTAACTTATTTTCATGATGATAAAGCATCGTTTCAGCAAAAAAAACATCGATTTTTTGAAAATTCTATCGTGGCCTAACCCTTTAATGGTCGTAAATCGTATGCAAAATGATTCGTTCGATTGTCCGATGAATTATTAATTCGATCAGTGAAATAAATTGTCGAATAACAACAAAAAAAAACCATCTCGCAGCTATGCATCAATGATCTCATCGCTTTTTTTGGCCGATTTCCAAAAAAAGAAAACGATCACTGCTTCAGGGATCCCAGCGGGGTGTATGTCGAGACCTCTTTCGTATTACATATAGCGACGAAGTAGAAAAATCTCTCCGATTTTTCTACTGGCTAATAGCCCGAAGTCTCGCCGTTTTCCACCCTCACTCTTTTCTCGCTGTTCTCACGCAGCAGGACTGTTCGATATTCAACGCTGTATAATACGATAATACTCAATTCCAAGACGATAAAAACAACGTATAAATCAAAATTGTTTTTTTTCTTTTTCTTTTCAAAATTATCGCGCTGGACCGAACGTCTGTCGATAGTGAGAGCAATGAATTTCAATATATCTCGCTTCTTCATTTATACGAATATATAGGTCTTACGTATATAATATAATATACGTATTTATTCAGGGTCTCGATGGTGACGGTCAGTTACAATTTCTTCATTTATCAATAATAATAATTATTATTCTTATCCAAATCCTTCGAGCTTTAAGGTAGTAGTCTGGTAACTTAAGCCGATTTTCATGTCTTTTTTGGAGGGCGATTTTGTGTAGGAAAATAAAAATGAATCGTTTTGGATATTTAGGATGTTTTTATTTACTTTCGGATTTATTAAGGATTTTCGAAGGTACTTTTCTGGACGCGGTTAAAAAAAATGACGCATATATTGACAACATTTTTTTTTACAGATCATTTATGCACATGATTAAGTATATGTAAAAAACACATCAGAAATATTAACAAATGGCGGAGATATAGTAAAGCAATGAATTTTTTTTTGCGCCTGCGTTGATGGTGAAAGTTCTC
This sequence comes from Oxytorus armatus, assembly GCA_958009045.1. NCBI lineage: Eukaryota > Metazoa > Arthropoda > Insecta > Hymenoptera > Ichneumonidae > Oxytorus > Oxytorus armatus. The sequence continues at coordinate 6,450,354 of OY253751.1, read as the reverse complement.
GGCATCGATGTGGGTGTCTGAAAAGAAAAATGAACATATTTATAATTGCATAATGAATGTATCTTCAGTGTGAACCAACAATATTATAAAAAAAAAAATTATTATATGAAAAATTCGAAACTTAAAATTTGTTTACTCAATTTTCTGTCGGTATTTTATTTTTTATATTTTTTCGTGTCATTGAAATTTTTGTTTCTATGGTTCACACGATAGGTGTTAATACTAAGAATATGTTGTAAAAATTTCAAAGTGATCTGAAGCTTCGTTCAAGAGTTAGAACTTTCACAAGGTTCAAAAAAGTGAATCGTGGAGAAACGGTCATTACTCATACGTATTTCTATTAACGCTTTTATTAATTACCACAAATCAATGTTTCTCTCGACTTTCTGCCCACCCTTGTCACAATCAAAAATGCAAAACATATTGACCGGAATATAAAAGAAGCAGGGGGGGGCAACAACGATAAAACAGTCATCGTACTTCTGAAATAAGCCATAAATATTCGAAGCTTATGCTGATCCTATCTTATCGCTCGAATAACGTTCTCCTCTTACGAATAAGATGTCTCCTCGTCGGATTGGAAACCTACATTTTTTTTTCTTCCAAAGTCACGGATTACACCGAAGTGTCATTAAAGGAGGAAAGTTGATTAAGCTCGAAGAAAAACAAATCTACTCGATTTGTATTTCATGCGCTGAAGAACTGAATTCATATTGTTATTAAAGAAGGATCTGGGACATTATCTTGACGTTGACAAAACAAAGATATAATTAAAAATTCCAATTGACCGATTATCGAATATGTTTCTAAGATCGTGTAAATGATTCAAATTCTCATATGAAAAATTGTAGACGGGGATGTATCTCAAAATAATGCAAGTTTATTTAGAAAATAGATCTTTGCTTTTGTTGGTGTTGTTGTGGATCTAAAAAAAAAATTAAACACGCTCGTAGATACTTTTAATCGTGAATTGTGTTCGCCTCGAATAAAACAAATATTTATAGAAAGTGAATCGATTGTACTTTATTAAAGTTTTTCGTACGAACGGTCGTCATCGCTGATAAAATTATTATGCGCCTATATTAAACTATAATATAAATTCATGTACGAAGAGTGAGGATCGGGGAGTGAACGACCAGCGAATTCAAATCGTAAAGGTACAATGCACCTCGGTACAGTCGGGTCAAGGCCGTATCCCCTCGTGATGAGCGCACGTTGCGCTTTTTCCCTCTCACTCCCTTTCTCTCTTTCACCCCTTCTCCTTTCTCATCCCCTCCCTTTTTTTTCTCTCTCTATCTCTTTCTCCGTCTCCTCTCGCTCTTTCTCTGCCTCCCTCTCTTTTAACTGAGTCATTCGATGCAGCGGCAGAGCAACGAGAATGATAAATGCAACGAAGTGGTGCGCAACAGAGCTCGAGCGAGTGCATCGAACTCGTCGACAACGCGCGATGACCGTTGCAGCTGCAAGCAGGCGGGTCGGATCACGACTGCATTGGATTCGCGCACGATGCACTGCAAGCTCTCTTTCTCTCTCTCTCTCTTTCTCTCTCTGTCTTTCCTTTTTGGATCGCGCGCGCATAGCTCCTCGGCTGATCTCGTCATAGCTCGGGTCTCTTCGCGGTTTGTGCATTCCGCTTGTATCAACCCGCGCGGGGACCGCCCTCGAGAAAATGCAACCGAGAGTGCAATGCCCAAAGGCCAGCGGCAGCATATCTAAGGGATAGAAGCGAAACCGAGAATGATAGAGAGAAAAAGAGATAGAGTGGGAGCAAGGCAGGGTGGGAGAGAAGATGCATCGAGGTTCAAACAATTGCGACGTTGGTTCGCGACCCTGGATCCATTTTACATATCTTCATTTCTCTCCCTCTTTCACTCTGACATTGACAATTCAAATCTCGCGTTATCGAATTTTTCGTTTTTATTATGTTTTTACATTTCCATACGTTACGTTAATAACAAATCTGTGATATTTAAAGTAATTTCGTTAGATTTTCACAAGTAATTATCATGAAAATTATTCTTTCCATTACGGGCGGAAATAGGGTTAGAACAGCGTTTTCTCAATGATTTTCATGAATTTATTTATAGTATAAAAAATGAATATAATTTATTGAAACTTTGAGAATATTTTATACGTATATTCAAGTATATACTATAAAATTTTTGAAGAATTTCCTTGAAAAACACCGAAGATATTAGCGACCCCATATTGCAGGTCACAATCAGACTCAGCATTTTGCGTACATTCTGGAAGCCGCAATTTTCATCTGAAATCAAACGAGGTTGGAATTTACTTTTATTATATGTCTTTCTTCTATATGAACCTAAATGCTATTAAAAAAATAGAAAATGGAATTTTTTACAGGGGTCAAAACAAAAAAGCATGATTTTTTGCCATTTTTTACAACTTTATTTGCGAAAAGAAAATTATTTTAAATAATGATAATATTCCTATTTTAGGTTCATATAGAGCGCAATACTATAAAGAAAGTAACTGCCAATTTTCAAAACGATTGGTTGAAAACTGTTCAAACTAGCGTGTACGCAAATTAAAACAAACTCGTTTTCAGAAAAACGCGTTTGCAAAAATAGCAAAATGCTGAGTCTGATTGTGACCTGCAATATGGGGGCGCTAATATCTTCGGTGTTTTTCAAGGAAATTCTTCAAAAATTTTATAGTATATTCTTAAATATATGTATAAAATATTCTCAAAGTTTCAATAAATTATATTCATTTTTTATACTATAAAAAAATTCATGAAAATCATTGAGAAAACGCTGTCCTAACCCTATTTCCCCCCTTAATGGCTTATAACAATAGAACGAGTCGGAATTTTCATTTAAAATTTTGGGAACATATTTTTCAATAGTTTTACTAACAATTTATGAAATTTAAAAAAAAATCGATTTTTTGAACCGTCTAACCCTATTTCCCTCCTTAAGGAGTTAGGCCACTCTAGAGGCCGAAAAAATAGGCGTTGTTAAAGATTTTTTTTCAGAAAAAATATAAAATAAATCGAGATTACAAAATAGGTCCTTTATCATACATATCAGTGACTATATACAATAATTTTTTTTAAGCGGTTAATCTCAAAATGGCGGCTCTGCAGCATTTTGCGATGGCTTCTCCGTTTTTGTTGGCCGGAAACATAACTCAGACAATTTTCAGCCGATTCACTTGAAATTTCGAATATGTCTTTAAAAATATATTGTCTATGGAAGTGCGTAGGATTTTTTCGATATATTGATTTTTGGCCAAATGGCGCACTTCTAAAGTGAAAAGTGAAAAATTTGCTTAAAAAATTGTCAGAAAACTGTTAATAACAAGTAAACTATGTAATATTTTTAAAAAATCCTATACACTTCCATAGACAATGTATTTTTAAAGATATATTAAAAACTTCAAGTGAATAGATTGAAAATTGTCTGAGTTATGTTTGCGGCCAACAAAAACGGAGACGTCATCGCAAAAACGCTGCACAGCCGCCATATTGAAATTAATCGCTTCAAAAAAATTATTGTATACAGTCACTGATATGTATGATAAACGCTCTATTTTGTAATCTCGATTTATTCAGTAGTTTTTCTGAAAAAAAAATCCCCAAAGAAGCCAATTTTTTTCGGCCGCTAGAGTGGCCTAACCCGTTAAGTGCAATTGTAGTTGGTCGGTCATTCCGCAATTTTTAACTTTTGTAATTAGATTTTCATCGCCTTTAATAAATTCTGTTTGTCGCGCGTCGTCGCTAATACTTTACAACGCTATACTTATAACTCGATGTGCATCGACTGTTTTAAATCAGAAGGGCGTCGACTCCCTTTCTGGATAATTCAAAATACGTCCTTTTCGATTTTTATCTTTTATCATACTCCTCTCTCTTTCTCTCCCTCCCCTCTCACCGTACGTAAATATATACATAAGCTCATCCCTGTTTGAAAGTGGCAGAGCGGCCATGTAACGCGGTTTCTGTTTGAGAAACGCTGGAAGGGGCGACGCACCAAGCAGGGTTAACGCACTTCTCGACGGTCGGGAGGGTTTTACCGCACACATAACGAAAGGGAGAAAGATAGAGAGCTCAAGCAGTGCCGAGACTGCGTGCACATGCAACGCAATGCAATCCACATGCAGGCACACACATACACATGGACACACACACACATTAATATCTCGGTTGCTGGCGAACAAATGGGTGTAAGCCTGACGATGTAAAACGTAAAATTGTTGTTAGTTACGGCCTTCTGTTATCTACAAGAAAATATACACACATATATGTAGTATTTCGCGTGAAGGAGACGGATACGTGGCCGAAATATTTTAACGTAGTTCCAATTCGTGACGCGGTAATGAAATTAAGAAATTTTTGCAAATACTGAACGTAAGACGTATTTCGTTACGTCTTTTGTGTTATTTTTTTTCTTCTTTTGTTTTCAAATCACCTTTAGCAAATTGAGGGATTATCAAAAGAATAATCACGGTGAAAAGTCGTTTTATTTTATCTAGAGTAGAACGTATATAATCGGGGCGATGATCGGCCAAGAGGTGCGTGCACGCATACTCTGTAACGAGAATGAGAGGCCTGCCAGTTGCCAATACCCTCGCAAGCTCTCACTGACAAAACGAAACGATTACACGCCTGGCTATCCCACTCGCTCAATGAACAAGAGAAAGATAGAACGCAAGTCTTTACGAGATTCGCTCATGGAATGGAATCGTGTACACTGTGGGCCCTGATGGATAGGAGGGGCACACAGGGTATGCGGGCACATACACACACACACACCCATGCAAGCAAGATCACAGCGCAGCGGGTGCAACAGCGCAACGGATGCACTGGGCTCGCACATCACGATCGTGCATCTGTACAGCTTGATTCAGAGATCTCCAAGGCAATTTCGTTCATATTGATGTAAATATGTGAATTATACAGAAATTTTTTCACTTGCATTCAAATGAGCATCACTCTATCGTAAACATTTAATTATTCAATTTTATTTCTTATGAATCAAGAGACGCGGCAGCGGTTTAGCCTTAGTTTAGTTTAATTTTAAAAAAAAGTCTTTAAGAAACACCTGTCGCATTTTCTGTACACTTAATTTATACAATAATCGTAATAGTGAAACTTCTAATGGACTTCATGACGAAAAACGTCGTGTAATTAAAAAATTTCGATACTTTTAGTATTATAATGCTATTTTTCAAGATATTGACGAAGAATCTGAGTGACTCTAACAATGAGTGTATGATAAATATATAATCAGTGAAAAACGCTACAGATCAGACGGAATCTTTTTTGCGGACAAGTTTTCTTTCGACGATAAGAAATTTTATGCCATATTTATGTGTCGATTGAGTTACTTTTTGTGGTGCACTCACGTGAATGCACTAAACGCTGTTTTTTTTAAATAATCGGTTAAGAAAAAGTTAATGGAAATGAGTTACAAAAACGTTAAATCATTAGTCTATTTTTATTTAGAGAAATCGTATTTCTCTAGCGATAAGAGATTTGTTGTTATAGTTATGTAAATATTGAGCTCCTTTTCGTGGAGCAGTCAAGTACCGTCAAGAATTTTTCCACAAATATAATGTAAACGGTAAACTTCGTAAAAAAAAGATAATGAAAATGATTTACAAAAATGTTAAATCATTAGTCTATTTTTATTTAGAGAAATCATATTTCTCTAGCGATAAGAAATTTGTTGTTATAGATATGTAAATATTGAGGTCCTTTTCGTGGAGCAGTCAACTACCGTCAAGAATTTTTCCACAAATATAATGTAAACGGTAAACTTTGTAAAAAAAGTTAATGAAAATGATTTACAAAAACGTTAAATCATTAGTCTATTTTTTTTTTTAGAGAAATCGTATTTCTCTAGCGATAAGAAATTCGTTGTTATAGTTATGTAAATATTGAGCTGCTTTTCGTGGAGCAGTCAAGTACCGTCAAGAGTTTTTCCACAAATATAATGTAATGTGTAACGGTATAATGTAAACGGTTAAATCATTAGTCTATTTTTTTTTATAGAGAAATCGTATTTCTCTAGCGATAAGAAATTTGTTGTTATAGTTATGTAAATATTGAGCTGCTTTTCGTGGAGCAGTCAAGTACCGTCAAGAATTTTTTCACAAATATAATGTAAACGGTAAACTTTGTAAAAAAAGTTAATGAAAATGATTTACAAAAACGTTAAATCATTAGTCTATTTTTTTTTTAGAGAAATCGTATTTCTCTAGCGAAAAGAAATTTGTTGTTATAGTTATGTAAATATTGAGCTGCTTTTCGTGGAGCAGTCAAGTACCGTCAAGAATTTTTCCACAAATATAATGTAAACGGTAAACTTTGTAAAAAAAGTTAATGAAAATGATTTACAAAAACGTTAAATCATTAGTCTATTTTTTTTTTAGAGAAATCGTATTTCTCTAACGATAAGAAATTTGTTGTTATAGTTATGTAAATATTGAGCTGCTTTTCGTGGAGCAGTCAAGTACCGTCAAGAATTTTTTCACAAATATAATGTAAACGGTAAACTTTGTAAAAAAAAGTTAATGAAAATGATTTACAAAAACGTTAAATCATTAGTCTATTTTATTTTTTAGAGAAATCGTATTTCTCTAGTGATAAGAAATTTGTTGTTATAGTTATGTAAATATTGAGCTCCTTTTCGTGGAGCAGTCAAGTACCGTCAAGAATTTTCCACAAATATAATGTAAACGGTCAACTTCGTAAAAAGAAGTTAATGAAAATGATTTACAAAAACATTAAATCATTAGTCTATTTTATTTTTTAGAGAAATCGTATTTCTCTAGTGATAAGAAATTTGTTGTTATAGTTATGTAAATATTGAGCTCCTTTTCGTGGAGCAGTCAAGTACCGTCAAGAATTTTTCCACAAATATAATGTAAACGGTAAACTTCGTAAAAAGAAGTTAATGAAAATGATTTACAAAAACGTTAAATCATTAGTCTATTTTTTTTTTTAGAGAAATCGTATTTCTCTAGCGATAAGAAATTTGTTGTTATAGTTATGTAAATATTGAGCTCCTTTTCGTGGAGCACTCAAGTACCGTCAAGAATTTTTCCACAAATATAATGTAAACGGTAAACTTTGTAAAAAAAGTTAATGAAAATGATTTACAAAAACGTTAAATCATTAGTATATTTTTTTTTTTAGAGAAATCTTATTTCTTTAGTGATAAAAAATTCGTTTTTATAGTTATATCTCTATTGAGCTGCTTTTCGTAGAGCATATAAGTACCGTCAGCAAATTTTTCCACAAATATAATGTAAACGATGAAAAGCATACTTTACATTAACAACAAAATTAATGAAAATGTGTAACATATAGGATCATTAGTCTCTGATTATTTATTAGAAGAGTGGAATTTTTTTCGAGCGACAAGACATTTCTTGAATTCAATTGTATTTATATTAAGTTACTGAGAAAATCGATAGAAATATATTAAGAAAAAGAAGATGAATATAATTTCGAAAATTATATTGCATCGATTGTGAATCATACTGTACATAAAAGAGTGAGTGCAGTAGTGTACAGTATGTATGTACATAGAAGCGAAGATCACTGTCCCCGTCCAAGGCCGCGGGAGCACCGCCCCACTGAACCAATTGTGCCACTTTTATGCCCGTCGGCATAATTTTTTTTTTTTCACACTTTTATTACTCGTAAAACGCGTTATCCACGTCGTCACGTCATGACCGTGACGTGATTTTCACGGAACAAGTACACATTTATTTATCCACACGTGTCTCATGTACCTAGTTCTAACGGATTGTACCGACAACATTATATGTTCGACAGAATTCGAATCTTTGTCATCCGATTAATGGCTAATGTGAAAATGACGTAAAAATTGTGAGAGAAAGAGATCCGCCGCCGTCATTTTTTTTTTCATCTTATATTTCGAAAATCGACATAATTGGCATTGTGAGATTGAAAACGAAGAGTCGCTAGTACGTCCAGGAATTGATTGAGCACTTTTATTGAACGAGCGATGGGCGTATGGTTTCGCTAAGAAAAAAAAACCCTGGAATATAATCTAAAAAAAAAATCTTTTTAATGCAACTGAATAATAATATTTGCCTTTTTTACCTGTTTGCAAAACATTTTTTGTATTCATATTCTTGTACGATGAATGTATATATGTATATTTTGTTTTATTCCATGTTTGATCGAGTATTTGGCTTCCTCGTCAAGAAAGTTTTGTAATGATAAATACAAAAGTTCGAATTTTCAATGTCAATGCCTTTAAAATGCTACAACTCTGCGCAGAAGCAAAGCAGTACGTTCCATTTATTTATTGCAATTTTGATTAAAAAATTATGAGACGATTTTATTGCACTTTGAAAATCTAGCAAACGCCTGTACGTCCCGAACTTTGAGACATCCGGCCAATTTATTTCATACAAATAGACTATCGTTAAATAAGGGTTGGCATTGAATTTGACGAAAATCGACGAAAGAATTCAGATTTTATGAAATTTTTAATTTTCCAAAAAAACTCCCACACAAATATTTTTGTGGGAGTTTTTTTGGAAAATTAAAAATTGTCGTTTCAAAGAACTCTTCCAAACAATTCAATTCGATCTGAAGAAATGGAATGTAGATGATGAGAAAAGAGAAGGGATGTAAAAATCTGAAAAAGTATATACTTTTTCAGATTTTACAGATCTGAAAAAGATTTTTTACAGATCTGAAAAAGATTTTTTACAGATCTGAAAAAGATTTTTTACAGATCTGAAAAAGATTTTTTACAGATCTGAAAAAGTGTATACTTTTTCAGAAAGATCTGAAAAAGTGTATACTTTTTCAGATTTTACTATAACTTTTTCATTAACTACGCAGACTGAAAATGACTAACTACTTTTTCAGATTAACTATAACAACAAAATCTGAAAAAGTATATAAATTTTTTTTGATTTTTACATCCCTTCTCCTTTGTCATCATCTACATTCCATTTCTTCAGATCGAATTGAATTGTTTGGAAGACTTTTTCGAAACGACACTGAAATAACCCAAGTAATTCTTAATCAATTTTTGTTATTAACACTTTATTCACGAGCATTCACACATAAAAATTAGAATTTTCACGAAAAGCGTATGAAACTTGAAATATCTGCAAATTTAAAGAAACAATTGTCATTAAAAAAGAGCCTGGAAGACAATTTTTTTTGTTACTGTGGAGAATACATTTGAAAGAGGCATTTGCGAACCCCGGGAAATGCGTTTGGAATTGGGAACCCCCAGACTGGAGGGGATTGACCCAGACACCCCCTCCAGCGCAGACAAATCTCTCCCTCCATACACATTCAAGTCTCTCTCTCTCCCTTACTCTCTATCTCGTGGGTTTTGGGCTTCGAGAACCTCATCCTACCGAGAGAGATATCACTACATGAAGATGAGAAGAAAAAGGATGGAGGATAAGGAAGCGTGAGAGGGGCAAAATGAGGGTTAACCCCTCATGAAGCTTGATAAAGTTCTGCACCACGGTCTGGCGACTTATTGCTATAGTTACTCATAGATATGCTGTTTGGATATCATAAAAATCGTATTTACATATTGCAATTTCATAAGTAATGACTTTGTGATGATTTTTTTGTTGCTGTTAATCTTCGATTTACATTTGTATCTCTCGTTATCGAAATAGATCGATAGATCGAGGTAGAGAGTGTCATATAGGCTCCGGGGGTTGTGAACCCCGGTAAGCCAAAATCCAGTAACGGCAGCGAGACAGACAGACAGACTAACCGCGAAAGGGGGTGACCCAGACGCCCCCTCCACGATTATGTTTTCACGCTCCCCTCGCCGGCCACGCCGCATTGGACAACAATTGCGCAGGGGAAAAAGTACATTGTCGTATGTACGTACATAATATGGGATGTTGTAGAAGAAAAAAAACGAAAGGCTCTAACGCAAAGGGGTTTTTAACGAAATTCGATGTTGTTTACGCCCTTTCGCTTCTTCCCAGTCGACATTTCGTACACGCACGTTTGTGTGTATACAAGTTTACGTAGAGTGCATGCAAAACTGAACATGTAGTCCGTAGCGTACTGGCGGTGAAAGTCGTAATAGTAGCGAGTTAATAACGTAAACACGGGGTCATTGTTACGACAATGCCAATATGTACGTACCGCACTCTTTTCTCTTTTTCTATCTCGACAAAGGCATATACGTGCTCGTTGCCGCGAATTACGATTTATCGAACCGTCCTGGTAATCGCAAAAGCTTTTTCAAACTCTCAGCATTCTTCCGTACAACTCGACGAACAAATTATGGATTTAGCGATACAAATTTGATACGTCGAATAACGTAACACTATACGTGTTGCGAAATTTCAAGCGCACGTTCTATCCATAAGCACAATTATTTTATGATTACAATTTCTCAATCACTACGCAGACAAAAAATTTTGATCTTCGCAGACCTCTTGCCTAACCATATAAAGAATTATTTTAAATCCATTATCATTGAATTTTTGACAATTTGCATGCTGATTGAAAAAGCTTGGTTCTCGTGCAATATATTTTGTTCTCGATTTTCATGCCACAATACCTAAGATGTTTCGTCGAAAAACCACATTAAGAACAAATATATTAATAGTTAAAGTATATGTTGCTTTTACTGTAACTTTGCTTTCTCGCAATGGACGCTTCGCGGGGGTAGAAAAAAAAATGAGATTTCCATGTTCGATTACTTATAGCAGGTAGAATTTGCTCGTGGCCGGCTCGTGCATCAGGAAAAAAAAAATCTGATGGTTATACTAACGGGAAAACTATAAACATTTATTTTTCCATATCCTAATAAAGTTTTGTTCACATTGATTAAATTCTGGATCATTATTGTACGATTTTTTAATCACGGAAAATATATTTTTTCGCGTTATTTCGCAAATTTCTTCGATTTCATCTCGATATCCGCATTTACGAGGAGGCTCACGAGAAATTCTGTACAAATATCGTTCGAAGAGTGCGATGGCCTGTCCCGTTAATGCGCATAACCCCGCAGAGACTGAGGATATTGACGATACATTTTTTCAGAATGAGAAAGTGCCGTTGGGAAAGCCGAAAACAAAGTGAACGAGGGATGAGAGTTTGGGGAAAAAAAACGACGAGAGAAGAGACAGAGAAAAAAAAAAGTGAATAAGAAAGGGAACGATAGATTGAGAAAGAAGGGCGGCTTCGCTCTCTTCGAGCGTCATGGGAAGGAATGCCAATTTGGTGGGGGAAAGGTCGGTGGAAAGACGCGCTCGCGACAAGGGTAGAGAGAGGGCGGTCGTGGTGTTGCTGACCCGACGACCGACGTAACCTTGCTTTTCCTCGTAAAACGTATGTGTATATACATACCTATATATATCATTGAAGATATTAAAACGATTTTCACGAATTATCTAGAGTTTTGCACCCTCAAATGATAAATACACATACAATGGCATTCAGAGGCTCTTAAAGGGGGAAATAGGGTTAGACGGTTCACAAAATCGATTTTTTTTTATTTCATAAATTGTTAGTAAAACTATTGAAAAATATGTTCCCAAAATTTTAAATGCAAATTCCGACTCGTTCTATTGTTATAAGCCATTAAGGGGGGAAATGGGGTTAGGACAGCGTTTTCTCAATGATTTTCATGAATTTTTTTATAGTATAAAAAATGAATATAATTTATTGAAACTTTAAGAATATTTTATACATATATTTAAGTATATACTATAAAATTTTTATACATATATTTAAGTATATACTATAAAATATTAACGACCCCATATTGCTTGTTTTTCTTGGTACTATTTTTTCAAACGCGTTTTTCTGAAAACGACTTTTTTTTAACTTGCGTACACGCTAGTTTGAAAAGTTTTCAACCGATCGTTTTGAAAATTGGCAGTTACTTTCTTCATAGTATTGCGCTCTATATGAACCTAAAGTCGGAATATTATCATTATTTAAAATAATTTTTTTTTTGCAAATAAAGTTGTAAAAAAATGGCAAAAAATCATACTTTTCCGTTTTGACCCCTGTAAAAAATTCAATTTTCTATTTTTTTGATAGCATTTAGGTTCATATAGAAGAGAGACATATAATAAAAACAAATTCCAACCTCATTTGATTTCAGATGAAAATTACGGCTTCCAGAATGTACGCAAAATGCTGAGTCTGATTGTGGACTGTAATATGGGGTCGCTGATATTTTATAGTATATACCTAAATATATGTATACAATTTTTATAGTATATACTTAAATATATGTATAAAATATTCTCAAAGTTTCAATAAATTATATTCATTTTTTATACTATAAAAAAATTCATGAAAATCATTGAGAAAACGCTGTCCTAACCCTATTGCCCTCCTCAACGGCTTATAACAATAGACCGAGTCGGAATTTTCATTCTAAGGTACATGGCCGAAGTAGCGGGTATAAAATCCTGTGGACATTTAACAATTTTTTTTCGTATGAAAAAGTGATTTATTTATAAAACTAATTACACATCTATTTAGTATAAATATCAAGCTTATAAAAAAAAATTTTTTTTGTGCTGTTGTTATACAAAATGGCCGATTACTGCTATTTGCTTTTGGTTAATATTTCTAATTGACGTGATAAATAACTTCGACAATTTTTACCCGATTGCCTTCAAATTTTTTAATTATGTTTCTAATTGCATTTCGCAGAGAAGTACGTACGGAATTTCTGATTAATTAAAAACTTTTCATTTTATGAGCAGTTTTATACGAAATTTATCACCGGTAATTTATCTTTTAAGTTCAAATGCCTACAATATTCGAATAAAACAATATTTTTCGAATTCCTTACGTACTTCTCTAGGTATTCCGATGTAGATTAACGAGAATTTTTTTTTTTATTCTAGGTAAAAAATTGTCGAAGTTATTTATCACGCCAATTAGAAAAAGATACCAAAAGCAAATAGCAGTAGTCGGCCATTTTGTATAACAAAAAAACGACAACAAATATTCTTTATTAGCTTGATATTTATACTAAATAGATGCGTAATTAGTTTTATAAATGAATGACTTTTACGTAGAAAAAAAATTGTTAAGTGCACATGATTTAATACCCGCTACTGTGGCCATGACCCTTAACCATCGACAACAAACGTATTAAAAGCTCGCAGGGTGAATGAATTCTAAACGTCAGATTCTCTCATCCAAACTTTCTTATCGCCGGGTCAAAAGGTAAGAAAAAAACTCCACAATCTTCGAAAAGATTGAACAAACGACAAAAAAACATCGTAAATACTCAAAGAGAGGGGTAGATTTAATCTCGGGCTGACTATATCGGATTCTAATTATCGGAAAAGTTTTTATTTTTCTTTCTTTTATTCTCTCCCTTTATCGTCAAGATTAATCTCGTTAAATGTATATTTTCATTTGAAACGTTTTCTCGGGGTTATATATAGTACGCACGATCGGACGATCGAAGGGTCGATACAATAGATATATGTATTTATATAATGACGTGGATTGGTGTATTTGACACCGAGGCCACTGTCGTATTTGGAGCGATGTGCAAAAGAGACGACATAATACATGGGGGTATCGTGCAACTTTCGTAACATCTTGCCAACCCCCGTGCTGACACTGCTGCAGATCGTTAAAAATAGGCGTCGTAAAGCTTCACTCCTATATACATTAGATCGAAGAAGACAAGGTCACCCTACGTCTGGGTCAAAACCCTCCTCTGAACAAAGACCTAAAACGTTGTGTCTTCGACAAAGGGTAAGTAATAATAAATATATAAATATATTGAATTTTAAACTTAATTCCCACTGTTTTATATAAAATGGCGTAACCAAAATGGCGTAGTATTATTTTCATAGAAGTAACACTAAAACTATACTGTATTACCAAAAGTTTTACACCCTTGAGATGATAGACCAGCTATGTACCCAGATTAATGTTGAACAAAGACCTATCAAAACGTTTTGTCTTCGACGAAGGGTAAGTAATAATAAATATATAAATATATTGAATTTTAAACTTCATTCCCACTGTTTTATATAAAATGGCGTAACCAAAATGGCATAGTATTATTTTCATAGAAGTAACACTAAAACTATACTGTGTTAACAAAAGTTTTGCACCCTTGAGATGATAGACCAGCTATGTACCCAGATTAAGGTTGAACAAAAACCTACAAAAACGTTTTGTCTTCGACAAAGGGTAAGTAATAATAAATATATAAATATATTACATTTTAAACTTAATTCCCACTGTTTTATATCAAATGGCGTAACCAAAATGGCATAGTATTATTTTCATAGAAGTAACACTAAAACTATACTGTGTTAACAAAAGTTTTGCACCCTTGAGATGATAGACCAGCTATGTACCCAGATTAAGGTTGAACAAAAACCTACAAAAACGTTTTGTCTTCGACAAAGGGTAAGTAATAATAAATATATAAATATATTACATTTTAAACTTAATTCCCACTGTTTTATATCAAATGGCGTAACCAAAATGACATAGTATTATTTTCATAGAAGTAACACTAAAGCTATACTGTGTTAACAAAAGTTTTGCACCCTTGAGATGATAGACCAGCTATGTACCCAGATTAATGTTGAACAAAGACTTAGCAAAACGTTTTGTCTTCGACAAAGGGTAAGTAATAATAAATATATAAATATATTGAATTTTAAACTCAATTTGCGCTGTTTTATATAAAATGGCGTAACTAAAATGGCATAGTATTATTTTCATAGAAGTAACATTAAAACTATACTGTGTTAACAAAAGTTTTGCACCCTTGAGATGATAGACCAGCTATGTACCCAGATTAATGTTGAACAAAGACCTAGCAAAACGTTTTGTCTTCGACAAAGGGTAAGTAATAATAAATATATAAATATATTGAATTTTAAACTCAATTTGCGCTGTTTTATATAAAATGGCGTAACTAAAATGGCATAGTATTATTTTCATAGAAGTAACATTAAAACTATACTGTGTTAACAAAAGTTTTGCACCCTTGAGATGATAGACCAGCTATGCACCCAGATTAAGGTTGAACGAAAACCTACAAAAACGTTGTGTCTTCGACAAAGGGGTAAGTGATAATAAATATATAAATATATTAAATTTTTAACTTAATTCCCACTGTTTTATATAAAATAGCGTAACCAAAATGGCGTAGTATTATTTTCATAGAAGTAACACTAAAACTATACTGTATTAACAAAAGTTTTACACCCTTGAGATGATAGACCAGCTATGTATCCAGATTAATGTTGAACAAAGACCTATCAAAACGTTTTGTCTTCGACAAAAGGTAAGTAATAATAAATATTTAAATACATTGAATTTTAAACATAATTCCCACTGTTTTATATAAAATGGCGTAACCAAAATGGCGTAGTATTATTTTCATAGAAGTAACACTAAAACTATACTGTATTAACAAAAGTTTTACACCCTTGAGATGATAGACCAGCTATGTATCCAGATTAATGTTGAACAAAGACCTATCAAAACGTTTTGTCTTCGACAAAAGGTAAGTAATAATAAATATATAAATGCATTGAATTTTAAACTTAATTCCCACTGTTTTATATAAAATGGCGTAACCAAAATGGCGTAGTATTATTTTCAGAGAAGTAACACTAAAACTATACTGTATTAACAAAAGTTTTGCACCCTTGAGATGGTAGACCAGCTATGTATCCAGATTAATGTTGAACAAAGACCTATCAAAACGTTTTGTCTTCGACAAAGGGTAAGTAATAATAAATATATAAATACTAGGGGGGCTCTGTCCCCCTGCGCGCTTCGGCCCCCCCGCCGCCCCCGCCCACCCGCGATCCCCTCACCCAGCCTACTCGATCCCGCTCGCTCTCCTCAACTCTTGTACACGGCGGCGGCGGCGGCGGCGAAATATTTGTATAATATATAAATATATTGAATTTTAAACTTAATTCCCACTGTTTTATATAAAATAGCGTAACCAAAATGGCGTAGTATTATTTTCATAGAAGTAACACTAAAACTATACTGTGTTAATAATAGTTTTGCAACCTTGAGATGATAGACCAGCTATGTATCCAGATTAATGTTTCCCGGTGAATGTCTGTCTTGAAACGTATCAGGGTCATAGTCAGAGGTTAAAAGGTATCAGCGATAATACAAACTAAATGAGACGTTGCTCCAATAAAAGTTCGACGAACTGCAACGATCGATGGAACGTTCTGCGGAATTTTAATATGAATGGTCGAGTAAAAGTTCATGACTTTTTCATTAGGATGTTTAATACGTCGGGCGTCAATAATTTTGGCATTAGCTATTAACACCAAAGATCTGAAGAGTGAGAATTGTTCTGTAGCATTATTTGTTCTGTAGTAGCACTACAAAAATTCTCTCTTTTCTAGACCGTAAAACAAACGTAAATATACAAATTTATTCAAAACATTCTTTGTTGCTCATTATTGGAGTTTAAAAAAAGAATAAGCTTTGCAAAATTGACGCATACAGTTATTCTTTCAATAACTATGTTAAACAATTATTACAACTCCTTCCCAGTGAAATGTAGTTTTTAAAATTCAAAATGTATACTTTTCGCGGTCGTACAGCTCCATCTCTTCGAGCCTCGCTCTATTGCGTAGAAAATACACTTTTTCGATAACTCCACACCAAGCACGTCGATCAATCGCCTCATGAGCGTTGATTTCTACTTTATCGACGATCGGTAAAACGACATCATTTACGGTAAGATTTTTCTTCTCGATAATTGAACCGGCTTGCCGCTCGTGGCGCTGTAACTACCGAGTTATATTCACCGCAAGTTTGTCCAATTCCCCGGCAAAATAAAAATAATGAAAATTCATGATAAACGAATGTACAACGAGTCAATAATTGATCGCAACGACAGGATCGTTTCTACTTGTCATTTAAACATTCGAAGTGAACGTGCACAGTTTGCCTCTCGCGAATCATCGCGAATTAATCTCGAGCTTAAACATTTTTCACAGTTGGCAGCCTGATTACGCGAGGGTAGGTTTCGTCGAACTGCCGCAAGGAGGCGTTCGTGTCACGTGAAAAAAAAAGTTCCTTCTCTCCCGCAGTGAGCACATGCGGTTACTCGAAAATTGCGTTGTAACCCGCCATATTGCCTCTGTTAGAAGCCAGGAAAACATTGTGTTCACGTGGAACGCCGCATCTATATTATTACGTTACAATAAACTGTTTAGAAAGTGCAAAACGCCAAAGATAGGGAGCTAAATTACACCGGATACGTCGTTACTGTTCAGCGTGAATTTACGGCCCTTCGGTAAGTAATAATAGCGTGCCTTCAACAACGCCGAAAATATATTTTTTTACTTTGCGGACCGTGCGCGCCTCTTACTCCCTTTGTAGCACAAGGCGCGCGCGGCGTGGCGGCTTTATCTCCTCAGTTTTTTTTTCTCATATATTTCTCGTTTTACGTGTCATCGCGCAATACTTTTGTTCGTTATTTCATTAGTCCTCAGTCGAAAATCCCGACGAACGATCGTTTATCCGTTTCAATGATTTTTCTCATATATTTCGAGGGGGGTAAACAAATTTTTCGAAACCACAAGATTCACACACGACCGGATGTATGTATGTATATTATATGTTCTTCGTAGGCATAGGCCATTGCCTTGCACAATATGGACGCGAGAAATGGTCTCGAAAACGCAACACGTTAAACCGGTCGGCGAATATCAAACGAAACGTTACAATATGTTGAATTATCATATTCTTTTCGTTGATTTTTCATCGATCTCAAGATGTTTCTTCGCTCGTTCGCCAGGTTAATCGTTCGACGACAATATAACTTGTTATTCCCATACTTATAGATTCTGTATGGATGGGTGTGTACACGTATATGTATATTATGGTGATGTTCCCCGATGGACATCTGGAAATAGCATGCTCGTGAAGCATTCCACGAACGGTTACGCCGTGCCGGGAAGTCGTTGAGCTCGACGA
Organism: Oxytorus armatus; assembly: GCA_958009045.1. NCBI lineage: Eukaryota > Metazoa > Arthropoda > Insecta > Hymenoptera > Ichneumonidae > Oxytorus > Oxytorus armatus. Next base: position 6,432,383 of record OY253751.1, on the reverse strand, counting down.
CGATGTAGTTTCACGAACATGTAGTGTATATCCGGGCAAAAGTAATTGACGTTAGTGATTTTTATGACAGTACGATATTAAGAAGCTTGGATAACGTTTTATGGAAATTTTCCTCTCTTTAGTGAATTATCGTTACAGCTAACGTAAAATTCAGTTTAAGGGACTTTTCAACATTCGAATTTTCGGAAAATCGTGTTCTCGTTTACGAGCGAATTAGAAACAATACAATGGAGTTTTAACGGTAGATAAGTTCGACCTTTCGTGAATTATTGCTCGAAATAACGTAAAAGACGTTTTAAGAGGTTTTGTGATATTTAAATTTCCTAGAAAATGTAACAATTGGGTAATACATTTTTGTAGAAAAATTCCTGTTAGAAAAGTTGTGTTTAATTTGTTTTTTTGTTTTTAAATTGTAGTTGAACGTAAAATGAGCTATGTACTCGTAAGCATTTATCGAAAGTACAATGAATACCGAGATCTCCAAAGAGTTGAAACAGAAAAAAAATTAGCAATAACAACGATTTCATAACAAAAATTTTAATTTCTCTTCATTACCCGTACCTTTTCCAAATCGTATTCGCATATATGAGCGAATTAGAACGAATAATTTAATGACAGCACCTAATCAAGAACCTACAATAGAGTTTTAACGGTAAAAATTTTCGACCTTTGATTAATTATTGCTCGATATAACGTAAAACACTATTTAAGAGATTTTGTAACAATTAAATTTGCTAGTTAATTTAAAGATTGGGTAATAAATTTTAGTAGAAAAATCCCTATTCGAAAAATTGTGTTTAATTTGTTTTTTTGTTTTTGAATTGTATTTGAACGTAAAAAGTACAATGAATACCGTGCTCTCCAAGGACTTGAAAAAAAAAATTAGCAATAAGAACGATTCCATAACGAAAATTTCAATTTCTCCTCATTACCCGTGCCTTTTTCAAATCGTATTCGCATATACGAGCGAATTAGAACGAATAATTTAATGACAGAACCTAATCAAGAAACTACAATAAAGTTTTAACGGTAAAAATTTTCGACCGTTGATGAATTATTGCTCGAAATAACGTAAAATACTATTTAAGAGATTTTGTGACAATTAAATTTGCTAGTTAATTTAAAGATTGGGTAATACATTTTAGTAGAAAAATCCCTGTTAGAAAAATTGTGTTTAATTGTGTTTTTTTGTTTTTAAATTGTATTTGAACGTAAAACGAGCAATGTACTCGTGGGCATTTATCGAAAGTACAATGAATACCGAGCTCTCCAAAGAGTTGAAACAGAAAAAAAATTAGCAATAACAACGATTCCATAACGAAAATTTCAATTTCTCTTCATTACCCGTGCCTTTTTCAAATCGTATTCGCATATACGAGCGAATTAGAACGAATAATTTAATGACAGAACCTAATCAAGAAACTACAATAAAGTTTTAACGGTAAACATTTTCGACCTTTGATGAATTATTGCTCGAAATAACGTAAAATACTATTTAAGAGATTTTGTAACAATTAAATTTGCTAGATATTTTAATGATTGGGTAATACGTTTTAGTAGAGAAATCCCTGTTAGAAAAATTGTGTGTAATTGTGTTTTTTTGTTTTTAAATTGTATTTGAACGTAAAAAGAGCAATGTACTCGTAGGCATTTATCGAAAGTACAATGAATACCGAGCTCTCCAAAGACTTTAATACAAAAAATTAGCAATAACAACGATTCCTTAAAATTAAACGAAAATTTCAATTTGCCTTCATTGCCCGTGCCTTTTCGAATTTAGTACAAATCCCATTGACCGAAATATCATATCTCCATCACATACACTTTTTAAAAACCGATTATATTATCTATATCGAAGAATATTTTTGTTGATTATAAAAATAAAGACGCATCGCGATACTCTCGTTTCTCTTCTCGATATTCTTGATATCTTCGCTTTTTTTTTTTTGAAACTCTGACCTCACGTCCGATAATCATCGTTCTATTAAGCTAAGTTTCAGAATTTCCGAGATAAGGACCCAAACGTATTTAATACGTTTTTTTTTTTTTTTTTTTTTTTTTTACAATGAAACGTTATTATTTACAATGAAAAATGTTGAACTAATTCGTAGACACGTGCGAACAAAAAATCGAAAAGAAAATAACAGTTCTAGAGAAGTATCGGTGAATTCTTGAAAATTTGTTGTATTCCAATCTTGTAACGATTAATTTGACATTGATATTTGGGATAAGAAATTATCTGATATACTTTGTTCGTCCTCCAGTGAGACGTACTGTAGTCACGAGTCTCTCAATTAATGTCGAACGTTATCTTTGATAAATCGATACTCTTAGATCCGTTTCGACAGTCATAATTATATCGTCAAACTGGAGAATCGTGATAATGATTTTCCGAACGAAATCCTCTCCTCGTTATCATAGGATATCCTATGAACGTATTAATAAATACATATAAATATAAATCGTAGAATATAAATGGGAGAATGACTCATGGTGTCCGAAAGCACAGACGCACGACTTCGGGGTATCTCGAGACTTTTGTTTCGCGTGCTTCTCTCGCGACCATCGTTTCAAGAGCCAAGAGTATAGCGTGAAAACTGTTTTAGCAAGCGAGTCGGAGATAGAGAGAGAAAGAGAGAGAGAGAGTAATGACTTCTCGACGATGCGCCATGAAGAGACTTGGCTTGGCCAAGATTTTACGTGACAATATGTCGAGTTAACCCTTTGAACAAACAAGTTTACTTTATTCGTCCCACGATCTTCGATTTTTTCTTTGGTTTTTTTTATATTTTATTCTTTATAACAGATTTTTCAAATTTTATTTCTGCTTAATTTTTTTGCTTACGTTTTTGTCATATAATTAAAATAATTATTCCGAGGCTACAAAATTGTAAATAGGTTTCAGTAAAAAAGTAATTACCCATTTTTTAAAAATTAAAACGTTACATTTTTTGTTAAATTTGTAAATTTACTGGTTTTTTTTTTTAATATGTTTAGTTTAATTTTGCAGTGAAATCAAATTTTTGAGTTTGAACATTTTTTTTTTTTATAACAGATTTTTTAACAAATTTTATTTTTACTTAATTTTTTTGCTTACGTTTTTGTCATTTAATTAAAATAATTGTTCCGAGGCTACATAATTGAAAAGAAAAAATTGTAAATAGGTTTCAGTAAAAAAGTAATTACCCATTTAAAAAAAATTGAAACGTTACATTTTTTGTTAAATTTGTAAATTTACTATTTAAAAAAAATATGTTTAGTTTAATTTTGCAATGAAATAACATTTTTGAATTTAAAAATATTTTTTTTCTCAATTCTGAAACTACGAATCAATGAATAATGTATTTTCAGAAGAAAAGTCGAAAAGTGTTTACAAATTCAAGCACCATGCTTCAAAATTTTTCTCGAAAAGATCTAGGGAGCGAGATATCGATAAACGCTTAATATTCAACCTGCTCTTTTTTCAGGGTCTAGCACCCTCTCTATCCGTTGATCTTTTCTTCTCAGTTCGTTTTTCTCCCCTTGCTTTACCCCCGCGGTTACTTCACTGACCCCAACGGACTGTGCCGGAACATTCCTAGGGCACGTTGAACCTCCGAGACACCTCTTTTACGCTTCACGCGTTTAATCTTCGATTCGTGAACGTCCTGTTGCAAGATTAATACAGTGAAGACCAGTCTTTGTGACAAGTAGCAACAAATAACTATCGATCATAGGAAATTCGAATTCTTGGCAAAGTTGAGAATTAAAATTTGATAAAATGAAAATCTTTGCGTTTTTTTTAAAGACAATGCTGTCAAGGAATAAAAAATTTCACCTAATTTCGTAATTGATGATTTTTCTTTGTCATTCAAACTCGGAAAACATTTTCCTCGTACAAAAAAACTACGAACCCTTCAAGTTCAATTCAAACAAAGTTCTCTAATAATTTTTACGTTCAATGTTTGGAAAATTTGCTAAGTTAACAAAAACTTTGCCAATTTGAAAAAGCGTGAAGATTAGAAAAGTCTGCTAAATCGAAAAATGAATTTTTTTATAGCTTGAAAAAATTAGTCGGAAAATAATGGCATCGATTTTACTCGCGCGCGTTCCTTTCTTATTATTTTACATCGTTTCATCATTTTCAGATCTTTCGCTAATTTTTCTTTCAAGACTAGAGTATCATTAGGAGATTATCGATATTGTATTTGCCACGAATTGACAAAACGGTTAAAGATTATATTATATATTGCATTTTTTGAAATTTTCATATTTTATGGGAAATTATAGGTTTGCTTGAAATTTCTTAAATTTACAACTATCGTGGCGACACTAACCATAAAAATAGGTTAGGAAATAACTATATTCATTTTGTAATGAATTGGTTTGAAAATTATCGAAAATGTTGAATTTTTGAAATTTTTGTATCATTCGCAAAATTAGTGAGGTTGCTCTAACTTGAGTAAATTTTGCAAAATGATAATGAAGAATTATAAAACTCTTTGTAACGAATGGTAGAATCGTTTATATCGAATACGTTTAAAAAAGTAGTAACGGTACGAATTAAAAACGTGCATATTGCTTGCTCATTGTTTTACATCGTGTTCCAAAAAGTTTCCTCCATAAGGAAGCCAAAATTTACGAATTAACTTGCTCGTGAAGAGAGATTAGGTGACGCGAGATAAAACAATGAGGAATGAGTGGAAGTTTGTAATTTCCACGTTTTTTCACTCGTTATCCAATGGTGAATACATTTTTTTTCGTTCATATTCGAATGAATTCGGGAGTTGTAATCGAGATTGAACGTGAGCTCGATGATTATGCCTCATTCACGAATTTTCGTTTACACTTCCTATCTGGTTATTACCATAATTGATCGTCCGAACGATTCAATAATGATCGTGGCAAATTGTGCTCGTGTAATACGATTATCTTGTACACGAAGATCATAACATTTGTCGATGTTTTTTTTGTGCATGAATATCGCCCGTTTATCGTCTCGTACTTGCATGAATTCTTAACGACCGCTTATCACTGTGGGAGTCTTCAGTTAAATGCCGATATTTAAATAATCGCTGAATACGAATAAACGTTCTAGTTACAAAGTTTTGAGAAAAAAAAGCGAAAAGAAAACGAACTATGTGGTCTGAAGAAGAAAATGTTCGATTTTTTACAGTCTTCCAAGTATTAAAAATAGTTTTTACTTTTTTGCACTAATTTTTACTGACATCAGTGAGTACCCCGTTATTGTCCAGTAAAATTTCACAATTTTTTGGAGCCGAACTAACTTGCGACGTCTTGACAAAATGGAAAAAACATATTTCATCCTGGAGTGATTAACTATCACCCCTTTGGGGTCTCAGGAACCCCATCGAATATATGAAATTTACTTCTTTCCATGTTCGTCAATTTTTGTTTCTAACTTCGTACTTGTATATTTTGAAAATATTCAATATCTTCGTTTTTCAATTGTAATTCACAAGAAAAACAGAAGCGAGGTAAAAAATATTAATTTTACGCGGAGTTACGATCGAATAAAAGAGTGGGGTCCTCTGCCGCCCACGTTTATAAACTAAGTTTAAAAACCAACAAATTGGAAATAATTATATTTTATAAATTCTACGGCATTTATCACGAATATAAATGTTCGTGATAAATGCTTGATAATCACAGTAAACGATTGTCGACAAATATCAAGTATGAAAAATTACGACGCTCCGTTACGAAAAAGAAGGAAAAAAAACTTGAATAATATTCGTTATCTTTCTGTTGTTTGCTGATCAACAAGGCAATTGTCGAGGTCGACGTCGAAGTTTTCTACGCTTCTGAAACGAGCGCTATTTTTTTTTTTTTTATCTGAAAAGTTGTGTCGACGCCAACGAAACGGACACTGTCGTGCGTGAATTCTCACGTTTAAAAAAAAGATGATAAGGTATTGCTGATGATTGCAACGAGCGGAGGCTCGTCATTAGACACAGTTGGTCGACTACCATTTTTTTATTTGGATCAAAAGTTCTCGATCTTGTATTAAAAATTGCATTCTTATAAATTATTATTTGTATAATACACGAGCTGTGCCCCGCGGTTTCACCTGCGTTAAATTTTCGTCGCTCGATTCAACGCGCCGTCACCGCTCCTTAGGATCATAACGTAAGGTTATATGGGGTAAAGCCTTCCTGAAGAATCGGGCTATCTAATGCAAAAAGAATTTTTCAAATCGGATTAGTATTTCCTGAGATTAGCGCGTTCAAACAAACAGACGACGAAACAAACAAAGTTTTCAGCTTTATTATAGTAGTAAGATTTGTACGTACGTACATTTCGTATTCGTGACAATACTGCGAATTAGTTTTCCTTTGCACCCTATACTATTTCAGGTTATTACTATATTTATGTTCTACCATAGCACTGAATTATATCGCTGCAGGTTTTATGATTTTACGAGATAAGAAATCGTGAAAGGACCGGAAATGAGTAAAGATATTTTTGTATATATAGAAAATAAAAATACGTCCCGAAAATACTATGATATACCATTGCCGGATTATTCTTATCCCCGTAAACGTGTCTACCTGTTACGAACGCTCGGTTTCAGCCGGTAAACGTTGTGAATGAATGGCTGTAAAGAGAGACAGAGAGAGAGATATTTCTTTCTCCTTGTCAGCGTCTCAGGTATCTCCTCGTTTCTGCATACATTAGCTACCCAAGACCCGATCGACGAAGAGCCAGTTTTACCTCGCGTCTGCGCGTTTATTATCGAATTCTCGAACTTCTCTACTCGCGGTAAATTCCACCTGGTCAAACTACCACGTGCTGAAAACCGGTGAACGCGCGAATTTCCCCTCCAGTAACGCTCCGTCCGCGATCACGCTCCCAACACGTTTCGCTCATTCCGTTATTGTTCGTTTTGTCGTTTTTCGTCTTCGATAACGTCTAGTTTAATGTCTGTTTTATTTTTGTTAAATGTTACAAAACTGTTTTTTTCGTTCCTCCATTTACACGTGTTTATTTATTCATATTTTTTTGTAAATTCGTTACGTTATCGATTTTCGTCTGTCCATATGTCAGTTTTCGTCGAACTACTTTCGATCTGTTAATTCTTGGGATTAGCCATTTCGTGTCTCTGTCTAGCATGGCTTTCACACCGGTGAGTCGAAGTTTTTTTTTTTTTTTTTTTTTTATTTATTAAATTTTTTATGTATATCAAAGTAATAATTTTGTAGAAAAATTGATTAATATTGAAAAAATTATTAAAAATTCGTAAAAGCAATTGGAAGAATAAACAAATATATTAAATAATCGAGTACAGAGTATGATAATTCGGCCTTTGATGTAAAATTGTGTCGGATTAAAGTATGCCAACAATAATTAAGTAATCATTTTTAAGTTGAGTCAACGTTACAACTGCTTGGCCTTGAAAAAAAAAGACTAAGTGGGACGAAAGAAGGAAATGTTCGGTTTTTTTCATATTTCAAGTATTGAAAATAGCTTTTAATGTTTTCTTCGTTTTTTTTTTTTTTTTTTTTTTGCTAACTTTTCGTGAGTTACTACACACTTCCGCGTCAACTCGAGAAACTTCGAGGAAGTTCCATTTTTTCTTTCGTTAGATAGAAAGCGATAATGATACGATAAATTGATAAGCTCTCTGAAACGTTGAAACTCGTGACAATCTTAACGCGAAAGTTTCGCAATAAATTGTTACTGAGCTTGTTACTGAAAAAAAAAAAATTTGTATCTCAAGCCATGCTCTGTTATTTCTTCGATTTATTGCCCAGCAATTTACTGGGATTATTGGGTATTTCGTATAACGTATCGAAATCTGTGAGGCAATTTCTCAAAATGTTCACTAAATGAAAGTAATATTGAACACGACGTCTCGCAATTTTTATACTTTTTTTAAATTACTTCCGTGCGACGTTGTTTCTTGGTTTACGATCCCAGAATTAGGAAATTCACATATATAACGCCAATAAATTAATTTCTCTTTTAACATACTGATCCGTTAAATATTTTGATAAAGACTGGAAAATTTCGTACAGCGCGAATGCGTTTGAGTGGCGGCTCCCAAATTAAAAGTAGAAAAGAACAGAAATCATTTGTAATTTATCGCATTAAAAAATTACATCGTTAATACCAAACGAGAGATTGTTCGAAATGATTTTTCGGTCATGTAAAAAAATATTAAGATTTATAAAAAAATGTGAGAGCAGTTCTTGTGAATTTGTTTTATTTTGAAAAAAAAATAAATGAAAAGAAGCTCCTATAATTTTTTGAATTTGGCACTGAATATTCGTTTACACGGTAGAAGCATTACCAACAATCGCTCTTGTCGAATTTTCGATACAAGTTAACATTTTTCAAAAGCATCGTTGAACTTTCTACACCAGGGGCGCTATTAATTTCGAAACACCTATAAAAAATTAAATAGAATGTCCGAACGTGATAGCGCTTCGAGATTTTCATCGGCATTCATGAATTATTATAGTAATGAATTATTATAGTGAAACTTTTATCGCTCGATATTACAGGCCAATGAGCCCTGCCGGGCGCCCGAACGTCCGAGCTATGTTACCTCTCGAAACGATATTTACACACGCAGATATATAACGCTTCGATACACGAGATCGACTTTTCTCCGTGAGCTAACCCGATTGCAGAATAACCGGGCAAAAACCGGTATGTCGCACTTGAGGCGACTTGGCGAAAGTTCAACGAGATTTTTACTTCCCACTCTCGTGCGTTTCAATTTTTCTTTCTCGCTACTTTTCCCAACTCTTCGAAATTGTATTTCGGGGGCAAGGAAAATTCTTTTTCAATCGAAAAAAAAAATCGAATAATGTCTTTTTGCAAAATTGCCGAACTTTACGGAATTTCTTGTACGATTAGTTCAGTCAAGGTTAGTTCACTCAATTCGCGATTATCGAAGGTTCATCGTGGGGCAACACGATTTTGCGAGTGTATCGAAAATCCCAAAGCAAAATGCTTCTACAATCATGTAAATAAATAATCACATTCGAATATTAAACAAAAAAAATATAGGAAAGGGAATTTTTTGTGAAATATAATGAATAATTTGAAAAACAATGAATAAAATGAATAATTTGAAAAAAAAAAGGAATAATTTTAAAGAAAAACTGTTGAAGGTGCATTTTTTGCAAAATAAAACGAATATGAAAAGAAACAGAACTCTTACCACTTTTTATATACCAAATTGAATATTTTGAAATATGTGGACAAAAAAGGATTTTGAACAAAGTCCCTTAATCTTGAATTTCAATAATTTTCGTCAAATTTTCTGGTGCTTATTAAATCTTCATCAAATTCAATTAAGATCACGGAAAATTGGGCCAAACTCGTGAGACACACGTGATACGTAATTTTCGTCACATTAACACTGTCGTTGTACATGTTGAAGCCTTCTTAGAAGCCTATAAAAGTGTTGTTAAACCGGTATAGCATACAAAGCTCGCGACGGTCTTCTCCACCTTTTGTTCTCGATCTTTTCCTATTTTTTTTTCCCCTCATTAATACTTTACTCGTATACACCTGTAAGATGATGTTGAAGTTTGCATCGTTGGAATGCAACGAAAAAATATTTCTTTATAACATTCATCAAAAATCGTTAAAACGTTCTTTTGGGGTCTCCTTTAAAGACCTGGACCTAAATGGGCAAAAGAAACCTGAGCAATACCGAAAATGAAAATTTGAAAAACCTATTTTTTTCGCGTTCCAACGATGCAAACTTCAACATCATCCTCTAAGGGTACATTCGCTTCGATAAAAAAACTCGAGAAATGATTCGTGTGGTTGGTCGTCAAAGTTTTTCTTACCTACAAACCACGAAAGACATTGAATAAAATGCCTCCCGGCTATTACATACAAATGATATCGCTCTTGGCCTTTAAAAATCGTTTCTCAACATGGCGTTGGTGGCTCTTGCTTTAACGCTTCGTGACTTTCACAGCGGATGTGAAAATATGCCGTGAAACTAGTTCCAGAAGATAAAACAGAGCTGTAAATAGATCCTGCACAGGACACGTGAAATGACTGGCTAGAACGTTGAAATCTTTTTTTTTTACGTTAGTTCTATAAAAACGGGATAAGAAAAATAACGAAAAAACATTCCCACGAACGTTAGTTCTCTGAAACTCATTTGTATTCAATTTTGTTATTTTTCTGATCTTTCGCGATCGGAAATCTTGAAATAGTTCTTGTTCCTTTCCAATTTGCAATAGAAATTATTGCCAACAATATCATAACTTGTAAGAACAACATGTCAGCTCGTAAATTTTTAGGAACACGATTTTTTTTTCTTTTTTTTTCTTCAAATCTAATTCCGCAATGTGTACTTAAAGCGATGGAAGATAATTGATTTAATCTAGCAACTATTTCATGAAATACTTGGATTCTTAAAATGACTCTCATAAAAATGTCAACTAGCCATTGCGAAATGGCTATTTGGATATATTTGACTACGGGATTTCATTTAATTCAATATTTATATAAAATATTACATGTGGAAGTTGCTAAATGTCTGTGTTAAAAAAAAAAGTCTTTCGAGTGGTTTGACATTTCGTTGTCCGATCGTTTCGCGTTACGGGATTTGCATCACTGTATATTTATGCTGTATCAATATAAAAAATTCACTATTTCATTAATTTGTTCCACGTCGCGTTGCATTAATCTGAAAATACTGAAATCAGTGGCATAACTTCCGAAGATTTTCGTTCATCATCAAATTTTCATATTCGTGTTAGCGAAAGTCTGTTACAAAATTTCATTGAATAATTCCACTCGCCGTTTGCCTAGTACTTTCCATTAGAATTTTCATTAATTCATTTCATTCGTTGCGCGCCAGCTGAATGTTTCAAAAATGCGTTTCATTTTTTTTTTGACAAAATTCACAATTTTCTACATTTGGAACGCCTCGATCGATTTTCCCGACATTCAATATCCAACAGTCTTTGTTTATAGTCTATTTGTGTAGAAAATTTTAGCGTTGCGAAGCGTTGAAAAACAACGCGTTGGAAAACAACGCTTCGTCTACGAAACAGCAAAACATCATTATTCAAAAATACTGAATTCACGAAGATAACGTTGACTGATGTTTTTTTTTTTCTCATATTCGTAACTACAAATGTGTCATTCTCTTTTCATTACAGTTTGCACCAGTTTTGAGTTATCGTAGCTACCGTGGACTTGAATCATGTCGGCAAGAAATATACAGCTCGTAAAGTGGACGTTACCAGCGTTCGCTCTGATCGTTGGATTTTTCTGGTACAAACGCCGGCGCGTAGACAGAGTTGACCCCGGTGGAGTGAGCAAATTGACGAGCGTTATCGATGATAATAGAGAAGTTTGTAAGAACGAGACGGTCGGACAAAAGGGAAATTTGAATCTTTACGATTCGGGTATTCACATCGACGAGTCGTTCGCATTGAATACATCGAGTTCAAACACCGACGAGTCACACTGTAGTCCACGTCGTGTGAGTCAGAGTCTCGATATACCGGCGAGAAAATCAGGTTCGCAGCCAATTTCCATGAAATCAGGAAAAACAACGGAAGTTCATGAGGATTGGTACAAGGATATCGACGATATCACAAATTGCAAAGCGATCGTTCTCAGTAGCAATCCAAAATCCGCTCATTACGATATAACCGATCCTCTGCGCGATAAAATGACGAAAAAAAGTGTCAAACTTCTCGGCGCTAGCCGCGACAATGACGAGATGAAAATTGTCGAATTGTTCGACAACGCAAAGGTCGTGGAATTGTCAGCTTCCGGTCAAGTGTCAAATGCAACGTTGATCAACGACGAGAAAAACACGTCGTCGATTAACGACTGCGGTATAATTGAAAATTGTTCAACGTCAAGCGTCGAGGCGTCTATGACCGATCCAAAGCTACAGGGTCAAGTTATATGCGAGAGAGACTCTGCCAATCACAGTCCGTTGTCCGGTGTACTCGAGGGTAGCGTCACCGACGAAGTCAGAAGCGAGGGAAGCACTGACAGCGGAAAAGGTAAAAAAAAAACGAAAAATTGATACTTTTTAATTATTAAAATAGTTGTAAAATCATATATTTGAGATTTAAACGAAATTTCGTAATTTTTACAAAATTCTTTTTCGTTATTTTAACCAACGACGCACTCGTATATTAAGTTCGTCAGTACTAAAGTCATTTCGTGGCTTTAATAATTGTATACTTATAAAAATGTTATTTCTTAACAGTTACGCAAAGTTTTTCGTAAACAAGTAGAAATGAAACATCGTCAAATGACCATATTGTCAAATTTCGTAGATCAAGTTATAATGAAATATTTGTAATATGTTTTTCGAAGTATTTACCAAATATTTTAATATAATTCTTTGACAAATTGTCGATTGTGTAGCGCTGATAAATTATTCCGGACCTTCGAACTAATTTACTATTTTGTTTTAAATATCTTTTTACTTATAATTCGACGTTTTTTAATTCATTCGAGAATTCTTTGGACTTTCGAGTAAAAAAAAACGAAAAAATGATACTTTTTAATAATTAAATTAATTGTAAAATCATATATTTGAGATTTAAACGAAATTTCGTAAATTTTACAAAATCCTTTTTCTATATTTTAACCAACGACGCACTCGTATATTAAATTCGTTAGTACTAAAGTCATTTTGTGGCTTTAATAATTGTATACTTATAAAAATGTTATTTCTTAACAGTTACGCAAAGTTTTTCGTAAACAAGTGGAAATGAAACATCGTCAAATGACCATATTGTTAAATTTCATAGATCAAGTTATAATGAAATATTTGTAATATGTTTTTCGAAGTATTTACCAAATATTTTAATATAATTCTTTGACAAATTGTCGATTGTGTAGCGTTGATAAATTATTCCGGACCTTCAAAGTAATTTACAATTTTGTTTTAAATATCTTTTTAATTATAATTCGACGTTTTTTAATTCATTCGAGAATTCTTTGGACTTTCGAGTAAAAAAAAACGAAAAAATGATACTTTTTAATAATTAAATTAATTGTAAAATCATATATTTGAGATATAAACGAAATTTCGTAAATTTTACAAAATCCTTTTTCGTTATTTTAACCAACGACGCACTCGTATATTAAATTCGTTAGTACTAAAGTCATTTCGTGACTTTAATAATCGTTTGCTTATCCAAATTTTAGTTCTTAACAGTTACGCAAAGTTTTTCGTAAACAAGTAGAAATGAAACATCGTCAAATGACCATGTTGTCAAATTTCGTAGATCAAGTTACAATGAAATATTTGTAATATGTTTTTCGAAGTATTTACCAAATATTTTAATATAATTCTTTGACAAATTGTCGAATAGATAATTGTGTAGCGCTGATAAATTATTCCCGAACTTCAAAGTAATTTACAATTTTGTTTTAAATGTCTTTTTAATTATAATTCGACGTTTTTTAATTCGTTCGAGGATTTTTTGGACTTTCGGGTAAAAAAAACAAACACCAAATGCATGCACTTTTTTCAGGCGGAAGTATTAAGGGTCACGCCAAGGATCAAACTCCGACGAGTTACGAGTTCGCTATATACCAAACTTTGGTGGGAAGATTGATCGGCAGACGAGGATCTTTTCTACAGCAGATCAATACGAAAGCGGGCGTTAACGCTGTCATAAAACGTCATCCAACGGCGAGAGATCAGAAGATATGCATTATAACCGGTATGCCGGAGGGCATAAAAACAGCTCTGAAGATTATAAGGCAAAAGTTTCCGGAAAAGAAATTTCCCGACGTTACGCTCGAGGAAATTTCGATATTGAGAAATCCCGAGGACATTCCTTGGGTATCGGAATTAATGCATTTACCACTTGTCGAGGGTGTCAACAACGACGTTATAGTCTGTCACATACACAAACCGAGTCGTTTGTTCGTTCAACTTCCCACACATCCTACTTATCCTTCGTTGAGAATTTTAGATCAAAACATGAGTCAGCATTACGATACCATCGAATCACCACCCGTGCCGGATCAACTTTCGAGTAAGTCGTTGATTAACGATTTTTTTTTCTACTCGCTTTACGACGGTAATAAAAAAAAAAGCTCCAAGTTGACTCTTCCAAAATGGCTTCTTTGAAATTTCACGCATTGCCAGGAGAAAGCTTAAATTTCAGGAAATAGGTCAATATCTATTTTGTCAGAGCAAAAAAAAAATCCGTATTAAATTTAAAAAAAAGACCGTTGTATAAAAACATTCATACGTTCGGACATTTTTTGAAGTATGATTTTCCAAAATTTTGACACATTTGGAACACACTGGAATTGACAAATTGAACATTTTTTTCTTACACCTTCGTAAACTTTACGAGGAAGCAAAATGATGCAAATTGAAACTTGCACATTGTTTACTCATAATTTTTCGCACGCTTAACGCACATGGCATGAAAATTCTCCGAGACAAAAAAATTTCTTTTGCGAAAATATAGTTTCCTGTACAAGGAAGCAAAAATTGAATCTTTCAGAATTGAAAGGTCCACATTGTTCCCTCACAATTTTTCCTCTGAAAAAGCTTCCTGGATAAAGTTCAGATTGTGACGTTTTGTGATAAAATGGACATTTTCGAGAACAAAATTGTCGAATTTCCAACTTCCAATGTTTATTTACATTTTGTAAAAGATTACCTTTTAGAACATTTACTATAAATCGTTCGTTTCTTATTTTTTTATTTCATTTTTTTCCTCCAGAGGGAATGCTCGTTGTGACAAAGTGGTTCGATAGATGGGTACGAGCGTATGTAGAAAATCCCGATCCAAATGGGCAGCAAAATTTGGTCCGTTTGGTGGATCACGGTGGTTATTGGACCTTTAGTAACGCTGAGATGCGAAAAATACGGTCCGATTACCTAACCTTACCCTTTCAAGCGATCGAAGTATTTCTCGCGCATACACAGCCGATAAACGGTGAGTATTGATTTTCATTTAAATCATACACAAATATGAATTTAGCCAATTTCGTAAAACTAAAAGATACGACGATTTTTGGTGATTTTATTGCAACACTGGTTTCTCAACAGGCGAATGGAAGCAGGAAGCGTATGATGTAGTAGCTCAAATATGTTCGGGTAGTATCGGACAAGCACAAATCGAGGGATACATAGATTCCAACGTTTACGTAAGTCTGTACATCAATATACAAAAACACGGTGTAATATCACTGGCGGACGAGCTCGTTGCTCGCGGTTTCGCCGAACCCGTTACACTGGACGAGGTAGTGCCCGAGGAGCCAATTGCATAGAAAGGTTAGAAAAAAAAAAACCCGAACTATGCAAATTTTTTTTTTTTTTCTCTTTCTTTTAGAAGTTGTGTCCCATCCGCGTGATACGGTTGTGTCGCAACGATAAATGTGTGATGAGCGCCTGGTGTCTTATTGTATGAGAATTACGAGCGAGTGAGCGCAAGTAGTGTTTTGTAAACGAGTGATTTTCTCGTACGAGAAACGATACGAAGGAAAAATCCATTTTCTCTTCCGGTACTTACGACCGCAAAGATTCAACAAACTTTTTATACAAAAACCATTAACGACAGTTTGCATTAAAAACTTTTGTATACCCGCCAACAAGCCCCTCAACAGATATTAACCGTAAAAACCCTCAAAGTGTTAAATGTACAATTTCATAACCGACATTTCATACAGCCACGTTTGGACTTTAAAGTAAAATACAAGAAAAAAAACTAACGTTCACCAATCGTTGAAATATCATGTTTTTTCTACCCATGACAAACCACTCACGTCGTTCGTAGTTCGTGTAAATATTTGAAGACTGCATGAGATGAGAAGGGAGGAGGAAGAGGAAGGAGAAAAGAAACCGTGGCATTTTAAACAATGAATTCATCATCAGTACGTGATAAGAAGGATCTTTTTTTTTTTTATCGATCGCTCCCAATGATCATTGAAAAACCACATTGCAAAAAGTTGTATTTGGGCTCGTTAATCGGTGAATTTTTGTCCACCGAAGCGTTTAACAATTCTAGGCTTCCTTTCTTTTTGGTTCCCATTCCAAGAACAAAACAAAAAAACCTTGAAACAAGCAGCAAAATTGCTCCTTATTGCGTTTAAACGCAAAATACTGATGAGATCGTAACTGCGCGTGAATATGAATTCGTAGTACGTTTAGTCGTAACGATTCACCAGCAGATCATAGCTAAAAACGTCCTAGCTTCTTTTTTATATGCCATGAATTGTATGTGTGTGTGTGTATGTGAGTGCGTGTGTGTGAGCGATTTTTTTTTCACAACGAGGATATCGATATACAATCATTTCCATTCGCTTCAGCTGGTTAGTAGCTCTCGACTTGAGGGAGAACATAAAGAAGCCCACGAAAAAAAGAAAAACAATGATTCATCGTTGTATAATCGAAAAAGAAAATGCAACTTTAGTCATTCTTTTTTCTTTTTTTTTTTTTTTTTATGAAAAAACGAAAAATAGAAACAGAACTTCGAGAGAGAAAAAACGCAAACAAAATGTGCTCCGGGCTGACTATGATTATCATACCCTCTTCCTGTATATATTGTAAACATTATATCTCCGACTATAAACAACAACAACAAATATTTATAATTTACCTAATACTACTGCTAGTTGAAAACAAGAGAACGAGAAAAAAAACAAAAAGAACGTAATAGACGCTGACTAGCTCTATGCGTTGATAATATGACAAGATAAGTGTAGAATATTTATTCATTTTTACATCATGTTAAAGGAATAATAAGGCTCACCCGCGATCCAAGATTTCCAGACGAATCGGGAAATTCGCTTATTCATTTTCATTCTATAAAGATAAAAAATATTTATATTGAGGAAAAGGTATAATAGAAATGAAACATAGTCTTTGAGTTAGCGATTAAAAAGAAGAAAAATAAGTTTGTTTATTACAAGTGCCAGGATGATGAATCTTGAGAATTTAGTCTTTCGTTTGATAATATTTCGGGTGCAACTGGAAATCTTCCGTTGTGCAGCATCAAAGACTTAATATAGCTGCGAAGCTGGGGATCGAAAATAAAGATAACCTAATATAATGTGTCATTGTCAAGTATTGAAAGAAAAAGAAAACAACAAAAAAAACCAACAAATATGTAATAAGGGACGAATCTTTAGGTATCTATCAAACTCTAAGATTTACTTATAAAATTGTTACTCAAAGCGTTCTTCGTATTGATTGAATATCTAATTATGATTGATCGTAATCCGGGAATTACGTTATTAATTCTTTTTGTCCCCCACCCCTACCCCCTTTTTTTCTTCATAACTCGATATTATATCCTAAAAAATGTATTATTAATTCTTTCGTTTACTTTCTTTTTCATTTTTCGTCGTTTTCTCAAACGTTATCATTGTACAAGAGGCCACTCAGTTTCGGCGACGTAGATGCACTTATCTATCGATCGCAAAATGAAAAAAGAAAAACATCGTCGAGCCGGAATCTTATAAAAATTCAAATGAACGCTCAATATATGTCCGTTACTTCGGTACTGTACGTGGTTGCGGGATGTAAAAAAAAAGAAGAAAAAAAAATTATTGACAAGTTTATCGCCGTCTCTCAAACTCTTTCTCTCTCTCTCGAGAGAGAGAGAGAGTGAGAAAGCGGGCAATATTGGCCGCGTTGAGCGGTGTAAGCCAAAAGTACGATACTTAAAAATTTGCAAAACAAAAAACCTAGAAAAAAAAAAACATACACACACAAACGCAACGTATAGTATGTACAATTCTTACGGCCGATCTCGAGAAACTTCCAGAACTGTTACATGTTATATATAATACTTGATACTTAATATTGTTGATTTCTAATCATTAAAATGGAGAAAAAAAAAAGGAAAAAGAAGATATTTTTCTAGGAATATTCTTAAGGTACGGCCGATTAAGCGATTATAACGTGTAATCTATAAGAACCCGCGTAATTGTCAACGCGAGGTGTTGGATAATTTATTGTGAAACATTTAGCTCGATCGAAGTAGATTTTTTTTTGTTTGATACTGCGAAAATTGAAGTTAAAATTGAAAAAAAAAAAATGTGTCTTCTTTTCGTTTTTCGCTCGTTGATCGGGGTTGAAAAAGTTTCGAAGCAATTGGCTTCGCCCGATATGTGTGATGTTCCTAGCGTCAAATTTACCTTTTTTGCGAATAAAGTTTTTTTTTCATATATATATGTATACATATATATATATATATATAGCTCGTATCGAAACGTGAATCCCCAGCTATCATCAGTTTATATAATTATTTTTCACTTGTCGTCGTCGGAGAAACATATGAAAAAGAAAACTGTTTTTTGTATATATATATATATATTTCAGTGTAATAATCTTCGGAGTTTTTTTTTTCATTAAATTTGCACCATTTTAATTGAAGCGTTGACTAATTTTTGCTTGTTTATTTCGTCGTTAGTGACAATATGTGTTGTTGTCACCTGTGTGTCTATCTGATAAATCCTTAATAGAATTTTATTTTATTTTTTCACAAAGTTCGATCGTTATCAATGACCGGACAAAATTTGTACAGTGGGATAAAAGGAACGCAACAATTGACATCGATCACGATCGACCCACAAACTCTTACGCTTCGTCGCGAGATTTTTCTCCAATGACACGCGCGCTTTTGTCAACTCGTCGATCGAGCTCGTCGCGCGTTTCAATTGTGACAACATTGCGCTCACACCTTCCGCAAGTGTTTTCACCTCGTCGACTAGTCTGAAAATACAAAATACGGGCAAGTAAAAGCGGATACTTAAAAAAAATTGTGAGAGTGAAAGAAAAAATTGAAAATTCGAGGAATTTTTCCGAATCTAGTTGAAAGCTAGAATGAGATTACCCAAAATGAGGTGTATCACGACAATTTTCCACTTTATTCCGGTGATTTCGAAGATCGAGACGCGTCTGAGCGCACTTCATAACACCGTCCAATCTTTTCGTTGCTGCGCGTGTGTCGTTCACTAAACTCTCGGCATCGGACAACGCTTTCAGACACTACAAAAAAAAACATGTAAATTAGAAACTTGCACATTGCTTCCTCATTATTTCATCTCTTTTTCAAAATTTGACTTCCACAGGAATAAAATAAAAATTAATTAATCGCGGCAGCAATTCGAGACGAGTAAATTTACGCGATTTTGTTTTTTTCACATTTCCAAGCTCACCTGACGCAATTCATTTTCCATTCGTCTACAAGCCTGAACGGTGTCGTCGATTTTTCGAGCAAGAGCCATGTCGACACGATCAGCCTGAGCTCTTAAATCACCGACGGACTTTTCGTACGTATCGTGCAAATTAAAGCGTAAAATTCTCGATCTTTGCAATGTCGTCTGACTCATCGCTATCGCTTCTTTGCAATAATGCTCGTAACTTCCCGGTGTAGATTGACTGGAATGAGAAACCGAAAAAAAATGCTCTCATTACTCACGATTTTTTTTCATTCAACAAGATGTTTCACGTGAAATTGTTACGAAACAGATTTATTTTATACTTTTTTTTTACAACAACCACAAAATTCAACTTGGAAGAAAATCCTTTTTCGAACATTTGTCGTTATCCGTAAGAAGAAAATTGCAAAACTTTATTGTACTGACGCGATGAAGACGGTAGGGCGAGACTTACTCTGCCGGCATTTGAACACTTCCTGCTTTCCACTCGAGAGTCGACGAATTACTGCTCAACGCTCTGCAAGCAACGTCGATATCCCAAGCTTCCTTTTTATCGGTCAAATCGATTTCCAAACGTTGCTTCGCATCTTTCAACTCGCGTAATTGTGTTTTTACGTGATCGACGAATCTCGTATACAAATTATTAATATCGGCGCAAAGATCCACTTCCTGATTTGCCAAAAAAAAAAAAGAAGATTTTTTTCCTCGTTATGTCTCGAAATAGACAATTTATTATAATTTAACGTAAAATAATAATTACGACTCCGGTACATTGTTCAGTTGGTTCTCGACCTCGTCACGAACGAGCTCGTGCTCCATTCTCATGCATCTCACACTTTTAACATCCTTGTCGATCGATTCTATCAAACTCAGAGCGTGCATACAACGCGACAATCTTTTACGCTCGTTTTGTATGTCATTTATTTCGCTCGTTAATTCAGCGATATCACGCTGTAATTCAATCTTCCAACGTCCTACCAAACTCAATCTCGAGTTGAGTCTCACGTTGTTGTCCTGATGATCTTTGTCCGTTTGAGCGAACACTCGTTCCATGCAACGATGGGCATTGAAAGCTGCAAGCCTGGATGCAAATTTCATCGAAAAGTGACTCTAACGTCTTGCGTATGAAAATTCAAGCGAATTTAGTGATATTTTGGACTCATTTGACCAAGTGTGCTCTAAACTCTTTAAGGTAGTAGTCTGGTAACTTATGCCGATTTTCATGTCTTTTTTGGAGGGCGTTTTTTTGTAAGAAAATAAACATGAATCGTTTTGGATATTTAAGATGTTTTTATTTACGTATTAAAGATACAAAAAAAAATTTGTTTGAAAAATTTGAATAGTTTATTATAATAATAATTATTATTGATCGAAGTTGGCACCTCGAAAAAAAAGCGCGTGGGTGGCCCCGGGGATTTTGGCTCTTGATGTTATCTAAAATCAAAAATTCTTGATAATTCTTAATTATAGACATGTCATTCTGGTTGGAACTACTGAAGTTAAATTTCATGGGTAAATAACAAAATGGCGGACTTTGGAAAAAAAAACTTTTTTTTCCAAATGGCGGACTTTAGAAAAAAAAACTTTTTTTTCAAAAGTCCGCCATTTTGTTATTTATCCATGAAATTTAACTTCAGTAGTTCCGACCAGAATGACATGTCTATAGATTAAGAATTATCAAGAATTTTCGATTTCAGATAACATCAAGAGCCAAAATCACCGGGGCCACCCACGCGCTTTTTTTTCGAGGTGCCAACTTCGATCAATAATAATAATAAACTATTAAATTTTTTCAAAAAATTTTTTTTTTTGTCTCTTTAATATGTAAATAAAAAGATCCTAAAAATCCAAAACGATTCATTTTTATTTTCCTACAAAAAAACGCCCTCCAAAAAAGACATGAAAATCGGCCTAAGGGGGGGTAGGGTTTTAAAGGCGAAAAAAAAAAGCATATTTTTATGATTTTTTTGCGGCGACATGAGTAATATAATTTTTTTAAATAGAATTACATATTATTGTACAACTATTGAAGTATCTCAGAAAAAATTTTCAATGGAAAATATTGATAAATAAGCCGGTGACGTTGAATCTTCAGAGGCGCCTTGAAAAAAAGTGGTTTTGCGGTGAACATTATAACTCATTACCGGATCATCCGAAACAAAAAAATTGATATGCATTTTAAAGGTGATGTATTTCTCGAGGTAATCAGGAAGAGTTTTTTTTTTTTTTTTTTTTTTTCTATTTTTTGCAGCACTTGGAAGTGAAAAACGCAATTTTAGCTAAAAAAATCGCGCTTAATTTGTTATTAAAAAATTGAAAAAAAAAACAAAACTGATTACCTGTTGATTTATGTGAAGAAGTAATGTTTAAATTTTCAAAAGGATCGGTTCAGTACATTTTGAGTTCTAATGTTCACAAACTTCAAAAATGACGTTTTCGGGAAAATCGATTTAAAGTTTTCACGTATCACGTATCACGGCCGGTCGTATGAAACGCTGTAACTCCGTTAGTTTTACTCCGATTGACTTAAAATGTATACACAATATTTTCGACATATTATTCATTCAGACAAAAAATATTAAAAAAAATGCAAAAAAAATCATTTTAAAACCCTACCCCCCCCCCCCCCCCCTTAAGTTACCAGACTATTGGCCTTAAAACGTAATGGGGTAAAGATCGAAATGGAATTGTTAAAGTTGATAAGACCTTAGCTGTGAAAAAGGGCTTTATATAAAAATTTAACAGACATTTCTCTTTGAACACTTTCGTGGGAATCCTTGAAGACTCTATCATCGTGAAGACGCCCTTCAGCAGGACTGTACCGAGTTATGGACAAATTTTCGACGGCCGGTCTTGAACCGGTCAAATCAGCGAGAGGTGTCCAATATTCGGTCGGTACAGAAAGATCTTTCGTTGGTGGTAATGGTCCCAATGGTCCGGGACAAAGTTCATCGCGTTGACGAAGAGCCTTGAGGATTTGTGCAGAATTTCCATCACCCGTAGAACATTTCTCCGGACTCGATGGAGCAATTACTTCGTTCGAATGTTCCAAAGATTTTGCTGTACAATATCGTACTTGACTAGATTCTCTCGGCGAATTATCTTGAATTTTATTTTCCAAACGCTTTTCAATTCGGTCAATCCTATCTGTACATTCAGCGGGTCTTTGCACCAATTGCAATTCTTGACAATTCGTAGGCTCCGGCATTTTCCTTTCTAACAAATATAAAAATGCCAAAACTCTTCGGTAAATAAATGCACTTTACAAAAAAAAAATTAATCTGACAGCTGTACAAAAACTCTTGACAGAGACAGTTGAAGATAGTTGTAAAATAAATAATAATTCTTCAAATGTGTGTTAGATTAGAATTTATCAATTTAAATTGCAATTATTTATTTATTTGGATGTTTTTTAAAGCAAATTCAAATTATTATTAAGTTATTTGATGCATTTATTTATTTATCGTACACAGGCACTTTGGATACCTATTGTAATGGTGTAAAGTAATTAAAAATGCGTTTCACGTATTTATAATGTAAATGAAACGAAATAACATATATAGTTCATAAAAAGCTCTAAAAAATGGGTGTAAAAAAAACCTTCACAATACAAAAACTCAAATGTACAACGAACAATATAAGAGAAGCTCAAAAAGGATTAAATATAAAGAAGGAGGATCGCGATGGAACAGAGACGGGGAAAAGAACCGTGAGTTTGGATTTCACGCGTGGCCGGAAAGCTCCTCTGCCGAGGGGTAGAAAGAGCGCAACAATTGTCCCCGTTCTCTGTCCACGTACAACGATTTCTTTTTCACCACTATTTCTCGTTCTAGGTCGCTTCTCGCTTTTACCAAACCCGACTGTGCATCCTCAGCCTGTTTCAATTGTCGTGCCATTGTCGACAAACTTTCGCCCAGCGATTTTACCTCTTCGATCAAACTGAAAGAAAAAAATTAAACGAAATTTGTTGTAATTCTATTTTTTTTTTTTCGGAAGTTCGACAATTCATTCGCGATTTCGATGTTTGGAAAGCATATTATGTGACCAATAAATACGATAAGTTTACCATTTTTTTGTCAAATGCCATGTACAATCGATGAAATTACTGTGTTGGTAATTGAAGATTTAAAAAAGTAACACGAAACTAACAGCTAGTTTGTTTAATTTGCTAAAAAAATTATACAGAGTTTAACGAATGTTATTTAAAAATGGAACAAAGTGCACTTTTATCAAAATTATTGCTTCTTTATATTTTATAATATTTTAAATTGTTCGAAAAATTATCGATTTACAATACATGTAAGGGTGAAAAGCTGCAGATTAAAAATTGGATGTTGATCCGTCGAAATTTCACACAATGCTTAAAGCTTCCTCTATAAGAAAACCAAAATTGAGAAAGAAGTGATTTCTTATAGAGAAGACTTTGAAATTTCGTGGAAGCAATTTGTAAGTTTCGATTTGCAGCTTTTTTTTTTGTCATGTGTACCCTCGAGGTAATAATTAAAAAATTACGACAATCCAGTGGCCAGAGCGATGTAAATAATTAATTTATTATTTTTATGAGAGCCTAAATTAATTGTTAATTAATAATAACGATTAGTAACCGACCCGTATTGAGGAACATCCCGACAACTCTCGACGTTGCGACGAGTCAGTCGATTGTCCAAACGCGTTTGTGCAACTTTCAAAGCGTCATTCACCCTCTTGGTTGATCCACGCAATTCCTCGATAAGATCCTCCGTACTGGATAACTGCGACAAGCACTAAAAAAAGGATCAATGTTTTTTTTTTTAGATCGCATCCATTCTTACGGTTATGTAACCAGATTTTTTGTTTTGTAATTAAAAGTAGATTTTATAAAAATGGTTATTATTGCTCAGTTAACCGATCGAAGAGATATAAAATTTTGTAGATTTATTTTGAGACGAACTGTGGTTTCTTGGAGTCATAACATAAAGTTATATGGCATAAAGCCTTCTTGAATAAACGGGCTATCTAATGCAAAAAGAATTTTTCAAATCGGATTAGTATTTCCTGAGATTAGCGCGTTCGAACAAACATACAAACATACAAACTCTCCAGCTTTATTATAGTAGTAAGATAAAGGATGTCGATTTTTACCCTGATTAATTCAGCCTCGAGTTCCTGACAAACTTTTTCCGTAATGTGTATCTTTTCGGCGAGTGCTGTATCGACCACGATTGCTTGAGATCGAAGGGCTCTGATCGAATTTAAATAGATCGAGTCTAGGGTTGATCTAAGATCGACCGATTTCTGTCTGACAGTGTTGCCCGAGTTCAGAACTTCCCTCGTAAAATGATCATATCCAGCAGGTGTGGATTGCCTTTCATAAAGACAAAAAAAGCATCAGAAAATATTAAAAAGTAAACAATGAAACAATAATTAAACAATAAAATCTATGATTTTGTTGTATTCTTTGTAAATCTATATATATATATTTCTTTTAATACTCTGCTGGAACTCTGGTTGCTCCGGCCTTTAGCATAATCAAGGGTGAGTCATTAGTCAAATCGACGCAAGCACTCTCGATCCCGTAAGCATCCTTTTTGTCCGTAAAATCAAATTCCATTCTCGACTTTGCGGTTTTTAACTCGACAAGCTGATTCTCGATTTGTTCGCGCGTTCTCACGAGGGTGTCACGTATTTCGGAACAAAGAGCCACTTCCTTGAGATGTCACAGTATAATTCGTCAAATGAAATTTGCATGATTCTATTTAACTTTAGTCAGGAGTATAATAACAAACGAGAATTAAGGTGAATAAATTTTCACCTTGACGAGCTCTTCCTCGACGGGATCTCTCACGAGATCGGGCTCGAGACGATTTGATCTGAGTTGCAAAAAGTCACCGGCTATCGATTCGGGTATCGTGAGTACCGAGAGTGAATGCTTGACACGACGACGCTCACCCTCTAAAAGCTCAAATTCGTCGTTAATCTCAATGAGAGCTCGTTCCAATTCGCTTCTCCATCCGTAAACGACACCCGCACGTTCGCTCAAGCGATCACGATTTTCCAATTGATTGCTGTCCGTCTCTTTGTAAATTTTTGCATTTTTCTCTCTCGATATACCCGCCAACCATCTGCGAATGTCAATTAACTTCTTTTATTTTGAATATCATTCATGATTAATGTTTTGATAGACAGAATTAAAGTAGTCTCTGATTTTGTCGTATTTTTCATGTAATTTGTAGTAACAATTTAATTTTCCCTGCAACTCATCGGATTTTGGGTTTTAATGAAGAGAAAGTTCTCTTTCGAATTGATAAAACAATAAAAATAGTGGAAATTGATACTTTCATATTGCTTCCTCATAATTTTAGCTGATTTACTTGTGTAACAAATTTCAACCCTTAAGTTCAAAGTAATTAAAAGTTACAGCGGTTTCAATATTTTGCACCCCTATCGTACACACACACTTACGTACGGCCATCTTGACATTTTCTTTAAATACGATTTTTCAATGTTTTGGTACAAGATGCAATGAAATTAAAAAAGCGATTTTGTTTTTATAAAAATAAAGCTTCTTCTATGAGGAAGCAAAAGCAATAAAACTTTGAATGTTCAAGGTTAATTACAAATTTCCATCTAGTTCCCTCATAATTTTCCCTTTCTATATGTGATAAAGATTGAGATGCTTTGAAGAAGGTTACGGAGAAAAAAAGAATTTCGTTGAAGCAACGTAGTAATTTCTAATTAGGAGAGTTTTACTCAGTTTTGTTTCAAATGATCGTTAAAGCGTTTAGACGGGATATAAACGTATGATTTTTTTGTCCTACTGAGCTTCGGTGATCCTCGCGTTTGACTGATCGAAAAAAGTTTTATTGTGAGCTCTCCACTGAGCCGGGCTGTATCTCGTAACCGAGTAACGATCGACAACCGGTCGTACACCGGTCATTCCACCCGTTGAACTATAACTGACTATACCAGTGGCCCACGGACCTATCGGTACCATGGGACCTTCGGGTTTCAACGGTAGATTATCTCCAGGTTGAGGAAAATACGGTGGAGCTTTTTCGCTATCGTCCACTCGAGCTTTCAACGCGTTCTGCATCGGGCAGCGTTGATCCTTCGATAAATAAAACGGTGGTGAACATTTAAGAGAGAACAAATATGGACATATCAAGAAATTTTAATTACTTATAGAAATATTTTTCATCGTCACTTTCCGATTTCATCCCCTTTTAGACTCCACCCCCTATTTTACAAGTTAATCTTCAAGCTTGCTCCATATACTCACCGAAAATTTCCGAGTACTTTGAAAATGACACGGTTCGATTTGAGGACTTGTTTTTTCATCCCCATGCTCGTTAGCGTTGCTACGATAATTTCCAGCCCTTGCGGGATCCGTTATCGTGCATCTCTCGTCGAGACGACCACGTTCCAACATTTTTATACACGATATCTTCGACTATAGACAATTTTCCTTCTCGAGCAGAGAAAACTCGACGAATTATCGAAAACTGTTCGAAAAAAAAACGCTCCTACACACCAAAACTCTCGTTTTGTCGACTCTACGATTCACGCAAACAAGCACCCTACTCCGGTCATGGAAGAAAGAGAAATATGGGGAGAGGGAGACGTTACCAAGGTGGCATAGCACCTGTGTACAATGTTAAACAGTGAGTCTTATCGATCGTGTCTGATAGTCGATAAGCACGATGTATATAAACTCTGTAGTCACGAAGAATTTCTGTTCAATTAACCCCTAACACGCGCCGAACTCCAAGCGTGTTTTTTTGGATTTTGACATATCGATACTACATCCGCAAACTTTTCATTGTTTTGCATACATATTTAAGGCAATACTACCTAGATTCAATTGTACATAGAAAAATTATAAAAATCCCTCCAACGTCCTCATGAGACTTAGCAAAATTTAAAAAATTTGCGTATCGCTTCCTCATCATATTTACACATTTTCAATTTTGGCTTCCTCCAAAAGGAGGCTTTATATATTTGCAAAAATGACGAGGAAGCAATATTTAACACTAAACATACCAAGGGGGGGTCAAGTGAGCCCTTTCAAAATTTACTTTAAGGCAGTAGTCTGGTAACTTAAGCCGAATTTCCTGTCTTTTTTGGAGGCCGTTTTTTTGTAGGAAAATAAAAATGAATCGTTTTGGATATTTAGGATGTTTTTATTTACATATTAAAGATACAAAAAAAAAAATTTTTGATAAAATTTAATAGTTTATTATTATTATTATTGATCGAAGTTGACAACTCGAAAAAAAAGCGCGTGGGTGGCCCCGGTGATTTTGGCTCTTGATGTTATCTGAAATCAAAAACTCTTGATAATTCTTAATCTATAGACACGTCATTCTGGTCGGA
The DNA here is from genome assembly GCA_958009045.1 of Oxytorus armatus. Taxonomy (NCBI): domain Eukaryota; kingdom Metazoa; phylum Arthropoda; class Insecta; order Hymenoptera; family Ichneumonidae; genus Oxytorus; species Oxytorus armatus. The sequence goes on along the minus strand of OY253751.1, from coordinate 6,404,882 downwards.
ACTACTGAAGTTAAATTTCATGGATAAATAACAAAATGGCGGACTTTGGAAAAAAACGTCCTTTTCCATTTTGTTATTTATCCATGAAATTTAACTTCAGTAGTTCCGACCAGAATCATATGTCTATAGATTAAGAATTATTAAGAATTCTTGATTTCAGATAACATCAAGAGCCAAAATCACCGTGGCCACCCACACGCTTTTTTTTCGAGGTGCCAACTTCGATCAATAATAATAATAATAATAATAATAATAATAATAAACTATTAAATTTTTTTTCGTATCTTTAATATGTAAATAAAAACATCCTAACTATCCAAAACGATTCATTTTTATTTTCCTACAAAAAAACGCCCTCCAAAAAAGACATGAAAATCGGCTTAAGTTACCAGACAACTACCTTGAATTCGTACATTCATTGTTATTTCTTTCGCTCATCCGAGCTTCTGTAAATTTATATAATTATTTTATTAGAAATAAGAAGTTATGCTACGAATTATTTCCTTTAATAATTAAGAATTTCTTTCTAAAAACCAACGTTTATTTCATGACGTGTCAAATAACTCCTTATGTGCCGGTACGTTTAGTGTTAAATTGCAATTTACCCCACTTTTCTCTCCTTGAACTTGACACTGTGAGATTTGCTCGATTTATAATGCTTTTTACGCAAAAAAAAAAAAAGAAAAAGAAATACCCTAAATAAAGAAAATACCCTCTGTAAAGAAGCAAAGAATTGACATTTTTTTCTTTTATACTATACTTCACCTCCACCCTCAAGATTTCTTGTCAGACAAAACCTGATAATTGGAATTAAATTTTTTTTTAACATTTTCGCCACATAAATTTGGCTTTGTATAAATTTTCTTCTATTAAATCAATTCTATAAAAATAATTTGTGAGCTTTTCTCTATTTTCTCCCTCCCTCTATCTCTGTTTCTCCCTATCTCCGAATCTTCGTCGTAGTCGTATGTGTAGATGCGATTGTTGGATTTAAACTCCGTTAAACCAAACGGTAGTCGGGCGGAAACCTCGGATATCGAAAATCCTTCGCTAGCATTGTGAAAGTCTCGGTATGTATATATAGTTATAGGTCCGGTGGTCACGGAGGATACGAGGCGTGCCTGACAGGGTGGTCAGGAGGCCTCGTACAGTTTGTTCAAGCGAACGACCGAGGCTCAACAGAACACACACACACACACATACCCAGTCTCGTTTATCTGCTGATGTGTATGTGTGTCGCAGAGTTGAACGCCTCACTCGAATCATCCCCTTCTACCTTTGTCTCAACTCCTGCCACGGTGATTCGGGGGATGACCCATCGCAGTCGGACGTCGAGGTCGTAGTCCATCCTCGTCGACAAACGCGGCGGTTCACCGCTTCTCTCGGGCAACACGCCAAAATCGAAGAGTAAACTCTCGACTCTCGCTCCTTCACACGCGACCCACGCACTAATTCAGAAGGGTGCGAGATGAATTAAGGGATGAAGACGTTACGCGAATTTATCGAAGACGTTACGAGAATTTGTCGAGTCGATTAAGAGCTTAATAATTCTTTGACTATAAATATACAATCAATAGCCATTTTCATTTATTTTCAAGAACTTCGGACAATGTTGGAGAATTTAGGATAATTGTTGCACGACTGTTTCAAATTTCTTTTTGCAAGAAAGATGGTTAATGTTTTTAGTCCTTGGAAGCTTCTCTTTTTGGGCATTGTTCGATTTTTCTTTTCGAATTGCCCTATATTAGTGCCTTTTAGAAATGATGTCTTTAGTGCTCTTGATCGAGGGAGAAACTGTAGGCTTTTGTAGCAAAACACGTATTCACGATGTCACAAGAATCGCTCTACCATTTCAGGTTTTCCTCAACCTTAAAGCCCTCTCAGGACGCTGGAAAAGCTCCGACACGCTCGACAGTGAGGTGGGGATTGGAACGAAAGAGGATTCGCGTCTTCGAGGCAGACTGTGAGCTCGTTGTACCGTGCGCTCTGTATATACCGAAGTTGTTGAAACGTGTAAACGCAGTTTTATGATGCGTGCTGAGCTTAATCTACTTTAGGGACGAATTTCCACCCTCTTCGCCTCTCGTTCATATCAACTTTCTACCTACTCCCCAATAATAAATACATTTTCTCGACAAAGATACGGTCCACTGAAAAATCAGATATTGATGCCTAATGAAAAAAAAACCACCCCAACAATTTTGCTTGATCGCACAGAAAAACATAAATCAAAGGTGAGTTAACGAAGGGATTCCAAAAAAGAAAACCATCCCAAAAAAATCTCGTTCTTTCGCAGTTGTACAGCATGCTACTATTTCTCTCGCGGTCATTAGCGAACGACCTTTTGCGTAACGCGACCTCCGAAATCGTTTTTTACCAACGACCTCGCCGGTCACACCCCCTTCATCCCTGGAATCGCGTCTCGTGTACTCCCAAAACAAGACCAATGGAAATATCCCTTCTGTGACAATGTCCCCGACACGAAGTGACTACTTTTTCGTCGAATTACTCTCGTACAAATGTCTCCCATCATCCCTCCCCGTGTATCACAAGTTTCTATCCATAGACCGCGAACAATTTAACGTCGATGTCTTCAACGGCCAGGCACCAAGAGGATTGGACAATATTTTCCCCGAACTAGCTCGTTTCGAGACGAACAGAGGGTACGGGACTGAGGGTGTATATATATTAAACTTCCTAGCATGAAGAAGCGGGCAATAGTAGCAACAAAACCCCAGCGATGGAAACACGAGGACACAGCCAGAGGAACCACATCCACGGCGCATATCCTCTCGGTCATCAAGGGTTGATAGGCGTGGCGAGAAGCTCGGCAACCCCTCTGCGATGAGAAAATTCCACGCCCATCAACCCTAGCAAGAACGTACCGCAAGCGTACGTCGGTGAACGAGAGGGTGGAACCGACCAATGACACAGTTGTTCGTTCGGTACAGCGTTACTTCCTCGGTTTATATATCCCGAAGACCGAAGGAGAGAGAGTCAGCTGACAACGTGGCCTCGACTAGAGAGCCGCCCCTGTATTATACCACCCTGGCTAACTAGCATCGGCCGTTCCATATAGTGAAACCTCGCCCCTGTGCGTGTGGCCCGGTTCTCCCGCGACGAGAAATAGCGCGGCTTCAGCCACTCAGCCAGCAAGTCCGACGATAGAGCGGAAAGCGGAACGCGCCGGAGATGAAGAGAGAGAGAGAGAGAGAGAGAACGAGAAAAGGATGGAAACTGTAAAACGTGTGTTGGTGAGAACGAGTCGAGGCTTCTCTATCAACTATCACCAAAACCAACCCCTCCTATGCGATATCTGTATGTATAGAAGACTGAAGTGGAACGGAACATCGGTCGAGCTATCGCTCCACCTGGACCACCAGAGTGATCTCCCACTACAGTTCTCTCTTTCTCTCTCTCTCACTTCGACGACAAAACTACCCTCTTGTCTCTCTTCATCCCTTCCCAATATCGTCCAATTTTTCTGGCAGTGTCTTGTACCACCACTACCACTCATCCCCCCCAAACCCCTATTCCGTATTATACCAACCAGCCAGCCAGCCACGAAGGTGTTACGCCAGCAGGAGAGTTATACGTTCGCCAACATTCTCTCTGTCGTTCTCCACCCACACACGGGCGATGCTTCCAAGTGACCCCGCGACGCGTATCTGTATAAACGAGCTTTTCCACGTTTTGCTACCTCACACTCTCGATAGCTGACAACGCCATCAACTTCGTACACCCGTTTGCCAACTCAAACTCCCCTCCAGCAGAACAGTTTCTCCGTCACACGGAAAATTCTTCGCGCAAACCCGTCATCAACGCTTTTCAACGTTCTCCACCCTATACTTCTTTTGCCTCGATCCTCCATCTTCCTCTTCATCCCTTCTCGCTCACACACATACTCCAAGCCAACTCTCGCCGAGTCTGGAACAGTCGGCGAACAACTGTATACACATATAGAATCATCGAGTCGAATTTGTGCTTGAAACTACCCTCTTCTCTTCCTCTCTTTCTCTCTCTCTCTCTCTCTCTCTCTCTCTTGTTCGCGGTCTCTCGCACAACGACTCACAAGCGTGAACAACACGAGCCACGCCAACGAGCCAACCGGGTTGGAGGGTGTAGGCGAAAACCTCGACGTCAAGACATAACCGGAGCCAGGTCGAAACGAGCCGGGAATCATCGAACCTCGACGGAGCTCGGAGTCAGAATCCGAGCTCGTAGTCGTCGTCAACGAGCGTGCATAGCCCGCCGTTATATAACTTAATAACGTTAAACCGTGACGAACTGGGGATGTTCGACTTTTGAGCCGATTCGGAGGATGGGCACAGGTCAGTAGGATTTCATTTCTTTTTTTTTTTGTTCTTCGTTACGCGTTTCGTTCGTCGTTCCCTCTTATTTGTGTTTGCGACGCGATTTTTTCAGCTACGTATATTTTTGAAAAAAATAATAAAAAGTTTTCGTGTTGTGTTACGAGCTGCGATGATATTGTGTCGAGTGAATGGTATGATTGGATTAATTATGACACTTTCGTCGTGACGCTGACAATTTTTTGTTTCAAGTGGCCCGTTCTAACTTTTCGTTGAACGACGACGTGTTATTATTTCTTTTTTCTGTATTTTTTTTTTGTGAATTTGCAACGTTAATTTAGTGAAAAAATGGATTTTTGGGCCGTGGAAGAGATCTGTTTTACAGCGTGAAATCCGTGCGATTAAAATTGTTTTTTTTTTTTTTAGGAAATCAATTAACGCCATTGTGAAATTCTATTTCTTCGTTAATACCTGCCCAAAGGGAAGATGAACGATCACTCATCGAACACAATTCATTTATAAATAACGAATATCCCCTACCAATGATTATTTGCAAAAAATCTTTCGTCAAATTGTTTGTAAAAAATTGTCCGATAATTTTGAACGCTACGGACGAATGTGTAACAAAGCCAGTGGGGGATTTAACGCGAAGAACAGTGTTGATTTTGACGGGTTAGGCCACGGTGTATACAGACGCCAATGAAATCGGAGGGTGTGAGTGTTCTTCGCCGCGAAAGGGGACGCGAAGCCTCCTCGGGTTGGCTTAGGCACAATCGTGTTTTTCTTGCCGCGGATCATTAGGACGATTAGGGCTGCCGCGAAAGGGGAGAAAACGGATTAGCTCGCTGCCTGAGAAACGTCGAGAAACCGTAATTTCTTACGCAGCCCCCTACCCCCGCCGTTTTTATTTAAGCCAAGCATTTAAGTTCCCTCTCGCTTCGTACGTTTTTCTTTTCTTTTCTCTTACATTCAATTTATCCTATTGTTCATTCGCAATTCTGATTCTTTTCTGAGAATCGTGACTGTCATTTTTCACCCTTCAAATACGCAGTACATTTTCATTTTCCATCCGTCCGTCTGATCTCGAACGTTCATTCGGCTGTTACTACTTATTACGACGTTGATCCTTCGAATACTCGCGAATTTCGCTAAAGATTAACCAAACAAATGTTTCTGTTTAAGGAGATCGACTGCTCGACATTCCCTGCAAGGTATGCGATGACCGTAGTTCTGGAAAACACTACGGTATCTACAGTTGCGACGGTGAGCTGGTGGCAATGTCACAATGAAATATTCATTATGATCCGTCTCGTTAAGTTTTGTTTCGTCGTCGTCACAAACTTAGCCAGTTTGAGAACTAACACTCGGAGATATATTAGTGAATTTTACAACATCATTACGCTTACCGGAAGTCAATAAAAATTCAATGATACTATAACGACATTCAGAAATATGAAACATTCTCCAACCAATCGAACGACTATAAAATTTTTTTTTAACTTAAATATGTAGCACTAGTTGAACGGACTTTTTGTGAATTATTTCTGAATTTTTAATTCGGCCATTTGAGAAATATTTAATTTTCTATCGAGCCATAAGATCTTGAAAAATATATAAAAAAATATATCAAAACGTAAAAGTCGTAGACTAACGTTTTTAATCGACAAAATTTTTCTCATAATTTCGTCGACTTCGTAAAGGTGAAAGCTACCCTTTTTTTACATTCCGATATTTTTTTTATACGAACTATATTTTCCAAGATATGATGACTTGAAAAACAAAACAGAGCGTTTCCTAAATGGGTAAATTTAGAATTCGAAGAAATTGACAAAAACTCTTTTTAACTAGTATTACATAAGAAGGATAACATCGCCCAGCGAATGAACAACCCCCGAGAAATAAACACGTTCACGAAAATTACATTTATATACGAGGTTTGTAAATTAAGTAATGAACCTGATTTTTTTTATTTTTTTTTATTCAAATAGAATGACAATTTTATATTGTCACCCTCAAAATAACTTCCGAAGCTACACAGCGCTGGAGACGGTTCTTCCAATCCTCATAGCAGTGCTGGAACTCCGATACTGGACTAGCCTTCAGCTGGTCGGTTACAGCCGTTTGAATGTTTTCGAGTTCCCCAAAATGAGGGTTCCCTTGAGGTGATTTTTCAATCTCGGGTCGAGAAAAAAGTCACAAGGACTCAAGTCAGGCGAATAAGGAGGCTGAGGAGCCTCAGGAATGTTTTTACTGGCCAAAAACTCGTTTATTGAAATTGCTGTGTGACAAGGAGCATTATCGTGATGCAACACCCAGTTGTTCATGTTTGGTCTCACACGAATGACCCTTTTTCGAAGTTTTTCAAGAACCTCCCGGTAAAAGTGAGTCAAACGGTGGTGTGAGTCAAATTCAACTCTTCCCCGATCATTCTGAGTCAACCGACGATCTGAACGCACAAGATCCCGGATTCTGTCGGAATTTTCATCGGTTCTTGAAGATAAAGGCCTTACGCTTCGTGGTTCATCTTCAATCGACTCTCTTCCTTCTGAAAATGCCTTAAATCACGGAAAAACCTGGGCTCTTGACAAAACACTGTCTCCGTAGGCCTGCTGAAGTTTAGCAAGAGTTTCCGTTGCACTGTGCCCAAGTCTGAAGCAAAACCTGATAGCACACCGTTGCTCGAAATTGATGCCACTCATTTTTAGAGCACAATGGAAAAAACTGTTTGACAAAAAAAATCGCTACGGACAACCAAATGACCCGAGCGAGTTGAAACCCGTACTGAAGGCGTATCACATGTTCCCCTTCCGCCCCTCCGAGCCCAGAGCCTCAAGTGTTGCCAGATCGAACGCTACGTTGTCAGTCTCATTACTTAATTTACACACCTCGTACAGTGATTTCAACACGGGTGTTCATTCGCGGGTACCGTTTCTTAAACCGCTCATTTACTGGCGCACCCTACTGTTAAATTTTTAAGATATTCCGCCGGGATTTACTAGCAAAGGGGATGAATTAGTGGAGAATGTGCTTCATATATCATTTTAATGATACATACGATAAAAAAAAAAGATTAAAAAATATCCATTTTATTAATTTATCGTCTACTAACAACTGTATATTTATGGATAAATTCACTTTAATTACATCAACTATCAGAGCGATAAATACAATATTTTATCAACGACACTGTTTTACAACGAAGAGTTCGAATTTTCGCATCGAAATCATTGCTAAAACTATACAATTATAATTGTAAGTAATAGTACAACTATAAAACTATAATATTGTACAGTTAATAGTACAATTATAATTTAACAACCGTTATTACCAGTAATTTTGCTATATGACAAAATGTTTTTCTCTGTCCTCTCGTCGCAGGTTGTTCGGGTTTCTTCAAGCGGAGTATTCACAGCAAACGTAAATACACCTGCAAAGTTCATGGGGCTATGACAGGCCATTGTCCAATCGACAAGATCCACAGAAATCAGTGTCGCGCTTGTCGTCTCAACAAGTGCTTTCAAGTCGGTATGAACAGAGACGGTAAGTAACTCAATATGTCGTATCAGTCAAAAAACAAAAACAAATTAATTATATTTAAACTTAGAATTAAGATGCCTGTCTGTGTTTCGAAAGAAAAAAAAAAAAAAAACGAAAATGTAACTTAGTTAATGAACTTTGCGACATTTTTCACCGAGGATCTTGGCAACCGTGAAATTTGTATCACATCTATATATATTCTCGATTCTCGAAGAAGGGTACCTCTGTACAACCCCTATCAATTTCAAATCCTATTAATTTTGGCCTTCCACGCTTCGGTTCGCTGTTCCCCGAGGATTATATATACACTTCAACCCTTTACGAGTCTTAGGGGTGAGGAGTCCGAAATCGAATCGATACAGATACCTCTTTGGTTGGCAATTCGATGAAAAGTCTGTCGTTTCATCAATTATTCCTCGCAGCTCTTCAACCCTCGAGGAAAAAGGTCTTTTCGTTACTTAAAAAAAAGGAAAAATTCTCCTCCACCCTCAAACATTTTCATCTACGCCCAGTGTTCACGTTGGCAAAATAGAAAATGCTCCGTCAACTGCCGTCGAATCTTTCAATAAGATATACCAAGAGATTAAATCTTCATATACGATCATTGAGATGGTCTTTCGATCTGTGACAAATTATGATATCGCTCGCGATCGAGAAATCGTCACGTCATCCTAACTTGCTCGTTTCACCTGTGACGTCTTCGCTCCTATCGCTGTCGTATCAATTTTCGATTCGACCCCATCATGCCCTATTTATTCTCTACAATACACCCTCTCTCAGCCCAAACCTCCCCTATCTCCGTCCAACTCCTTCACCCCTCCCTTCCTCTGTCTTCTTCCTTTCTTCTCTCGTCATCCTTCTTTGCCAGCTTGCTTGGACTTGCATAAAAAAAAAAGATGATCACAGTGTGTGAGGTGAAAAAGGAGAATAGCAACGATTCACGTTTATACATAGTATGTATATATATATATATATATATATGTGTCTCTATACACCTTGGAGGTAGCTCGTGATGCTGGAAAATAAGGACGGAGGGTCATAGTACTGATGGTGGGTTTGCGCGGTAGCGGTGGTAGTTGGTTCGAGAGGGTGGGATTGTGAGGCTGGCAGGGATTGGGGCGGGGCGCCGTTCACGAGATACCGCTTGTCGTGGATGAGGGTGCCAGGGTGTCGGGGGTGTTTAATGCAGGACGGGTGCTCCGGTTCCCAGCGGCCCGCGGGGTCCCTCTCCAGACGCGAGTAAGAGAGGAGATTCAATTAGTGGCAGAGCTTCGTAACGTTAAGGGAGTCTGCACACGGGGTCTCGTATATAAGGGAGAACGGGAGAGAACACGCGGCGGAGGATGAGGTGAACGGAGGTGAGTGGCCCACCGAGGGTACAAATTTTCCCTCCCTTTTCACGGGACCCACAGGGCAAAAGCATTCATCCTGTCGTGACGCTGACGACGAATGTTATATTTATATATCTTAACGACGAACAATGCGGCAATGCGGCCATTTACCTGCGCGCGAAATTAAATGCTTCGTCAATGTTACAACGTGTGATAGAATGAAATAAATTTTCGGGTGGTGAATCGACGACGAGAGACTCTTTCGGAGACGCTCTTTCCTGAACGGGATTAGTCTATTAAGGGGGGAATAGGGTTAGGACAGCGTTTTCTCAATGATTTTCATGAATTTTTTTATAGTATTAAAAATGAATATAATTTATTGAAACTTTAAGAATATTTTATACATATATTTAAGTATATACTATAAAATTTTTGAAGAATTTTCTTGAAAAACACCGGAGATATTAGCGACCCCATATTGCAGGTCACAATTAGACTCAGCATTTTGCGTACATTCTGGAAGCCGCAATTTTCATCTGAAATCAAACGAGGTTGAAATTTACTTTTATTATATGTCTCTCGTCTATATGAACCTAAATGCTATCAAAAAAATTGAAAATTGATTTTTTTACAGGGGTCAAAACAAAAAAGCATGATTTTTTGCCATTTTTTACAACTTTATTTGCAAAAAAAAATTATTTTAAATAATGATAATATTCCGATTTCAGGTTCATATAGAGCGCAATACTATGAAGAAAGTAACTGCCAATTTTCAAAACGATTGGTTGAAAACTTTTCAAACTAGCGTGTACGCGAGTTAAAAAAAAGTCGATTTCAGAAAAACGCGTTTGAAAAAATAGTACCAAGAAAAACAAGCAATATGGGGTCGCTAATATTTTATAGTTTATACTTAAATATATGTATAAAAATTTTATAGTATATACTTAATCATATGTATAAAATATTCACAAAGTTTCAATAATTTATATTCATTTTTTATACTATAAAAAAATTCATGAAAATCATTGAGAAAACGCTGTCCTAACGATATTTCCCGCCCTTAATGGCTTATAACAATAGAACGAGTCGGAATTTTCATTTAAAATTTTGGGAACATATTCTTCAATAGTTTTACTAACAATTTATGAAATAAAAAAAAATCGATTTTTTGAACCGTCGAACCCTATTTCCCCCCTTAAAGAAGGCTGAAGCATTTTTACTATTTTTTTTAACGGTTATTAAAAAATATTTGAGAGAATTGGATTATAGAATATGGTGAAGGGTATTTCAATTCGTTTTTTAACCATTTGAACATTTAGGTAAATCGTGAAAAAATTTCTACATTGATCAAACAATTAAATCAATTTTGTGTTTACTTAAATTAAAATGTTTTCGAGGGAAGGTTGTTGTTAATTTTATCTTGATATTGCACATTTTGTTAATAACCGACGCAACAGATATAGTCTCAATTTTAGAGAAATCTGGCCAAAACTTATAATCGTGAAATATTTTGAATGGTCGTAACTTATTTTCACTTCCGTTAAAATATTCGAAAAATTTCTAGCGCCCTACTACTTAATGAATCAGGTTAAAGCTTGGTGCCCGTATCTAGAAGCTCAGCACGCAAAAATTCAATTAACTAAACCGTGATTTTGGAATGAGCTAAATTTGTCACTAATCAAAATTGAATTGATAAAAAAAAAAGCAATCATTCAATCGAGTTGCCTGAAAAAATCATTTCATCAAATTACAAAACTATTAATAAGATTTGTTTCGTAACAGTTAAATCCGCGCCCTGCGGGAATTTCATTATTTCAAAGTTTCAGCAAACTTATAAGAGCCATTGAAATTCACGTAAATTTCAAATTTATCAAACAAATGCTGGACCTCAATTTTTATGCATTTTTTGAACGACCACAGTTCGCTCTGTGTTAATTCAAAAAGTGCACAAACAAAGTGAACATTTTGGTACGCCCGCATACGAAAGAAAAAACAGAAGCTTAGCCTTAATACGTCGGAATGTTTTCTGAGAATGAACAAAAAAGGGTCGTGGAACATCGTGAAATTGTGCGTTGATCTTTGTGACCGGAAATGGAACGCTGACAGTAGAAAAGTGTCGTTATAGTCAGCCGTTGCTTTGAATTGGATTTGTAAAGCAGAATTTGCTCGCTTCGAGCGATGTGCGAGCCGCATAATGCGTAGGTGTCCGGTTCGTCAGTACCAAGAGAAAGAAAGAGATCCACACTTCGACGCAGGATGTACAGAGAGTTTCTCTCTATCTGTTGCCTCGTCGAATCGTTCTGTGCTTTACCGAATTGCCCACGGGGTGCAATCATCCTTTTGCCCGACAAACCCTCGAGCCATGCCGATGTAACGCGGACTCTCGTTTATTCCGCGAATCCAAAATCGTCCTCGAACAACGAGCGACCGCCTCCCTCGCATACCATCAAAAGCTCGCGTTTTATAAAAGCTCTCTCTCTCTCTCTCTCTCTCTCTCATTCCTAACCCCTCAGCTCGTTCCCTCGTTTCGTTCAGATATATCGCTATATAATCGTATATATATATAGAATCTCCCTCCAGCGTTTCATACATCCCCCGAACGTTCTTGCTCTTGCGAAATATCGCGTAGCACCGGTGTACATTTCATGAAAATATGGTTTTAAACGAGAGCGAAAGATTACGAGACGGCTTACCACTCGGATTTGTACGATGGGCTCATCTGTCGCTGTTTTGGGGTGAAGGGGCAGTGGGGGTGAAAGGTGGGACGGATAACTCACTGCTTTTATCATATTTTGAAATCCTCTTTTACGTCTCCGTTCTCCTTGTTACTCGACGTGACGATTATTCTCAATAATTCCACATCAGAAGCATTTATCAGTCGTTTCTTTAAGTTTCACCCTCTTTCAATAAACATAATTTTCCACCGTTTCAGAAGCTCGACTATCGATGCAGCATTTCGTTTAAGCAACCAAAATAGCATAACTCTTTGTGTAAAAATTGGAGCAATTCGAGTCCGTTTTTCGTACGTGTGAGAAAATGTCGGGAGGAATAAAAAATGAGGATTACAGTCCTTATACGCTCCTTTCGTTTTTGCTTCTGCTGGTACGGTCGTAACATTGAAAAACGAAATGGCATGGAGTGCGAAAAATTCGAGGATACGAGAAAGCAGAGTATTGAAACGGTACCCGCATCATCCCTCTAATGTATCCAGGCTCGCGTTCTCTGCGGTGTTGTCCTTGTCCTATAACCATTTTCCTCTTACCTCCACTGCTCCCTAAAGGACTATCGCTCGGTGGATTCTTGCCCGCAAATATTCAACACCCCTCTCACACACTCTTCCACCCCATTATACAGGCGACCTCTTACGCGAAAGTCCTAGGTATTATCGGCATTAGAGAGGCCCTGGAATCCCACTGAGGGTTTCGTTTATATATATATATATGCTCTTTCCGTGGAAGCCTCTGTGACCGTAACTACTTACCGCGAATTCACCGTCGCCGCAGTCAGCCTACCTCATCGTTTGGCCTTCTTCCTTCTCCTGACGAAAGCTTACATAAATAATATTTTCTCAATCCCGCTGTATCCCACGAGCAAGCATTTTTAGTTACCATCTTCAGCATCAAAACTGAAAACAATATCACCATAGATGTTGATGCATTTTTTTCAGGGGGTGCAAATTACTTTTTCAAAAATTCAACAACGAAATGTAATTACGTAAATTTCACAAAAACTTTCACGATTGCTCATTTGAGGTAGTAGTCTGGTAACATAAGCCGATTTTCATGTCTTTTTTGGAGGGTTTTTTTTGTAGGAAAATAAAAATGAATCGTTTTGGATATTTAGGATGTTTTTATTTACATATTTAAGATACAAAAAAAAAATTTTTTCAAAAAATTTAATAGTTTATTATTACTATTATTATTGATCGAAGTTGGCACCTCGAAAAAAAAGCGTTTAATAATATTTTTTCAATCCCGCTGTATCCCACGAGCAAGCATTTTTAGTTTACGTCTTTAGCATAAAGAATGAAAACAATATCACCATAGAGGTAGATGCATTTTTTTCAGGGGGTGCAAATTACTTTTTCAAAAATTCAGCAATGAAATGTAATTACGTACATTTCACAAAAACTTTCACGATTGCTCATTTAAGGTATTAGTCTGGTAACTTAAGCCGATTTTCATGTCTTTTTTGGAGGGCGTTTTTTTGTAGGAAAATAAAAATGAATCGTTTTGGATATTTAGGATGTTTTTATTTACATATTAAAGATACGACAAAAAATTTAATGTAAAAATTCAATAGTTTATTATTATTATTATTATTGATCGAAGTTGGCACCTCGAAAAAAAAGCGCGCGGGTGGCCCCGGTGATTTTGGCTCTTGATGTTATCTGAAATAAAAAATTCTTGGTAATTCTTAATCTATAGACATGTCATTCTGGTCGGAACTACTGAAGTTAAATTTCATGGATAAATAACAAAATGGCGGACTGTGGAAAAAAAGTCCTTTTATTTTGCCCGCCATTTTGTTATTTATCCATGAAATTTAACTTCAGTAGTTCCAACCAGAATGACATGTCTATAGATTAAGAATTATCAAGAATTTTTTATTTCAGATAACATCAAGAGCCAAAATCACCGGTGCCACCCACGCGCATGTTTTCGACGTGCCAACTTCGATCAATAATAATAATAATAATAGAAAAATATTAAATTTGTTCAAAAAAATTTTTTTTTGTATCTTTAATATGTGAATAAAAACATCTTAAATATCCGAAACGATTCATTTTTATTTTCCGATAAATAAAACGCCCTCCAAAAAAGACATGAAAATCGGCTTAAGTTGCCAGACTACTACCTTAACGTCCCAATTACCGATTAATAATTTTTTAACTTTTACAACCCTTGTCCGCAGGACAGAGAGAATGGAACGAAAAAAAATTGTCAATAGAGTTTTACAGCTTAAAAAAAATATGTTCAATCATTTGTTCGTTTGTTTGTGTGTGAAAACTTGTTTTTTATACCGGATTCTCGGGAAATCGATAAATCGTGTCAAGTGGACAATTGGGGAGAAAAAAAAGAAGAGGATGAACGTGATCCGTGACGATCTAGTCGGTAGAACGCGTTACGTCGTCGACAGGACCGGGTACTTTAATACTATCGAAAAATTATTCTCTCGCCCACTCGATATATCCGATCGCCATTTTTTGTTCTCCCCAGCGTACGGTCAACATTCATCTACAATGTACACAGAGGCTTCAAATCCACTCATCCTCTCGCACACCCAGCTCTTCGTGCACATCATACCGGCATTTATAAATCTAAATATGAGTGTGTGTGTGTATAAAACGCTTTGGCAAACTTGAGCGTTTACACGTTTCACGCTCAATCGGTTGTCGACCAACTTTTCATCCCTGTCTCTTACCCTCTCTATCTCTCGTTCTCTATTCCGCCCTGTACGAGGGTCTGAAAAGCCCGTAAAGTTCCGGATCTCTTTGTTTTCGCTCATAATTCGAGACCGACGGACCTTTTCGCCACTGCTCTCACGTTGAAATCCCTTTCGCCTGTCGTCCTTTCGATTCACCCTTTCGTTCGCTAAGTTCTCTTTCTCTATATTTGTACTTTCGCTCCGAGGTTACGTTTTCGCACGTGCTCGGATTAACGAACGAAGATAAAACGAATGAGAATAATTTCTATCTCTGTACAGAGCAGCATCAGCTTTGGATAAAAGAAGAACGAGCTTTGCAATCGTTACATTTTCTTCATTCAATCTCTCCCAAGATTCGCATTTGTGGCCAATCGACTGGAATTTTAGATCCACGAATTCTAGCGTTAACTGATGACGAATTCGTTGAATCGCGTAGCGCGATTTATCGACGTGAGCTTTGATAACCTATGAATGGACAAAAAAGCGGAGAGCTTTCGTTTCCTTCGACCTTTGACGTTTGTTCTTTTGTAAAGACGACTTTGAGCCTGCCCATTCGTAAAATGTAGACTGAAACGAGATATTACTCTCGTTTTTTTCTCCATATCGCTTTTAATATGATTTCGTCGCGTATAATACCTACTCACCCTTCCCGAAGAGAAGAGAGAGCGCGAGAGAGACATAGAAAGCGAAAGAGGAAGTATAAGAGTTTTTGAGCTTCGGGGCTTCAAAGTTCATTGAGTGTTGTTTGTATGTTTGTATGTGTGTATGTGTACAGAAATACAGGCATGCCACTGTGATGTGCTTGCGCCTCTGGCTCCGGCGTTTCGCAACTTGCGAAAACGCACAGCGGCGGAAGGGGACGAGCACTTGCCAAGCATACAGGGGGTTGTTCGCGTGGGAGTATTGACGGCTGGTAACGCAATGAAGCGAGGCGTGCCCGACACGCGGCGGGCAGCATCAATCCATCCACATAAACGATAAACGGGACCAACGAGAGAGTGTTATAGGGGATGATGTGTGAGGAACGAGAGCGCGAGACGATCTGTCGTCGTTGTCCAAACGGCGATATTTTGCGCCGCGATGCGTTGTTGACGCGTGGACAAAATGGGTCGTAGGGCTAAGCCACGAGCTTTGATCGTCACCTGTCATCGTAACCGAGGAGCCGTAATGCCCCGGAGATCCTTTACCGCGATAGCAAAAAAAAATGTTAAGTTGCAAATTGAAACTTTTCCACAACGCTTCCGTCCTCGTTTTCAAAGACTCACAAATCTTCCTCAGTCAACCGGCTTATTTCATTTTAGCTTCTTCATAGCGGAAGCATTTATATGAATCTTCAAGAAACGAGAAGAAAGCGATGTGCATGTTTTTATTAACAATTTTTTTCCACCCTCTTCAATGTGTGGTACGATGCATTTCGCTTCAGTTCGTTGGTCGAAATGATTTTCCGCGAAATACAAAATTTTATAAATTCTTAATCGCTGCGCTGATTCTCACCAAACTTGGTATTAAACATTCTATACCGTTGACACATTTGTGAAAAAAATGACACATCGATAAGTCGAAATTTACTCGTATTAAATCGTCAACGAACATATTTCGAACAATTCATAATTCTATAAAGTCTGAACTGCTCGAGCAATTCTCGCCAAATTCAATACCAAAAAACATCCTTTGCCCTCGCCCCATTGATGCAAAGAAAAATAATTCGATAGCTTCAAATTTACAAAAGCTCGAACGATCAGAGACATTTTTCGAAGCGTTCAATACCAATGAAAATTGCAGCATCCAAAGAAGGATTCGATGCCGCTAATCTTATTTACTAACGAAAATTCCCCCATGTCACGAAAATATATATTTAACGAGACGTTATATTTCTTTACGATTGAAATCGTGACCATTTTTCTGTACGATGAATCCTGTACACTCGCTGTTTTCTTATATCCAGTGGGTCAAAAAAGTATTCATACACCTTGTTTTTTTGCGATAACTTTATAGACATAAGCGATACGCAAAGAAAGCCAATTTTATTTAATAGTACATCAGGTACAGAGATAAACTGCAAATGGAGAATTTTTTCCCAGGAATAATAGAAGAATTATGCAAAAAAAAAACGAAAATTTTTGGGCCAAAAAAGTATTTGTACACTTACAATTGAGCTGCTAAACCTCGATATTCACTCACGGACGGTCTGACCTCTGCGTACAATGTAAACAAGTCTTCGTTTACACCATGGTTTTGACCTATTCTATGCGGTAGTAGGTCTTCAAGCTCTGAACAGACATGACGGCAAAGAAAAGCGAAATATCAATATCCATGCGAGATAGAGTGATTTTTCTTCGGAAACGCGGTGAAAGTTATCGAAAAATTAGTAAAGAACTAAATCTAAGTTTCGCAACAGTGCAATATATAATAAAAAAAATACGAAGGAACAAACAGCACAGAAAATAAGCCACGAACCGGTCGACCGAGAATACTAACAGTACGAGAGCGTCGGAGTATCGTTACAGAGGCTACAAAAAAACCGTTCACAAGTGCTCGCAGTTTAGCGAATGATGTCGCCTCAACATCGGGGAAGAGCGTGTGTCCCCAGACTATTCGAAACGTTTTGCATTCTGCCCAAATAAACGGCAGAATTGCCCGCAAAAAACCATTAATTAATAATATAAATCGAGAAAAACGTTTAGGTTTCGCAAAAACCTACGTAAAAAAATCCTTAGAATTTTGGAAACGTGTCGTATTCTCGGATGAATCGAAGTTTAACATCTTCGGGTCCGATGGAAAAAAAATTCGTCTGGCGGAAACCAAATACCGAGCTCCGGCAGAAAAATTTATTACCGACTGTAAATCACGGCGGAGGAAACGTCATGGTTTGGGGCTGTATGGGATATTATGGCGTTGGTAATCTGGCTTTTATAGATGGTACAATGCTCAGAAGTATATCGACGTGTTGCGCAGCAATTTCAAAGCAAGTGTAGATAAAATGAGCCTGGATGGAAATTTCAACTTCCACCAAGCTAACGACACGAAACATACTGCCATGAAAACGAGGGAATGGTCACTCTATAATGTCCGCAAACAATTGATTACACCACCACAATCTCCGGACATCAATCCTATTGAAAATTTATGACACTTGGTGGATGTAGAAATAAGAAAAAGAAAAATAACAAACAAATCCGATCTCCAAAGAGTGCTTTTAGAAGAATGGACGAAAATAGCAAAAAAAAGAACGCAAAAGCTAGTAGAATCCATGCCTAAGAGACTCGAGGCGATAATTGAATCAAAAGGGATGCACACCAAATATTAGTTATAATTAACAACTATGATGATGTAGGTTTTCACTATAATCGTAAGTGTATGAATACTTTTTTTGCCCGAAAACTTTCGTTTTTTTGGCATAATTTTTCTATTATTCCTGGGAAAAAATTGTCCATTTGCAGTTTATCTCTGCACCTGATGTACTATTAAATAAAATTGGCTTTCTTTGCGTATCGCTTATGTCCATAAAGTTATCGCAAAAAAACAAGGTGTATGAATACTTTTTTGACCCACTGTATTTTGTCATTCAAACAACACGATTGTCCCAATCCCTCGCATTATATCCCCGTTGAAATATTAACTTAAAAGTATGAAGAATAAATACGACAGTATTTTTGTTTGTAAATTGATATAACAATTGTGTACATTAAGAAAACGCTGCTTCCTACTTGTTTACATAATCCATATAGATCTCATCGACGATACCGCAATACGATGACAATTACAAAACGATTAGGGAACACGATACGTAAGCCGGACCATGCATCGGCACAATTTCGTGCGTGACCACGAGGCTACACCCTCTTCTTGTGGACAAGACGAGCGTCCCGGTCCCGCTGTACTTCCGGTGACGCGAGCGGAGATTCGCCCGCTCGTGTTCTCGGCATGTTATCGAATATAACCCCGGTAATCGCAATATGAATGGCAATTCAGCGTGAGATAAACGGACACGTCGACACGTGTGCGATTATACACTGCGCTGAAATATACCTACCGATCTAATATACGTATATACAACACTGGTACTTTGTGTATATCACTATACGTAAATAAGGAGGAGGGGTTGCGGATCAAGCTCCGCAGTGCCGATGTATGACGAAGAGATGAGGGTGGTGCATGCAGGAAATACAGAGAGTGATATAACGAGAGAGAGAGAGAGAGTGAGAGAGAGATAAAAGCGTCAGGGTATAAGCTGGAATGGCGTAGAGTGGGGTGATGTATCAACCCCACTCACCCGGGGATTAGCCTTCGAGATCGCTGACTGCTGAAATGTTCACAGATCGGTTTACCGTTTAGTAGGATAGAGAGTGTGAGCTCGTGATCCATGGCCTACACACACACATACCTACACGCATACACAAACACAGATATGGTCTCACTCCGAGAGAGAGAATATGTGATGCCTACGGCAGCGAGTTTGACGCTCCAAACATCGAGAGGGGGTTCCGATGCCTCGAAATGCTCTCCCGTATACGCAAGGGCTGTTTTCCGTGTGGGAACTCGCATTGTGGCCCACACGTGCCGCCGTACATATTACAGATATATATATATATAATCTACCACTCTCTGGCCTCGATCTCTCGCTCTGGCGCGTCCGTTCGACCGGGGGGGGTAAAAAAACCTTCAGGGCGGAAAGGGCACAGGGCGCGGTCCATTCCAGCGCATGCGGACCATATAATCCATCGGTCCGATTCCCATCTCCGTTCGACGCTCATCGGATCTAATATATATATAATATGTAGGACCCGACGATGCAAAACCGAAGGAAACTCGGCAAAGTAGCTTTGTGACAACGGATAGATCGAATTTCCAATGTCTAAAACTGCTTCGAGTCAATGGCTTTACAGTTTCATGTCATTGAGACTTTTTAATGATTTTGTAATATAATTACGGAAGCTAATAACCCATTGTTTTTCGGTATTGCTTCTGTTCATCGATTTTGTAACAATTTAGGTCAATTTAATCTTTTATCGTGTGGAAATTAGTTTTGTGATAGCGGATAGATCGGGTTTATAAAGCCAAAAACCGCTTCAAGGCAATCGTTACACTTTTTGATGTCTTCAGACCTTTTCATGCTAGAAACTCGAAATTTCATTGAAAAACGTCCAAAAAGTGTTTTTTTTCATTTTTCGCCTTTTTCACATTGATATTTTGATATTTCGACTAAAACCCGATGTTATTCGTAATCAGCGGAAAATTTCCCATCGACTAGGATATCGAAACATTGAAAAAATAAATAAAAATTCATTCTTTGCTCACCTTTTCGGAAACCTAAAAATGTCGAAATTTCAAATGGTCAACTTGGCTTCCGTTTCATCGATTTTGGTTTTTGACGAGCGTGTTCAAAACGTCCCGAGTGGACTTAGAAAATGCCTTTTGGATCATCCCGATATCTCAATTATTGTAGCCGTGAGAGCAGATTGAAAATCGGTGAAAAAAATTAGAAGGGGTATGTATGGAAAAATTCGCAAAAATCGATGGTCCAACTTTGAAAATCTATGAAAAATCGAAAAAAAAAACGTAGCTCAACAAATGAAGCGGCATTTTAAAGGTTGAACGGTTACGAAAAGAATGAGCACAGAGTGGGGTTTCAACTCCTTCGGGAAGCGACGTTACAGCGATTTTAGTGATGCCACTTTCGTTTGGCCGAAATGCAAAAAAAATCATTCTGTTTGCCCGAAATGCAAAAAAGTCATTCAGACCTTTTGACGATTTTGTATTGTAATTGCAGAAGCTAATCCCCCATTATTTTTCGGTACCGCTTTTGTCCATCAATTTTGTAACAATTTAGGTCAATTTAATCTTTCATCGTGTGGAAATTAGTTTAGTGATAGCGGATAGATCGAGTTTATACTTTTTGGAGTCATTATGACCTTTCGACGATTTTGTAATATGATTGCAGAAGCTAATGCCCCATTATTCGTCGGAACTGATTCCGTTCATCAATTTAGTAATAATTTATGTCAACTTAATCTTTTACTGTTAAGCATACAGACTAGACACTTCCAGACATCACGAAAATGAAATACACTCCACAAGTACAATAAACAGTGTCTTAAGGGGGGAAATAGGGTTAGGACAGCGTTTTCTCAATGATTTTCATGAATTTTTTTATAGTATAAAAAATGAATATAATTTATTGAACCTTTGAGAATATATTATACATATATTTAAGTGTACACTATAAAAATTTTGAA
Source organism: Oxytorus armatus (assembly GCA_958009045.1). Classification (NCBI taxonomy): domain Eukaryota; kingdom Metazoa; phylum Arthropoda; class Insecta; order Hymenoptera; family Ichneumonidae; genus Oxytorus; species Oxytorus armatus. Next base: position 6,384,041 of record OY253751.1, on the reverse strand, counting down.
GAATTTGCTTGAAAAACACCGAAGATATTAGCGACCCCATATTGCAAGTCACAATCAGACTCAGCATTTTGCGTACATTCTAGAAGCCGCAATTTTCATCTGAAATCAATCGATTTTTTGAACCGTCTAACCCTATTTCCTCCCTGAATTGAGATTGAGCTACTTTTATAATATACGAGTAATTTTTCGTATGAGTATTTGTGATTCATTATGAAAGAATGATTATTGATAATTAATGCTAATTATTCGAACAGAATTTGAATAAAGTTTTCATTTACTTTTTTTATTTCATTGAAAATTCGATATAGCAATGGTTCGATCTCCGTGTTTCAAAGCTTGTTTTACTTAAGGGGGGATATAGGGTTAGGACAGCGTTTTCGCAATGATTTTCATGAATTTTTTTATAGTATAAAAAATGAATATAATTTATTGCAACTTTGAGAATATTTTATACATATATTTAAGTATATACTATAAAATTTTCATACATATATTCAAGTATATACTATAAAATATTAGCGACCCCACATTGCAGGTCACAATCAGACTCAGCATTTTGCGTACATTATGGAAGCCACAATTTTCATCTGGAATCAAACGAGGTTGGAATTAACTTTCATTATATGTCTCTCTTCTATATGAACCTAAATGCTATAAAGAAAATAGAAAATTGAATTTTTTACAGGGGTCAAAACAAAAAAGCATGATTTTTTGCCATTTTTTACATCTTTATTTGCAAAAAAAAAATTATTTTAAATAATGACAATATTCCGATTTTAGGTTCATATAGAGCGCAATACTATGAAGAAAGTAACTGCCAATTTTCAGAACGATTGGTTGAAAACTTTTCAAACTAGCGTGTACGCAAGTTCATCAATTTAGTAATAATTTATGTCAACTTAATTGTTTACTGTTAAGCGTACAGACTAGACACTTCCAGATATCACGAAAATGAAATGCACTCCATAAGTACAATAAACAGTGTTTTAAGGGGGGAAATAGGGTTAGGACAGCGTTTTCTCAATGATTTTCATGAATTTTTTTATAGTATAAAAAATGAATATAATTTATTGAACCTTTGAGAATATTTTATACATATATTTAAGTATACACTAAATTTTTGAAGAATTTCCTTGAAAAACACCGAAGATATTAGCGACTCCATACTGCAGGTCACAATCAGACTCAGCATTTTGCGTACATTCTGGAATCCGCAATTTTCATCTGAAATCAAGCGAGGTTGAAATTTCCTTTTATTATATGTCTCTCTTTTATATGAACCTGAATGCTATAAAAAAAAAAGAAAATTAAATTTTTTACAGGGGTCAAAATAAAAAAGCATGATTTTTCGCCATTTTTTACAACTTTATTTGCAAAAAAAAAATTATTTTAAATAATGATAATATTCCGATTTTAGGTTTATATAGAGCGCAATATTATGAAGAAAGTAACTGCCAATTTTCAAAACGATTGGTTGAAAACTTTTCAAACTAGCGTGTACGCAAGTTAAAAAAAAGTCGTTTTCAGAAAAACGCGTTTGAAACACGTGGCGCGCTCGGGGCCTGAAGGAGAGCTACTGACTTTAATGGCTTATAACAATAGAACGAGTCGGAATTTTCATTTAAAATTTTGGCAACATATTTCTCAATAGTTTTACTAACAATTTATGAAATAAAAAATCGATTTTTTGAACCGTCTAACCCTATTTCCTCCCTTAAAGTACATCAGACACCACAGTTTTTCGGAAAGTTTTTGTCACAATAACTTAACTCAAATAAAAACATTGCCAATCGCTCATCATACGACTACCGATGTATGTAATACCGTAACATGATGAGCCACGCGAAGAAGCTATGAATCCAAATATATTTACGGCCATCCAATAGTACAGTAAGACTTTTTGGCCAGATGTTGAACTTCCCATGGAGGATCCCGCGAAATCAATCGGGCAGATCTGCTTATAGATAGGATCTAATACGCACTGGATGAAATGTAGTATTATAGTTTCGTTATATCGTATTCCTAGCAAGACACGCAAGCGTCCTAAGCTCCTTTACACTTGAACAAATTGCCAGTGTGTGTGTGTGTGTGTGTGTGAATAGATCCCGAAACCCTCGGAAACTCCGACACTTCGAGGCGACGGACTTCATCCCTTTTGGCTAAAATGTCAGACAAGAACCAAGACCCTCCGAACTTCTGTCTTTGACCACTCGGGCGACAACTTATCCCCCCCCCCGTAAGATCTTGCTCCTGCTGTTTTCCCCCGCGTCTCCGATCCTCGAAACACTCGCGGTCGCCTACGGTATTGTTTTCCAAACGGAATGAAGATAGAATCTCATTCCCGTCGTTGATAAACCAGAGGATGCGTATAATTCTACGTCCAGCTGCGGGAACAGTCAGAGAGAGAGAGATAGAGATAGAGAGAGATATATAAAGAACCAATTAAGCTTAAAAAACATGAATATCGTTGCTAATCACCGTTGCCCGGCAATCGGATGCTGTGGACCTTTCGGATAAAACTAACAAAGCCTGGGGCTTCTTTTTACAGTATCAACGTAACGTTATCCATGAGAAAGTTACGTACGTGTACACACCCTAGCATCGAAGCTTGTATACCCTCGCCATTTTGGTTTTTTATGTTTTTACAAGTTTCATTGTTGGTCCAGCTTCCTATACAACGATAGATAAGGACAGATTGGGAGGAGGTCAGACAGCGTGTATTAAAGTTTGTTTTAAAGCCTCACTTCCGTAAGGGATGAACATGTTCTACACATGAACATGAAAATAGATATTTACACGTGGAAAATGATACTGCCATTGGCTGGACACGACGGCCATTGCGACAATAACGTGTAGAACAGTGTATGACGGTGTCGCGGGCATTATCGAAAATCGGTATTCAATTAAAAATCGAATAATCCGAAGGCGCCAATGTGGTCAATCGTCGTTGGGTTTCGGTGGTTTCAGGATGAATTCGATATAGCGACGCCAGTGTGCTCGAACGTGGGAAAACACCGGCTGCCATCCGCTCAGCCTCATTAATGATGATGTGCCAACCATCCAGCACAGTAGAACGATAGCGGCAGTTGTAGATCTCGCTTTCTCCTTTCTCTGTCTCTTCCTATCCCGTTCGAAGGCCTAGCTCGGAAACGAAACCCCGCAAGCCAAAGCCTTGGCCACACCGCATCCCGGACACCCTCCTCGCACCTTCCATTTCTCATCTTCCTCTCACGCTTTCTATCACTACCGTTATACCATATATCGTAGTGGGATGCCCCTCTCCGCTCGCCAAAACCACCCTACAGACTCCTAGCGAGAATCTATCGTATACACGGTACAAGCGAGCCTGTCGCAGCGGCAAAACCCTCGCGATCCTATGTACATGCTTTTTCCTTCGCTTCCGTTTCAAACCATCCTGCTACCGATTGTACGCTCTCACCATATTCTCGGTTCATCGATGATACAGTAGCGTCATTGACGTTTGTTTGTGTGTTTGTAGAGTCCAACTTCACATATGATCTTATCACGGACATTTGCCTTCGTTCATTGTTCTATTTAATTGATCAGCGATATGTGAAAAATGATAACGTGAAAGATGACAACCTAATTATCCTTTAGCAGGGGGAAAATATTTTCGGTTTTCAATCCTCAAAATTTGTCAAAACGTCGGAAAACAGATTTATAATAAACGAGCTGTGCCCCACGGTTTTACCCGCGTTAAATTTCCGTCCCCCGATTCAACGCACCGCCGTCACCGCTCCTCGGGGTTATAGCATAAAGTTATGTGGTGTAAAGCCTTCCTGATTAAACGGGCTGTCTTGTGCAAAAAAAAAATTTCCAAATCCGATACGTATTTCCTGAGATTAGCGCGTTCAACAAACATACAAACATACAAACTGTCCAGGTTTATTATAGTCGTAAGATATGTGTGTAATGAGGGTGAAAAAAATCATAGGTCACTCTGGAATGACTAAACTGATCGGGCCGAAATTTTGCACGGAATTGTGGCTCTCAGACCTCTTTCTCTGATATAATTTTCGCGAAGTTTGAATAACCCGTTCAGATTTTACATTATTTAGAATTTGTTTAAAAATTTCTGTTAAGAGCATAATTCGTTCAATTTTTGATCTGTCGACCTAAAACTTGTGAAACAAACAATCATCAAATACTGTGTATTATTGAATTTCGTTAAAATAGATCGTGGCATTCCGAATTAATAGAATTTTGAACTTTTCGAAAAATCGCCACGGGTGTTTGTAAAGGCAGTTCGTGAAATTTTTGTACTATCGGATCAAAGCATTTCTACGTGAATTGGCTACCACAAAAGGATATTTCCTTTCAGACAGACCATCGCCAAATACTGTATGTTATTGAATTTCGTTAAAATAGATTGTGGCGTTCCGAATTAATAGAATTTTGAACTTTTCGAAAAATCGCCACAGGTGTTTGTAAAGGCAGTTCGAGAAATTTTTGTACTATCGGATCAAAGTATTTCTACGTGAATTGGCTACCACAAAAGGATATTTCCTTTCAGACAGACCATCGCCAAATACTGTATGTTATTGAATTTCGTTAAAATCGAACGTGGCATTCCGAATTAATAGAATTTTGAACTTTTCGAAAAATCGCCACAGGTGTTAGTTAAGGCAGTTCGTAAAATTTTTGTACTATCGGATCAAAGCATTTCCACGTGAATTGGCTACCACAAAAGGATATTTCCTTTCAGACAGACCATCGCCAAATACTGTATGTTATTGAATTTCGTTAAAATCGAACGTGGCATTCCGAATTAATAGAATTTTGAACTTTTCGAAAAATCGCCACAGGTGTTAGTTAAGGCAGTTCGTGAAATTTTTGTACTATCGGATCAAAGCATTTCCACGTGAATTGGCTACCACAAAAGGATATTTCCTTTCAGACAGACCATCGCCAAATACTTTATGTTATTGAATTTCGTTAAAATCGAACGTGGCATTCCCAATTAATAGAATTTTGAACTTTTCGAAAAATCGCCACAGGTGTTTGTAAAGGCAGTTCGTGAAATTTGTGTACTATCGGATCAAAGCATTTCTACGTGAATTGGCTACCACAAAAGGATATTTCCTTTCAGACAGACCATCGCCAAATACTTTATGTTATTGAATTTCGTTAAAATCGAACGTGGCATTCCCAATTAATAGAATTTTGAACTTTTCGAAAAATCGCCACAGGTGTTTGTAAAGGCAGTTCGTGAAATTTGTGTACTATCGGATCAAAGCATTTCTACGTGAATTGGCTACCACAAAAGGATATTTCCTTTCAGACAGACCATCGCCAAATACTTTATGTTATTGAATTTCGTTAAAATCGAACGTGGCATTCCCAATTAATAGAATTTTGAACTTTTCGAAAAATCGCCACAGGTGTTTGTAAAGGCAGTTCGTGAAATTTGTGTACTATCGGATCAAAGCATTTTTACGTGAATTGGCTACCACAAAAGGATATTTCCTTTCAGACAGACCATCGCCAAATACTTTATGTTATTGAATTTCGTTAAAATCGAACGTGGCATTCCCAATTAATAGAATTTTGAACTTTTCGAAAAATCGCCACAGGTGTTTGTAAAGGCAGTTCGTGAAATTTGTGTACTATCGGATCAAAGCATTTCTACGTGAATTGGCTATCACAAAAGGATATTTCCTTTCAGACAGACCATCGCCAAATACTTTATGTTATTGAATTTCGTTAAAATCGAACGTGGCATTCCCAATTAATAGAATTTTGAACTTTTCGAAAAATCGCCACAGGTGTTTGTAAAGGCAGTTCGTGAAATTTGTGTACTATCGGATCAAAGCATTTTTACGTGAATTGGCTACCACAAAAGGATATTTCCTTTCAGACAGACCATCGCCAAATACTTTATGTTATTGAATTTCGTTAAAATCGAACGTGGCATTCCCAATTAATAGAATTTTGAACTTTTCGAAAAATCGCCACAGGTGTTTGTAAAGGCAGTTCGTGAAATTTGTGTACTATCGGATCAAAGCATTTCTACGTGAATTGGCTATCACAAAAGGATATTTCCTTTCAGACAGACCATCGCCAAATACTTTATGTTATTGAATTTCGTTAAAATCGAACGTGGCATTCCCAATTAATAGAATTTTGAACTTTTCGAAAAATCGCCACAGGTGTTTGTAAAGGCAGTTCGTGAAATTTGTGTACTATCGGATCAAAGCATTTTTACGTGAATTGGCTACCACAAAAGGATATTTCCTTTCAGACAGACCATCGCCAAATACTTTATGTTATTGAATTTCGTTAAAATCGAACGTGGCATTCCCAATTAATAGAATTTTGAACTTTTCGAAAAATCGCCACAGGTGTTTGTAAAGGCAGTTCGTGAAATTTGTGTACTATCGGATCAAAGCATTTCTACGTGAATTGGCTACCACAAAAGGATATTTCCTTTCAGACAGACCATCGCCAAATACTTTATGTTATTGAATTTCGTTAAAATCGAACGTGGCATTCCCAATTAATAGAATTTTGAACTTTTCGAAAAATCGCCACAGGTGTTTGTAAAGGCAGTTCGTGAAATTTGTGTACTATCGGATCAAAGCATTTCTACGTGAATTGGCTACCACAAAAGGATATTTCCTTTCAGACAGACCATCGCCAAATACTTTATGTTATTGAATTTCGTTAAAATCGAACGTGGCGTTCCGAATTAATAGAATTTTGAACTTTTCGAAAAATCGCCACAGGTGTTTGTAAAGGCAGTTCGTGAAATTTGTGTACTATCGGATCAAAGCATTTCTACGTGAATTGGCTACCACAAAAGGATATTTCCTTTCAGACAGACCATCGCCAAATACTTTATGTTATTGAATTTCGTTAAAATCGAACGTGGCATTCCCAATTAATAGAATTTTGAACTTTTCGAAAAATCGCCACAGGTGTTTGTAAAGGCAGTTCGTGAAATTTGTGTACTATCGGATCAAAGCATTTTTACGTGAATTGGCTACCACAAAAGGATATTTCCTTTCAGACAGACCATCGCCAAATACTTTATGTTATTGAATTTCGTTAAAATCGAACGTGGCATTCCCAATTAATAGAATTTTGAACTTTTCGAAAAATCGCCACAGGTGTTTGTAAAGGCAGTTCGTGAAATTTGTGTACTATCGGATCAAAGCATTTTTACGTGAATTGGCTACCACAAAAGGATATTTCCTTTCAGACAGACCATCGCCAAATACTGTATGTTATTGAATTTCGTTAAAATCGAACGTGGCGTTCCGAATTAATAGAATTTTGAACTTTTCGAAAAATCGCCACAGGTGTTTGTTATGGCAGTTCGTGAAATTTTTGTACTATCGGATCAAAGCAATCCTACGTGAATTGAGTACCGCGAAAGGATGTATGGTAGTGAGTTTAGAGAAAATCGCTATAAGTTGGACACTTGAGGTATTTTTAATTTGTCGAAAAAATCGATTGACAATAAAGTACATACAGAAAATAAAGTACCTGCAAATCGGAATTTTGCGGCATTTTTTTAAATCAACGAGGTATTAGCAAATATTTGTTCCCAGCTCGCTCCTTTCACGACGATTTGTTCTTTGTTAAGAGGAACAAGCTTCACAAACGGCAAAGCAATTAAAAAAAAAAACCATCGTTCCTTTGTGACCGATCTAGCGTTCAGTGTCATCGGGAATTTTGTTTTTCAATTCCCTCAGTTGCGGGAATTAGATATTGGAAAAGAAACAAATCGATTTACAATATCGCATGAAACGGAAAGTTGCTAAGAGCGCAGAAATAATGGAGCTGCGTGGTGTAATTGATGTTTAGCAGTACAACACGAACGGGGACCGAGAAAACCAAAGCCCCATCCCGGTATGTCGGAGAAGCTTCATCATTCGATAACGCCGGTACATCACGACGTGTCGCGTGTCGACATGAACTCGAACTTGCTGTCCCATCACCGATCATTCGTCAGTCAACTTTCACCACCCTCGAGACCGTCCGTTCATCACGATGGTCCGATGGTCGATTTAAATTCAGCGAGTTTGTTGTCCAATCACAGGTGAGCCTCGCGAATTCGCGATGAATTTTCGATCGTTAAACGAGCAAAATGAAAAATAAAAAGTTATCGCAGACGAATGAGATGCGCACAAAGGCCATCGCCTTATCCTCGACCGGTTTCGATAATGCAAAAACCACCGGACGATTCGACATCACCGACGCCACTTGCTCTGCAATTTCCTCCCCCTAACGCGGCTATCTATCATCCGGCGGCTTTTGCGTTTGGACAACAACCACCCCTTCTTCAGATACTAATGTCGGCGGAAAAGTATCAGGTAATGTTGTGACAATGCTCTTAACGGAGGGAAGATAGATTTAGAACTCCGGTTTTTTTTTTAGTGATTTTCATGAATTTTTTTTGCAAGAAAGAAATGTATATAATTTATTGAAACTTCGAGAATATTTTGTACATATATTCAAATAAATATCGTAATTTTTTTGAAGTATTTTCTCGGAAAATGTGGCCTGCCACCCATCGGAGGTCACCATCAGTCGTAGCTGTTTGCGTACATTCCGGAGGCCACAGTTTTCATCTGAAATCAATAGGGTTTCAAAGTTACTTCAAGGACATGTCTTTCTTCTATACGAACCTAACTTTCCCCGAAAAAAATGAAAATTGCATTTTTTACAGATGTTCAAATAAAAGAGCATGATATTTAAAATTGTGCTCTGTTATTTAAACACTTTAAAAAAATGTCTCTTGCATGCAATTTTCAATTTTTTTGAGGGAAGTTTGGTTCATATAGAAGAAAGACATGTCCTTAAAGTTAATTTAGAACCCTAGTGTTTTCCGATGAAAACTGTGGCCTCCAGAATGTACACAAACAGCTACGTCTGATGATGACCTCCTATAGGCGGCAGCCCATATTTTCCGAGAAAAAATTTCAACAAAATTACGATATTTCTTTGATTATATGTATAAAATATTCTCAAAGTTTCAGTAAATTATATGCATTCCTTTCTTGCCAAAAAAATTCATGAAAATCACTAAAAAAAAAACGTAGTCCCTATTTCGCGCCCTTTACGGAGGAAATAGGGTTAGGACAGCGTTTTCTCAATGATTTTCATGAATTTTTTTATAGTATAAAAAATGAATATAATTTATTGAAACTTTGAGAATATTTTATACATATATTTAAGTATATACTATAAAATTTTTGACGAATTTCCTTGAAAAACACCGACGATACTAGCGACCCCATATTGCAGGTCACAATCAGACTCAGCATTTTGCGTACATTCTGGAAGCCGCAATTTTCATCTGAAATCAAACGAGGTTGGAATTTACTTTTATTATATGTCTCTCTTCTATATGAACCTAAATGCTATCGAAAAAATAGAAAGTTGAATTTTTTACAGAGGTCAAAACAAAATAAGCATGATTTTTTGCCATTTTTTACAACTTTATTTGGAAAAAAAAATTATTTTAAATAACGATAATATTCCGATTTTAGGTTCATATAGAGTGCAATACTATGAAGAAAGTAACTGCCAATTTTCAAAACGATTGGTTGAAAACTTTTCAAACTAGCGTGTACGCAAGTTCAAAAAAAGTCGTTTTCAGAAAAACGCGTTTGAAAAAATAGTACCAAGAAAAACAAACAATATGGGGTCGCTAATATCGTCGGTGTTTTTCAAGGAAATTCTTCAAAAATTTTATAGTATATACTTAAATATATGTCTAAAATATTCTCAAAGTTTCAATAAATTATATTCATTTTTTATACTATAAAAAAATTCATGAAAATCATTGAGAAAACGCTTTCTTAACCATATTTCCCCCCTCAATGGCTTATAACAATAGAACAAGTCGGAATTTTAATTTTTAATTTTGGGAACATATTTTTCAGTTGTTTTACTAACAATTTATGAAATTAAAAAAAATCGATTTTTTAAACCGTCTAACCCTATTTCCTTCCTTAATGTATTCGGATATCGATTGTAACGGAGTAATTTGTTTATTCATTTCGATTTATCATTCAGGAATTAGTTTGGAAATCTCTGCCAGACGCTGAGGGTTCTCTCGATCATACGGAAACCGAGGCCAGTCACAGTCCAACGGACACTTTACCGAGTTCAGTTCCAACGTGGGAAGTTTTGCAGGAGACCACGGCGAGATTGTTATTCATGGCTGTTCAATGGGTACGATGTTTAGCACCGTTTCAGACACTATCGAAGGACGATCAGCTTCTTCTACTACAGCAAACGTGGACCCAACTTTTTCTACTTCATCTAGCCCAGTGGTCCGTGTCCCGAGATATTTCACGTCTTCTCGATGACGAACAGGTCCGTAGGAGATTGCCACCCGAGCAGACTTATCGGGAAGAGATCGTTGCGATTCAGGTATTCTTCCCTCAAAACCAATAGGCCGAAGCCTCTTTTTTTCTTATTTTTTTTAATAAGTTGACGACATCGAGAGCTCCAGGATTGAGAGTCGGATAGAACTTGTTTGAATTGTACGAAAAAAAAACCGATCGTGTCGAGAATCCCAAACGATGGATTCTTCCAATTGATTTTCCGGTCGAGTAGACAAATATTGAGACAACAAATACTTATAATATTATTTTTTTTTTATTGTGAAAGAATTTCTATTTTTAAATCTTTTTAAAATGCATCTCCGTTTTTTAAATTCTAATTTCAATGTTTGCTGAGTTCGCAAAAATGTTTTCGACAATTGATCGTTTCGGAATTTTCAAAAAAATCATTATTTTTTCCGTCAAGTTAAGACGAAACATCGACGTCACTCTTGATGTTCCAATGGGAATTTATGTTGCAGGAAATAATGGGTAGATTCCGTCAATTAACGCCGGATATCGGTGAGTGCGGATCGATGAAAGCCGTTGTCCTTTTTACACCAGGTAATAGTCGATAATCGATCGTAATAGAACGATGATAAATCAGAACTGGAACAAAATAGTGGCGAGTGGCGTTATTTCATTTTGTAGCGAATAAATTTGAAATAAATGCGTTTAGAGACCCGTGGATTGTCGGATCCGAAACCCGTTGAGATATTACAAGATCAGGCTCAATGTATGCTCGGCGATTACATCAGATCACGTTATCCCCGTCAGCCTGCGCGTTTCGGAAGATTTCTTCTTTTACTCCCGAGCCTACAGGCGGTCAAACCAACGACCGTCGAACTATTGTTTTTTCGCGAAACCATCGGGGAAATACCGATAGCACGATTGCTCGGCGATATGTATCAGATGGAACATCACAGCACCGATGTTACGTTAAACTTTCGCAGTGGGTACGTAATAAATTTCCTAATAATTCATACTTCTTCTCTTAAAGTAGTAGTCTGGTAACTTAAGCCGATTTTCATGTCTTTTTTGGAGGGCGCTTTTTTGTAGGAAAATAAAAATGAATCGTTTTGGATATTTAGGATGTTTTTATTTACATATTAAAGATACAAAAAAAAATGTTTTCGAACAAATTTAATAGTTTATTATTATTATTATTGATCGAAGTTGGCACCTCGAAAAAAAAGCGCGTGGGTGGCCCCGGTGATTTTGGCTCTTGATGTTATCTGAAATCAAAAATTCTTGATAATTCTTAATCTATAGACATGTCATTCTGGTCGGAACTACTGAAGTTAAATTTCATGGATAAATAACAAAATGGCGGACTTTGGAAAAAAAAGTCCTTTTATTTTGCCCGCCATTTTGTTATTTATCCATGAAATTTAACTTCAGTAGTTCCGACCAGAATGACATGTCTATAGATTAAGAATTATCAAGAATTTTTGATTTCAGACAACATCAAGAGCCAAAAGCACCGGGGCCACCCACGCGCTTTTTTTTCGAGGTGCCAACTTCGATCAATAATAATAATAATAATAAACTATTAAATTTTTTCAAAAATTTTTTTTTTTGTATCTTTAATATGTAAATAAAAACATCCTAAATATCCAAAACGATTCATTTTTATTTTCCTACAAAAAAACGCCCTCCAAAAAAGGCATGAAAATCGGCTTAAGTTACCAGACTACTACCTTAAGTCTCTATTAGAAGTGACACAGAAGTAATAACTGTGATTCAGTTGAGAAAAAATTATGAGTTAGCAATGTGCAAGATTCAATTAATGCCTTTTTTTTCTTCCTCAGCTTTGTTTTCGTGACAAATTTTGTTTTTTTTTTCAGTTTTTAAGGAGGTTGCAGTTCTTCATAGTAGTCAAATGAAAACTAAATTTTACACCTTGCAATTCCGCGTTGTCAATTTATGCACGAGACTTTGTATAAACGATGTTTAAAATTTGGCACTCATATGACAAGTAGTAGTTATCTTTTAACATCCCTAAAAATAATCGTAACAATTTTGTCTCGGCAGATTTCAAGAAGCAGCGGATCACGAACGTGACTCGCCGTCCGAAAGAATTCAAGTTTAAAGATCGAACCCAAGAATGTCCGGCGATCGATTGAGCGGCCATTTGTTCAAGTGCAATAGAGAGAAACGTTGATGCTCAACGTGATATATCAAATAAGTCGGGATATTAATCTGATGAAACTTTTTATTTTACTACTCTTTCTGTCGGAGCGATATTGAAAAATCGCTTTCAATCAAGGAGGGAAGGACAGGCAAAACGTTAAAACGTTTGTGTACTATAGAATTATCGATTTCCATCGAAATGCCAAAATTGTAAGATCCATAATGTACGAATAATCCCTCATCAACGACTTCAAAAGTTACAAGCAATTTTTTCTTCACTTAACGCGATTCATTCGACGATTGCTTCAATGACGAAAATGGAGTTTTTAGTCTTATCATTACCAAATCCAAACTGTGATACTTTGTAAGAAGAACGATAAAGAAAAAAGTACTCCGCTCTATTGTGACGTATTTATTAATGGAAGGAAGAAAAATAAGAAAAGTCCACTTTTAGAGAAAAAGTCCATCGAGAAAATATCGATGTTCGTCTGAGAGGTGAACTCATTATTATGACGTAGGGGGATATATAAGCGTGTGTAAAACACGGATTAAACACTTAGCACGTAGTTCTGTCTCCGGGAAGAAACAAAGAAGAAAAAAAACAATTTCACATTGCGTCATCTAGTAATAAAAATTAATGTTATTACTGTACGTATTCTCGATAAGTTAAGTAGTTGTACATGTTCTTTTTTTTTGTTGCTGTAAATGGAAAAATTAATGTATAAATGTCTTATTGAAACGATGTATGGAAAGTGAACCAATAAAGAGTGTGGGTCACGGTCTCGCAGTTTCATTGGAAATAAATTTCTGCGTTGATTCCACAGAATGCTCGGTTCGTTGTGGTCGAGTAGGTACGAAGAAAATAAAACGAAGAGAAGAAAGTCTGTTATTATTGCTTCGTCGTGAAGGAAGCTTTTTTTGTGATTTTTTTTTATTATTCCAATTTCAAACTGTCGGTGAGGATCGATCCCTTGGACAGTCAAGCGTGACCGACGTTACGGAAAAAATCGAGTGCGTGTTGTTGATTCGACGTTCCAGGACCGCAAGGGAGCGATTCAAGCATTGTCTTCGACGACCTGAGTCGCGAGATCGCGCGGGTTTGGGCCAAATTTACACCGTGCTCCACAGGTTGCGCGAATTTGATCGACGCGTCAAATCTTAGTTATTTCCGCGGGAAATTACAAATATATATATTAGGGCGATTTTTTTTTCAGTCCCAACCCGAAATTTTGTTGGATATGTCGAAAAAGAAATTCCCTGAATGTTACAGCCCTTGATATTAATTCAAAGTACTTTCCCAAAGCATGAGAAGATTTTCCATCTAAAATACACGTGAATCGAATTTTTTTTTTTTTTTTTTCAAATTTCTATAACTCAGCCGCATTTTATGCTATCATATTGTTCTTGGTTTCGATTTACTCAGTTTAAAACAATCTAAAAAAGTGCCTTTTGCGGTGAAAGTGTAAATTGTACTGGTGATTTGGTACGGGTCACTGAAGTTGATTTTTACCCAAAGTTCTCGTTTTTTCGCTGTTATCTCCGAAACAATTGACTTTAGGAAAAAAATGTAAATGAAAAATTTGTTGGAAATTTAATTTCCTACAAAAAAGGTCCTATCGACCCAATTGCTTAGATTAATATTTCTTGAAATATTGAACTTTAACATATGAGTAGTATAAAATTTATAAAATATGAAATATTAAATAATAAAAAAAATAAAAAATAAAAAAAGTTCAATATCTCAAGAAATATTGATCTAAGCAATTGGGTCGATAGGACCTTCTTTATAGAAAATTAAATTTCCAACAAATTTTTCATTTACATTTTTTTCGTAAAGTTAATTGTTTCGGAGATAACAGCAAAAAAACGAGAATTTTGGGTAAAAATCAACTTCAGTGACCCGTACCAACTCACCAGTACAATTTACACTTTCGCCGCAAAAGGCACTTTTTTAGATTGTTTTATTCCGAGTAAATCGAAACCAAGAACAATATGATAGCATAAAATGCGGCTGAGTTATAGAAATTTGAAAAAAAAAAACATCGATTTACGTGTATTTTGGATGAAAAATCTTCTCACGCTTTGGGAAAGTACTTGGAATTAATATTAAGGGCTGTAACTAGCAGGGAATTTCTTTTTCGACATATCCAACAAAATTTCGGGTGGGGACTAAAAAAAAATAGTCGAAAAAAAAATCGCCCCAATATATACATATATATCAATGCATCACTTCCAAGAAGTAGAATGAATTTTCATGACGAATGTGGACAAACTCGAGATTCATATACGTGAGATTCAATTCGTGAGTAGTGCTCGGGATTCTCACAAAAACATGTGTGGTATAATGCTGTACATAGCAGGATCGCTAGAGCATCCAGGACCTTCGGATTGTTCGACGTTTCTCGTTGGATGATTTTGCGGCCCTCCAAGCACAGCCTCGACGTACGCCGACGATGCGGATAATCTCATCTCGTTTACATCTGCATACGTATAAAAAATTGTCGTGAGAAGTGGGAAATATATGATACACGGACCAAAGTATTTTTATTAAAACTCCGCTTCTCTTCAACTAAAAAAAATTAATAAATAAATAAATAAGAATTGGAAATTGATACGTACGATTAGACGGAGGTTTCCAAGAGGGACCCGGAACTGGAGATTCTTGAAAATGATTCGATTGATAAAGTGCCACCGGCACTGGTTCGTTCTCCGTGTACATTCGTTTCCTCGGTAATTGATTTTGTGGTCCTAATACAGTTTCCACGCAGTTCGTAGGTGCCGTACCTCTAATTTCGTTAGCAGCTGCTTGGAACATAAAAAAAACGTTGTCAGCCACAAGATGAAACGTACGAAGTGTGGCGAACCGAGAAAATATGATGATTGTACTCCATTAAGGTAACTGCACTGCGAGTTAACTGCTCGAGTTGAGTGAAGTGAGTGGCAAATTTTTCGAATCATTTCTACAAATTATCGACTTATTAATCGACGGTAATAAAAAAAAATGAATGGTATCGCCATATGTGTCAGTAACGAAGGGAGATTGTAAAACGTAAGTAAAGGAAAAACGAAATATTTAAGGGCGAGGTAAGGTTTTTCACTTTCGAAAAATCGAATTTTTTTTTTTTTCTTATCTTATTGTTTAACATTTCAAGAATATGTCCGTAAAACTTTAAACCGATCTAAGCAATATTCTTGAAGTTATTGTCTTATTAATCTCCTGGCCTTTAACGCTATACCTCTAACAGCTGCGGGCGATCGGGCTAGCAGTGCACTTTAGACGCGTTTTTCTCAAAACTACTATTTCAAAGTCCGTGTTCACCGCCATTTAAAAACTACTTGACCGATTCACTTCAAACTTTGTACACATTTTCTACATATAAAATACCTCCCCCCAACGTTTAGTTGAATTTTTTTTTTTTACATTAAGGGTGTTTCCCACCTACAAAATGGCGGAATTTTTCGTGGAAAATAACAGTTCACACTTTAGATGGCCGCGAAAAATTTTTAAATGAAAAAAAAATTATCAGAGAACGTTGGGGGGAAGATTTGATTATAATTTGACTAAATTTTCATGGTTTATCATTTTCAGATAATTTCCGGCCGAGTTATAGTGAACACCGCAAATTGTTTTTTTTTTTTCAAGACGTTCTGGGGGAAGCTCTGTTACCGGCTTATGCTTCAATATTTCAGCATGAAAAAATTACACAATATTGTCAAAAGTATGCTCAATAATGTGCAAAAGGTTCGAATAAAATTGCTGAATCCATATTTGAGAAAAAAAATCGCAAAAAATGTGTTTTTTTTCACGCTGAAACCCTTACCCCTCCTTTAAAGAAATAAAATGAATGATGAAGAAGAATGAAAGAATGCGTGTGGTCAATGAAATTCAGAAATGGACTGGGAAATAAGAAAAGTACCGAAGAAATGGATATCGAAATGTACATGGTACATGGAAGATGAGAATATATAAGGGAGACAAATGTGTGAGAATTAATATTTATAAAAACGCAAAAGCAACAAGGCATAAAAACTACTACCACGATATACAAAGAAATTAGTAGAGGTATGATAAATCCATACCACAATTATTCGTGGGCTTCCATGAGGATTCACAAACGGGATTAACGCTGGATTCTTTCGGGCTGTTCGTCGTGCGAATGATGTTTGACGAATTCACATGGGAAAGTTGCAGAGACTCGTGCGGTACCGCCGCGACAATTTGATGCGGAAGTAGAGACGTACCAATTCCCGTGAAATCATTGTCGTTAAATGTATTCGGCTTGAAAGGCCATATTCCAGTTTTTCGAAAGGCAATAACCGCTGTAGCGAGGGTGGCCGATTGAATGAAAGCTTGCTCGAAGATCATAGGAATTTCGGATATTCCGGGCGATTTTTCGACATTCGTCAACGACCATTCTTTAACGGCCGAAACATAATGCTTGCTCAATGTACCAAAAAATTCAACCTCCAACGGACCAACTTTGTGGGTACAATATTCGGGCAAGCACAACATCACAACCCCATTATTCTCGGCCATTTCGAGTAGCTCGAGACTCGTCGTGTGACTCGCATCACCGTCCATCAGTAACAATACCGGATTGTCCTTGGTTGACCGTGAAAATTTTATAAAGTGTCTTAACCACCATGCAAATATCTCGCTGTTCATCCAGCCGCTCTCGTTACACTGTGTGTAACACGGTAGTATGAGATTGCTCGTGAATTGTGGCTCCGGTGTTTTTCGCGGAAAAACAAATAGCAAAGGCATAAACAAGCCTGTCGCGCTCATACAAACTTCCACGGTTATCGTATGACCAGAATCATTCGTTACCGATGTTCCTCTGTTTGTGTCGTTCGTTCCGTTAATTACATTACATTTAGTGTCGCAGCTTATCGACGTTTCGTCACAATTGTAAATTCTGTCGGCGGTAAAATTGTGTCTTGCGTAAAGTTCGCCGAGGGTATTGTAAAATTTCATAACGGCCTCTTTGTTGAAACAAGCGAGCTTTGTCTTTGTCACCGGTCGTCCTATCGCTAGACAATTTAGTTTGTGCCTCTTTACGAATTCGCGTAACCACTCGCGACCCGCTACGTTGTCCTTCCATTTGTGTGATTTACGATTTTTCGTTGCCAATTGATATGCCAATTTACGCTTTATCGGTATCGTCACCGTGAACAAACGGCTGTCCATTGAATTCAAATGCGACACCAAATATTGTTCCTCGTCTTTTGTAAATACCGATGCGTTAGTTCCCAATGGTACTCTTATGTTCACCTCACCGTCAGCCTCCAATCTCTTCATTATTCGTCGCAACGTTGATCTCGGTATGCCGAAAACCTTTGACGATTTCATATAACCCATTTTACGAGCGAGAATCGCGTTCATCGCCGCCACCATTTGTCTCTCGTCCCAACAACCTCTCGTTGTTTTTCTCACGTACATTCGAACCATCGCGCTGTAAACACAGTGACAAATTAATAAGTTACAATGATTTTATTGAAAATTCGAAATTATCTGCGAAAAAAAATAGGCAAGTTATCATGTTTTTTTTTCGATTTTTTTATGTTTTTTCTTCCTCACGAAGGAAGCTTTATGACGGTACAAACATTTTTATTGGGTTTAGAAAAAATGGCTGAGTGTCTGTATGTGAATGTGACCGGGTTGAAAAATGCAAAACCTCTATATCTCGGGAACCGTTTGAGCTACAGCGCTGCAATTTCGCACACAAGTGAAACAATACGTCCGCTTTGTTTACTACAATTTTTATAGAAATTTATGGAGTCGCTCAGATTTTGTGCTTCTTTGAAAGTTTCGAATAATGTCTGCGTGTTCTAGCCTCCGCCATTTTTGCAGATATCGGGCTAATTTGTTAAATTTGTTTCATTGTTATATATTAAAGTTAATCTTAAATGATATTCGTTCGTTAAAAATGAACAGGCATTTGTTTGTAATGTAATCACTTTTCAGGAAGAAGTGCATTAAATCATAAATGAAAATCCATAGAAGATATTCCATTAAGTAAAACAAGCCTTGAAACACGGAGATCGAACCATTGCTATATCGAATTTTCAATGAAAAAAGAAAAGTAAATGAAAACTTTATTCAAATTCTGTTCGAATAATTGGCATTAATTATCAATAATCATTCTTTCATAATGAATCACAAATACTCATACGAAAAATTACTCGTATATTATAAAAGTAGCTTAATCTCAATTAAGGGAGGAAATAGGGTTTGACGGTTCAAAAAATCGATTTTTTTTTAATTTCATAAATTGTTAGTGAAACTATTGAAAAATATGTTCCCAAAATTTTTAATGAAAATTCCGACTCGTTCTATTGTTATAAGCCTTAATGGCTTATAATAAGGATTTTCACACGCGAAACATGGGCAATATTCAAATTAAAAATTAAGGGGGGGGGATAGGATTAGTACAGCGTTTTCTCAATGATTTTCATGAATTTTTTTATAGTATAAAAAATGAATGTAATTTACTGAAACTTTGAGAATATTTTATACATATATTTAAGTATATACTATAAAATTTTTATACATATATTTAAGTACTCGCTGACCCGACAGACAATTTAAAACAAAATTATTTCAAAAACATAGTGTTTATTGTAACTGAAAATAAAAAATTGACTCCCTTATTGTTTCTGTATAAGCATGTATACCACGTGTTAGACTATCAAAACTTACCAAAAATCGATATTAAATTAAAGTTTTAATATAAGCCGTGATTGCGGTGAACTAATTGCAATGAACAAACACTTCTCAAAAAACTCACTCAACAAACTC
The DNA here is from genome assembly GCA_958009045.1 of Oxytorus armatus. Classification (NCBI taxonomy): domain Eukaryota; kingdom Metazoa; phylum Arthropoda; class Insecta; order Hymenoptera; family Ichneumonidae; genus Oxytorus; species Oxytorus armatus. The sequence continues at coordinate 6,364,751 of OY253751.1, read as the reverse complement.
AAAACTGGATAAACGTTCAGATCGAATGGACTGTGCACTGAGAAATTTATCAATGAATTTTTTGATAGAAACGCGCGAAGGTTAAATAGTCGTTAAGTTTTCTGAAATTTTCCAATTTTCTGCGCAATTGTCTTAATTTTTCTTCCCGTAAGAACCTTCTACACAGTATTAGAAAACTTGAAAAAAAAAGATGAATGAAATCGGTAAAGTCGTTCTCAAGTTATGGCGTGACCAAGGGAAATAGGGATTCATTTTTATATATATAGATATACTATAAAATATTAGCGACCCCATATTGCTTGTTTTTCTTGGTACTATTTTTCAAACGCGTTTTTCTGAAAACGACTTTTTTTTAACTTGCGTACACGCTAGTTTGAGAAGTTTTCAACCAATCGTTTTGAAAATTGGCAGTTACTTTTTTCATAGTATTGCGCTCTATATAAACCTAAAATCGGAATATTATCATTATTTAAAATAATTTTTTTTTGCAAATAATGTTGTAAAAAATGGCAAAAATGCATGCTTTTTCGTTTTGACCCCTGTAAAAAATTCAATTTTCTATTTTTTTTGATAGCATTTAGGTTCATATAGAAGAGAGACATATAATAAAAGTAAATTTCAACCTCGTTTGATTTCAGATGAAAATTGCGGCTTCCACAATGTACGCAAAACGCTGAGTCTGATTGTGACCTGCAATATGGGGTTGCTAATATTTTATAGTATATACTTAAATATATGTATAAAATATTCTCAAAGTTTCAATAAATTATATTCATATTTTATACTATAAAAAAATTCATGAAAATCATTGATAAAACGCTGTCCTAACCCTATTTCCCCCCTTAAGTAAAACAAGCTTTGAAACACGGAGATCGAACCATTGCTATATCGAATTTTCAATGAAAAAAAAAAGTAAATGAAAACTTTATTCAAATTCTGTTCGAATAATTAGCATTAATTATCAATAATCATTATTTCATAATGAATCACAAATACTCATACGAAAAATTACTCGTATATTATAAAAGTAGCTTAATCTCAATTAAGGGGGGAAATAGGGTTAGACGGTTCAAAAAATCGATTTTATTTTTATTTCATAAATTGTTAGTAAAACTATTGAAAAATATGTTCCCAAAATTTTAAATGAAAATTCCGACTCGTTCTATTGTTATAAGCCATTAAGGGGGGAAATAGGGTTGGGACAGCGTTTTCTCAATGATTTTCATGAATTTTTTTATAGTATAAAAAATGAATATAATTTATTGAAACTTTCAGAATATTTCATACATATATTTAAGTATATACTATAAAATTTTTATACATATGTTTAAGGATATACTATAAAATATTAGCGACACTATATTGCTTGTTTTTCTTGGTACTATTTTTTCAAACGCGTTTTTCTGAAAACGACTTTTTTTGAACTTGCGTACCCGCTAGTTTGAAAAGTTTTCAATCAATCATTTTGAAAATTAGCAGTTACTTTCTTCATAGTATTGCGCTCTATATGAACCTAAAATCGGAATATTATCATTATTTAAAATAATTTTTTTTTTGCAAATAAAGTTGTAAAAAATGGCAAAAAATGATGCTTTTTTGTTTTGACCCCTGTAAAAAATTCAATTTTCTATTTTTTTGATAGCATTTAGGTTCATATAGAAGAGAGACATATAATAAAGGTAAATTCCAACCTCGTTTGATTTCAGATGAAAATTGCGGCTTCCAGAATGTACGCAAAATGCTGAGTCTGATTGTGACCTGCAATATGGGGTCGCTAATATCGTCGGTGTTTTTCAAGGAAATTCTTCAAAAATTTTATAGTATATACTTAAATATATGTATAAAATATTCTCAAAGTTTCAATAAATTATATTCATTTTTTATACTATAAAAAAATTCATGAAAATCATTGAGAAAACGCTGTCCTAACCCTATTTCCCCCCTTAATTTTTAATTTGAATATTGCCAATGTTTCGCGTGTGAAAATCCTTTCAGCAGAGACGAGAGACTCTCTCTTCTCTGCTTCCACATAAAAAAAGTTCAAAAGTCTCCGATAGGGAGAGCCACGGTACGGCCTAAATTTTGAGCCCGTATTCAGCAAGGAGAAAGGAAAGCCGCACACAACACGCTAGATTGCATTGTTTTTACCTAGCTCAAATGCTGTTCAAAAAACTCGCGAATAATATTTGTTCACACGAAGATTGTTCACAGGGTGCAACAATGAGATTCAAAAGCATGGTACGTTTTATTAAGGAATAAACAATTGCCGGAGAACACTGTTTTTTTTTTTTGTAAACAAATTATCACAAAACTTGACAAGTACAATTTTGTACTCAAGTTCGTGGACTTTTTACATTTCGGGCAATCTCAAACCATTTCGGTAAATTTTTTTAAAAAAAGAAACGAACAATCAAGTCTTTTGCAAATAAAACAAATTTAACGAAGATGCGAAAATTCTGACATAACCTAACGGGAAGGGGCCATCTTGCCCCTTTGTCTCGCGTTCTCGTATTTGCACGCAATTTATTTTTCAAAATCACTACAATCGAGTCCATGCTGTACTCACGATATATCTACGTTGTTAAAAAACGTAATTTAATGCAGAAACCTCACAAGCAATATGTATAATTGTCACAGTGTTTTTGACAGTTTTTACTTTGGTATAAAAAAAAACACAACTGTGTGTACGAAACGGCACTGTAGCTTGTACGGGCGTCTAGTTCCGACCGTGGCTTCTGTCCCGTCTTGCCCCCCGTAAGCCGTCTTGCCCCACTCTTCGATGCGCGGCGCAAACTACCCGTTGCGCTATTAGAATTTTGTATTATTTTCTCCTTTATTCAATATATATCGACAGAATTATTACATTGGTCATTACGATATTACAATCACAAACATTTTTCCAAATATTATACTCGTGTTTTTTTTTATTACGAACGAACTAAGTACGAAATTGGAAGGTTGCAAGAAATTTTTTTTGTAAATACTTGTATAAACGGGCATCTCGTAGACTAGAGAAAAACAGTATGAAGTATATTATATAGGCGCTCAAGTTTGTACAATCGATTTTTCGAAATGAAATACAGGCATTTTCGTATAGGGTGCAGTAGGATTGTTGAAAAAAATGCTTTTTTTTTCATTTCCTTCATTGTCGAAGTTCTTGTAGTTTGTTACAGGCTGATAGCTCATGAAAAGCTGGTGTATGGATGAGATTTTGTATTGTCGCTACGTTGATCTTGGAATTTGGAAAAAGGCCTTTTTCCATGATTTAAAAATATTTGTTTACTTTTTATTTATTTCACTGTTTTTTTTGCACTCAACAAGAGTTCATGTGCAGAAACAGCGTGTACTATCAAAAAAAATCGCTACCTGAATTCTGTAATTTCCGAAAATGGTCTATTTCAAAATTTCAAGAATTTGACAATAAAAAAAAATCCAATATTTAATGCTTCAACTAATCCAATGTGCATATTTTCTTATCTGTTTTGTTCATTTAATGGTTCAATTAAAAAATAATCAATGAATACACGATCGTCTAATATGCTACATTATTCCTTATCGTAAAATTTGTTACCGAAAAAAATGAGGTACTTCGATATGATTGACTCCCGTTATAAGTTATTGTTGTACGTCAGTTAACGAGCGATGAAATTATCACGAAGAAAAAACCGATGGAAGAAGAGATGAGCATTTTTTTTGTTTGCGGAAGAAAAGAAGATATAGTAAAAATGCTTCTGGAATTGATGTATGGCGATGGTGATCTAGTGGATCGTTAAAATAGATATTAGTAACGTTATTTGTGAGAAAAAAAAACGCTCATCTCTGTACGGAAGTGAGAAAAATGAAAGGGACTGTAAAGAAATTGTCCTCGTCACGTTAAATGCCGGACATACTTGTGGAGACGTTCCCTAGATATCAAAATCATTTGAAAAACTTCTTACGAGCTAAATTGGTTTTATACAACACGTAATAGTAAATAATATGATCGTGAGAAAAAAAAATCACAATTCGTCGTGAGACTTGAGATGATTCTTGACGAAATCATAAAGATCGTCGAGGGTACGTGAACCATTGTACTCGGCGACCTTCTGACCGTCGCGATACAGGAAGAGCGTTGGAAAACCATCGACCTCTTGCTCGCTACAAACTTTCTTGCTGCTCGCCAGTGTACAATCGACTTTAACGATATGAACGTTCTCGTCGCTCGTAAATTTCTTTCCTAATTCCTCCCACGTAGGCGCAAGACGCTTGCAATGACCACACCACGGAGCAAAGAATTCGATGAATGTCACACCCTTCTCGATACCACGTTTGAAATTATCATCGGTAAGCGTAAAAACTGACTGAACGCTGTCCTCGAACTCTTCGTTTTTACCGGCAACTTTGTCGCTCGCGTGAACCATCTTTTCCACGTATTCCTTCAATTCCTCGTGACTACGTTGACCGGTGTACTTGTCGATCTGTATCGAGCGAATAAAATTTAGTACTCGCCAATAACGATCGTTAAGGATATAGTCGAGCCAATGACGTCATTTTTTTTAACCTCAGAATCGCAACAAATTTACCCGTCAATCAACGACGCCAAACGAATGAGAATGAACAAAAAGTCAACATGTACATCGTGCAAAAATCGAAAGTTCACGATTTTCTATTGTTTTTTTTATCTTTTCAAAATTCTTGATAAAACCATTTTTTAAATTTTAATAAAAATTAGAGAAACGGCCTGAAATGTTAATACGACTGACCTTCTTTCCATCTTCGATCCATAGCAAAGTGGGATATCCTTTAATGTCAAATTGTGCGCAAACTGAACGATGTTGAGTACAATCGACTTTTCCTATACTAACAAATTTATCGTAACCAAAGCTCTGACCAAGATCGTCCCAGGTCGGAGCCAATTTTTGACAGTGTCCGCACCAGGGTGCATAAAATTTGATGAAATGGTGACCGGTAGCTACGTGCTTGTCAAACGTCTCTTCTGTGAGCTCGAGCAAACCGTTTATGGGCTCGGGAGCTGTTGGATTATCGCTCTCCTAAAACGTAACAAATGTCGTGTCAGGGAATTATGAAAGACGGTATAAAAAATTTGATAATTACAATGCGCTTACCGTTGGAATGCTTCCTAATTGTTCGTTAATAAACGCAGTCAGGGATGGCAAATCGCGAGTTCTTCTGAACTTTATACCCTCCTTTTCGCCAACTTTGAAAAATTTCAGTCTGGAACGACGCGAATGTATTTGAGAAATGTGAAAATTTAACTCGGCGCAATGCAGTCTTTTGACTAAAATGACACAACAATTTCGTAAATTTATATGTGGTAGAAGTTACGAACGTTCTGGCAAAAAAAAAATTGAATGTGGTTGATTAGAGAAAACTGACTCCTTAAATGAACGAGAGCATATATCCGTACAAAAATCTCATGTTTTAGTCTGTTAATAGGCTTAAGAGACGATAAAATGAAGCTGTTGTTCAATTTCGTTGAAAAAAATTGTTTCTTGGATTCGAAGCTTGTGTCCTGTTTTTTTTTCGATTTTTTGAGGACACCGATAGGACTCTCTATTATGTTAAAAAAAAACGTTGAACGCCCGAATGGAATATGGTCGTTCCGGCCGGCGTTGATCAACGTTCCTTTCCTATATATTTTGGTTTGATCAAATAATAGGACACGAGTTTGAAATGCGAGAAATAATTTTTTTCGCCAAAACTGAGCCGAAGCTTCAGTTTATCGACTCTTAAACCTATTGACAGACTAAATCATATGATTTTTGTACGAATGTATACTGCCGTACAATTGAGGAGTAAGTTTTCTCTAGTTAAGCACATATAATTTTTTTTTTCCGAACGTTCGTAACTTCAACGACATAAATTTATCATAATTTTTGCAGTCTAATCTCGACCACAAATATTGTCAATAAAGAACTGTTAACGAATGTAATATCGTACGTTGGATATCCAGTAACGTCGTGCTCAGTGCAAACAGCGCCGTCCGTTGTACAGTCCACTTTGGCAATTTTAACGAGGCTATCCTCTTCCTCGTTCAACATTTCAGCCAGCGTCTCCAACGTGGGTGCCAGTGTTTTACAATGGTCGCACCTAAATTATATATTTCTTTTTTCAGAATTCAACAGGCAACAACCGTTCGGACTCGTTGAGCAGATATTAGGGAGTTGAAACTATTTGAGATTGGCTTATCATATCGAGTTGCGAGCCTATGGGTGTATGTCGACATAAAACATGCGTAGATAAACGAAAATATGTAAATTGAAAAACTGCGTGCAATCAGGGAGCGTGATATGCCTAGGAATGCAAGAATTACTTACCACGGCGCGTAAAACATTATAAAATGATTTTTCTTGGCCACTTCGATCGGAAATGTTTCCTCTGTGTATTGAACCGTGTGAGGATATTCCTTGCTCGTTGCGTCGATATCAACGAGGAAAAAGGCACATAAAACGAATATCGCCGGCAACATTGTCGAGTCGTTTATGTCCGAAAGTTCAACAAGTACAATGCGAAACTAAAAAAAATTATCAATGTACTGTAAAAAGACTTTTTTTTCCAGCAAATTATAATTCACAGTTGACGTGACGAAAATTTGCGAATCATTCGACGACTATGGGATAATAACTATGTACTACGATGATTTTTTTTTTTTTTTGCAACTTCGTAAACATACCTTGTGCAAATAGATGCGCTGAGATAACACGGAAAAGCCGGTTGCACGGTCGCGATAATTGTAGATAACGATTTATCGTTGTAACTTTGTGATTTTTCAAGAGACAAGGAGAAACGAGGATGAATAATGCTCGTTGAACGAGATTGAAAAATGCTTTAAAAAAATTTCACCGTGTACCACCCCCAAGATGAACGGAACACTGAAAAAAAAAAAAAAAAACAGATTTTGTGTGCATTTTCGGTTTTATAGAGGGAGCCTGTGGTTGTCAAGTGGCGCGACAAGCGGATTGCGGCGCGCGCATCGTTAAACGCGGCAATTCACGAAATCATTCGCTCTGTCTATGACGCGTTAAATTATCGTGAAAATTATATTCTAAAACGTTTTTATCAATGATCACTCGTTAATCATAACGTTCCCGAGAGAGTTTGAATTGCAATAACTTTCTAGATATAATCAATAACGTCTGTTCCGACGAGATCATTGTTTTTTTTCGCTTTCTCAGCCACTTGAAAACGATCGATTGCGTTTGAGATAGCAGCCAAAAAGCTCGTAGCCACGCATGACGTAACGCTTCTCTCTCTCGTCCTCGAACACCTTTGGTTAAAAAAATGGCAGGCATCTTGGCGGAAGACGAAATTGGACGAAAATGGGACCGTTGTTTTACGGATGCAGTTTTGAAAATGGGTAATTCGCAAAAATTTCAATTCTTTACGATTTTATCGAGACCCTTGTGTCGCGCATCAACGTGAATCTCAATTGATGTTTTGACGTCTTTCAGGAGGCGGTATTTTCCTCGGTTCCGTGATTTCCCTCCTATTCTTCAGACGTGAGTACAAGAACTTTCTTAAAATCCTACAAAATAACGTCTTATTTTTTGGTCACCGATCTTGTGAATTTTGAAGGGTTAACGAGTGACAAATAACGCTACAGTGAATGTTGACCATGAAAAACATAACCTAATTTCTGTGAACGTGTTTTCTGTAGCTTTTACACAGGCAAATCTCTGCTTTTATGATAAAATCAAACAGTTTATTAGTTTTTAATGTCCGCACGTACTCAAAATATTGCATACAGTCGGAAAAGTAGATTTTGAAAAAGTGCTAGAAAAGTTCTATGACTCAAAAGTGGGTTGAGCCATCCAGAGCCCTTGCTGTTCTACCGATCGTCTCTCAATACTTTTTCCGCTTCAATCTTGTAACGATCGGTCGAGACAATTTTTATAATTATTACCGAATAGGTCGAACATTGTGCAATGTTTTTTTCAGGTAAATGGCCGATAATAACTGGCGGCGGATTTGGTTTAGGAATGGCATATTCGAATTGCGAAAAGGACATCAATGCTTCGCTCAATCAATGTAAACCAAAGGCCCGTAAGTGTGACGACGATAAAAAATCATAATATCGTGAAGAATAATATCGAATGAAGGGAAAGCTTAAAAAAAAAATGTTCGAGCAGCAGGCTGTAGAACAGAGAGCGTGTGGCTCCGCCGATCTAGTTGAATTTGTAAGATTATAGCAAAAAAAAAAAAACATTGCTGCTGTAATAATAAAATTCGTACAGTGTACATATATATTTATTATTATTATACTGTAAATTAAGGTTCCATGAATAAAAACCAATTATACAATGTTAATTATCGATCACGAAATAACGATAAACAATCGTGAGATTAGATACATAAACGAAAGTATGACATTTTTATTGACGAAATCTTGAAAATTGGTACACAGAAGCAAAATGAACGAAAATAAACATGATTTTTTTTTTTGTTTCAAAATTACGATTCTTTCAATTCGTCGCAGAACAAATTTAATATAACTTCGTCCTCGGAATTATCGTCGAAGCATTTGTCGACGTCTCGATCAGATTCTTTGGTCTTTGGATCTTGAGAAGTATCCTCGTTGGATTGAGAATCGTTGTTTGTCGTTTTTTCATTGTCATTGTTGGTATTATTTTGAGGCAGTTGTGTACCATCGCGAGAATTTTCGTTACGTTGAATTTCTTTCAGCGTAAGATATGACGCCTCGTCGCCTTGGCTTCCCGACAAATCTTCTTTTGTCCGCAAAGCGTCGCTCGTTACCGATTTAACGTTTTCTTTCTTCCGCGGTGAGACATAAGCGGGCGATCGAACTATTTCATTCGTCGATGTTTCATCCTTTTGCGGACTCGCGACTAATTCATCCTCGCTCGTATCCATAAGTTCACCGGGCGCGTTACAACCGAGTTTTTGTTGTTTACTAGCTGTCGGACCTTCCGGACTCTCGGCAGTTCCATTACCGATCACCGCAATCTCTTGAATTTCTTCCGTCTCTATCGCCCGTGTATTAGTTTGCTCAGGACGATTCTGATCATCTCGCGTCTCTCTGAATCTATCCCATACGTTAGTCTCAATCTGAGCACAACCGTTCTCACGATTCGTGACCTCTTCTACGACAGGACGGCGCCAATGTATACCCAATTCTTTGTCAACGGGTTCTTCGTTATTTTGCAACGATAATTGCAACGTCGGAGCGCTCGGATGGGCAATTTTCTCGAGTTCCGTTGTTACGAGCTTTGCCTCTTGAACGATGCGGAGATCGGTGTCTCTCAGAGCCATACCGAAGATCTCGATGGAATATTGTGTCGGTGGTGGTGTCGATGGATGAGGATTAAGCTGAACGGCTTTTAGCGCTCGTAGAAGATAAAATCGACAGGAATTATCTACGTCGTAAAAATTTTCATCACGTTTGCCCAGATAATAGTCATAGAGTAATGGAACGATAACGTTTTGTATGCTCTGAAAAGGAAAAAAATTTATCGCTGAATAATCGAGGCTACGAAGAATCGTCGATTAACAAAATTCAAGGGTAGGCTGCGGGTTTATGGGTTCAAATTGATGCTAAAACTTATGAATTTATTGTTAATAGAGGGAAATCAGAAATGTAGAAAGTTGTTCATTGAGGCTTCATTCTTTGCTATCGTTGGGAATGGAAATAATGGAGTTGCGTTTCGTTGGATATCGGTCGGAAATAGAGCATTTGAAACATTTTATAATGAAATGTTTACAATCGCAAATCTGTAGAACGAAGTATGCCTATCTTCAATGAGATCATTTCAGACACTGACAATAAAATTCTACTCTCAATTGCATCAATAAGTATCTAACTTTTCATATTTATTTGTGTCTCGAAAGCAAATTTGCAATTTTGACTGTATTCGGTATTTTTAACAGTGTTACTGTTTGAAATATACTTACTTTATAGAACGATTCTTTGAGTGAGCAAGTAGCATTAAAGAAAACATTTTCTAACGTTATCAGAGCGTTTTTGCACAGTTCAGCATTTATACAAGGATTTTTCGTAATAACGACTGCGCTACCCAAACTCGCGCTGCTCTCGTACTGATTGTCCTTGTATCGTTTCAATGCTCTTTTCGAAAGATGCTGCGTTTTTTGAACCTAAGAAGATAATTGATCAACATCAAAGTTAGGATCGCGTGTTTCTTTTTTTTTTATTGCCGAACTCACCGTTAGCAAAACGCGTTCTTTCTCGGGGGTAATGTCCTTCAAGAGTTGAGGCAAAAAGTCATCGGCCACTATATCTATTCCCGATAGTGTACCGAGACAGGACAGCCACGTTGTTAGACTCTTGTAAACAGCTATTCTAACGCTTTTGAATGGTTTACCACCGCTTATAGTAGTTTTATTCTCGCCGACCTTTTCGGTCCATTTTAGAGTTTGTTGATAGAGCTGAAGTATCGTTATGGCAAATGGCACCAGCTCTTTCTTAAATCTGCGATATTTTATGAGAAATTTGTACACTGTAATCTACCGAAGGACTATAGACTCTTGCTGGATTCACTAAATGCAGAAAAGCACCATTTGAATTGAAAAAGATATTAAAATACTTTTCTGACAGATTGTTGGTACATAATTTAAAAAAAATATTTATAATCATTTTTAAATCATAATTCTTCTTAACGAGTCGATAACATTTGTAATTTTCGTATTATTGATTGAGAACAATTTTGTTACGTCCTTTGAAATAATTATTCAGAATTATTTTGTCACCAAATAATATTGAACGATACACATCTCTGAACAAACGTACCCTTTGATAAATGCATTCAAGACTGTGAACAAGCTGATGTGTAATTTTGGTAGTATGACGCGGAGTATTTGTTTTTTGAAAGAATCCTCGCTTCTCAAGCTCGATGGCGTTACCGCTAAGCCTCTGCATAAAACTTGTAGAACGTCGTTCGGAGAAACGGAATTTTTCCCTGAGCATCCTCTGCAATTGTTTTCAATGTACCCAGTTAATTTATCCAAAAAAATCTATAAAATATCATTTTTTTACGTTCATTTGGAATTCCATACCTCAGCATAGTCGACAAATAGACGCACAAATTAGCGAATCTTTTTTCAAGAGAGCGATAATATTCAATGACATTATCCTCAGGAATATTGGGAAGTTCCAATTTTTCCCACACGTCGTTACGTTCAAGTTCGATCAAACCGGCAAATAGATCGTCCATTATAGCATGGAGACTGTTACAGAGCAAAGCCTGACCGCAAACCCAGCCTGTGTAGGTAGGTTTTGCAGCGGGAGGTTTAAAAGAACGTTCCGTAACTCGCGCCAGTAGGGTGTAACAATTTGCTCCTGCTTGAACCAGGTTTTTTTTATCCTCGTCAATCAGAGGCACAATCATCTTTCTAATAGAGGTCTACAAATTCAAATTTCTAAAGATCAAGTGCCTCACCCTCTTCAATCTTTAAGAGTGAAAGAATTCACTTCTAAAGATTGAAATGTTCCGAGCTAATAAATCAAATTTATCCTTCAATACCTGCAAACGTTCGCACGGTTCTTTATAATGATAAAGTATCGTCGCTATCAGATGTAGAGCAGCGCCTGATTTTCTCTCGGACTGGAGATTCGATATAGCAACAATTAACTGCTTGACGGTTTGCATGGATACATTTTTTTGCATTTCCGGAACATCTTTGCACCTAACGATCAAGCTACTTAGAACTTTACACGCTAGGGTTATCTCCTTCGCGCCGCTCTGAGAATTCTCGAGGCTCTGGCTAGCTTTTGTTATCCAGAGAACGGCATACTTTGAGATTACGTCCTTCGAGCATCTTGACAAAATATGTGTCAGGATATTGAGACCATCTTGACGCGTGCTCGATTGATTCAATCGCGAATTAATGTGCGATATTATCGTGTTTTGCAGAATATTCACCTACAAGGGATCATAACATAAATAGACCCACGCTCAAGTAGCGTAGCAAGTAGGGAGAACTCGAAGCAGCAAGGCAACGACGGAGGATAGTTGTTAATAAAATAAATATTATTTTACCATAGAAAATAGCAATAATGATAATACAAGTTCTATTATTCTATTGCTGGATTATTGTAATACATTTCGGAAATTATGATACATTCATTTGTAACAAAACAAATGAAGAGTTTTATAGAAAGAAAACTCGTACTCGTGTGGGAAATGAGGTTAAATGAGGTTATAAAATTTGTTACGTACTTCATCGTTGTCAGAAGGTAAATCGTCATTCACGGAGAGAAGATCTTCCAAGAAAACATCGTAATCTTTGCCATTAGAATCGATCGCATTAATTAAATCCATGATTGTGAGGTATTTTTTTAATTTAATAACGGCGTGTTTATTTCATGTTTACGACACTGTGCAGTAATGTGCCGACGTTCTATAGAAACACGTGTTCGATGTGTTTCTGTTTTATCGATTGCCAGTACTTCATATTTTCGAGGACCAATGTAGTAAAGTACAAATGATTAGTTTTCAATTTTTTCTTCTAAATTAAGGATTATTCTTTGTTTACAAATATATTAATATAATAAGTAGCAAATCCATATAAACGTTGATAAACTTATTGTTCCATTTCTGTATCATACATATTATTAAAAATTCTATTTTCACGCCGGAACGAAAAAGGGCCGTCAGTCTAGACGAAAAATCCACTGGACGTACTGTCAAGTTAAAGTAATAATATCGTATACAAAAATTCATTTGTTGCATTTTTATTCCAAAATGAATTGAACATTGAACCTTCGGTTCAGTGCACAATTATGCTATTCGAGTAATATATACTTGTAAAGTTTTAATCTATTATAATGGCTGAACAAGATACGAAAGAGATTAACCTTCCAGCGAGAGAAAAACTCGTAAGTATCGAATTGTGTATTATTGTAAAAATAAATATACCTCAAAATATATGATACATTTAGTCGGCAGATTCGTAAAATTAAACAATAACAAAAAACGAATCCATTTTTACATTTTGCATGTCATGACGATATTTAAAAAAAGTAACAATCGTAATAATTTAAATACAAATATTGCAATATTAGGTAGATACGGCCGTAAAGTTTTTGAAAAATCCCAAAGTATCGAACAGTCCGTTGAAGACGAAACAAGATTTTCTAAGAAGAAAAGGACTAACGGAGGATGAAATAACAAGAGCCTGCGAGCTTGCCTCGACTTTTTCCAACAATGATCGCCAAACACTTCCTATTTCCAACGAATATACTTCGATTCCAATGCCGCATGGACAAATTTATCCCTACCATCATCAACAAATCTTCCAATCGACGTTATTCACAAAGCTGAAGGAATTCTTTAGTGTTGCTGCGTTGATAGGAGGTAGCGTCTACTGCGCCTATTGGTTTTATAAGGTATTTTGATAAACCTTAATTAAAAAAAAAACTAAAAGATAGCTTAAGTTTATGCTCGCTCTAACTTTATTCTTGTATTTTAGAAATTCATCGAACCGTTTCTCTTTGGGCGCAAGAAAACTGATACTGTCCAGGATTCTGTAACTGAGTTGGACAAAACAGTGCAAAATAGCATGAGAGAAATGAAAGAATCCATTTCCCAGATGGAAATCAGCGTAAAACAACTTTCGCAGAGTCAATCGACCGATCCTACAATTCCCCACTTGGTTCAGGAATTGAAACAAGATTTAGCTAGTCTCAAAGGACTTTTACTCTCAAGGTATGTATCCACAATGGTCAAAAGATTTGAAGCAATGAAAATTACCAATAGATGAACTAAGTAATGTACACGTTTCAAGGAGAATGTAGCATCGCATTTCACAAACTTCACTGACGAAAAATCCACTTTGCAAATTTTTACACGCTCGAAATATTACTGGTACAACTAAATTTTCGGAACCTCCCGTTTACTAATATAAGTAATTTAATATATAGCTATAATACTGGGTATAAAAACTGGTAAAATTAACTTGTTTAATGAACTAAGTAATGTACCCGTTTCAAGGAGAATTTAGCATCGCAGTTCATAAACTTCACTGACGAAAAATCCCCTTTGCAAATTTTTACACGCTCGAAATATTACTGGTACAACTAAATTTTCGAAAACTCTCGTTTACTAATATAAGTAATTTAATATATAGCTATAATGCTGGGTATAAAAACTGGTAAAATTAACTTGTTCAATGAACTAAGTAATGTACCCGTTTCAAGGAGAATTTAGCATCGCAGTTCACAAACTTCACTGACAAAAATCCACTTTGCAAATTTTTACACGCTCAAAATATTACTGGTACAACTAAATTTTCGAAAACTCCCGTTTACTAATATAAGTAACTTAATATATAGCTATAATGCTGGATATAAAAAGTGGTAAAATTAACTTGTTCAATTTTAATTGCCTGGCTTTTATAGATGAAATTTCCATAAATGACATTTTCATTTTTATACCAAATCCGATGATGAATCATTTATAATTCTGCAGAAAACAATTTCCAACTGCTCCACCTTCCATTCCGGCATGGCAATTGGACACATCGAGTCAAACGCATCAAGGAAAGACAACGGAACGCGAGGACGATGCCGGTAGTGGAAGTAGTACTAACAATTCGGATAGTTCATTAGAAATGATTCGCGAAGATCCTCCCAAAGAATAAAATTTTACAAGGTACTAAAGACTACTTTAAACGAATTTTTATCTATTTGTAATTTTATTTTATTTCCATGAATATGGTCGTGTCTTTTCATTACTAAATAAAATAAAAGCGCCCCCCCGGTATTGGTGTACGTTGCAATGAGATTGCAATGAGATGCTATTTCCTGTCGCGTTAAGTATTTGAATCATGACTTGCCAAAAAAATAGAAAAAAAAATTTGGCCGTATAAACGATGGACGACAAAGAGTTGAACATTTTCTGTTTAATAAAGCGACTTTCTATTGTACCGTGTCTCGTGTATATTGACGAAAATTCCTTGCACGCAAAATATACAGTTCGTACCGCAATAAATACGCAAATTATTTTGTCCTCTTCGACTGGAGCTGTTTTGATGACGTCGAAACATTAAACAAATGATCAGTTGTTATAAAAAATTTGGTCAACAATCATAGGCCCTTTTTCCACTGAAAAGTTTCTTTTCTTTTTTTTTTTTTTTTTTTTATTATTGAAGAGTAAGTAGCATATGCTTCAATCTTGTGCATTCAATTCGTTCCGTTTTATCGCTGGCATGTTATTTATCTTCGTACTCGAGGAATTTATTGATACAAATCAAAATCAAATATATATGTAAGTATATATAGAGCTCCCAACCCTACTGACATAAACCTACTTATGACCCAATGACACCGCACTCTCAGACAGAAAACAGTTGCTCCTTATGAACTAAGCTTACATTTTTTCCGTCTAATATGTACAAACCACGCATATATCGATAGGTTTTCTTTTCTTTTTTTGTTGCTGCTTCATTATATATTATATCGTATGAGCGAACCAATAACAAGAGCAATAGTCACGGATTCTTATCCCTCTTAGTTGACGTTATACATGAAAAAAATTATTTTATCCTCCTGAGAGACTTAGTTTATTTTCTCTTTTATTTCTTTCTTTTCCAATTTAGCGATGAGATAACAAAAAAAAAACACAATTACGCTTCTTTGTCTTTTGTATTTTCTTTTCTTTTTTTTTCATTCATAATATTTATTAATACTCTTTAATAGATTAGTTATAATTGGGACCTCTGCCTCACTGATACAGTGAGTTACAGCAAAGTCCGCCGCATATTGTGACTTAGTATCTTCATCTCTAGCGATTCCATGTCAATGGTACTTTTTTTTTTTCTGTATGATACAACGTAGGCATAACATTCCAGGAAACAGCGGCGACTTTTCTCGCACAATAGCGATTTCAAAAAAAGGAAAAAAAAAGTCTAACTATAGTGAGAAAAAGAGAGACAGAGAGAGAAAGACAGAGAGAGAGCGAGAAAAAAGGTGACGCAGGTTTCCATAAATTCTCATGAGTAATAATTAAATAATAATATGTCAATTGTCAGAGTTTCGATTCTCTGATTCTATGCACGATTTCGAAATATAGGGTATAATAGCAGTGGTACAGATTATATACAGTAGATAAACTGAGTTTTGTTTAACGGCATAATAAAAAATAAAAAGAAGAAAAAAAAAATAAAGCAAAAGACGATTTGCTCCTAGGACGTTTTGTGCTGACGTAAGTATGGACTGAAGGTCCCGCCGATTTATCTCGTGTCTTGCATTTCGTTATTGCCAATTACACGAGCATAGAAAAAAAAATCGAAGAGGAACTGGGATTTGGGAGAAGGGGACAGGGTGGAAGGGGATGTGGGAGTTTGTCTCATGATAATCATTAATCACTTTACCCGGGTAGCAGTGTCCTAATGTCCCTATTATTAATAACAGTAGTAAATCCTAGGTTAGACACACTAAACCGTTTAGCAGTTCGATTTCTAATCTACTCTAGTGAATTAATTCATCAGGATAGGGCTACCCGGTATGGGGTAAATGTAAATTTCTCGAAAGTACCGAGCGCACGTCTTGCGTGAATCGAAGGGCGTCTAGTACTGGAAGCAAACTCAGCAATGCCGTGTCACCCGCGTCGCTGAACCACGATTTGATCGGTATGGCGTTGTCTGAAATGAACGGAGTACAAATTGCCAAGATAAATGATGAAATAAATGAAAGAAAAAAAAAAAAAAACTTGCACATTGCTCCTCAAAAATTTGTTTACATTCACAATTTTTCCTCTTTGAGCAAAAGGTTTTTTTCAATTTTTTACTTCTCATGGGGGGGGGGGGGTCAATTTTCATCGTTTTTTCCTATCGTAACGTTTGACAAAGACGAAGAAAACCTACAGTCGCGAGGCAGTAAAAAAGTGATATCGAAGATTGATTACGTAACGTGATAAGAAAAAAAAGCACAAGGGCATTGAATAAACGAATTACGGAGGCCACTAAACCGATCAAAATGTATAAATACATCTTACGTGGATAAGCTCTGTAAGCTCCGGGACTGTTGTCTAGTATGAAGACCGATGCTAGATCCGAGCAAATGGCAGCAAGGTCCTTTGTATAGGAACCCATTTCTGGTGTACAGTGTTGTCGATAGTATCTACGTCTCAGAATCCCCCTGTTGTTGTCCAGTTTGTCGGCGACTGCGGCACCGTAAATTTCCATTGATGCTGTAAAAACGACCAACTCGTACCTGCACAAGCACGTGTATAGATGGGAAAAAAAAGAAATTAGTTACATTTTTTACATTCATTTTCGTTGTTTCTATGCAAAACGATTGGATATGAGAATAAATTTCATATTACGAAAATTCCTTAACCAGCCCTATCTAAGTACATTTTTTAATAGTAAACGCCCATGAAAATTAGCCCCTTTTTGTGAAATCAGCACCATTAAATTGCATTTATTCCGAACACAAATTTATGTATTTCATTGCATCTTTAAATTATCTTCACTAACGTACTGTAAAAACCGCCCCAAACACCGAATTGCCTGATTGTAACGTATGTACCAATAGAGAAGAGTTATTTTCTTTCTCTAAGAACGAACGAAAGTTAAATGGTTATTTTTCTATGAAAAAATGTAACGAAACAACTTACCACTGACTAACAATGTCCAAAAAGAAATCCACATGGGGTCTTTTGTGAACAAAAAATCTGACCGGATGTCGGTCTATCGTCACTTTGAGAACAAAGTCGGGTGGTGTACCCGGCCGTACCGTTGGCCTAGCTACTCCGTCGTGATGCGAATGTATCAGCGTCTCGTCGAGATCCAACACCAATACCTTTCTCTTGACTATGCCTGGGAGAAAAAAAAGGAAAAAAAAAACAAGGTACATTCGTAATTTGCAATCCACCGTTGGTTCGTTATTGATGATATGTAAAATCATAGCCGAACGATAGACTCACTCAGTCTGTGCCTCGAAAGCGGTGATAACGGGAAGATTTCGTATTTGACCGGTTGCATCTGCGAAATCTAAGATCAAAGTATACAATGAAAATGCAGAAGTTAGAGACGTTTGTATTTTCCAGGTTTGGCATATCGGAGTATTGGCTAATATTGCGTACAAAGCTTTTGCTCGTTAATAAATTGAAACGATAACATTTCCATCACAAACATAATTTATACAAATAAAAATGATTTACGCAGAATGAAACAATTCGTAAAATGTCAAATATTGCGTATCTCGAACAATATCCAATGTTAATAAATTTTTATCAACAATCTCGTAATTCTTGTCGCACGGATTAAAGAGAAAAAAAATTAATTGCCAACGGTAATAAACAAAGAAAATGAGAGTACAAAGTCCGGTAAAGCAAATACACAGAAATACCGTGCGATTGTTGTCCATAACAAAGGAAAAAAAAAAGCCCGGATAATCGAATGATTTGATCGAGAGACAATGATTTTTGTTTTTAACATATATTAATTTTTTGTTGTTTTTAATGAATTCGCGCGCTAGGAGTCTCAACTACAGGCGCGAAGCACCTACTTACGGCTCTAACCTGCTTCTTAAGTAGAAAGCAGACGCAGGTCCACACACGGGAAGCCATAAGGAGAAAAGCTCTCATTCCCATTTGCAATTGTTTCAGCATATTGTCCAATATTATTATTCGTAAAACCGGGCCGAAGTCCGGCTCAGCTTTATCGCCAGTATCGTATTATTTACGATATCACTGTTACTTCGCTCCACTATTTTAATACGTCTTCTCGTCGTCGTTCTATTACACAAGCATCGCGGTAAACAAACTATATCGGAATCTAACATGGATCGTCGTTTTTTCGTCGATTTTTTTTTTCAACTTTTTTTTTTTTCTTCAGATAATCACAGAGACCACATAATCAAAGAGTTGGCCCCCTAACGCGCGAATATGTGCGTGATCGCATAGCGTCTTCCATCCACGTGTGCGTTTTTTTGTTGTTGGTCGTTTGAATTGTAACGCGATGGATTTAGGATTTCGAGAGAGCGACGAATTTATGATGAACGACGGGGGGGGGGGGGGCGATAACTATATGATTTTTGGGGGTGCAAAAGCCTACAAGTTGGCGATATCGCTTTTCACGCACACCACAAACCAGTAACGGCCGCCATCTTTCGCGCATCGACCCAATTTTTCCCGTGCGCTCCTTCCATCGCGCATTATAGCGCGTCCCTTCTCCCCACCCGCAGGGCCATTCTCTCGAGGAAAGCGAAGAAAAGATGAAAAAAAAAATTGTTTAACACGCGTCTCGCGCGTTACACACACCGCGTTTTGTTCGCACTAGGATGATGAATTATCGGCTTATCGGTTTTTATTTATAAGAACACGGATTTGTCGTAGGGTTCTGTAATGTCCGTGACCTTTGAAATTATTATTTTAGACGAATAAAAACATTTTTATTCTTTCGTTTAGATGTCGAAAGTGCTGAGGGTGGCTGAGGGACATTAGAAGCAGAAAACAAAATAGTAATTCGTCGAGGAATGCGATAGCTTGTGGTTGAATCGAGAAATAGACAGAATGGCGGGTAAAAAGATATTCGAAAATCAAATTGGAAAATATAGTTTGGTGAAGAAAATTGGCAAACACGCTCAATTCATCCAAATACAACATTTTCTTTATGCATTATAATGCATTGCGAGCGTTGAGTTTACAAATTCATAAATATCTTTCGAAAAAATCATGCAATATCACATTTGAGACGATTTTTTCAAATTTCATTTCCCAATAAGGTACATTCTGCGATAATATTTAAATAAAAATTTGAAACGCGCGTTAAACATCAAAGCGACAACAGCGCCACGGTCGGTTTCTTCGTTCGAGGAAACTTTCGCGTGAGATAACAATGACGAGATAATGTGATCTATAATAATTTTGGAAGATCGACAAGAGTTATCTATAAATAAATATTACGCTAATGGGAAATTATCGCAATATTGATAATTCGAAAAATTGCCACGATTCCGCGTATGGCGCGTCAAAACCGAGCTCGCGTCGCTGATTGCGAATTTTCGCCGTTCGGCCGCGAAGAGCGGGGGAAATCGCGTATCGCCGATTGTAAATTATACCCTGAAGCGGTCCACCTTACGGTTATTTCGAGAAGTTCAAGGAGGCCATATACACAACACGAAACACCAACGCTAAAAAATCTCAGTGTGGCGTATAACCGTGAAGCAGCTGCTCGCGTCTCTCCAAAATACAACAATTTTTTTTTTTTTCGCAATATTATTGCGCAGTCGATTGCGACAATCGTTTTTAACAACAACAACAACAACAAAAGAAACATTTGTTGCGCGGTTATTGAGCGTTACGTGTGACTGTTTTTTTTTCTCCTTTACTAAAACACACGAGAAATGACGGATCTGACAGAATTGAGGATGAATGTAGCCGCGTTGAAACGCGTTGATCCCTACATCAAGGATATACTCGAGACCGCGACGCACGTAGCACTTTACACCTTCAACGCCGAGAATAACGAGTGGGAAAAAACCGATATCGAGGGTGCACTTTTCGTTTACTCGAGAAACGGCGAACCTTACAACAGTATTCTCATTATGAATCGGTAAGTCCCAACTCGTTCAAAGAGTCTTTGGTAGCGTTATTTTCTTTTTACGTTTATCTTTTCTTTCAAGACACTTTGGTTGCGACGAAAAAACGCGTTACGGAAGACGCGCGTTTTCCGCGAAGTTATCGACGATCAAACTGTAATCACTAATTATGATGATTTTAATTGAACTTTATGATTTGTTTTAAATTACAGTGACTGCGCCGCGAAGATTTGGTATCGATGATTTTGAAGTTTGCGTCGTTGGAGCGTAATGAAAATAGATTTTTTTGCATCGCTAATCCACCTTAAGATTGAATTATCGATGACTAAAATCGTCAAAACCTTTTTTTGGGGGTCTCCTTCGTGGATATGGACCTGAATGGGCGCGAGAAGCAAGAGCAGAAAATGAAAATTTAAAAACGTATTTGCGTTGCGTTCCAACGATGCAAACTTCAACGTCATTGGTATCAGGCAAATGTTCATTGAACGAAATTGTCATTTTTATGCAACAAGTTTTTTTTCCACTATGTAATCGAACAAAAGTTGAATTAAACTTTTTTTTCAATTAAATTTTCTTAAATTCCATCGTAATGACTGTATCGTATTGATGGCGATATCACGGAAGTATATACGCGAAAAATTTGAATGATTGCACGGAAGGTTTTGTTTTTTTGTTTGGCATTCCGAAGAAAAGTATATTTTCTCTTCATGATTTAAGTGGCAATTGTCACAAATCATAATTTTTCTTGAAAATCATTATTTTCGTTGTTTTTTTTTTTTTTGATAAACCCTAATTTAAGATTTTTGTCAATAAATTTGCAGATTAAACACAAACAATCTAGTGGAACCAGTGACGCTGGGTCTGGATCTGCAGTTACAAGAGCCTTTTCTCCTCTACAGAAACTCAAAATGCAATATTTACGGTATTTGGTTCTACGACAAGGTGGAATGCATACGCATAGCCGCAATGTTAAATACACTTGTCAAAGATTCCGAGCTGATACGCAAGACTTCCGTCGGTACGACGCAAAAGGGCAAAAAGTGTACAAAGCCAAGTATGAGCAACGTCGATATATTCAGTATGCTGAGCAAAGCGCAGGAGGATTTTAATACCAACAGAGGTAACGACGCGACCAGCGGAGCTGGTTCAAAGTCTCCTGTGAACAACAGCGCAATCGGAGAGATATGCGGCCCTCTGTCCGCGCCACTTGGACCCGACGTCACGTCCCAGAGTGTTATGGATTTCTTTGCTAAAGCGAAAGTTAGTTTTTTTGTTTAAATTACAGATCTCGAATTAATTTGAATTAATTAATTTGAAAAACTAGTCAAACTATTCTTCGGATAAGAGAGAATTTTCTAACTTTTTTTTCAACAAAATACGTTCAAAAACATTTTTACCAAAGGCAGGAAATACTTTTCTCGAAACTTTGCGTCGTGTCCGGTTTATTACAGATCCACCAGACGTCAATTAAAAATGTTCGAACGTGATTGAGATGAGAATCAGCTGGAACAATGATTTAGTACTAACAAAAAACAGTTCACGAAACATTAACGTAGTTGACGAAATTGGGGAAAAAAAAAAATGTCTATACTGAATATTCGTTAAAAAATCGGTATTCCGTAAATATTTTTTAATTCACAGGTAAATACCGGTCACTTCAGAGCTGGCGATCAGCCGAACGCTCATAACGTTGTCGTTGCCGAGAGTAAGCCAATGTTGGCTCGTTTGATGTCACATCCGGCGGCGCACACGCTCGAGCACATCGAAAAACAACAGAGATCGACGACACCACAACCGGGATTACCGTCGCATTTACCGCCACAACCGCAGACAACGTCCGTACCGCCGGTAAATAACATTGGTCCTGGTGCATCGTCAAACAGCAGATCGAAGCGACAGACGAAAACGGCCGTTGCCCAGGAGGATTCGGTCGTTTCGGCTCTGACGTCGGTGTCGCAGGAGCTTCAACGGCAAGTCAGTCGAAACACGAGCGACACAAACGGCTCGTCGGGCTTTCTCAGGATAGACTCGCCGAGTGTTAAAACATCAACGAGTTTATCGAATCATCAGACCAACAATGTTATTCCTTTGACATCGCTCTTCGGCAACGAGAGCGCACCTCTGGTGAGATTAAGAAATTTCGTTCGATAAATATTTATCGGTGTTAAATCAAACGTTGTGTTGCGAAATTTTTCTGTTGAAACTCCGCTCCAACCGTTTAACCCAGTCCGTTATCGTTCTCAGGAATCGAACGACGTTACGGCCGCTCGAACGTTAAAGGGTACGGGAACAGGACCCGCCCTAATACCTCCGGTGATGTTTGGTGCTCCGAGTCCTTCGGAACCGCTTAGCAGACCGCTCGAGCCACTGACCAGGAATCAATTGTTGCAAGCCTTCAATTATCTTCTCCGTAGCGATCCGGATTTTATCAACAAATTGCACGAGGCATACGTTAAATCATTCGGCGAGATACTTTCCTAAGATCAATGAAACGATCAATTTTAGCCGACGATGATTAACAATATCGAAACACTGAATGCGTAAACGCGGGGATCAATTTAACACACTCGTGGTTTTGGTATGACATTGAATAATGAGAGCGAAACAAAGAAAGAGGAAAAAAAAAAACTAAAATCGCCGTATGGAACGAGAGCCAGTAAACGAACGAAATGAGGACTCGACGGGAAAAACAAATAAATGTACTGTACACACTTGACTGTATATAGGATATAATACGAATGTGTAATTTTTGGGTCAGCGAAGGGGTGGGACGGGAAGGGGGGAAGGGGGGTTGTAAAACATAAACAAAAGAAAGCCAATAAATCTGACAACCAATCCAATGTATCGTTGGAACGGATAATGAAAAACTGCAGGGACGAAAGAGAGAATAAAAATGAAGAAAAGGGCGCCGCATCTCGTCGACAGTATTTTTATAAAGTAAAACATGTTATTCCAAGACGAAGAGTGCAAAAAAAAAATGATGATGCGCCCGCCGAGAGTACCGTCAAGCTCGCACGTAATCCACATAATTTTTGTTGTATGTGTAAATTAATCGCGTGACACGGTCGCACCGTTAATAGCGTTGACCGAGCTGAAACGATACAAAAAAAAGAAAAAAAAAGATAATAAGAGAGGGTGAGAGAGAGTTAAGAGCTGAGGGTACGAAACGCGCGAACGATTTTAAACTGTGATGCCAAGACGTTTATATTATACTTAGTGTTTTACGATCACAACTGTAGAGCGCTAAAACGGGAAAAGAACAAGGAACGAAAAAAAAAAAATCCTCCTCCGAATAAGATGCGCAGTCTATTTTATGGACTTAGTGTGACGCACCCTCCTATATACAAGGGGTGTCAACATCATATGTGAATGTAATTGCTGAAACGTATGATACGAAAAACAAAAACAAACAATACAAGCGTACGAATAAAAAAAAGATACGAGAACGGTGTTAAATCAAATTGACAAGGCATTTTCTTTTCTTCAATCTTCCGTTAGAATTGCTTTCTTCCTTTTTTTTTTTTAATCAATTCACCGAGAACGACGAATCGATCGTTTCGTCGAGATACAAATAATCGTACATTTCGATAATTCTTATAGTTTCAAAGTATACGATATTATCACAATATAATATTTATAATGTATATGTTGGAATACGCTTAATGGATGTGCGAACGTAGGTTATCCTTATGATTACTCGAATCGCAGGTTTAACACCAAACCTACCGACACTTTATGTACACCGTGTTCCAACCATTTTAAAAACGGCCAATTTGACCGGTAGTGGATAGGTTTAGTGTTAAACAAAAAACAAACACGCTCGTCGCTGACGAAACGAGAAGCTAGAAAACAATGAAGGTAAACGCAAAAAAAATGGTTAAAACGGCGTTTCTAATGGAAAAAGAGAAACAAAATTTAACATTCCAATGTTCGAGAGATAGAGAGAAAAAGGAAGTTTCTTACGACGCTAACTTAGAAGCGAATTCGATTATTGAGAGATTACTTATGAATATTATTTACACAGAGATAAAACAACGAGACAAACTCGCGATTCGCGAACGTGACGTCAACGTTACCTTTCATATATTATTATTGTCCCATTCTCATGGGTTGTTTTTTTTTTTTTGAGATATTTCTTCACTTTTTTTTTGTTTCGCTCATCTCGAGAGTGAATGGAAAAAAAAATGCGAGATTACAAGATAATATTACGTCGTTAATTAGTATAATATATTTGTATAATTTACAATGGTGTTTCGTCAAGAAAATTCACAGCCAAGTGGAGCCCGTACCCGGGGCTCTCTAGCTTTCTAAGGAGACTTTTGTGTCGTTTTTCACAACTCTATATGCCAATTCCGCCGCTCATCGCGTCGTTCTTGTTACCAAGCACAATTGTTCGGCAGAGTCTTTGCATCGCGTTTATGATCCTAGAGATTTTTTTTATTTTGTTTTGTTGTGTTTTTATATTTAAAAAATTTTGTTTTATATGAGAGGCACTTTTGGTGGTCCGAGCAACGGTGGCGCGTTGTCGGGAGTTCGATGTGGTCCAAGCTTGTCGCCCTGCGTTGGCAATGGTTGCAACAGTCTTATTGCCAAACTCGCGAGTATCAGAAGGACAACGAGACCGCATATCGGCACGGCTATCGTTGCCGTCTTGAACCAACCGTCCGTCGAGCGTGTCGCCGGTTCGGTTGGCTGTATCGGTCCCAAAAATGCTCTTTGATCACCGACCAGAACTGCAACGAAGAAAACAACAAATATTAATGTCGAAATTTCGTAATAAATACGACGAAGTTGTTCCAGCGATTCGTCGAGCCGGCAGGTAAGAATTCATTAATTTTGATTCTCTTCAAGTTTACACAATTCTTTACGAGTTTATTTATAAATTTATATATAATTCATAACTTTATCGGAAAAAATTATTAACGATTGGTTTTTCTTGCAGAAAAATAATTCTCTTCGACTTAACCGTACGGTGGTTGGTAGCGGTGAGTATTGGGATGGGTGGCGAATTAAAAATTAAAAATAAATTCGAATCAAACATTCGAAAGGGTTGGAGTAACGCAAATAAATTGAAAAAAAAATAATTCTCTTCAACTTAACCGTACGATGGTTGGACGCGTTGAGTATTGGGATGGGTGGCGAATTAAAAATTAAAAATAAATTCGAATCAAACATTCGAAAGGGTTGGAGTAACGCAAATAAATTATAAAAAAATAATTCTCTTCAACTTAACTGTACGGTGGTTGGACGCGGTGAGTATTGGGATGGGTGGCGAATTAAAAATGAAAAATAAATGCGAATTAAACATTCGAGAGGGTTGGAGTAACGCAAATAAATAAAAAAATAATAATTCTCTTCAACTTAACCGTACGGTGGTTGAACGCGGTGAGTATTGGGATGGGTGGCGAATTAAAAATTAAAAATAAATGCGAATTAAACATTCGAAAGTGTTGGAGTAACGCAAATAAATAAAAAAATAATAATTCTCTTCAACTTTCCTCCCAATTTTTGTCACTTTGGTTGTATTTAACATAAACATTTTGTAGCTTTACTATCCATGTATAAGAAAATATTTGAAGATATATATGAAGATTATTGGCAAAAAGTGTTTTTTGTTTTAAATGCTCTCACGAATCTTTAATCGTTTACGGAAATTACGAGATTTACGGTGATGCTGAAAGTTTTACAGAAACCACCGACAAGTTCACGAGGAACACCGCGCACCGGCTGGTCGCGGAATGAAAACCTGTTTCGTTTTTTATACGAAATGACGGCTGAGAGGGAGATGACGAGAAGGAAAGACGCTCCGAGCAAGTCGCGCACATAGCTTTTTGCCCCGGCTACAATTACCGCGCGGGCTTAATTGGACGAGCGAAAGCGGTTGCAACGGTAACGAGAGTTGCACATCGGTATCATCCGCCGATGAAGGAACCGATCCTTCGTGGCCACGAAAAGGACTTAACGAGACAAGGAACACATTTTGTTAACGAAAAACGAGTGTGCCATGAATTTCTATCGGTATGATTATTTTATTTCTTTTTGTTTTTTTTTTAAATATAACATTCTTTTTCTGTTCATAATTTTGCCAATTTCTCCTCTATGTTCAAATTCTGTTCCAAGGGAGTGATGAAAAGTTTGTTTCTTGATTTTCCGATATTTTGGCACATTTTAAACACAGTGACATTTAAAAATCAACTTTTTTTTTGTAAACTCAACGAACTGTGCCCCGCGGTTTCACACGCGTTAAATTTCCGAGCCCCGATTCAACGCGCCGCCGCCGCTCTTCAAGGTCATAACACAAATTTATATGGCATAAAGCCTTCCTGAATAAACGGGCTATTTATTGCAAAAAAAAAATTTTCAAATCAGATAAGTATTTCCTGAGATTAGCGCGTTCGAACAAACATACAAACTCTCCAGCTTTATTACAGTATAGTAGTAAAATAGTAAGATTAAGGCCATAGCATGAAGTTATATTAGTACAATCAATAGGGAGCCCGTTACTCTTGTCCGCATCGCACTAAAAATAATCGACAATTTTTCTTTTTAATAACGTTCAGTATCACGTACCGAATGTGAATTAACAAAATGGTTACAAATTAAAGGAGCGGAAGTGCTGCCATTTTGAGGAAAACCGTATTGGCCAATATCTCCGTTACCGTGCACTTTAGCCCAAAAATGGTAATAACCTTTCTTGTAGATAATTGAATTTCCCATCTTTTTTTCTATATAATTTTTTTTGTATCACTTACCGTTTACGACTTATACGACTGTTAAAATTTATTTATTCACTTTTTCACCTGTATCTCTCCTAATAATTGTTTAAACAGTAAAATGCTAATAACTTATCTTTTAAATCCATACATTTTCCACAACTTTTATTTAAAACTTTTTTGTCTAAAATTAATATTCTCAAAGTTATAACGCGTTCAGTGTTGCGCTACTGGGTGAAAGGCTAATAAAAACGCGTTATAACTTTGAGAATATTAACTTTAGACAAAAAAGTTTAAAAAAAAAGGTGTGGGAAATTTATGAATTTAAAAGATAAGTTATTAGCATTTTATTGTTTAAACAATTATTAGGAGAGATACAGGTCAAAAAGTGAATAAATAAATTTTAACAGTCGTACAAGTCGTAAACGGTAAGTGATACAAACGAAATTATTTCGAAAAAAAGATGGGATATTCAATTATCTACAAGAAAGGTTATTACCATTTTTGGCCTAAAGTGCACGGTAACGGAGATATTGGCCAATACAGTTTTCCTCAAAATGGCGGCACTTCCGCTCCCTCAATTTGTAACCATTTTCTTAATTCACATTCAGTACGTGATACTGAACCTAATTTTAAAAAAATGTCCTTTATTTTTAATGTGCTACAATATTCACTCCTGATTGTACTATATGGTCTAGAGCGTTTCTGAATAAACGGGCTAAGTCCAAAATAATTTTCCAAATCGAATTAGTATTTTCTGAGATTAGGCGCGTTCGAATAAACAGACGAGCAAACAAACTCTCCAGCTTTATTACAGTAGTAAGATCAACGAGACGGTGTATTTTGAAAGAAATTAAAGATTTACGATAAAAAGAAAAAATTTTCAACATTTCTCCGACGACATACCTTGAAGAGTTTTGTTGAGTCTGTTTATCATTGCCGGACTGTCGACGTGATTGCAAAGATCTTGCTCGCAGCACAAAAAACCCGGCGGACATTGTTTCTCCTTGAAGCTTTCCTCGAGACAACCGTTGTTCGCGCTATGCTCGGGTCTCAGGAAAGACGGCGGATTCGTGCCCGATGGCAATTCGGTGAAACAACCTTTTCCCCGGCACATGTATCCCTGGGGTACGCATTCCGGTTGATTGCAGTAGCACCTTACATCACGCGCACCTGCCGTTGATCCACCTCTTCGAGAGTCTGTAACATCGGCAATTAAACGAAATCTTTAATTTTCACGTTTATTCATCCTAGAATTTCAGATACAATAGCATTTATTTTCCCAAAATCATTGTCCTTGTTATCAATGCAATTTTCCCATTGTTTGGTATTTGATGTTTTTCGAACAATGAGTACCGTTACTCGTTCGTTTTAATGGAATGGACAATGGCAATGAGCCCCGTTATCCATTTTGAAAAGGGTACCTTTTTTTTTTTCAAACGTGGATAATAGAAATTTTAAAAAGTAGTTCACGAAGCTTAGATTTATTGTTAATTCCGTCGAAAATATCTAACGAAGAGACATATTCATTGACCATTTTTTTCAAAAATGAATAATACGGTTCCGATCCTTAGTGCCATTTTCCCAAAAAATATCTAATGGACCTCAGATTCATTCCCCTTTTTTTTTTGAAATAATGGTGAATGAAGCTCGGATCGATTCTCCGTGTGTTTTTTTTAAAATAACAATAATAACAATTTTACATGAATATCCTATAAAGGTCAGATTCATCGTCTATTATTTCTCGAAAATGGGTAGAAAAAAGAAAGCATTATTGCATTAATCCCAACGATTATTTTAGTGTCACATAAATTGATAAGTGTCAATGGAAACAAAAAATGGTACCTAATGGAGAATAAGTCTAAAAATGTGAGCACGACTGGATGCAAAGAAAAATACATTTTTGCATCTCTCTCTCTGCATCCCTCTGTAATTTTGCCAATCAGAAAATACGTCTCTCCGCAAAACCTCGTTTCAAAAACAATTCTTTCTCACAGAATAAGTGGAACGCAATGAAAATGGTACTGCGTCGTACACAACCAAAATGATCGTGCACGACCAAAATGATCGTACACGCAATTCTATTAATAATTTCTGCTTTCACGCCTAGATATAGTTCGGAAACGACAGTTTGTAAATATAGCGTCTCTGTGTTTGTTGAGAGAAACGGGAAGTTCCATCGAGTCACCCAGGGTTGAATCGTCGGGACGAAGCATTCTTCTCTCATTTACCGATTTGCCCATCCCCGCGAGAGAGACCTTTTGTTCTCTCGATGTAAATATATATATACATATAAACCATAGACATCCTGTAAAGGATCGAGGTTCCGAGAGGCTCCCGGGAGCTCCCAATATATACATATAGTGAAACATATTACGAGCGTTCAAACATGGAGGACGAGGTTCCTCGCGGTAGAAGGGATTTCCCTTCCTCGACAATCAACCGGGGTGGTCCCGTCAACGAAATTGTTTTACTCTGTTATTTGTTTCAACTCGACGAAATACGTCCCTCGCCGAAGGAGATTGCGTTGTGTGTGCGCAATGACGTTACAATTCTTCCGCGTCTCATCCAATATACATTATATCGTGTGTTTGTATAAGTTATATGTGTAACCACACGTTACACGTTGGCAGAATTATATTTATCTCCGTGTCTGGCTCGAGAAATAATTATCACGATCGACGCGTTCTTTATTCTTCAATTACTACGATTATAATAACAACGATAATTCTCAATATTAAGGGGGGAAATAGGGTTAGACGATTCAAAAAATCGGATTTTTTTTTATTTCATAAATTGTTAGTAAAACTATTGAAAAATATGTTCCCAAATCTTTAAATGAAAATTTCGACTTGTTCTATTGTTATAAGCCATTAAAGTGAGTAGCTCTCCTTCAGGCCCCCGAACGCGCCACGTGTATAACCGAGCGGTCACTATTTTTTCAAACGCGTTTTTCTGAAAACGACTTTTTTTTAACTTGCGTACACGCTAGTTTGAAAAGTTTTCAACCAATCGTTTTGAAAATTGGCAGTTACTTTCTCCATAGTATTGCGCTCTATATGAACCTAAAATCGGAACATTATCGTTATTTAAAATAATTTTTTTATGCAAATAAAGTTGTTAAAAATGGCAAAAAATCATGCTTTTTTGTTCTGACCCCTGTAAAAAATTCAATTTTCTATTTTTTTTTATAGCATTTAGGTTCATATAGAAGAGAGACATATAATAAAAGTAAATTCCAACCTCGTTTGATGTCAGATGAAAATTGCGGCTTTCAGAATGTACGCAAAATGCTGAGTCTGATTGTGACCTGCAATATGGGGTCGCTAATATCTTCGGTGTTTTTCAAGGAAATTCTTCAAAAATTTTATAGTATATACTTAAATATATGTATAAAATATTCTCAAAGTTTCAATAAATTATATTCATTTTTTATACTATAAAAAAATTCA
The DNA here is from genome assembly GCA_958009045.1 of Oxytorus armatus. Lineage (NCBI taxonomy): Eukaryota > Metazoa > Arthropoda > Insecta > Hymenoptera > Ichneumonidae > Oxytorus > Oxytorus armatus. The sequence goes on along the minus strand of OY253751.1, from coordinate 6,334,068 downwards.
TGAAAATCATTGAGAAAACGCTGTCCTAACCCTATTTCCCCCTTTAAGGAAACGCTTCGGCGTTTAAAAATTGAAAAATCAAAGCGCCCACTTCCACGTTAAGGCCTTATATACGAGAGAAATTTCAAAATTTTTCATTTAAACTTTTTTTTTATTCTAGCCTGAACGGCTAGGAATATTTTAAAAGCTTTACAGAATTGAAAAATTTCAAAAATTGATTAAACAAGGTAAGATTCCATTTATAATAGATAAAGCGCGGCGCGCCCGACCGCTAACTTCAAAGCCGTTTTTCCACGATTCACTTTTTTGAACCTTGTGAAAGTTCTAACTCTTGAACGAAGGTTCGGATCGCTTTGAAATTTTTAAAACACATTCTTTGTATCATCACCTATCGCGTGAACCACGGAAACAAAAATTTCAATGAACCAAAAAAATATAAAAAATAAAGTACCGACAGAAAATTGAGTAGAAAAATGTTTATTTTCGAATTTTTATTAAAATAATTTTTTTTTTAATAATATTGTTGGTTCACACTGATGATACATTCATTATGCAATTATAAATATGTTCATTTTTCTATTCAGACACCCACATCGATGCCGAGAACTTTCACCATCAACGCGCGCGCAAAAAAAAAAAATACATTGTTTTATTATATTATATCTCCGCCATTTGTTAATATTTCTGAATTTTTTTTTTACATATACTTAACCACATAAATGATCTGTAAAAAAAATGTTGTCAATATATGCGTTATTTTTTTTTTAACCGCGTCTAGAAAAGGACCTTCTAAAATCGGCGAAATCGCGTATTAAGCTTTGTTTTCGCAAAAAAAAAAAAAACAGAGTTTTGTTAATGCCAATGTCTTTTAAAATATGCCAAAACGGTGGCGAAAAAAATTGGAGAAATGTCATTGGGAATGTTAATACGTAAAAACCCGAAAGCGTATACGTTTGTAACAAAGCAAAAAGACAAAAATAATGTACATATAGAAGAAAAACGTTATAGTGTGACCACACAGCGAATCGAAAGAGAAGCGAGTCGTTATCTCACCGAATGTTTCTTCTTCTAATGAGTAGCCATATGACCGAGGGTTGTCGTAAAAGATAATACTCATTCCCCCCTCGTCATACATATGCAATGTTTCTCTTCTGTATGGCTTATATACTTCGCAAATGCTTTCGATTATATGTTTCACGTTTATGCATGTATATATATATATGAGTAATACGTGTTTACATGTTACGACGTTGAATATGAGAAGAAGAAAAAAAATATATAACCAAGCTCGATATCTCTGCATGCGGGAAGAAAAAAAAGAAGATATTTAATGTCCACCTCGTGTGAATGCAATTACGAGAGCAGAGATACCGTTAACTCGAATGGAATATATTCAAACGATCTTTTCGTCGTCGACTGACGACCACTATTCGTTCCCGGGGGGAAAAAAGATGAGTGCATATACTTCGCTCGTAAGTTCGACGGGATGGGAAAACTTTTCCCTCGTAATTCGATGATTCTTCGAGTCATATCTCGCTCTGCAATGTGCGCAATGACCGAGATAAGTGAAAAATAAATGATTTGAGGAGAGAAGAATAATGGAGACAAAGGCCTGGATGAATAATGACCATTAGGCACAACAAGAACTCTCGTTCTCGTTTCGCATGAAAATATATCTTGGAAAGTTTTCAATATACGAAATTATTGTTTTTTTTTTTATTACATAGATTTGTCACCGCAACGCTGCTGTTGAAATCACGATAATTATAACTCGCGAATAACATCGAAAACGAGTGTTTATTGAACTTTAGTTTATCGTTGCTCGGAAAAATTATTTGCAGTAAGGGCTTAAAAATTGAAGAAAAACAAACGATAATCTGTGGTTTTTTATCTTAATTTTTTTGTTCGTATAATTGTGAGATTGTGAGACAGTTGGATGGTCGGTAAATTATTTTGAAATAATTGGAAGAAACACTCGACATTCTTGCAAGGGTATCATTTTTTTTTACTCAATCACACACGTGGAAATTGAAAAAAAAAAAGACTTTACAGAAACATCAAAGATTTTCGACTTCTTCATCAATTTTTCAGCTCTTACTTCAAATAATTTTGCGAAGCAAGAGCTGAAAAATTGAAGAAAAAGTCGAGAATCTTTGTATTATTTTTTTCAGTTTCGAGGTTTTTGTTTATTTTAAAAAATAAGAGAGCCTTGTAAGAATGTCGAGTGTTTTTTCGAATAATTACGAAACAGGTTACCGACATTCAACAATCTCACAGTTGTACGAACGAAAAAAAAATTATTACTCGTTGCCAACGAACGATTTGCTATAGTGAAAGAAAAGAGTTAGTTATTGGAAAATGATTTCACATTGGAATCAGCCGTTAAATAGTGTTTAATGATTTTTCAAATACCAATTAACAACGAGCTCAGTGGAGCTTGGTGAAACGTTAATTAATTAAGAATACAGAGACAGAGAGGATATGGGGAGCAACAATTGTACTAATGTGCATGTCTCCTCGTTTGTTCTTATGTTACGAGCGATGATATAGACGCACAAGCTCTTTTCTCCCGATCTCTTTCGTCAAAGGTATGCCACCGCAATTCTCTCTCTGGATGAGGCAACTTATCCCTTTCTCTCTCATATCTTTTAACTTATACATACATATTTATTTATTTCTCTCTCTCTAACTCCCTACATCGAGTGTCGGGTCTCCCTTGCTAATAAGCCCGCGGCAGCAACGGGCACAATTCTCTCTTCGCGTATATAAAACTCTCCCTCGGGCGATTCATGAGGAAGAGAGAGCGAGAAAGGCCACAGCTTACCAAAGGATATAAGAGAGAAAAAACGCTAAAACAGCCGAGTCACAAAAGAAAGATTAAAGTAGGGAGAATATATGATACGAAAGAGAGAGAAAAGAATAAGAAAAAAACGCATGTTGCGCATGTGTGTGTTTGTGTGTGTGTGTGGTGGCTAAGTTCAGCAGCTTCTGCGTGGCCAACCAACTAAACTATCTCGTTCGTTCTTTCGCGAATCGGTAGAGGAAGAAATGCTCGGGAACATTGAGGGAAGAGAGATTGCTGACTGAAGAGAAATGCCGAAGAAGAAGAACGTTAAGTTATATACATAGCTAACGTTCTTCATTTGTGTATATAGTACATATATATACCAAATATATATATATAAATATATATAATACGAAGTGAAGAAGTCCTGGGGGCAAGTGTACGTTCATTTTAGAGCACGCGTGTTCTCATCGACATCGGATTTTTTTTCCTCTCTCTCTCTCTCCCTCTTTCGCTTCTTCACTGTGTGTTTAAAATAAAAATGGAAGAAAAAAAAAAGGTTGCTACGAAAGAGGGAGGGGAAGCAGCGGGAGATCGAGAGAAGAAGGAAAGGAGGTCCGTGGGCAAAAGCGATTCCCCGTTCCATCGTTGTGCGTGCTGCAGGAAGAGACCAGCCCCAAAGAGAAGAGAAGATGAGGAAGAAATAGTAGCGGTAAGAGAGCAGAGAATCCCTCTGCGAAGAGAGGGTAAAGGAGCCCACCCCCCCCCCGTCCTTCACGTCCGAAAACAAACATACTGCTTCGTCGGGCCGTTAGTTATGCGTCCCAGGCATATTAATTATTTTCCGACAAGCTCGCCTTATTACAATACTTCTTCCTCTCTGTATAGATACATAGAATATTTTTTTTTTTCATTTTTTCTTCCTTTTGTTTTTGTTCTCTCGAATTCCCCACCGCATATCGAGGCCTCTCTCTCTCTCTCTCTCTGGATCGGCGCGGCTATCGATGATCGGTGAAATCTATCGAACCTCTTTTTTTCTTTCTTTTATCCTTTGTGGCTAAGCGTAGATAAATATATCTTGAGTATTCGTGAGAAAGAAATTTTGCAAAAGGCGACGTTTTTTTTCTCTTCTTGGAATTAGAATCAATTCGTAGTCTCATCGTAAGAGTCATTAATTACAAATAATGGAATCCAATTTGTACTCGTCTCATTAAATTCATCTGTTACGTCCGATCTTCATTTTTTTTTCCTTCTAAGATTCGAATCAAACTATTTGTTTACATGATCGTAGAAGCATTTTTTGATGATCGCTCGTTTGGTGTTTTAGAAATGTTTTTTCTAAAAATCGACGTTAAGGAGTCACATACCCCTGCGCCCGCTGAAAACCGAGTAAATTTGAAAAATTATTATAAAGGTTATATGGTGAAAAAAAAATTTAATTGTTGCTTTCACATTTTTTAATAACTTTTCAACTATAAGAAGACAAATTTAAAAAAAATTTTTAACATTATTAACATTATTTAAACGCGTTTTTTTGGAAACTATGTTTTTAGACAGTATCAGCACGACAACTCAGTCAATTTTTAATATTTTTTAACTTTTTTTTTTTTTCAAATCTTGATAATTATTTTCTCTATAGTCTCACGAGAGGTTTTTAAAAATTTTTTTCGTTGGCCAATTTTTAATAAATTATTAAACACTATTTTTTTTTTTTTAAATTGCACACTAAAGTGTATATACTGTAATTTCTTTATATTTGAAAAAAAAAAAAAATCCCTCCGTCAGACTATTACTACTACATTATTTTACTAGATCCATTTTTATTTTTGCAGATTGGATAATTTTTGGTAAAGTTATAATGACGACAAGGGGCGCCATGGTTTTCATCAGTAGTCCATTTATACCCGTAAAAAATAATGGTTAATATTTGAAAAAAAAATTTCTTTAATTTTTTTTCTTATAGTTGAAATGTTAATAAAAAATGTGAAATGAACAATTTAATTTTTTTTTCACCATATAACCTTTATAATAATTTTGCAAATTTACTCGGTTTTCAGCGCGCGCAGGGGTACGTGAGACCTTAATATATTTATGTAAACTCAAAGTACTGTAAAAAGTTGTAAGAATCCTTCTCGTCTGTTATCAAGGTGCAATGATCGTTTGACCAACGTGGACCTTTCTCTCTCTCTCTCTTTCTTTCCCTTTATTTTATTTGATTTTCTCGCTCGTTCTTCTCTTCTCATTTCTTGCGCACAGTTGCAAAAGATACTGCAACCGGTGTTGCCTTACACACATAGAATGTCACACTCCGGTAGCACCTGCGATCCTGATCGTGCACAACTGATACTTTTTTTTTCTTTTCTTATTCTTTTCGTCGAATGACACGCGAGAGTCGTAAAACTCGCGAGAGTCTCTCGGGGCGAATTGCCCTACAGCTGCGATTATTTCGTTAAAGCGAAATCGGACGACCCGACCGAGACGTTCGTGGAAAATCTTGGGATTAAATGACGCCGACATCGTAATAATTCATTATGTTTACGGTTACGTCGCGAGTGTGGTTGGATTTTATTTTATAGTTTAGCACGGAAATTGACACGAGGAAAAAACTTATAATAACAGTGTCAAACTTGAACGTACGTGCTTTCGTTTAATTTCCGAAATTTTTCACGCGCAATTCTCGCCAAATGTATAAACATTTTTTTTTATGTTTACCGAGTGGCGAGAGAGAGAGAGCGTGTGTTGTAAATTTGAATGAGACGTGAGAAATTTTATTTTCATTGCTTTCTCGAGTAGTGCATACATTTTTTGAAAAATCTCGTATCACGATGAACGTTGCTTCAATGAGTATTGTTAACACTAAATGTACCGGCACATAAGGAGTCATTTGACCCCTTATGAAGCAAACGTTGATTTTTAGAAAGAAATTCTTAATTATTAAAGGAAACAGACTGTAACATAACTTCTGATTTCTAATAAAATAATCAAGCAAATTTACAGAATGTCTGATGAGCGAGAAAAATAACAATGAATGTACGAATTTAAAGTAAATTTTGAAAGGGGTCTCTTGATCCCCGCTTGGTACGTTTAGTGTTAATTAAATATTTTGGCCATTTTAATCTACGTCGTGATTCCGAACGATTCTCTCGTACTGCGAGCGAGCTGCAATAACACTGCAAATTTATAATGGATCTCTAGAAAGAATCCCGCAGCTTGACATTTTTTTTAACACATTGAATCGTTGGTGAAAACAAAATAAAAAAATAAACCGAAAGGATACCGGTGTTTGTAAAAAAAATTAAAGAATTCTGGCACCCGGAATCTCTCAGTAGGGGTGCACTGTATAACGTATCATTTGAGTATAAAAAGAAAAACAAAAAAATTGACGACCGAAAATCATAAAGTATTGTTTATATAGCGAGTATGATCACCATAATCTTTTCTCTCTGTTTCTCGTTTTTTCTGTCTCGTTCCTATTCTCTCTCCCGTACATTACGAGTGTCGAAAACGGATATCACGTTTCGAAGGGGTCTTCAGAAATTTATGAAAATTATATTCGCAACATCGCGATAGAGAAACCACCGCGCTCTGTTCTGTGTAAAAAAAGGTGTATTACTCGATAATATACCGGTAATATCGTGTCTGCGGGAGAATCGTCGCGTAGGAAATGGCAAACAGTAAGAATAAAAAGAGGAAAAAAATAAAAATATATAATAAGAAGAGAGAGAAAAAGAGAGAAAGAGATGTTAGCGGATCTCTCGTCGAGGCTTATTAACTTGGAGAGGTTTATGAGCTATCTAGACACACCGCGTGAATTATATATTCCTCGTGGATAGTTCGCTCTTCTAATTGCACTTACAACGAACTCCGTTCAAATCAAGTTTCCATTCGTTCGTGCCCCTTTGCCCCTCCGCCCGCGAGTACACACATATTTATGCGCCATATGTATTACGGTTGCTGTACTCGTGCAAAACTTTCTACATCCCCTGGGGGCATATGCACGAGAGGAAACGAGCTGTGTAAGCCAGTGTTACAGAATAAAAATTTAACGAAGAGGAATCACATCCTGAAGTACCATACCGTGTGCACTGCGATAAAAAATTGTTAAATTGCCAGAAGCAAAAATAAGATTGGTGTTCCGCGTCAACAAAATTTTCGTTGGACCAATGAAAATTTAACAAAGAGGAATCACATCCTGAAGTACATACCGGATGCACTGCCAAAAATACTCTTGAATTGCCACAAGCAAAAGTAAGATTGGTTTTCCACGGCAACAAAATTTTCGTTGGGTCAATGAAAATTTTACAAAGAGGAATTATCTTCTGAAGTACACAGGGGGTGCACTGTGAAAAAAATTCTTGAATTGCTACAAGCAAAAATAAGAATGGTTCTCCGCGGTAACAAAATTTCGTTGCACCAATGAAAATTTAACACAGAGCACTGAAAAAAATTCTTGAATTGCCAGAAGCAAAAATAAGATGAGTTTTCCGTGGCAACAAAATTTTGTTGAGCTAATGAAAATTTAACAAAGATCAATCACATCCTAAAGTACATACCGGATGCACTGCCAAAAATACTCATGAACTGACACAAGCAAAAATAAGATTCGTTTTCCGCGGTAACAAAATTTCGTTGCGTCAATGAAAATTTAACAAAGAGGAATCATATCCTGATGTACACCGTGTGCACCGCGAAAAAAACTCTTAAATTGCCACAAGCAAAAATTAGAATGGAAAAAAATTCTTGAATTGCCACAAGCAAAAATAAGATTAGTTTTCCGTGGCAACAAAATTTTGTTGGGCTAATGAAAATTTAACAAAGATGAATCACATCTTGAAGTACATACCGGATGCACTGCGAAAAAAACTTTTGAATTGACACAAGCAAAAATAAGAATGGTTTTCCGCGGTAACAAAATTTCGTTGCACCAATGAAAATTTAACAAAGAGCACTGAAAAAAATTCTTGAATTGACAAAAGCAAAAAATAAGAATGGTTTTCCGCGGCAACAAAATTTCGTTGCGTTAATGAAAATTTAACAAAGAGGAATCATCTCCTGAATTACACACCGGGTGCACTGCGAAAAAAACTCTTAAATTGCCAGAAGCAAAAATAAGAATGGTTTTCCGCGGCAACAAAATTTCGTTGCGTCAATGAAAATTTAACAAAGAGGAATCATCTCCTGAATTACACACCGGGTGCACTGCGAAAAAAATGTTTGAATTGCCACAAGCAAAAATAAGATTAGTTTTCCGCGGCAACAAAATTTCGTCGCGCCAATGAACATTTTTTTCACATTTTATTGCTAAAGGGACAAAAAATTTGTTTCATCACGTGCATAGATACATATTTCGAGAATTTTTCTTGAGAAATTCTTCGGGTCATTAACACCTCTGAGCAACCTGTAACATACCCATTTCCAGTAATACATATGCACAACCATATATATACAGGGTGTTCCAAAACTAGCACGTCAGAGTGATACAAGGGTTAGATCGGCTCGGGACCTATCAAAATAAACAAATATGACTTCAGTAAAAGTCTCATGGTCTTCAAGAAAAATCGTCTTCTCTGATATTTCGAAAAATCGCTATTCTTGTTTTCCCGCTGTTTTCGCTTGTGTTTCTGACCGCTTTATGATTTGATGTGAATTTGAACTTTGATTTGCTCACGATTTCAACTTTCACAGCAATGGTGGCAGAATAACAAGTCCTAGGTAGCAATTTTTCGAGAAATCAAAAAAGACGTTTTTTTCTCGAAAACCATGAGACCTTTACTGAAGCGATATTTGTTTATTCTGACGTGCTAGCTTTGGAACACCCTGTATATATAAATATAGGAATGGAACGACATGTTGTTGCATTCGGAGACCGAATCCCATATTCCACCTGCATATACGCACGAATAAATTATCGCATTATATACAAATATCCTCGTATACGAAGTCTCGTGTACTCCTTATGCATTTGTCCACACATCCGTGATGTATATAACCACATGGTCACGTGGTTGCACGTCTCAAGTTGTTTTTTTTTTCCCTCGTCGACGAGATCAGTATACTCATCTTTCTCGGGAACTCTCGGCGCTCTTTTCTTTTTTGTCTTCAATTCTTTTGTTTCTTTTTCCGTCAATTTGATAAATTTTTACTATTCGTTTATTAATTTTCAACGTATTTATCAATTGTCTCGAAGTTGACGTGGAATCACGCGGCAAAAGTATGTAGAATTCTTCGATAAACTCGATGTATATTTATATATACATATTTATAGCAGGTAGCAGGCGCTATGCACACACGGTGGCCACCTTACATGTTTTATTTATTAACTTTCGCGACGATGTGTCGATAAATTGAGAGAGAAAAAAATATACATACTGAAAAAAAGAAACGTTGAACAATGGATGACGAGAGAATACTTTGTGCATGTTTGCGATGACAACAAAAAAAAATTGAGAATACAAATGCTGTTTCAGGCTATATTTGTTACACCGGTGAGTCTGCGGTACTTATTGAAGATTGTGTAATAAGAAAATCGTGGGAATAAAGGAGGATTTCGTGATATAAACAAATTTCGTTCGAATGACAAAGAAATGCGTCAGTAAAAAGTGCGAAATTACGAAAGTTTGTAATTATGAGTTCGAACAGTCTTAGTTTTACTTCAATAAACTTTAATTCAACGGAATGTACCCTTTTTTTTTTTGATCGGTGCATCCAGTACATTGAGCAAAAACTGATCTTTAAATGTTTATTCAAACATTTAACACTTGATGTGCGCTATGGGTTCCCAGGCAAATCGAGTGATCCCAGGCAAATTCAACGTCAATTTACTCTAACTCAAAAATCCGAAAAATGTTGCAAATAAATCAATGTATTTAAAAAAAAAGAACAAACGTTTGTTCCATTTCCGACCAATTTCTCATTTCGATTCGCGAAAAAAATACCTTTTTTGGAAACGTGTCTTATTTGGACGAATTTTTTTTTCTCAAAGTGTCACACGATAATGTAAATATCGAAAATTGTATAAGTTCCAATTTTTTCGAGTAAAAATCATTGTACACTTTTTTTTTGCTTCGGGAATCTTTCAATATTCAAAATTCAATTTTATGCAAAAAAAAAAAGCAATTCCGTCGTACAGAAGGATGTTTCAAAGTTATTCTGTAATTTTTTTTTAAGTTCAAAAATCAAATAGCTTCATTGCAGCCAAGCATTTTAGTAGTGGGGACTGAAACGAGCCCAGTGTGATCGTTGTGCAATTTTGTTGAAGCGTGTACTTCAAGGGTTCGTGCTGATTTTTCGACAATTATCTATCAATAATAATATTATTAATAATAATAATAACAGACAGCATAGTGCAATGATCCGATGTTTTCTCGTGGCCTTTCGCGACCCCTACTTCCAAGATCCGTGTATTCCATTACCTTTTTGTAATAAATATAAATATAATAACGTATATATGTATTGTAGGACATCGATAAACGAGTGTAGCACAAATATATCGATAACGCTCGCGCTCACAATTATTCTTCCGAGCGTGTATATGTATGATAAAGCGTGTTGGTCGAACGCGTGTACATATTCGTTGCTGTTGCAATTGCAATCGGCGCCAAGTCTCTTTGCCGTCTCGCGTGTTGACTCATCGAGAAAGGGAAAGAGAGTGAGAGACACCGCCACAGACGATTACAATTGAATAAAAACGCGAGGTGCTAATACGGTTTCCGTTATGCAGTTTAAATTGAGCGCGTGGCACGCGCAGGTGCAACATATAATAACAACTCGTTTATGACACATAATAATTATCCGTTTGGAGCATTAAAAAGATAAAAAAGAAAAAGGGAAGAATACAGGAACTTTGGGAATTACTAAATAAATTTTGAAAAATGATCATGAGCCATAAAAAAATCGAGGAAAAATTACGGATTGCTCTTCGAAAGAACTGAATGATTATTTAACTTTAGAAAATTGGGACGAACCACTTGTTATTTTTTTCCAAACCATCGTTATCAATGTTTTTTTTAATTAAAAACATCTGCTGCAATACAAATGACAATTGACGTCAATTTATGCACGAGACTTTGTACGAATGACGTTAAAATCATGAAAACAAAGTGTAAAACAATTATGCACGTTTGTCAATGTGTTTTTTTCTTTAAATCCATAAGCTCGTACTCATTTTCGTAGGACATTATTTGCAAATGTGGCAATTAATATTATCATGATAAGATATTAAATAAAAAGCGTGAAATGAAAGAATATCATTTTGAAAATATCGCTTTACGCACAGTAGCAGAAACACGGACTTCGCGTATCTATATAAATTCATCGAGCACATTAGGTGTGTTTTAGCTTCTTGTATAATAAACACGCGGAGAAAGAGTTCTCTTCGACCAGTTTGAAGAAGTCAAAATTCCGACTATGCCTAAAAGGTCCGGTAATTCCGTTACCAAGGTGCTCGGACACCTGTTCCCTCACTCACCACTATATATGCATAATATACATATGTAGACACACACAAACACATATCGACAAGGCAAATATATAACGAGGCAAGATAGAGTGGACGAAAAAAAAAAAAGAGAGAGAGAAAAGGCTATGGACCTGGAAGGAATGTCTCAGAAGTCGCGCGAAAAATAAATTAAAGAAATAATAATATAATGGAAGAAAAAAAAAAAACGACGAAGAAGAACAGAAATAAAGAAGCATGAATTAAGACAAAACTGGTCCTGCTGCGATTTTTTTTCTTTTTCTTCCTTTTCTCTCTCTCTCTGTATCTCATTCTCTTAGCTGCCGGCGCTCTTCCAGGTCCAATGGTCCCTCGAATCCTCGCCGCAGCTTCTCGACGCTCGCGCTCTCACAGGAGAGGTTTCGTGAGAACGTTCAGCCTCTCTCCATGAACCGAGCTAAGAGAAGCCTCTCTCTCTCTGTGACTCGGTGTAACGTTCATCGCGAGAGATTTTCGCTTCGCCAGGCCGAGTTTTCAAGATATCCTCTCCACCCTGAGGCTGCAACGAGCACTCTCGTTCTCTCTCGAGCTCTCTTCAAGTGTTTTCTCTACTTAACTCGTGTCTGTATGTATGTATACATGTATATATATATACAGTCGGTATACAACAGCGCGCAGACTTTAATAGTCGGGTAATTAAAAATAATAACGATCGGTATAATGGAGCTCTCTCTCTCTCTCTCACTCGCCGGTCTTTCGCTAAAGAGTTTATAGTTGAATGCACGAAGAAAAAAATATTTCTCTCTCTCTCTCACTCGGAGACGAGAAGACGAGCAAGTCATGTGAGAATGAAAAATTGTTCAAAATGATTTTCAAACAAAATACGATAATAAGGATGATCCTGGAAAATATGATTATCGTAAATTACTTCCAAGTTCAAAGAACTTTTTTTTTTCACATATTCTTTTTGCAACGATTGCCGAACGTTATTGTACGACATAATAATATTAAAATTAATAACGTTACGACTTAATTGTCAATAATCTTTAGGAATAATTTTTTTTTTTCAATTTAAGTATAATAGCTGTGCCCCGCGGTTTCACCCGCGATAAATTTGAATTTTAGATTCACGCTATGACCCTCGCACCATAGGGTCATAGCACGAAGATTATATAGCTTAAAGCCTTCCTGAATAAACGGGCAATCTCATGGAAAAAGAATTTTTCAAATCGTATTAGTATTTCCCGAGATTAGCGCGTTCAAACAAACAAACAAATTCTCCAGATTTATTATAGCAGCTTAGAAGTATAGATTTCAAACGTTTTTGAAAATAATAATTAATTTTAACAATTGTACGAAATAATTTTCAAACTAAATATAATGAGGGTGATTTTTTAAATTGATTATTGTAGGACTCATGATTATTGTAGGACATAATAATGTTAACATTAATAATTCTCCGACATAATTATGAATAAATTTTAGGAATAAATATTTCTTTATCAATTTGTTAATAGATTCAAAGGTTTTCCTAAATGATACTGATTGTTTTGTTAGAAAATGATTTCGAACGATATTATTAAAATTGTGGTGAATTTTCAATTTTGTAAAGTACTCTATGACTGAAAGGTGAATTGATCGAGGTTGTGGAGGATATTTTTTTTTTTCTTTTTTCATTGACTTTTCGAGTCGAGAAAGAATACGAAATGAGACGAGATAAACGAGAGGAGCAAAGGTATACAAAGTTTTTGGGGTAGACACGGGGCTTCTTCGTTCTTTTCTCGCGCACCGGGGGGTCGTCAAAAGTTTTATAGCAGTTCCAACGATATAGAAACTCTCTCCAGACCCGCCGGTGTTGTCGGATCGAAGAAAAATCCGAACAGGGCACCGGCACACCATAGGATATATCACGTTGATGGTTGTGCTTATTAATAAAACGAAAGGAGCAGCAATGATGACTATATATTTATATACGTGTAGAAATGTATATACGCATATATTTATCCAGTTAGATATGTTACCCCTGATGAAGAAAAAAAGAGAGAAAAAACTACAGATATATAGGGCATTCCTTGTCAATTCAGTCAAGCTAATATTAATTGACAAGTCGATTATTATTGTCTCTGTAAGAGCGTTGCAACTCAAAGAGAAACAAATTTCCTTTATAATAAAACGACGATCTTTCGAGAAAAATATCATCCAAATGTCATTTGATTTCAATTTTTTTATTTTCAATTTAAATAAAATCCAAATCATGAAATTGGAAAATACTTCGGGACTGTTTTTCGATTATTTATCGTTTAAAAAAATAAACAAAAAATAAATAAATAAAAAAAATACATCTCTGATGTATTTTTATCCTCGGGCGCGCACAGCTTTATATTGCATAAGGCTCGCGCAAGTTTGCTCAGGCTCCAAACAAAGGGAATAACATCAGGGAGGGAGATACTGAAAAAGGAAGATAAAAAAAAAAGTTGAGAGAAGACAGTATGCGACGCGATGCAAAGTGTTTCGAGGAACGAAAGATTTTTCTGTATGTGTGTGTGTGTGTCTCTGCGTGTTTATATATATCTATAGTTATTGGGGGAATGAAAAAAGTCACGGAATGAAGAGCTCGACGACAAGTGCGCGCGCGTATTTATAATAAGAATCTTTTTGTCCTTTTTATTTTCTTCTCTTCGCTGTTTTTTTTTTCAAGAGACGAATCCGAAGTGACCGGTCGCATCCCGGTCCACGGTGAGACTCAATAAAAAGGGTTTCATTTTTTCCGGAAGTTCCACTCTGTGTTCCGGGGAACTCGAGAACCCGCGAGGACCACGGTGGTTCGGTATAAATTCCGCGGGATAAACTAGCAGCATTTTTTCTCTTTGCCGTACATAGACAAGCACTCGTAGAGAGACAGAGGGAGAGAAAAACGGAAGGGAACTGAACATCGTTAAATCGCACAATATTTTGCCCCTCTTCCTGTGTCCGTACTGTACTTAAGGGAAAACTGGGTCAACGAGGATCAATGGGAAACGACTGTTTCCCATTGATCAATGGGAAACGACTGTTTCCCATTGCAGTCACAATGGACTGTTGGAGTAAAAACGACACATTTTCGTTCAACTACAATTATCTTATTTAGTTATAAACGTGCCAACATTTTTCGCTATAACGAAAATCCGTTTACTAAAAAAACGTAATTTTCCCAAAGTACGTTGACATTTTTTAAACTACCATTTTCAAAGTACTCGGAAATACTAAAAAAAAGTACTTTTTTTACACAAAAACTTCAAAACGTACAAAATGTTTTTTTTTTTCAAAGTACTTTGAATGTTAAAAATAGAACTTTTTTCAAAATACTTTTGTCAGATTTGAATTTGTAGTGATTATTAATTGTTTATTTTACCCGAATGTTCAATGGGAAACGACCGTCATTGGAAAAAATTGGAGAAGAAATTGCAGAAAAAATTGCAGTCTTAATGGACTGTGGGAATAAAAAACGAAACATTTTTGTTTATCTACATCTTTACAGCAATAACCGTGCCAACTTTTTTTCCCTATAAAAAAATCCTTTCACTGAAAAAAAACCTCTTTTTTTACAAAGTGCGTTAAAATTTTTTAAACAATCATTTTCAAAGTACTCGTAAATGCTAAAAAAAAGTACTTTTTTTGGACAAAAACTTTTAAACGTACAAAGTGTTTTTTTTTTTCAAAGTACTTTGAATGTTAAGAATGGAACTTTTTTCACAATACTTTTGTCAGATTTCCATTTGTAGTGATTATTAATTGTTTATTTTACCCGAATATTCAATGGGAAACGACCGTCATTGGAAAAAATTGTAGAAGAAATTGCAGAAAAAATTGTAGTCACAATGGACTGTGGGAGTAAAAAACGAAAAATGTTCGTTTATCTAGAATTTTATAGTAATAAACGTACCAACTTTTTTTCACTATAAAAAAATACTTTCACTGAAATAAACTACTTTTTTGCAAAGTGCGTTAAAATTTTTTAAACTACCATTTTCAAAGTACTCGGAGATGCTAAAAAAAAGTACTTTTTTGCACAAAAACTTCAAAACGTACAAAACGTTTTTTTTTCTTCCAAAGTACTTTGAATGTTAAAAATAGAACTTTTTTCAAAATACTTTTGTCAGATTCGAATTTGTAGTTATCATTAATAGTTTATTTTAACCGAACATTCCCAAGTATAAGAAGAATCCAGCAATAAAATCAATCCAAGATGCTGTTATCTTTTCTCCCCAATATTGAAATCAACGTTTTTTTTTATAGTTATTACGTAATACCGTTCTCCCCTAACATATACAGTAAGTAGAGAGAGAGAGAGAGAGAGAGAGAGATCTGCAAAGAAAAGACATACCAGACGATCTCGAAAGATATGTCTCACGATGACCGAAAAAAAAAAAAAAAAAAAATTGTATCGAGGCTATTAACGCTTTTTGTCAGATCGTTCCAGACTATCCCTCGAGTGCCACCGAGTCTCAAGATGAGATCCCTTTTGGAGACAACAAAAAATAATATCAATGGAAAAAAAAAACAACGAAAATGGCATCAGTAATTTTTTCAATGCGTAAACAGTGATGCCGAATTTCATTATTAGTTGTAGCAAATTATTTATTATTATTTATGACATTCAATCGAAATTTCATATGCATGAGTATTGAAAATGTTATAAAGATGAATATTCATTATCATTATCGAATTACTCGCCGAGGAAATCAATCGACAGTGAATCACTAGAAAAAAAAAATGAAAAAATGATAATGAGAGGCTTTCGGAGTCTGTTGGACCCCGCTAAATATTTTGCGCAAAAAAACCCGAGAAAAATGGTTTTTTTTATGTATTAATTTAAATAAAAAAAAATGAATATCATACCTTAAGTTTTTTTATTCAATAAAAAGATATTAATAACTAATTCCCTGCGGATTTTGAATGTTCGAAAAAATTCATTCATGCGCGTACCTTATTGATCAAACGTTAATTCCACGATTAATTGCCAATGGAGCAATTCTCTAATTAATACAAAATAAAAAAAGTCTTCGTAAAAAAAAAAAAAAAAAGCGAAACTCCGTTGGCCCATCGCAGCTTCTCGTCAGTCGGAGATAGAGTAAAACATCATGTAAGAGAGAAGAAGAAGAAGAAGAAGAAAAAAAAGCGCAACGTGGCGTTCTCAAGAGGGCGCGGAACGGATTCGATGCGAACCGGCGAGAGAATCCTCTTTGCCCTTTGCTTCAAGCTTTTGCTTCTGTTTTGTGCTCTGGCAAATGTTTCCCGACAGTATATACATCTATATATATGTATATAAGGCTCTCATCGTTCTCCCTTCACTCTCTTGGACCCCCAGCATTCTTACTTCTTCTCTCAAAGTGTCCTACACAGATATACAACTGGACCGTTTATATATTCTTTCTCGCTCGAGTAAAAGATCGAGAAATAAACGTGTCTCTTTCTCCGACGTCTACGACGGCGACTTATGGCGCCAGTGGCCTCTCAAAAAGATCCGTCGTCGTCGTCGACGTCGCCGAGAAGTGACCCAACGAATAAGTATAAGAAGAATAAGAAGAAAAAAAAAACCACGGAAAGGGAATCGAGTCAGAAGAAGAATCTTCTCCTTTCTGTGGGAAGTAAAAGAAGCAGAAGAAGAAAGGAATGATTTACTTGCCGGCAAATTGTCCTCCCACTTCCGGCTCCAATATAAAACGTGGCACGTGCGCGGAAGTAACTACTGTGTATATATATATAATGAAAAATGTCCGCGCGACTCCGGGAAAGACACGCGCGAGAGTAGCGAATGAAGAAAAATTTTGCACACACGCCATATTGTAGAAGAAATAAAAAGACGTTAATTAGCGGACCCCGGAATTCTTTGACGCGCGTGTGCTCGTACATTCTCTCGCGAGAAGATTACTCGGGATGATAACTGCATTTTTTGTTATTATTCATAAAAAAACAACAAGATTCAATACGTTTCGATGAATTTTCATTCATAATTCTATTAGATATGTCAACGTAATATACGCATCCATTGACGTGGATTAATTTTTTTTCTTTCTCGATACAACCACATACAGTGCGCTCATACACGTCAGAGTATGTACAGGGTGTCTCAAAACTAGCACGTCAGAGTGAGGTTAGATTCGCTCCGGACCTGTCAGAAAAAAAACCAAATATGACCTCAGTGAAAGTCTAATGATTTTCAAGAAAAATTGTCTTTTTTGATTTTTCGGAAAATCGCTACCCTAGTACTCGTTATTACGCTACCATTGCTATGAATCACTTTGGATTTATTCATATCTTTTTCCTAAAATATGTGCCGATTGTGTATTAGAGTTGGAGATAGACAATTTGAAAACATATTTTAAAGCTTTAAATTATTAATATAATATTTTAATTATTAATATTATTAAATGTTTTCAAATAAACATATTTATTTGAAAACATATTACAATTTGAAAACATATGTTAAGGTAGTAGTCTGGTAAATTAAGCCGATTTTCATGTCTTTTTTGGAGGGCGTTTTTTTGTAGGAAAATAAAAAATGAATCGTTTTGGAGATTTAGGATGTTTTTATTTACATATTAAAGATACAAAAAAAAAATTCTTTGAAAAAATTTAATAGTTTATTATTATTATTATTATTGATCGAAGTTGGCACCTCGAAGTTGGCAGCCCGGGTCCTAACTTTTTTTCTACCGAACCGATTGCTTTCAAATTTTAACAGGCTACTCTACACACTCATAGTTCTCGTCGGAACTACCGAGAAAATTTTTCACCCCTAACTTTTTATTTTACAACCCCTCCTTTGCTAAAGTCCTTTGATTTTAGCAAAGAAGGGGTTGTAAAATAAAAAGTTAGGGGTGAAAAAATTCCTCGGTGGTTCCGACGAGAACTACAAGTGTACAGAGTAGCCTGTTAAAATTTGAAAGCAATCGGTTCGGTAGAAAAAAAGTAAGGACCCGGGCTGCCAACTTCGGGGTGCCAACTTTGATCAATAATAATAATAATAAACTATTAAATTTTTTCAAAAAATTTTTTTTTTGTACCGTTAATATGTAAATAAAAACGTCCTAAATATCCAAAACGATTCATTTTTATTTTCCTACAAAAAAACGCCCTCCAAAAAAGACATGAAAACCGACTTAAGTTACCAGACTACTATCTTAAATTTCCGTCCCCCGATTCAACGTGCCGCCGCCGCTCCTTAGGGTCACAACATGAAGTTATATGGCGTCAATGCCTTCCTGAATAAACGGGCTATCTGATGCAAAAAGAAATTTTCATATCGGATTAGTATTTTCTGAGATTAGCGCGTTCAAACAAACAAACTCTCTAGCTTGATTATAGACAACAGATATAGTGGTACAGCAGTAAGATAGTAAAATTAGGATTATAGCATGAAGTTATAATTTAATAAACGGGCTATCTAATGCAAAAAAAAATTTCAAATCAGATTAGTATTTCCTGAGATAAGAACACTTCACGGAACACTTCACTCTGCTATAGGGTTACCTCTGTGTAGCCTATAAGTTGGTAGTCTCATATAGGCGCGAATGTTTGAATTTGAATTTATCGCTTAAGAATTTTTTGATCGATAGATGCCGACCGATGCATCTATTAAATCACATTTGCTTCGCGCGAACTGTCAAACGCGCAAAGCTTAAATGGTCGTTAAGTTTTCTGACATTTTCCAATTTTCTGCGCAATTTTCTTAATTTTTCTTTCCGTGAGAACCTTCTACGAGGTATTAGAAGACTTAAAAAAAAAGATGAATGAAATCGGTAAGGTCGTTCTCAAGTTATGGCGTGACCAAGGGAAATGGGGATTCATTTTTATATATATAAGATTATTTTTTTTGTTTCCTTATACTCTCCACAAAGGTACTATTTTTTTCTTCTTAGAACCAGTTTGCTTACCTTCTTAGGTATCAATCTCGCTTTAGTGCTTTTTGTTCAAACCCAAAATAATTCATAGCAATGCGGTAACAAAATAACAAGAACTAGGTAGCGATTTTTCGAAAGATCAAAAAAGACGATTTTCCTCGAAAACCATCAGACTTTTACTGAGATGATATTTGTTTAGTCCGATAGGTCCTGAATCAATTTAACATCCGTGTCACTCTGACGTACTAGTTTTTGAACACCCTGTATATGTGTATATCCGTCGTTTCATGATCGACGTGTATCTTTTGTAATTACGTTAATTAACTCGGTGCGGCATCGATCTTCCTTGATCACCCCGAACGATCCACGAAGAATTTCTCTTGCGAGGCACGCGCGATTGATCGATTATAAAACTTTTATAAATATATATATATATATATATATATATATATGATATATGATATATATATATACCCTGGGATGTCGCGTCATCACTGACGAGTTATAGTAATGGCATTATAACGATCCACGGCGTTAAATGAGAACCGCGGCAATTGCACTTTCACGTATCGTAACGTGATCATACAGCGTTAAGAGCAAGAGGTCGATTATATCGCATCGATCAATCTCTTGGGATTTTATGAACATGTCTCGCTGACGTTGAGACGTCGATGACGTGAAAAATTATTTATTAATTAATAAAACTTGTTTGCCGTATCGTAAAGACAGTTTTTGTTTTAACGAGATATATCGAATACGAAACATGTCGAAATATGTAGGGAGATCGTATGTTTGCTTAAATTTTGCTTGAATTTACAATTGTTACGATAGAAAGTGTAAGAATTCATTCGGACGAAATTTTTCAAGATTTTCCATTGGAATATCAACTTGTCGATGAGTGGAAAATCATTAGTTTGAACGCCTATGCTCGAAAAAAAATGGCAAATCGAACATGGCCAACTAAAAATAAAAAAGTAATTCTACTAAAAAAAAAAACAAAATCTGTTATCTCGTTATTTTTGTTTTTTTTTTCAATAATACTGCTATTATCCATCCGCAATGTTCCAACATATTTCGCGGATTAGCTAAAAATTAATAACAGCACAACGAAGGAATTCAAGAATTATAATTTCCCTTGACCTCGTGCTGGTTCGAAAAAAAAACAAAGTCTCCCCGATCAATAACTATCGTTCACGATATAATTTGCCGAAGAAGAAAAAAAATCGCGTGTGTTCTATGAACGAGACGAAATGTCGAAACGTAATGACGAAAGAACAGAAAAAAAAAAATCTCACGTTTAAACTCGATTCTGTCTGGACGTATAAGTAAACACACAATTTCGTGCTTAACAATGTTACCCTCCGGGCAAAATTTCTACGTTACAGTCAAAATTACACTGTGCCCTCTCTCTCTCTGCCACAAAATTTCGAAAATTATACCTGGCGGCGTCTCGCGTCTCGTTTTCCGCAAATTTGGAAAACAAAGGGAGCAACGCAACGAAGGGAAGACCGTGAATCACCTACGCTCGGGTATTTGTTGTACCTGTGCCGAAGCGCAAAGCGGCCTATAGTTATGTTATGTGGTATAAGTATCGGGTCTCGCAAGCGAAGAGGACGGGCCGGCGGGAGTTGAGCCTGGCAAAAGAAAGATCGAGTAAGAAAAAAAAAAAGGAAAAAAAAACAGAAACGAAAGCTAAAGACCCCCAAGTCGAAAAGATGTAATTTTACAGTGAGTGGGAGAAAGAGGGGGAGAGAAAGAGAAAGAGAGAGAGAGAGACGAAGAGGCAAAAGAATCGTTCACAAGGCCCACGAGGATTCGGGGTGGCAATTAGTAAGAACAATAGGGATGGCGGAGGGTTGGTAGAGGTCTTTTCTCAGAAGTAGGAGGGTCCCTACCGGTCCGGTGCTCAATTCGGCGAGTCTCCGGATCCCGGCAGAACCCGGGACAGGTATACATTAGAGAGGAGAGAACGTCGATTTGGATTCAAGCAAAAGCTGGTTATACACATATATAGTTATATACGAAACCCGCGATTCGAGATGGGGCGAAGGAATCAAGAGAGGGGAATGAGAAGAAATCCTCGACTTTTGTCCCCCCTTCTTTTTTCTATTTTTTGGGTCCTACATATGATCCGGTATAGTGTCCAAAATTCAAACTCCTTTCCCGACGCGTAAACCCATAAGCCCTGGCATGTGAATACACTCGTGTCACGAACATCTCGATACTGTCAACGGTTGAGGATTATAGACTTTTTTTTTTTTTTTAAATCATCGATCACCCATCGATGCATTCTATATTTACGTCGTCTCTGCTTCTTCGATGCTTTTTCGCCTTCCCAACATTTTCAACTCCAACATTCAAACAGGATTGTCCGAAAAAAAAATGAGCCTAATTATGAAAAAGTTTATCGGCAACTAAAGCGAATCATGAAAAAATAGCCAGTAATACAAAAATCATATTATAAATGTTTATCGATGAAAATTCGACGAACGCGTATAAAGTGAGAAATATAAATTTACTAAAATCAATGAAAATGTGTATTTTCCCATAACAAATCAATTCCCTAAAAATTGATATTTATTTTTGTAAAAGAGTCAGTTCATTTTGATGAATTATATCCTGGTGAAAAAAATAAAAATATGCCAGAAGCGGGTGAATTGGCCGTTTGCGTTCAACAAGTTCAAAATCAAAGTCCCAGTAAATATGTATATACGAGGTCTGTTCAAAAAGTATCGTGGATTTTTAATTACCGCGGGTTACGTATATTCGATTTTCGATTTTTTTGTGACGTTAGATTGGTACTCGTGTCCCTCACTTATGCCGAAAAAATCGGCAATTTTGAATGTTTAGTTAATTGTCGACAGCTGTTTTGGTTTGACGTGTTTTGGCTTGTCTTCGATTTTTTGCCCATTCCAAAAAATGGATCAAAGAATCCGTATCAAATTTTGTGTGAGAAACAAAATTAAGTGCGCGAACGCATTCCGAATGTTGACTGTGGCATATGGTGAAGCTACCTTGGACCAAAGCAACGTTTATCGGTGGTACAAAATGTTCTCAGAGGGCCGAGAAGATGCGAGCAACGAAATGCGTTCCGGACGCCCGAGCAAATCAACAACAGACGAAAACATTGATGAAGCGAAGAGAATAATATTGGCCAATCGTCGAATCATCGTTAGAGAAGTTGCTAGAGGAACTAAACATATCGATTGGCTCGTGCTATTCGATTTTTACCAATGATTTGGGCGTGAGACGGGTCGCCGCGAAAGTCGTGCCAAAATTGCTCAATTTCGAAGAAAAAACAGTGTCGCGTTAACATTGCTAAGGAGCTGTTGGACTCGGTCCGCGACGACCCAAATTTGCTCCAGAGGGTCATAACTGGTGACGAATCGTGGGTTTATGGTTACGACGCGGAAACCAAAGCTCAATCATCGCAATGGAAGCGGCTTTTTTGGAATAGGCAAAAATCGAAAACAAGCCAAAACACGTCTAACCAAAACAGCTGTCAACAATTAACTAAACATTCAAAATGACCGATTTTTTCAGCATAAGTGAGGGACACGAGTGCCAACCTAACGCCACAAAAAAAAAAAACGAAAATCGAATATACGTAGCCCGCGGAAATTCAAAATTTGCGATACTTTTTGAACAGACCTCGTATATTCGACACAGCAGTGATTCTACATGGATTGAGACAGTATGAAATTCTCAATGGGATCACGGTCCAAGTTTTTATCGCACTTCCGATTTTTTTGTTTTTTTTTCAAACCGATCTCGTCTTCCCTGGTCGATTACGCGCGCATTAACGCCAACCGGTCTGCCGGTTGACTCGCGCGCCCGCCTCGCACGTATACAATTGAATCTTACGACGAGAGAAAAAAAAAAGAAAAAAAATTCGATCGAGAGTCAATCGGACCGTTGAACTACCATTGTATATATGTGAGGCTGAGATCGAGTTGTTTGTACTTTGTTAGTGACGGGCACAAAAGCACTAACCCAACCGAGCGTGCACTTATGCGCTCTCGTGTTGGAATTCTCATGATGTTCGGGACGTTTTGTTTTGCACACTCGTGCCTTTTCCTCCTTCTCGACTAATGTCTAATACAAGAGAAAAAGAGAGAGAGAGACTCCTCTCATCCTCGCTCGATTATACCGCGAGCTATATACCCTCAGCCACTTCGCGAGATATGCGCGTAGGACACGAGATTCCAGATCCTGTTTATATATGTTTATATATGTATATATATATAAACCATGTATATAACGTACAACGAGACGTGTTCTTATCCAATCACTGACGTTACACACAAATTGCAGAAATTTCGTTCGCCATCTCCCTCGACTGTTATTATTATATGAATAAACCACATACACACGTGTACATGTGGCACGCTCGCGTACTTACGGATATGAAACGGTTCATGCCAAATGGACCGAAGTCAAAAAAACGTTTTAACAAGAGCAAACATTATTTTCTTAAGAGGTTATACGCGGTTGGAGTATACGTGATTTTTTTTTAATGCATTTTCGGAATGTACATATATTTGGGCAAGTATTCTTGGATATTACGAGGTCTGTTCAAAAAGTATCGCGAATTTTGAATTTCCGCGGGCTACGTATATTCGATGTTCGATTTTTTTTTGTGGCGTCAGGTTGATACTCATGTCCCTCACTTATGCTGAAAAAATCGACCATTTCGAATGTTTAGTTAATTGTTAACAGCTGTTTTGGTTAGACGTGTTTTGGCTTGTCTTGTCTTTGGCTTTGGCTTTGGCTTGTCTACAGGAGCGGTGTGAATAAATATTTTTGAAAATGAAAAATGCCGATATAACGTTAAAAGTTGCCACGTCATTTATTAATACTTCTTGTATTTGTCAAATAAAAACCCTTTTCAGAAAAAATTCGTAATAAACGTTAATCGTTAAAAAAAAAAAACGACGATTTGCAAAATTCCTCGAGGATAAAATCGTAGCGATATTATAAGTTGAAAATTCAGTGAAGTTTATAAAATTCTGATACTTTCGATGAAAACGAATAGCATTTTTTTTTAACAAGAGCAAACATTATTTTCTTAAGAGGTTATACGCGGTTGGAGTATACGCGATTTTTTTTTAATGCATTTTCGGAATGTACATATATTTGGGCAAATATTCTTGGATATTACGAGGTCTGTTCAAAAAGTATCGCGAATTTTGAATTTCCGCGGGCTACGTATATTCGATTTTCGATTTTTTTTTGTGGCGTCAGGTTGATACTCATGTCCCTCACTTATGCTGAAAAAATCGACCATTTCGAATGTTTAGTTAATTGTTAACAGCTGTTTTGGTTAGACGTGTTTTGGCTTGTCTTGTCTTTGGCTTTGGCTTTGGCTTGTCTACAGGAGCGGTGTAAATAAATATTTTTGAAAATGAAAAATGCCGATATAACGTTAAAAGTTGCCACGTCATTTATTAATACTTCTTGTATTTGTCAAATAAAAACCCTTTTCAGAAAAAATTCGTAATAAACGTTAATCGTTAAAAAAAAAAAAAAAACGACAATTTGCAAAATTCCTCGAGGATAAAATCGTAGCGGTATTATAAGTTGAAAATTCAGTGAAGTTTATAAAATTCTGATACTTTCGATGAAAACGAATAGCATTTTTTTTGAAGCGATTTATCAAAATCGTTTTATTTTTTATTTGTTTTTTAATTTATTAATGTCCGAGGAAATGATTAACTTTTGCAAAATTTTGACTCTGTTCCGGAGAGCATGAAGTTATCGTCATGGACGATAAAATTCGTAATAAACGTTAATCGTTAAAAAAAAAAAACGACAATTTGCAAAATTCCTCGAGGATAAAATCGTAGCGATATTATAAGTTGAAAATTCAGTGAAGTTTATAAAATTCTGATACTTTCGATGAAAACGATTAGCATTTTTTTTTAACCGATTTATCAAAATCGTTTTATTTTTTATTTGTTTTTTAATTTATTAATGTCCGAGGAAATGATTAACTTTTGCAAAATTTTGACTCTGTTCCGGAGAGCACGAAGTTATCGTCATGGACGATGATTTGCTTTCAGTGACGATTTTTTTTTTTTTTTTTTGTAAAATTCATTATAAAATAACGGTTTGTTTAAAACATTTTTCATTGTTCGAATACCATTTTGTTTTGTATTAAATCAGAGTGTATAAAAAAAGTGGCTGGGATTGTTGATTATCAAGGTGGTACTAATCGATTTGGCATTGAATTTCCCATATATACGTACTAGTACTATTATTCTGGTCTTGGAACCCGCCAGCGAGTTCGCGACTATGTAATTATCCTACCGCTTCGCATCTCTCTCTCTCTCTCTCTCACTCTCTCATCTCTGTCTTTCGCTCGTCATCGTATCTTTAGTTAGTGTGTTGTAAAATACACATATGGAAGTAACCACTAACGGAAGCATGGCGCTCTCGCGAGAGGCACAAAAGATGTACTCCGAAAAAGCGTCGACGAGGATCGCAGAGAGAAAAAGAGCGGCGCGGCTCGTCGACGAGAATTAGAGGTACGTTATATTATCCTCGCGGTGTTCGAGAGATGAGTGAAAAAAATAATAATAATAATAAAAAAAAATAAAAGGTAAAAATGTTGAAAAAATAAAATGAAAAATCTACGCAAGTAAAGGAAGAAAAAAAGAATGAAATTATTATTATAACCGTCGGGAAGAGTTTGTGCTAAGGCTCTCGGGGGGGGCACGCGTATAATTTGGAGCAATTTGGCAATTGCATATAATTGACGATGTTCCCTTTTACTTTCCGAGCGACCCGCGAACGCGAAAGAGATGTGATGGAGTGAAAAAGAGCGGCAAGGTAGTCGAACATATTTATATATATATAAAACGTGTTTGAGCGTGTATGTTTCTGGTATAATATGCCCTAGAAGGAGCCTCTTCGACATCGCGAGGGCCAAGCTAAGTTGGGCTAATCACCGGGTTGCCCGCGCGAGTGCTCGCCTACTTCGGAAATCTCTCGTTTGATGCCCGAGAGCTCGACGATCAGAGAACCACACGCTGATGATGCTCCCTCGACCTCGACATAGAACCCCGCATCCACCACCTTTTCTCTCTCTCTCTCTCTTTCTCTTATTTCTTACCAAATGCCGAAAAACACCAAAGAAACGAAACAAGCGCTTCTGGCTTGTCTGTCGAATATTTAGAGTATAATAATGAGCGATCCTCGCGGTGAAACTGATCGACCTATCAGTGGGATCAACGAAAAAGATAGAAAAATTTATTTTTAACGACATTATTGTATTATTTAGTCAGCGGTATATGAATCGTTATTAAAGTGGTGGTTGAGTCAGGAAAAAATTCGAAAAAATATAAACCGCTATAATTTTGTTGTCACAAAGTTTAGATTTAATGGACCAGTAGAGTACGTTGTTTTGGAGCGAAGAAAAAACCGTTTTTTCGTTTTTTCGCAAGAGTCCTGGTAACTCTGATATTTCTCTTGTTAGTGGAGTTTCAATTTTTTACCACCTCAGAAGGTGTAAGGGTAGAGGGTAGAAAAATTTATTTTTGACAGCATTCTTTTATTATTTCGTCATCGATATATGAATCGTTATTAAAGTGGTGGTTGAGTGAGGAAAAAATTTGAAAATGTATAAACCGCTATATTTTTATTGTCACAAAGTTTAGATTTAATGGACCAGTAGAGTACGTTGTTTCGGAGCGAAAAAAAAAAACGTTTTTTCGCTTCTTCGCAAGAGTCCTGGTAACTCTGATATTTCTCTTGTTAGTGGAGTTTGAATTTTTTACGACCTCAGAAGGTGTAAGGGTAGAAGGTAGAAAAATTTATTTTTAACAGCATTCTTTTATTATTTCGTCATCGATATATGAATCGTTATTAAAGTGGTGGTTGAGTGAGGAAAAAATTTGAAAAAATATAAACCGCTATAATTTTATTGTCACAAAGTTTCGATTTAATGGACCAGTAGAGTACGTTGTTTGGGATCGAAGAAAAAAACGTTTTTTCGCTTTTTCGCAAGAGTCCTGGTAACTCTGATAATTAGTCTTGTTAGTGGAGTTTCTCTTACTCTTGTTAGTGGAGTTTCAATTTTTTACCACCTCAGAAGGTGTAAGGGTAGAGGGTAGAAAAATTTATTTTTGACAGCATTCTTTTATTATTTAGTCAGCGGTATATGAATCGTTATTAAAGTGGTGGTTGAGTCAGGAAAAAATTTAAAAAAATATAAACCGCTATAATTTTATTGTCACAAAGTTTAGATCTAATGGACCAGTAGAGTACGTTGTTCGGGATCGAAGAAAAAAACGTTTTTTCGCTTTTTCGCAAGAGTCCTTGTAACTCTGATATTTCTCTTGTTAGTGGAGTTTGAATTTTTTACCACCTTAGTGGGTGAAATGGTAGAGGGAGAAGAATTTATTTTTGACAGCATTATTTCATTATTGCGTTATCAATATACGGATATTGTAACGTTAGCGTTATTAAAGTGGTAGCACGAGCCACGAAAGCATTCCAAAAATTAAAACTGCTATAATATTTTTGTTCACAAAGTTTAGATTAATCACCATTATATTTGTATATTTGTTTGGGGTTGAAATAAAGAACGTTTGTTGGGGGTTGAAATAAAGAACGTTTTGCTTCCCCGCAGACTCTCCTGACTCTTATACTTGTATCCTCAGCGCACTTTGAATTTTTTACTTCTTCGTAAATTCGGCGAACAATTGGGAATAAACCGGTGAACAGATCAACGTCTATGAAGTCGTGATATCTTCGTGAAAACCTGCCCTACCGATTGAGCGCAGCAAATGCGGACGTACATTCCATGTAAGTCTACAGGAAAAAAAAAAAAAAAGAAAAAAGAACGTTCACCATGTTCGCCAAAAATATGAATACCCAGCAAAACCCGTGAGAAATAGACAAGAGGAACAGAAACTTTTCTCCACTCAGTCACAATTCTTTTATGCGATAACATAAGCATTATAAAAACTATATATAGAAGGAGAAATAAAAATAAAAAGATTCGATTTTGTGGCTTTTTGCCGCGAGAATTCGCCGGAGAGAGTTCTCCATAATGGAAGATCAGTGTCCATCGCGGGGCAATTGATTGCTCGTAACGCTGGGAGATAAAGAAGAAAATAAAACATAATGGATGACAAAGGGAGCCTTTTTTATAAACTTCTTTTTTATTTTTAACGGTGCCGCGCGCGCGTCCACCAGTTCTGGACCATCTATACATCCACACACACACAAACACACATATATATCTTGGAAGGAGTTAAGAGAGTTGTGGGAGGTAGGAGAGGGAAAAAAAAAAAAAACGAAGATAGCAGAGAAATCGAGACGGAATTTACGATCGTCTACCTGCGACCGAGCAGAGATCCGGAGGGGTTGTGGGAAAGGGGGAGAGCGCGAACGGGCCGAGATCGCTTGGCGAACGGGTTTGTTTAACCACCGGCGAGAAGAATCGTTGTGCGGCTTCTCCAAATACCATTATATATAGCAATGATCGTATTATATACGCCGTTTGATCAGCGATTTCTTTCAATATACCGATCGACGACAGTTCAACTCAAAAGCTATACTGGTCGCGTGTTTGCGGGATTAGCGAGGATAATCTTCGAACGGACAGCTAGTGAATGAGATAAATTTAAAAAATTGACATTTTTTTACACAAGTGAAGTAAGAAGAAAAAAAAAAGAGATTTCCAAGCCTCTAGATTTCGTTCGGCTTCTGTTTCTTTTTTTTTCGCGACGCGTGTCGTTTCATCGTCTCACGCACTATTAATATGATTTATCGATGTGTCTCGTGTGCTCTTACCATTATTATTATTATTATAGCTAAATCTACAGTCTATTACGAGTCTTGTGTCCGCGTGGTTGTTGCAGGAGGGGGATAAAGTCTGCGATTGCGGAGGAGGCTGTGTCGTACGACGTTTGTATATTCGAGCGAGCATGGTGAAACGGTTCATGACATTTTTTCCGTCGATCGATCTACCTCGGTGGCATTTACAACATTACAGACACACGATCCTTGAATAAAATCTTTCACGTACGTGATTAGTGTATGACGAATTTCATACGCAACTTCGACATTATTATTAGTCGTCTTGTGAATAATTAAAAAATTTCCGGCGCTCTTCCACTCCAACGAAGTCTCTCGATATGATATGTTAATAAACGACTTTATCTGCTATTGAGGTGGGCGATTAGTCCGCGTTCGTTCTACATCCATGAAAAACTGTCGCAAATAAACATTTTTTTTTTTTACTCTTTCTTCATCGACGTCGCGATCGATCATTCGCGACAGATAATTTTATCTTCACGAGCCACAGAAACTGTATATCTACGGACATACTCTGAATTTTACTGCTCCAAATGCCTTTCTCCACAGTGGCGCCATTGAGACTCTAAAAATAAATCGAGACATAAACAAAACAAAACAAATTGTCCATTATTACAAGGAAAATTCGTGGGAATTTGTTTGTGAAAAAAATGTTGAATATCGCGATTGGAAAGAAAGCAAAAAAAAAATTCTAAAATCCTATCTAAACTTTGGTTCTTCTTCGGTAAATTTATATCCGAGGATTCGCGACACACAACGATAGTGTCTATGTAAGAACGGAAGGGAAAAAGCTATCATAAATGATTTTGCGAAAAAATAAATAAACTGACGATGAATCATTTGTACCAAATATATATATCCCTTATTCCATTGTCCGTTATCTTAAAACTTTTATCGTAAACTTTCTTCTCTCTTTCTCAGGAGAGAGAGAGAGACGGAGAAAGACGGAGAGAGAGAGAGCTCGTCGTTCTTATATAGAAACGTTGAGAATAGTTTATGCGCAATTGTTTCGTCATCGCACGTTCGACACGGTTACAAGAAAAGTATATACATATAATAAAACCGTAGGGGGGTAATATAACAGAGTCATGGCGAAAACCCTGAAGCTCAAATATACTTCGGGCGCAATAATGTGCGCGTGTTTGTGTACGATAAAAAAAAGATTAGCCGTTGTCGGTGTCGCGGCTACCGTGAACAAAAAAACATAGTAAATCGTTTCAATTCTTATTGAGCAACGGTGTCACGTACTTTTCTAACATGTATACACGAATGTTGAAGTAACAAAACTCATAAATGTATCCAAGTACATAGACACATCTAATAAAAGTAAAACGAGTTTCAGTGACGGTATTAAGACACTAAGAAGAACCATACTTTTCCCGTTGCAAAACTCCTACTCGCTGATCGCTTATCATTTTAATCCAGCGACAAAATGATGATTCAACATAATTTACGTGTGATAAAATCCCTTTACAATTGCGCACATTCACTATAGAATTAATTTTTACACAAAAGATCTTTGTACAGGAAATTTTTTCTTCATTATTCAACAAATTTTAATCTCTGGTCTGTTAAGTTCCCTTTTCAGGTTTTAACGTTATTTCCATTACTTGAGGAGACAGTTCCTTAACGGACCAGGCGTTAAAAGCTTGTTGAATCATTTTTTTTTTAATTTCTTAAACGAACAATGTTTGTGTAAAAATTCATTCTATAGTGAATTTGCGCAATTGTAAAGGAATTTCACTATAGCGATGACAATAATTAAAAAAAAAATTTGTACAGGAATTTTTTTTCATTATTCAACAAATTTTAACCTCTGATCTGTTGAGCCCCCTTTTCAGGTTTTTACGTTATTTCCATTACTTGAGGAGACAGTCCCTTAAGGGACCAGGCGTTAAAAGCTTGTTGAATAATTTTTACAAAATTTCCTAAACGAACAATGTTTGTGTAAAAATTTATTCTATAGAGAATTTGGCCAATTGTAAAGGGATTTTACTATAGTGATGACAATAATGTAAAAAGAATTTGTACAGGAATTTTTTTTTCATTATTCAACAAATTTTAATTCCTGGTCTGTTAAGCCCTCTTTTCAGGTTTTAACGTTATCTCCATTACTTTAGGAGACAGTCTCTTAACAGACCAGGCGTTAAAAGCTTGTTGGATCATATAAAAAAAATTTCCTATACAAAGAATGTTTTGTGTAAAAATTCATTCTATAGTGAATTTGCGCAATTGTAAAGGGATTTCACTATAGCGATGACAATAATTTAAAAAGAATTTGTACAGGAATTTTTTTTCATTATTTTCATAAGTTTTTACGTTATTTCCATTACTTGAGGAGACAGTTCCTTAACGGACCAGGCGTTAAAAGCTTGTTGAATCATTTTTTTTTAAATTTCTTAAACGAACAATGTTTGTGTAAAAATTCATTCTATAGTGAATTTGCGCAATTGTAAAGGAATTTCACTATAGCGATGACAATAATTTTAAAAAAAATTTGTACAGGAATTTTTTTTCATTATTCAACAAATTTTAACCTCTGATCTGTTGAGCCCCCTTTTCAGGTTTTTACGTTATTTCCATTACTTGAGGAGACAGTCCCTTAAGGGACCAGGCGTTAAAAGCTTGTTGAATAATTTTTACAAAATTTCCTAAACGAACAATGTTTGTGTAAAAATTTATTCTATAGAGAATTTGGCCAATTGTAAAGGGATTTTACTATAGTGATGACAATAATGTAAAAAGAATTTGTACAGGAATTTTTTTTTCATTATTCAACAAATTTTAATTCCTGGTCTGTTAAGCCCTCTTTTCAGGTTTTAACGTTATCTCCATTACTTTAGGAGACAGTCTCTTAACAGACCAGGCGTTAAAAGCTTGTTGGATCATATAAAAAAAATTTCCTATACAAAGAATGTTTTGTGTAAAAATTCATTCTATAGTGAATTTGCGCAATTGTAAAGGGATTTCACTATAGCGATGACAATAATTTAAAAAGAATTTGTACAGGAATTTTTTTTCATTATTTTCATAAGTTTTTACGTTATTTCCATTACTTGAGGAGACAGTTCCTTAACAGATCAGGCGTTAAATGCTTGTTGAATCTTTTTTTTTTAATTTCCTATACGAAGAATGTTTGTGTACAAATTCATTCTATAGTGAATTTACGCGATTGTAAAGGGATCTCACTATAATGATGACAATAATTTAAAAAGAATTTGTACAGGAATTTTTTTTTCATTATTCAACAAATTTTAGCCCCTGACCTGTTAAGCCCCCTTTTCAGGTTTTTACGTTATTTCCATTACTTGAGGAGACAGTCCCTTAACAGACCAGGCGTTAAAAGCTTGTTGGATCATTTTTAAAAAATTTCCTATACGAAGAATGTTTTGTGTAAAAATTCATTCTATAGTGAATTTGCGCAATTGTAAAGGGATTTCACTATAGCGATGACAATAATTTAAAAACTATTTGTACAGGAATTTTTTTTTCATTATTCAACAAATTTTAATTCCTGGTCTGTTAAGCCCTCTTTTCAGGTTTTAACGTTATCTCCATTACTTGAGGAGACAGTCCTTAACAGACCAGGCGTTAAAAGCTTGTTGGATCATATAAAAAAAATTTCCTATATGAAGAATGTTTTGTGTAAAAATTCATTCTATAGTGAATTTGCGCAATTGTAAAGGGATTTCACTATAGCGATGACAATAATTTAAAAAGAATTTGTACAGGAATTTTTTTTTCATTATTCAACAAATTTTAACCCCTGGTCGTTAAGCCCTCTTTTCAGGTTTTTACGTTATTTCCATTACTTGAGGAGACAGTTCCTTAACAGATCAGGCGTTAAATGCTTGTTGAATCTTTTTTTTTTAATTTCCTATACGAAGAATGTTTGTGTACAAATTCATTCTATAGTGAATTTACGCAATTGTAAAGGGATCTCACTATAATGATGACAATAATCTAAAAAGAATTTGTACAGGAATTTTTTTTTCATTATTCAACAAATTTTAGCCCCTGACCTGTTAAGCCCCCTTTTCAGGTTTTCACGTTATTTCCATTACTTGAGGAGACAGTCCCTTAACAGACCAGGCGTTAAAAGCTTGTTGGATCATGTTTAAAAAATTTCCTATACGAAGAATGTTTTGTGTAAAAATTCATTCTATAGTGAATTTGCGCAATTGTAAAGGGATTTCACTATAGCGATGACAATAATTTAAAAAGAATTTGTACAGGAATTTTTTTTTCATTATTCAACAAATTTTAACCGCTGATCTGTTAAGCCCCCTTTTCAGGTTTTTACGTTATTTCCATTACTTGAGGAGACAGTCCCTTAACAGACCAGGCGTTAAAAGCTTGTTGGATGATATAAAAAAAATTTCCTATACGAACAATGTTTGTGTAAAAATTCATTCTATAGTGAATTGGCGCAATTGTAAAGAGATTTCACTATAGTGATGACAATAATTAAAAAAGAATTGGAAAACTTTTGTATCTAAACAATTGGAACCTATCCGAATTGTTTAGATACGAAGTATCACTTTTCCACTCGTGCCTCGATTATTATCATCAGTATAGTCCAGAGCTAATTCGCATTTTCTCGTCATGACGTTGAATAATAATAATAAAAAATAACAAAAAAAAAACAGCAAATTATATATCTTTAGAGGGACGAAACAATCGCAAAGCTCATAAATTCCTCTGGTCGGTAAACGCTTTTGCTCCTGTATATACTTATGCAAGAAGAGTGGGTGGGGGGATATATCGAGACTAATTGATTACAGTAAATCGCTACTTGCCAAGCTAATCGAACGATATGCCACGATATATACCGGTATTTACGATTAATATCCGTAGCGTTGCTTCAGGTACACACACAGGCACGTATAAAATGTATACGTGAAGTGCGAGCGAAGTTCGAGCTACGTGGTACCCCGGAAGCGTGTGATCTCGATAGTCCGTGCGCGATGCGGGGACTAACTAAGGGGGCATATCGTCGATCTCGAAGTTGGAATCGAGGTTTATATATAGTGTTTGAAGTATATATGCTTGGAGAAACTGGTATGGGTTTGGAGCGCCATGAAGCTCGCAGCTTGCATATTCATGTCAGAGACTGCCGAGGCAAGGAAGCACACACAAACACAAACACTCACACAGACATTCTTGACAGCAACAGGCACGGTAGCCAATCTGATTCGACTCTCGATCCGAGAGTGCTCGGGACATTTAACGGATCGAGCATACCCCAAGCTAAGATATATCGACAGACCTAATTTTCGCTATGTAAAACATCACGAGATGTAGATATAACAGTAGAGACGTTATAGGATGATGTGAAAATAAATAAAAAATATTAAAAAACCGGTTTTCTTTTTCTAGTTTCGTTTACCATTGCCATTCTTCTACCTTTTCTACTGTTCAATACCGAAAAATCGAAGTTGAAGTTTTGACAACTTACTAACTTATGTTTTACTCTTTGATGTTGATTTTAAGAAGAAAAAAAAACCAAGAGAATACAGATGATAAGCATTGGAAAAAAAAAGTGAAAATTGAAGGTTGCACATTGCTTTCTCATAATTTGTCCCCAAAAATTTCGCGAAACCAATGTTAAAGTTTGAACTTGCAACTTTTTTTCTCCGTCCTGTCCATCTAGCCGATTTTCGTAAAGAACTTCATTTCGATAACCTGGAATTTCCCCGAGATGGGATCATTCGCGGTAGCAACAAAAAAAAAACTCATCTAATTATCCGCATAACTTTTAACAAGTTACAAGAACAAAATTTCTCGTCTTTCTTGTGGAATTTCCGTTCGATCGCCGAAGTGATTTTTCGACTTATAAATTCCATAATTCATTAGCAATGTATAATATGGCGGTGGAATTATTCAAATGTAATAGAATGGAAAAAAAAGAAAAAGTAATTTTCGCCACAACTCGACGAAACCAAGTAAGTACGAAGGAGGCCGGGAACGCGATCGAGTAGAGCGCATCAGCCAGCAACATTCTTTACAATGCATTTCAACACATATGATACCATCCATAGTTATACTCGATAATGTAAAAATATTTGCTTGTAAAGCCCGACAGTGAGGCGCTCGTTCATTTAAATTCAAAACGCATCTCTCTCTCTCTCTACTTCTCTCGCCTCGGCACGCACGAATGAAATGCTGCAGGACCACGCGGTTTTTGCAGCAGCAGCAGGCCCCAACAAACCGGCAAAGGCTCAAGAGATATAGAAGCGCATATGCGCTTGGCATCGCGTCGATATGCACCCGCGTCATATCGCATACAAAATGTAACATTTACATATTTGCGAAACTCGCGCATCGCTTTATCCGCTTTATATATACATATACCGGTCACAATCTTCGTCGCGATATTCTCTAGACGAACGTTTTAATACACGCTCGGAATATCTTTGCCAGTAGCCTTTGCGGGATGCGTGTACGTACTTGATGGTTGAGGTGAATTGAGACGAGGTTGAGAGGATCGTACGCGAATCGTTGCGGAAATGGCTGCCGTAGCAAGATCGATGGAAGAAAAAATCCTTAGTTACCAGTGAAATAAGTAAAAATTATGGAAATTAGAAACTTGAACGTCCTCGTTATTTTGTCTCACTCCGGCAAATTTCCCCCCGTGAGGAAATTAACTCCACAATTTTGTATTCAATATAATCTCAAATCTTTCATCGATTGATGCCAAATTCAATACCAATAACCGTCCTCAATGATACTCCATTCGCGAAAGAATAAATTAATTCAAGATCCCAAGACTTTAGTAAATAAATTTAAAGTCTCAATTTCCGAGCAAAAATTCAATATTTTTTAAAATTCAAATCTCTCAAGCGATTAATGCGAAATTCAATACTCAAACATCCTTGTGGCATAATCCTTTTGTTGTGCGCAAACTTTTGACTTGATAGCTGAAAATTTACCAAAGTTGGTGCAATGACACTTAAATTTTTCGAAAATTTTTACATGTCGTAAAATACGCGATTACTTTCAGTAATTCTAATCAAAAAATGTTTGGAAATAATGAAGGGACGATTTGAGAAATTGCGTACAAAATTTACAAGAAATCGGTTCAGTCGTTCTCGAGATATATCTCGGGAACGGCTGGACCAATTTATTCCTTATAAGGAGCCTAGCACATACACGCCAACGCACAAACACGGACATTCTTTTGTAGATGCAATTTTCCAATGTTTCTGATTTTTTTTTTTTTTTTTTTTTTCCCACGCAAACAAAGCTTTGTCTATGGAAGCCTAAAGGAGAAAGGATGAATGATGTTGAAGTTTGCATCGTTGGAACGCAACGCAAATAGGTTTTTTAATTTTCATTTTCAGTATTGCTCTTGTTTCTCGTGCCCATTTAGGCCGAGGTCCTTGAAGGATACCCCAATAAAACGTTTCGACGATTTTAGTCATCGATAATCCAATCTTAAGGGTGGAAATAGGGTTAGACGGTTCAAAAAATCTTTTTTATTTCATAAATTGTTAGTAAAACTATTGAAAAATATGTTCCTAAAATTTTTAATGAAAATGAGCGGTCACTCAGGTACCCATTTTTCAAACGCGTTTTTCTGAAAACGACTTTTTTTTAAATTGCGTACACGAAAAGTTTGAAAAGTTTTCAACCAATCGTTTTGAAAATTGGCAGTTACTTTCGTCATAGTATCGCGCTCTATATGAACCTAAAATCGGAATATTATCATTATTTAAAATAATTTTTTTTGGCAAATAATGTTGTAAAAAAGTGGCAAAAAATCGTGCTTTTTTGTTTTGACCCCTGTCAAAAATTCAATTTTCTATTTTTTTGATAGCATTGAGGTTCATATAAAAGAGGGACATATAATAAAAGTAAATTCCAACCTCGTTTGATTTCAGATGAAAATTGCGGCTTCCAGAATGTACGCAAAATGCTGAGTCTGATTGTGACCTGCAATATGGAGTCGCTAATATCTTCGGTGTTTTTCAAGGAAATTCTTCAAAAATTTTATAGTATATACTTGAATATATGTATAAAATATTCTCAAAGTTTCAATAAATTATATTCACTTTTTATACTATAAAAAAATTCATGAAAAGCATTGAGAAAACGCTGTCCTAACCCTATTTCCTTCCTTAAGGAGGATTGGTGACGCAAAAAAAAATCTATTTTCATTGTACTCCAACGATGCAAACTTCAACATCATAAGAATGATGACTGCGCAATGTAGAATAGGGGTGGACACGTTGTTCGAAAGGAAAATGATTAAAAGTGATTTTATCACAAAATAGTTGTAATAAATATAATAATTGAAAAAAAAAAAACAATGATTGTGAACAAAATTTCATAATTATTCATGAAGAATAACTACTTATTAATATTTCCATAATCTCGTTAAAATTCTAATTTTAATGACGAACATTTCACCCATAAATTTCCAATTTTACTTTTAACCACGGTATACATGCGTGTGTGTGACGCGTTTACGACAATTTATCTGCGTGCAATTATATCGCGTTTAACATTACAGACAACAGGACGTCGTAAAGCAAAACAGTGACTTACTCGTAAACTTTCTGCCCTCTTAGCAATAGTAACGTACAAAGAGTAAAATGCCATGGCAAATTGCAATTTCCCCTGTGACCCATTTAACATTTTTTTCATTCATTTTTTTTATCCCATTGACATGTTGCACAATAACAAAAAAAAAGCAATACGAAGTAAATTTTCATACTTGTTCAAAAATTCGTTTGTCTCAATTCTTAGCGGAAGTGTAAACTCTGTTTTCGTATTGTTTTTTTTTGTGAAATTATGAAATAAATTCATGTTATAAGCATAAATTTACATTTGTTAATTATTAAAATTTTCCCAATGGATTAATTCCAAAAAAAAAAACAAAGAACGATTTTGCAGTTAAAAAAATGTTTACTCGCAAACTGGTTGATTCAACATGGAAAATCCTATATATATTTATTAGAGCGGTTTTTTTGTTATCAATAAATTAATTGTACGAGCATTCCTCTCGGTTGATTGCACACACCTATATGAAATAATAAATTGTACGCAGAAATAACCTTTTTTTTTTCCCTGAAAATGCTTTCAATGGTTTCGGTGCCGCGGTATCTCAATTTAAACGATGAGATTCCAACTGCATCGCGTGCTGTTTGATATATATATGTATACAGCATCTCATTCGCGCGTACAAACTGGCCGCTATATTTGTGTGTGTGTGTATATGTGTAGCAGATAGTTTGTACGTGCGAATGAGATGCTCTCGACACGCTCTTTGCAAATTCCACGATCGCGCATAACACACGGAATCTCTGTGCGCCGAACATCTCTCGCTCGAGCGACGGCGGCGGCGACAAACACACATCTGCGAGAGGAATCGTTAAGCTTCAAAATCGCGACGGCTTTCCTGGCTTCTAAAAATAATCCTACCGGGCGCCACAGAGACCGTTGAATGGCGATAAATTTTTCCGACCAAATAGCGAATGGCAAATAGGCAAAAACGAACGAAAAAAAAAGAAAAAACAAAAAGAAACAGTTATTCGATTTGGCAGAGAAGTACGAAATGAATAGCGCGCCAAGAATTCTTACATACGGGCAAATAAAACATGTACGTTATTTTACATACGCGGGTGTATTTCAATATTTGAACCTTGGCAGCAAAAATTTGTTTATGATTTTATTTTTATTTTTTTTCAATTCCTTTAAATGGTCAATAACTCCAATCTACTAAAGTACAATTAAATAGAATTTCATTTCTTTTTTTTTTTTGCTGTTGCCATTCATTTTTCTGATTAATTGCTTCCTTTCTCATTGAGTGTGTTCTTTAATTCATCCTTTCGTCGTTTTACATTCGTCCCAACTCTCGTTAGTTCAATATTTTTAATAGCGGACAAAACGCGATAAAACGATAATTAAAAAAAATTGTATTTTTTCAAGCGTCCGTCACGAAAGAAAAAGGGCCATTGACGAAAGATGAAAAGAAAAATGGGGAAAGACGAAAAATTTCATCAAAGAATATAAAAGAAAAATGCCGTTGTCTCAAGAGGTATTTTGAGTATCATGAAATTTTGGTTTCTTGGCAAACTGTATAAATTGGATACAGCGCGTAGTATGTATACGACAGACAGTATATCGCTGATATATCCAACGAAGCAGGAAATTCGACCGTTGGGAAAGACTCAATATACATATATAGCTCGTAATATTACGTGTATTTAAATACAGCACGTAACAAGCGTGTTAAACGTATTACAAACACTATTTTGCACTCTGGCGTGGCGCTCGTTGCGATCGGATCTCGGCGGGTTCTCTCGGATTGTAAAGAAAAAAAAAAAGGAAAAAAATCGTGTGTGAGCGCGTTACGTACACACCTTGGCCTCAATCTGGTTGAGCAGAAGTGCGCGAGGAGAGAAACCCGCGGTTTAAGAACGGCGGGGTAAGAATTCACATACAAAAGAGTCCCCCGTCCATTGATATCGTTTTTTTTTAAATATAAATATATACCGTTTTCTTCTGGTATATCACTGTGATGCACTCTTTGCTTCGGGTAATTGCCGTAACGTGAGAAGTACGTTTCTAATTCGTTATAATAAAAGTGCACATCACAATCCGTAGATCAAGAGGCGGCTACAATGCCTCGACGTTGAGTAATTAACTAAATTTTTGCTTCCTCATAGAGCGAGCTTCGTCGAAGTGAAAAAAAAAAATGTTCAATTTTCAATGTCAATGTGTTTAAGGGAAGAAATAGGGTTAGACGATTCAAAAAATCGATTTTTTTTTTAATTTCATAAATTGTTAGTAAAACTATTGAAAAATATGTTCCCAAAATTTTAAATGAAAATTCCGACTCGTTCTATTGTTATAAGCCATTAAAGTAAGTAGCTCTCCTTCAGACCCCGAGCGCGCCACGTGTATAACCGCGTTTTTCTGAAAACGACTTTCTTTGAACTTGCGTACACGCTAGTTTGAAAAGTTTTCAACCAATCGTTTTGAAAATTGGCAGTTACTTTCTTCATAGTATTGCGCTCTATATGAACCTAAAATCGGAATATTATCATTATTTAAAATAATTTTTTTTTTGCAAATAAAGTTGTAAAAAATGGCAAAAAATCATGCTTTTTTGTTTTGACCCCTGTAAAAAATTAAATTTTCTATTTTCTTGATAGCATTTAGGTTCATATAGAAGAGAGACATATAATAAAAGTAAATTCTAACCTCGTTTGATTTCAGATGA
Source organism: Oxytorus armatus (assembly GCA_958009045.1). Classification (NCBI taxonomy): domain Eukaryota; kingdom Metazoa; phylum Arthropoda; class Insecta; order Hymenoptera; family Ichneumonidae; genus Oxytorus; species Oxytorus armatus. Next base: position 6,293,911 of record OY253751.1, on the reverse strand, counting down.
AAATTGCGGCTTCCAGAATGTACGCAAAATGCTGAGTCTGATTGTGACCTGCAATATGGGGTCGCTAATATCTTCGGTGTTTTTCAAGGAAATTCTTCAAAAATTTTATAGTATATACTTAAATATATGTATGAAATATTCTCAAAGTTTCAATAAATTATATTCATTTTTTATACTATAAAAAAATTCATGAAAATCATTGAGAAAACGCTGTCCTAACCCTATTTCCCCCCTTGAAAGACGTGCCAAAAAATCGGTAAATCACATGCAGAAAAAATATATCAATTTTTTTAATATCCTCGACGAACGACTTGACTAATTTCTTGCAAAATTTTGCGCAAATATTGGCGCATCGAATGTCCATTGGTTCGCTGCAATTTTCGTTCGAATTGCAATACTTGAACGTTAGAGATTTTGTGGCATTATTCAAAATTTTCGAAAAATGTTCTCGATCGGTCAAACTTTAGTGAAATTTCAGTTATCTAGTCAAAAGTTTCTACATAAAAGGATTAAGGGTTACAATGCTGTTTTGCTAATGAATTTCAAAAGAATCTGCTCTGACAATCTGTTTGAGATTATGTGAAATTAAAAAATTTTCGAAAAACGTGCCGTGCCCCGTAAAAACGATCGTACTGAAATATTTCATCTAAAGAGATTATAACGATCATTAACGAACGGTGGATAATGAATTTGGCGAAAATGTATAGAGAAGGTATCGAATTTTGCAGAATTAAAAAATGTATCAAAAAATCTGATATCGATATGACGTATACAGAGAAAGAAAAAAAAAGCTCCAAGTTCAAACTTGTAAATATTGCTCGCTCGAAATTTCACCCACAACGCTCAAAAGCTTCCTGCCCTAAATAGCTAACGACATAGTTCCTCGTGAAGTAAACTTTGCAAATGTCAATTCGCAGATTTTTCGAAACATCTGACAGTGGGAAAAAAGTGTTAAAAGTGGGAAAAATCGCTTTATTAAAAAAAAAAGAAGAAAAAAATCATAGGACATTCAAAACCACTTTAATAACGCATCATACTGACAATGCCATTCTAATGTCTCATGCTCCCTCGAACAGGCCCGAGGCCAAATTGTGCAAAAAAAACGAGACGAGCGCGAAGGGCTTGTCCGTGTGGTATTGCAAATACCACGCGATATATATATATACAAACGATCGACCTAGTAAGTGCAGAAAATGTACGTGATTTCACGGTGCAATAGTAAATCTCGAGTCAGTCGTTACACACACACACACACACAAGTTGCCGATCTACAATTGCATCGCGTGAATTCGAATTAGAAAGGTACAATATTTCGTCCCTCGCTCACCCCCGCTGTCGAGACTTTCATCAGACACAGCAACCATAGCGCATAAATACGACTTTACTATACTTCAAGGCCTGTATTAACGTGTTCGTGTAATAAACCAGGTTTTACCCTTGCCATTTGTAATAGACTTGTACGATCGTTTGTATCACATCTATACCAATGTATAAAATATATAACGCGCATATATAAGCGTCGATATTGTTCATTATCTTTTTATAGTCGAATTGCCGCAGCTTCGAACGCGACTTAGCGATTATGATTCACGATATTTCGCACACCGATATCACATGACGTTCGTAAAGTGTACAAAATCGCATATGTCACGTGTATTGACGTATATATGCGTGAAACGTTACGGCAGCAGAGCCGGAGACTGGACGTTTTTTTTTTTTATCGCGATGACGGAAACAATTTACTCGGTTCGTGGTTGCGATTTACCAGCCCGTTCCACCCTTCGATATCAATCTCTCTCGCTCTCTATGGCGCTTTCGCTCTTTTAGCTCGTCGATCACGATATCATTAGCCACTGACGATGATGACTCTCTGATGAGTTCTTTCTGTTCAACCCCCTCGCGACCCCTCGCTCTCTCATGTCCCTCATTCGTTCTCGGGAAATAAAAATCGCTCCTCATTGCAATTGCCCGAAGGTACGTGTGTATATGTATAAGACGACGTGACTTAAGATCGCGACTCGCTCAGCGCCCGGCATAATCAAGAGTCATCAAGCTCGAGAAAACGAAGAAAAATATTAAAAAAAAAAGGATGTAGAAAGAGTAAGAAAGAAAAAAATGGAATAAAAAAAAGTAGATCGATCGCGTGTCTCGCGCGACTCTCTTTACGTGATGGGCCGCAATGAATCTCTCGATTCCAATACCGCGGCGCGACAACCATACGAGGATTACACACACATTCACACAAGCACGCACACACACACACACATTCGCGAAAAATTAATCAACGAATATCGCACGCTCGCCCAACCCAAAATTATACGGGACGCTCCAGGAGAAATCAAACTGAACATAAATCGTAGGAGTTTTGTTTTTGCTTTTTTTTTTTGTATTTCGATAAGTATGTTGTGGAGGGAGGCAAAGGGTAAATTAAGTATGGAAATACGAATGTTCTAAATGAGCCTTAAATTTATTGGAGGGGGTGAGTAGTTATCGATACGTTTCAATTAGTCAAAAACAATTTTTTTTAAATCTATCGAATTCGGGGGAAAATTTAGCGACATCAATGTTTAAAAAATCTTGCTTTTTGTTGTTGGTGTTGTCGTTATTGTAAATTTAAACGAATGTTATTGAAAAAAGAAACAAATGAATTTGTATTCACGTTTAAGTATGGAAATACGAATGTTCTAAATGAGCCTTAAGGGGGGAAATAGGGTTAGACAGTTAAAAAAAACGATTTTTTGTTTATTTCATAAATTGTTGGTAAAACTAATGTAAAATATGTTCCCTAAATTTTAAATGAAAATTCCGACTCGTTCTATTGTTATAAGCCATTAAGGGGGGAAATAGGGTTAGGACAGCGTTTTCTCAATGATTTTCATGAATTTTTTTATAGTATAAAAAATGAATATAATTTATTGAAACTCTGAGAATATTTTATACATATATTTAAGTATATACCATAAAATTTTTGAAGAATTTCCTTGAAAAACACCGAAGATATTAGCGATCCCATATTGCAGGTCACAATCAGACTCAGCATTTTGCTATTTTTTCAAACGCGTTTTTCTGAAAACGACTTTTTTTGAACTGGCGTACACGCTAGTTTAAAAATCGTTTTGAGAATTGGCAGTTACTTTCTTCATAGTATTGCGCTCTATATGAACCTAAAATCGGAATATTATCATTATTTTAAATAATTTTTTTTTTGCAAATAAAGTTGTAAAAAATGGCAAAAAATCATGCTTTTTTGTTTTGACCCCTGTAAAAAATTCAATTTTCTATTTTTTTGATAGCATTTAGATTCATATAGAAGAGAGACATATAATAAAAGTAAATTCCAACCTCGTTTGATTTCAGATGAAAATTGCGGCTTCCAGAATGTACGCAAAATGCTGAGAGTGATTCTGACCTGCAATATGGGGTCGCTAATATCTTCGGTGTTTTTCAAGGAAATTCTTCAAAAATTTTATAGTATATACTTAAATATATGTATAAAATATTCTCAAAGTTTCAATAAATTATATTCATTTTTTATACTATAAAAAAATTCATGAAAATCATTGAGAAAACGCTGTCCTAACCCTATTTCCCCCCATAAATTTATTGGGGGGGTGAGTAGTTATCGATACGTTTCAATTAGTCAGAAACAATTTTTCTTAAATTTATCGAACTCGCGGGACAATTTAGCGACATCAATGTTTAAAAAATCTTGCTTGCTTTGTTGTTGTTGTCGTTATTGTAAATTTAAACGAATGTTATTGAAAAAAGAAACGAATAAATTTGTATTCACGTACGAAATCCTACGCGTTCTTGTATATAGCTGGAAAAGAAAAAGATAACGCGTATGCGCGCGTGCATTTAACATATGCAACTGCCACGAAAGCGTGTTCTGTTACATTTCCACCTACGTGAAATTCACCTACGTATCCTATCTCTCTCTCCATAGCGCTCGGATCGAGAGTAAGACATTTGTACTTAAATTTACCTACGACAGGGGGCCGGAACTGATAAAACGATAGACGAAAAAACAAAATCACACCTTTTGGAATCTCGCACGATGTTAATAACTGTCGGGAGTGTCTGGCGTATATACGGAGCACTCCGCATAAGCTGAGACGTATTTTCGTTGAGTAAACTCTTTGCGGGTCATTTAATTCACGAGCGGTGACTTTGAGAGAAAAATAAAATTTAAGAATAGACAGCTTTCAGGAGGGACGAACGTAAGGACAAATTCCAGAAGATCTAACATTTTCATATGGGCATTTTTTTCGTGGAAAAAATTTAACAAAAATTAACCGTAAGACAATAACGTATATGCACAGGCACACAAACATTTTTTTTTTAATTTACATTGTGACCATATTCGCACAAAAAAAACTGGAAAAAAATCCGTTTTCACGTAAACCAAAGCTTTGTCAATGAGAAAGTAAAATGAATGGATTTAAATTTTATCTGTAGATCTGATGACTTTCGTTTACAAGTGATTTGAATAAAGACACAAAAAAAAATTATAATAATTGAAATTAATTTCAATTAAAATAGATATTCGTCCTCGTTTGAAAATTTTGCTCTTGAGTCGAGTCATCAAGGGGGACGATTAAAAAAAATTTCGGGGCACAATTTTCGAGGACAATTTTAGAGTATAATTGTGGAGCACAATTTTTTAGTAAATTCTGGAGTACGATTTGTGAAGCACAATTTTTTAGTACAATTTGGGAGTGCAATTCTGGATTACAATTTGTGGAGCACAACTTTAAAGTACAATTTGGGAGTACAATTGTGGAGCACCATTTTTTAGTACAATTCTGGAGTACAATTTGTGGAGCACAATTTTTTAGTACAATTTGGGAGTACAATTTGGGAGTGCAATTTTGGAGTACAATTGTGGAGCACCATTTTTTAGTACAATTCTGGAGTACAATTTGTGGAGCACAATTTTTTAGTACAATTTGGGAGTGCAATTCTGGAGTACAATTTGGGAGTGCAATCCTGGAGCACAATTTTTTAGTACAATTTGGGAGTACAATTTGTGGAGCACAACTTTAAAGTACAATTTGGGAGTACAATTGTGGAGCACCATTTTTTAGTACAATTCTGGAGTACAATTTGTGGAGCACAATTTTTTAGTACAATTTGGGAGTACAATTTGGGAGTGCAATTTTGGAGTACAATTGTGGAGCACCATTTTTTAGTACAATTCTGGAGTACAATTTGTGGAGCACAATTTTTTAGTACAATTTGGGAGTGCAATTCTGGAGTACAATTTGGGAGTGCAATCCTGGAGCACAATTTTTTAGTACAATTTGGGAGTACAATTTGTGGAGCACAACTTTAAAGTACAATTTGGGAGTGCAATTCTGGAGTACAATTTGGGAGTGCGATTCTGAGGTACAATTGTGGAGCACAATTTTTTAGTAGAATTTGGGAGTGCAATTCCGGAGCACAATTTAGGAGTGCAATTCTGGAGTACAATTTGCGGAGCACAACTTTGAAGTACAATTTGGGAGTGCATTTTTGGAGTACAATTTAAGAGTGCAATTCTGAAGTACAATTGTGGAGCACAATTTTTTAGTACAATTTGGGAGTGCAATTCTCGAGTAAAATTGTGGAGCACAACGTTGGAGTAGAATTTTGGAGTACAATTTTCGAGTGTCATTCAAATTGAGTAATTACATTTTTCCCAGAGTATCAATTGTTTTTTTTTCTCTTCCGATTGCTAATCACCGTATTGTCGAGGTTCGTACGTAACTCTCACTTTATGTGTACGATCGTGTGCATACGACGTAGACGACGGCGACGACGAGAGGTGTATTAACGCTTAAGCCCCTCTCGTCTCGTCACGCACCCATGCACGCCCATGTGCCTGCTTGTTCGTATTCTACATATATATACATATGTATATATATATTTATAACATACATAGTTACTGTACATGGTAGAAGCGCGTCAGCAGGCGCCACCGAGACGTGTTTCTGTATGCGTCAGCTCACTGGGCGAGCAAGAAGCGTGTATTTTTACACGGGGGACAACACAACGCGGGAGCGTTACGCACACACTTAACGTTAACCGTTCGGCGCCTCTCTCGTTCTCTATCCTCGTAACACATGGAAAACAGAGGAAATTTCGGAGTATGAGTCTTCATTTATTGTATTTGTCGGGGTCTAGAACCATGAACATGTGGCTTTCTTTCTATATATACATACATATATATATATATATACAGATATAGATATATATATGATATATAAGGATCGTATTGATACACTGGTGGCGGATGAGCTCTTTCAAAATTCTCGGTTTTATACCATTTTTATTCGATCTCGAGTGGTGTTTTTTTAAGAAGTTATTAAGAAGTTTCGTGTCTTTTTTTATTTTGTTACCCAAGTTTAAGATACTTTTGGAGTAACTGAATGTGTCATTGTATATATATATACTAGGGGGGCTTCACTCCCCCCCCTTCCGTTCCGTCACGCCGCAGCCTACCCCACCCGTTTCACACCCCCACCCTCCTCAACTCCTGTACACGGCAGCGACGGCGGCGGTGGCGGCGGCGGCGATATATTGGTATAATGTAGAGATTCATAAAAGTATACATTTATTTATGGACAGAAAAGATGTGAATTCATGCAATTGAAAATCTATTTTAATCAGATGTACTTCTTTATCGTGCAGATATTTTGTAATCAGCAGAAAATTTCTGTTCGAATAGCGTACCGAAACATTGGAAAAAAAAAAGAAAAAAATTTGTCTCATTTTTTGCCCTCTTTTTCAAAAACTGGAAAATGTCGAAATTTCAAATGTCCATAACTCGACTCCGGTTTCATCGAATTGGGGTTTGAGGGGGATTTTCAAAACGGATCGATTAGACTCGGCCCTTTCATTCATCCCGATATCTCAATTATTGTGGCCGTGAGGGCATCTTGAAAATTCGCGAAAAAAATGTGAAGGGATATGTATGGAGAAATTCGCAAAAGACGATGGTCCAACTCTGAAAATCTATGAAAAATCGAAAAAAATCGTAGCGCAATAAACGAAGCGGCATTTTAAAGGTTGAACGGTTACGAAATGAATGAGCACAGAGTGGGGTTCCAACTCCATCGGGAAGCAACATTACAACGATTTTTGTGAAGCCACTTCTGTTCAACCAAAATGCAAACAAATTTTCAATTTTTCAATCTTCTTTTAGGACCTCATATCGATGTATTTTGACTCTCTGATTACTAATTCAGTAGCCAATTCTTTGAGAAACTCGAAATTTCATTGAAAATCGTCCAAAAAGTGATTTTTTTCGTTTTTCGCCTTTTTCACATTGATATTTTGAGATTTCGACTAAAACTCGGTGTTATTCGTAATCCGCGGACAATTTCCGATTGAATAGGGTATCGGAATAATGAAAAATAAAATAAAAAATTTTTTTTTCATTTTTTGCCCACCCTTTCGGAATTCTAAAAATGTCGAAATTTCAAATGGTCATAACTTGGCTCCCGTTTCATCGATTTTGGGTTTTGACGAGCGTTTTCAAAACGTCTCGAGTAGACTTAGAGAATTCACTTTGGATCATCCCAATATCTCTATTATTGTAGCCGTGAGAGCAGGTTGAAAATCGGCGAAAAAAATGAGAAGGGGTATGTATGGAAACATTCGCAAAAATCGATGGTCCGACTTTAAAAATCTGTGAACAATCGAAAAATAATGATAGCACAATAATTCGAGCGCCATTTTAAAGAGTGTTCGATCACGAAAAAAATGAGCACAGAGTGGGGTTTCAACTCCATCGGGAAGCAACGTTACAGCGATTTGAGTGAAGCCACTTCTGTTTCGCCGAAATGTAAAAAATTTTTGAATTTTTAAATTTTATTTTAGCATGCTATATCGATGCATTTTGACTCGCTGATTACTAATTCAGTAGCCGTTTCCTTGGAAAACTCAAAATTCCGTCGAAAATCGTTCAAAAAGTGATTTTTTTCGATTTTCACGTTTTTCACATTGATTTTTTGAGTTTTTGGCAAAAACTCGGTGTTTTTCGTAATCAGCGGAAAATTTCTGATCGAATAGGGTATCAAAACATTGAAATAAAAGAAAAAATCATTTTTCTAATTTTTTGCCTACCTTTTCAGAACTCTTAAGCCCATTTTTTCGATTTCAACGAATTAAGATAATGAACGTAATGAACGAAAGATAAAAAATTGTAGACTGCCGGTAGGGCTTGGTCCGTCGTTGAGAGAGGCTGTACGCATTTCACCCGAGCGAAGCGAGTATAAGTGTTAGTGAAACCACCGAGGAAGATGAGCCACCCCCGCCCCCGCTCGATCCCCTCAACCAGCCTACTCGATCCCGCTCGCTCTCCTCAACTCTTGTACACGGCGGCGGCGGCGGCGATATATTTATATAATATAGAGAGATATCGTTGTTTTCGGGGTCAGTACTATTATTTTTGTTTCCCACGATCTTGGAATTGAAGGGGGGCGAAACAGGTCTGCATGAACTTGAGAAAATTATAACGCTTGGGAACCTTTTTTTTTCAGGCTTTAAAGTGCCGACCAATTCACGCTTTATTTTCTACAAAGACGTTAAAACTTGAACCGATCTAAAAAAAAGTTCACATATCCATCATGGTCATAGTGAAATTGACGACACTTTTTTTTTTTTCAGCGCGAAATTACAAGATATATTTAAGTAGGAAGAAAAAAAAAATCATCCGTGCACCCTAAGACGCGTTGGGGGACAGAATAAGAAACGACAAAAAAAAAAGGTCAATCGTTCGAAATAGGAAAAAATCCAAAATAATCGTACGGTCGAAATACGCGAAAGACGAAAAAGTCGAATACCAATGGGCGCGTGGTCGCAAGGATTTTTCTCTCATTTATAAATTATTTTTTTTCATCATCGCATCAAACTGATTCTAGGGTGAAAAAAAAAAATCATGCACATGCTCACGGAAAAATGCGTCAACAAGAGAAAAAAAAGACTATTCCTCTTTTTTTGGCGGATGAATTAGATTAAAGAGAAATATTTTTTCACCGTAAACTAATGTTTTCCGACAGAGAGAAAGAGAGTGAATTTGAATCGATCATCAATTGCCTGCTGCACTTTCAATTTCATTCAAACTTTTATGAGATTATTTTTCATGAATGCGAAGATAAAGAGGAACCTGTTCGGCACCACTTTATCAGACATTAATCGTAATTTCCCTAATCGATAATACAAGATAATTTGAAAATTTTGCTCATCTCAATCGATAATGTTCATTATAATATAAGCATAGACAAAAAAAAAACTTTGTCACTTGGCGCTCGTTGCAAACACAGTCCACGTGAGAATCTTGAATGTAATTTCTCATTATAAAATACGTTATAAGACACACGCGTGCTATACAGTGATATGCCGCGGTATAACGGAGTGCAAACTCCAACGACGTTTATTGCCGAGATAATGGAATGCGATAATTAGCGTCGGAACTCCCAAGTTCATGAGATACTATATAAACGCGAGCGGGATTCACGAATATATAATACATTAATTCCTCATTCCACAACTGTGTTCGTGCACGTTAGTAAGTATGTACACCATAAATATATTACTATACTGGATATATATAAACGACACCGGCATTAAAATGCAAAAGGGCGTAATCGTGATTATTTAAATCGTAAAGCAATGTTGTTTGCACCTTTTTGTTAGTTTAGTGGTCCGATAACGTATATGAGCACAATTTGAACGTTAATATACAGAGTATACCAAAACTAGCACGCCAGAGTGACACGGGGGTTAGATTGGCTCCGGACCTATAAAAAAGAAAAAAAAACAAATATGACCTCAGTAAAAGTCTAATGGTTTTTGAGAAAAATCGCTACCTAGCGCTTGGTATTCCGCTACAATTGCTACGAATCACTTTGGATTTATTCATATTTCATTCCTAAAATATGTGCCGTTTTTGTATACAATTTGAACACATGTTGTTAAAATTAGATAAATCATTAAATATTTTTTTTTTGTTTCCTTATACTCCCACAAAGATACTATTTTTTTTTCTTAGAACCACTTTGCATATCGCTTTAGTTACCCACTTCGTTCGCTTCAGTGCCTTTTGTTCAAGATAGTAGTCTGGTAACTTAAGCCGATTTTCATGTCTTTTTTGGAAGGCGTTTTTTTGTAGGAAAATAAAAATGAATCGTTTTGGATATTTAGGATGTTTTTATTTACATATTAAAGATACAAAAAAAATGTTTTTGAAAAAATGTAATAGTTTATTATTATTATTATTATTGATCGAAGTTGGCACCTCGAAAAAAAGCGTGTGGGTGGCCCCAGTGATTTTGGCTCTAGGAAAAAAAAGTTTTTTTTCCCAAAGTCCGCCATTTTGTTATTTATCCATGAAATTTAACTTCAGTAGTTCCGACCAGAATGACATGTCTTTAGATTAAGAATTATCAAGAATTTTTTATTTCAGATAACATCAAGAGCCAAAATCACCGGGGCCACCCACGCGCTTTTTTTTCGAGGTGCCAACTTCGATCAATTATAATAACTATAATAAACTATTAAATTTAAAAAAAAATTTTTTTTTGTATCTTTAATATGTAAATAAAAACATCCTAAATATCCAAAACGATTCATTTTTATTTTCCTACAAAAAAACGCCCTCCAAAAAAGACACGAAAATCGGCTTAAGTTACCAGACTACTACCTCAAATCCAAAGCAATTTATAGCAATGGTAGCAGAATAAGAATAAGTACTAAGTAGCGATTTTCCGAAAAATCATAAAAGACGATTTTTCTCGAAAACCATTGGACTTTTACCGAGGTGATATTTGTTTATTCTGATAGGTCCGAAGCCAATCTAACCCCCGTGTCATTCAGACGTGCTAGTTTTGGGACACCCTGTACGTAGCTTAGTCTTGTTTGGCATAACTTGTACGCATGAGGGATCACGGCAATATAAACGAAAGATGAATATACGCTAGTTCGCGACCATCTCTCTCTCTCTTTTTCTCTCTCTCTCTCTCTATGTATGTTCAGTACTTTACTGTGACTGGCGCCAAGCAAACATTTGCATTTCCACTTTAATTCATCGTATCACGTTAAGCATTTAAATGAGGATCCCTTAATACACACACTTTGATGTGCGCTTTGAGCAAAATTCGCTTTGGACATTATACGCACGCACACTTGCCAAACGTAAATATATATTATAATATAGAAATATGTATATGCGCGTAATATGAAAAATAATATGCAAACATAGCGGATCGTTTTTTCGCTGAGGAAAAAAAAACATTGTATATATATATATATATATATATCAGCGTGGTAGCACACATAATGTGACGCCGCGATTATAGTGAACCTGTTGAACATAGATTTGCACGCGACAAGTGTCATAATTGCAGACGCAAATTGTGTCTCGTGTTTAAATCACATTGTAATATGTATACCCGTGTATTTATCAAATACAAGCATTTTGATATTATGGGCGTATGTGCGAGAGGGATATTAATATCACGAGGGATATATCTATGTATTTATGCAAATATTAACTCGTGGAGTAACGGGACTGATGTAGATTACGAAATGTAAAATTAAAAATGCCTTAAAACGTTAATCCAATTTGCATTAACGAAATGTTAAACAGCCTCAATTAACAATAATGACAAACAATTTCTGACTCTAAAGAGGTTTGCTTTCGTGAAAATAAATTTATTCCAGTTCTCAATGGTAGTCGGCGTTGAAAATTTGTCGCAACGTCAAAAAAACAAGTTTACAAAAAAAAATGTCTTTTACAAACACATGTGCATGGATGCGCGTGTGAGTGTGTGTGTATTGAACTTTCGATTTTAGTCGAACTTTCGTAAAATTCTATTTCATTGGTGCAGGAGTAAAAAAAAAAAGAAATTAGAATAACGAGACGAAGACTCGTTTTAAAGATATACACTGTTTCAATGTGTCCTATTGATTACGTTATATATCGATCTCTTCGAAAACTTTGCATTATATATGAAAATAATTAAGAGAAAAATTGTTCAGCATGACATAATCCGCTTTGCCGATTTTTTTCGACAATTTTGGTGCGTAATTGTGCAAATTAAAACTTGTTTATTGCTTCCTCATAATATTTGCGCGTCTGCACAAAAATTCAATCTAGGATTGACGTTGAAGTTTGCGTCCGTTGAAGTGAAGACCCAGGTCCTCCAGGAGACCCCGGTAAAACGTTTCAACGATTTTTGTCATCGATAATCCAATTTTAAGGAGGATTAATGGTGTAAAAAAAAATCTATTTTCGTTACATTCCAACGATCCAAACTTCAACATCATAAAAAGTAACGGAAAGATGGTTGGAATTGGGTAGCGAACAGAAGTTAGATTCAATAACCTGGCCGACTTCCCAAATACCTTAACTATGCAAGTTTTACTTTTCACCATTTTTTTCTTTTTATAAATGCTCGTTGACATTTTCGAAAAAACGGAAATTCACGCGCAGAATTGAAAAATGCATAATTTTTCACTTCGGCACCGACAAAGATTTTACCATTTGTCTATAATCTCGCGAGACGCACCTTTGAAGAAAAATTGTGTTTGGCGATGGGAGCAGCTTTGAGCGTACTTTTTCTTATCGCGGAAAAAGCAGACTACCACCATTGTGAAAAATATTTACGATCCAGCGGATGTATGAAATTTGAGAGAACGCCAAAGAGCAGAGAAGTGACATTTGTTCAATTTTCATTCTCTATGTTGTTTAAATATTGTGATAAAATTTTTTTTAAAGAAGCTATGATAATTTTTATTGTTAAAGAATTATCTCGTAAAAATATGTATTTTGTGATGGAGCAATTTTAATTAAAAAATACTAAAGACTATAATTGTTTTAAGCTGAGATGATAAAAAGCAGTGTGATACCATACGTATATATAGAATTGCATAGAATTGAAATTATTTACTGCAGAATTTATTGCATTTCTACAATAGACACGCGCGTCATTGTAATGAAAAATAATCTGTTACGAGATCGTACAACATATAATGACATAATTTTTGTTCGTTTAATTTGTTTTATTTTTTACTGGTCCAACACAGTGCATTATATCTCAATTACGTGACCGTGCAAATTTTCACGTCGCGTATAATCCAGCGAGATAGAAGCGGATGACCTCGATTACCATCAATTAGGGTATAATTTATGTTCAATCTAACTATTTACGATAACGAAATGCATTATTTATCGCGATCATCGCGGAGAAATAGAAGAAAAAAAACATCTCTCACAGCACTGCTCTTTTGGCTTGAAATTTATTTATTCTGTTTGTTTTGTGTGTTTCGTAAAATTCCACAAACGTGCCGACTGATTATCGATGGAAGCGTTGAGGAATTAATGAGAAAAAGTGAAACCTTGACTAGCGGTGCTTCATTTATTTTTCTCTTTAATTCAGAAACATTTATTTATTAATTCAGAAACGTCGATCCAAAAATATACGTCAAGTTTGTGAGTTTTAACGGTACTTCCAGAAGCGATCGTGCCGTATAATCGACGCAGCATTTTTTCGAAATGAAAAAAAAAAAAAAAAAAAAACAGAAGTACAGTAGGATATCCGTGTAGTGTAATATTGAAAAATTCAAAAATCCTCTGTTTCACCGTGTAAATTAAAACGCAACATCGTCGCGCGTTCGACGTTTCACGCTGTAAAATATATCAGTCTGAAATGTAACAGCTGACGCATCTGAAAGCTCAATCTACCGAAGAGGCACGCGAGTTTTCCCACGAACGAAAAAGAAAATACGAAAAACGAAAAGAACAAGAAAAGAAAAAACAAATCACGAAAAAAGTAATGACGTTGAAGTTTGCGTCGTTGGAACGCAACACAAATAGGTTGTAAATTTTTCATTTTCAGTATTGCTCTTTGCTTCTTTTGCCCATTTAGGCCCAGGTCCCTCAGGAGACCCCAATAAAACGTTTCAACGATTTTTCTCATCGATAATCTAATTTTAAGGAGGATTAATGATGTAAAAAAATCTATTTTCGTTACATTCCAACGTTTCAAACTTCAACATCAGAAAAAGTAACGGAAAGATCGTTGGAATTGGGTAGCGAACAGAATTTAAATTCGATAACCTGGCCGACTTCCCAAATACCTTAAACAACATCTGTGAATTTCAGCTGGAAAAAAAAAAAAAGAAAAAAAACAAAAGTAGAAAATTACCTAAGCTAACGTGCATCCGTTAACTCAACGGGATTGCCACTTCTGTATAAGCCGTCAACTCGCGAATTGTCGTCAAGTTTTACGTAAAAGTTGGTCCAACTTCTGCCACGTTATGCCACTGGCAATACATTAAGTATCACGAGAATGCATAATACCCGAGCAAAGACCACTGCGAGGCACCGGGCACTGGTAAAGTCCATTTCAATATATACGTATGTATATATGCATTATATGTGCATCGAAGAGCTTGGTTGCTGCCGTTACTTGCACTATAGAGTCGGTGCAGCACGAGGGCTTTCCGAAGCTCGAGCAAAGAGTCGGTATAAGAGAGAGAGAGAGAGAAAGAGAGATAGAAAGAGATAAAGTTACTATAGCAATATCGCGTGTACATATGTGCCTATGCGCTATGTACTCTGCTATCCGCGCGCCTAGCCGGCGCCCAGTTACCGCTTATACGCCTCTCGTCCGGCTCTCGTCGATTCTCTCTCTTTCCCGTCTCTGTACTTTATACTTATAAAACCCGCATACAAAATATACACACCGCTCATACACATTGCTAACGTATAAGTTCGCAAACAAAAGAGCGTGAAACAAACGATTCTCCGCGAAAATTTGTCTAACTTACGACTTTTTATTTGCTAGAAATTATCATGCGTGAAGAGATATTTTGTATATAGCGAACATTGTGGCTTAATAAAGAGAGAAAAAAATTCCCGCTGTCACGGCGACCTCTCTCATATATTATTCGCGCACGAACGAAATTTCAATGTTTATTGCTATAACGAAATTCTAATTATACGAGTGTCCGAGATCCACCGGAAGTTTGAGGAAAATTTTCGTACGAAAATTCGAATATACTTTAGGATAAGGGATTAGGACACGTCGTGTCCAAAAGTACAGAGGGAAATTTGACGAAAAAGAAAACGTTGGCGAAACGCTTACCTCGTGCACGAAGCTTTGGTTTCCAATGTCAATTTGATTAAAATCTGTCAAAATTACAAAAAAAATGACCGTTATTTCGTAAATTAAATTTTGTTAAATAATGAAGCAACACTAAATTCTTTTCATTCTACAAATTGTATAAAATTGATAAACGATTGCAGACTAACGTTCACAACGAAAACAGTTTTCAATTCTGCGCGTATACAGTTTTTATCGATTTCCCTGTGATGCGAGGAAGCTTTGGTTTCGTGAAAGAAATTGTTCTTTTTTACAGTTTTCCAATGCGAATCTGTTTGTCAAAAATGCGAAATTTGGCAAAATTTACGAAAAAACACGATTATTAAAAAAATGGCTTCTGTTTCATTAAATTAATTTTGTTAAATATTGAAGCAACACTAAATTCTTTCCAATCTACAAATTGTATAAAATTGATAAACGATTGCTAACTGATAATCACATCGAAAGCAGTTTTTAATTCTACGTGCATAAACATTTTACCGTTTCCCTATAATGCGAGGAAGCTTTGGTTTCGTGAAAGAAATTGGTCCTTTTTACAGTTTTTATTTCCAATCAACAAATTGTAAAAAAAATCGATAAACGATTGCTTACATTTGTGTTCAATCGGTGCACTCGGTTGAACATTAAACTTTCATTCTCACCTTATTTCCGTGCATTTCGTGTATTCATTACGAATTCTCGATAAAACCGCAAAAGCCGCGAGATTCAATGAAGTTACCATGTAATTTCAGCGAGAGTGAAGGGCCGAAGAGAGAAAGAAAAAAAAGGGAGGGAAGGGAGAAGTATATAAGCATCGAAACTCATGTTGCACGATCTTAAATCGGTGGGTACCCGTGAAACGATGGGCGGTTTTTGCCAACGTGAAGAATAGGATGGGGAAGAATATTATATTGATTTTCGATCGCGATCGATCGATTCATCTCCACACACACATATATCCACTTCGCAGGTTCTGTAGCTCTGAAATTTTCTCAGTTCCTCGTCCCTACGAACGATCAATAACGAACTCATAAAGTGTTAATCTTTATTCTTCGATTTTTATCACAAATTTCACATCAAACATTCCGTAACGTTAATTTATGTGTGAAACAAAATAGTACAATTAATAAAGAATATTGTGGAGCATTAAAAATAAAGGGGATTTTTTTTTTTAATTATGTTCAGTATCACGTACTGAATGTGAATTAACAAAATGGTTAGAAATTATGGGAGCGGAAGTGCTGCCTTTTTGAGGAAAACCGTATTGGCCAATATCACCGTTACCGTGCACTTTAGGCTAAAAATGGTAATAACCTTTCTTGTAGATACTTGAATTTCCCATCTTTTTTTCTAAATAATTTTTTTTTTATCACTCACCGTTTACGACTTATACGACTGTTAAAATTTATTTATTCACTTTTTGACCTGTATCTCTTCTAATAAATGTTTAAACAATAAAATGCTAATAACTTATCTTTTAAATCCATACATTTTCCACAACTTTTATTTGAAACTTTTTTGTCTAAAATTAATATTTTCAAAGTTATATACGCGTTCAATGCGCTATTGGGTGCAAGGCTAATAAAAACGCGTTATAACTTTGAGAATATTAATTTTAGACAAAAAAGTTTTCAATAAAAGTTGTGGAAAATGTATGGATTTGAAAGATAAGTTATTAGCATTTTATTGTTTAAACAATTATTAGAAGAGATACAGGTCAAAAAGTGAATAAATAAATTTTAACAGTCGTATAAGTCGTAAACGGTAAGTGATACAAAAAAAATAATTAAGAAAAAAAAATGGGAAATTCAATTATCTACAAAAAAGGTAATTACCATTTTTGGCCTAAAGTGCACGGTAACGAAGATATTGGCCAATACGGTTTGCCTCAAAACGGCGGCACTTCCGCTCCCATAATTTGTAACCATTTTGTTAATTCACATTCAGTAAGTGATACTGAACCTAATTTAAAAAAAATGCCCTTTTTAGTGCGATGCGGACAAGAGTAACGGGCTCCCTATTGATTGTACTAAAAATTGACTCACATTGGCACGAAATTTACTCGAGTTAAATCATTGACGGACGTTTATTTTTTTTGCTCGAAACATACGAAATTTTCGGAAAATCTTAACGCCTTTATCGATTTCTCGTCAAATTCAATACCAAACATCCTTGACCCCCCTAACCTAATTGAATACAAAATTTGTCGATCGATGGCACGAAAATTTACAAAAATAATAGCGATGAGAGAGAAATTTGAAAAGCCTTGAGTAACTTCTAAAGAAAATTGCAAAAAATAAAGGAGGCTGCGTGTGAAGATTTGAGAACAATTGCCGAATTCATGCTCGATAAATGGTCGATATAATGTCGAAAGTCGAATCGCACACGCGAACAAGGCGAATTTTTTTCAAAATGTGAATTTCCAACGTTTCGTACCATTGAAAACTCGATTTTTTTTCCCACGAATACAAAGCTCACGTCCTCCACGTGGAAGGACAATAAATAATAAATTCGAAGCGAAATGTCAGATTGCCGTTACTGATTAATGTGATATTAACGACGTAATTGATTAATTTGTTTTTTGCTCGTAGCTCACGATTAATATTCAATTTTGTTCGTGTCCAATGATAATATATACGAGCAGTAATTTATTTCGACGAATAATGACGAACGGCGAATGGATTGAAAAGCGAAATACAAGGATTGCCCAATTTATTCGAATAGCAGCGGCAAAATCTCATTATTGCATTCGTTTCGTTCGGTCATTTCAAACCGAATACGTGTTTTCTGATTTCGTTGATCGATCGAAGTGGCGCAGAGAAATATGGGGTCGTGTGTATATGTGTAAGCTTGACGAATTAGATGGAAAATCGAAGGCCAGAAATAAGCCGAGATTCTAAGTCGTGTGTATTATAGAAATTTCGATTGGTATTGTTTTCAGAAACGTGACTGAATTTATACGACTACGAACGGAATTACTCCGCTACCGCATTTAAACAACATCTCTTTTTTTCCCTTCCTCCCGCTCTTTCTCGGTCTCTCTCTCTCTTTTTCTCTTGTTATATTATAAATTCCGTCGATCTCGTCAAAACCGGTACGAGCTTCGTCAGCGACAGCAGCACGAAACAGGAGCACCGAGCGAACCGAAATTGCATAAGCAGCGCAACGCCTTTTACACACACACACGCGAACATCAATATGTAAATGTATATAATACAAATTGAAAATTATTTACGAGAGTTCGGGCACGTGCTTCACGTCCCTCAATTATATATAGCGAGTATATACTTTCTTTGTCGCCTGCTGTGAGCGCAAACCTCTCATATTCGTGCTGCATGCTTCGTTCTTAATACACAAGTAACGACGTATATGGGATATACCATACAAATTTTATCGGCGTTCAGTGCTCGTACATTAATTAATTTATTAATTTTCCATTAACGTAACGGTTTCAGCGAAATTTCACTACTTTATCATTTTTTTTCAAGCGCCTCTTTTAATTTATTTGAGGCGTCGGGGTTGAAATAGCAAAAGACCAAAAAGTTAAGGTAGTTGTCTGGTAACTTAAGCCGATTTTCATGTCTTTTTTGGAGGGCGTTTTTTTTGTAGGAAAATAAAAATGAATCGTTTTGAATATTTAGGATGTTTTTATTTACATATTAAAGATACAAAAAAAAAATTTTTTGAAGAAATTTAATAGTTTATTATTATTATTATTAGTGATCGAAGTTGGCACCTCGAAAAAAAAAGCGCGTGGGTGGCCCCGGTGATTTTGACTCTTGATGTTATCTGAAATAAAAAATTCTTGATAATTCTTAATCTATAGACATGTCATTCTGGTCGGTACTACTGAAGTTAAATTTCACGGATAAATAACAAAATGGCGGGCAAAATAAAAGGACTTTTTTTTTCCAAAGTCCGCCATTTTGTTATTTATCCATGAAATTTAACTTCAGTAGTTCCGACGAGAATGACATGTCTATAGATTAAGAATTATCAAGAATTTTTTATTTCAGATAACATCAAGAGCCAAAATCACCGGGGCCATCCACGCGCTTTTTTTTCGAGGTGCCAACTTCGATCACTAATAATAATAATAATGAACTATTGAATTTCTTCAAAAAATTTTTTTTTTGTATCTTTAATATGTAAATAAAAACATCCTAAATATTCAAAACGATTCATTTTTATTTTCCTATTTTCCTATGTGTCATCGAGTCATAAAAATATGAAAACAATTTAAAACGTCCCTATAATGTTGTGGCCTAAAAGTGTACACTAATAACAACGGAAGTACGTTGTTTACGGTTAAAAAAAGAACGTTTTGATTTCTGGCAAAGTACCGTAACTAATATCATTGTCATTAAAGGGCAATTTGAAACTTAAATGTTTTGTTACATTCTGCTGTATGATTGTGAATAAACTGCTGTGGACAGATCAATGTCTATAAAGTCTTTCTTTGTTACAACCTCCCCTACGCGGTAAACGCCGCAGATTTCCTGTCTGACGGTCGAAATAGCGAGAGACCAAAAAGTTGAATACCAATGGGCGCGTACCAATGGTTCATTTGGAGTACTTCCCTTTTGCTATTTCGATCGTTCCGCTCTTTGGTCTTTCCCATTTCGGGCGCGCAATTTTTTGGATTTTTGCAATTTCGACCCCTATCCTGTTTAAGCGAGTCGCGTAAGTGTCGTCGAGTCATAAAAATATATAAAAAATTTAAAACTCCCCTATGATATTGTTGCCTAAAAGTTTACACTAACGACAACGGAAGTACGTTGTTTACGATTAAAAAAAGAACGTTTTGCTTCCTGGCAAAGTGCCGTAACTAATATCATTGTCTTTTAAAGGCAATTTGAAGCTCAAACATTTTTGTGCATTCTGCCGCATGATTGTGAATAAACTGTTGTGGACAGATCAATGTCTCTATGAAGACTTAAACTCTTTGTTACAACCTGTCCTACGCGGTAAACGCCGCAAACTTCGAATAAAACCAAAATTGTAAACGCTACATTGCTCGAAACATCATAGTCGGGAAAAAATTTAATAAAATTCGTCAATATCGCTGGGATCAGAGCAAAAATAGCGTATACTAGGGTGAACAATATTTTTTTAAATGGGACTCAAATAAAGAAAAAATGTCAACGTTTGGAGATTATTTGATTCGAGATGGATCGTATGAATATCGAAAAAATATCGACGTATTATGATTTGTGGTCATCCCCCGGTGACATTTCACACGAACGATTCAATTATACGAGGATATTTCGCGTTATTCGAGATCATCGACAAGAAAACGTATGGAAATGATGTCACGAGATAGATCCGGCCGATTTCAGTGAACTCGCGTCGAATCGCAAAATTACAAATAACCGAGCAAAAGCGTATGTACAAAAATGATTGAAAATTATTTTTCTGAAAACGCCAACGAATTGGAATAATTAAAAAAAAATTTAACAACAAATAATAATTATCAATAATTATTTGTGGTGAAATGTTCGAAATTTATTTTACTCAAAAAAAAAACAAAACATTTTCAACTATTTTTGTACGCGCGCATTGTAATAATAATTAAAAATTATTATTTCAATCAATAATAACAATTAATAAACATTATATTAAGATATTATTTATA
This sequence comes from Oxytorus armatus, assembly GCA_958009045.1. NCBI lineage: Eukaryota > Metazoa > Arthropoda > Insecta > Hymenoptera > Ichneumonidae > Oxytorus > Oxytorus armatus. Next base: position 6,273,145 of record OY253751.1, on the reverse strand, counting down.
ATTATTATTGCGTAATCAATACGAAGATTTATTTTTATTTATTTTTTAAGATCTATCTCGATCCGACGGTAAAATCGATTGCATCGAGATTAAATGTCAAACGAGAGGATTAAAGTTAATTAGAGATTATTCTAATATTTCGTAATTAAATCAAATGACGCAAAGGATCGAACGATTTTAACGTAAAAACTGCGATGAACTTAGCATATTGAATTATAACACACCATTCATTCCTTATCTTTATTGCTTTTTCGCTTTTTTTTTTTTTAATTTTATCCTCGGATGCACACTAAGATGCACGAACGAAGCGAAAGCTTTTATCTACAACGATTTTATATGATCGTTCATACAAAGAAAGAAGGAATAGATATTAAAATTCTATCGCTCGTACACGGTTTATCGCTCTCGTCCACTTTGCACTGGACACTCGACTCGTGTCGCGACCTTAATACTTGGAATCTATTAACGTTGTACTAAATATACATACCGATCGAAACGATAGAGAGAAAGAGAGAGAGAGAGAGAGAGAGAGAGAGAGAAAGAAGTGAGAGTAGTTGACAAAAAAAAATGTTTTTAGCTCATTATTTCTGTTGAGATTATATACATATATATATATATATATATGTTTTATCGTAACATCGATGACCTACGAAGAGTTGTTTTCGTTTCGTGAAAATAGATCTCGATCAACTTGCTCGTCAAAGTTACATTTCAAAATTTCACTTCCTCGTCTCCATAAGTTCTCTTCTTATTATTAAAATAAATTTTTATATCCATTTACAAAAATCGACCGAATAAATCTTGAATCACATTTAGAAAAATCATTTTTACTTTCTCGTGGAAGAAGGCTTGTTTTGGTGAAAAATAAATAAAATTGTTTTCCAATTTTTAATGCCAATGTGTTGAAAAATGCGCGAAAACGTCGGAATTGTGTGTGGGTGTGTGAATGAGAGAGAAACGAGGTTGGTAAAAAAACCAATCTTCTATGATTCTGGAATGGTTTATTAACCGATCGTGTCAAAATTTTGCCGCACAATAAAAAATTATGAGCAATGCGAAAATTTCCAATTTTTCGAATCTTTTGTTCTGCTGTCATTGAGTTTAATCACTGAAAATTTCATAATTTCGTGTGAATTTATCGATACCGAAAGTTTCAGCTCGGTGAAACAGTGTTTGGTGACTTTTCACAAAGCTCACAATTACAGAAAGCTTTCGGAAAAAAGATCAACCCACGCAATGTCTAATTAACAGAATTTTCGAGCTGTATCACTTTCGATGTTTCGACAAAAACGATAGAACGCGTAAAAAATTTCAATCGTTATTTACATGATCATAATGATTTTGCTTTAAAAAACCATCTTTAACATTGCAGCATTACTTCACTTATAAAAAAACTACGAAAAATAATTTTTCCAATATTAAAAAAACATCTCGATACAGAAAGATTTCTGAAAAAGATCAACCCACGCAATGTCTAATTAACAGAATTTCAGAACTATATCACTTTCGATCTTTCGACAAAAACGATAGAACGTGTAAAAAATTTAAATCGTTATTTACATGATCATAATGACTTTCCTTTAAAAAAAACATCTTTAAAGTTGCAGCATTACTTCACTTATAAAAAAAACTACGAAAAACAAATGTTCCAATATTAAAAAAACATCTCAATACAGAAAGTTTTCTGAAAAAGATCAACCCACGCAATGCCTAATTAAGGGGGGAAATAGGGTTAGACGGTTCAAAAAATCGATTTTTTTAAATTTCATAAATTGTTAGTAAAACTATTGAAAAATATGTTCCCAAAATTAAAAATGAAAATTCCGACTCGTTCTATTGTTATAAGCCATTAAAGTGAGTAGCTCTCCTTCAGGCCCCGAGCGCGCCACGTGTTTCAAACGCGTTTTTCTGAAAACGACTTTTTTAGAACTTGCGTACACGCTAGTTTGAAAAGTTTTCAACCAATCGTTTTGAAAATTGGCAGTTACATTCTTCATAGTATTGCGCTCTATATGAACCTAAAATCGGAATATTATCATTATTTAAAATAATTTTTTTTTTGCAAATAAAGTTGTAAAAAATGGCAAAAAATCATGCTTTTTTGTTTTGACCCCTGTAAAAACTTCAATTATCTATTTTTTTGATAGCATTTAGGTTCATATAGAAGAGAGACATATAATGAAAGTAAATTCCAACCTCGTTTGATTTCAGATGAAAATTGCGGCTTCCAGAATGTACGCAAAATGCTGAGTCTGATTGTGATCTGCAATATGGGGTCGCTAATATCTTCGGTGTTTTACAAGGAAATTCTTCAAAAATTTTATAGTATATACTTAAATATATGTATAAAATATTCTCAAAGTTTCAATAAATTATATTCATTTTTTATACTATAAAAAAATTCATGAAAATCATTGAGAAAACGCTGTCCTAACCCTATTTCCCTCCTAACAGAATTTTAGAACTGTATCACTTTCGGTCTTTCGATAAAAACGATACAACGTGTAAAAAATTTAAATCGCTATTTACATGATCATAATGATTTTGCTTTAAAAAACCATCTTTAACATTGTAGCATTACTTCACTTATAAAAAAAACTATGAAAAACAAATTTTCCAATATTAAAAAAACATCTCGATACAAAAAGCTTTCTGAAAAAAAATAAACCCACGCAATGTCTAATTAACAGAATTTTAGAACTGTATTACTTTCGATCTTTCGACAAAAACGATAGAACGTGTAAAAAATTTCAATCGTTATTTACATGATCATAACGATTTTTCTATAAAAAAAACCATCTTTAACATTGCAGCATTACTTCTCTTATAAAAAAAAATACGAAAAACAAATGTTCCAATATCGAAAAAAACTTCTCGACCGAAAAATCGGTGCAACCTATCCTGAAATTCTTCGAACCACTGATCCAAAATATCGAGTCAACGTCGCGCTAATCGTAAAATCAAAATCAACAGCGCGGCAAACATAAAATTCATTATGCCGTAAAAAGTACTATGAATTTTCAAATTCTTACCTCGATTATCGGACTTTTCGTCAGCCTCGTTGAGTATCTCGTAATCGCCGAGATCGAAGCCAACCGAAGCGGCCCTCGCTAATCCGGCTGACAGGGTCGTCGTTAAAGTGGCAAAAGCGATTAAATCTCTTGGCCACATTTTTAATCGATATCACAGTTCCTTTTTTGTTTCACGTATCAAACGTAATTAATAACAATATTTACGTATAAATATAGATATATAAATAAAACAATACATATAAAAAAATGTTTCAGAACGAGGGTGTAAGTTTTTTTTTCGTACTAACCGCGAGCGTCACGCACGTTTATCGAGGGACGCTCTCGAGACGAGAGTGGCAAATTAGCGAACTAACCAAGAACGCGAAAGAGAGAGAGGAGAGAAAAAAAAGGGAGAAAGCCTCCCGGAGATCCGATCAGTGATTGTAAGAGGGCGACGCTTGAGTTTACGCGCTGTCGACGACATGGACTTTCATATGCATATCGTTGACGAGAATCTCTCTATCTCGCCGTCTCTCTTCGAACGCTTCGCCAAAGTGTTTTTTGCGCGGGTGAAAAATCAAAGAAATTTTCCTCCCTTCCTCGTTATCGCGTACTTATAACGACAATTTATATCCTCGTGGTTCTTCTATCGCGTTAATAACGATAATAACAACAATGTTCGATCAATCGAATCCGTTGCTCCCGGCGTGTTAATGCAAACGACGATCTTTCGCAAAGTATTCTCGTATCATCGTAGAATCGTTTTTGTTTTTTTCTTTTAATTTATTTTTCACTCCGAGACCGATAAAATAAAAATCGTTATTTCATCAAGATCCCTCGAACCGGTTTTATCAATGATTTTCGATCTTCATTGATAATCGTAAAGCCTTTTGTGTATAGTCGTTTGGCGCGCACCACGCCGTTCTTCTTTTTTTTCACAACGTACAAAGAGATACGATACAACGCGTGTACGTAAAAGATACGATTTTGACGAGGTGAAAAAGGAAGAAGACAAAAACCAAGATCTTTCCGATGATTTTTCGTGTTAAAAACGTTCGGAGAAACGAGTGTTGACAACACACAAAACGTTGATGAAGCTTCGAGAGAGAACGAAGAACGCGAGCGCACTCACGACCGTACTGCACGCGCTACGGCGATCGACTGAAGCTGACTCACGGAAAAATCGCTCTCTTGGCCGAGCCAGCAAGCATGAGCTCCGGCGCCTGTTCGCGCACACAAGAGACTACGAGACTCTACCGAGAGTCACTCGACTCTCTCGCACAAAGCGCGCACGAGACTACCAGCCGGACCGCCGAGCACCGCATAGAAGGAGAGAAAGAGAGAAAGAGAGAGAGTGCAAACACTCGCACACATATACAAAAGCGTTCTCTGACTCGGTCTCTCACTATTTTTTTTTCCCTTCTTCGTTCTTTGGCTCTCTTTCACCGACCACTCTTTATCTCTCCCTTGCTGATAGTTTTTAAAGCAACCCCGTGTTCTCTCCGACTCCCACCCTCCCCCTACTTCACGTGTTAATGAATCCTGTCCTTTTGTCGGAAGATCTTGCGGAGATAGAGAGAGAGGGAAATAGAGGGAAGAAGGAACTTTTTTTCTCTCTCTTTCTCTTTCTTCCTTTCTCTTTTTCTCTCTCTCTGACGCTTGATTTATCGAACTGATTGATCTTTGATTTTTAAAAGATTTTTTTCAAGTCAAACCATTAATTTTTCGCGCAATTTTGCATACGTATCGCTTTCGAATTAATTTCGTTAATTTTTAAAGTGCTTTTTACGGTATAAAATATTGAGATATCGGGATGAATGAAATACCATTTTATTCACGGTGTTTTAATACCCCCCCCCCCCCCCCCCCCCCCCACTATAAGCTTACATCGGTCGAACGTGAATAAAATTATGATCTTTTAAAATTTCAATATTTATAGGCTTTTTTTATAAAATGCTACAAATGGCAAACCATTTTTTTTGTTACTTAGGACAGTTTCGTCTCTTCGAGTCTCTGTATGATGGAATATTTTCCGTTGTTTTATTAATCACATTCGAGTTTTTGTCGAAAGTTTAAAAATTCGTTGTTTTTTTTTTTTTTTTTCGTTGTGTAAAAATACCAGGATGAAAAGCCCTCAAGTACCAATTTGCAAACATTGGAGCAATATTCGTTCAATCTTGTAAATTAGTAGTTTAATGTGATTACAATTCCGGGACGATTAGAACGAGGTAATGCGAGATCAGGTGCGTGCCAAAGAAACCAAGAATTCATAATCACGAGGGCTTACGTCCGATCGAGTCTCATTCCATATTTTCCGTCGATCGGCGAACAAGAGTTCACCTGCGTGAAGTTGCTCTACCTGCATCGGGTCGAGAGTGCAAATGCGAGTCATAAAGTGGCCCCCGAATTAGAATAATTCCATTCACTGATGTTTAAAAGGATATAGCAGGTGCGAAATATACAGATTATAGCTTAAATAGTGCCAGGTTTAAAGGATGATAAATCATCGTGTTTGATCCAATTATCGAAAGGCCCTTTCATTTTATATTTGAATTTACGATTCTAACAGGCGTCTCTCTCTCTCTCTCTCGCCCCCCGTGGCAATCTATAAACCTATGTTTCCAATTATTCGATTTTATGAAACCAAAATTTAAATCCAATATCCATTCATAATCGATTGCTTAAAAAAAAAAACTAAAGTTATTATGTAAAGGGGAACGCCACTGTGACCGTGCTCAAAAAAGGTCCATTTTCACAAATTTTTGTTTGCTACTTAATTAATTATTTCAGGATTGGCAAAATAGTATGTTTTTAAGGACACTTTGAAGTGGTTTTATAAAAATTTTCATCAAAAAATAATAAAAATTATAACTGTCATAATTTTTATTATTTTTTAATGAATATTTTCACAAAACAACTTCAAAGTGTCCCTAAAAACTTATAATACTCCCAATCCTGAAATAATTCATTAAGTAGCAAACAAAAACCGAACCGAAAACGAAACCGAATTCGTGAAAAAGGATCTTCTCTGAGCCTGTTCACAGTGGGGTTGTCCCTAAATAACAAATTGTAACTAAAGTTGTTGGTGGGAAAGGCGCGAACCCAAAGCTACAAAAATGATTGTCTTAATTTTAGAAATTTGAAAGGTAAATTCGAACCCATACCGGAAATCAAGTAACCAATTAATTTACATAGTAGAATAAGTTAAAGAGAGAGAGAGGGAATCGGACAAAAGGGGGGGTGGCAGGACAAAAGAGGACAGGGGAAAGGACAAAAGAGGGAGGTAGAGAGAGAGAGAGAGAGAGGGAAGAAGACGAAGGAGAGAGAGAAGGCCCAAAAGTACGAGGGTGAGTGCACCACTCAACGAACGGGAAACGAGCGAGACGAGCTGCAAAGTAACGACGTGGTAGGGATCAGTGCAGACGACGAAGAAAACGCCATGGCGCCTGGGGCACAGACGCCGCTGCGTGTTCCCCGTGCACCCTTGGAGTTTAGTCCCTTGTGTATGAAACGGTTTCGCCGGTTGTATTGGTTAATGTCCGTTGCGTTGTGCCACAGCGGCGCACGAGTCCCCACCGCACTCATGCAGGCTCCTAAGCGCAAAACAGTGCGTCCCGCGCGCACAGACGACGAGATGCATCGTCGGCAGGGGAAGCCACGTGTTTGCGCGGAAACACATACAGTGTGCGGACAGAGCACGCGAGAGAGAAACGATATACGTAACTCTACGCATATACTATATACATTCGCGACGTTATTATATACTTTTGTAAAGAGGCAAACGTGTCTACGCAAAAAGCGTAAAATTACCGACGGTTGTTGGCCAGATACATTAATTGGCAGTTTCCTTAAGGTAGTAGTCTGGTAACTTAAGCCGATTTTCGTGTCTTTTTTGGAGGGTGTTTTTTTGTAGGAAAATAAAAATGAATCGTTTTGGATATTTAGGATGTTTTTATTTACATATTAAGGATACAAAAAAAATTAGTTTGAAAAAATTTAATAGTTTATTATTATTATTATTATTGATCGAAGTTGGCACCTCGAAGTTGGCAGCCCGGGTCCTAACTTTTTTTCTACCGAACCGATTGCTTTCAAATTTTAACAGGCTACTCTACACACTTATAGTTCTCGTCGGAACTACCGAGAAATTTGTTCACCCCTAACTTTTTATTTTACAACCCCTTCTTCGCTAAAGTCCTTTTATTTTAGCAAACAAGGGGTTGTAAAATAAAAAGTTAGGGGTGAAAAAATTTCTCGGTAGTTCCGACGAGAACTATAAGTGTGTAGAGTAGTCTGTCAAAATTTGAAAGCAATCGGTTCGGTAGAAAAAAAGTTAGGACCCGGGCTGCCAACTTCGAGGTGCCAACTTCGATCAATAATAATAATAATAATAAACTATTAAATTTTTTCAAAAAAATTTTTTTTTCTTAACTTTAATATGTAAATAAAAATATCCTAAATTTCCGAAACGATTCATTTTTATTTTCCTACAAAAAAACGCCCTCCAAATAAGACATGAAAATCGGCTTAAGTTGCCAGACTACTACCTTAAATGACGCACATAATTCAACTTCGGGAATGAAAAAAAAAATACCGGCAAATTTGTCCAGTAACTTGTTTTTTTTTTCTTCTCATTCTCTCGCTTTGTTCTTCTTCGTTTTTTTTTATTTATTATTTTCCTAATAATAGATTTAATATTTGTTATTATCAATCGCGATTAATTATATACGATTATCGTCAAACGCATTTACTGTATTACCTATAATTTCAACTTATGGTTACTTTAAATTGTTGATTCGATTAATTATTATGTTTAATGAGCGATCAATTGATACACCGGAAATGCCTACTTTCACTGAGCGCAAAAATTCCCGTTTCAATATCTACAAGTACAAAAATTTCATTCGAATTCTCACGAAGGTTTTATCGATAAAATCATCCTGAGAATTTGAATGAAATTTTTCTACGACGTCACTGTTCTTTTTTTTTAACAGAGTATCTACTTTGCGATTAATTAATGAGGATAACTCGTTTTCGATTAATTTCCCATTGATATAAATGATTCGTTTGAGATATATGTAACGAATATACTTTCTGTAAAATCACTCTAAAATTACTTTGTCTTTTTTTTTTTCTTGAAATACTCCGACACAAGTCGAAAAGGTAAAAAATGTATTCTCCCTCATAAGAATAATTAATTGTTAATGACGAGGAAGCTTCGTTGAATTTTCGATGTTTCCGACTCTCACGTTCGTTACGGTATGGTTTCTTCTTCTTCTGTTTCTTTTTTTTTTTTTTTTTCTTTTTGGGACAGTGTTCACCATGCGGTACGAGGAAAACCTCCCGCGGAGAGTTGTCTGTCCTCTTGAGAGAAAACGTTGCCCAGAACCCGTGCTATCCGCAAAGTAGGGGGGGGGGGAGTATTTTACAAGAGAAGTTGGATCTCCTGGCTCGCGTGCCAGTTGTTTCAAGTCCAAGATCTTTATCTTCGGTTTATTCGGTTCTACCTGTATATTATGTATCTTGCGCGGTCCAGCAAAGCATATTATCGAGGAGAGGGGATAAATCCATCCTTCTTCTGCATATTGCTCTCTTTCTCTTTCGCTCTTTCTCTCTCATTCTTTCTCTTTCGCTCTTTGTCTCTCATTCTTTCTCTTTCATTCTTTCTGTCTCATTCTTTCTCTTTCTCTCTGATTCCCTCCTGCTTCTTGCTTCTTCTCTCGATCTCTCTCTTTTTCTCTCTCTCTCTCTCTCGTTCTTCCTGTAATAGTATGAGCGTCCGTTTAGCGTGGTGATTGATTTTCGTGGAGCGCCGCGAATGCGGTGGTCGTCCGGGAACGGTATATAAGGAAGAGGATCAAAAGAATAAGAAGAAGAAAAAAAAAAACGAGTAGTCAGAGCGAGCTTCGAGACTCCGAGTCACCAGGCACAGGGACGAATCACCGTGGCATTTGATCGAGAGAAAGATGCACCTGGCACGCCCGTTGTCAGTCCGATCACAAACACAATGAAACTTCTCAAACTCGTTTCAACATTGTACAAAATCCTCGTTGGCTTTCTCATACGATTTATAACGAGGATCCAATTCACATTCGATCGATGTCCCAATTCCGTTCTCTCTTTCACAAGCGAATTTACAACTACTAAATTCATCCTCTTTGTCATCGTGCAATTACATGTACTGTGGAATCTATTTTCGTTAATCCATTTTTATCAATTATATATTTTTTATTTTCATACTGTTATTTTCCAATTTTGCCAAATCTCGAATTTAGTATCTTTGATTTTATTTATCTTCGATTTTCTTTTTTCACAATTTTCGCTCCCTAGAACTTTGTTAAACGCCGATTTCGAAAAAAAATTCGATCCGTCATTTTGAATTTTGAGAGACTGGGCAACTTGGATTTCGTCAATTTTCTTTATTCACGGAAGAAGCTTTGTTGTCGTGAATTTTTTTTTTTGTTCCAAATATCAAGGGCCCAATGTGTTTCAAATGTGGCAAAAGTTCGGAAAAACACGTTTACAAAAAAAAAAAAATGCACGTGCATGACAAGGTTGAAAAAAAAAGTCAAAGATTTATAAACACCGAAATGGTTTAAACGATCATGCGAAAATTTCTCCCGGAAGTGCCGCTGTCAGGCCCTTTGTTTTATATAATTTTCGTGAATTTTGAACTACTCGTTAAGATTTTACACAATTTTCAATGTTTTTTTTCTCTCCAATTTTTACGGTTGTCAATATTTTACGTACGTTCGTACGGTAAAAAAAAATAATAAAAAAAAGGAATTTAATAATTAATCGAGGTTGATCTTGAATTTTATATATTTTCGCTATACTTTTTTTTTTTGGTTTTCAATTCTTTTCTACAAATCCTCACAAATTTTTATCAAACGGACATTAATAAACGTTGTAAAACTGATTGAGAGAAGGCAAAAGCTTGAATTTATATTTTCCCTTCCCCTCTCTCTTTTTCTCTCGCTCGCTCTCTTTCTCTCTTTATATCTCACATTCGCGATTTTCTCACGAATCTCTCCGTCAAAGTTAGAGTACACGGGGGATAGTATGTAAAAGATTTTATCGTTGTTCGCAGCAAGACTCGATGTCGAGAGTCTCGGTTCTCTCGATCGTTCATTTTTTTTTATTCCTTTTTTTTTTTTAATTTTATTCTCGTCTTTTTCATCGTTGCGAGCGGCTTCTCTCGCCAAAGTAAAAGTACGCGCACGGTTCGGCACTCACGTCGGCCAATTACCCATTCCGCTCGCTTGCTTATTTTATGGTATCGGGACAAGCGAGGCGTCTTAATGCGTGCAACGTGTATATAGCGCTCTCGGTAACGTATATACAACCAATACACATATAGACGTTAAATTAACTATACGGTAACACGTACATAGTTATATATATTTATATGGAGCATTTTGCGTCAAATCGACTTGGCTACAATCCCTCACCCTCTGGAATTTGGTCCACGATTTTTCGTATTGCTGTTACAACTCTCAAACTCGTGCAGTTTTTTTTTCGAAATTTTGTTTGGCCATCCCTACTTAGTAACGATCAAAAATAATTATTTCTCAAGTATTATTATTAATTTCTTATTTTTCTTTGGTTCAACGTAAACCCTTCCGCGTTTTTACGTATTTACCCTTCGCAATTCCCTTTTTTTCCATTATTACTCCTATCACTTATCCTAAGCGAACTTCGCTGAGCTAACTTAACTTCCGTTGAGCCCGCAAACGACTTGGCTACAATCCTCACCCTCTGGAATTTGGTCGACGATTTTTTCTATTGCTGTTACAACCCTCAAACTCGTACAGTTTTTTTTTTCGAAATTTTGTTCGGCCATCCCTACTTAGTAACGACCAAAAACAATTATTTCTCAAGTATTATTAATTTCTTATTTTTCTTTGGTTCAACGTAAACCCTTCCGGGTTTTTACTTATTTACCCTTCCCAATTCCCTTTTTTTCCATTATTACTCCTATCACTTATCCTAAGCGAACTTCGCTAAGCTAATTTAACTTCCGTTGAGCTCGCAAACGACTTCGCTACAATCCTCACCCTCTGGAATTTGGTCCATGATTTTTTATATTTCTCTTACAACTCTTAAACTCGTGCAGTTTTTTTTTCGAAATTTTTGTTCGGCCATCCCTACTTAGTAACGATCAAAAACAATTATTTCTCAAGTATTATTATTAATTTCTTAATTTTCTTTGGTCCAACGTAAACACTTCCGGGTTTTTACGTATTTACCCTTCGCAATTCCCTTTTTTTCCATTATTACTCCTATCACTTATCCTAAGCGAACTTCGCTAAGCTAATTTAACTTCCGTTGAGCCCGCAGACGACTTGGCTACAATCCTCACTCTCTGGAATTTGGTCCACGATTTTTTATATTTCTCTTAGAACTCTCAAACTCGTGCAATTTTTTTTTTTCTAAATTTTGTTCGCCAATCCCTACTTAGCAACGATCAAAAACAATTATTTCTCAAGTATTATTATTAATTTTTTATTTTCCTTTGGTCCAACGTATACCCTTTCGGATTTTTACGTATTTACCCTTCCCAAATCCCTTTTTTTTCATTATTCCTATCACTTATCCTAAGCGAACTTCGCTAAGCTAACTTAACTTCCGTTGAGCCCGCAGACAACTTGGGTACAATCCTCACCCTCTGGAATTTGGTCCACGATCTTTCATATTTTAGATTTATTCATTTCAGATTATTTCAGATTTATTTGCCGAACATTTTTTTTCACATTTCAAAAAATCATAGTTCAATAATGATTAGCGGAAAGGTGTGTTTAAAAAATCCGAAAAAATTCACAAAAATCCTCCGTGAGAAATAAACAATTTTTAAGCCCATGTCTAAATACACCTGCGTTCGGTTCTATTTTTCCTCAATTATTTTGCGAGGAAAAAAGTCGAAAAAAATAGAAGGGAACGCCGCCTCACTCTAGGAAACGTTTAAAAAATTTTGACAATAGACGAGGGATTTTCAAAAAAATGTTGAAAAATTAAAATTACGTTAAACCCCCTTTCAAAAGCAAAGAATATATTTTCAATCATTACTAAGTGAGGGTTAGCGAAAAAAAAAATCTAGAAAAAGAACTACATGTCTTTGAGGGTTGTAAAGACAAAATGAAAAATTGCTGATCAAATGCCACAGGGTGAGGATAAGGGACACGTCGATTTGACGTGGAATGCCTGATATATTGGGGTAAAAAAAAAATTTACCACACGTCTATATCTTCGTTCGGGTCTTTGCGTACATGTCAGTCGCGTACGTTTCTATAAATGTGCCACGTTCTGTTGACCATATCATACGCACGGACTTTGCCGGCTGACCGATCCTTTTTTTTTTTTTTTAAACACTCTCCTATCGTCGATTTTCTCACGCTACATACGCATATATATGTACATACTATCTCCACCCATCTATAAAACAATGATCGACAAAGAAAAGGGCGCAACTCGCTCGACTTAACGTATTTAAATCGTCCGATAGGCGCCTATTTTGTTCGATTCGTTATGACTGTGTATCTTACGAGAGGGACACTACGAGAATTTTTGATTCTCATTCACGGGGTATATCGCGAGTCACTCAAACGCGTGGGCTCGTAATCGCCAGTGGATAGGTAACGGGAAAAAAAAAAAACATCCGAGAATGGGCCTTTTTTTATGCGCGAGTTCTCGAAATCCCAGAGAGAGAGAGAGAGAGAGAGAGCACTCTGTTTGTCGCCTGACGTCCCTCTGGTCGGTGAGGCGCGATAAAAACGATCGCGACCAAGAATGTCCTCAGGATTCTCGACGCCACATGCGCGTAACAGAAAAATATATCTGTATGCATATGTGTTTGTGTATATAGGAGAGAAACCTCCCTCGAAAAAAAAAAAAAAAAAAAAAAAAAAAGAATCGACAGAACGGACGAGCTTATCGCTCACGTATTACCCAAACAGGCAGCTCTCCGAAACGACAAGCTGCAAACTAATGGCTCCCACCTTTCCCATCACCTGGCAGCACACATTACTAGCTCTCGCGCAGGGCCCAAAATTCAAGAGTGGACTGAAAGTCGTTACGCGATGTATATATATATTGTTTTTTTATTGCGCGATATAGAGACGGCTGGAAGGACTTTGCTTGGTAACAGCGATGCTATTGGCATCAAAAAGACTAGGGGGTGTTTTTTCTTTGGAATTTCCCACTTTTCGAACAGTTTCGTTGCGGTAATTACTGCGATACGGAGCTGAAATCAGTGGTACTTTTTTAAAATTATCTACAAAAATTGTCGCGCGTTAATTGACAGTAGTGAAAGATCGATGTTACTGGCATATGTGTCAGTAATCGATTAGTTTAATTTCAATTTTCAACAAGATCAATTTTTATTCGGTTGTTTTTTAATTCTTATTTTATTATATTGTATTTCATTATCGACGCCAGTGGAACAGCCGAAACCGGTAGCGCGGTCTCCCCCTAGTGGGAAGTCATTTTTCAGAGTTTCTGATCGGTAATATAATTGAAACAGGTTTTCCGCAGTTTCCCTGTGCCTTTGGCGCAAATGCCACAGTAGTGTGTGAGGAAAGAGTGATGTGAGCAACACGGGGCGGGGGGGGGGGGGGGGGGCAATGGTGTTAAATTGGGAACAAAGGGGATGGGACGAAAAAAACCTGAAAAGACTTACGATGAAAATTCTGATATGAATTATCAATTTACCAGTTTTATGGATTTTTTTAAAGAAACAATTGAACAAAAATAAACTTCGTCGGAAATTAACAGAAACTATTTGATTTTCGTTAACGCATCTATCTCTAAAAATATTTTTCGATGTTACTGAAACATAGCAATACAACAGTCATCTTTTATTATTGTTAATTACTGCACGATAATTTATAGAAATTATTCTCAAAATTTTACACTTATTTGACTCAACTAAATCGCAGCAATAACCTTATGGTAGTAGTCTGGTAACTTAAGCCGATTTTCATGTCTTTTTTGGAGGGCGTTTTTTTGTAGGAAAATAAAAATTAATCGTTTTGGATATTTAGGATGTTTTTATTTACATATTAAAGATACAAAAAAAAATTTTTTGAAAAAATTTAAAAGTTTATTATTATTATTATTATTGATCGAAGTTGGCACCTCGAAGTTGGCAGCCCGGGTCCTAACTTTTTTTCTACCGAACCGATTGCTTTCAAATTTTTACAGGCTACTCTACACACTTATAGTTCTCGTCGGAACCACCGAGAAATTTTTTCACCCCTAACTTTTTATTTTCCAACCCCTTCTTTGCTAAAGTCCTTTTATTTTAGCAAAGAAGGGGTTGTAAAATAAAAAGTTAGGGGTGAAAAAATTTCTCGGTGGTTCCGACGAGAACTATAAGTGTGTAGAGTAGCCTGTTAAAATTTGAAAGCAATCGGTTCGGTAGAAAAAAAGTTAGGACCCGGACTGCCAACTTCGATCAATAATAATAATAATAATAATAACAATAATAATAAACTATTAAATTTTTTCAAAATTTTTTTTTTGTATCTTTAATATGTAAATAAAAACATCCTAAATATCCAAAACGATTCATTTTTATTTTCCTACAAAAAAACGCCCTCCAAAAAAGACGTGAAATTCGGCTTAAGGCAGACTACTACCTTAATTCGAGAATAAGCACTTTTGACTTACAAAACGTGAAAAAATATCATTACGAAAACGATACGAAACGTTCACGATATTTAAAATTGGCTGAAATTTCATATGTGTAAGATTGAGTTAAAATTTTGCAAAACGGTAGTTCAATTGATTGCAAATTGAACTTATAAAAATACTAAACGTTCGTTAACATCTGCACATATATAAAAGCCCCTACAGTTTGGGTAATACCGATTCTAACGACAAAACCCGCATATATTTCACTTCCGTAGACACTCGTGTATAGATATTTCCACGGTCAAATTCGAAAAAAAAAATAAAGAAAAAAAAACATAATGTTCTACCGGAGAGAAAAAGACTCTCTCCCCTCGTTGTGCGGCTAATTGTGTTGATCCGGTGCGGAGGGCACACACCTGGATCCTCGAGAACCCCTCACCTTGTCTTTGCTCAGTTTGAGAACATTATACACACACGATTCCCCTACATTCTACCCTACGGTTTATAGATACATGTAGAACAAATGTCGCGGTATTCGAGAGAATGAGAGACAACGAAAATGCCATTAGAATTTCGTTTCTCTCTTTCTCTCGTCCTCTCTGTTTTTTCTCTCAATTTCGTGCCTCCTTCTCCGTCTCTAAACAATCATTTGTTCCCGGTCGTTAACAGCTAGGGATAAGTGCACACGGTGTTTAGACATATCATCCGTTCGTACATATACGAGGAATTCCATGCCAACGTTACATGTCTGTAAGCTTCACCATTAACATTTTATTCCGATGATATTGCGCGAATCATCGCGACAACAAAAATTCGAAATTTTATATAATTTGTGCCCCTCCACACCGATTCTCGCAAAATTGAAAACTGCTCCGAGCCCAAATTTCGTACTTATTTGGGACAGCTGTGGAAGCGGACTTTCTAAAGACTGATTCGGGAGTTGTTTGAAACGATTTGTTGTTACTCGGACGGTCGAAATTATTAGTAATTTTCAATAATAAAAATTTCAATCGCTTAGAAAAAAAAATGAAGAATTCCTCTGCTTTATCCTTGCTGAAGGGCTTAAAAAATCAGTTTTGGAATGCAAAATTTTCGTGAATTCTTTTCAATAAGATCGCAGAGGGCGCTATTGTGGAAAATCATTTTAATGTTCCGTACACTAGATTAAAAAATCGTCAACACGATTTTCAGCATTGTTCAAGTTACCGAACGTTAATCTCCATTGCAAAACGAAAAATGTATGTGATCGTTTTTATCGATATCCATGTCCTTCCGTGAAATTGGATTTTTTTCGAAGTTTTAAACCTCTTAATTATTCAATAATTTATAAAATGAGAACGATCGGAGAAAAAAATCTGAAAAAAATCACGGATCGTCTCTTCAGTAGTAACAATATTATAAAAAAACCAGAGAAATCAAAATTGTTCCGTTGAAAAGTTGTGCGAATTGGCACGGAATGCCCCACACAGATACCTTCACGATTTTGAAGAAATATCGGGATTTTCTGACTACTCAAAAATTTTTTAACTCATCTGTTATAAAAATCTCGAGAAAGATTCTATCACGAAAACAGCGTTCTTACAAAATTTCCTTTGAAATTAATAATAATAAAAAAAAAAAACCATACTCTTGATGATCGAGCGTGGTCGTGTCAGGGTGTGGAATACCTCGTGTGTGACATGTATTATCATTATTATATCGACGCTACTTACGAAAACTAGCATGTTTCAAATTTCTAACGAAAACAAGCACGCTTGATATCTGCGCGAAAACTAGCATGTTTCGGCTTTTGCCACGAAAATTAGCACATTTCGATATTCGCTGCGAAAACTAGGATGTTTCGGCTTTTACCACGAAAACTAGCAGGTTTCGACTTTCACAGCGAAAATTAGCACGTTTCAATATCACTGAAAGTGTTTCTCATTTTTTACTCCACGTTTTTTGAACATCCTTTTTCACTCCAAATTGACGAAATATTTATGCTTGTCATTTTATACTGTTTTATTTTTCGTTTGAATTTATTTCATACATATTTTACTGTTTGAATTTTGGTCTGCTAGGCTTAACATAAGATGACAAACGGCAAATGCCTCGTCATTTTGGAGTAAAAAAACCATGGTCGAAAAAATTAGAGAAAATAAAATCGAAAACAATTGCGGTGTATGCAAAGTTAACAATGTCAGTTTTTTTTCCCTCTTGCTACTTCGTCCAAGACCCGACATTTCTCGAGATATTTCAATCAATTGTTTTGAAGATTTTGTCAACTGTACTTTATACTTATACTGTACTTTATACTTTAGTCGTTGATCACTCCAAGATTGTGTTTTTTTTTTATGAAATAAAAACACAATGAACGATTCTTCAGACTGTAAGTAGAATATACTTTTTATAAACAATAATTTTGTTCAATTCCATCGCTGACTTCGAAACTTAAAGTCATGAAAAATATCATTGATGAACAATTTTAGTTTTTGAGTGGTGGAATATTGCGTATCGCATTTGCGAATCGTATTTTCAATAATGTTATTATTTTTTTAATAGAAAACGAATATAAATGTTTAAGGGTTTACGGGCGATACATCCTTAATGTTTTTCATTTATTCCTTATAGAGCTCCCGAAAAAATTATTAAAACATTTGCGAAAGTTCTGAATCTTATTCGATTTAGTTCGCGCAAATATACCACTTTTTCCAGTGCAAATCGAAATATGCTAGTTTTCGCGAGGGAAGCCGAAACATGCCACTTTTCGCGGCAGAAGCCGAATCATGCTAGTTTTCGCGATGAAAGCCGAAACATGTTATTTTTCGCGTCGAACATCGAACCGTGTTGATTTTCGTGGTGGAATTCGAAACGTGTTAGTTTTCGTAAGAAATTTGAATCGTGCTGCTTTTCGTAAGCAGGCATCGATATATACGTACATCAGAAACGGGGAAGTAAAGAAAAATCATAAAAAAGAGGTAGACGCCCCTCGTTATTCTTCGGCGGCGTCGTATCCGCTCTCACCCTGACGAACAAAACTCTATATACGTGAAATATAAAAAAAAACAGTTTTTTCTTTCTTTTCAACATTACGTTTGCTCTTATACGTTGGTCATCGTGAATGACTCATCGTAATGCCTGGCCACCGTGGTGTTCGAAATTTTATTATAGTAGGTTACGGTATATATGCGGAGAGTGTGTTGACGGTGTGTGTGTTCGTCGTTATATACCGCGGCGTCACATTGGACCCGTCTCCCTTCCGCCCCCACGGCCCTCGGGCAAAAGCTCCGAAACACCCTCGTCATCATTCCGATTCGGTGATGAGTTGGTGACGCGGGGAGCAACAAGTAGCCACTGCAGGAAGTTTGCCGAGGACTCGTGTATAATCCCCCATTCCAGATATATATTTATGTATTTCATATATTACATATAAGGCATTCCATGCTGACTCAATCAAGATTCGTCCCTCATCGATTTCCCTTTTAACCCAATGACAGGAAATTTTTTTTTCACCCACTCAGGAAGGGACTGCGAACACTTTGGGCCAATCCCTTTATTTTCTTTGAGGGTATAGTGACTTTTAGAATTTCTATCCTCGTCAATAAACCTTTTGCGTCACATTTGCACGTTCTTCTTAAGAGCGGAGTAAGGGTTTTCACTTTCGAAAAATCGAATTTTTTTCTTGTCTTATCTTATTGTTTAACATTTCAAGAATATGTCCTTAAAATTTTAAGCCGATCTAAGCAATACTCTTGAAGTTATTGTCTTATTAATCTCCTGGCCTTTAACGCTATACCTCTAACAGCTGCGGGATTTTTTTACTTCATGAACTTTACACGCATTTTTCTCAAAACTACTTTTTCAAAGTCCGTGTTCACTGCCATTTAAAAACTACTTGACCGATTCATTTCAAACTTTGTACACATTTTCTACATATAAAATACCTCCCCCCAACGTTTAGTTAAATTTTTTTTTTTTACATTAAGGGTGTTTCCCACCCACAAAATGGCGGGTTTTTTCGTGGAAAATAACAGTTCACACTTTAGATGGCCGCTAAAAATTTTTAAATGAAAAAAAAAATTATCAGAGAACGTTGGGGGGAAGATTTGATTATAATTTGACTAAATTTTCATGGTTTTTCATTTTCAGATAATTTCCGGCCGAGTTATAGTGAACACCGCAAATTGTTTTTTTATCCAAGACGTTCTGGGGGAAGCTCTGCTACGGGCTTATGCTTCAATATTTCTGCATGAAAAAATTACGCAACATTGTCAAAAGTATGCTCAATAATGTACAAAAGGTTCGAATAAAATTGCTCAATCCATATTCGAGAAAAAAAATCGCAAAAAAAGTTTTTTTTTTACGTTGAAACCCTTACCCCTCCCTTAAGTTTTTTTCTCACTTTCACCTCAATCGATCGAAAAATCACACTGTAAAAAAAAATAAGACTAAAGTCATTAAAATGTGTTTTCCAATATTCGCCACAACATATTTCTTTGACACGAGGATACAATTAGTTGATCGCACTAAATTATTATTACAAAATAATGTTGTTTACTTCACTAAATGATATCCTCACGGCAAACAAATACGTTATGGCGAATATTAAAAAATGCATTTTATTGATTTTTCGTAATTTTTTTTTTCTCTCAGCGCATGTAAAAAAAAATTTTTTATCATTCCAATTGAGATTGGAAAACCCCGTATAGATCTATGAATTCGTATATATGGTCCCCCTCATTGTATCCGTGTGTAAGGACCAACGTATAGGAATTTAAAAATCTTTCCCAAGGGCTACTACGAAAGCTACTCCTCCGAGCCTCCACATTAAGAGTCACCCACTTTGAGTGTTTAATTTGGTAGTTCCTCGGACAGGCAGCAGATGCGTGCGAGGATCGGCTCCGAGGATCGGCGATGTACGAACGAAAATTTTGTGGGGGCAGAGAGAAATCATTAAAATGCCATATTTGTGACGAGACAGAAAGTGAAAAAAATCTCAAGAGCAAAGATTTTCGATTTACTTTCGTGTTCGGCGAGCAGAAGCCAGGGTGTAATATTCGGCCGAAAGTGACGTCATTTTGTTCTGCTACTTCGTTCAAAAATGAGTTAGGGGTGCGTTTGGATAAAATCTCGTTACTTCGATGACTTCCCGTCGAATATTAATTTTCGTGGGTTTTTGTTTTTCGTTATTCCTTTTAAATTTCCACAAAATTTTCCCCATATCCACGAAGCTTCTGTGCGTAAAAAAAACGGAGATTTCCTCACAGGGCTTTGGGAATGCGAACGAGTAATAAGGAAGCGACGTGAAAGCTTCGAATTCGCACCTTTTTCATGCTGTACCGTTCGTTTTTCATGATCACCTTTATGCCGGTCACGGGTCAAAGCGCTTGGAACTCGGCCAAAAGAAATAAATATACGAGGTGCGCGTACTTCAATGCTGTGGGTTGTATGTGGAATGGCGAAAGAAAAGAAAAAAAAAAACAAACGAGGAGAGAGAGAGAGAAAGCAAAAAAGAACGAAGCGTTGCCGTGTATCATTACCTGACTTCCGGTGGCGCTGCTCCTTCCGCCCTCTCGAATATCCTGTTGACCGACGAATTTTTTCGGCTTATACCGTCGTATGGCGCGGATGATGACGATGATAATGATGATGACGGGGACGATAGCCATTGTGCGGCGACATTACGGACTGCCAATCTCGAAAGGACTTCTCAGAAATCTGGAAAGTGTTATACAGAAATGAAGAAAAATTGTCAATGTGGTTTATCGTTTTGTTTTTTGTACCCTTCCAATTCGCAAGAAGAACGAGCGAATGGACGGTTAATGATGGGATAGTTTGGGAATTCGTTGAATCGAAGAAATTACCAACGTTCACTGTGAGGTTTTTTTTTTTTTTTTCCAATACAATCATCTCACGAAATACGTAAGGAAGAAGAAAAAAAAACACACTTCGCCAAGTTCTTCTATCTCATTTTCGTTTCTCTCCGGTCTTCCTCTTATCTCATTCACTATTAGGCGAAATATAATAGCTTCGACATAGTCAACATTTATAGATCGCCCGTGCGGTTTGTCGTCGTGTGTGTGTGTTCGAGTATATATATTTATATGTATATATATATGAAATCCTCTCGTTCGATCGTCATCGTGATTTCGCGTGTCGACTCGTATCAGAACGAAGATATATGCAGAGAGATGCGAGGGAAAAGAGAGAGACATCGAGACGAGAGACCACAGGCATTTAGCGGCAAATAAAGTTACGCCGGTTGAGGAAGAAGAAAAAGAAGAAGAAGGAAGATGGCAAAAGTTTCTGTGAGAGAAAATAATATCCAGTATATATATATATATATATATATATATATATATATATCTATATATAAGATAATTCTCTCTTCTCGAAGAAAAAGACGCTGAGAAGAAGAAGCAGCGTGTGTTCTTTGCCGGACATTCTCAAACTCGAAAACCCACTTAGGCTTCGGGACCGCGAAGATTAGAGGGTAGGTAGAAGGACCTCGAGGAAAAAAAAGATCGAGAGAAGCATCATCTTTCCCCTCTGTCCCGCGAAAGAAGACTAAAAGAGAGAAAGAGAAAGAGTAAAATCGGATGGAGGCAGTGAGAAGGTAGAGGGGGAGGAGGAAGAGAGGAAGAGAGAGAGAGAGAGAGAGAGAAAAAGAGGCGAGACAGGGATCTCTGTGGGAGCTTCTTTTGCGCTGCTGTTCCATATATACATACGTTATCGCTATTTGGATGAGTTCGAAGCCGCATTCGGACGTGTATACTGTGGTTGTATGAGAAGGTGCAGAGGTGGACTGATAAGAGGGGCGGCTTTTAGTGTGTCGCGACAGTGCAGAGTAGTGAATCACCCAGACAATCGGCACCAGACCGGGGGGCGGGCAGAGGGGAAGAGAATGATGGATATGTAAAAAACGAAGTAAAAGTGGAATCTGGTAGTATACTTTATGGAAACTGCACTTGATATAGAAGAAACGAAAGAGAGTAAAAAGATACGACAGTCGTGAGAGTGGTTGACCATATACGGTTTTTTCTTTACTAAAATGCGCGATTGAATCGATTTTTTTCAAATCGATGTGCTAATTCATTTTATGTTCAATACTTTTCATCATATTTGAAGTCATTCTTGTAAATGTAGAAACCTACAACGCGCAGGATATAAAGTGGTCAAAAAAAATTAACGGTTTTGAGATATGATTTTCGTAAAAAGAATGAAATTTGAAAAAATAGATAGTCCCACAGAATCGAAGAACAAGATTATCAAGATTATCGAAGTATCATTATGAAAATGGGGAAAAACAACGATAGCAACGAATTGACAGTGAAAATGGCCACAAATGGTGCAGTGGCCAAAAAACGGTACGATCTCAACCCTTTCTAACGAAAATTACGATGCATTTTGGAAAAAAAAAAAAGTTGTTGATGATGTAAAAACATTTCAATAATTAAATCTACTCAACGGCAGTTTTACCGTGTGCCAATCACTGGTAGCGAAGCATAGAAGAAGGAACGACGATAAGAGTGATGCCGAGAAGGGGCAAAAGCACTTTAGGTATAAAACAAATGGAAAATTGTTTACGTGAGAGAAAGGTTACGGGTACAATGTCCGGTAAGAGTATATGGGAAAACGGTTTCAACGCTAGGTAGAAAATTGCCGATCTTCGGTCAAAGTCCGTCGGTGGTAACGAACGTTCGTTCGTTACGGATCGGCTCTCTTGCTTCCGAGAGGAGCCCTAAATCACCCGTTCACTAATCTCTCTTCCTCGTCCAGTTTTTCTTCGCTATTTGCTGACAGTAAACATAGTCGACTCTTTGCTGCAAGTCGAAATGGGAAATTGAGCTCGAGTAACGTCGAGAAAAAGATACCCATAGGGCATTCCACGACAAATCGATCTGGCCGTCAGCCTCACTCGCTGGTATTTAGTCGAAAATTTTATATATTTTTGTTACAATCCTAAAAGGTATGCAGTATTTTTTCTAGATTTTATAGGCTAACTACTATTTAGTAACGATTTAAGTTAGTAGTCTGGTAACTTAAGCCGATTTTCATGTCTTTTTTTGAGGGTGTTTTTTTGTCGGAAAATAAAAGTGTATCGTTTTGGATATTTAGGATGTTTTTATTTACATATTAAAGATACAAAAAAAAAATTGTTTGAAAAAATTTAATAGTTTATTATTATTATTATTATTGATCGAAGTTGGCACCTCGAAAAAAAAAGCGCGTGGGTGGCCCCGGTGATTTTGGCTCTTGATGTTATCTGAAATCAAAAATTCTTGATAATTCTTAATCTATAGACATGTCATTCTGGTCGGAACTACTGAAGTTAAATTTCATGGATAAATAACAAAATGGCGGACTTTTGAAAAAAAAACTTTTTTAGAAAACTTTTCGCGGACTTTGGGAAAAAAAACTTTTTTCCAAAGTCCGCCATTTTGTTATTTATCCATGAAATTTAACTTCAGTAGTTCCAACCAGAATGACATGTCTATAGTTTAAGAATTATCAAGAATTTTTGATTTCAGATAACATCAAGAGCCAAAATCACCGGGGCCATCCACGCGCTTTTTTTCGAGGTGCCAACTTCGATCAATAATAATAATAATAATAATAAAATATTAAATTAAAAAAAAAAAAAATTTTTTGTATCTTTAATATGTAAATAAAAATATCCTAAATATCCAAAACGATTCATTTTTATTTTCCTACAAAAAAACGCCCTCCAAAAAAAAACATGAAAATCGGCTTAAGTTACCAGACTACTACCTTAATCTATGAAAAAAAATATTTCACAGTATTTTACGGTTAGCTGTAATTCAAAAATTTGACAAAAATTCTGGCAAATTCTCTGTCCAACATCAAAATGTTTGAGCCATAATCCAGAATAGGCCGGTGTTTGCTTCTATTTCTTTTCCGTTCGACAAATATTTGGAAAAATTAGAACCGAACGCCCGACCTGCTCCGGGATGTGTGGCTCAACAATATATTTGACAGAGGATTTTTAACAATTAATTCAGATTTTTTTGACAAGCCTCATTTGTCATTTCGCAAAATAAGAATTCCAAATCATTGGTGAAAAATACATGATTAAAAAATTCTCAAAAATCCTGAAAAATCGTCGGTGTAAAATAAGAAATTTTAAACCCCATCCCGAATTAACCGGGCGTTCGGTTCTATTTTCTCCCGGTATACTGCAAACGGAAAAAATCGAAAAAGAAAAAAAAAGCAAATGCCGCACGAATTTTGAATATAGCTTGAAAATTCTTGTATTAAAAACAAAAGATTTTTCAGAGTTAGAGTAGATTTTTAAATTACGGCTAAACCTTTTGTTTTATGTAAAGTACATTTTTAAATTATTAATAAATAGCGATTAGCGAAAGAAAAAATCTTGAAGAAAAATTGTTGAACAAATTCCCCGCGGGTGAGAGTCACGGCTAGGTCGATTTCACGTGGAATGCCCGATGTGCATAGACGCAACGAGAGATGGTCAGGCATTGAGGACTTCCTGGGTTACTTGTAAAGTATTTATTTCGTATACATATATATACGGTTCATGCGACAAGACCATTCACCACTGACTCCGGTGACTACCATTAAAAGCGATACCATCTCTCGCAATTTACCGTCGAAATAGACACAGTGCCAGCGACAGTGTCGAGAGTCTCGACATAACAGACATTTTTAGATATAGAAAGTAGGGAGCGTAATTGTTGGCAAGCTAACTTTTTTTTTTCCCGCGTAAATTACCCTCAAACGGAAGAAACAAAGGTGGTATTGCCAATCAGTATTACACGTTAAAATAGTACATTTTTCCTACCAATCTTTTTGCCTCCTAGCAACTCGAGTTTTCACTCTGTCCTTGTGCAAACTGTCGTTAATAAATCGTTCTTTCACGTAAATGATTTACTTACTTAGTTGCACTATGAATTTTATTTTTTTTTCTTTCCTTTGCAAACGTTTATGAGTGTGGATTACGAGGAGCATGATTTCTTTGGAGTTTACGATTAATGGGTCGAGAGTACACCGGTTCTCTATCGAGTTTCACAACATTCGTATAAAAGTGGCGTACCCGAGGATGAGTTATCGCTTTAGAATAATTGTCATTTTGCAACGAGATGTAATTTAAGATCTTTTAAAAAAATATCTCATCAAGTTGAAATATTTGTTTTTGCTCACAATGAAAACAAGAAATAATACCACGTGGAGGAAAATTGCAAATTTTCACATGGAGCACAATTTGAATAGAAAAGTATATTAAATAATTTTTTGTATATAATAATTGCGATGAAAAATTGGTAACGCACAGAATATTGTTAATTTTATACTACTGAACTGTCAAACAAATTTCTCAATAGAGTTAAATATTTTTGATAATTTTAATAATGCAAATTGGAGAATAAAATTTCATGTTGACTTGGCGTGAAATTCACCATACACAATTATCGATACCACATACGACTCATGATCGTTACGAATGAATAGTCGTGCGTGTCGCAAAATGAAACTAGCATGTATATTTTAAATACGCACGGATATCTGCATGTGGTTTTGTATAAAAATATGTGGTATTTCGCAATAACTATAATATATGTGGGGCATTTCACGCCAACTCGACCAAGCTGCGACACTCGCCATTTTTTTCCCCTTCAAGTATATTATCGGGTGACACAAAAAAATAACTCGCAACAATTTTCAGACTTTCGTGATAATCTAAATGTTAAATTTACCGTTAGAACCGTTATCGATTTTGTTCAAACTTACACAATAAATTTCTTGATAGAAAACAAGACGTTTGACACTATTTCGATTGTGCTTGTAGCTTTATTTTAACTACGAGCAAATTGAAATACAATTTTCTTCGGCAAATTGGAGAATTATTTAAATGATTTATTGTACGTTAAAAAGATACCGTGACGAGGAAAGAGCCGGAATAAAAAAAAAATAAGCCTTCGAGTATACATCGACGCTGCTTACGAAAACTAGCATGTTTCAGATTTCTTACGAAAACAAGCATGCTTGATATCTGCGCGAAAACTAGCAGGTTTCGACTTTCACCGCGAAAATTAACACGTTTCAGTATCACCGGAAGTGTTTCTCATTTTTTACTCCACGTTTTTTGAACATCCTTTTTTACTCCAAATTGACGAAATATTTATGCTCGTCATTTTATACTGTTTTATTTTTTGTTTGAATTTATTTCATACATATTTTACTGTTTGAATTTTGGTCTGCTAGGCTTATCGTAAGATGGCAAACAGCGAATGCCTCGTCATTTTGGAGTAAAAAAATTAGAGAAAAGAAAATCGAAAACAATTGCGGTGTATGCAAAGTTAACAATGTCAGTTTTTTTCCCTCTTGCTACTTCGTCCAGGACCTGACATTTCTCGAGATATCTCAATCGATTGTTTTAAAGATTTTGTCAACTGTACTTTATACTTATACTGTACTTTATACTTTAGTCGTTGATTACTCCAAGATTGTGTTTTTTTTTAATGAAATAACAACAGTATCACTTATCAGTTTCAGTATCACTGGAAGTGTTTCTCATTTTTTACTCCACGTTTTTTGATCATCCTTTTTTTACTCCAAATTGACGAAATATTTATGCTCGTCATTTTATACTGTTTTATTTTTTGTTTGAATTTATTTCATACATATTTTACTGTTTGAATTTTGGTCTGCTAGGCTTATCATAAGATGACAAACAGCAAATGCCTCGTCATTTTGGAGTAAAAAAACCATGGTAAAAAAAATTAGAGAAAAGAAAATCGAAAACAATTGCGGTGTATGCAAAGTTAACAATGTCAGTTTTTTTTCCCTCTTGCTGCTTCGTCCAAGACCTGACATTTCTCGAGATATCTCAATCGATTGTTTTGAAGATTTTGTCAACTGTACTTTATACTTATACTGTGCTTTATACTTTAGTCGTTGATCACTCCAAGATTGAGTTTTTTTTTTATGAAATAAAAACACAATGAACGATTTTTCAGACTGTAAGTAGAATATACTTTTTATAAACAATAATTTTGTTCAATTCCATTGCTGACTCCGAAACTTGAAGTCATGAAAAATATCATTGATGAACAATTTTAGTTTTTGAGTGGTGAAATATTGCGTATCGCATTTGCGAATCGTATTTTCAATAACGTTATTATTTTTTAAAATAGAAAACGAATATAAATGTTTAAGGGTGTACGGGCGATACACCCTTAATGTTTTTCATCTATTCCTTATAATGCTCCCGAAAAAATTATTAAAACATTTGTGAAAGTTCTGAATCTTATTCGATTTAGTTCGGCAAATATACTACTTTTTCCCGTGCAAATCGAAATATGCTAGTTTTCTCGACGAAAGCCGAAACATGCCACTATTCGCGGCAGAAGCCGAATCATGCTAGTTTTCGCGGTGAAAGCCGAAACATGCTAGTTTTCCCGTCGAATAACGAAACGTGTTGATTTTCGTGATGGAATTCGAAACGTGTTAGTTTTCGTAACAAATTTCAATCGTGCTACTTTTCGTAAGCAGCGTCGATTCTACATTCGTCATAAAAATTATAGCGAAAATTACCATAAAAATTATATATTATAACTCGAAGACTAATTGTTTGATTTTTAATTAAGGCACCCTTGCCGTTACGTAGAAATATTTTTTCAATATAAAATAAACGAACAAAAAATTTCGATACTCGTTGAAAAAGAATTGTATCTCGATTTCATCGTGCTACTCTAAAAATAAAGTTACGGGCATAAACGAATTAGTCTCAAAAGTGTTGTTTTACATTGAGGAATGTCGCTTGTAAATTTGAACAAAATCGACAACAGTCCGCCTGTGATCAAACTAACAGTTCAGATGATTGCGATCGTACTGGATTTCGACAAAAAAAAATCAAAAAATGCGCGTGAATAATTTTTGGTGATACTCAATGACATTATTGAAGGAAGAAAATAAACGAAAAACCCGTAAGAATCACGTCCAGGGCGAGTTGGCGTGGAATATCCCATATAAATATTTATGCAGGAGTCGCGCTTAATTATGAATTCTCGTTTATATTTAGCGCCTGGCGCAAAGTGAAAGAGCCTTTATACATAACCACGGTATAAAATATACGAGACGGTACGTAGGTTTGTTGTCAACGAGGGGGAATATAGAAAATGATTTTTATTTTTCGCTCTCTCCCACGTCTTTTTTTTTTTTTTCATTCCATCTCTCGATGTCGATCGCTGGTACTCGCGATTCTACTAGCGCTTCGATTCTTTAACGCGAGAGCGGGAGAGGCTCACTTGGGGCGAGTCATGATTAAATCTGTATTGCAAAATGTCGATAATTAAACGACGCTAACTTTAGTGTTATAGATATATATGTGTATATCTGTATATGTACATTTAAGGTTTACAATACATAGATATATATATATGAGGACAGAAAGCGCGGTGGTCTTTTCTTGCGATAATGGCTCTCTCGATCTCGAAACCGTTCGCGACTAATTAAAGGGCCCTACATGCTCACCGGAGCGCGATCTCAAGGTAGACAGAGAGTTTCGTTCGAGATGAGATAACGATCATTGAAACAAGTGCACCACCAAACAAGCGCGCAGAGGATCAGGCTTCAGCAGTTACCGAATCGAAAGCAATATATTTATGCACAAAAAAAAACACGTAGCATTTAAAAAAATGCTTATATACGGGGTACTCTTGTTCATTTTGATCAATTTTTTCGAAAAAGTCGTGCGAATTAAAAAAAAAAAATATATCGGATCTCAAGGTAGTTTGTAAGAGTGAAAGTAGTGACTGTAATTAATTGGCCGTTACATTTTTACTTCCTTATAGAGGAAACATCGAAAAATCACATTTAAATGCCCGTCTGTCCGTCCGTCCGTGTGTGTGGTGAGAAGCTTTGAAAATTCAACGCGCTGCATATCGAGAATAACTAGATCGATTGTCCGCAAACGTTGGATGGATTCTCACCATCGAAACTCAATTATTTACTGCAATGTTCGTTGATAATACTTTAGCGTTAGAGATTTTACGGAATTTTGAAATTTTCTTCCGTAACTTCCGCAAATTTTCAATTATCGAGTCAAAACTTTCGGCATAAATGGATTAGGGGACAGGGATATTGTGTTGTTGATTTTCGCGAAATTCCCTTGAGGGGTTTAGCGAGCGAGTTTCATAAACAGAACCTCTCTAATTCTCAATAGAATTAAGAATGAAAAGATAAAAAATTGAAAGCAATTGATTTCAAAAGAACGAGAATTCATTCGTCAAGATTATCGGAAAAAGTAAAAAAAAATTCTCACGCACCTGCAGTATAGATAAAATTCTTAATCTGTTTTTTTTTTTTTTCTTCAGAAATTCGTTGAAATATTTATCATCCCTCGAGGTACAACCTCGTGAAATAGAAATTTTAATTTTCGACTTACGCAAACAAAAAAGGTCCTCGAAATTCGACCTAATTCTAGATACGCCTCGGGGCAGCTTGGCCGTTAGGAACGAATTATTATTTTTTTTTGCAATGAACGAAACGAAATAAATAATCACGGGATATACCACAACAGTGGTAGGATAATGAGCGTGAGAGAGATAAAAATTTTGCAGAACCTCGTGATGACGTAGCAGGCTCCGAGGACTGAGGTGAGTGCGGCAATGGCAAGAACGACAACGGCAACGTGAAGCGGTCTGATACGATGCCTCAGGGGATCGTACGATCTTTCACGATCCTCAAAGTCCGGCACGATCGTCCCCGTCGAGCCTGTTTCACGATCTTGTAACGACGATCCCGAATTTGCCGCGGGCGTTATTTCGATCGTCCCATTGCGATCACGCCGCGAATCGAACGACTCGTTATCCGTCGCTTGTCGTGTACGAGAATTTTCCTCGTCAGCGTTACTCCTCGTTGATTCAACTAACGATTGTTCGACTCGTCGATCATTCACGTTCGCATGATCGGCAACGATCGAATTGCAATAATCTTGCGTGTCGCAGCATTTCAGTCTCGGCCAGAGAAGTTCCTGTCTCGCTGTTGCTGTTCCGTCAATGTTCAAATCGTTCGTTATGCCAACAGCGTTTATCGTCGTTGATCCACGCCTCGATGTTCTCGTCCAGGCATTTGTCTCGCACAATAATGGCGTTGCTCCCCTTTTGAAAAAAAAAGAGCAACAAAAAATATCAGAATAACGTTTATATCGAGGGTTTCACAACGCAGTTTTTTTTTGCTTATAACGATAATACGAATAGCTTTATAAAAATGTATCTTGTGTGTAACTCGGGAATATACACTTTTTAACACACTAGCGAATGGACACACGCGCTGCCGCGCGCGAGCGGTTTACTGGTAGCGCTGCAGCGCTCTCATCCTTTTCGGCACTGTACGCTGCTCGTTCGTTGAGTCGCTGTTGGATCAGTTTTCCATTCGACTGACCCCGACGTAGTCTTATTATGGCTAAAAAGCCGACTGGTATCTAATGAAGATCCAAGTTAAATGGAAAAATGACCCCGAACCAACTCGATATTTCACTCCCGACTTAACGAAGAAGTAATCATTGTTTTATTGTTGTAATTATTGTTTATTCTCATTGGTCAAATGTTGTTTGTTTATTGTGAATTTATTGTTTCTATCGTGTTAATGGCTCATTTTCATCCCTTTAACCAACGCTGCCTCTTATCTTTCTCGTCCCTCTTTTGTATCAATAATGTTTGCCATGTTTTTCATTTCTGGCAAAGATTTGATGAGCCAAGTATAAATAGTCGTCAAAAATATGTATAACATACGCGCGTACAATACGCTGAATGCGGAGGATATACTGAAAAAAAAAACGATGATTTCGTAATATTCATCGTATGAAGTTATCGTGTTATTTAGAATTTTTGACAATTTCTTCGATGTAATAAATATAAATTAACGAATAGGGATCGTATACATCGTGGATCATCAAAAATATTATTTGAAATAGGAATTGTCGTCAGAACTATTAGTGTTCTTTTCTAGTGTTCTATCTTTTAGTGTTCGAGAAAGAATATTAATTCTTCTCGATCTTCAAGAGAGAACACTTATTCATCATGAGATGTAAGTGGATGGAAAGAAAAAGGCGAGTGAGGTGTCAAAAGACATGCAGATAAGACTATTTCATTATAATACATATTAAAGATGGTTAATAAGCATCACCATCGTATGTGCATAAACTGGATTCAATACTTCCGTCTCATCGGTTGCGCGATACTTTTAAATATTTCTTTCAGCTTTTCCATTTTATACCTCGGAGTATATTATACCTATTGACGTTTTTACAACCCTTCACTCATACTGGTTTTCCACTGCTGTATCCATATATTCGTACAGCGGTGAAAACCACTCATTTTACTTATTTACTTATTTTTAAGATGTGCTTATAATATCAACGATAATATCACTATTATATATAAATATTAATAATAGTTATGATAATACTAATAAATAACACAAACGTCAAAACATATACGGTCTACTATCGATATTGCGGAGACAAAACGGAACTTCGGCCACAAAAGTAGTCCGATCACCAACCAATCACAGCGCGAATAAAAATGCTTCAATCTGAACAACTAAACTATCGAAATTTCGATAATCTTCGATGTATCGTCATGAACTTTTTAGGAGAGGAGACAAGATACCTTTTTTGTAGAGCATTAAATTTCCTATAAAAATACAATATAACATTTTTTTATCATGAATAGTTTTGAAATAATAAACAATTTTCTTAACATAATGTTGAATGCATGCATTTGTTCATATAAAAATTCAACAGCTCGGTGGGATGGGTTAGAATTATTGGACAAAGTTCCGCTTGCGCCCAATTTTTTTTCTGGATATGTTGATTACTTTCAAGGAACAATACCAAAGAATTTCCAACATCACCAAATCAAGAACCACCCTAATAAATATTAATAATTGTTATGATAATACTAAACAATAACACAAACGTCAAAACATATACGGTCTACTATCGATATTGCGGAGACAAAACAGAACTTCGGCCACAAAAGTAGTCCGATCACCAACCAATCACAGCGCGAATAAAGATGCTTCAATCTGAACAACTAAACTATCGAAATTTCGATAATCTTCGATGTATCGTCATAAACTTTTTAGGAGAGGAGACTCGACAGGTGTCCATGTAAACGGATCGCGGAAAATTCTATCGGTCGTTACTTTTGTGCCATTGGTCTTCGTTATAACGTTTCTTTTTTTTTAAATTAAAGTTCATACTTTATTCTTTTCGAAACGCTACTTAACTTTCATTTTGAGGTTTTTTTTTGCTTCCTCATGGAGAAAGCTTTGTGTTAATGAAAAAAATTATGTTTCCGAGATTTTGCATACCAGAACTATTTAGAAAAAAAATGTCCGGACATTTTGGTGTCCGAGTAGACTGCCTAAAAAATCAAAATCTCAAGATTTTCGATAATATTTTCTAATAAGAGTCTTCTCAGAACATAGCTCTAAAATATGAAAATATTATGAACAATGGACGGAATAATGCTCGTGAAATTGGTTAAATCGGAGAATTATTGTTGCGACTAGAGAGTCGAACGAGCGAGAATGAGAAATTGATAAAGTTCATGTACCCCGGCTCGTAAGTGAATGATTAAAAAAAAAAAACGAAATGATAAGTAAATGATATACAGAGCGAGAATTTCAACGATTACATGTGACTGTTAGTCGGGAGTAGATATTCCCGGTTCGGTAATTCGCTTTGATGATTCGCCTCCTCGAGGGAAGCGGAACAAAAAAAATTAGATTTATACGAATGAAATGAAGTTCTTCCTATATTCAAACAGACAGTTTTTTAATTAGTTACGAAAAAAAATTTGAAATTAATTTCAATGGAAATCACGACTTGGACTTGTTAATTCTGACTTTTCAATAAATCGATCTCGTTCATTACCGTCAATAACGCATCGTTTGTCAGTATCAATGTCATTTTACAATATTTTCCAATCAATTTCACGATAAACAATGATTTTATTAATTGAATTCGCGATTTTGAGTCACTTCTAATATTGGTCATAAACATAGTCGATCGGAAACATTGTGAGACGTTCGTAGCTCCATATATTTATACGATATGACGTGACTGGCGTGTTTTTCACGCTTTAGGAATAACTTTTACCGCATCCCCACCAGTTTTTTCGTTCGTCACATCTGGTACTGCTAAGTAATATGCATAATTACGATATATAGGGAAGAGTGGGGTAAAATGGCTTCCGCTACGGGAATCACGCTGTTAAAACGTTGTTAATAGTGTTGTTTCGTTGCTCGTCATACGAATATAACATTTTTCACCGATATATAGGGAAGAGTGGGGTAAAATGGCCCCTCTAAGGGAATCACGCTGCTAGAACGTTGTCAATAGTGTTGATCCGTTGCTTGTTATACAAAAATAATATTTTTACCGATATATAGGGAAGAGTGGGGTAAAATGGCCCCCCTAACGTAATGTCGGTTAACATCTGAACATTGTTTTGACTCGTTGAGAATGATCCCGAAGAGGGGGCGAAACCCTGTTTGTAACTTTTATTTCTTCGGAAAAGGAAATTTTCAATGACTGCAGATTTTCGTTCAATAACGGTTGGAGGTGGCCATTTTGCCCCCCGAGGGGTCATTTTACCCCGATTACCCCTATCTACACCCATACATATGTATATGGATGTAAACGCGTACGTGTTGCCGACCGCTAATCTTTCTCGAATTAATTCATCATTCGTTTTATTAGCCGTGCGTAAATATCCAAATGTTCGGTCGTATACCGAGAAATGTCGTGCTGCGACAGCCGGACACTAGCGTAAAATTATGTATACGGAGATAAATATATCTATCAATCCTCGGGACTTTTTGCGCGAAACGAAAATTTAACGACATCTCGAATTTTGAATGAAAACAAAAAAAAAACGATCGTATTCTTCGTTGACGCGGGATGACGTAACGCTTTGAGATATATTTAATCAGAAAAACATGAGAAAAAGAAGTATTTTCATTCCGAGCGAATATATTGAGACCGGTTATTAAAATCCTCGGTGCACAAGTAACGTGCAAGTTTCTAATTTGCATCAATTTTTTTTCTTATTAAAAATTCTGCTTGTACATTCATAGGCCCGAAAAAAATTTCAATTCCATAAAATGATTTTTCAGGTCCCGACAAATTGAACGGCAGACACACGAGGTCTGTTCAAAAAGTATCGCGAATTTTCAATTTCCGCGCGCTACGTATATTCGATTTTCGATTTTTTTTTGTGGCGTTAGGTTGGTACTCGTGTCCCTCACTTGTGCTGAAAAAATCGGCCGTTTTGAATGTTTAGTTAATTGTCGACAGCTGTTTTGGTTAGACGCGTTTTGTCTTCGATTTTTGCCTATTCCAAAAAAGCAACTTCCATTGCGATGATTGAGCTTTGGTTTCCACGTCGTAACCATAAACCCATGATTCGTCACCGGTTATGACCCTCTGGAGCAAATTTGGGGTGGTCGCGGACCGAGTCCAACAGCTCCTTAGCAATGTTAACGCGACACTGTTTTTCTTCGAAATTGAGTAATTTCGGCACGTATTTCACGGCGGCCCGTCTCACGCCCAAATCATTGGTAAAAATCGAATAGCACGAGCAAATCGATACGTTTAGTTCCTCAGCAACTTCTCTAACGGCGATTCGACGATTGGCCAATATTATTTTCTTCGCTTCAGCAATGTTTTCGTCCGTTGTTGATGTGCTCGGGTGTCCGGAACGCATTTCGTTGTTCGCATCTTCTCGGCCCTCTGAGAACATTTTGTACCACCGATAAACGTTGCTTCGATTCAAGGTAGCTTCACCACACGCCACAGTCAATATTCGGAATGCGTCCGCGCACTCAATTTTCTTTTTCACACAAAATTTGATACAGATTCTTCGATCCATTTTTTGGAATAGGCAAAAATCGAAGACAAGCCAAAACACGCCTAGCCAAAACAGCTGTCAACAATTAACTAAACGTTCAAAATGGCCGATTTTTTGGTAGTGTAGCATGTTCCCCAAATTCATCGTCCCCAAAAAAGTAACTAGACCGAAAAATCCCTTGACTATTGAACCGCAATGCTGCTAGATGGCGCGGTAAACGTATTCTCATGTAGGGTAGCATGTTCCCCAAATTCGTCGTCCCCAAAAAAGTAACTAGACCGAAAAATCCCTTGACTATTGACCCCTAATGCTGCTACATGGCGCGATAAACGTATTCTCATATCTACTCGCCCGAATGCCGGAGTTCGAGGACTGAGCAGTAGATACGTTGCTCTTATGATCAGACAACCGCCTTTTTTATTATGCCATAATGACAACAATTATGAATTATGAATTATTAATTATTAATTATGAATTATGAATTATGAATTATGAATTATGAATTATTAATTATTAATTATTAATTATTGATTATTAATTATTAATTATTAATTATTAATTATTAATTATTAATTATTAATTATTAATTATTAATTATTAATTATTAATTATTAATTATTAATTATTAATTATTAATTATTAATTATTAATTATTAATTATACACTGGGTGACCTCTTGTTAGTGGGTGAATGCCCGCGGTGTCCAGGTCCCCGTAGATGATATATGTTAATTTATGATCTTAACTCGGTCGTTTTTAATTCCATGTGGTGATAAGAGCAACTTCGGCGCGCATCTTGCGATCGTAATTATATATCCGAAAATAAAGAATATAAGGATACTTATAAGTATATTATTTTATTGAAGCAATATAATGATATTTTTAAAAGAAATATGAATATTTTTAAAAATATTTATCCCTCGCTATTGGGACGATGAATTTGGAGAACATGCTACCCTACATGAGAATGAGTTTACCGCGCCATCTAGCGGCATTGCGGTTCAATAGTCAAGGGATTTTTCGGTCTAGTCACTTTTTTGGGGACGATGAATTTATGTTACATGCTACACTACCGATTTTTTCAGCATAAGTGAGGGACACGAGTGCCAACCTAACGCCACAAAAAAATCGAAAATCGAATATACGTAGCCCGCGGAAATTCAAAATTCGCGATACTTTTTTAAGGGCGGGGTAAGGGTTTTCACTTTCGAAAAATATAATTTTTTTTTATCTTATTGTTTAACATTTCAAGAATATGTCCTTAAAATTTTAAACCGATTTAAGCAATATTGTTGAAGTTATTGTCTTATTAATCTCCTGGCCTTTAACGCTATACCTCTAACAGCTGCGGGCGTTCGGGCTAGCAATGCACCTGTCGAACAGGTATACAGTTTATTCATTGCTATTGTGTATATAGTATATAGCGTATACTATACACTACAATATTTTAAAAGAAGAAACGAGCTGGAATCGATGATTCTCTGTAAGTTGGAAAAAAAAAAAATTTTCTTTACTTTTTTACTTCATAAACTTTAGACGCGTTTTTCTCAAAACTACTTTTTCAAAGTCCGTGTTCACTGCCATTTAAAAACTACTCGACCGATTCATTTCAAACTTTGTACACATTTTCTACATACAAAATACCTCCCCCCAACGTTTAGTTAAATTTTTTTTTTTTACATTAAGGGTGTTTCCCACCCACGAAATGGCGGAATTTTTCGTGGAAAATAACAGTTCACACTTTAGATAGCCGCCAAAAATTTTTAATGGAAAAAAAAAATTATCAGAGAACGTTGGGGGGAAGATTTGATTATAATTTGACGAAATTTTCATGGTTTTTCATTTTCAGTTAATTTCCGGCCGAGTTATAGTGAACACCGCAAATTGTTTTTTTTTCCAAGACGTTCTGGGGGAAGCTCTGTTACGGGCTTATGCTTCAATATTTCTGCATGAAAAAATTACGCAACATTGTTAAAAGTATGCTCAATAATGTACAAAAGGTTCGAATAAAATTGCTCAATCCATATTTGAGAAAAAAAATCGCAAAAAAAGTGTTTTTTTTTACGCTGAAACCCTTACCCCTCCCTTAACAGACCTCGTATTTGGTTATTTGAACTTTCGAGATTAGATTAGATTAGAGCCCGATTGTTCGAAATTTTCACAATGTTGTCATTAAGTCGAAATGACTACCTAATGAAACAAATTGAAATGAAAAATCAATGATTAATTATTAGTTTTCTCATTGTATATGCCGTATTTACGCACGTAGACAATCATCCCCCTTATTTATTATTATTATTATTATTGTTATTATTATTATTAATGTTAATAATAATAATAATACTAATAATAATGATAATAATAATACATGTTATATTGAGACAACCTTGGTAAAATAATCGAGACAAAAGGTTTGTAAACTCGTCCCTCTCTTCCTCTCGTCTCATTGCAGCTTCTTCGAAGTGTGCTCTAATTAAAATGGACACGCGCTGATTACTATATACTCTCCGTTGTTCTTTTTCCGAGCTCACAACTTGGGTGCTCCCCTTCACTCCCTCGGCCTTCTCTTTTCGCCGTCTGATCGAATCAACCCCTCTCGCACCACACACTCGATAGACGTCTTCACGGACATCGTGATTTACGCGCGCGACTTGTTTTTAAAATGATCACAAACTACACTTCGCCATTCGTGTTTGAATTGCAATGAATTTTATAAACACGATACAATAGTCGAAGCAGCGCGACTTGATTCTGGAATAAAACACTAATGTGAGATCGGGGAAATCCTAACGAGAGCATTGATTAGAAATCGACGAATCTCAATATTTTATCCTTTGAGTTTCATCAACGGTTGTCCAGTATTTTGTCGAATTATTTTTTCTCTTTGGTTCATTTTTGTAATTAGATATTGTTCAGTAGATTAGTTTATCGTTTTTTTTAATAAAATGAACATATCTTCCATGAGCTTTTTTTTCCTTGTAATTTGCTCAATCAACCAATCGAGAGATTAAAATGTTTCGTTCAATGTGGTTTGACGAAAAAAAAATGACAAAGTATCAACCTGCGAAATTTCTTTCGTTACGTAAAATGACGTTTTAATGAAAAATCTAATAAGACTCTGCCGATCTATTAGTAATACATACTCGGTACATCCTCTTGTTGAACTGTTGTCTCTCGGTGTGCCATCAATGTCGTATATCTCCTCGGTGTAACAGGAAAATCGTGTTCTGCATACTTCAACGCCGGCTTCCTTGCACGCCTTACTCGTGCATACACATTTTCTTCCTGAAAGCGTCATATCGCGATCAGCACGATGTAACGTCAATGTAGAGATAATCATACGGAAAAAACCATGCTCTTTTATTGCTATCCCTACCAACTTGGTTAACCGGTTGCTTTTATCGTTGTTCGTTGCTTTCTTTTCGTTGCAAATCCGTTGCATTATCGTCCTTTAATCGGAATGAAAACCGTTTTATTGTTCGGAACCAAAAAAACGCTACGACCATATGCAACCAAAAATCAAAGTTGCTTTATGATTACTGAATTAGTGGCTTTGGTTACTTTCGACGACTGGCCAGTTATTTTTTTAGGAAAAACAATTGGTTACTTTTTTAATTATTCGTTTAGATGCCCAATTTATTTGCGGTGACGTCTGTATAAATCACGTTTCACAATTCAATATGTTTTTCGATATTTTTTATACGTACGATGAGAGAATGTACAAATTTTCGTGTCAAGATGTCTCAAGACCGTTTTAGGAAGCCATTTTTCAGAGATGACTTCGCGAAAGCATTAATTTCCTCAATATTACTTAATCATACATTGAGACTCGTTCATATCCGGTCGTGGTAATTATAGATGTTTGTTATTACTCATTACTTACCTACAACGTTGTGTACACTTATCGATAAAACGAGAAGTACGATCGCAAACGATACTCTCGACTTTGTTGACGCAGCCACTGATCGATACATCGTTCGAGTTTTAATCGAAGATCGATCGTTCATTTCGTCAAACAAACACGCATTAAATACGCTAGCACGATAAAACTGCCTGAGCCACTTTCCACTTTCGTCAAATCGGCCGAAAGTCCAGCGAAAAACGAATTAAAAACGAAATGCCGATATGAGTATGACAGAGTTTCGTTTTAATTGTGCACACAACGCGACTTACGGTTTTCGAGACGTGTGCGCGTCTTATCAGGCGAAAGGACTATTTGGAAATGTCCGTGTTGACGCCACAAGAAACTGTTACCTCGCCGTGTGGCTTCTCTAATTTTAGTACCTCCCACTACATATTTCGAAGCCGATCGTCTTTCTTTCCTTTTCTCGTTTTTTTTTTTTTTTTTTTCATCTCGCTCTTCCACCACAGCATCATCAACATCGACGAGACATCGTCGAGCATCAACACGCACCGCTGGCGTCGTGAAACACACGAATCTTCCGAGATTTTTTTTTTTTTCAGCCGGTGTACGTGCGAAGAAGCATCGACTTTATTATGACCGATTTATTTCAAAGAGCCACCGAGTGGCGCGAGCGCCACTTTTCACTCGTTCGTTTCGTTTTTTTTTCTTTTTTTTTTTGTTTCTTTTATTCATTATATATTGCCGGATATAATGGCAACGTTTTTGATGCTGTGGAGTGCCTCAAATGCGGAGGATGAAAATCTTTCATAAATGCGCTTGACTTTACGATTTTAGTTTTCGCCGTGTGACTATACAGCAGTGGACTTTTGGCTGCGTTCACTTTTGAAGAAACGCCCGTTCGTTCAATTAATTCAACTCGTTTCACGGAGCACAGTCACATGAATGGAACCGGTGAAGGGCAGTATTTAATTTATGAATTTTTTCTTTACACTCCTCTTTGAATAATGTTTTTTCTTCTAATTGTCTAATTTTCAGAATAGAGATATTGGCGTGAAGCAAACGGCATCCTCTAAGTCTAAACACGAAGTTGTACTGTTTCTGCTTTATCATACAGGAAGCTTTGTTTTCATTAAAAAAATAAAATAAATTTCTCGAATATTCAATGCGAAAAATACGTTCGAGCTGTGAGAAATGGGAAAAAGAAGTTTAGAAAAAAATGGCCGCATGGATCTAAGCTTGTGAAGCTCGAACCACTTGTTCAGATTTTATATGATTTTGCATTTTTTTGCAAAAATGTCTTAAGGGGGGGAAATAGGGTTAGACGGTTCAAAAAACCGATTTTTTTTTATTTCATAAATTGTTAGTAAAACTATTGAAAAATATGTTCCCAAAATTTTGAATGAAAATTCCGACGCGTTCTATTGTTATAAGCCATTGAGGGGGGAAATAGGGTTAGGACAGCGTTTTCTCAATGATTTTCATGAATTTTTTTATAGTATAAAAAATGAATATAATTGATTGAAACTTTGAGAATATTTTATACATACATTTAAGTATATACTATAAAATTTTTGAAGAATTTCCTTGAAAAACACCGAAGATATTAGCGACCCCATATTGCAGGTCACAATCAGACTCAGCATTTTGCGATTTTTTCAAACGCGTTTTTCTGAAAACGACTTTTTTTTAACTTGCGTACACGCTAGTTTGAAAAGTTTTCAATCAATCGTTTTGTAAATTGGCAGTTACTTTCTTCATAGTATTGCGCTCTATATGAGCCTAAAATCGGAATATTATCATTATTTAAAATAATTTTTTTTTGCAAATAAAGTTGTAAATAATGGCAAAAAATCA
Source organism: Oxytorus armatus (assembly GCA_958009045.1). Classification (NCBI taxonomy): domain Eukaryota; kingdom Metazoa; phylum Arthropoda; class Insecta; order Hymenoptera; family Ichneumonidae; genus Oxytorus; species Oxytorus armatus. The sequence goes on along the minus strand of OY253751.1, from coordinate 6,232,905 downwards.
TGCTTTTTTGTTTTGAACCCCGTAAAAAATTCAATTTTCTATTTTTTTAATAGCATTTAGGTTCATATAGAAGAGAGACATATAATAAAAGTAAATTCCAACCTCGTTTGATTTCGGATGAAAATTGCGTCTTCCAGAATGTACGCAAAATGCTGAGTCTGATCGTGACCTGCAATATGGGGTCGCTAATATCTTCGGTGTTTTTCAAGAAAATTCCTCAAAAATTTTATAGTATATACTTAAATATATGTATAAAATATTCTCAAAGTTTCAATAAAATATATTCATTTTTTATACGATGAAAAAATTCATGAAAATCATTGAGAAAACGCTGTCCTAACCCTATTTCCCCCCGTAAGCCAATAACTCGTGTAATTCTCGACCTAGCAGACTCAAAATTGAAGAAAACCGATGGAGGCGTTGGAAATATATGGCGTTTTGAATTTTTCGAAAAAACCATTAAAAATCGAGTAAATCTCACAGTGTCGACTTTAGAGGGTTGAAAAAAATGATGCGAGTAGCTGCATATTGTTTATAATTTTTGCGAATATCCAAAGCCCTCCTCGACGAGGAAGCCAAAATTAAGCAAAAGCCTCTTGCTCATTGAGGACAAATTGTCAATGCGCAAAAAGGACGACGAAGCAATGTGCAAGTTTCAATCTCCATTAATATTTCATTTCAACAATATAACCTAGAAATTTTTCGGTCTTCCAACATAGTGAAGAGAAGAATTTTCTAACGCCTTAGTACACGATTTCCCTGACTGTACCGTTGAATTTTCATTTATAAGAAAAAACGAAAAAAGAAAAGAATCATAAATACCCGTCAAATCACTACACTTCGAGGTCGATGGAGTCGTGTGGCGCGTGTGTATATTCGCGTATTACTATTTCGCAGCTGCCAAGCCGACGATGTTTTTTGTTTCTCATCATTTTCTTTATCCCGCAATTCTCTAGACGGAATCGACGCCACCGCCATCTCCGTTACTCCTAAAGCTCCACAATTTATTGGAAGAATAACACGAACGAAACGCGACGGCAATAACGTGCCGTACGATATGGATGAAGAGGAGAACGCAATTCTATAATAAAACCTCCCTCGCGTCACACACCAGTTCGCGATCTCGTTGCTGTGTACAGTTTTCGAATTTTTTTGTCATGTGGATTTTGGCTGTATCTCGTATCGTTAAAATCTTGTGAAAATTCGGATTTTTTAAGATTTCTTTTTTTCTTTGCATTTTAACATTTAGTATCCGATGAGTGTATTTTTTGTTATTCGAATTTTGCCGTTCAGAAATTGGCGTTAAGTACGAACGCTGACGGAGCATTTTTTGGCGGTAATAGATTTTTTTAACTGTCCGACCATCATTGCCCTACCTATGTTGCGGAAAAACTCAATACACAAAAATATAAATGATTAGGTGGAAGAAGAGTGATGATACTCATTTTAACGACCGCGGCTGCTTTAAAGTCTCACTGGTCATTTCTATTTACTGCTGTAACATTAGATACGACTGAAACCATTAGCGCTTGGCTCCCACACTGGGGAAAAAAATAAATAAAAATGTTGGCCCGTCACCAACAGAGTGGAAACATGACGATTGAAACCGACCTCGTAGCGGCTAGGTTGCCGGTAAACGCTCAAAGTTCCGTGGTTTCCGGAAACATTCTATAGCGCACTTTTCCGGAAGTGTGTTTGGTTTTCGTATACTCCAAGGATTGGATGTAGATCGCCGCTGCACAATTTTAAAACCACGCATAAATTGTATCGCGTTATGCGTTGTTTTTTTTCTCTGTAATAACAAAATACCACGTTTCCATGGTCGTAAAGTCGTGATACGTGAAATTTTCGAAAAAAATCGAGCAATAACAGAAGCTTGGATCCATCGAATTAATTGAATTAATTGAATTAATTGAATTAATTGAATTAATTGAATTAATTGAATTAATTGAATTAATTGAATTAATTGAATTAATTGAATTAATTGAATTAATTGAATTAATTGAATTAATTGAATTAATTGAATTAATTGAATTAATTGAATTAATTGAATTAATTGAATTAATTGAATTAATTGAATTAATTGAATTAATTGAATTAATTGAATTAATTGAATTAATTGAATTAATTGAATTAATTGAATTAATTGAATTAATTGAATTAATTGAATTAATTGAATTAATTGAATTAATTGAATTAATTGCATTAATTGAATTAATTGATGACACGAAATAATTACAATTGCACAGAAAGTGCCAATTTGAACCATGTCTTTTTCTCAAAAGAAGATAGTATAAAATGTATCACGTACAAACGTTTTTTTTAAATATTTGCATGATTTTGATACCTATTATTATAACGATAAATTCAATTTTCGTTTCGCAAATCAGAGGTCTTACGAATTCGAAGTGAGTAAAAACAAAAACAGATTCAGCTCATTATTGTAATAGGTTCGGCCAAAAGAAATGTCACCGTCTCTTTACTTGCCTCAAAGAAAAAAAAATGTTGCGCCGCAAGAGATGCGGTCGGAGATGTTGTTATTACGAAATGGAATGAAGTCATCCCTGGGTCACACAGCCGGTCCTCTCTTCTCCGATCGTGCGTATCGAAATACCAAACAGTTTCTGTGTCGTCACTGATATATCCCCTCCACCGTCATCATGATTATTCCAAGCTAACCCTACTATTTTTTTAATTTTTTTTTCATCGTCGTTTTAATTTCTGCGTGCGACATAGAAAGAGAGAACCCACGAAATGCCGATATTTTCGTAGATATTACATATGTATATATATATATATATATATATCTGATGCCCATATTACATTTTATTTTCACATTTCCAAAGGCACTTTTGTCAGGATTATTTCCTCTATAATGCTACGTCATTTATTTCACATCGTAGAGATACTATACACACACACACACACGGCACACTTGCGTTTTGTGATTTTTGAATATTTTCGCGCTTAAGAGTTTTGTTGATCCTTCAACATTTGAATCGGAAATAAAAAATGGCCAATTTCAGCGTTAGAGCACCTTCCGGAATTCAAAAATATCACACTTTTTTGTTTTATCATCCTTATTTCCAATAATTTCATCTCTTTTTCCTTTCGAGCTATTTTTTTATTCCAAAACCAATGAGAGATATTGTCTCCACACTTGATGCTATAATCACACGAATAATTAACTTTGTATGAACGAAATGTAATTGAATTGAAATAAGAATTATTGTATTATTGATTTTTTTTCTTGGTCTAGTATTAATATTGTGTGCAGGGGACAACACAATTAGTTCCCCAATCGATTGAGCAATTTCTAATGTATCGTCGATTTACTTTTCACATTGAGAATAAATATTATCTTTGACATAAAAATAATTTCGGCCGAATAACCTTCGGGATCTCTCGGCGACGAGGAAGCAAGAGACTGAGCAATAACAAACGGGAAGATAAAAAAAAAAGAAATTGTAATATTCCGAGGGGGGGGGGGGGGTCTCTCGCTTGCTATAACTCGTGGTTTTTGCGCTTTTTGATTGTCCTTTCGGAATTATACAGGCTCGCGAACCTCCCGAGAGGACTCTGCGGTATCTCTCAACTCTTTGCCTACACAGACGCATATACATGGGATTTTCCGCGCCAAATCGTACCTTCGTTGCTTAAATTTAAAGCCGCGGAATATATTCCATTTTTTTTTTAGATTTTTGTCGCTGACGTCTGTGCAGTAAAGATTTTGCAGAATATGATTTTAACAAAAATAAATAACACTCATAAAAAATTCGGAAATATTCTTAAAAATCAACTATTAATTATACGTGGATGAAAAAAAAAAATTGTTGACATTTTTCACGTGAAAAATGTTGACATTTTTCGATCCACAGCCAAGAGCTTGGGAAGTGATTCGAACGTTCGATACTATTTAATGAATTTATGTCTCTTTATGAACACAATGAAAGTAACAAAAATATAAAAGAACTGCCCCTCGCACTGGACTGACGATTGAGAATTTTCACATCCGACATTTTTTCCGAATTTTTCTAAGATTCTCTAATTCCAAATATAACGATCAGTTCCGTTTGAAATATTCATAAAAAAAAACATCATCATAAAATAGCGTTTGGAGTAAACAATCGATGAAAAAAAAAGTGAATGAACTTCGAGACCGATGAACGATGGTACAAAAAGTCATAAATCATTTCGGAGAGACAAGAGGGAATTGAGAATAAAAGGTCGTAGCTCGAATTGGCGTGGAACGTTCCATATATGCATTTTTGCGATCCGCGAAGGGCGAGAGGGGGCCGCGAGTCTTCTTAATTGTTAATGGGAGTTACGCCCCATCTGGTGATCGTCTCGGTCAACGAGAGAACGAAAAAAAAACGAAGAAGAGTGAGAGAAACGAGTGAAGAGCGTGGAACGAGTTTTGCGCCGCTGTGTTGAGTCTCGATATGCCGGGCAAAAGTTACTGGCTAAGGGGGACTCTCTGCTCCAAAGAGTGGAAGGCAGAAGAAAAAAAAAAAAGGAACAAGCAAAAATGCCACACGGATGCTGATCCGTACGGTTAGAAAACCTGTGGACCACTACGCACCCACACACACACACACACACACACACACACACACACACACACCAATGCACACACGCGCATTTCTCCACCCATACACTGGTGCAATTACGTACTGGCAACCTGAAACAATATTTGGCGGCACGTTCGTTTGTTTGCCGAGAGCTCGAGGTTCTGCGGTGCGGACGGAGAGCGATAGAGTGAGCGGGAGAAGAAGAAAAAAAAGAAAGAGAGAAGACGAAGATGAAGAAGAAAAGACACGACCAAGGGGAATTGAAGCCCCCCCGGGGTCGAGCTATGTGGGCCAAGAGACTTCGGGCTCTCCGTGGAATAATGAAAGACCTCGCGGATGAGTATCGCGTAAAATTGCGCGTATCCCACGAGTATATTGAGAAAGAGCGAAAGATATATGTGTTGGGGGGGGCAAAACGACACGGCTTATTTCTCCGTCCCGAGAGTGCAAGGTTCTCGTACGTTCGATCGTGTATCAGCAAAAATCTTTCTTTAGTTACTTTTGCGAAAGAAAAAAAAAAAGAAAAAGGATTACCTTTATTCACGACTATATAGGCAAAAGCGAATTTTTTTTCAGTATATTTGAAAAACTGCCCTTTCAATTTTTTTTTTCACTTAATGACCGTTTTCTAATTCTAATGCTAGTTATTTGAAAAGACAAACAATTTAATTTTGACCCCTAAACTAAATCCTCGGATGAAAGTAAAATCGTGCGGATATAATCGTGAACAACATTTTTTTTCTTTTTCCATCGAGTAATTAAAAGTTCTGATTTTTGCTCATCCTTGAAGCTGATAAAATTATCGCGCTTCGAGTTCAACGTCTTGTTGCGATGTTCTTTTTTTCTTTTTTTGTCCTTTTTCACATCTATGAGACAGAGATTTCTCGTTGTTTTATATATATATATAGAAAGAGAGAGATATCGTCGCGAGAGGAGAATGGGAGAGATGAAGAGCATCGGCCTTTATCGCTTCCACTCTCAATAATCGTTCTGTATTAACGCTCCCACCTTATTACACGACGATCAAAGTGGAAGACTTCGATCGACGTTAAATACGGGGTCTCGATGTATATAATGATCCACCTTTTGCGCTCTCTTTTAAGTGATCTTGCCATAAGCCAACGGAGATTTTCTTTCTCTCTCTCTCTCGGTTGGAACTCTGATCGAGACGAGGAAGTGGTCGGAGTGGCGTCATGTGTGCGAAAAATTACGCTAAAATGCTTCATGGAAGGCTCTCGTTGTCGCCGTAATCACGCCACGATTGGAGCTGTAATACGAGAGAAAAGAAAAATTATCATGAAGGTCGTTTTTTTCTTCTTCTTCTTCTTCTGTGTTAAGGAAAATTGAGGAATTCCGAGACTATAGCGAAAATTATCGATCAGAACGAGAGAAAAAAAAAAGCACGGATTTGCAAGTTTTTACAGGATCGATAAAACCACAGGCGCCCATAAATAACAACTTTAGTTAATTATTCGTGATGTTGCATTTAAAAAAAAAATGAAATTCCTTTCACATTTTTTTATATTCCAACGTGAAACTTGTCTTGTGTGCTAACGACGAGTCGTCGAATAATCTGTTGGTAATTTGGACGTCGCAGTTTTAGTCAGAGCAGCGATATAAAAAAAAAAAATGTACGTTATTGCTTTCTCGCAATTTTATTTTCGTAAATGATAAACGTTCGAGTTCTCAATGCCACTGTGTTTAAAATGTGACGAAACATCGGAGGGCGACATTTAGAGAAAAAAATGTCATCCACCGTACCAAAGAGGACGGTAAAAGGTGAAAATGAAAAATTGCCACATCGATTCTTCCTCGTTTACGAAAAATCACAACAGCTTCTTGCATAAAGAAGCCAAAATGACGAAAATTATTTCCTTCCTTGAAGAAAGATTTCGAAATCTTCGAACACGAGGATGAAGCAATGTGCGACTTTCAATTTTCACTTTGTTTTCTTAAATTTGACTACTCCGACTACCGAACCGTAGTAAACGCCGTTTTCCATGGTACCAACTAGCAAACTGATTTTTCTCTGACAACAATCAAACAAATTTAAATACCGAGCGATAATTTTCGTTAAGGGCGGGGTAAGGGTTTTCACTTTCGAAAAATCGAATTTTTTTTTGTCTTATCTTATTGTTTAACATTTCAAGAATATGTCCTTAAAATTTTAAACCGATCTAAGCAATATTCTTGAAGTTATTGTCTCATTAATCTCCTGGTCTTTAACGCTATACCTCTAACAGCTGCGGGCGGTCGGGCTAGCAGTGCGCTTTAGACGCGTTTTTCTCAAAACCACTTTTTCACAGTCCGTGTTAACTGCCATTTAAAAACTACTCGACCGATTCATTTCAAACTTTGTACACATTTTCTACATATAAAATACCTCCCCCCAACGTTTAGTTAAATTTTTTTTTTTTACATTAAGGGTGTTTCTCACCCGCAAAATGGCGGAATGTTTCGTGGAAAATAACAGTTCACACTTTAGATGACCGCCAAAAATTAAAAAAAAAAAAATTATCAGAGAACGTTGGGGGGAAGATTTGATTATAATTTGACTAAATTTTCATGGTTTTTCATTTTCAGATAATTTCCGGCCGAGTTATAGTGAACACCGCAAATTGTTTTTTTTCCCAAGACGTTCCGGGGGAAGCTCTGTTACGGGCTTATGCTTCAATATTTCTGCATGAAAGAATTACACAACATTGTCAAAAGTATGCTCAATAATGTACAAAAGGTTCGAATAAAATTGCACAATCAATATTTGAGAAAAAAAATCGCAAAAAAAGTGTTTTTTTTTACGCTGAAACCCTTACCCCTCCCTTAATAAACATCGGAGCGAACATTGGAAAATCTTACTCATGTGCGCGATGTTCGTTTGTGGAGCGCAGAGTAGCATTTTTCTGTGCGTCGGTAGCATCCCGGAAGTTGGTATTACGTTGATTGATATCTCATTCGCATTCTCCGTTCGTCCGTTTCGTCGGTTGTTAGTTTGCACGTTCTGGCCCAAGACGATAGACTGGAAATTGTGTCGACAGTTGCTCACGACGTAGCTGCTTATCTATTGGCGAAAGAGAAGAAAAAAAAAGTGAATATACGTAAGTACAAAATTGAATTATCGTCGAATTTACAAATTTTTACAAATTTTCAAAAGTACCTTTGAATTTTATTATTACGTTTATTTTTAAGATTAATTTTTTTTTTTTGAGTAATCTATTTTTCAGACTGTTCTCCCTTCTTCAAAACTTTCTGTACATGAAGCAAAACGATAATCAATGTTATTTCTAAAGTTCTGAAAAAGTATATACGAGCAAGTTTTTTATTTGCACTTCTTTATCGTTAGTTTAGTACGAAAACGTTTTTTTCGAATCAACAGGCTAAAGAGATTATGAACCGGAAACAATAAAAATTATGAATTTAAAAATATAAAAGCAAAAAAAAATGCTATTTTCGATGAAATTTACTCACAGACGACACGATAAACAATAACAGCAGTGCTATACCGAGCCAGAAGTACCATGCCTCCCAGAAATATTGGCGAAAGAGAAGAAGAAAAAAAAAAAGTGAATATATGTAAGTACAAAGTTGAATTATCGTCGAATTTACAAATTTTTACAAATTTTCAAAAGTACTTTTGAATTTTATTATTACGTTTATTTTTAAGATTAATTTTTTTTTTTTGAGTAATCTATTTTTCAGACTGTTCTCCCTTCTTCAAAACTTTCTGTACATAAAGCAAAACGACAATCAATATTATTTCTAAAGATCTGAAAAAGTATATATGAGCAAGTTTTTATTTGCACTTCTTTATCAATTGTCTCTTCGTTTAGTACAAAAACGTTTTTTTTCTTCGAATCAACAGGCTAAAGAGATTATGAACCGAAAACAATAAAAATTATGAATTTTAAAATATGAAAGCAAAAAAAAAATGCTATTTTCGATGAAATTTACTCACAGACGACACGATAAACAATAACAGCAGTGCTATACCGAGCCAGAAGTACCACGCCTCCCAGAAATGTCGTGGTGGTTTACGCTGCACCAAAAGGCAACATTGAGGATTGCAACAACAGTACAAACAGTATTTGTCCGTATTACAGGAGTACGGTTTTGTCGTTGCGCTATCCTCGCTCGCGTTACTCGATCTTACATCCAAACTACATTCGTACGCGAGACGTGCCATTGTTAAAAAAATTTCTTCATATCTCGGTCGACCGTCACACGTATCTTCGAGATTTTTCTTCGTTCGACATTAAAGTATCAACATTTTCTCGTAGCACACACCGACGTTATCGAGTGTCGAACTCATCGTTTTCATGTATTCCAATATATCTTCACACTACGACGCGTCTGCTATTCGTGAATAAAACTTTTTCACTCTTTATCGTTGAGCGTTAAGCACGAGGGGATCAAATAACCGCGCAATTTTCTCGCCTTCGTACGCGAACGATTATTTCTGCCGAACGAGTTCGCGCGTTGATTGGCGAATGCAAAAAAAAGAAAGAAAAAGTATTTATAAATAAAAGAAACGTTGTTTCGTAACGTTGACCGAGGATTTAACAAGTTCCGATATTCAGTCGCTGTTTGCAATACCGCAACGAAGTTATAACGTTACTGAGATAAGGCTCACACGTAGTGCGAGCCGTACAGGTGGAAATCGATAGAAAGAACGTCCGGCGGGTATTCACGCACGCTCGAACAATCGATATTACACGACTGACCAGCCCATTAAGTCTATTCTAATATCACCTATATTTGTACATCGACCGTTTCTCGTTGCGTGGCCGCGAAGGCCAATAAATAAATTGCCTCGAACGTCCCGTTAATATTTAAGAATTACTTTTTTTTTCTGCACTTTTGAAAATTTCAAACGAAAACTGGAAATTTTAAATATTTTTTAAGCATTCGTTGAACAGTATTGAGTATCTGAAAAAAAAATAGGATCTCACCCAATAACGGGGATAAAAATTAATAATACGAAAGATATGAAAATTTATTGGACTTTTCTATTGAACTTCGTCGAAATCGAAAATGTCATAGATCATAATACGCTGCATTTTTTTTTTTTTTTTTTTTTCGATTCCTAAAAGTTCAAATGAACGAAATTTTCGTTTGGGAATCAGTTATCAAAGTTTGAGTAGGGGTGCATTTGACCCTTAACGATCACCGTGAGTCATTTTGATCCCGACAAAAGTTTAGGCCCTGCTCTATGGCGCTATTGTTTTCATTTTGTAGTCGGTCATTCGTTTTTTTCCATTTTTTTTGGCTTCGCGTTTAATATTTAAAAAAAATACCTTTCACTTATATTTCATAATGTTTCAAGAACGTTCGGTAATTTTTGTTCTCCGCAAATAACGAACATTTTGCACGTTTAACGGCGTTGGGATCAATCTGACCCCATTATGGAAAGCTCGCTGAAGCGTGAAGGTCAGCGTGCACTATTTCTCGTTCAAGTTAAATGTCAAAACGAATTACAATCGAAACTTCTTCGTTGGCTATTACCGTTCGATTTGAATATAAAACATACTGAACGTCAGATCGTAACCGGAAGAGTTTTGGTTCTTATCCAAGTTGCAAATTATTCCGCGTTTAAGTGTTGAAATTGGATAAATGAAAGTGAATGTGTCGTTGTTGGTCGAGCGAAAACCCGTAACCAGAGATTTTCCTCGTTATTATTAATGTAAATAGCCAAAGTTTCATCCTACCATCGTAAAAAGTATCGCCAAAACATTGCGCCTCACCCAGCCTGAATTAAAAAACTTTCAGATATCAAAGTACGAAGTTTTTATTCGAGTGCGTTTCGTCGAACCGTTCGTAGAATTAAAAAAAAAATTACAACGGTAATTAGGTTTCTCTTTATGCCGCAAGCTCCGTTACTCAAAATAACGGAATTCAAACATCATTACATGTAACGTATCGCAAGTATTCCAAACGGACGAACACCGATAGCGAAGCAACGCAAAAGGAGAAACTTAGATACCGCGTTTTTCCAAAGTACTTGAATGAAAAATATCGTGCCGTAGAAACATTTTTTTTTCTCGTTAGATCAAGCAAATCCGCGATCACGGTGTGACAGATTTTCAGTCGCAACCAATTGTAGAAAAATGAAGATAATCTCTTGTTAGCCGGAAATCAGTAATTCTCCCACGACACTGGCTATTTCCTAATGTATCAAACATACGTTATCCAGGAAAGAAAAATTTAATAACTGTACGGAAGTAAATCGCGAAATTCAATGAAACGAGAAAAAAAAAAGTGTCTTTGATGTATCGGGCCGATTCTCATAAATAAGAATGCTATCGCTAGTCTTATCGTTAATATTGATTTGTTTCGTGAGGCGGTGGCGGAGGCGGAGGACCTCTCGGTGGGAAGGGTGCGCGAAATTGTGGCGGTGGAGGCGGCGGTGGACCACCCTGCGAGACCGGTGGAGGTGGCGGATGTCTCCAGCCGGGTGGTGGTCGAGGCGGTGGCTGATACTGGCCGAATTGTGGCGGACCACCGCCGGGATTTGGCGGCGGCGGTGGTGGAAATTGTCCCTGAGGATGTTGCGCCCAGTGGGGTGGTGGTGCCATCATACGATGTCCCTGACCCTGAGAACCGGGTATGGGCATCGGTGGTAATGGCGGTGGCATACCCGGTGGTAATGGCGGATGCGACATTGACATCGGCGGCAACGGTGGCGGTGGAATGTTCGACGCGGCGAAACCGCCGCCAGGCGGTGGTGGCACCGGTGGCGGTGGTGGATGACCCATCGGTGGTATGGGCGTTGCCGGTGGCGGTGGTGGCGGGACTACCATACCGTGATGCATAACGTGATGCTGAGGATGATGCTGTTGCTGATGTACCATACCCGCGTTCGGCATTGATAGCGGTGTCAATGGCGGAGCATCGGCGAACAATTGATGAGGTCTGTCGGCCTGGCTCAATGGATTTTGCGCGGCTAATAGTCGCTCGGCGGCGCTACCGTGACGCTCGCCTTTCGCATCGCGCTTGAAAGCGTAAGACACGGATATTGGCCTGTTGCACAAATACTGACCGTTCATCGCTTCTATACTCGCGTCCGACGCGTCGAACGAGGCGAAATTTATGAAAGCGAAACCCTTGGAATTGCCAGTCTCGGGATCTCGCATTATCTGCAATTGGAAATACACGCCGCGATGGTAACGGGAGTGAGGGGTTTTTTTTTTCATTAATTGAGAAATTATTCGCAAAGGATACAGAGTCTTACCTTGGGTGTTTGAAGTATAACGCCAAACGCACTGAAAGTGTCGTACAACAATTTTTCGTCCACTTCCGGATCCAGATTGCCAATGAATATGTTCGCTCCGACGTCGAGATTTTTCTGATGCGCGCTAGCCTTATTAACGCGTATGGGCTTGCCGTAGAGCTTTATCATATTCATGATCTTTATGGCGTAATCCGCATCTTCCTCGCCCATGAATTCCACAAAACCGTAACCCTGATGCATCTGCGTCACTCGATCCTTGGGCATGTGGACGTTCACTGAAAATCAGAGATTACACGTTATCGCTGTTTGTTCAATGTAGCGGCTTTGGTGTTTGCGTGAACGATGTTTCGTATTTTACTCACCGACTGGACCGGACTGTACAAACAGTTCCCACATAAGGGATTCTGTGACTTTGTCGTCCAAACCTCCCACATAGATTGTGGCATCTGAAGATAATTGAGGGATTAGCAGCAATCGTTGTTTCAATCCGTCGAAATAATAGTTATTCAAAAATATACGAAATGTTATGATAATATTTGGTTATTGAGTATAAAACTAACATAACCTCAATAACCTAAAAAAATGAATACGTAGCGATTTCTCAATGAGAAACGTCTGGGATTTTAATCAAATTTTCTGACTTTGCCTGATCGCTCGGAGAATGTTATATTTTATCGAAAAGTATGAAATCCAATGGTTTTATTAAATTATATTTACCTTGATTACGTTCGGCAATCGGACCGGCTGCCATCGTTGTTATTGAACAATGATCAACATGAAAATCTGAGGTTATGGAGTCTCGTTAAAAATGGCTTGAAGTTTCTCACAGAGCAAATATCCTAACCTTTAGGCGCGATCTTATCAGGGTGTGGAAACTCGCAGCACAGCTGTGGCTTCGCCACTAAGCGCCTCTCACTCAACGTAACCAATTGGAATACAGCATCTAACGAAAAACGTCTTCCTCTCCCTCGCTCTCGACGACCGACCAATCACGGGACCAACAAAACGGAAACAATCAATCGATATGACCGAACAACTTACGAGATTCCGATGTATATGGCCACACCAACTTTTTAGGAGTGGAGAAGAGATTTTTTATTTCCTTTCAATATACAAACAACTCGATGATAAAGACATATTATATAACAGTTAACGGTATTATATAACGACTATAAAATAGAAATTTTGTAAAAACAAAAGGTCCTTAACAATAGGATCTACGATGTAGGGTTGATGATAGGGTTGATAGCACTTTTCAATTCGTCTTCAGCCAAAAGAGCCTTCAGGGTTTTGGGGCTCGGGACACAAAACAGCCGCATCAAAAGCCGATATCCTGTCGGAGATTCCTTATAAATACCCAAGCACATCAATTTTTCCGCCACGGTAAATCGTCTTCCCTGTAACATAAAAAAATCGACACCCCATTTACATTAAATACATCATGTAGTTAAGCAAAAAATACTTGTTCGTCAGTCCGTATATACTAAACAGTCGTCGATAATATTCTAACGTCAGGACGAGTGTATCAAATAATCTTGAGAACTTCATTCGTACCTGTTGCGCGTTCTCTCCGTTCCTTATTTGCATGCGTATTAACGTTCGCTGCATCGAAGTCAGGCCTGGAAGACCGAGGTCACCCGTACACAATATATCCCGTGACTTCATCGCGGCAGCTGTCTTCATCGCCTGAATCTTCCTCTTTAGTTCTAGCTGACGCTTTCTGGCTTTCACTGCTATTTCATACACCCGCTTAACTTCTGGGAGCAGCTTTTTTTTCCTTGTGACTGATCCAAGAATATAGCTCCGATGCTCTGTAACAGTCTCCTGAGCATTGTTTACCTGTTGTTCGACAACAGGCTTTTCGGCAGTTGTGGATTTCATCTGTAAGCGGTCAGAAGTCAGTTCTGTGGCAACCGGAGATTGGTTACCTCGATTCGTTTCGCTTGGGGAAACTTCGACTAAAGAAGATTCGCAATTATTTGCAAGATACAGTGTGGGGACTGCTGTGGCTTTCAACATTCTCAGTTTTCCATACGGCACATAAGAATCATCGGAAAAATGTCTCCAGCAAATCGTCGACTTGGAGATAGTTTCCGGTGAAATATGAGTGGAGTTATCCGTGGCGAGAACGTCAATCCAACTCTGACGCCTCAATTCGTTTTTTGGAAATTGGTGAGACGGCGAGTCGTAGCCCGATGTGCATCCAATTACAAAGCACTTACGGCCCATGGTAAATTTGTGGTGATGCAATTCCAATGAACAATTCTGTAAAACGAGAATAAATATTCAGTACAAAAATGAAATCACTGATTTTGTTGCTGCTGCATTTTTTTAAAAAGACCGATTATCAATTATTAATTTCCATATCACTTCAAAGTAGAAATCTCACAATAATTTATGTTTACTTTTTACCGCTGCTTCTCCAACGAGGAAGGCTTGTTTTCATGAAGCATAGAAATGTGTTTTTGAGTTTATTGTTTTCAAAATCACTGAAAACCGCCGGAAATCACGTTTCGAAAAATATCCGTATGGATGTCACTGTGTTAACACTATCGTCAAATACTGTTCACAACTGAATTTGGAGAAAAACGATATTGTTAAAACTCGTGTTAAAAGCGCGCGCTAAAGCGTCACAAAGCGTACCTGACTGTGCCGTTATCTTGTCACAAGCACGGAGTCTATGATCACAAGTGTGAAACACGATATATCAGATGAACGACTGCGTCATAGAAATAAGTAGTGACGCCCACGACGGAAGGAGTACGTACTAAATCATTCTCCATTCAAAACAATTTACCGAGTAGTATAATCGACACGATGGTTCCTTTGAATTTTCGATGCCGCTTCAATGTGCACGAGACCTGAGGTTTCGTTAGAATTGTAACGGAGAAACAAAAGATCGAAATTTTGTGGGAACTAGATATGCATTAGTTCAATTATGCATTTGTTTTCGTCAATAATAATATGTATAATGAACAAACAGGTTTTATTGGAATTATCAGTTTGGATGCTGAGCCACTGTTGGAACACCTTGCGTTTCTTGAGTAGCTGTAAAAAAAAAAATACAAATTAATTTTGAATTTGCTTCATTTGCGAATGTAGTTCTCGAAGCAATATATTTGTTAGCCTACGTAATATACCTTTATAAGAATACTCCAGGGCAGTAGCTATAGTTCTCATGTCACCCTCTATGCTTCTTGCCCAATTCTCTGCGTCGCCAATTTCTTTCAAAGCGCTCGAAAAGGATTCCACAAGATTCAACCAAGATTGCGTCTGTTTGGCAAAGTTTGTTGCGCTATGCTGAAGCTGTTTAGCTTCAGCGTCGAGCTTCTTCTGATTCAAGTACGCCTGAGCGACTCTGAAAATGATTGTTTTTATTGCCAGCCTGGAAGTTCGAGCAACAAAACCGAACAAACATTCTGGCTTGCGATGCAACTTGTGACACTTACCCAACGTTTAAATGATCGACTAGAGCCTGAGTCAAATTACTAGCAGCTTGAACCGCTTCTTTGCGCTTTTGTTCTGATTTATAGAGAAGAAAAAAAAGATTTTTAATATACAATAAAATATTAAACGTTTCCTAATGGGATTGTTTGAACAACGTTAAGAAGGAAAAGTTGTAATGAGATTGATATATCAAAATAGTAATAAAATAATATGCAGTATTTGATGTGAAAGCTTTTTTATTTTAGCTACATAAACATGTTACAATATTGTTAGCCTTGTGACTATTGATAAACGAATATCTTACCTTGTCTTTCTTTCCTGGCGGCTTGTTTTCCTTGATGCTCCTTTACGATAGCCGATAACATTTTGACAGAATGAAAAATTCAATTACACTTCGTTTGACATTTTTGGGCGAACCTTAACCCCGTTTGTCGGCAGTGTAAAAAAAAACTCATGGAAACTGGTTTCCATGAAGAAAAAAAACCGTACAGCGTAATAACGGAAGAAAGCAGTGGCGCACTCGACGTAAGGACTACGTACTAAACACTTTTTTTTTATTGTTCAAACAACTAAGACAATTATACATGACCTTTTTTTTTTATTGCTCCTCGTTATAACATATTCGACAAAATTGTTCGAAACAAAATATTAGCGAAATAACATCGGATGAATAATTGCAGCACAAAGTTTAGTTAAGTCAACATTTTATTGACTGGCGTTTGTTTTTTTTTCTTTTTTTTTTTCATTTAATAGCCGTACACCTAATTCTACATGTGTAAGAAAAAATATTGAAATAAGTCGTCCATTAGGAATTAATGGAGGTCTTAGGATGGTGGAGGGACGGGATGAGGTTTCGTAATTTCCTTTTATTTATTCATATGTATATATTTTGTGTCGTTTTTATATTTATAATAAAAATCGAATGCAACGATCATCATTGTTGTTTCAACTGATAAAGAATATGATCAGTACAAAATCTTGGGAGCGCCTTGAGCTCGTATATACTCTAATATATAATCACAAATAATATCCGATGAATTCTTCATTTTTCAATTTTTTTGTTTGTTTTTTTTTTTTCGTTCTTAAATGCTCAAGTCGGCCGTCCCCCGACGACCGACTCTCTTCTGCTGCCAAACGGATTCTTTTTTTTTTTTCTTGAGTCTTGTTCACTGTTTGTTTTTTTTTGTTTTTGCATTTTTTTTCGCCCTTGTAGAGATCTTCTAAGCTTGATACTTCACGGCCGCAAATGAACTTGGGATTTGGATCATATTCTTTGTCACAAGCGCGATAAAACCGTTCGGATTCTTGAATATCGAGCAAGATGCAAACATCTTCTGTAAATTCTTGTCTTCGACTTTTTCTTTTCAAAACTTTTGACTTTTTTTTCATTTGTGAAACTTCAAACTTCCCTCTATCATCCAATACCTCTTGATTCAAAACCTTATAAACAAACAAGACATGTTATAGAAACTTACGACTGTTTTATCAGGTTTATATTTTTTGTTTTGTTTTTTTTGTTCTTTTGTTTTTTTTTGTGATAAATTTTTATTAACTAGGAAATACCACATTATCCAGTTTCATAGCGCTTAAGAATTAAGCGCTATTCAGGCTGGTTAACGGTTGGAATACAAGATGAGATAAAATCAATTGTTTCGAACGCGTAAAACTCGAACGAGAGAGAAGAAAGGGAGGAAAGAAGAAGATAGAAAGAAGAAAAAAAAATAACCGCGTGATTTATAAATTGTATTCCAACCTTTACATTATAGCCATAAGAATATATGTAGTTCAACCTTATCTCCATAAATTTTGAGACAACAGAAAAGGTGCAATATCGTTATTTTTTTTCTTCTTCTTCTTCTTTTATTATGAAAATAAGGTTTGCACGTTCGTTCCGACCTTACGAAATTTCATACAGAGTTCTAGGCGATTGCCGTTAACCATTCATCATTCTCGTTTGTAGCAAACTGCGTTTTCATCATACACAAGTGTCGCGGCGCGAAATGTATGTTTCATTTTGTTTTATTTTTCTAATGAGAAATCAGCGAACAATGCAGAATAATGTAAGGTAGGAAAGTAGTTAGAGTGTAGCACGTTTATAAATTGACCCCCAAACACAATGAGAAGAAATGAATGATTGGAGGAGTTTGGGCGGTTGGTTGAGGGAAGAAGGTCAAAGGGTCAAGTCACACAAATGGCTCCCAACACCTGGCATCTCGCGCATCACACTCGTGTCACTTAATATCGACCTGAAATTCATCAAGCAACGAAAACCATAATTTTTTTCTCGACCCACGTTTATCGAAAGGGGGAAGTAGAAGAAAAGAAGAAAAAAAAAAAAAACAAAAAAAAAGTGCGTTCAACTAGTCGCACGCGAATTTTTATTATTTTATTTAGTGTATTCGGCCACCGCGAACTCTTGCTAATTCAGCGATTAATGGAACAATATTTCTTTAATTAGAAACAATTTTTCTACGAGAAATTTAAAAAAAATTACCCCATCCGTTTTATCAAAATAATTTTTTATACCGAGTGCTCAAGTGCATGGTCCATCTGTTTTTTCTCTCTCTCTCTCTCTCTTTCTATCTTTCTTTGTCTCTCCTATCTTTTCTCTCTTTCGTGCTATTGTGAGAATACACACAACGTGACTACAGGAAATCGTTTTCGGAAGAATGACTGTTTTTTTTTTTTCGCTCGTCGTTACTTTTCCCCTTGGTTCGTTCTTTCGTTTTAGGTTTTTACTTAAAATTACGAAACTTAGACGTACAGTCATTGATGAACAAAGCTGAAGCATATCTATGTAGGCTACCTATATTGAGAGATAGAATTGCCAGACATGGTATGAACAGACTTACGTGGTGTATATGAGCGCGACCTCGAACGATCATAACGGGATTTGCGACGATTGTAGTACGGACTCGGAGATCGGCGATAACTTCCTCGATGGCTACTACTCCTATTTCGGGATCAGAAAACAAAAAAAAAGACAAAATTTCAATTCAAAGTTTAATCCGACTATTGTTCGTATTTTGTCAATTTATGATAAGGAGCCCCCCCTTAAAAAAATCATATAAGTATAGAAAAGAATTGGAAGACAGTACTATTGTTTTTTACATGTTTGTCATGTCCTACAATTTTTAAGATTCGTATTTGAATAATTTTTTACATGATCATCGCAACATTTCCAACTATCACTCATTATTTTTAAGAGAATGTTTTTTTTTATCTTTCATTAAGTTGAAAAGGATGCGTCAAGCGCTCCACTTAATCGAAGAAATAAAACGAAAAATGTTCGATACTCACTCTCTACGTTTCGGCCCTTCTCGACCATCCCACCCTCTCTCGTGGAGATGCGTCGGTTTTCCCATGTATATGCCAGGGGTGGGTGTATGGGCACGTTGTGTTATCGAGAAATCAACTCTTATCCTTCGTCCGTCAATGCCCATTCCCGAACACTGTTCTTTCGCTACTTTGGCATCCTCGCTTGACTCAAAATATACAAAGCAGAAACCCCTAGATCGCCCCGTCTGGAATCGACCGAATGACGATTACAAGGATTTTTTTTTTTTTCTTCTTCAAGTTCTTAATTCACAGATCCACGGTACGAGTTGGATTCCGAAAAAATAAAAGTTCAAGTGAATGCCGGGACAATTTTTGAAGTTTGATGGTATATTAACCCTTAGCGTACGGGGGCTTCGAGTGAGATTTCATAAACGGGAGCCATCGCAACGTCGAAACTTCATATTCAAACATATGAAAATTATTTTGTAACGTAATATAATACTTCGGTGTTGTAAAATAACAATAGCGGAGTATATTTTTAGCCGCACATTCTTGTAATATAAATTGATGGTTAACCGAAAGTTTGGAAATCTATATGAATTATCTAATTTTTCTTAGCGCCATCCGGCAGATAATACCTTTAAGTACTTTCGGGAACTTTATTTAGATGTTTAAAGAAAGTTTCGGGTGTTAAACGAAAAGTATAAAGTTTAGTGACAAAACGACATGCGGAACTGATTATTCAATCATCATAATTTCAAATATACTCATTGTGATAAAAAATATTGTAATTCATGAATATTACAGTGTTGTCATGCTTAGAATTTTCCTTGTTCGCAAAATATTAAAAACTTCGAAGTGTTGTCGCGTTACCCGTACGCGAAGGGTTAAAAGCTAGTTTTTCATTTTTTGTCATTTGGAAGAAAAAATTGTAGATTCGTGCAGAAATGTTGCCAAAGGCCTTTAACGTATCGCACAATCTTGATAAGCGTATGTTCTAAATCTTTGGCGTAAATTTTGATCTTCCAGTCGATCCTGGGATTGTCTGGATAAACGTGAATTCTAAATTACGAATATATATCCCGTATAATAGAACTTAGATTTCCATCGATACTAAATTGCTAGCTTGATCGTGTAAAATTTCTATATTTATAAGTACGGTATGCCTCAATGAACGAATGAAAACAGATGTTTTTGTATCGATTTAATCAGTGCATAGAGCACCATACTTTCTAACGAAAAAAAAAAAAAAAAAAACTATATATCCTGTACGATATACCTTGGCGTCGATGACAACTTGAACTCGTTCAACGGGACCGTATTTGGAAAAGATATGATGAATCTGTTGCTCCGTCGTGTAGATCGACAGTCCGAACACACCGAGACAGCGCGAGGGACACGGATTGTCTCTGTTGCCGACGTGTCGTCTTCTGGAGGACATCGGGCTGCGGGAGTGCGATCGATAAATGTTCCTGTCCCTCTCGCGAGAATATCGGGATCGTGAGTATGACCGAGACCTGCTCCGAGAGTAACGTCCGCCGCGATACGGCGATCTGCTTCTACTACGACTGCTTCCGCGATGACTAGCGTTTGCATATTTCGCCGTTCTGTATGACTTACGACCCCGCGACGCCGAACGACTTCGCGATCTCGAGTATTCGTGTTTTACCGGCCTGTGATTCTCCTTGCGCTCTCTGGACTTGCGCGATCTCGATCTCGACCGGGAATCTCGCATTCCCTCGTCAACGGCGCGGGTCCTGCGTGGACTCGCGCTCCGACTGCCGCTTCGCTGTATTGAACCAAAAACAGAAAATGAGAAAGCGGAATAAAACAAACTATATCGCAGGGAGAGCTCCCGTTAAGCGTTCAAAGTCAATCAATTATTCGGAGTACAGGCTGTCCTAACTAAAGCTTTCCTTCAATGGAGAAATTTTAATTCCAATGAAAATATCGTGCGCAATGTTGTTTTTCTTGTTTTTTTTTGCGGTTACTCTTATTTTCAAACCTAACTGTACATGAAAAAATGCTAGATGGTACATAAAGCATTACTCTGTGTATGATACTTAGAAAAATGTACAGGTTACAAGCTACAATGTTATTGAAAAAAAACAACATTAATATCTGCGATAATGACGACAAACAGTGGTTGTACCGCACTGTTATCAGAGTGAGCCAAATCTACAAGTTGGACAAATAAAAAGTAATAAAACCGTCGAACAACTTCGTACATGTACGACGAAAAAGCAAAGAAATAAAACTTCCGCGACACACGCGTAAGGAATAAATTTCCGAAAAAACGACATCGACAACGTGAGACGTGATGTTAGGATGCATGAAAATTGTGTTTCGTTACATTTTTTCTCGAGCATGCTAGATGTATACTGTTTTTTTTATCCTTCGTCATTCTCATTACGAGTAACCGACGTAAAGGATTGAAATATAAACGATAAGAGACGGTTGATGAAGGGAACGGGTGAAATTGCGGATCGATAGTGTTTCATCCGCCGCATGTCACCGAAGAATCGATCACGCAATTTATTCGGAAATTGAGCATTCCGAATTCGGCGAATCGCACACGATAGACGGAATGAAAAAATTACTTACCTCGATATCGCTCATCGTGTTATTTCGGCGGTCGGAAGCACGATTACGTGGAGTTTTGAGGGGAAAAAAAAAATATATATATATAGCCGGCTCTGTGTTATAGGGCGAAACGGGTACTCGTTGGCGTCGCTAAAATAATAATGGCGAACAACGCTCTTTCTCACTCTTTCGCGGCGTACAGTCCATGCGAGAGTGGAATTTGGTGAAAACGATACAATCCAAAAGACAACGACCAACATACGGCGTTGCTAGGTTACGGGTAAAGTTGATTGGTCGAATTTTGTTACGTTCGCGACCAATGAATGGCTGTTGTTAGGGGAACATGTGTGAAAATAGACTCGATCGATAACAACGAAAAATATTAATTACACTCCGAGGACAATCGATTTCAACGGGACATTTCGATGGTGTGATAAAAACAATCGATTGTTCAATAATCGAATAAACAAGGAGAACGTGGTGAGTGTTGTTTTTTTTTTCTCACCACGTGTTATCGCGCGTGTGCGCTCGAATTCGTAACGTCAAGATATTGCCTTATCTTGTTACAGATCCCGCAACAAAATAAAACAATGCCGGCAAAATTGAAAAATAACGTTCTGACATACGAGGGTTGTAATTACTTGAAATATCGCTTATTGCTTTCCACATTATCCGGAAAACCCGTGAGAATAGCTGATATTCGAACGAACGACGATGATCCAGGATTGAAAGGTTAGAAATTGTACTTGAAATGTAACAGGACGCAATAACGATTGAAACTTTGGTAATCACGTAGTTTTTTTCATATACTTGACACAGAGTACGAGGTAAATTTGATACGTTTGCTGGATCGTATGACGAATGGAACGAAAATCGAGCTCAACGAAACCGGCACTAGTTTGTTTTATTGCCCGGGACTGCTGGTGGGCGGTGAATTGGAGCACGACTGTAGTTTGCAACGCGCAGTCACTTATTACCTAGAAGCCGTCATGGCTCTGGCACCTTTTTGCAAAAAACCTATAGACATAAAATTGAGGGGAGTTACAAACAATACTTTAGGTACGTACGGACTAAATTTCCATCCCTCGTTCGAGTGGCAAGTAATTGCGTGAAGGAATGTTTTCAACAAAGAGCAAGCTTCTGAAATTTTTTTTTTTTTTATCTATTATTAAAGAATATCGATGTCTTGCTCAAGCTTAGCAATAACAATATTCAAAATATTATCTTTTTAACAATCAGTGAACGAATCAATTCCTCAACAATTTTATAGTATTTACCGTTTAAGTTTAGTTTTTTTGAATTCTAAAGAATTGATAACGACAAAAATTTGCTCTCCTCCCACTTAACGCCGAATCGATAAAATGAATTTGAGAATTATCATGCTATTAAACCTCTTTGATTGCTCTTATTTCCATAAAGATCCGTCGATAGACAGAATGAAGTCCGCTGGAATTCCGGTTCTCAAGACATTCCTGATGATAGACACAGACGTGGAATTGACGATTCGTAAACGGGGTGCAGCACCATTGGGCGGTGGCGAGATACACTTCAAATGTCCGATATACCGTAATCTCAAAACCGTACAGTTGCAAAACAGCGGTATGGTTAAGAGAATTCGTGGCGTCGCTTGTAGCATAAGAGTTTCACCGGCGATTGCAAATCGTATGGTTGATTCGGCGAAGGAAGTTTTGTTAAAGTTCATACCGGACGTGTACATTCACACGGATCATTGTCGTGGCGCGGCTAGCGGAAAATCTCCAGGTAGCAAATCGATGCAATCTTTTTTTTAATCGTAAAAATGAACTTCGATAATTACGACGTTTATGTTAATTTTGCCAATAGGTTTTGGAATAAGTTTAACGGCAGAAACTACCAACGGAATATTTCTCGGTGGTGATTGTTTTTCGCCTCTAATGACGAGCGGCTCACTACCCTGTGTACCCGAGGATCTCGGTAGGGAGGCAGCTCTCAGGCTTCTCGACGAGATTTATCGAAACGGTTGCGTGGACTCGCCGTTTCAGAGTATGACCGCGTTGTTCATGGCACTTGGAAAAAAGGATGTATCGAAAATGATCGTTGGACCGTTGACTCAAACGACGTAAGTCCCTGACACATTCGTCCTGCTATATATCATAAGGATTTCGATCGCAACAGCCCGCACCAAGAATTCTAAGTTTATACATTTTTACAGAATCCAATTTTTCCGGGATCTTCGTGATTTTTTTGGTATTGTCTTTAAGCTCGAACCGGCAAAAGACGAAGATGACGAGGATAACGTGCGGGAACAAGTTCTTCTAACTTGCGTCGGCATAGGATATACTAATTTGAGTCGACGTACCTTGTAATAGAAATAAAGATAAATTTTTATATATAGACGGC
The DNA here is from genome assembly GCA_958009045.1 of Oxytorus armatus. NCBI lineage: Eukaryota > Metazoa > Arthropoda > Insecta > Hymenoptera > Ichneumonidae > Oxytorus > Oxytorus armatus. Next base: position 6,209,421 of record OY253751.1, on the reverse strand, counting down.
AGCGGTTATTGTACATAGATAAAATTGCAAGGATCTTCGTTTTTTTTTAATTTTCGCCAATGAATGTTTTCTTGCCAGACAGATAAAAAATATTAACTCTTGACATAACATTTTCGTCAAAGAGCAAAGCTCTGGAGAATCAATGGTTTATCGGGCCAATTAAAAAACTTCGTTCTCTTTAGATTTTTCCATTCTCTCTGATACGAACGTGACCATTGCTTACAGTGATAATAAAACATTTTCTTCGGATGTAATGGCACATTTTTCATGTACGGATGCTTGTCGACAGTTTTGAGAAATGTTTTTAAAAAAGTTCGCCTGCTTACGAGTAAACCGCTACCTTTGCGATTTTTCGTTGCTCCCTGTTTGCGGCCATCCACGATTACTTCGGTGTTTCTAACGACGTTAAAGATCATGAATATAGTACTTGTATTCGTGAAATCTTGAATTCGTACGAATACGAGGAAATTTACCTGTTACGAACGGCCGACCAAACGATGCTCGAAGGACAAGGATGCGATCGTACTGAGTTCCTTTTGTGCGAGAAAGATATAGAAGCTTGAAGGATTTCCGGTTGAGCGAGATTATCCCCGAATCTTTTATAAATACCGCGTTCCATGGATTCTTGCGAAAAGGGACATTCACCACCGATTACGATACTTTTTAGTCGCAACGACGGTACGAATAACGACAATAATGAACCTTGTATACCAACGGCGTTCCATCTAAAATATATCATATTAATCGTTGAGATAACGTAGAATCTATGAATTAAGAACGAAAGAGGAGGTATTTCATGATTCGTACTTCGCTATTTTGTCCGAGCAAGATAAGCTCATAGTGGGATCGCCTCGGCCGGGTTTCGTGCGTAACGGTCCGGTAACGTGATAATCCATACCGGATAAATGAGGATCTCGTTTTGTTTCTGTAGCGACACATTTCGCCCCGGTTCTGTAAATGTCTCTGATCGACGTTGAATTCTCGACGATTAACACCGAGTCATTAACGCCGGTATCGTTTATATCTGTTATTTTACGTTTTTTCGTTGTTTCAATTACACAGAACCTTTCGTCACGATTCATAGGTATTATAGAGCAATCGCCACAAGGAGTTTGACTGCAGTAGAAATGAAATGATACACCAGGTTTTATTTCAATTTTCGCGTCTGTATTCGTGTAAAAAATGTCGTTGTTTTCGGACGTTAGTAACAAATCAATTTGATCGTATAAATAAAGTAGAAATGCGCGTCTTGCAAGAATCTCCGCGTGAGAGTCGCTCAATCTATCGCCAATGTCGTAGAATTTTTCGTTAATCAATTCAATGCTACCGAGGCACTTTGTACCTGTGGCTAATGAAACGAGCGACAAACTATCGTCGAAATTCTTTAAAATTATACCGGCCAGCACTGTCCACTCGTTGTTTCCTGGTTTGCCAGTTTTCTTCAGAGAATTATACTTGTCTATGCACAACTTTGCAACAGAGTTTGCAAAGGCCTGCATTGTTATTTTTTTTTCTTCGCCTGATCTCGATTAAACAGCTGTTGATAAAAAAAATCGTTGTAAAGTGGGTTGTCAACGATGATTAGTTTTTTTAAGAAACGTTGTCAGGATCCCAGGCATATTTCGTTTGTGACAAGCTCGATAGAGCAATCATTTGTTCATTGTTCAGTGTAAAATCCAGCTTGAAATTATCCTGGATATGAACTTTCTGCACGGCCTTGGGGATGATTCCTGAAAGACCATGTCTGAGAATTTCATCCAAATGATACTGAAATTTTTTTAAATTACGTTTCCAGTATATACCTATATATTGCTGCAAAGCCCATTTCAAAAGTACTCTAGCCGATGAAACATTCAACTCCGCGGCAACTTGACAAATAACAGAATCTTTCAGCAGAGACTTGTAATTGCTCGTTCCAAGAGACGAGTAAGCTTGTACGTGAATTCCTTCTTTTTCGCAGAATTTCAACAGCTCAGCTTGTCTGTAATGAGGATGACATTCGACCTACAAAGAAAATTACACTGGCAATCAAGGATGCTGATCTTGGAGCGACGCATCGTTCAATCCCACTCGACTAATAGCCAAAGTATGAAACTCGCTTGATTAACCGCTGGCCTCACGCCGTAAGAATATTCAAGTAAATGTTGAAGATGCTTGATATTATAATTTGAGACTCCTATGGATCTGAGAAGACCTTGAGATTTTAGTTCTACCAAAGTTTTCCAAGTTTCACTTCTCAATTCGCCGTTGACGTCTGAGCTCTCTGGGATTCCTGACTTGCCAGGCCAATGAATCAAATACAAATCTATGTAAGAGACTCTGAGCGCGGTCAGTGCATTTTCTACCGCTTGACGAATTCTCTTGGAATCACCGTGTTCGCTGGGAGCTAAAATGAATTCGGCGTAGTCTCTCAATTCTGACCAGAAACTCTGAATAACGATGTTGACATTTCTACAGGATAATATTAGCTTTCTTACACAATTTTGTGGTGATAAAAATATCTTCTCTAGACAGGTTGTATTTGGGCAATAACGCTTTGAGAGCATACCCTATATCTTCCTCATTTCTATATACAGCCGCCGTATCTATAAAATAATAGAGCAGAATGTAAATTATTGTTTGATTAACGAGTAATAATTCTAGTGATTTTATTGGCCTTTACCGATTGAGCGATATCCAACTTTGAAAGCTTCGTCTAGAATGTTATGTATAGTCTCTCTTCCTACAACTCTGTATGTTCCGACTAGAAAAAAATTTTATAATAATTAACAATGCGCTCTCATCTACGATGAAAATCCTCTTAAGAGGCTAAAAAACAGGCGGTGATCGATTCGAAAACAAAGGATCTTATCGATATATAATTTATCGTACAAAATTCCCTAAACCACTAATTCATTGATGTATTTTCATTAACAAATAATATGCATTTGCTCATATTTTGTTTGGCTTCGTGTCCTTACTTCCGACAAGTGGCATGCTGTAGTTACTCGACAGCTTGACACATTGTTGTGTTGAATTCATATTGTCGAGATTGTTTAAATATCGACGTTTTCACTAACAAAGATTTTTATTATGATATCAGAATGTTTTTTTGTTTTGTTATTTGACACGAAAATTGTTTGAAAAATTTACAAAGAACGTTAGGTTAGAACAAGTGGAAGACTGACCTTTAAATGCGCCATGCTGAGCTGAACAGCTGATCTTACCTCATACCGCCATCTAACGGCGATCTAGATCATGCGAGCAAACAGGATCCTTCGAACGATATTATCGCGATCTGCGTTATCAACAGTGATCCATATTATTTCACTGTGAATTGCACTTGCTACATTAACCAAAGTTTAAACTCTATTCAACTTATCTTGAAACTATACAAAAAAAAAAAACAACATTGAACCCCGTTTAAAGGGCGTCGGATGAAACATTCCTAAGAGCGATAAGCGTTTACGAGCGTTTATTCTTCGTTGGAATAATAATAATGGAAATGATAAATAGGGAAATAAAATATATTAATTTCCGATGTAATTTTTATTATTCCTAATATTAATATGGGTGTTGAACGGTTTGCAGTGTAACAAGAGTATTAAAAATATGTCTCTATCGTTCATCAGAACGGAACCTGGGAGTTCACGCGTTCTATACATATATATATATATATATGTTTCTGTATTCGTGGCACCTATGGAAAACTATATTCCACAATTATAGATAGCATATACATTATATGCATGCCTCCGCACGATAATGTCTGGACGCGAGTCTCAAATCAACAAAATTTAGCTATATGTAATATTTTTTCTTTTCAATGAAAAATTCAACAAAACAATTTGGAACTCGAAACTCCCGATTCCTAAATAAATATCCCGTCCTCTTCGGGAAAATCTTTGCAATTCACATGGTCGCAGAGTGAACAACGCTTCGCTCTCAAATAGCACGAATAAAATGTAAGGATTGATAATTAAAAAAAATTATTGTCTCGATAAACGCGAAGTCGGGCATTATTTATTTATCCATGATTCAATTTCGACCCGGTCTTTTCGCTTCGTGCGACACGAGTTACTTTCAGAGTACGTCCGGTTATCGAATACCAAGAAATTTCTTACATTACAGATAAGTCATGAATTTTAACAATGAAAAAAAAAAAAAAAAGGATCGGCGAACAAAAAGATGTAGCAACAAAGAAGTATAATCGTTATTTGTAACATCTGTGGCTGTATCAGTTTCTGTTTTTTTTTTTCTTGTACTTATAATGCACGCGCAATGAAAGTCCCGCGTAAGTCACTCGTGGTATCGGTGATATTAAATGTATAACATACTTAATAACGTATATATCTACACATATAATTTTATTTGCGATTTTATAGCAATGATATATATATATGTATACTGATGTAAACAATAAGAAGTACTATACTCCGTAATCAGATCTTCGCGGTGATTTAAAAAGAAAAGGAAAGAAGAAGAAAAAGAAAAAAAACTGTATACTTTGCATTGCCGGTACAGCGAAAGTTAAATATTGCCACGAAATATCCTGCATAATGTCAATGTATATGTCTTAATATTAAAATCAAGAAGCTAAATTCATATTGCGGACGTAATTTTAATCGGAAAAACTCCATTCCAATTGAGATTACCGATCGAGCGTGAATTGTTTTTTTTTTTTTTTCAATACCCTCGCACGGTGCATATTTTAATTGTACAATTACGACGTGAGTATCCGGCTCACACGGCACATAGATTACACATGTGTCAACAAACCCGCGACACATGGGCGTACATATCTGAGACTCGTGTGAACCTATATGTCATAAACGCGTGTTCACAATATAATTATCTTTTTATACTCGTAAACAGTTACGTACAATAATAAAATATAATTCCGAATTTATTCGGGATATATATATATATATATATATATATATGTATATTATATATAAACTTAAGTAGATTGCAGATCACTCTTTTATGCATGATGATGCTTGTTTATATGCTTTAAGCATGTATATACACAAAAGACGAGCTACCGAAGAAAACAGAGCGATTTATTGCTCCGTTCAAATCTCGCAAAGTGAAATATCGGTTTTGCAAATAATAAACGATGGGCACAATTGTTTTGTCGTATAACATATATATATATTTACATATATATATATTAGGGCGATTTTTTTTTCGACTATTTTTTTTTTCAGTCCCCACCCGAAATTTTGTTGGATATGTCGAAAAAGAAATTCCCTCAAAGTTACAGCCCTTAATATTAATTCCAAGTACTTTCCCAAAGCGTGATAAGATTTTCCATTTAAAATACACGTAAATCGAATTTTTTTTTTCGAATTTCTATAACTCAGCCGCATTTTATGCTATCATATTGTTCTTGCTTTCGATTTACTCGGAATAAAACATTCTAAAAAAGTGCCTTTTGCGGCGAAAGTGTAAATTGTACTGGTGAGTTGGTACGGGTCACTGAAGTTGATTTTTACCCAAAATTATCGTTTTTTTGCTGTTATCTCCGAAACAATTAACTTTACGAAAAAAATGTAAACGAAAAATTCGTTGGAAATTTAATTTCCTATAAAAAAGGTCCTATCGACCCAATTGCTCGGATTAATATTTTTTTCATTATTTAATATTTCATATTTTATAAATTTTATACTACTCATAAGTTAAAGTTCAATATCTCAAGAAATATTAATCTAAGCAATTGGGTCGATAGGACCTTTTTTGTAGGAAATTAAATCTCCAACAAATTTTTCATCTACATTTTTTTCGTAAAGTTAATTTTTTCGGAGATAACAGCAAAAAAACGAGAATTTTGGGTACAAATCAACTTCAGTGACCCGTACCAACTCACCAGTACAATTTACACTTTCGCCGCAAAAGGCACTTTTTTAGATTGTTTTATTCCGAGTAAATCGAAACCAAGAACAATATGATAGCATAAAATGCGGCTGAGTTATAGAAATTTGAAAAAAAAAAAATTCGATTTACGTGTATTTTAGATGGAACATTTTCTCACGCTTTGGGAAAGTACTTAGAATTAATATTAAGGGCTGTAACTTTCAGGGAATTTCTTTTTCGACATATCCAACAAAATTTCAGGTGGGGGCTGAAAAAAACAAAATAGTTAAAAAAAAAAATCGCCCTAATAAATATATATATATATATATATGATACAACAAAAATTCTTATAGTCACATATATATGGCAGATCAAAAAGTTACAACGAGATGTGCTAATTTTTTTTTTAACGTTAAATTGTTAATGAACATTTAAGTAAATCAATCTCTCACGCAATCGCTCCCTCCACTTGTGAACAAAATTACATACAAATTTATCATTATGTATAACTTATGAAATTAATAATTTCGCAGCGACAGGTGTCAACAACATATATATCCTTTTTTTTGTTTGTTTTTTTTTTCTTTTTCGTTTTTCTTTTCATCCGTTGACCACGTTATTGATACGTCGATAAATTCATGTTCTTCTTAATTCATTACTACTACATAATAATTCATTAAAGATCCAACGATTTCGTTAATATCTGGATTCCATATAGAAATTCTCAATATACTCTGTAATTATTTCGAAACAGTTTCTTTGTTTTTTTTTTGTTTTTTTTTGTTTTGTTTTTTTTTCTTTTCTTCTTAACAGAGACTTATAGGAAATTCAGCGAGCTCGATCTAATTGACTGGATTCCGCTGCGATGAATTTTCCTTTTTTTTTTCTTGCGACATATTGCACTTTTGTGTTGTAGTTCAGCGCGAGAGATTCAAATTGAATTTCATACACGGCCAAACACGAGTGTGTGATATTCTCCGTTCGCGATTATAATTCTACGTTAATAATTAGCCGAAAAGGTAGATTCGAAGGGGAGGAAGAAGAGAGAAAAAAAATATATATAATGTTCGGAAATGCATATTGCTTGGCTAATTATTCTCGAATACCGAAACTATCGCAACGTCATACGGACTAATAAACTTAATAAAATACCTCATAATCGCCATGATGTGAAATAGATCAGAGCTCCTGGGGTTCGTCGGGCCTTCCTCGATCGTTCTCGTTCCCGTGTAATGTAAACGATGACATATGTTTTTTTTTTTTTTTTTTCGTTTGTTTCTCTTTTCATTTCGTTTCTCTTGTTCTTTTTCCTCGTTTACTTGAGAAATATCTAATACTCGTATAGGATTCAATAATTAATGTCCCGAAGGTTGCACTTTGTCGATTAATCGTAAATCGTGTTTTTGCTGCTGCTTAAAATAAGTACTAAGGAAAAACCGCGTTAATGAAAAAAAAAAATATATATATATAATAATTATCATTGACGAAGAAAAATGAAAAGAATGATGCGCATCGATTGCACAAAAAAAAAAAAAAAAAATCATACGTACGTCGAAAAGTGCGATTTCGCTTTTGTTTTTTTTTTTTTCCGTCCTTTTTGTACGTCCGGTCATAAGTGAATATAAAAGTTTCTATCGATGCGCAACTGTGCGCAGAGTTGGTGCATTTAAATGATAGTGAACCTAGACAAAAAAAAAAAAAAAAAAAAAAGTACAATCCTTCGGACATCGATGAGAGGGGAAAAATTAAACAGGATGGATAAGCTTGACGAACAGGGGGCTGGTGACGCGGACGGCGAAGACGCTCGGCTGGGGTTGGTGAACCGTATCATACGCGGATGCTGTTCCAGAGTCCAGGTGTTAGCACGGGGCGATTGGATTCCATTGTTAGCACTCCAAGCCTACATGGCCATGGACAACCAGGGTTAACAAGAAAAGAAAAGAAAAAAAAAAAAAAAGAAAAAAACAGTTTTGTTAGTATTTCGATTATGACTGATCGACGTTAACATTATTATTATTATTATTTTTTTCATTTCGTTTGTTTTGTTTTTTTTCTAAATAGCTTAATCGGCTGAGAGAAACATGGTTAAATGAAAAGCAATGCGTTTAACGATATGTATAATTTTTCTTTCGTTTCAACCAACGTCGTTGAGAAAATAATTTTGTTCGACGATCGTTAAGAGTCAGCGTTAATGGAAGAAAACAAAAATATGATCAAGTTCATTCGGCCAAGAGAGTACAATTTGGAAAAAGAAAAAAAAAAAAAAAAATTAAAATAAAATAAAAAACTAGTCGAATTGACTCCGATAACGAAAAATGCATTGCTTTACACATTCGTAGATTAAAATTAAGAAAAAAAAAATTATATATATATATATATATATATATTAGTTTGAAGCAGTTGTCTTTTTATGTATACAAATGAAATGTAACGAACGAGAAATATTTATCTTTACGAACAACAAAAAGTTATACAAGAGACTTGCGGCACATATTGTTATAGATATATATATATATATTAATATAAATGAATAAATAAATAAATAAATATATATATATATATAAATAGCAAAAAGGCACGCAATCTAGAGAGATACGAACAATTGTATATATAACAATATAAATTGTATACATGGCTCGTGTACCCTCCCCGCGCATAGGACAGGCAAAGAGAATAATCTAGGAATTGAAAGATATGTTAAAAAAAAAAACAACTATCAAAAGTTAAGGTTTTACAATTGGAAGAATTGAAAAAAAAGAAGAAAAAAAAAAAGAATAATTATAAACGTTGCGATTAGAACGTAACATTGTCTATTATTTTTTTTTTTTTATGTATGCGGGCATGTATATTTACCCATTAGGGGATGCCTTGTACGCAACGAGATCATTGATACACCATAGGCATGGAAAAATAAAACCCCGTTTTTTTTCTTTATTTTTGTCTCTGATTGTTATTGCATAGTTATTGCCATTGCGAGTAATATGAGGGAAACAAAAAAAAAATTAGAAAAATCAACCGTTTATTCCGAATTATCCACCGATTTTAGAGGCAGCTTGGGTGTGCACCTGCCACCAACATAGCAGTGCTATTGTGAGTGACATTGTATTTCAAGGATCCCTAATGCACAGTAGTTATATATATATATGTATGGCTTGTAATTTTGCAAATGTGCTTTTCATATTAATTGTTGATAGAAGAAAAAATAAATAAAAATAAATATATATATATATATATATATATAATTATTAATATCCCATCAGCAAGCGGGTTGTTTGTCAGAGGCTCAATGAGTTACGCACGTGCCATTTAGGACAGATATATATTCTATTCATTACAGTTCCAGGCGTTTCATAAGCATATAAAGTTATATTATTTTACAGTATTAAATTTTTATGTTTCAAATAAATAAATAATAATAATGAAAAATAAATGTGTAGACGTTAGTGTCAACTTGGCCATGTGGAGCATATTTTATTTTTATTTTTTTTCTTGGTTAGTTCGATAAATAAAAAGTTGGTGTGCGGCTGTTTGTGCGGACTATCGTCATATGGATGAAGATTAAAAGAAAAGATAAGATGAAGAAAAAAAATACAAAAAATAAATGAAATAACAAAATAATCGCGTCTATATGTATGGATGGTGAATGTAAAAAATAACGAAAGAATGGTTAGTGATAATACGTGAAAAGGGTGGGACGTCGGCTTTAGGCAGCATTTTTTTTTTTTTTAACGCTTCGCCCGTGTTCGAAACGTCGTTCGCCCGAAGACACTTCATTTCTTTTCTTTTTTTGGTCTTTCGTTTCGGTTCTTGTTTTTTTTTTTCTTTCTATTTTTCAATCGAATTTCGCACGAGCATTCTTTGAGCTTCGACGCGGATCGATCGCGTGTCGGTGTAAAACTTGAATTACGATAATTTGAAAAAAGATTATTGTCGCTTGACAGAAAAAAAAGAAGTTTTCACGAGAAAAAGAGTAATTCTTTTATTAATTCTTCTTTCTCTCTCTCTCTCTCTCTGTCGATACAGAAAATGTTCGTTTTTAAAACGTTTTTTTTTTTCCACAACACGATCGATCTGTACGTCGAGGCGATTCAACAAATGGTAAACGTGCCAATTCGAAAGAAAAAAAGAAGAAGAAGAAATCGCGTCGCGTCGCCACCCGCGTTACCACCCCTGTAATTTATTCGTAACAAAAAATTCTTTCCTTCGTTCTTTTCGTTTTTTTTTTTGTATAAATATTTATTCAATTCATATAATATAATGATGGTATTGTATATAAATTTATATATATATATATATATATATATATATATATATATACACAGTTCAAATGGAAATTCGATAAGTGTTCCACAGGCACAAGTTGCCAACAAAAAAAAAAAAGAAAAAAAAAAATTAACAAAAATGCAAAATATGTATAATGTCCTGGAAATTTTTCTTTTTTCGTCTCTAACAAAACGTCGGATATGAAATCTCGTACGATACAAGAAGCACCAGTTCTTGATTCATTGTATTGCCATTTGTTTTTTTTTTTGTTGTTTTTTTTTCCATTTTATTCGCCAACACCACACACTGCCCCTAATTTGCGTTGGACGTCGAGAACTTTCATTGAAATCTGGATGTAGAGTCGCGCGTTTTTTTTTTGTTTTTCTCGATAGGGCAGTGGGCTTCGAGGTACGAATTACAATATTTTTTTCTTTTTTTTTCTTTTTTATATCTCGTCTATGAAGTTTGGGGGAGGTGCGCACCCTCACCACGTGCTTCGACCGTACAATATTTTACGGTGTCGCACGGTCAAAATGAAATGTATATTTATTTATTTATATATATATATATATATATCTGTATATATATGTATATAAAAAAAAACAAGTCTAATATGTAAATGACCTCTTTCTCAACACAATATACTCATACATCCTAACATCGTTTACTTTGTTGCTTAGACCTAGGAGCGGGGGAGTTGCGCCAACGTATGTACGAGACGAAAAATAATAAAACGATACAACATAATAAATCCTTCACTTTGTTTGCTTTTGTTCTTTCATCGATATTCACTGGAAGACATACTTTTTCAAAATTTTTCACACACTGTTTGCTTTCCCAATGTATGATTTCCTTTCCATGGATTCTCGTCGAATTGGCGGGGCAGAGGTGAGGAGGGAGGGAAGGAGAAGGGAAAATAAAAACCGAAATTACCGGATGTAATTCTTTTTCGCGGTAAGTGTCAAAAAAAAAAAAAAAAAAAAAAAAAAATGGACGAAAATAAGGTCAATATTGAAAATACGAAAAAATTTGACTCGCAAGAACACAGATTATGATTCTGACGGTACCGCTAATTGTCATTAAAGAATTGGCAGCGCGACGTTCTCGGCCGAAGAGCGAGAGATTCGATGAGTATTTCGCGAATGACGGAAATTGAGATCGAACAAAAAAATTTTGCTCGAGACCGTATACTCGATAGACACTTGAGAAAAATAAATAAACATAAAAAAAAAAAACGAGGCTGGTGCTTAAAAAAATATGCGCTAGAAGGGAAGAAAGACGAGAAAAATAAAAATGCCGGAAAATAAAAGAAAACAAAGTCGTGTAATACTGCAGGGCGCGCGAATCTCCCGGCTGTTTGGAGGACCGCACAAATGAATCCCGGGTTTGCAACCGGATGGCAATTCGTGGTTTACGGGCTTTTTTACTCTTTGATTATAAAATTATTTGATTTTATCGAAATTAACGGAATCCCTCGGAGGATTGCCGAATCGATGGACGTGGGCGATAGTGTCAGGTACAAAGTGCAAGCCCCCTCGCGTTGCGTTCGTTTGAATCAACGAAAGAGAAGAAGAAAAAAAATATCGTTCTCGTTTGATCGTACGACAAACAATGCGAGAGGGCTCTCGCATACATTGGTAAGCGATACAGATTCATCGATATTTCGTACGAAAAAATAGTACAATATAAAATAATTAAAAAAAAAAGAAAAAATAAAATATACATATATATGCATATATATATACATATACACAAGAATAAAAAAAAATTTGTGCGTATATTTATATGTATATAGATTTTAACGTAAATTGAAGGTTTGTGCACAACTAACCTTTCCGCGACTCGTTATCTCTGTATTCACGAGAGAGCGCCGGCCCTTTGATAAGGGTGCTCGCGAATCTGACCCAGGTGCCTGCGCTGCTTCGCAGCGGCCGCTGCACCTGTTCGCCAACATAGAAATGTGAGTAAACGGTACTCGCCCGACGGCAATTTACCACAATAATTCCATTAGCCGTTGGCACATTTGTCGTTTATCTGACGCTAATTGTAACATTTTTTTTTCTTTCTTTGCTCTTCTTGCATTTTCGTCGAATAAAAAAAAAAAGAAATGACAGAAAACGAAGAAAAAAAAAAGAAGAAAATATCAAGTTTCTTTTCTTCTTTTCTTCGTTTCTCAATGCTTTTACGCGAGCGTGAGTTGCGAGATTTTCGTTTTTTTTTTTTTTTTTTTTTCGTTATTTCATCGGTCAATTGCGAGACTTTGGACGATAAAAATTGGAGAATATACAAAATGAACGTTCCAAACGTACTCGCACCACTCGAGAAGCGAAGTTTTCCGTTCGTCGGAACGGAAAAATTGACAAACGTCGTTGGAAAAGCACGCCGGATTTAAAAACTGATCTGTTAATCAAACTTATTTCTCTCTTTTTTATTTTCGTCGTTGGAATTTTTCAAATTTCCGTTCAAAGCATGAATTCTCGATGTTGCGGTAAAAAAAAACACTTTTAAGAGTATACTTTTTTTTTTTTCGTATCTCGCAATTCACGAACGGTAAAACAATAAATGGCACACGCGCGATTACGTTCCGGAAATTGGCGAAATTCGTCGTACAACGAGTCTCAAAAGTACAAAATTACCGAGTCAACGTGCGCAAACGGATTAATCCGTAAAATTGTATTTCGTTTTGTCCAAATCGCCGGAACGTATTCACGAAATGTTATACAATTATAAATAATATATATATATATATATATATATATACGGTAAACAATGTTTTTTTTTTTCATTTAAGTCGTAGATAAAAGGTGTGAATGCGATTATTACCTACAGTTTGTAATAATCGTCGGAAGAACTCCACCGAGTTTTCCCCTCACACTCGGATTATGGCTGCGTTTGTCGTTTTTCTTTTGTTTTGTTTTGTTTTGTTTTTTTTTCTCGTAATCGTTTTGATTTTCCATGAAAATCCGGTAAAATCGTAATATTTAACTAAAATGTAACCAGCCATTTCACTCATTCGAAAGAAAGACGAGAAAAAAAAATTGAAAAATAAAATAAAATAAAAAGAATACTAATGATAATAAAAAAAATAACAATGAGTATTACAATTAAGATCTATTCGTGTTGCGACCGGTAATTCAACCTTACGCGTATATAAATATATGGCTAAAATCTTTATAAAAATAAAATTAAATAATCGATATAAAATAATATAAAATAATGTACATGATTCTGGTAATAGCATATGCAATGTTTTTTTTTTTTTTTTTTTTTTTTCAAAGACTATTCATTGAAAAGAGAAAAAAAAAGAAAAAAAAAAGTATCCGAAACTGTGATATCATGTCACACGCTTGCTCTGTGATCGACGAGATAATTTCTTTTTTTTTCATTCATCTTTTTCCAAGATAAAATACTTTGTATTTTTTTTTCTTCGTTCGTCAAGCATTACGGACGTAAATTGGATGTTTTTTTTTTTTTTTCTTCAACGTGTAGTCTTCGATACGCCTTAAACACCTACAAATATACGCTAGAACCGTCAGTCCTGAAAACGCAGTTGTTTGGTCCCTGGGTAGTTTTTTTTTCTTTTTTTAATTATGTTTTTTTCCCTACACCTACCATCTGCCTATAAAAACCCCTACGCCTACCTATCACCGGCAAAGTTAGTTGACAACGAGAGAGCAAAAAAAAAAAAGTGAAAAAAAATGAAGAAAAAAAATAAAGAAGAAAGATCGTTACCGCAATGGAATCGACGAAACTAAAACTGAACAAGGAAACATCCCGAAGTGTTACGAGTATACCGATCATATCCGACGCTATAACAGCCTTAAAATCTCATTAACATTGAATTTTTATCGCCAACAAATCTCGTTTGAGCTCGTCGACCACGGTGACAAGGGGGAGGCGGGGGAGACTATCAGAAGCGCGAGTTACGCAAAACGAACGAAATCGGTTGGATTCGATATCTCTTTTTCTTTTTTTTTTTTTGTTTTCGTTTTTTTTTCTCGCGCACAGCGCTACGTTATCCGTATTAAAGTATAGATCGAAAAGCCGTCCCAGTATCGCCAGTAGTTGTGCAGAACCACATAATGAACACTTTGAGATGTCTCCTCGTCGTAGTTATCTGTCGGATTAAAAGGAGCCATTCAAAAAATTTGCATTTTTCGTCCTTTTTTTTGTAATTTTTAATTTTTGATTCGTTGAAAATCGTTCTGAACGAAGCCGGGGGGGGGGGGGGGGAGGTGAGCGCAAAAAAGTAGATTTTTTGTTTTTTTTTTTTAGAATTCTCATAGACTCGACGAGTTTAAAAGTAAGCGGGGAAAGGGGCGGAAAAAAAATATTGGGTGAGCGAGTCTCGTAGTGAGGCGAACCGTTCGTGTTAGTTGTTATTCTGTTCACTGTTTTATTTTGTTTTTATTTTTTTTTATTTATCAAATTCACTTTGTCGTTCGTTTTAGTTCCGTCTTTTAAGACCAACCCTAGGGATATCCACTCGAGATTCTAGTAGAGTAATTTGTAGCGTTAACCGGTATTATATTAATGCATTCGCGCGCGGGACAATATAATGAACGAGGGAGAAAAAAAAAACATAAATCGAAGGTAGTAAATAAACGTAAGTAAAAAGTGCAAAAAAAAAAAAAACAACAAAAAAAAAGTACCAAAGTTGCAATTAATTAACCTCCACCGTATTATCGATAAACAATTGTGAAAATTAAACGAAAGAACGAGCGTGCGTGTTTAGTACGTAATGGAGTAGAAAAAAAATTGAATAAATAAAAAAAAAAAAACTAATAAAAAAAATAACCACTTCGCGTCGCGAGGGTTTTCGATAAAATCGCGATTTATGCATCTTAAATGCATCACTAATCGAAAAATTACGCCGGAGGCGAGACAAAAAAAAAAAATGTTTGATATAAAAAAAAGAAACGAGAAAAATCTGCAAAAGCTATTATAATAATTCTAAAACTCGCTAACCTGCTACTTTCAATAAATATAAATATATGTATCTGCATATGTATGTTTATATGTATTTATATATATATATATATACGAATTTTATAACTACAACAATGAATGGCCTTTGATTATTGCATTGAGTAATGCACGAGAGTGTGCCACAAACGACTGAACGCCCCCTCGCGAGCGTACGATTGCTGCGAGGAACCGCATAATAGAGAGTATATTTCCGTTTGGTATGTGAAAAAAAAAAAAAAAAAAACACAAAAAACTATTACGAACATTACTTAAAATTATTTGTTAAGTATGCGTACGCATGCTTGCTTCGTTTTGTTTGTTTTTTCTTTTTTTTTTCTTTCGTTTTTTTTTAAATATTTATAATAGCGTAAATTGATTACGGGTAGGGTAACCGGGGAATACTTTGCGCTATCGCGGAGAATACGGACTTTTTCTTGTGTTATCCCACTGCCAATTGTGTGATGCGCGACGTATTGCTGAAAATTGTTCAACTGACTTTGTTACCATGCCACTTTGTAAATACTGGTTAATAGCATTTTATAATGTAATGAGGATAGACTGGAAGAGAATAAAGTAAAGTAAAAAAAATATATAAAAAAAAAAAAATATACATCTTTCGAGTCTATCAAATTTAATCACACAGCTCCCAACCCGAGTTCGTTTAAAAAAATAATAATAATATTCGTTAAAATTTACTGAGAATCTAGAGAGAAAAGAAAAACAAAGAGTATGAAAATTCGCTCGAACATCTGACGTAACTTTTTCACTGTTAAAAACTGTGAAAAAAATGAAAAAAATAAAAATTAAAAAACTAGTGTAAAGAATTAAAGAAAAAAAAAAAATATATATATATATGCAGGCGTCGTGAACGAGGCATGGCTACCCCTTGATTAAAAAAAATCGAAAAACGTTCAAGTTAGTACGTACAATTAATTAATTCGACATGTAATAGAGCCATATACCGTTAAACGTAAACACTTTCACCCCGGCCCTGTATATGAAACTTCTCGACTAGTATACGTCTCTCCATCTCCTTGATTTCTATTAATCCGTAACGAAACTAATAATATTTGTAATAAACCTCTCTCACCTTCTCTCTCTCTCTCTCTCTCTCAATCTCTCTCTGACGCGCAAGCATCTGAAACCCTCGTTAAGGGAGGTACGGTGACGTCGCTACTATCGTAAATGAAATATGATGAAAAAAAAAAAAAAAAAAAAGAAAGAAAGAAAAGGAGCAACGATAATCATATTAACGAGAATAAAAGAATAAAGAGATTCCGAAGAAGTGACGGAAAGAAGAGTAAAGAAAAGAAAAAAAAAAAAAAATCGAGAGAACGGTGTGAAAAAGCCTTGGAATCCTAACGTTCTGCGTACCGCACTATGTAACATCAATGACGCGACTAGTAAATGACTGAAGCTATTTTCTTGAAGAATAGAAGAGAAAAATAAAATGAAAAAAATTCACGAAGATACAGTAAGAAGACAAACAAAAAAATAAACAAATCCTACGATCGCCCACGCGTTCTAACCGCGTAAACGACGGCGTGAATAAAATGTAAAATAAGTCGATTTGAAGGGCGCGCAATCGGCTCTTCATCGTGTCGCGACATAAACGATAATACGTACAATGACAATAATAATAATAATAATAATAATAATAGTAATAATAATAATAACATCAATTATCATTGTAATTGATGATTATTTGATTTGCCCGGTTCTTCGTTAAGACCTAGTTGATGAAAAACAAAACGGTTTTTTTTTTTCTTCTTTTCGCACGGATATCGAAAAGAAATTTAAAGAAAAAAAATTAAAATATGTAAAACCGTTCAAGTATAAGCGATATAAAGAACTCGGGCTCGAGCCTAGCGTCAGCGAGCAAACAACCCACCAGAATGGTCAGCAGTGGCGTACTCGGTGAGCAACGGCGACGCTGCGAGCGCCGCGTAGTTGGCGTAATCGGCGTAAGGCGTGTATATTAGACCGTGAGGATCACCGGCCGATAGCAATGAACCAGGTGGACCAGAACCGTTCAGCAATGATGCGGCGGTCGTTGGCACTGATATACGCGGCGACAGTATCAATGGCGCTCCCAACGGGGCATTTTGAGTTCGCATTTGGGTACCAAGTCCCGGTAAAAGGCGCTGCGATTCGGCGGCTGCCGCCGCCACGCGCCTCCATTCCTCGTCGCACGCTGCAATGTCAAATGCTATACTCACTCTTTAGGCTGAACTCGGGTTTAAAGCTCATTTGGAAATTATGATTGTTCATGGCGTCGGATGATTATTTATGCGATCGCAGATCGCGAGTTGTACGTTGTGGGATAAAAATGATAAAAAATAAATTAAAAAAAATACACCGGAAAATCGAATCTTTAAGGGGGGGTAGGGTTTTTAAATTATTTTTTGGCCTTTTTTTTAAATTTTTTTTCTGAATGAACAATATGTCGAGAATATTGTGTATAAATTTTAAGTCAATCGGAGTAAAACTAACGGAGTTAAAGCGTTTCAAACGACCGGCCGTGATACCTGTATATCACGTATAAAAAACTGTAATCGATTTTCCCGAAAACGTCATTTTTGAAGTTTGTGAACATTAGAACTCAAAATCTATTGAACCGATCCTTTTGAAAATTTAAACATTACTTCTTCACATAAATCAACAGGTGATCAGCAGTTTTTTTTTTTCAATTTTTTTTCAATTTTTTAATAACAAATTAAGCGCGATTTTTTGAGCTAAAATTGCGTTTTTCACTTCCAAGTGCTGCAAAAAATAGGGGAAAAAAAAAATAGGGAAAAAAAAAACTCTTTCTGATTACCTCGAGAAATACATCACCTTTAAAATGCATATCAATTTTTTTGTTTCGGATGATCCGGTAACGAGTTATAATTTTCACCGCAAAACCACTTTCTTTCAAGGCGCCTCTGGAGATTCAACGTCACCGGCTTATTTATCAATATTTTTCATTGAAAATTTTTTCTCAGATACTTCAATAGTTGTACAATAATATGTAATTCTATTTAATAAAATTATATGACTCATGTCGCCGCAAAAAAATCATAAAAATATGCTTTTTTTTCGCCTTTAAAACCCTACCCCGCCGTTAACCAATATCCAGAAAGCGTGCGTTTCATGGGGAATGAAAAATTGCAACTCTGTAATTCGCGGAAAGGTTTGAGCTTTCAGGCTAAAATTTGGCAAACAATCAAATCAGTAACGTCCCTTTCTTTGAGTGAAAAAAAAAAATTGCTATTTCAATGTCAATGTGTTTAAGGTAGTAGTCTGGTAACTTGAGCCGATTTTCATGTCTTTTTTGGAGGGCGTTTTTTGGTAGGAAAATAAAAATGAATCGTTTTGGATATTTAGGATGCTTTCATTTACATATTAAAGATACAAAAAAAAAAATTTTGACAAAATTTAATAGTTTATTATTATTATTATTATTGATCGAAGTTGGCACCTCGAAAAAAAAGCGCGTGGGTGGTCCCGGTGATTTTGGCTCTTGATGTTATATGAAATAAAAAATTCTTGATAATTCTTAATCTATAGACATGTCATTCTGGTGGGAACTACTGAAGTTAAATTTCATTCGCTATTTTGTTATTTATCCGCCATTTTGATATTTATCCATGAAATGTAACTTCAGTAGTTCCGACCAGAATGACATGTCTATAGATTAAGAGTTATCAAGAATTTTTTATTTCAGATAACATCAAGACCCAAAATCACCGGGGCCACCCACGCGTTTTTTTTTTTTCGAGGTGCCAACTTCGATCAATAATAATAATAATAATAATAATAAACTATTAAATTTTTTCAAAAATTTTTTTTTTTGTATCTTTAATATGTAAATAAAAACATCCTAAATATCCAAAACGATTCATTTTTATTTTCCTACAAAAAAACGCCCTCCAAAAAAGACATGAAAATCGGCTTAAGTTACCAGACTACTACCTTAAAATACTCCAAAACATTGAAAATCCCACATTTAGAACAAATCGCTGTAATTTCGAAATTGGTTTGAGCTTTCGGTCTGAAAATTTGGTAAATTCGGAGAAAATCGATGAAGTTGATATTCGCCAGTAGTTGGGCATAATCACATAATGAATATTCAATTAATAGAAATTCATTTGAGCATAAGTATGGATAATTCGTGAATTTCTGGTGTGCGCCCACCGGACTTTTAATGACTCGTGTCTCGTGTCTTTAAAAAAAGAATTTCATTCGACTAAAACTCTTTGTGATCGAGGAAAAGCAAAAAAATATTTTCTATTGTTCTCGGCGTAAAACATTAACGGTCACGGTTCTTGTACGTGATTTGGCAATTGGAATTTCAAAACTCCTGTCTATCGAACTTTTAGTCATCGCCATGAGCACGATTCTCATGTAATCAAAGTATTATCGGACACGAATTCATTCTACTTTAACTAAAAAACGCGAACGAATGAGATCCTAATCTATATTAATTTAACGCTAAACTCCTGACTTAATATTAATTACCTGCTGCAGCTGCAACCTTGGTGTTCGAGTCCCTGTACGTGCCGTTTATTATAGCCAGCTCCATTAGCTGCCTCTTCTTCAATTCGTCCTCGCCATCAGCCTGCTAACAATCGACATCGCCGTCAGGATCTTCGCAATACTTAACCTTCGTGTTACAAGGATTTTTATTTATTTTTTCCCCAAGATTTGAGCATTTTTCAGCTCTTTGAGCCCTCGTGATACAGTAATTTTTATTCTCATAAAATTTGAGTTTTTTCACCAGCTCTTTGAGCCCTCGTGGTAGAGTGATTATTTTTTCATAAAATTTGAGCTCTTTGACCAACGTACTTGTGATTCTAAAAATGCGAAATTCTTATTTATTTTTTTTCACCATCACAAAACATCTTTTGGTTAGTGCAAATAAAAAAACTTATAAAAACGCTGAGGCAAATAAAACATTTTGAGAAAAAGATTGCAGAAATATTTATAGCGAATAGGACTTAAAGAGATGGGCTCTCCACGAATTTTTACAACGATTGTAAATGTTTCTACGATCGTGCAAACAAATATTAAGAACCGAATGCGAGAAATTGTAGAAAATTGAATTTTTTCAAAATATAAACAAAAATTGAATTCTTACAATGATCGTAAAATACCAATCTGAACATTTGTCATCATGACCGGAAAATCATTGCGAATTATGTCCAGTTTAGGATTTTCGATAAGGGTGTGTTTTTTTTTCTCGTAAAATGAAGAAAAAAAAACCCTCTTCTCATTCGATATTAAATCGTGGAGAGCTTTCCCTAGAAAAAAAAAACAAATAGTTGGAACTGTCTCACCACGGGCACAAGAAGTTTCTTGACTTCCTCGACGGCGCGGGCTAGTTTGAGGGTTGCACGATTCTCGGTGTCCTCGACCGTAAGTAAAACGTGCAGTTCGTCCGTCAAATGTTCCCAATTTGGCTTGCCTCGATTTTGTTCCTCCTGTCGGGAATAAGCCACGAGATTGTAACGAAATGTTTTCGCGAATCGTACAAACTACTCGGGGACACGGACGTGCAAAAAAAAAAAAAAGAAATCGTCATTTTCCAATTACATCCTTGAAACGGCGGTAATTCAAATAATTCCGATTAATGAATTGTGAATTTTATGCGATAAAGTCAATTGGTGGATTACATTTTTTCATAAAGATACAATATAGTGCAAAATGGCGGAAAAAAAACACAGATTCTATAAAAAAAATGGAACTTCAGTTTTTCAATGTAATTGAAAAATTATATTTTGCACATCGATCCATTTTTGAACATTTACGAGCACAAAGTACGGTAAAAAAAAATAAAAAAAAAAAACAAACACGACGAAATGAAATAATGTGATGAAAAGAAGAAAAAAATGAAAATCGTTCAACAGAGGGCTTTTATTTCATCATTTTATACTCGTACTTACAAGAGCCTCGCGTTCGATTTCCTCAATCGCAGCTTGAAAAAATCATTACTGTTTGTACAAAAAAAAAAATCGTATCTCCCTCCTCCTCAAAAGTTGTACGATCTCAAACGCGAGAAATGGAATTTTTTTCGTGCGATAACCGAGCGTTGAAAGATCAACGAGCATAGCTTTTTTGATTCTTCGACTTGACCCTACTGATCCTTGTGTAAAAGGGAGCGAATGAAACTTTTCGAGTGCCCAATGTAAGCGCGACGATTAGCTCGTTTCGTTATTTTCGTTTTCTTTCGTCGAAGTGACGTTGAAGTTTGCATCGTTGGAACGCAACACAAATAGGTTGTAAAATTTTCATTTTCAGTATTGCTCTTTGCTTCTCTTGCCCATTAAGGCTCAGGTCACCTCGGAGATCCCGATAAAACGTTTCAACGATATTTGTTATCGATAATCCAATTTTAAGGAGGATTAATGATGTAAGAAATGAATTTTCGTTACATTCCAACGTTGCAAACTTCAACATCATTCGTCGAAAGGATTTACGACAATTCTTAATACGTGCGAATATCGATTTTCGTTGTTGTCGTTGCAAAATTTATAGAAATATTAAGAAGATGAAATTTCAGACGCGCATCATAAGTTTGCCGTTCTTGGGGTTCGGGGATACGCCGAGAGAATACAGCTGGCTAAACATTCGTCGTCGAGTGTCGCACGTTTTATCTTTCGACAAGTGTCGGCCGCGTTAAAGAAGACGACGATGAACAAACGATCGTGCGTGAAATGTTCACGTTGCGAATTTTTTGTCTCTCGCCTAATCGGAGATTATTTCGTGAAATTCGGGACGATTTGACGTTGAAAACGGAAAATTCGCAAAATTGTCGAAGCAGTCATTTTAACGAATAAATTAATGAGCAGATTGTTAAATTATTAATTAGGAAACGAAAAAAAATTGAGAATTTTCTCTTCGGGGGGGAGAGAGAAATTAGGATAAAAAGGATTTTTCTCTTCGTTCGAAAATTCCGTTTGAATAAACAGTTCGTGTATGGAGACGTCAAACTTCCAGAGAGAAGGAAAAATTGGTGTAAAAAAAAAAAAAAATAACATAACAAATTACGAATCGCCGAGAAGTTATCGGGGTCGAGAGGCTTTTACATTCGTCCAAACGACGTTCGTATTGAAGCAAAGAGTCGAGAATCTCTTGAGAGCTGGATAGAAGAACATTATAAGGTAAAAGAGTCAGTGACCACACGTCCACTCGACGACGACGACTTCAAGAAACACACTTGTCTCTCTCCCCTCTTCCCATTCCTCACATCTCTTTCCTTCGTTTTTTTTTTCACTTGCTTTGCCTGTATCATGCCTTAATCGGTATGAATTTTCCTTCGTGACTTCGGAGTCTCCTCGACTCGCGTTTGCAGAAAGAGCACGGAGAAACTTGTTTCGGAGTACGTGTGTGGTGGATAACACACACGAGATTTCGAACAACAAAACATTGTATTTTCTATTGATCCTCGCACAGTCTCGTTCGATCGTAGTTGAATTAGCAAGAAAAACAAACAAAAAAAAAACAAAGAAGAAATTAATCGATAAATTTTCTCACCTTCTTCTTGTCCCGCATTGAACCCTTTCCTCGTACCATGATCTTGCAACCAGTCTCTTGCTCCAACTGTTTCGCCGTCATGCCACGAGGTCCCAGAATCCTTCCGACAAAGTTGAACTGCAACGAGGGATATAGAAGATTTTTAATTTCTGAATTATGAATTTCCGTTGCAATCTTATTGTAGAAGCATTACGAGGAGAAATTGTGTCGAAACGTTGGAAAAACATACGATATTTACAAAAACATTTTCGTATAACATCGATCCATCATCTGACAATAATGTTATATTTATAAATAGTTCATTTGTTTTTTTCGGCAATTCTGCAATTTTGAGTATTTTTTCATTCACTCACAATTTCATTCTGCAATTTAAGACACATTCTCACAGTAATCATTGGGCAGCGAGTGGTTCAAAATTTGACCGAGAGAGATCAGGTTTTGCTAAATGGTAATTCTCAATAGAGGAATATTTGTGTACGCGCGAAAAATGATGAGGAAGCATCATTAAAATTTAAATTCGCGCGATTTTTTCATTGTAAGATGATTTGATCGTTTCCAAGTACAATTGTAATTGTTGCAGAAATTGTTCAACATTTTTCTTCAACGGAACGTAAATAGAAAAGATGTAATAACTTCCGTTCGAGATTATCTATTACATGAAAAATGAAAAATTCTCTGGTAGTTCT
Source organism: Oxytorus armatus (assembly GCA_958009045.1). NCBI lineage: Eukaryota > Metazoa > Arthropoda > Insecta > Hymenoptera > Ichneumonidae > Oxytorus > Oxytorus armatus. Next base: position 6,186,154 of record OY253751.1, on the reverse strand, counting down.
TAAAAATTATCAACAATAACTTTACAAGTAATTAACGTTACTTTGGCACGAATCACCGTGAAATTATCGAACTCGGATAATTTGACAGTCAATAATGGCGGAATTTTACAGGTTCAACGAGCTCGTTAAGGGGGGAAATAGGGTTAGACGGTTCAAAAAATCGATTTTTCTTTAATTTCATAAATTGTTAGTAAAACTATTGAAAAATATGTTTCCAAAATTTTAAATGAAAATTCCGACTCGTTCTATTGTTATAAGCCATTAAAGTGAGTAGCTCTCCTTCAGGCCCCGAGCGCGCCACATGTTTCAAACGCGTTTTTCTGATAACGACTTTTTTCGAACTTGCGTACACGCTAGTTTGAAAAGTTTTCAACCAATCGTTTTGAAAATTGGCAGTTACTTTCTTCATAGTATCGCGCTCTATATGAACCTAAAATCGGAATATTATCATTATTTAAAATAATTTTTTTTGTCCAAATAAAGTTGTAAAAAATGGCAAAAAATCATGCTTTTTTGTTTTGACCCCTGTAAAAAATTCAATTTTCTATTTTTTTTGATAGCATTTAGGTTCACATAGAAGAGAAACATATAATAAAAGTAAATTCCAACCTCGTTTGATTTCAGATGAAAATTGCGGCTTCCAGAATGTACGCAAAATGCTGAGTCTTTTTTATTTTATAGTATATACTTAAATTTTATAGTATATAGTATATACCAATTTTATAGTATATACTTAAATATATGTATAAAATATTCTCAAAGTTTCAATAAATTATATTCATTTTTATACTATAAAAAAATTCATGAAAATCATTGAGAAAACGCTGTTCTAACCCTATTTAACCCCTTTAGAAATGGTACAGGGATACATAATGGTGGATTATTACGAGAGCCACTCGTAAGTACGTGAGTACGATTGACAAGTGGACATAAGAGATATATAGGAATATAATATCCTATCGAAAAGCGTAGTCTAAAAGAGATAAATGTATGGTTCGATAAGAGAAAAAAAAAATCGACCACGTTCAGCCAATCGATAGTCAATAGGGGATAAACTGCATGATATCGTATATTCGTAAACGGCCAATGAATGAACATTTTGCAGAGAAATATTGTCAATGATAAAAACCGAAGACTGATAAACCGATAAATATATAATCTGTACGAGCCAACCGTACTGATAAGTACGTTAAATAATATCGATAACAATGTCGTAAAAGAAAATGGAGGCAAAAGAAAAGTCAGATTATTTTTTTCTCACACAACTCACATGAAAAAAAATTACTTAAAATGCTTTCGTCACGCCATGTTTGTGAGTCTATAAAAATAAAAAATAAAAATAAATTGAATAATCTTTCGTTCGAACCCTGCCTACACCTGCGATACAATAGTTGCGGATAGTTTATCCGTGAGATCGTAAGAATTTCCAAGCAGACGCGAAACGACGCGGATAAAGTGTCTTAAATCATAAAATCTCGTTCTCGGAGCTCTCAAAGTGTTTTTTAACGACTTTTAACGTACAATTCTACGGTTTGAATAGATATATATATATATATACAAAGTATAACAGATGAAATGGTTCCTGTCAAACAGTTCAGCTATATTATTATCTAAATAAAGAGAAAAAGCGAGGTAGAGAACCGAAAGAAAATACGGAGAATGCAGCGGATTTTGCACAACGAGGCAACAAGTCTGTCAATGGAGTGTCGAAAGTGACGGCATTGTGTATACGATATATAAGGGATATTCCGCGTGAAACCCTACCAAATTGAAAATCGCGATAATCGAAAAAAATAGGACGATTTTCAACGGAATTTTGAGTTTCTCAAGAAAACGGCTACTGAATAAGTAATCAGCAAGTCAAAATACATCGATATAGCGTCCTAAAAGAAAATTTAAAAATTCAACATTTTTTTGCATTTCGGCGAAACAGAAGTGGCTTCACTAAAATCGCTGTAACGATGCTTCCCGATGGAGTTGAAATCCCACTCTGTGCTCATTTTTTTCGTGATCGAACACTCTTTGAAATGGCGCTTGAATCATAGTGCTATCATTATTTTTCGATTTTTCGCAGATTTTTAAAGTAGGACCATCGATTTTTGCGAATTTTTCCATACATACCCCTTCTCATTTTTTTCGCTGATTTTCAACCTGCTCTCACGGCCACAATAATTGAGATATCAGTATGATCCAAAATGCATTCTCTAAGTCTACTCGAGACGTTTTGAAAACGCCCGTTAAAACCCAAAATCGATGAAACGGGTGCCAAGTTACGACCATTTGAAATTTCGGCATTTTTAAGTTTCCGAAAAGGTGGGCAAAAAATTAAAAAAAAGCATTTTATTTATTTTTTCAATGTTTCGATACTCTGTTCGATCGGAAATTTTCCGCTGATTACGATTAACACCGAGTTTTAGTCGAAATATCAAAATATCAATGTGAAAAAGGCGAAAATCAAAAAATTGAATTTTTGGACGACAGTCGGCAGGCTGATTCTCCGAGTGAGACGAATTCTCGTAGTATCGCGATCGTTCGTCTCACTCGGGGAATCGCGCAACTGGACAAAGTCAGAGATTCAGTCCGGGATCCCCGTCTGAATTCATTTTACGATCGTTTCATTTCGCCATTTCTCAACTCTCGTACATGGCGGCGGCGGCGATATATTTATATAATATAGAGAGATATATATACATATAAATATATATATATACAAAGTATAACTGATGAAATGGTTCCTGTCAAACAGTTCAGCTATATTATTATCTAAATCAAGAGAAAAAGCGAGGTAGAGAACCGAAAGAAAATACGAAGAATGCAGCGGATTTTGCACAACGAGGCAACAAGTCTGCCAATGGAGTGTGAAAACTGGCGGCATTGTGTATACGATATATAAGGGATATTCCGCGTGAAATCCTATCAAATTGATCGAGGCTACTTTTTCGATTCGTTTAATTGGCGGATGTTGAGTTTAAAAAAAAAAAAAATAATAAAAACAGCAATCTTAAAAGGAAGATTATTAATTTCTAAGAACGAGACTCAACATTATTTTTCATCCCCTAAAAATGGTCTTCCGACCGGAAGATTCTTCGCGGCATCGCGCTCAGCGAATAGCCCGTACATCAAATATTCTCGTACGACAAATATTCACGTTTCCAACAGCATCGAGTATGATCTCTTCGGAGGCTAGTCTCTCACGTAAAAGCCCGTCTCTTTGTAATTGCGAGCCCGTTGATACAAAGGACAAATTTGTTAGACACACGTCTATAATATAGTTATGTACTCGGGTTCTCGGAGTTCAGGATGTGAAGTAAACGCCTGAACGTTCACTTGCTTCCTTCCCTCGCAAAACCGGCAACAACCCTGAGAGAGTCCGGAGAGACGATCGAGAAGTAACAGACGGACGGACGGAGAGTGAGCGAGTGAGAGAGAAAGAGATATGAGACTCGAAGGAAGGCGCGCCCGCGTAATTATAATAGGTGCCGCTTGAGAGAAATCGTGCTCTCTGTGCAAGACTGCGTATAAATCAAATGGGCCGCGTTGCCGTTGCTCTGGCAAAACTGGCTTCAACGGTGGGTATGCGGGTATGACGAGCCGCGAAGGATATAATACCCCCGCGCGTTCGCGCGTCAACCCGAGAGACTTCCCGTCTTCTTACCGATTCTTCGTGTTCGCTTTTAGCGAACATTACACATATCGAGGCCTCGCTATCAGTTTTAATGCGCATTAAAACGTCGGCAGCGGTATTGTTACGTTTAAAAATATAATCGTAAAACAAAAGCGAGCACTCGTGAAAATTTTCATTATCAAAATGGCAATTGAAATACATACCGGCGTTCTCGACAACGCGGCTATTTTCAAGTTTTTAAGGGGGGGAAATAGGGTTGGACGATTCAAAAAATCGATTTCTTTTTCATTTCATAAATTGTTAGTAAAACTATTGAAAAATATGTTCCCAAAATTTTAAATGAAAATTCCGACTCGTTCTATTGTTATAAGCCATTAAGCCGGGAAATAGGGTTGGGACAGCGTTTTCTCAATGATTTTCATGAATTTTTTTGTAGTATAAAAAATGAATACAATTTATTGAAACTTTGAGAACATTTTATACATATATTTAAGTATATACTGTAAAATTTGTATACATATATTTAAGTATATACTATAAAATATTAGCGACTCCATATTGCTTGTTTTTCTTGGTACTATTTTTTCAAACGCGTTTTTCTGAAAACGACTTTTTTTGAACTTGCGTACATGCTAGTTTGAAAAGTTTTCAACTAATCGTTTTGAAAATTGGCAGTTACTTTCTTCATAGTATTGCGCTCTATATGAACCTAAAATCGAAATATTATCATTATTTAAAGTAATTTTTTTCTGCAAATAAAGTTGTAAATAATGGCAAAAGATCATGCTTTTTTGTTTTGACTCCTGTAAAAAATTCAATTTTCTATTTTTTTGATAGCATTTAGGTTCATATAGAAGATAGACATATAATGAAAGTAAATTCCAACCTCGTTTGATTTCAGATGAAAATTGCGGCTTCCAGAATGTACGCAAAATGCCGCGTCTGATTGTGACCTGCAATATGGGGTCGCTAATATTTTATAATATATTCTTAAATATATGTATAAAAATTTTATAGTATATACTTAAATATATGTATAAAATATTCTCAAAGTTTCAATAAATTATATTCATTTTTAATACTATAAAAAAGTTCATAAAAATCATTGAAAAAACGCTGTCCTAATCCTATTTCCCCCCTTAGAGGCGCTCGGAGACTCGGCGATTTATTTATATATTTTTGTCACTTTGCGAAAAGATATCGCACACTGCAATAATCCAAACGATGCTCAAAATGCTTTTGCCGGTAATGGACGAAAAAAAAAAAAAAACGTAATCGGCACCGTAAAGGAATTGTTAGATTTTACTTTTTAAACGTTTGGGTTATTTTGACGAAAAAAAACAAAAAAGAATGCGTCAAAGTAAAAGTCTATTTTTGGCTAGGATTTTTCATTAAAATTGGGAAATAGGGTTAGGACAGCGTTGTCTCAATGATTTTCATGAATTTTTTTATAGTATAAAAAATGAATATAATTTTTTGAAACTTTGAGAATATTTTATACATATATTTAAGTATATACTATAAAATTTGTATACATATATTCAAGTATATACTAAAAAAAATTAGCGACCCCATATTGCTTGTTTTTCTTGGTACTATTTTTTCAAACGAGTTTTTCTGAAAACGACTTCTTTTTTAACTTGCGTACACGCTAGTTTGAAAAATTTTCAACCAATCGTTTGAAAATTGGCAGTTACTTTCTCCATAGTATTGCGCTCTATATGAACCTAAAATCGGAATATTATCATTATTCAAAATAAATTTTTTTTCGTAAATAAAGTTGTAAAAAATGGCAAAAAATCATGCTTTTTTGTTTTGACGCCTGTAAAAAATTCATTTCTCTATTTTTTTTATAGCATTTAGGTTCATATAGAAGAGAGACATGTAATAAAAGTAAATTCCAACCTCGTTTGATTTCAGATGAAAATTGCGGCTTCCAGAATGTACGCAAAATGCCGAGTCTGATTGTGACCTGCAATATGGGGTCGCTAATATTTTATAGTATATACTTAAATATATGTATAAAATATTCTCAAAGTTTCAATAAATTATATTCATTTTTTATACTATAAAAAAATTCATGAGAATCATTGAGAAAACGCTGTCCTAACCCTATTTCCCCCCCTTAAAGGCCCTCGGAGACTCGGCGATTTATTTATATATTTTTGTCACTTTGCGAAAAGATATCGCACACTGCAATAATTCAAACGATGCTCGAAATGCTTTTGCCGGTAATGGACTAAAAAAAAAAAATATCGTAATCGGCACCGTAAAGGAATTGTTAGATTTTACTTTTTAAACGTTTGGGTTATTTTGACGAAAAAAAAAAAAAAAAAAAAAAAACAAAAAAGAATGCGTCAAAGTAAAAGTCTATTTGTGGCTAGGATTTTTCATTAAAATCGTTCTCGATTCGTCTTTTTTGCCGAGCACCGCTTTGAGCGATAAAACGGCGACCTGGTATGAGCGTAACGACGTTTCCACGAAAGTCAGTAATTAACCCAGCAAAATCGATGTCGGCGTTTCGCACTTTCCCGTGTTGCCTAGCCGTATATAGAATTCCCGTTAGTACTGTCGCAACATGACGCACCTTTTGGGGTACAAAATTTCCTAGCAAAGAGAATCTCTTTCTCTCTCTCTCTCTCTTTCTCTCCTCTCATGATGTTGAAGTTTGCATCGTTGGAATGTAACGAAAATTCATTTCTTACATCATTGATCCTCCTTAAAATTGGATTATCGATAACAAAAATCGTTGAAACGGTTTATCGGGGTCTCCTAGGTGACCTGAGCCTAAATGGGCAAGAGAAGCAAAGAGCAATACTGAAAATGAAAATTTTACAAACTATTTGTGTTGCGTTCCAACGATGCAAACTTCAACGTCACCTCCTCTCACGAGTGTCCGATAATAACATATTCGTGCGAATGAGTGTTTTTATATGTGAGGAAAACAGAAGATCGAGAGAATTCACGCGAAATGGCGTCTATATGAAAATGGCCGTTCTCTCGAGAATCGGGACGGCGTGAAAAAAGGCGGGAATTTGAAAAATATCTAAACGAAATGACGGAGGATTTTATAACGCATGTCCAAACGATAAACGTCGTCCGTGCTGCCAGAAAATCGTATGCACGCCACGGCCGCCATTTTGGCCTCGTTATTATAACTCTGGCGTGTCCGCAATCGCGCTGTTTGCAGCGCCGGGGAACAACGGAAAGAAGCTCGCGTATATAGCCACAGAGATCTCGGTAAGTGCGCGCGTTAACGAGAGAAGAGAGAGAGAGAGAAAGAGATTGAGGAGCGGAGAAGCATCTATTCTCGTCGAGTTACCAAAATAGAACCCGACTGTACACACATTTCGTGCTGCTTTTCCTCAGCCTTCTTACGCCCGTGCCCCCCCTCTCGCCCTTCGACCCCCTAGCTAAGCCACTCGGCGTTTCGCACCCTCTCGAGAGCGAACGAGATCGCCGACTTCGATATGGACCACCTTGGTACACGAGAGCCGAGTCTTCGTTCTCCAAAGATCCCGGATCTTCTTCCGCTCTTTCGCTGTCCCGACGTTTCGCATTACAAACATTGAAGATTATCAAAAAATTGGGGGGAAAAAAAAAAAGTCTTCTTCGTCTCTTGGACAACGATAATTTAGTGTGTAAATTTATCATTCGAATGACTTATTCATTTAACGTACGAACTCTTCACAGTTCTTGTTTTTTTTTCGCTCAAATGAAAAATCATTCTTTACGAAAACAGAAAGGCAGAAACGAAAAAGAAAAAATATAGTTAAATTGACGTTAAAAATACAACAGATGCACGTACATTGGATTTTTTTCTTCTATTAATCTTATACCGCATTAAAATATTACGAGAGGTTGTCGAATTTGGAGGATAAAAAACGTTTTACCGATGTGTTCGACGATCCTTTTCATTTTTTGTTGGTACAAGGCGCGATAACGAGCCACGCACACGTGACTTTGAAAGTGAATTCAAAGTGTTCGCGATGTTCTCGGCAAAGTCGCGATAAATAACGAAAGTTATGTTGCTCCTGTGCCGCATTACGAAACACACGAATGCATCGCGAGAGAAGCTCGCTACGCGCGCGTGCTTCTCTCTGTGATGTGATGCTCTTAGATCATCAAATGGAGAGAACGCGAGGGGATGAGAAGGGAGGAGAACGGAGGAAAAGAGGGTATATGGCACCTATATAGATAGCGCGTCGAATTAATCGACTTCGCAATGATCATCACTCGTCGTTTGCTCGCTCTCGTTTACTTCTCGACTCTTCTCCCGACCAGTATCCTCTTAAATGATGTGCAAAAAAACGATATATATGTGTACAGAGTGTCGCAAAACCAGCACGTCAAAGTGACACGGGGGGGGGGTTAGATTGGCACCGGACCTATCAGAATAAACAAATGTGATCTCAGTAAAAGTCTCGTGAATTTCAAGAAGAGTTTTTTTTTTATTTTTCGAAAAATCGCTACCTGGTACTTGTTATTCCGCTACCATTGCTATAAAACTCCAAATCGTAAGCAAATCAAAGTCCAAATTTACATCAAATCCTAAAGTGGCCGGAAACACAAACGAAAACAGCGAGATCACAGGAGCAGCGATTGTCCGAAAGATGAAAAAAGGTGATTTTTCTGAAAATCGCTATTCTCGTTATCTCGCTGTTTTCGTTTGTGTTTTCCCGACGACTTTAGGATTTGGCGCGAATTGGGACTTTGATTTGCTTACGATTTCGACTGTTCGTAGCGATGATAGCGGAATGACGAGTACGAGGTAGCGATTATTCGTGAAATCACAAAGATGATTTTTCTCGTTAACCATGAGACTTTTACTTGAGATCATATTTGTATATTCTGATAGATTCGGAGTCAATTTAAGGTAGTAGTCTGGTAACTTAAGCCGATTTTCATGTCTTTTTGTAGGAAAATAAAAATGAATCGTTTTGGGTATTTAGGATGTTTTTATTTACATATTAAAGATACAAAAAAAAAATTTTTTGAAAAAATCTAATAGTTTATTATTATTATTATTATTGATCGAAGTTGGCACCTCGAAAAAAAAAGCGCGTGGGTGGCCCCGGTGATTTTGGCTCTTGATGTTATCTGAAATCAAAAATTCTTGATAATTCTTAATCTATAGACATGTCATTCTCGTCGGAACTACTGAAGTTAAATTTCATGGATAAATAACAAAATGGCGGACTTTGGAAAAAACTTTTTTTTTTCAAAGTCCGCCATTTTGTTATTTATCCATGAAATTTAACTTCAGTAGTTCCGACCAGAATGACATGTCTATAGATTAAGAATTATCAAGAATTTTTGATTTCAGATAACATCAAGAGCCAAAATCACCGGGGCCACCCACGCGCTTTTTTTCCGAGGTGCCAACTTTGATCAATAATAATAATAATAATAAACTATTAAATTTTTTCAAAAATTTTTTTTCATGTATCTTTAATTATAAATAAAAACATCCTAAATATCCAAAACGATTCATTTTTATTTTCCTACAAAAAAACGACCTCCAAAAAAGACATGAATATCGGCTCAAGTTACCAGACTACTACCTTAACCCCCGTGTTACTCTGACGTGCTAGTTTTGGGACACCCTGTACAGAAGCTGCTCCCTCTATATTACGCGTCTTTTACAATAGAATTTGTCACGCGGAAAATGTCGCAGCGCGCGTATGGATGGCCATCTTCGGTAAGAGACCGCGAGAAAGAAAGAGTCATCGAGTGGTCTCCGCGCGCGTTTGAGATCTCGTTATGCTCTCACGTGAGCTTATAATGTACTACCTACACGTCTCTCCTCTTTGTCTCATATCTCGCCTTATTTATTTTTCGTTGTTATCGCAAGATCTTTCGACGAGGCGTGTCGAGCGACACACGTATATATGTCACAACGCGTGGGTGGACGAGGTTCGATCTCTTTCTCTCTTTGTCTCTCGCTCCGATCGCATATTCCTGCACACCACGCTTTATTTCTTCTTTTTTTTTTTCTTTCCACATCACACATTTTTTCTTGGATGAGCGCAGAAATGAAGTTGATGAAAAAACTCACGTTCGAACGTGAGATTTTTTTTTTCCTAAACTACTTGGGTGTCCTCGTGTGCGTGCCTCGTTAAAATTGTTCACGACCAAAAAAAGACGTGTCAAATTGCCCCACAGAGAGAAAGATAAAAAAAAAATACGACATCGAGGCTCTCACGAAAGAATTACCTCGTGTGTGTGTGTGTGTGTGTGCGAGTGCTTTTTTGGATCGAGCTCCGGATGAAAACTTGTCGGAGCGATATCGGGACGAGAAATGACTCAATCATGATTTATTGGAATTATAGACGACGCTTTGACACCCACGAAATTTTTTCTAGGCCGATTTTTATCTCGTGCACGATGCACTGTCGACGAAAAACGTCTCTCTCGTGTCTTTTAGACACACACGGATCAATTTTATTGAACAGTAAATGTTTGATCAAATTCCAATTGTCCAAACAGTAAATATCCGTTTGACAATTACAATTCTTATTCGTCACATCATAGACACGAGATTATTAACAAAAAATATATTTAACACGTGAAAGCCGAAATCCAAAAATAGACATTTAATTTTTTGCTTTATTTTTTTCAATAAAAATATCGCACCGTAAAAACTATCGAGATTATCGGTAGCGTGTAAGAAACGAGGCAAACTTTCCGAAGCAGTTTTAATTTGCGAGACGTGAAAAATTACGCCGATGAGAGTAAAAAAAATGATGATCGTTCGTGAATTGCGCAAGTTTATATACGAACGTAAAACCGAACGAGAGCGAGAGTGCGTGAGCAATTGAATCGAGGATAAAAGTAGCCGAGGCAATGAGGTACATCAACATATATGAACTAGACACAACGATTAAAATTGATCAGACTCGGCGACTGTGGAATCGCCAGTAAAACGTCCACGTCTTACGAGTGTTTGGTCCTATACACAGGAATGAAAAGTAAATCCCGTGTACCAGAAATAATTCACGATAATTAAACTTCTCGCGTAAACGGAGTAAAGAGATAAAAAAAAAAAAAGAAATTGTTTCCCGTATTGGAGTATCTGTGCGACGTTTCGACAAAATGATACGGTACCAATCCTCCGGTAAACAAAAATATTTCTATAATTAAATTACAATATTAATCGTGTGAATCCTTTTGAAAAAAAAATGAAAAATATGTTGATATTATCAAAAAATGACTTACGTCGGGATGTTCTTTGACGGGGACGTAAACTTTTTCCGTTAACGTCATGATCTCGCCCTCGGGTTCCGGTAGTATCAGTGGCTCTTTCTTAACGCCGCTTATCTGGAACAGGCTCGCTCGCACCTTCGCGATTTCTGCAAAACGAAAATACACAAACGAAATTAAAACTCACGAATTTCCATCGTTTCTATTCCACACAACGAAAAGTTCTGTCTAATATAAAGGGTACAAGGTCGCAAATATAGTCCCGTCGATTGCGTGAACTCGGATGCCGCTAATTGGCACAATTCAGAGACCGAAGGGACCGAAATAATTAACGAGAACGAACAATAGGGCGCCGGACCATTCGTATCGCTTCCAGCCAATGCATTTGTGACTTCTCCAACGAGCTCAACATTTTGAGCATTCGCAAAAATACCGAATATTTCCTGTTGAAAAAGGGACAAAAACGAAATGAGAAGGAGAAGAAAAAAATAATTATTACGAACGAGATCGCTGTTCGTAAACTGTTAGCTGATGAATCTCGTTCGATCGTAAGAAACGCGTGATCGCATTTTAACGATTCTTAGATCCTTTATTTCGGCGCAACGTTTCCCGAGAAATTGCGGTTGATCGGTGGATTACGAGTAAAAAAAAAAAAAAGAAAAAAAAAAGACTAACGTATCATGTACGGAAGCGCAAGAAGGCTAATTGTAATGAAATTCATTAAGGCGGGAAATAGGGTTGGACGGTTCAAAAAATCGTTTTTTTTTATTTCATAAATTGTTAGTAAAACTATTGAAAAATATGTTCCCAAAATTTTAAATGAAAATTCCGACTCGTTCTATTGTTATAAGCCATTAAATTGAGTAGCTCTCCTTCAGGCCCCGAGCGCGTCACGTGTATAACCGAGTGGTCACTATTTTTTCTGAAAACGACTTTTTTCGAACTTGCGTACACGCTAGTTTGAAAAGTTCTCAACCAATCGTTTTGAAAATTGACAGTTACTTTCTTCATACTATTGCGCTATATATGAACCTAAAAACGGAATCTTATCATTATTTAAAGTAATTTTTTTTTTGCAAATTAAGTTGTGAAAAATGGCAAAAAATCATGCATTTTTGTTTTGACCCCTGTAAACAATTCAATTTTCTATTTTTTTGATAGCATTTAGGTTCGTATAGAAGAGAGACATATAATAAAAGTAAATTCCAACATCGTTTGATTTCAGATAAAAAATGCGGCTTCCAGAATGTACGCAAAATGCTGAGTCTGATTGTAACCTGCAATATGGGGTCGCTAGTATCCCCGCTGTTTTTCAAGAAAATTCTTCAAAAATTTTATAGTATATACTCAAATATATGTATAAAATATTCTCAAAGTTTCAATAAATTATATTAATTTTTTATACTCTAAAAAAATTCATGAAAATCATTGAGAAAACGCTGTCCTAACCCTATTTGCCCCCTTAAAAGATAAGGCCACGGTAGAATTTTCAAAAAATCGATGTTTTTTTTTGCTTAAACGACGCTTTATTATGATAAAAATAAGTTAAGTTAAGGTTAGTATTAAGGTGATAGTTGGTACTTTTTTTCATCGACATTGAGCGTACAACGTAGGCCAAACTCTGCCACGGCCATAAAGTACCCGAGCGCGCCGCGTGCTAAATAACTTTGACAATTTTTACCCGATTGACTACAAGTTTAAAAAATTATGTTTCTAATTGCATTACGCAGAGAACTACGCACGGAATTTCCGATTAATTAAAAACTTTCCATTTTATGAGCAGTTTTGTACGGAATTTTTTACTAAAAATTCACCTTTCAAGTTCAAATGCCTGCAATATTCGGAATAAAACAATATTTTTCAAATTCCGTGCTTACTACTCTAGGTATTCTGATGTAGATTAACGAGAATTTTTATTTTTCTTTCTAGGTAAAAAATTGTTGATACCAAATGTCACGCCCGAAAAAAAAAGATACCAAAAAAAAGATACCGTTCTATCCAAATATATGAAATTTCAAAACAATAATGATTTGAATAAATACAATTTCTATGACCAAATGTATTATTTATTGCTGATATTTTTCTTTCTGTTCGAATCTCAATGAAAAACCGTTAAAATCTTCCTATACTTTTAACTCCGAAGGATTTTCCTTTTGAAAAATTTGTATTGCCGCGCCTGCGTCGTTTTGTATCATACACACACACACACATGTCGCGCCAGTCGTAATAAAGCGACGTTGTCATGCTCACTAACGAGTTCTTCTAGCCCCAAAACAATATTTTTTTAATAGTCCATACTTTTTTATTGTACGGTTGAAAATTTACTGTAAAATATATGTTATTCTGCATCTACTAAACTACTTTCGTGTCAAATTTCAAGAATTTTTATCCACTCCTTCGTACATTTTGGTGACTAAATATCCGGAAAGTGCTCGTTTCGTTCAATATAGGTATACGTTCGTATGCAAATTTAACAATTTTTGATAAACGATATCTTGAAAACGGTACGGTGAAACAGTCTCAAATTTTGCATAAGTATTCTTCAATACTCTTTTTAGTTTTTCCCGAAAATTCATTAAATTCTATCTACTCTTCATTTGTGCTAGAACTACTTTAACGATCCAGGAAAGTTGAGCAGTTGTGGATGGTACGTCGACACGTTTACTATTAGCAGAGGGTCTCGCCGATCGACTGTAATCGGTCTCTCGGATTATAATATACGTTTCGGACGTCTGAGATCGTCGAATGATAAGGGATTTCATGGGATTAGCTCAGCAACGATAATAAAAAGTCATTAGCGAGGCGTTTCAACTTGCATATATAACTATATATGTGTGCTTAATGAGCGTTTAAGAGGCTCTCGTCTTGGGGGCCCGTGTGTCTGTGACTGGAGATTCGCACGGTTAATGAATTTTTCGTTCGCTAATCGCGCGCTCTTCAACAGCACACTTACATATATCGCCGTGTACACAATGAGTGCATTATTTGTATTATACATTGAGAGTGAAATATATGTTACGCGTTCTGCCAACGGCTATAAATAATTTGTCCTTGACACGATACCGTAATTTTACGGTCAGATTATTCCGCAATTATGTCAGCTTCCCTCAGCTAAGCATCAATATCTTTCGTGCGCTAATGTCACTCGGTTCAATGTTTAAAGATTATGAAAAATAACGTGAAATATATATATATAAAGTATTTTTGTTATTTATATCTCTTACGACATTATGGCATTTGCTTGTCGTATTAGTGAACGAATAAAGTGAGATCTCCTGTATTGATCGTTTGGCCTTTACGTCCGGGGAAAAAAAAACCTCCCGGAATAATTCGACTTTTTAAGAAAATTGGTAGCTCGGACTTTTAAGACTACGGGATGTTTAATTACAAGTCGAAACAACAAGATTTTTGATGACGTTGTCAATATCGGCGAAAACACAAGACAAATGATTTAATTAGAAAAAAAGAAAAAAAAAATTGATACTTAAGGGGGGAAATAGGGTTAGACGGTTCAAAAAGTCGATTTTTTTTTATTTTATAAATTGTTAGTAAAACTATTGAAAAATATGTTGCCAAAATTTTGAATGAAAATTCCGACTCGTTCTATTGTTATAAGCCATTAAGGCGGGAAATAGGGTTAGGACAGCGTTTTCTCAATGATTTTCGTGAATTTTTTTATAGTATAAAAAATGAATATAATTTATTGAAACTTTGAGAATATTTTATACATATATTTAAGTATATACTATAAAATTTTTATACATATATTTAAGTATACACTATAAAATATTAGCGACCCCATATTGCTTGTTTTTCTTGGTACTATTTTTTCAAACGCGTTTTTCTGAAAACGACTTTTTTTCAACTTGCGTACATGCTAGTTTAAGAAGTTTTCAACCAATCTCTTTGAAAATTGGCAGTTACTTTCTTCATAGTATTGCGCTCTATATGAACCTAAAATCGGAATATTATCATTATTTAAAATAATTTTTTTTTGCAAATAAAGTTGTAAAAAATGGCAAAAATCATGCTTTTTGTTTTGACTCCTGTAAAAAATTCAATTTTCTATTTTTTTGATAGCATTTAGGTTCATATAGAAGAGAGACATATAATAAAAGTAAATTTCAACCTCGTTTGATTTCAGATGAAAATTGCGGCTTCCAGAATGTACGCAAAATGCTGAGTCTGATTGTGACCTGCAATATGGGGTCGCTAATATCTTCGATGTTTTTCAAGGAAATTCCTCAAAAATTTTATAGTATATACTCAAATATATGTATAAAATATTCTCCAAGTTTCAATAGATTATATTCATTTTTTATACTATAAAAAAATTCATGAAAATTATTGAGAAAACGCTGTCCTAACCCTATTTCCCCCCTCAAGGGTTTCGCTTGGAAGTGGATTCTCAAACTGTATAAAGATGATGAAATTCTTCAGGGACAATGATTCGTCTGCATTGAGAAAATAAAGTAGTTGCTTCGACTAAATCGTTTGGACACGCCGCGCGCTCTTGAAAGTAATTTTTAATTAGGACATCGTAATTTGTGTTGTCCCAATTAAATATTTCGTAAGGACAGCACGGTTTCTCGTAGCCACAAATGAAATTTATATTTTTCATGCAAACAACAAATCGGACGTTGCACAACCGATTTACTTAAAGCACCTACTTTATTTTCTCACGACGAATCATGTCCCATTTTGTGTATATCTTTAAAAACTTCGTGGGATCTGTGGGGTGAAGTGATTGAACGGAAAAAAAAAAAACGCAACACGGGTCAGAGACGATCATTTTCAAATGTCTTTCCGGTGTGACGCGACGAAGGAAAAACTAAAGAGGGCCGACGTAGCCCCCCAGGTATGCCATTATTGAGATTGAAGAATCAAGGTTTGAGACTGTTAGTTATGGACGAAGGTGCCCCACAGGCAGCGTACGGTTAAGAGGATAGAAAGAGAAAGAGAGCCCAACCCAACCACTTAAGGCCCTCGTCGATGTGTTCACCGAGTCGGGACGAGACGAAGAGCAGCACAAGGGGCATTTTATACACGTTTCTTGGCGTGTCCGATCTACAACTCTTCCCCGAGAGTTATCATGTACGCGGAGGGTCCCGTCTATGGGCTCGGTTAAGTACACGCAACGGGTTTTTTTTTTCCCCCGAGGCTACTTATCGCGTCTCGTTAATGCGAATGGCTCTCTCCGATAGACGTTTGCAAAGGTATGTATCGCGGGATCAAGTGCGGAAGCGGATAACAGACAATGTTACGTTCTATCGGGGGGAGAGGTAGAGCTGTTAGATAAATGCTACGCCGATTGGTTACACTGAGAGAAGAAAAAAAAGTCCATTCTATTTTACGAGGTATTTTGTTGAATACGGCGAAACGAAGGTTTCGTTTATTTCGCCATATCCGACAAAATACGTCTGGAAATTGAATGGACTTTTCGTTTCTCAGTATATTCGTAACCCATCAAGGTTTAGTTTATGATTATAAAAATTGTCATTTTTCTAAATAAGATTTGTCAATTAACAAACGAAAAAATGTTGGATGTCGAGGTTCGAGCTATTACAATGGTACGATGGTAAAATTGTGACTGCTTTCGAAATGAAATATTATCACATCTTTGCTTATAACAAAATGATGAAAAGTTTCGTCACATAGAATTTCGGAATGCACGGAATTTACTGAAAATAAACGTTTTCACACATTCAGCATCGATTGTCGAACGAACGAAATAAGCGAAAGTTCAAAATGTCGAATACCAATGGGCCGTTCGAATGGGGCCGATTGGTATTCGACAGTTTGGTCTTTCGCTATTTCGACCCTTCGAATTTCTGGTCATTCCTATTTCGACCGTACAATTTTTGTGGCATCCGTTAAAGTTTCTCAACACCTTGAACACGTGTTTTCAAAGGCTTAACCCTGAAATTTTCAAAAAATCGATTTTTTTTCAAAAATATTTATTCTTTATACTTTTAAGAATAAAAAAAAAAACTTTCAAGAAAATTCTACTCCGATACAAAGTTACAGCGATAAATGTGACCGGACATCGAGTGAGGACGGCTACCCACCGGAAACTCTAAACCACTTCTACCCGTAAAAAATAATGTTATTATTTTGAAAAAAAAATAAAAAAATTTTCTTCATTATAGTTGAAGAGTTGATAAAAAATGTGAAATGAAAAATTTAATTTTTTTTTCACCATATAACCTTTATAATAATTTTTCAAATTTACTCGGTTTTCAGTGCGCGCGCGCAGGGGCATGGGAGCCCTTGAGGGAGGAAATAGGGTTAGACGGTTCGAAAAATCGATTTTTTTCATTTCATAAATTGTTAGTAAAACTATTGAAAAATATGTTCCCAAAATTAAAAATTAAAATTCCGACTCGTTCCATTGTTATAAGCCATTAAAGTGAGTAGCTCTCCTTCAGACCGCGAGCGCGCCACGTGTATAACCGCGTTTTTCTGAAAACGACATTTTTTGAACTTGCGTGCACGCTAGTTCAAAAAGTTTTCAACCAATCGTTTTGAAAATTGGCAGTTACTTTCTTCATAGTTTGTGCTCTATATGAACCTAAAATCGGAATATTATCATTATTCGAAATAATTTTTTTTTTGCAAATAGTTGTAAAAAATGGCAAAAAATCATGCTTTTTTGTTTTGACCCCTGTAAAAAAATTCAATTTTCAATTTTTTTGATAGCATTTAGGTTCATATAGAAGAGAGACATATAATAAAGGTAAATTCCAACCTCGTTTGATTTCAGATGAAAATTGCGGCTTCCAGAATGTACGCAAAATGCTGAGTCTGTGACCTGCAATATGGGGTCGCTAATATCTTCGGTGTTTTTCAAGGAAATTCTTCAAAAATTTTATAGTATATACTTAAATATACGTATAAAATATTCTCAAAGTTTCAATAAATTATATTCATTTTTTATACTATAAAAAAATGCATGAAAATCATTGAGAATACTCTGTCCTAACGCTATTTCCGCTCTTAAGAGAACGATAACAATTAAAGACTCGCGTTATCACATAGAGGGCCGTGACACAAAAGAAATCCTACCCTCTCCCACAATTAAAACGTCTTAACATGTAAAGTTATGTAATGCACTTTATTATCTTTGTTACCGGGTCACATATCTGTGTCTTTTTTTATTTCATAGACAACGTTTGATACGGACACTTCCGATGGCTCTACTGCTAGCTATCGTCTCGGTAAAATCGACGAACGAACTACCGTGTTTCCAAACTTGTTGTATTTCACGGGTTGTTTTCCGGCCGAGACGAAACTTTCAATTTGTATCCGACTGAATTGAATCGTCCGTGTGTTCTTCAACAATCTTTTCACTATACGAAGAGATGAGCTATAATTATAGTAGCGAGTGAATTATCAAGGGTGTTCGTGAAACAAGTGTGTGAGATACTAATCTATATGAGAGCACGTAATAATTCGTCGAGCGTGAGTGCGTTCGTGTGTATGCGAAGAAATTCTCATGTTAAAAAACACAAAAGTTTAATCCTATCTTTAACAATGAGAAAAAAAAGCTTCTCATTGAGAAGAATGATAGAAAGAAAACAACGTCGCTTGATTTACTTTACTCCGATAATACACTTGAATTCGTAAATATTCCGTGTGCATAATTTTCAAGATATTATTTTCTATTTTTAGTTTAAACATTATGATATTTTTTTTGTCGGTTCATCTCCCGGAGACGATGATTCCGGACTGTATCTTGGATCAAGGGTAAGACCGCAATTTAACGTTTTTTCGTCAGTCAGATATTTTTCGTTTCTTCTTCGACGCTCTCGTCTCAACAAACAAACGAAAATTCACAAAGATTTTCCGTTCGCTGTATCTCCAGCGTGATGATAATTATTTCGTCTTTGGGTCGCATTGACAAAAGGCACGCGAGACCAGAAGACAATTTAGCTGTGGTCGTTGCAAAAATGTCTAATGACCGGGGCGTGGTTCTCGCGTTTCACCGTAGGTATAATCGTAATTCAACACGTGGAAAAACTCTTGGAGCGCATTGGAGTTTTAAGACGGGCACAACAGGGCGCGACGAGGTGTGTGCAGCAGCAGTTCTATCGCCCCGGTGTGGCACAACGGGCGACAACGCGAAAAGTATGCGAGAAACACGAGGGAGAGACGCAAAACATTCACTCGAGTCGGGCGGGTTTTTTTTTTCTTCTTTTTTTTCTTCCTCACTCTGTATCTCTCGGTGCAGCGAGCAAACTTTTACACACTGCTGAACTCCGATGCATACTTTTATATTCGGTCTCTGTGACGTCACTCGGAAATGTCGCGGGCGCGCGGCGCACCTTATTGCTCGCCAAGTACTTAACGAAATGGAGGACGAGAAAGAGAGAGAGAGATATAGTACTTGGAGTACACCGCGAGTAATATGGAGTAAACTCGAAGTAGATGCATTTTTTACTCCAATTGTTATAGAAATAATTCAAAAAAAAAAACAAGCACTGTCAATAAATTCACCAATGTGACAGTGAAATTGACCGAAAACTGTTTAACGTGCGAAAAAATTGTTGAATTACTAATTCATGAACAGGATACTATAATTAGCAAAAAGTAGTTCTCATACTTTTAATAATAACCCCTACAACTGTTGATTCATTACTATAATAATAATAATAATAATTTATGATAATCATTTTAAATCGGTTTAATTATTCACGAATATATTGACTGTCGTGTGAACATACGACAGGCCCAAGGCCAACGTAAATTAGCGAGAATAGCGAGGGAATTGCAGGAATAAGACGAAATAACCGGATCTCCCGTGCGTGTGGCTTATTGAAAAAAAAAAAACCAGCTCTTTCGAATTCTCATCCAGGCTCGATTTATCCCCGAAGTTCCGACGCGTTTTGATTAAAGATAACGAAAGAAAAAAATCAAAGTGTTTCGACAGTCACACCCTATAACGGATTCAACCCGATCTCATCGTTGTAGATACGAGTGTGTCTCTTTGAATTCGTTCGAGTTCGATTGAAGAATGGTTTAACCCGGTATTAATACACGAAATGAGTATTTTAAGGGTAAACAAAATGTCCACGTCGGATAAATTGTTACTACAATCAACGTGGGACGTCGTAATCCCCTAAAGGATTTCGAAATTCCATAAAGAATTTCACTCTCTATTGTAAAAAAAAAAAATAGGAAAATTTTCCAACGACAAAAACCTATTTTATTGATGGCTGCAACCATTCCTCCCTCGACGAGAACAGTTCTGCATTAGGTTAGAATCAAAATTGCCCTAAAACTTGTAAATTATATCTCGACGACGCAAAAAAAAGTACAACGTTAATGCAACCCTAATGAAGTACAAAAAATGGCCTTATGCGTCGTATTCCGACAGGTGTTGGCGTACGGATCCTAAAAGAAAAAGATCACGATGGTAAAAAAAACGAATGAGGAAAAACCAACACGTAAAGACGACTTCTCAAAACCATTCGGACATCTGAATCAATAGAGCCTGAATGAGAATTCGAATTCTCATTCAGGCTCAATTTATCCCCGAGGCTTCCGACACGCTTTGATTAAAAACAAAAACAACAAAAATCCAGTATTTCAACAGTCACACTTTATAACGGATTAAGGTAGTAACTTGGGTTAAAAAAATTGAACAATTTTTTTTTGCTTATTTTGAAAGTACACAATGTCTTGAGAATATACTGTGAAAATTTCAGACCGAAACTCGAAATACTTCCGGAGTTATAATGAGTTTTCGAATTTTAAACGCGCTTTTCTCAAAACAGTGTTTTTCTGGTCAGCCCGGGTCCTAACTTTTTTTCTACCGAACCGATTGCTTTCAAATTTTAACGGGCTACTCTGCACACTTATAGTTCTCGTCGGAACTACCGAGACATTTTTTCACCCCTAACTATTTATTTTACAATCCCTTCTTTGCTAAAATAAAAGGACTTTTTTTTCCAAAGTCCGCCATTTTGTTATTTATCCATGAAATTTAACTTCAGTAGTTCCGACCGGAATGACATGTCTATAGATTATGAATTATCAAGAATTTTTGATTTCAGATAACATCAAGAGCCAAAATCACCGGGGCCACCCACGCGCTTTTTTTTCGAGGTGCCAACTTCGATCAATAATAATAATAATAATAAACTATTAAATTTTTTCAAAAACATTTTTTTTTGTATCTTTAATATGTAAATAAGAACATCCTAAATATCCAAAACGATTCATTTTTATTTTCCTACAAAAAAACGCCCTCCAAAAAAGACATGAAAATCGGCTTAAGTTACCAGACTACTACCTTAAATCGATCTCATCGTTGTAGATACGAGTGTGTCTCCTTGAATTCGTTCGATTACGATTAAAGAATCGTTTAGCCCGGTATTAATACACGAAAATAGGGTTTTAATGGTAAAAAAATGTCCACGTTAGATTAATTGTTACTATAATCAACGTGGAACATTGTAATTCACCAAAGGATTTCGAAATTCCACAAAGAATTTCATTCCCTATTGTAAAAAAAATAGGAACATTTTTCAACGACAAAAACCTATTTTAATGACGACTGAACCACTCTTCCCTCGACGAGAACAGTTCTGCTATAGGTTAGAATCAAAAATGCCCCAAAACTCGTAAATTATATCCCGACGAGGCAAAAAAGAAAAGTACAGCATTAATGCAATCTTAATGAATTCCAAAAAAATGGCCTTATGCGTCGTATTTTGACAGGTGCTAATGTACGGAATCTTAAAAAGAGGTCTGGATAGTAAAAAAAAGAAAAATGACGGAAAAACAACACAAAGACGACTTGTCAAAATACCATTCAGCCATCATTGAGAGGTACTTAATTTTTTGCCCGACGTGGGAGGTTTATTCTCGGTCGACATTGAGTCTCCGTTGAGAGAGGCCAATATATATTGGAACCCGTATTTCATCGTCATGAGAAAATCTCAACGGTGGAAGGGGATATGTAGTCCACAGTGAAGGCTACAATTTTGCCTATAATGCATCCCGATGTCTGTGCCTAGCATAGAGATACGTTTCGCGCGATGCTTATTCATCCTCGTATTGGGTGATTCGCGAATGTATGGCCGCGGGTTTTGCTCGTTGGGTTTTGCGGCTGGTATGTAGCAGCAGCAGCAGCAACACCAGAAGAGCATCGCGGAAACACACGACAGCGGTAAAGGTTAACGTTCCCGTGGCGTGGCCCACTTTCTCGCGTGTCTGTGACCTCTTCGTCGTCCCGTTGCAAATATATACATATATATATATATATATATATATATATATATATATATATATATATATATATATATATATAGTTCAGTTACACCTCGGATGCCGCTATACTCGTTCAACTACGACTGCCAATTTCCGACAATTCATATTGTACGCACGGAACAAATTCGACAGGTGCATATCCTGGCAAGCTTTCGCAATTTTGATTTTTACAATCTGACCGCCACCGTACATTTAATAATGTTCATATTCTCTCAGAATCGAAGATTTTTTAGGATTTCTTAGGATTTTTTAGGACGAGATTTGATTGTCCGTCCGTCCGTCCGTCTGTACTTCCGTCACAGGCCTCTAACTCCTGAACGATTTAGCCTATCAACTTGAAATTTGTCATGCAACTGGAGTGAGATGTTCCGAGAATGGCTGCCGAGTGATTTTTGAGAAAATATTTTTTTGCGAATCTAGAAGGACCCGAATGTGTTTTGAAAAACTTTTTATTTTTTTTCTATCCTGGCAACTGGGGTATCGTTTGAAAGGGCTTACTTTGACGATTGAAAAAATATTTTTCAATATTTTTTTTCGACGAAAGTTTTCAATAATATCCATCAAAATGTTCGTTTTTTACTAAATCCCCTCACACTCCGCCCCTTAATTTCCAAAGTACTGCATCGAAAATTCTGAAATAATTCCGACGTACGAAGGCATATGGGAAGTTCAAAGGAAAATTATAGCGGTTTCGAAATTGTCATTGGTTTTTGAGATAAATGAAATTTAATGAATACACATTAACGATTTGTTGTTAGACGATATCCTAGATCGTTTTAAGTTTGCGTTTTGAGACTAGATTGTTAGGATAACTGGTATTCTCATGGAAAATCTATTGCCAGAGGCAGAATAAAAGTTTGCTTCGAAAAAAAAAAAAAAAAACAATTTGAAAATGCATACAAATTTTAGATCAATAAATTATATTAAATTCTAAATACGAAACCGTACGTTCAAGTTTTGATGTTTTTATCGGGCGGAGAAAAATTGTCGATAATAATAATAATTGTTATTATTATTGTGGGTAATGCGACAACCTGAATTCTCCTGATAAATGCATCATAATCCAATACCGTTATGATTATCTCATTGGGTTTTCTGCTTACGCGCTTCAAAGAAGATTTACAGTGTATCGATAAATTGGTGGGAAAATTAAATCGCAAAATTGTCGAATGCTTCGAGCAATCCGTGGAGCACGTTCTTTGTAAAGTAATCACGTATATATATGGGAAAATGGGGAAAGTCGTTCGGAAACCTTGCAAGTTTTTCATCGCGGTTACGAGAAAAGTTATAAACAGCGGAAGTTGAATTACGCGGTTCTTTGATTGCCTGTATTGGTGGCGTTATATCGCGAGACAATACAGGTATTTCAATAAATAGAGTGCCTATTAACCGCTGTTAGTAAAAGGGGCGTATCGAACAGGATGTAAAACGTAAAGTTACGTGGTAAAATCGCGTTGTTCGCTAAAAGTCGATACAAGTCGAAGACGCGCAAGACAAGAATTTCTTCGGGGCAAAAGTTGTTTTAAAAAAAAGTTAAAAAAAAGCACGCAGGCAGATTAATTTTGTGTGGGCGCTACTAAATTGTAAATATACAAATTCCAACTGCAAACAAACAAAATGGCGCTACTCAACATGGCATTTTTATGTGCTGAATCGTGTGATTTACGACCTTTTGATTGGCAGCAGTCGATTTATGCGCGGAATTATGGCCGCGGGTAGACAAGATCGTCGAATAATTGAGAAACCGAGAGATTTACAGCGGAGCGACCTCTCTCTCCCGACGAGAGAAGCCCGTTAATGTCTCTGTGCGGCGAGAATTTTCATACGTACAATTTCTCAATTGCTCGCGAAAGTCTGAAACCGCGTACACACGCGGCACATACACACGAGAGCGAAACTTTCGGTGCTAAATCATTATTGTTTTTATTTAATTTTTTTTAATTATCCGCGTACGATTAACGACTGAGAGTTATTTGAAAAGGGGGCGGTAAGAGCGATAAAACCGAGTGTTATTAACGTTTTTGTAAATCATACGACATTCAAGCGGCAGTTGTATTGACGATATACAAATTTTTTGAAAACATATAGCTGACGAAAGAATTATTTTTATGTTTTTTTCATTGTGTTGCACTAAACTCGAGGGTGGATAAAACAAAATTATAGCGGCAAAAAGAAGGTGTATTACAACAAAAAAAAAAAAAAAAAGAAAGAAAGCTGCTGTTAGAAGTATATTGCAAATTGTGTCTCGTGTATAGTAAAATTGAACCTGCATTCCCACTTATACCTCAGAGCACAAAAACCTTTCTCTTTCCCGGTCGACGAGATTATTGCCCAGCCGCAAGGATGCTGGTATATATATTAAAACCGAGGCGTCTCTCTGCAACAGCATGCAACATGAATATATCCCGTGGTCCAGCTCGTGGTTCAGGTATATAGATTGTAAAATGCGTGCGTGTGTGTGGGTATATATATATATATATATATATATATATATATATATATATATATATATATGTATACATAATGTATGAAAGCCAGAGTGGAAAATATGAAGGAGGCAAGTAGGTCGTGGCAAATAATAGAATCTCTCCTGAATGGTTAAAATGGTCGTACAATATAGGCGCGTGCCATCGTGACAAACTCGACGAAATACACAATAGAGAATGAGAGAGAGAGAGAGAGAGAGAGACTGCGATGCCGGTGTGGCCAAAATATAAATATATCCAAAGTGTCTAATGTTAAAGAGCGTCTATATGCATGCTTTTTCGAGAATGATACCGGAATGGGTTGCCAACTTTCTGTCATATAAATCAACGTCCAACAATTATTAACATCCCGGAAAATAATATTTGAAAAATAAGACGAATCCATTCGACGAATACAGTATGCATAATTGACCGATAAAAAAAAAGTCAAATCGAAAGAAAACGTTAATAATCAGCACTTGTTTCATTGTAAAATCATTTTATATGATTTTATGAAAAATCAATGATGCACAACGAAAACCGGCACAAATCATGACTTTTGATGAATAATCGAAAAAAAAATAAAATAAGTTTGCAACAGTCCCTTTCTAATAACAGCATTGATATATTTACAGTCTACTAATTGTACGAATAAACGATTGTCAATTAATCAATTATTAAATCATCATCATTTGAAAGAGAATGATGATGAATGAATTACTTCAAATTATTCCCATGTATTATAACAAAAATAACAAAAATCATAACTTTTGTTGAATTGAAAGAAAAAGAAAGTTTGCAGCAATCTTTTTCCAATAATGGCGTCAATATATTTTGAAGCTACAAATTCCATGAAAAATTCATTATTATTCAATCAATTATTAAATTATAATAATTTTCAAGAACAAATTATCTAAAATTCTTCCCAAGTATTGCAACAAAAATCGAAACAATTATAACTCCCGTCGAATAATTGAAACAAAAGTTAGCGACATTTACTTTCTAATAATGGTATTAATATATTTAAAAGCTAAAAATTCCATGAAAAATTCATTATTATTCAATTATTAAATTATTAAATTATAATCATTTTCAAGAAAAAAATTACTTAAAACCCTTCCCACGTACAATAAAAAAAAAAGGCATAAAAAATTATGACTTTTGTTGAATAATTGAAAAGAACGAAGTTTGCAAGATTTATTTCCAAATAACGGCATCAACCATATTTCCGGGCTACTAATTTCACGAATAACTTATAATTAACTGATCAATTATTAATTCACAATTATATTCATGAAAAATTCGTTCGAACTCTTTCCCATCTCGTGCTCTCGTAACTCCAATATCCCAGGCGTCGTTAATTATCGTGTACTGCCGGTGGAGTTAACGATAATAAACAAAATGGAAAACAAAGATGAGAAGTCGGTCGCCGAAGTTTCCGAATAATTTGTTCAATGGGCAAGTGCAGCCGAGTTACAGTGTGTTACACACAAATACACACGCGCAAACACACACACACACATAAACGGTATAAAGTTATTCCAGTTGTACTTAATGTGGGATATCTCTATACAGTTATAAAACAACCAACTATATGTTACTCGTTCGACCAACTACCACGAGATGGGGAGGAAGGGGGGGTACATGCGATAGTGCTTGTCTGTACACCGCGACTATTCTCTGTATCAGCATAAACAGTACTTATACATATATGTGGAAATGTGTACACATATATATAGATTGTATTAGTGTAGTTTATAGAACAGCCCTCTCCCTCTCTTTCTCTGTCATCTCGGATTTCGAGGTGGTCGCTGCCGGGCAGTAGGTCGGGTAAGTTGGAAGGAATCCATGGGCGTAGTCGCGATTCAATGATAAATATGACAATAAAATTAACATAATTATTTTATTACCATTATTATATCGAATCCCGTTCGAGATCAAAATAAATAAATAATAAATAGATGATCGTGATACAGGGAGGCTTACTCCGCCATTTTTCAGTGGAATAACCCGAATAATTAATCGTTAACCGCACACACCTCGCGAAGTAAATATTTTTTGTAATCGGAATATTATCATTATTTAAAATAATTTTTTTTTTGCAAATAAAGTTGTAAAAAATGACAAAAAATCATGCTTTTTTGTTTTGACCCCTGTAAAAAATCCAATTTTCTATTTTTTTTATAGCATTTAGGTTCATATAGAAGAGAGACATATAATAAAAGTAAATTCCAACCTCGTTCGATTTCAGATGAAAATTGCGGCTTCCAGAATGTACGCAAAATGCTGAGTCTGATTGTGACCTGCAATATGGAGGCGCTAATATCTTCGGTGTTTTCCAAGGAAATTCTTCAAAAATTTTATAGTATATACTTAAATATATGTATAAAATATTCTCAAAGTTTCAATAAATTATATTCATTTTTTATACTATAAAAAAATTCATGAAAATCATTGAGAAAACGCTGTCCTAACCGTATTTCCCCCCTTAAAAGGTCTGAAAATGTCTGAAAATGTCTCGTCTTATTGTCTTTTTATTCGTCAAAGTTTATCCCTGATTGACAAAGTACCATTTTTCTCGTGCGCACGAGAGGGTTGGATAAAAGAAAAATAATCCGAATTTCCTACAAATCGTTATCCCTACCACGACGTAAACTCGAAATATATTTTCGACGAAAGAACTGTTCTAAAACCGTTTTTTTTTCTCATCATCTTAGTACTATAATAAAGCTAAAGAGTTAATTTGTATGTTTATATGTTTGTTCGAACGCGCTAATCTCAGGAAATACTAATCCGATTTGGAAAATTCTTTTTGCATTAGATAGCTCGTTTATTCGGGAAGGCTTTAACGCTATATAACGTTATGCTATGACCCTAAGAAGCGGTGGTAGCGCGATGAATCGTGGAACGGAAATTTCGGATGAAACCGCACAGCTTGTTATCTATAATTTTCAATGACAGACTTCGGTTAATAGATGTATCAGCATTTTTTTTAATTTTCTGCGTACCATCTACAGAGCTGGATGCAACGTCACGCGTGGCCCTTATCACGCGTCGGCGTCAATGGCCGATGCGAGCTTATGTTCACCAAAAAACGAGAAAGAGAGAGAAGTAGAAAATAGAGAAAGCATCGTAATTGCATTTAGAGGCTTTAGCAGGCTACTGCCGCAAGAAGAGAATTCTGTCTTTCTGTTAAGCGTGATCAACACACAGAAGCGGAGCATCCACAGCCGGAGATAGAACCGCGCCGTATGACATCAGCTGACTGACGCTCTTGGCTCGCGAAATAACAAGCGGAGAAGAGAACCGGCTCGGCGGCCTCGGCAACGTTCTCGCAACACTAAAACGACGATCGCGCGTATTCGCGCGCAAGCGATATATAAACGGGCATTGTCGCACGCGCGAAACATATAGAGTTGTATCGTTTGCGAAGCTTCCAATCGTTCCTGTGCCGTTCGCGGCTGATTGTGACGAACGCCCGGTTGACCCCACCTACTATTTGCCGCGAGGCGCGAACGATATGTGTCACGATACCCGATGACTATACCTAACGCGTCATGTGTATATCATACTCCTACCGCTATCGTACATACGACTATATAAGTCGAAACATTCGTACATAATAATACGCGTTGTAATTGTTCCCATAATGTGATTTACTTTGAAATTCGATAATCCGATCAATCAGTGAATGTCCAATTAATTAATGGAAATTTCCTAATATAAATTACATCGGTACTTAGTTAAAAAAAAAACGAAGAATTTTTTATTGAAATTTAGTCATTGATAATGGACATTATCGGCTAATGGTATTCGAGTATTTTCGATGTGAAAATCATCAGTGAGTGGACCACGGGCACTAATGAAAAAATCAAAACGTTCGATGTATCTAAGCAGTTGTACGCAGTCAGACGACCGAAAGAAAGCGACTTTTCAAGAATTTTTCCCGGAAAGACATTTTAATTTATTAACGTAAAAATTTATATACGTATTGTGGTAACCTTTAGCTTTGTTTCCATATTTTTTATTTGTAAAAACAATGATCTTTAAAGCTGCTATAACCGATCTTCGGGAGCTCCTCTAAAAAAAGGCGTTTTGCGGTGAGCACGATATCTTTTGGATTGGATCATTTAAAATGAACAAACAAAAAAGATTTCGTTAGTATAAGGTATTATCTAGTATCTAACTGAGGGAATAAGCAAAATATTAATTTTTAACAAAATGGCGGCTTCTGAAAAAAAAATTACAATTTTCGAAAATATTTATCGGCGAGAAGAAACCTTGGATTAATCACTAAAAAAATATGTTTATAAAGCTTGTGTAAAAATTTGAGACTTATCGGTTTAGCCGTTTTCGAGAAATCTTGCTCGCCGACGTTCAAAATACACAGTTTTGAGAAAAAAACGCATTCAAACTTTCAAAATCTATTTTCAAACGCTCCGACACGTCTTTACAAATATGCATGTAACTTCGAGAATATCTGTCGGATTGACATGAAATTTTCTGAGCATAAACTTAAATATATGTACATTAGGAAAATAAAATAATTTTTTTTTAAATCCTGACTGCGTATACCCTTTATAGAAAAAAAAAACGGAAATATCGAATATCGGATTATCAAGCTGCAAATTAATTGTCACATTTTCTTTTAACATAAATTTGTTGTCGTTAGACAAAAGTTATGACTTCAATACTTTAAAAATGCAGTATACGTATAGTAATAAAAAAAAACAATAGATAAACGATAAAAAGTGAAATTACCGTTTTTGAACGTAATGAGAAAATTCGATTTTCTCGATCTCACGGAAATTTATTCATCATAAAGACGATAATTATGTATTGAAAATAATCGTACATTAAAAAAATAAAAAAAATTGACAGCGGAATCTCATAATCACTATTTTCGCCCTAATCTCGTTATTTTGTTATGTAAATGTTGCCGAGTGAAGGCAAAGTATAAAGCTACTTAAATGAGAATAAAAAAAAAATTGTGAGGCTATAAGAATCGTGTGAAACTGTTCACAGTTTGAATTTGCATAATTTAACAATTCTGGGTGGCATTTATTAACCTTGGAACTGTTAATTTTCCACAGTCAAAATAATCCGCACCAACACTGACAAAGCTGAGTCTCAGCAATCTCTTGAGCGTCTAATATCTCATCTTCACATGCTCATAACAAGAAATGAGGTAAAAAAAAAAGGAACTTTAACATTCAAGGCTGAGAATATTTGAGATCGAATTGTGAAACTGTTAAATTTCGCCACAGCGAATACGTTCTATTAATAATCAATATTTCTCATCGAAACAACTATCAATTGAATATTAATGATTTACCGGTGAGAAACTGTATGTAGGTGAAAATGGGTTATGCAACAACAACAAAAATGTATACTTTTAAAGATACACGCGCGATTTTTTTTTCACGCTTTAAATTTCCATTTTCTCGATGTTTCAATACGATTTTTTTTTCGGTATGCGACGACACGAGTTAAAAAATGTATTTAGCAATTAATTAACATTTTTCGAGCTAACGAATTTCGTTAAGATTTTTGTTCAACTACAAGAATTTTAACGAATAAACAGACAAACAGACAGACAGATAGACAGATGGACGGAAATGTGGGAATGCATTTCCGTAACCATAATTTGAGAATCGAATTTTTATTTTTTTATTTTTTATTACACTTCACTCTCTCATTTTCTACGCTATGCATGTGATGAAAAAGGGATGCTTTCGAGAAATTAACACGATATTAATGAAATAAGAGATCAACATTTTTTCAGATTGGACAATCGTTCGATTATGATTGATTTGTGTTTCCTTTCGACAAGGGTTATAACAAATTGTCGTACGCAACTGACGAAAACTAGCGTGTCGGGGAGCTGCCCGAAAGTTATACGTGGACATATATAGACATATATAGAGAAGAGACGAAACGAAATTGTGCGGCACGAGCGCGCACTATAAATTCATTACACGGCTCGGGCGCGGGCGCACCGAATTAAGTCATTGTTCGCGGGGATGAGCGATGAAACCCCCGAGTGCGTGTGTGTGGTGTTCCGGCGGAGCTAATACTCGCCTGTAACACTAAAAGACCAATGATATTTTTTTGTCAGGGGGCCCCAAACTGTTATTGTACTCCGCTCGTTTTTATATCAAACGCTCGATTGCGTAGGACGAACGGCGAGAATAGAAAAACAAATAGAAAAACAAACAAAGAGTTGATTTTTTTTTTATTTCCATTTTTTAAAGTATTTAATTAGGCTTATAAAATCAATGGCGATGAAATTATAAGGAAGATTTTTTATTTTTCAATAAATTTCATTCTAAATGCGATTGATAAGAAATGTAAAAATTAATATGAAATTCCGTGGACGAAAGGAATTCACGAGAAACGTCCTCGTTTTGGATGTCTTCGTTATTTTGCAATTTGCGCAAATCGCCCGACAGCGGTATATATTCGAAAATAGAAACCGGAGATTAAAACCGCAACACTTTTTCTGGGGGCTCGGGACTGTATCTCGTAATTCTCTTCCTGCTGCTGTATTTTTTTTCTCACTTGTTGTTTTTTTTTTCGCGTTACGTCATTGCCAGAGAAGCCCTTTCCTTTTCTCGAGGAAAAATACAGAGAAAGAAAGAGAGAGAGAGAGAGAAAGAGAGAGACACGATGTCTCGTATCGTTAAAACTCCTTCGCACGACGCTACATACATACACGACTCTTTCGCGCTCTCGATAAGGAATTTTACGATCGCATTGCCCGCCGGAAAGACCAGGCCGAGCCTTAAAAGGACGAAAAATATCGTTGCAAGACACGAGCGAGTGAAACGGAGAGAACCAATGTTGAACTGATGAAAATAATACAACTATCGTTTTTTTCTTTTTTTTTCTTTTTAAATAAAGCTTCGTAAAACTAAAGGTAGAAAAGTGTGTTTCATATATACTTGTGTTTACGACGAATCTCGTTACGCAGCTAATAAATGTTTCTCCGAAATTTCAACGTTAAATGCAATAAAACCTCAAAGTCGCATATCTCAAACGTTTTATCGCGCGTTGAACAAAGTCCACGCGATGTGTTTCGTGTTATTTCAACGAAAACGACGTTGTTGAAGGATTTTTTTGTTTCGTTTTTTTTTTCTTTCGTTCTTTCTTTTTTTTTTTTTTTTTTTCGAAATTCTCTCGCGACTCCGAAAACTTTCCGCAAAGAGCTCGATGGATTTCGTAAATTTCTCGAGTTTCCAAAAATAAAGCGATTTAACGGCGCCGAAGGAGGGAGAATGCCGAGGGATATTTTTGTCGTATTCTCGGTGGATGGAACGGCACACGCGGGGGAGAAATGCCACTAAAACTTGTCAACTGACTTAAAACACGCGGACACACGGCTCTTCCTTTTCTAATTTCGGTGGATTTTATAAAACCAATTATAAAATAAGTGCGTACGCTTATACAACGGAATTTCCCGGTAAATCAAACCGTGAATCACGGGATTTCTTTTTTTTTTATTGAATTGTCGTTCATTGTAATGACAAATTATCTGTAGTTAAAAAAAAAAAAAAGACTCGAACAGTCGTTGGTTTTTGATTTATGATTTTCTAAAAATACGTTTGTCTTTCGACACGTCACTAAATTTCCCGGGACAACCAGGCAAATTCTTTCAACTTTCATAATTGTATTTCGAGAATGTAGAAGAAAAAAAAACGTGCAATTAAGAACCTTGTAAATTTCATCGTTATTATTTTATCTCGCTCAAAAATTCCTCTCCACGTGAACTAGTTTTTACGAGCAAGATAAAATACCGTAGAAGCAATGTGCAAGTTTGGAATTTTTATTTATTTTTGCCAATTCGAGATAAACAATAGTAAGGTATGACGGTTTTCAAAATTTCTATGATTCTTCATTATCATTTTGGAAAATTTACGAAAGTTAGAGGAAACTCACTAATTCTCCTTAATATACAAAAGTTCAGACCTTTAAAAATTCTTTTTTCAATCTTGAAGCACTTTACCAATTAATTTCGAACTCAATATCCAATGCGATTATCGGCTAACCTCTTTTTATTGTCAAGTGTTTTTATTGTCGTTTCTATAGTAGAAAATTTACGAAAGTTTAAGGGGGGAAATAGGGTTAGACGGTTCAAAAAATCGATTTTTTTTAATTTCATAATTTGTTAGTAAAACTCAATAGTTTTACTAAAAATATGTTCCCAAAATGTTAAATGAAAATTCCGACTCGTTCTATTGTTATAAGCCATTAAAGTGAGTAGCTCTCCTTCAGGCCCCGAGCGCGCTATTTTTACAAACGCGTTTTTCTGAAAACGACTTTTATTTAACTTGCGTACACGCTAGTTTGAAAAGTTTTCAACCAATCGTTTTGAAAATTGACAGTTACTTTCTTCATAGTATTGCGCTTTATATGAACCTAAGATCGGAATATTATCATTATTTAAAAACATTTTTATTTTTCAAATAAAGTTGTAAAAAATGGCAAAAAATCATGCTTTTTTGTTTTGACCCCTGTAAAAATTTCAATTTTCTATTTTTTTTGATAGCATTTAGGTTCATATAGAAGAGAGACATATAATAAAAGTAAATTCCAACCTCGTTTGATTTCAGATCAAAATTGCGGCTCCCAGAATGTACGCAAAATGCTGAGTCTGATTGTGACCTGCAATATGGGGTCGCTAATATCTTCGGTGTTTTTCAAGGAAATTCTTAAAAAATTTTATAGTATATACTTAAATATATGTATAAAATATTCTCAAAGTTTCAATAAATTATATATTTTTTTTATACTATAAAAAAATTCATGAAAATCATTGAGAAAACGCTGTCCTAACCCTAACTCCCCCCTTAAGCAAACATACAATTTCCTATAAAATATGAAAGTTTCAAAAAATAAAACATTCAATACCAATTATCCGTCAACGATACTCTATTGATGAACGGAAAATTAACCGAAGATCTCAAAACTTTTGGAAATCACATTGATCCAAAAACAATTTTTTCGGAAAAAATAGAAAATTTTATAAAACGTAAACTCCTCAAGCGATTATCGCTAAATTCAATACCAAACATCATTGACCCCTAATCCGTTCATACAAAATGTTTTGACTCGATAGTTGAAAATTTATGAAAATTAGAGGCGATAAGAGAATTTCTGAAAAATTTCACATTCCGGCAAAATCTCAAACTCTCAAATAATTTCAATGGTAATGGCAGCAAATGAAGGGAGAAGGGGACCAAAACCGAGAATGCATGCAAAGTTTGCGGCAAATTGAAAAATGTGATTTTCCTATGTTTGGCACATTTTCAGCGCATTGGTATTAAAAACTCGATAAAAATATATTGTTTTCACGAAAACAAAGTTCCATGAGAAAGTGAGATGGAGTAAAAAAATCTCAGAAATCGTTGGTGTATAATTCAGGACAAAAGACTAAATTTCTCTATGGTCCACATAATTCTCCGTAAAGTCCTCTAGTCGAGCACGCAAATTGAAGTATTTTCTGGAACAAGATCGCACGTTCCGCACTGCGTTATATTTAATTGAAAGGGAGTTGGTATGTCCCGCCGGCCAAGTGTCACCGTTTTATATCAAGTTCTTTGCGACATTAGCGGGTGTGTCTCTCGAGATATGTGTTTCGCAGGCGAATTCTCGCTCATGGCCAGACGATTAGAAGGTTTCATGCGTATATAAATTTTGTTCTCGCATGAGTTGGCAAGCTGCGTCCGATCTGTCACACACATCGGTGCTTTTTCAGCATAAATACGTGGACATATGTTTGCTGTGTAAGAGAGATTCGGTTCAATACATCGAAACGACATTTAACCCAAAGACGAAACTACGAGCGCAACTGGCAATCAGAGTGCGTAACTCGTTGTGGCACATCTTGGCTCTCGACATACTGTCACATTTTAACGATCTTCTCAATGTGCGTTCAGAGACGAAGGAGCAATTGCACGAAAGGCGTGACCGCGTTGGGACAGTGATAAAATGTGAATTATTATACGGGAATAAAATAGATTATTATTAAAAATTCGGTGGTTCCGCCAAAGTGCAATTCGAAATGTTGCAAAATGTAGTGACAAATACATGATTTTAAAGTGTTATCTTACTACTATAATAAAACTGGAGAGCATGTATGTTTGTTTGAACGCGCTAATCTCAGGAAATACTGATGCGATTTGAAAAATTCTTTTTTTTATCGGATAGCCCGTTTTTTGGGGAAGGTTCTAAGCCATATAACTTTATGCCATGACCCCAAGGAGCGGCGGTGGCGTCCTTTTATTTTTCCACATAATTTCCACACGGTATTTACATAAGATGCACTTGGTTATCTACTCGTAATGCATATGAAACAGATATATAAACCAAATTTAATGCAAGTGAAACCGCGGGGCACAGCTAATACATAATAAAAAAAAAGAAAATAATAGAACCTCACGAATATATCGGGTATACACAGAAAAAAAAACCCCATGATAATACCGTAATTTCGAAAAATGCCTGATTGTGCTCGAAGGAACGCGAAATTTTGTGGTAAAAATTGTTCATTAAAGAATGCAAGTGTCGTAAACCGAATATTGGATATTCGACATTGATGTTTGAAATTTAGCCGTTGGTTTCACGTTTGGAAGAGCTTCAATCTCCTCCTTAAGGGGGGAAATAGGGTTAGACGGTTCAAGAAATCAATTCTTTTTTTATTTCATAAATTGTTAGTAAAACTATTGAAAAATGTTCCCAAAATTTTTAATGAAAATTCCGACTCGTTCTATTGTTATAAGCCATTAAAGTGAGTAGCTCTCCTTCAGGCCCCGAGCGCGCCACGTGTTTCAAACGCGTTTTTCTGAAAATGACTTTTTTTTAACTTGCGTACAAGCTGGTTTGAAAAGTTTTCAACCAATCGTTTTGAAAATTGGCAGTTACTTTCTTCATAGTATTGCGCTCTATATGAACCTAAAATCGGAATATTATCATTATTTTAAATATTTTTTTTTTTGCAAATAAAGTTGTAAAAAAATGGCAAAAAATCATACTTTTTTGTTTCGACCCCTGTAAAAAATTCAATTTTATATATTTTTTATATCATTTAAGTTCATATAAAAGAGAGACATATAATAAAAGTAAATTCCAACCTCGTTTGATTTCGGATGAAAATTGCGGCTTCCAGAATGTACGCAAAATGCTAAGTATATACTTAAATATATGTATAAAATATTCTCAAAGTTTCAATAAATTATATTCATTTTTTATACTATAAAAAAATTCATGAAAATCATTGAGAAAACGCTGTCCTAACCCTATTTCCCCCCTTAAGTAGTATTTTCCACTGCATCACCACAATTGTGCAAAACTCCGCAGGTTACAGTTAAATCGATCCACATTTTTGTTGACTCTTGCCCAAAACTCACAGTCTTCACATACGAAAAGACTTTTTACCATGCAATTGAACGACCATTCGCTATATATAAATTTCTTTCACTGTGATTATCAATTGTCAATTTGATTTTCGCGCACACGTGTAATGAGAATAATCGAGAAACGATTAGATACAATCAAAGTGTCGGCGCAAAAGACATAACGAGGTGTTATCACGATCGATGGCAATTTTACATCGTTCATCGATTCCACTCACGTAAATATAAATCCTAGCGTTTTTCCGTATTAAATACAGCATTCCAAAAGTTGTCTCGTTAATACAAAAGCATTCTCAAGGATCTGTAACGTGCGAAAGAATAAAATAAAATAAAATCATCAATAAGAAACAATGAGAACAATTAAAAATGACGGCAAAACGGGATTGTGAATAATTATTTCGAAAAGCAAAAAAGTGTAACAAGATATTACGATTGCCGCGGAGGGAATAAAATACTTTGTGATGATCATTGAAATTCGATCGGATGAGATTTTTTCGATTTTGACGCATTTTCATCGTGTCTATTGATGATTTTATTCTTCCGATATAGAGATGCTATTCTCGTGGGTGTGGAACGAGTTTCCCATCTCGCATATATATTTTGCTCGGTATAAATTATAATACGTCAGGCGCGCGCATGTAGTGAGATCATCATCGATGTCGTAATCACGAGAGTAAGCATCGTACCGTGACAGACACACACACACACACACACAGACACAAGGGTACATACACATGAGAGAAGAACTTTGTATAAAGATCAAACTAACGAAGCATCACGCATCACTGACAACGGCAAAGTTCTCGGCATGCGAGACATGGCCTCTTTCATCCAGTGAGACAAGAGAGCCTTACACATATACACGACCGTATTTTTTTTCGTTTCATCGTCTTCTTAGCGAAAGTATAGTCGCTGTTAACTTGCAGCGTTTATCTAACTATGTGACAATGACGAGATTCTCACTGCAGCTGGAATAAATTCTCGTAATCGGATATATCAGTTACATCGATCGCTTTAATTGGTCGAAACCGATTATTAACACAAACGAGCTTTACTCGGAACGATTTATAGAATCCTCCGTAGTCTCGATCACAAACGTTTATATACACGAAATGTTGAATTCCTGTAGTTTCGTGATTAGGGGAGAGGCGGGGTACAGTAAAAAAAACGAACATTGCGATATTATTGAAAATATAGATTGAAAAAAATATTAAA
Source organism: Oxytorus armatus (assembly GCA_958009045.1). NCBI lineage: Eukaryota > Metazoa > Arthropoda > Insecta > Hymenoptera > Ichneumonidae > Oxytorus > Oxytorus armatus. Next base: position 6,148,958 of record OY253751.1, on the reverse strand, counting down.
AAATATTTTATCAATCCTTAAGGGGGGAAATAGGGTTAGACGGTTCAAAAAATCGATTTTTTTTTAATTTCATAAATTGTTAGTAAAACTATTGAAAAATATGTTCCCAAAATTTTGAATGAAAATTCCGACTCGTTCTGTTGTTATAATCCATTAAAGTGAGTAGCTCTCCTTCAGGCCTCGAGCGCGCCTTGCTCTGTTTTTCTTGGTACTATTTTTTCAAACGCTTTTTTCTGAAAACGACTTTTTTCGAACTTGCGTACACGCTAGTTTGAAAAGTTTTCAACCAATCGTTTTAAAAATTGGCAGTTACTTTCTTCATAGTATTGCGCTCTATATGAACCTAAAATCGGAATGTTATCATTATTTAAAATAATTTTTTTTTTGCAAATAAAGTTGTAAAAAATGGCAAAAAATTATGCTTTTTTGTTTTGATCCCTGTAAAAAATTCAATTTTCTATTTTTTTGATAGCATTTAGGTTCATATGGACGAGAGACATATAATAAGAGTAAATTTCAACCTCGTTTGATTTCAGATGAAAATTGCGACTTCCAGAATGTACGCAAAATGCTGAGTCTGATTGTGACCTGCAATACGGGGTCGCTAATATCGTCGGTGTTTTTCAAGGAAATTCTTCAAAAATTTTATAGTATATACTTAAACATATGTATAAAATATTCTCAAAGTTTCAATAAATTATATTAATTTTTTATACTATAAAAAAATTCATGAAAATCATTGAGAAAACGCTGTCCTAACTCCATTTCCCCCCTTTAAGCAAGCCCTTTCCAACGATATCTCACTTGTCAGGAAAGAAAACAATTTCCTTTTTTTTTTTTTTCAAAACACATTTTGGCTCTTGTAAATTATCGAAAAAAATATTTCATCGAAAATAACTCGGGACGCCCGTTTCGGAACATCTCACTCTAATTCCATGCCAAATTTCAATTCGATAGGTCAAACCGTTTAGGCGTTAGAGGCCTATGAATGAAGAACAGACGGACGGACTAAGACAGGCGGACAAGAGACTTTTAGCTTGAGATTCCCGTTTTACCGGTACGTAACGCAAAAAAAAAATGTCGATATTTAGGCATTTCCATGGCGATCGACTTTTAATAAGTGGCGCGTAAAACAAAAATTCTTTCTCATCTCATTTCGTAGAATTTGTCGCGTGATCACGCGTTCTTTTATAACCACGCGCTATGATACATCTCGCGATATGTGGTTGGCATGTCCGTCGATCGTTGGAAGGAACAGGAAGCGTTTCGAATTCTTACGAAGGTGAGCCTCCTGTACACGAGCGATTTTGTCTCCGTTGCCGGATACCGACGTGCTTTAATATATATATATATAGATCCGTTGCTATATACCTGACGTGAAGAGATATCGAGTTGCAACGGCATTTGCAAAAGTCATCACAAAGCTTTGTTTTTTTTTTTTCATATTAAACGACTATACATATAGATATAATTATTATAACTGATTTGTACGTCTCAAAATGGGTCGATGTGTGTCAACCATTTCCAGCGATACATTGCCCATAAACTTTGTACAATCCTACACACGTCACGAATTTTAATTTGTCACTTCCGGTTAGTGTGAGGGTACATATACGACCGGCGTGGATAAGCCGTAAAAACGTGGAACGGCACTGCGGGGAATATAAAGGTTCACGGCAATAGACATAAGAAAAAGTATTATTGCTAAGACTCCGAGGGGGTGGCTGCATCTAACAGAGGGGAGGGGGGGGGGGGGCGGGGGGAGGAGGAGAGAGAAGAGCTTACGGGACGATGTCGATGGACCAGTCGACGCCGAGAAAGATGTATAAATTTAGAAACATACACAGCCTTGGGTATATGTATCGTAACGAAGACGCCGGAAATGAGCAGCTGCACGTTCGATCGCGTCGTTGCTCAGAAAATAAATAGAGAAAAGAAAGAAAAAAAATGGGAGAAGTGGAGTAAAACGAGAGCCTTGAAGAGAGCCGAGGCAAAATACGTGTTTTAGACGAGGCGTGGGTGATGGAACTAATTGAAAACGCAGATGCACGAGTTATCGATATATACCAATGTGTGTGTGTGTGTATGTACGTACCCCACAAGAAGGCGATTTCATTTACATTAAGAGGGTCGGGAGTGCGTTTTCAGCATACGGAAATTTTGCAACGTAACAAATTCAAATCTTGATTATAAATTCGCAATGTCCATTAATAGTGTGAGTTTTTTTTTGTAGAATTGTCAATAGCAAAAAAGGCGTACATTGAGAAGAGGTTTCAGGAAAATCAACAAAATTACGAATGGGAATGAACAAACGAAATGTTTGATTGATTGAAGGAAAAAATTCGTACTATTAAATTTCGGAGTTTTGCACCATCGAAGCTTTTACGGTTCGAAACTTCGACCCGGCCCCCAAATGTTTTCCTCGGCGTAGATAAAGTAGCAAATTTCACTCGAGCAGCATATAAAACAAAATAAGATTGCGTCATTATTGAGAAATCTTAATTGGCTCAACTAAAATTCAACGACTAACAACAATTGAACGCACATATCACGATAACGAGCAAGCAATAAGTCAAACCCTCGAAAAAAGAAAAACTCTCATTGTAAAAACCGAAAAAACAAGACTGATAGCGATGAAATGCCTAAAAATCATGTGAAACGAGCAAATTGATTGAATTTAATGGACAAATAAGTGATCGAGATTACGCCCTTTTGTTTGCTAGTATCCAATTCCCCTCCCGTTCCCTGCAATCGTGTTTCCTCTGTTACATTTGTTCCCAGGCTCACTGCGCATTGTTTCCTCACAGGCAAATTGAGCTCACATCGCAATTAATGTGTATATGTTAAAAAAAATTAAAAAAAATCTTCGGAGCACGCCAAGAAACCGAATCAGTCAGTACATATCTCGCTATATTATATAAATATTTCGCCGCCGTGTACAAGAGTTGGGGGGTTAGGCCGGGGCGAGATGGAATGGGTGCGGGGAGGGGAAGCTATAGGACGTTATATCGATGTATTTTGACTCGCCGATTACTAATTCAGTAGCTATTTTCTCGAGAAACTCGAAATTTCATGAAAAATCGTCCAAAAAGTGATTTTTTCAATTTTCGCATTTTTCCTATTGATTTTTTTATTTTCCGACAAAAAACTCGGTGTTATCGGTAATCAGCAGACAATTTCCGATCGAATAGGGTATCGAAACAGTTGAAAAAAAAAAAGAAAAAAAAATGTTTGTTATTCATTGCCTATTTTTTCAGAACCTTAAAATGTCGAAATTTCAAATGGCGATAACTTGGCTGCCGTTTGATCGATTTTCAATTTTGAGGGGTGTTTCGTAAACGTCTCGAGTAGACTTAGAGAATGCATTTTGGATGATCCCGATATCACAATTATTGCAGCCGTGAGAGCAGATTGAAAATCGGTGAAAAAAATGAGAAAGTATGTATGGAAAAATTCGCAAAAATCGATGGTTCAACTTCAAAAATCTATGAAAAATCGGAAAAAAAATCGTAGCTCAATAAACGAAGGGGCATTTTAAAGGTTGAACGGTTACGAAAAGAATGAGCACAGAGTGGGGTTTCAACTCCATCGGCGGCGATATATTTCTATAATATAAAGAGATATAGAAATATGTTACATCGATAAAAGATAAAAAGCGCTGCGGAGCGATCTCAGGCGTCTGACATAATCTGAAATACGTGCACGTACGTAAACGCGTTATATGACAGGGAATAGGAATCGTGCTGCGGTAACATAAAAATGTAATACCTGTGTATAAACCGAGTAAATGTGTCGCTCAGTGGGCTCTCCGTGGGAGTAAGTTTGAATTTATACACATATTACGATAACTCGGTCGTGACGGCCAGGCGGAACTACGTCTCGCAGAAAATCTCTGCGATACATATAATCTCATCAATTCTGTCTCTATGCCCATCCGGCGTGTTTGTGTTTGTCGCGTGTGCGGGAGTAATAGTGTTGGTCGCATATAGATTTCGCGAATCGTTCTCTCGTCATGTTAGATAATCGCGTTCTAATGTTCCTGGCGCTCCTTTTACCTCGCGCGCGCGGGCATCTTTTATAGCGCGATGAGAACGCGCGGGACGCGCGCGCGCTCCCGCCCTCGCGTTCTCATCTGTCCACGGTCCAGAGAAACGCGAACCGTTCTCGCCGCGGCGCGATACGCTCTCATTTCGCGTTTTATTCGCGTTATACTTTGCGCAATAACGCGCGCATATTTCTCACTCTCGTTCGCCCGATGCAACCCACGGATATGCGGGTGGAAAGAGAACATTGTGTACGTCTATATAACGAGCCAACGATTTTGTATTATATGATTGTGTGCATATATATATTTATGTAAGAACGTGTAAGAATCACGTTTCGTTCTGGCAACGATCTATAGCCCAGAAAAACTTTTGAGAATTTCCGACGTCGCACGCGCTGAGAGGGATGAGTTTTCCTATATTTAGGTTGCGCGAGACGCAAACGCAGTCTTTTTTCTCATTTTTTCACCACCACCCCACCCCCCCTCCCTCTCTCACACCCACGCTCTATATATCGCGTGACAAACGCAGACAAGTTTTTCTAAACCGTTCGTTCTTCTGCTTTTTGGAGAACGTGCGAAATTTACGGTACGCCGAAATGAAATGTTAAACTTCTTTTTCGAACGAATTTGTGATACAAATTTGAGGTTTGATAAGTGATAAAATCAGCAAAAATGAAAATATAGCCCATGGATTCTCTTCTCGCAAATTTTTCACGCAAATTTTCGAGACTTTTCGATCTCCCATTCCCGATGATGTTGAGGTTTGCATCGTTGGAACGCAACGCAAATAGGTTTCAAAATTTTCATTTTCAGTATTGCTCTTGCTTCTCGTGGCCGTTTAGGCCCAGGTCCTTGAGGAAGACCCCAATAAAACGTTTTAACGATTTTTGTCATCGATAATCCAATCTTAAGGGGATTTAATGATGTACAAAATCTAATTTCGTTGCATTCCAACGATGCAAACTTCAACGTCATCATTCTCGGCAGCTTTGCAGCTTCCCGAAAAAATGTACCGGCGATGTTAAAAAAATCCTAATGCGGCTATTTTGTGGACTTTAATTATTGCAAAATGTCGTTAGCCTTTTGGAAAAAATTGAGAATTTCATAAAGAAAAAAAAAAAAACAATATCCGATACACCTGCTGTGCCGTTTGCGGGGTTAAATTACCCGTAAAAATCTATGGTTGTTAATTCATATTCTACACGAGGAAATTATTCCTCGACTTAAAAACCGAGACCTACGTTACATTTCGGGGATATAGAATGGTTTATAGAGATTCTCGAAAGAACAGAGATGATAGCAATAACACAGGGGCGCAACCAGAGATTTAAGCAGCGAGCGAGTAGCAACATCCTCTGGAATAGTTTTACGGAGCAAGAACGCGCTCGGTTGGAGCTTGGGCAACTCGATTATTTTCACACTGTGACTCAACCCCTCGTATTTATAAATCTCATCTGCTTCTCTTTCTCTTTCTCTCTCTCTCTCTCTCACCGCCAATCTCATATAAACTTTCGCGAGTGCGAGCGAGAGTTTTCTTCATCTGGCTTGTAAGAATTCTATTTTATTTTATTTTTTCCCGTTCGTACACGATACGTTGCGCTAACGTACGGTAGACCGCGAGAAATTCTCGCGAAACAAAAGAGTATAACTTGAAATAATTGTTTTTCGCTTGAGGCCGTAGTCTGGTCTAGAGCGAGATTTTTCACGTCATTTCTAATGTGCAATAACGTTTAAACCGTTGAAGTTGTCTTGATGAAAATTTACACGTGCATTTATTGATCCTTAGAGAATATTTGTGCATTAAAAAAAAAAATTATTTTAAATATTTTCATGTAGTTTTTTGCCTTGTTGCAACATGGTGCGCCGAAATCGGTGTCCACTCTGGACGATGTTGTATGCATCTGAAAAAAAATTAATATATATATTCTCAATCTGCATGAGTATTCTGAGCACTGGTAGCAGAATTGGTACTTAACAAAAATTTTTGACCACATGGCGGCCTGTTGAACTTTCATTAATGATATTTCATACATTTTCGGGTATTCGACGAGTTATAAAATGTCGGCAAAACTATTGTTCGACCCAATAAAAAAATTTTTTAAGTACCAATTCTGCTACCAGTGCTCAGAATACTCATACAGATTGAGAATATGTATTTTTTTTTTTTTTCAGATGCATACAACATCGTCCAGAGTTGGCGCCGATTTCGGAGCACCATGTTACAACAAGGCAAAAAACTACATGAAAATATTTAAAATAATTTTTTTTTTTAACGTACAAATATTCTCTAAGGATCAATAAATGCACGTGTAAATTTTCATCGAGACAACTTCAACGGTTTAAACGTTATTGCACATTAGAAATGAAGTCAAAAATCTCGCTCTCGACCAGACTACGGTCTTAATAATAAATTATCGTTTTTTTTTTTTCTAAATAATTATTCACAACTACTACGCTCGGAGAATTGTTCCAAAATGATTTTTCATTCCAGTTACACTATCGGGGGTTGTGTGAGAGAGGAATTTCTCTGGACCGGTTTTCTTAAACGGAGATGCTTTGCAGGTGAATCTGCCGACCGTGAAACTGATCGGATTATCACATATACACATATATATTCCGTGTTAAGGGGGGAAATAGGGTTGGACGATTCGAAAAATCGATTTTTTTTTAATTTCATAAATTGTTAGTAAAACTATTGAAAAATGTTCGCAAAATTTTGAATGAAAATTCCGACTCGTTCCATCGTTATAAGCCATTAAAGTGAGTAGCTCTCCTTCAGGCCCCGAGCGCGCTATTTTTTCAAACGCATTTTTCTGAAAACGACTTTTTTTTATGATACTGAAGTTTGCATCGTTGGAATGCAACGAAAATATATTTTTCTATACTATTCAGCCCCCTTAAGGTTGAATTTTCTAAGACAAATATCGTTAAAACGTTCTTTTGGGGTGTCCTTTAAGGATCTGGACTCAAATGGACAAGAGAAGCGAGAGCAATATCGAAAATAAAAGTTTGAAAAATCTATTTTCGTTGCGTTCCGACGATGCAAACTTCAACATCGTTTTTTTTTTAACTTGCGTACACGCTAGTTCGAAAAGTTTTCAACCAATCGTTTTGAAAATTGGCAGTTACTTTCTTCATAGTATTGCGCTCTATACGAACCTAAAATCGGTATATTATCATTATGGAAAATAATTTTTTTTTTGCAATTAAAGTTGTAAAAAATGGCAAAATGTCATGCTTTTTTGTTTTGACCCTTGTAAAAAGTTCAATTTTCTATTTTTTTGATAGCATTTAGGTTCATATAGAAGAGAGACATATAATAGAAGTAAATTCCAACCTCGTTTGATTTCGGATGAAAATTGCGGCTTCCAGAATGTACGCAAAATGCTGAATCTGATTATGACCTGCAATATGGGGTCGCTAATATCTTCGGTGTTTTTCAAGAAAATTCTTCAAAAATTTTATAGTATATACTTAAATATATGTATAATATATTCTCAAAGTTTCAATGAATTATAATCATTTTTTATACTATAAAAAAATGTCATGAAAATCATTGAGAAAACGGTGTCCTAACCCAATTCCCCCCTTAAATCGATCAGCTTCATGACGGGGACTTTAGTGAGAATTCGAGGGGTGTGTGTGTGCAAAAGTATAAAAGACCCTGACTTCTCATCGAATACATTCGAAAAAGGGGACCGCGCGCTAGTTTGTACGGAACGGAATTCTCACGAAGCAGGTCGAATGCGAACACTCGAGAGGGGATGAAGTTAATACGGATGTCGAAAGGGGGATGAAGCTAATGGTATATGAGAGAGAACGAGAGAGATAAAGAACGAAAGAGAATGAACATTTTTTTGTATGGTTGCACAGGTTGAACGAAGGGGATCGCTAGAATGACGCCGCATAAAACGAAACTCGATTTCCTCCCCTCTACTTGTTATTCACGTGTCGTTCCTTCCTCCACCGCGACGCCCCACTAAAAGGTGCATGCGTGTGCAATCTCCTCAGGTGCGTCGACGAAACCAACAGGTTCCATTCATTCTTCTCCCCTCTGGGCATCTCGTCAACGCCAAAAGAGCAACAGAGAAAGAGGGTTGCCGGGGAAAGAACGACTATTGAACACGTTTTACACACACAGAGACACGCGGACAGAAAAAAAAAATACTTTGTGGCGCTTTGACGGCAAAGAGTCAAGAAACGTGTTTCGTGGGTGAAGGAAAACCCGAGAAGAACGAGACGATATCTTCGAACCCATCGAACATTAATACCCGAGGGGAGAATAGAAGAGAAAAATATATCCACACGTGCACACAGAGAGAACCAAAAGAGGCAACGTTTTTTCACTCAAGTATAAATACCGGGAACGTAACAACTTCTCACGAAAACATCGTGTTCGTGTTTTTTTTATTTATTCATTTTTTATTCCAAAGGAACTTGAGTGGCCCACACACTTTTGTCAATTTTTATTGGGAATTTCGTGAAAAAAGAATGGTATTGATGTCGATAGTTATTATTGATGCTGGTACATTGAATAACGAGGGAGATTTTTTGATTCGATGAAACAGCAGCTCGGATGCATGCTGGTACTTTCGAAAGAATGCAGAAATATACCTATAGTTCGTATGTGATTCCTAGTAATGAAAATTTCTTTAATCGAGATAATAAATGGAGTTGGAACATTTAATTGCTCGTAATGTATAGGGTGCAGTTCGAGATTTGGCGTTTCATCCTGAAACCGAGAAAAAAAAAAAGCCGCAGTAGCGTCGACAAAACTTGTTTGTTGCCAGCTCGACAAAAAAAAAACATGAGAACCATATGTCGACGACAAAATGTTGGTCCTATATGTTAATATATTTTATTATATGTCAATGATTTTGTTGCGACAACGAAAATTTTCGTTGCCACAAGCAAACTTTTTTCTCCGTCTACCGATAAATCTTAAAATTTAATAAAACTTAGCTACGAATTATCATTTCGTGTAATTTGCGTGTAATTAATTTTTATATTGTATATTTTTCAATTTATTGCATTCAGAAAATATCCCGTGAGATTATGACTTCGACGTACAGCGAGAAAACAAGATTTGGTTGTGACAAGCAAAAAAGTTTAATTAGGAGAAGAAAATTTTCTGGCGGCAAAATTTTCTTTATTTTCCAACTTTTTTTCTCAGTGCAGAGGAGTTTAGAAAGAATTACAAAGTTTCTTGAAGAGTTTCTTAAAGAGTTTCTTCTTGGGAGGATTTTTATTTAAACAAGTGAAACCGAAAAGTTCAATCCACTTGAAAGATTAGCGACGACACTCGTGAGCGCGCGACAAGCGTAATATCAACGGATACATGTCGTACACTGATAAGTTCCATAAGTTCTATAAGTTTGCCGAGATGAATCGTGCTCCAGCTGACGACTTGTATATAATGCTTGTATTATCTCCTTCTTCATATATACACAGTGTAGATTGTCTACCGATGTATTTGCCATACACAAACGTATCGAGGATAATCTTCATGATCTCTTGTGCAATTATCCGGCTCTATATATCTCTACAAGTCATTATGAACGGATTAACGAATCAGCTCTTTCGCAAACATAAATAATTAGCTTTCGAACAAAATTTATTTTTTCCAATTGACCCCGTATCAATGAATATTTTGAAAAAAAATAATAATAATCCACATAAAAAATGATTTTTTCATACGTATTTAGCTTTCAAACAAAGTTGATTTGTTGTTCTTGTTTATTCTTTCTGTATCGACGAATATATCGAAAAAATTCCACATAAAAAATGACTTTTTCCTATGTATTTATGTTTCAAAATAAATTCATTTGTTGTTGCTATTTATTCTTCCCGTATCAATGAACATTTCGAAAAAGAAAAAAGAAAAAAATAATCCACACAGAAAACGAATTTTTCGTAGGTATTTCGTGAGAATCATTTAACGTACATGTGCAAGATACTTCGAGGGAGTATTTTTCGAATGGAGAATGTCATGGACTCTCGAATGCCACATGAGAAATGTATGCCACGTGTTTGTCACGGATTCACGACAATTTTTACAGTTAACTGTGTTTATGTATATATATATATATATATATATATATATATATATATATATATATATATATTCGGGGAACATCATGGTAAAAGCTTGTACAGCTCCGTTCAATGACTCAATGTAAAAGTCCCCGGATATATACCGAAGACGAAACCCTCCGAACGAAAATATATGAGGCTCAGTCTGGCTATTATTAAAGTTCAATTATATCACGTTCGTAGTACCGTTATTAATGGATAGGTTATAGCAGAGAAAATGGTGGAGATTTATCTCGTGTATATAAATATTGCTGATTAAGGTGAGAAATAGGGTTAAACGGTTCAAAAAACCGATTTTTTTTTATTTCATAAATTGTTAGTATAACTATTGAAAAATATGTTCCCAAAATTTTTAATAAAAATTCCGAATCGTTCTATTGTTATAAGCCATTAAAGTGAGTAGCTCTCATTCAGGCCCCGAGCGCGCCACGTGTTTCAAACGCGTTTTTCTGAAAACGACTTTTTTTTAACTTGCGTACACGCTAGTTTGAAAAGTTTTCAACCAATCGTCTTGAAAATTGGCAGTTACTTTCGTCATAGTATTGCGCTCTATATGAACCTAAAATCGGAATATTATCATTATTTTAAATAATTTATTTTTTGCAAATAAAGTTGTAAAAAAATGGCAAAAAATCATGCTCTTTTGTTTTGACCCCTGTAAAAAATTCAATTATTTATTTTTTTGATAGCATTTAGGTTCATATAGAAGAGAGACATATAATAAAAGTAAATTCCAACCTCGTTTGATTTCAGATGAAAATTGCGGCTTCCAGAATGTACGCAAAATGCTGAGAGAAAGAAAGAAAATTCTTCAAAAATTTTATACTATATACTTAAATATATGTATAAAATATTCTCAAAGTTTCAATAAATTATATTGATTTTTTATACTATAAAAAAATTCATGAAAATCATTGAGAAAACGCTGTCCTAACCCTATTTCACCCCCTTAAAGGACTACAATTTTCCGTGATATCAGGGACTATCATTATCATTATTAGAACGATTATTTACGAATGATTTATTTGTAATTATTTAAAGTAAAGAACAGGAAATTGGAGGAATGAAAACCTAGTACAAATGTTGCTCAATTATTTGGGAAGGACATATTTTTCGTTTACCAACACGTGATAACTAACACGTCTAACTGAGAAATGAGATGCAGGTATCTCCCCCCCCCCACACCCCCTCACGCTCTTTCTTTCTCTCTCTTCTCTTTTACACTTTCGATGGGTTAAAGAGAGAGTGGCAAAGTCTTTTCTCATGGTCGTAAAGTAATCGGAAACCGAATAGGGTTCTCCGGCACTAAGAAGAGCCCATCACGTGGGTGCGTCTCTCCGGTTCTCTCAATGCTCTTACATTTTATTTCAAGTTGTATGTACACACGCATACACGCTATATGAGTGAGTGTTTTTATTATATATATATACATATTCGAGCTAGACACGCGTTAAGCACATGCTGGCTTTTATATGTTCGTATATATACGACGGTACTCTTTTTCTCGTTGTGAAACCGCGAGCGCGCGCTCCCGAACGAATCTCAATCCCGCAAGGCTCTCGTCCATTAAAAAGCAATTTCAAAGTCTTTTCGATATACGACTAGAGTAAAATCACTTATCCACGACTGTCCGACTGTCCGACTGTGCGTGAGACGCGATTATGTAAAACACGAGAGCCCGTGCATTGTGTGATGGAATGGTTTTTTGTTTGTTTGTTGGTTTTCATTATTGTAAAGTGCAGGAATATTTTATTTTTTAATTTGAAAAGCCGTAGGAAGTACCTGTGAAAATACGAAATTCGATTAGTGTATAATTAATTTTTTAATCATCGTTACTACCGTTTAATGGGAAAAATATTGTTTGAATAGTAAAACAATGAATTCTCGAATTAATTAACGTTCGGTAACCCTGAAACAGTTGTGACACGCGAGCACGACAAATGATCGTGGGAAAAGTGTTATCGATACGTGAGAAAAAAAGCAAGATACTACGAGAGGGAAGCCGCGCCGATAAGGTCGAAAAAGTATGCTTTATCGCGCGTAGAAACTTTTGAAATGCATTTTTCGTTTTTTTCTTCTTTTTTTCCTTTTTTTATTTCTTTTGCTTAACGGGGGTCCTTTGCCCCATGGGCTCTTTATTGCACGATGCGCCCGTTGCTGCTGTCTAAGATGAGCACCGAAGATAGAATTTTTGGGCGTGTCCCATGGGGTTCTCGCTCTGGGGGAGCGTGAAGTGTCTGGTGTGGACTCCCGACAACGAGCTCTTCGGAACCCTCGACTATCTCTCTCTCTCTCTCTCTCTCTCTCTCTCTCTCTCTTTCGCTCTCTATCGTTTTCTCTCTCTCGACCAGGGAACCTCGGAAAGTCAAGGGGCTCATCGGTGCGTGGGGCTACGCGCGGTAGAATCAACGAAAGGAAGAGGTCCGAGGCATATACGGTGCAGTGTCCTTCTCGAGAATCCGACGATTCCAATGGAATTCGTCAATTTACTCGAAATCTTGTTTTTTTTTCTCTCTCAAACCCCCAACAACCAAATTCTCCACCATTGGTATAAAAAATCATAAAAAAAAATAATGTTTTAACGAATAAATTATGAAAAAAAAAGAAATAAAAAAAAAATTGCAAAGAACAAAATAAAAAATTTGTGAATTTGATAAAAACATTAATATTCATAATACAATAGGAATTATTTCAGTTTATTCGAAAAACGTCATCACTTTTGTACCTTCATTATTATTTTCTCTAAACTGTGTCTAATGATTCGTCGTTCGAACACCGCCTTTAAATGGAATTTCTTGAAATTTTTTTTTTTCTTCTTAAACCAGAAAACATTTTGCGAATACACATTTTTTTTTTTCTTCATTCAAGAAAGAATATATTACGGAGCCCGAATTTTTGATACGTCGATTGGGCTTACGATTATCGAACGGGAGAGAGAGAGATCGCTCTGCATGCATCGAGAAGTGGAGGATGAGGAGGGAGGAAGATACGGCAAAGAAAAATAGACGAAGATGTGCAGAGAGGAGATTCCTTTCATCTCCCACCATATGAACAAGAAACAACAGTACCAGAGGCACGTTTTGGCTGTGTGTGGTGTGGATCTCTCAACGAGAGACTATAGAGAGAAAAAGAGTATGGTGCGAGAGAAAGAGAGAGGAGAAACAGCGGCGGGACAGGGGGGGGGGGGGGGGGGGGGGGGGGATTGAGAAAGCCGCGCGCGCTTTGCGAGACCGTGGCTGCTGCGCGGCACGAGCTTACGGGGTCTCGCGCGAGATGGATATACCATGTACGATATACATATGGGGCATTCAATCTCAAAATCGACCAGCCTCCGAGAATGACAATATAAAAAAATTTTTTTTATTCGATCCACAATTTTCTCTATCCACCATAACAGAAATTTCTACTTCAAATTTGAATAATTAATATCAGATCAGCTAAAAACCATATCGAAAAAAACAATTAATCTCATAAATATTTGTGCAAATTTGTTACACTATGGACATTTTTTTTTCATACCGGAAGTAAAATCAATTTTTCGAAATGCCCATTTTTTTTTCTCTTTTTTTTTTATTGTAAATCTCAAAAATTGTCGATGGACAAACGACAATATGAATCTTGTTTAAGGGGGGAAATAGGGTTAGACGGTTCAAAAAATCGATTTTTTTTAAATTTCATAAATTGTTAGTAAAACTATTGAAAAATATGTTCTCAAAATTTTAAATGAAAATTCCGACTCGTTCTATTGTTATAAGCCATTAAAGTGAGTAACTCTCCTTTAGGCCCCGAGCGCGCCACGTGTTTCAAACGCGTTTTTCTGAAATCGACTTTTTTTGAACTTGCGTACGCGCTAGTTTGAAAAGTTCTTAACCAATCGTTTTGAAAATTGGCAGTTACTTTCTCCATAGTATTGCGCTCTATATGAACCTTAAATCGGAATATTATCAATGTTTAAAATAATTTTTTTGTTGCAAATAAAGTTGTAAAAAATGGCAAAAAATCATGCTTTTTTGTTTTGATCCCTGTAAAAAATTCAATTTTCTATTTTTTTGATAGCATTTAGGTTCATACAGAAGAGAGACATATAATAAAAGTAAATTCCAACCTCGTTTGATTTCAGATGAAAATTGCTGCTTCCAGAATGTACGCAAAATGCTGAGTCTGATTGTGACCTGCAATATGGTGTCGCTAATATCTTCGGTGTTTTTCAAGGAAATTCTTCAAAAATTTTATAGTATATACTTAAATATATGTATAAAATATTCTCAAAGTTTCAATAAATTATATTTATTTTGTATACTATAAAAAAATTCATGAAAATCATTGAGAAAACGCTGTCCTAACCCTATTTCGCCCCTTAATTGTTTTGAGAACAGTAAAAAAAACGGGGGACAAAAAACGCGAAGGATTTCGCTGCAAAAATATTCGCACCAAGGGGAAATATCGCAAAAATTCGTTCGGAGGCTGATCGGATTCGGAATTATAATTTTTCGAAATTTTTTGTTCAAATTTCAACTGCTGATGCGCGATCAACTATGAACCGTATCGAGAAGATAATTAATCGAATTAAATTAATAACGCGCGTAAAAAAAAAACGATCATCTCGAATAGTGTTTATCTTGTTTTGAGAATCGGAGGAAAATCGAAAGAAAAAGAAAGATATCACTGCGGAAAAATTCGTACGAGATGGAGTATCGCGAAAAAAAGAAAAAAAAATCGTTTGGAGGTTGGTCGATTTAGGATAGAATGACCCGTACGGGCATACATCATTCGCCGCACAGCAGACACTGTACTTATTACGTACAGTTGATATTGTACAGTGTGTGCGTTGCGCGGAGAACGGCGAGGAGTGCTCGGTGCTCGCCAGAGAGCGGGTCAGCCCGGTCATCGGCCCCCGCGACGACGACGGCGAAGACGACGAAGACGACGAAGACGACGAAGACGACGAAGACGACGGCGAAGACGACGAAGACGACGATGAGAGCCAGATATCCTTTCGGAGGGATAATGGAAAGAAAAAAAGGGCCATTCGCGATTCTCCGCTCGACGGTCGTCGTCGGTCGCAACGCGGATTCCCGCCAATTTCAAATTAAAAAAAAAAAAATAGAATATATCACCATACATATGAGTCGTTCCACGTTACAATGAACCGATTTTTTTCTTACGCAAAATGAAAAGGGGCAGCATAAAGAAATTAATTGAGAAACAATTTTTTTTTTAAATTCCCTTTTTTTGGATAATGTACGTGCAAAATGTACGAGTATAAAACTGCCAAAAATCGTTCGACATCGTATGGAACGTCTCGTATGACCGTACGCAAACTTTAGAATTATGTGCTCTTGCTAAACGACTCGTTTAAGTGTTAATTTGTACAGCTATAGTAAATTAAGTCCCTCTAAGACACGAGCGCATACAGCAGACACGTAATGATATTTTCACGTTAAAAAAATATTATATACAGTTCGATAACTTGTTTGTTTTAAATTAAGACGTTGCTCCTGCCCCTCTCGTTAAGATAGCGAATAATTTTTATATCACATTTATCCTCGAGTTGCATAATACTCGCAAGCGGGGGTTGCGCTCGCGGGCATAGAGAAGAAAAAAAATCGGAGAAATTATTCTTCAAGTGTAGGTTGAAGTGTGTGGACATACGATTGATTAGATATACGTACGTACGTATATAAATGGTGGACGATCGAACGGGACGAGGAGAGACACGAGTGCGTTCCGACCGGTGCGCAGTCACGAATGCACCGAGCGTATAGGCATTTCCTTATTTAGACCCGAAGAGAAACGGGGTCCCCGCGAGTGTTGTTTTTTTTTTTTTCTTTTCAATCTGCGCGCTTGTTTATCGATAAATAATACGAGTATATTGAACACGAGCGAGCAATAAATGCGAGCAAGCAATTATTCGAATAATTAATTGTTTCTGAGATCGAAAGGACTATGTAATTTCTCAATTGCCATTGAAACACACGACGAAAAGAGATGACTGAATGATATTTTCAAACTTTTCTCAAGCTTTCGAAACCATTAGTTGGCTCTCGTTTACTAATTAATTTCAAGCGTCTAATCTGAGTTTGAAAATTACTAAATGCAACTACTTAATTCATTAATCATTAAAATATGATGAAAATGTCGATGAAATCAAATTTCATAGTTCTCATGAATCATCGAAGACGTTAACCCTCCGCGGTCGCACCGAAACGATTTTGTCCCAACCGAAATTTCACTCGCGACATACCGATTAATAGTGAAAAATATAATAAATTTTGTACTTGCATAATTTTGGATTCACATTCTAGAAGGGTTCAAGAGGGTTCATGAATTTTTTTCAGATTTTTCAAAGCGTCTTAACACGTTGAAAACTGTGCGTAAACGTTTTCGACACAGAGCGATCCCGCTGAAGCAGCGAAATTACAGTGCGACCACTCGTCATTTTCGAATCAGGAATGTCAATGGTTTAACAAAAAATTAAATAACATTATATGTTATTCCTCAATTACCATTTAAATATGGCAAAAAATAGGGTTAAAGGAAATTTCAGAGTTTTCTCAAGATTTCAAGACACGTTTGTTACCTCATAAATTTCAAACCTCGAATATCAATGATTTTTTTAATTAAATAAAAATATATGTTATTGCTCAATAACCATTGAAATATGGTGAAAATGTGGTTAAAATAATATTTGAAAATGTTCTCAACTTTCAACTCAACGACCATTAAAGTATGGTGAAAATGCGGTTAAAATAAAATTGAAAAGTACTTTTAAGAATCGAAGACACTGACACTTTCATTCCTAGTCGCAATAAAATCGCGAATATTAATAGTTGTTATTCAAATTAAATAAAAATATCTGTTATACCTCAATTACCATAAAAATATAACGATGAATAAAATTTCAAAGTTTTCTCAAGCTTCAAAGGACACTAGTACATTTATTACCCGGTAGTTTTAACACTCGCATAATCTGAGAGTAAGAAATAATAAAAAAATAAAAAAATTATTCCTATCGGAACAAGAACTCGGAACGCTAACATACGATCAACGAGAAAGAGGCTTTCTCCAATCGGCCGGAACTAACGGTAAAGCGAGAGCACGCGAGCACGTCTTTTCTTCACCATCGTAAACTATAATTACAAGTTATAAACGTATTTTACTAACACACCGTTTTCTAACTGGTTACAGAAGAAAGATGTCCATTTTTTTACGACAAAACCGAACGGCGAATAAAATACAGTCGAGAAGAAGAAAAAAAAAAACGATTTCGTGTGCATTTTATTTTATTTTTAAAGTTGACTATCGCGTGTGTCAAAGACCGCAAAATGGCATGGAGCTCCGGGGGTAACGTAACGTTTAGGAAGTGTCCCCCGGGGCGTGAGGCGTTTACCGATAAGTTTTGAGTTTTTTTTTCTTCTTTTTTTCGCTGCGTCCGATTTTGTGGCCCAGCATGAATTTCAATTTCTACGAGTCAACAACTCGCGGTATACGGTTATTTGTACGACAACAAAATTATATGGTAAAAAGTGATAATAATAAATTTATGATTTTGTTTTTTTTTTCATCAAACTTTTAATCAAATAATTATTTTAGTCGTACGAACGATAATTTGATTATTAGGAGAGTAGAAAAAACTGACAGCAGTGGACGCGCAGTCGGTGCGCGGCTTCGGCGATCTCCCATGTTAAGCGGTATCCGCCGCGGTCAGTACTGGGATGGGTGACCCCGCTTAGCCGTGCACTGGCTTGCACGCCGACTACTGAGCGGGAGGCAGTTTTTCTGAGTTTCTGATGGTAATACTGAAACTCATTCAAAACAAAAAGCCGTCTGTATTGGCACAGGTTTTCCGCAGTTTCCCTGTGTCCATGGCAAATGCGATACAGTGTAGCTAAGACGTCTGCGGACGCAATGAAAGTTAGATTAGCTTAGCGAAGTGCGGGGAAAATGAAAAAAAATGGAAAAAATGGAATTGGGAAGGGTCATGCGTAAAAACCCGAAAGGGTATACGTTGGAACACACAATGATAGGAGAGTGGAAAAAGGATCAATGGAACTTTGTGATAAATGCAACGAAGCTTAAATTATTGTCGTTCTCTCATTTAAACGTGTACATTGTAAAATTTGTTTATCATCGTATAAATGAATTTTCTTAATTCGCTTTGTTGCTACGGAATTCATTTTATTTACATGAATCCATAATTCTGGATGTAATATTTTTATTTAGATATTTAAACTGCACAATTGCAAATTTCAACGTTAACGATAGTGGAATAAGAAAATTGGAGAGATTAATCGACAGAAATATCCCGAAGTGAATAACAGACCCTGAACTTGAAAAGACGTCCAGTCAGACTCGGCCGCGCTTCTATCGTTATTACGTGCGGTTACTCGCGTTATCAGTCGTTCGCACAAAAGTTTTAAACTATTTAGCACGATGAAATCCTGGACTGAAATATAAATGACTGTGGATTTTTATGAATTTCGTAATAAACACTGAATAAATTCAATATAAATTTACAAAAGTGTTTAATCGAACAAATAATGGTGAAAATTGTTAATTGGATATTACTTTCTCGTCATTTTTGCACATTCACGAATTTTCCTCTGCGAGCAAGAGGCTATTTTAATTTAGGCTTTGTTTACGCGCACAAATGATGAGGAAGCAACGAGCGTGTTTCAATATCCACTGTTTTCTCCCTCTCAATTTTGAGATCGTGTGCTGTGCTCGACGTTTAACAAATTTTTTTCGATAAATTGAAAAATACCATAAAACAAAACGTTTCTATCAATTTTCTTTGTGAAAAGCTTTGATGAATCACCTAGTGTAAATAAGCGCACATAATGCAACGCAGAGAATTTCTCATCGCAAAATGTCAATAACAAAAATCGAGGTGAGAAAAAACGCCACGAAAGTAGAAAAATATATCCGAGATTCGATAATTTGCTTCTCTATCCTCGAGCCAATAAATTTTCCAATCAATGATTAGCGTCATTCTTCGAAGTAGCCATTAGCCACGGTGAACCCACCCAATCAATTGACGACACAGCCAGATAAAATGATTTTTCTCATGAATCGAGCTGTGCCGCACGACAATTTTGCTCCTAGGAGGGTCATCGATTCGCGATTAATCGGAATATCGATAAAACGCAAATATAATGTACCACTCCGAACGAAAGATATATTTCCGTGTCATAAAAAATGTTAAATGTCTATCGCCGAAAGCCAATGCGTACAAAGCCGGTCAAATTAAAACAATTGAAAACGATTGAGTCGTTGAATCGTCGAGAAATGATATTGTGCTAGATATTACGAAACCATAGACGATTTCGAGTACCTTATTCCCAATCGCGCTAATAAAAATCATCGGGGCACCATATCGGAGAACGATATGACGTAATATACACGACGAAGAGACAAAAAAAAAGATGAAGACGAACAAAAAAAAAAAAACACCACGAAGCAACGAGGCAAGAATTCATTCAGCCTCGTTAATATTAATTTCAGGGCTGGTCCCAGGGGCCCGGGTTCAAGAAGGTTGTGTGGTGGCGAGTACGTGAACGGAATAGGAGACTCGCGATCTCGATTACGCGGTAACGAGTACATATGTATTATTTCACGTTACAATCGTACGTACGAGGTGATTTAGAAGATTCGGCAAAACAAAACGGAAAAAGAAGATAAAAAACAATGTATCGAAATTTCTTCCCAGAATCCATACTAACTGAAGTAATAATGTTAATTAGTCGGGTTGTTTTTTTTTTCTCTCACAACCTTCTTCCCAGAGAAAATGACGACAACAATAACCAACGCGAGTTCCACGAATGGTGTCGAAATGATCGAGAAATGATGAAAAAGAAAAAAAAACATGAAAAATGTACAAACGTATAAAAGATTGAAGTGGCGAGAGAGAGAGAGAGAGAGAGAGAGTGAGTGAGTGAGTGAGTGAGTGAGTGAGTGAGTGAGTGAGTGAGTGAGTGAGTGAGTGAGAGAGAGAGAGAGAGAGAGAGAGAGAGAGAGAGAAATTCGGAGCAACGGTGCTCACCGCCTACACGCGAGCATCCATTCACGTTATCTACATATATTGTTAGCGAGAAAGCGTAGCCGGAGAGACTCCGCGAAAACGAGGATGACGAAGAAGAAGAGGAAGAGAAGGAGGAGGTGGAGAATGACGATGAACCGTGCCGAACAGTATCATCTCTTCTGGCTGGTCTCGGCCATATAATCCACGACAAAAAGAGAGAGAGAGAGGGAGACAGAGAGGAAAACGAGGACGAAGAAGCACCGCGAGCACCGGCTATGTCCTTTTAGGGCAAAACTCTGGGTATCGGGCGCGCGCGCGCGACGACTCCCGTCGTGACTCTCTTCCCATACACCGATAATACAGAGACGGACAGACAGAACGGAAAGTGGCATTTTACACGATCAGATTCATACATTTACATATACTAATATTTATTATTATTTTTTTATTTTTGTATTTTATATATTTATTTTTATATTATATTATTTTTAACGTAACATTGGGTACAAATTGAAAATTTGTTCATTTTTGTACGTTTGTTGTTACATGAAAGAAAAAAAAGTCATCTTAAAATGCAAAATTTGCGAAGAAAGTAGATATAACTAGTGTAAATAATAATTAATAATAATAATAATTATTATTATTATTAATTGTTATTTAAATAAATAAATAATAATAAATAATAATTATTATTATTATTAACACCAGTGATATCTACTTTCTTCGCAAATTTTGCATTTTAAGATGAAATTTTTTTTCATTCTTGTAACAACAAACGTACAAAAATGAACAAATCTTCAATTTGTACCCAATGTTACGTTGAAAATAATATAAAATAATATTTCATAGAAATTTGCATGTTCGGTCATACAAACGTATATTAATTTACAAATTTTCCGTTAACACCAAACACAATTTTTTGATTGACCGCCGAAACTATTGGAACGAAAAATTACGTTGGGAAAAATTCGTTCGAACTTACGTGAAAACAGAGACTGTGATGGCGACAATAATACTTGTTTTCTTTTTTCTCATTGTATCCATTAATTGGATTTATATTTATTGAGATTGATTTATTGCTGCAACGAAGAGCTCGACAGTTTCACATTAAGCCGCTAGATATCGTGAAAATGCTGTTGAAAATGACATTTGTCGTAAGAATTCTATAGATAGCCGGTTAGACGGAATTTGCTATTGCTCAGAGGCAATAAATTATCGACGATGAGAGTGCGTGCAGCCACAAAACTTTATATAGTGTTTCAATGCGCTCTTTAAAGCCCATTCTTTCAAATGTCTCGTTCTGGAAAAATGTTCATTCGTAAAAAATTGATATAAATATACATTGCGAGCGCGTCGTGCCACGAGTGCTCGAACGTTTTCAGCACGGTTAATACCTAATTTCTCGGCTGTGATCTCTCGCGCTCTCGCTCTTTCTCTCTCTCTCTCTCTCTCTATCGTGAGTCGTGTGGGCTCCACGCTGCTGTATATATATTCTCTCTCGAGGGTTCGCGGGAAAATCGCACGCGCGTGTAGGTCTCTCTCTCGTCCCTACTCGTAAGACGCCTGGCGGCGGCGGCGACTCTCTGCATAGAATGTTACATGGCATTCGTGTGAAATGAGTAGAAAATGGTGTCGCTGTACCGCCCACGCACGCCATATAAAACCATATATATATATATATATATATATATATATATATATATATATAAATAAAAATATATGTGCGTATATATGTGTATAATTAACATTTATTTTGTATTTTTCCCCGTTTCATTCTTCACAATCGAGAATCTCATTAACATTCTGACGGAATTAAGACAATCTACGTTATTTCATAGCCGCGCAGACGTCAATTAAAATGTTGCGAATTAAAATCCATGTATTATCGTTAATTTCGTATCGACGCGATGACAAAAAAATTCATCTCCGTTTATTAAAGATGAACATTTGAAAAAGGCTGCGTTCTCAATATCGTTGAATTAAAAAAAAAAAAAAAACGTGCTTTTTCGAGAATTGGATAAGACCTTAGATAGTATTTTTAGAAAAAAACTCTCGTTGTAATCGTTAATACGAGAATTTCGAGCGTCACACTCCGAGAATAAATGTTTTGAAAATGATTAAAAATTGTCAAATCGAAGGGATTGGCACCATTCGTGTAGATACAATCAATCAGAATGTGAAAACTATCGTACATCAGTACGAAAGAATTAATGCAAGAAGTACCATCAAGTTTATTGGTCATTTAGCAAATTAACTAATTAATTATTTCATTAAATTAATATAAATTCAATGAATTGTTAATAAATTATAAATTAATTAATGATAACGAATTCTAGAGACGAAAATTTGATACGTTGAAATTGCCATTTGATAGAATTTCAAGAGAATTATAATATTTTTAATCGAAATCGAGCAAACTTAACATTGAAAAAAATTGGAATACAAAAATTTCGAGCATCACGCTCCGAGAATGTATAGATGATTCAAAATTGTCAAATCGGAGAAATTGGCACCAAGATCTTCGTTCGTGCAGATGCAATCAATGAGAATGTGACAATTGCTAATTATTTCATTAAATTGATATAAATTCAATGAATTGTTAATAAATTATAAATAAATGAACGATAACGAATTCTCGAGACGAAAATTTGATACGTTGAAACTGTCATTTGCTAGAATTTCAAGAGTAAAAGATTTTTAATGGAAATCGCGCAACCTTAACATTGAAAAAAAAAATTGGATTTAACGTAGTCCCTTTATCGATTCGCTTCCTTTTTTTTGTTCATGCACTACATTCTCAGATCGGTGGATCGCTATCCGCGAAAGAGAAAAGAAATTTTGCAAAAATTTGTAAACATTTTTCTCGAATCCTTTCGCCACTTGGTACTTCGTCCTACAGCCATGGACAATAAACGGTACCACGTTTCATCGAGATACGGCAAGAAGAAGGGATCGAGTGTGTGCGGTGGTGTAACGGAGACGAGAAGAAAAAAAAACGTCGCGAGAGAGAGAGAGAGAGAGAGAGAGTACGAAAGAGAGACAGTGCGATATTGAGAACACCGAGTTGGGTTAATGCAAGCTGGATTACTTGTCGAGTGTGCGTGTATCTCTGGGAGTCTCAAAGTGACGTTGTGTGTGGCAAAGGAAAGGGGGGTGAGGAGTATCGCAGCTCCGATGATTTGGGAAGGAGAGAGAGAGAGAGAGAGAGAAAGAGAGAGAGAATCAGCTAACAGCTCGCACACAGTGAGAGTTGCCCCGATCGGGGCGAGTAGCACACACGAAGCTCGTCGAGCCCCTCTCTCTCTCTCTTTCTACACCCGTTCACAAGAAGGAATGCGGCCGCGCTGGCCGACGAACGAACGGACGCGGGGCGAAGAGTACAACGGACCGATCTCGCAAGGCCGGAGAGAGGGCAACGAGCGAATGAGCCACGAAACGAAGAGAGAAACGGGGAAAGAGCAAAATCGAGAGAGAGAGAGAGAGAGAGAAAAGTTCTGATGCTTGTGGCTATCGCATTAAGCGAGCCCGCAGAGAGGCAACGGGTTAGGGGGTGAGAGGGTTCGAGGACCGACTCCTGAGCTCGCGATGTTGCTTTTGCCGCTTACCAGTCTCTCCACTTCTCTGATGTCGAGATGTGGCTGAGGAATGAGGGGAGGGGAACGGGGGGGATAGAGGGATAGATCGCTAATAAACGAAGCCGATCCTCGCTCATCATTTCCACTTCGTACCGTGTCCCGGTAATTGACGCATTATCAAATGATACATTAGAGCTCATTTGGCCAAATTACCGAGGACAAATCGACTTTTTTTTTCAAACTTTAATTTACGAAAACGACGTGTGTCCGCGATGATAATTATGATTTTTGCGAGAATCGTTATTAAAACGATCACCGAACAGTTTTATGAAATTTTTGGCTTGCACTTTTTTCGCGTTGTCTCCAGTGCGAGAGTGTTATTGAATTGAAATAATTGAATTGAAATAATTGAATTGAAATAATTGAATTGAAACAATTGAATTGAAATCATTTAATTGAAATAATTGAATTGAAATATTTGAACTGAAACAATTTAATTGAAATAATTGAATTGAAATAATTGAATTTAAATATTTGAATTGAAATAATTTATTAGTATTAAGAAAAAATTGACGATAATTAAAAAGATTCATTAACCGACAGCACTGAACGCGCGATCAGTGCGCGGGTTCGGCGATCACCCGGTGTTAAGCCGTTATTGGCCGCGGTGTTTCTGACGGTAATACAACTGTGAAAGTCAGTTAAATATAGCCGCCTGTATCAGCTAGGTTTTTCATGGTTGGCAAAAGTTCACCTAGAATAGCCTCGGTAACGTAAATCTATATACATTGATTTTAAAATTCATTCAGCTCGTAAAAATTCTCAAAATATGCGAGCAAGCGTCGATTTTTTAAATTTTTTCACGTATCTTTCAATTTTTTTTTTTTCCAAAAAAGTACTTCTTTTATGAGGATACACTATTTTACGGGATGGAATGAATTTTTAAATCGTCGCCCTGGATTCCCTGAGTCAAATGACTCTACTTTGGGACTCGTACAACTCAACATCCCCGTGAACGAAAATTCGTTTTAAATTGAAAAAAAAAAGAGCCAAACACATTCTTTTATGATATCTGAAAGTTTCAGCACGAAAAGTTGAGAATGATCTATCCTAACGTACTACCTTTAAACGAACCCCAAATCACGCGGATAAATCGCGCAAGACGACATCTCTCGACTCCACATTCTTGTTATTGATATATATATATATACTAGGGGGGCTTCGCCCCACTGCGCGCTTCGCGCGCCAACCCCCCGTCCGAAAATGACCGCTAATGCACCCCCTGCATTTGCGGTCATTTTTGGTCATTTTCGGTCATTTTCGGTCCTGAACTCTTGTACACGGCGGCGGCGGCGAAATATTTATATAATATAGAGAGATATATATATATATATATGAATCTAATACACTGTTCACTCAGCCTCTTCCACGAAGCTCGTTCTCGCAATGGTGCAACGCACCGTTCGAGTGCAATTAATTCGAGCTGCTCGTTTTACATGCACACACTTTTGCATCCATACAGAGGGCTATTTCGTACCAAACGCGTTTCCTCTTCGTGGCACATCTCACGGAGTCAACTATAGATATATATAGATCTATATGCATGTTTTCTCAGTGCACGTTTCGTAAAGAGTACATAGAGAGTAAACGCGGGACGACCTCATCGAGGAAACGAGACTCCTACAATCTCATCTCACCGGGGTCTGCGAGTAATTTCTCCATCAACGAAACCCACTGTACGCATCCATTAATACACACACACACACACACATGTATATATATATATACCTCCGTTCCCTGACAGCAGGATGATCAAGTGGTCACTCTTGAAAGTCTGAACTAGCCGCTATATGTATGTACATGCCATCTACCAGAGTTCCAGCCGAAATAAATATAAAAGTCGTCATTAGTAATTACAGTTAGTATAATTCGTAGTGTGTACGTGAGGGCGGTATTATTGTCGAGTTCCTCGTGAGTCTCGATGTTATGCCGATTTGTTTCCTCTCTCTCTCTCTCTCTATCTCTTTTATTGTTACGAAGCTTCACCACATTAATGACTCGAAATTGATCATTGCTCCTATGCCAAAAATCCATGTATTATCGATATACAGAGCGCCATGTAATATTTGAATTATAATTATTCACGTATTCTTATTATTATACCCGGTAAAGACATGAAAAAAATGGCTCCATCTTGCTCGAGATCAATCTGGACACTCGTACAATTTGTTATAAATAGCTCGTTTTTTTTGCTCCCCTAAAATCGGTATTGAAAGAATAAAGATCTGGTTTTAAATTTCTCAAATGGAAAAAAAATGTAGAAGCGATGGGGGAGCGGGGGGACTTTTAAAAACAAAGTCAACATACTATGTGCGTAATTATAAAAAATCGTAGCCCATTTTTGTTTTACATCTCGATTTTATAACAAATAAATGTCCCCACTGATTAAGGACGAAAAAGTCCGTTTCGAGTATGTTTCAATTTTTCTCGCCTCCAAAAGGCCCAAAAGGTCCAAAAGTGCGGGAAATTTCTCGAACTAAAAAAAAAAACAAAAAATAATATTCCAACCACTCTGTCGAGTATTTGAGATGATTTTGAAATAAAAGTACAATGGAAATTTACGATTTCCCTTTTATTCTAGTTCCGTGAAAATAAGTTAACGATCGTAGTTTCAACAAAGATCGCAATATATTAAATTTCGGTGATACTTCAAGGCTCGCGCCGAACGAGAGAGAGAGAGAGAGAGAGACGTTGGAATGTTTAAAATTGTGAAAGGAGTTTCCTCGTTAAATATCAAACGTCACGGAAATTAATTTTTTTTTCTTTCCGTTTTCGTTAGTTTCTCGATTGTAAAGTCAAATTAACTTTGTAGGGAATTTTATTTGAATGATAAATCATGACCTCGCACGATGTAAAGTGTTAAATTCTATCGAACCTCATCAAATAATCGATTAGTTAATGACTATTTTCGTGAGTGTGTGTGTGTGTATATATGTATGTGGGTGAATTTATCACGCGAATATGTACCACGATAGATGCTGCACACTAGTATGCGACGAGAGAGCCCGACGACGAGTTCTATTCGCGCCACTGGGTCACCGAGGGAAAACTCGTCTAACGTCGATTGAACTGAAACACTGGCCTCTATATCTCTGCCATCGAGCCACCATTGAGTGGAGAGATCAAAACAGCGAAAGAAAAGAAGAAAAAAAATAGAACGTTCGAAACAGCGAAAATCTTAAAAATCGTACGGTCGAAATGGAAAAGACCAAAAAGTCGAACGGTCGAAATAACGAAAGACCAAAATCTCGAATACCAATGGACGCGTTCAAACGACCCATTGCGTGGGCACGCGTCCCATTGATATTCGACTTTTTTCAATTTTCGCTATTTCGACCCATTCAATTTATTTTCACACATTTAGAAACTCACTAACCGAACTAAGAAAGTTTGAACGATATAGAAAATTGTTCGAATGAAAAACAAAATGGATTTAAAAAAAAACCGTAATTTAGCAAAATCTTTGTGAATTTAAGTTTTATTTTTTTCTCCAAACGAATACAAAATGTCGAGTATTGAAATTACTGTTTTTTTTTTTTCAATACAAAGTTATGAAATAAAACGATTTTTTCGCGGTTGGTAATTGTCGTAGGGCAGAATTGTACATTTTCCGCTTGCGATTTTCCGAACGGAAGAGACAAAAACAAAACGCGAGTGAATGAGTGGAGCATGAAGATAATAAGAATTGTGTATAAACGTCAAACGAGAGCACGTGTGTTGAATTAAATATATAAGACGAAAATGTCGTCTCGCACAGCGAAAAGAACGTAAGTCGCAAACGAGTGAAAAAAAAGAGAGGGAAGAAGTGTGAAAGATATTTTCGAACACCTGTGACGGCGCGAACTGTTCAACGTTTTTGGCAATGGCTAGTCGAGAATAACGACACTGTGTTTTTTTTTAATATTTATTTTAAGCGTTCTCCGGCTGGTACGAAATCTCGAGAGAATTTTTTCGGACGGAAATTAGTCACGAGAGAAGACAGACACGTGGCTTTTCCGCGCAAGTTACGAGAAATAGAAGCAAAAAAAAAAACAAGAAAATAATAATTGTTACGAATGAATTTGATAAAAGAAAATTCACAAATTCTCTTACACTCGACATTTTTTACTTCAGCAATTTACGAAAGTACGAATGCAGATTTTATGGACAAACGAATGTGCCTGACTCGCAGTGAGAAAATAAAAATAAAAAATAAAACAAACAAACAAAAACGAATAAAATAAAATTGTGAATAAATGCGCTCGGGAAAACTTTCTCCACGCTCGTTTGACCGAGTAAACACAAGACTTTCGAAAGACGATCGTGCGTGTGTGTGTGTGTGCTTTGAGAAACGATCGATCGATCGTTATCACGATCGTGTCGCGTCCTTAATCTCGAAAAGCAATTTTTTGTATCTCATGCCTTTTTGATATTCGTGGGAGCGTCAATCGTTTGAAATTAACCAAGGTGTTTGCCCAACGAGCCTTGGATATTCCTCGGCAAACGATTACCGTGAGTTTTTTTGACACTATTTTATTTTTTTTTTAATTAAGAATCATGACGTATGGGAGAACGAAAATGACCACTGCGAAGAGCAGGGCAAACAAACTCGTGATACACAAGTGACAGGACAGTTGGCCGCAAGAGCCATGATAATATAATAATAATTATTATTATTATCGTAATTATAATAATGGTAAAATCACGCCAATGAAACGGTTCGTAATGAAAAGTTAAAATTCATGAAGCTCAAAAGTGCTAATTAAAATTTTTCTTCGTCGCAAAACAAACAAAAAAATGAGACAATTCATGGGTTAATTTTTGGCGATATCGAGATACGGTGAGAAAATATTAATGACAAAGTGTTAACGTGAATTTTTTCACTCCAAAGTGACGAGAGAAGAGATTTCATCAATTTTCGACAGATGATTAATGAATTGATTCGAGATCGTTAACGTAATTAATGCAAATAACGTTTCATCCACATGAATTAAACATCAATTCTACTGATAATTTTATAATTTCCATTAAGGGGTTTGGCCACGATAGAATTTTCAAAAAAATTGATGTTTTTTTTCGCTCAAACGATGCTTCATCACCATAAAAATAAGTTACTATTCGATTTATAGCGAGAAAAATGTTTTTTTTTCCACCGACTTTGAGCGTATAACGTAAGTCTACCTCTGGCACGGTAATAGAGTACCCGAGCGCGCTGCGTGACAAATAACTTTGACAATTTTTACCCGATTGACTTCAAATTTTTGAATTACGTTCCTAATAGCATCTCGCAGAAAAGTACGTACGGAATTTCCGATTAATTCAAAACTTTTCATTTTATGAGCAGTTTTATAGGAAATTTGTCACTGAAAATTCACCTTTTATGTTCAAACGCCTACAATATTCGAATAGAACAATATTTTTCAAATTCCGTACTCTAGGTTATTCTGATGTGGATTAACGAGAATTTTTTTTTTGTTCTAAGTCAAAAACTGTGGATGCCAAATGTCACGCGGCGGAGCGCCTCAAAAATAAAAAATATAAAAAGCAAGTAGCAGTAGTCGGCCATTTTGTATAAGAAAAAAAAACAAAAAAAAATATTTTTTTATTAGCTTCATATTTATACTAAATAGATGTGTCATTAGTTTTACAAATAAATCACTTTTTCATAGAAAAAAAAAAATTGTTAAATGTGCAAATGATTTTACACCCGCACCGTGGCCAAACCCCTTAATGACGAAGTGTGAACGTGGATGTTTCACTCCAAAGTGACGAGAGAAGAGATTTCGTCAATTTTCGATCAATGATTAATTGATGAATTCGATCATTAACGTAGTTAATGCAAATAACGTTTATTCCTCATAAATTAAACATCATTTTGTAATTTTGCTCATCATTTTGTAATTCCCATTAAGATAGTTCTAGCGAAACTCGAGTTTTCTTAAGGGGTGAAATAGGGTTAGACGGTTCAAAAAATCGATTTTTTTTTATTTCATAAATTGTTAGTAAAACTATTGAAAAATATGTTCCCAAAATTTTAAATGAAAATTCCGACTCGTTCTATTCTTATAAGCCATTAAAGTGAGTAGCTCTCCTTCAGGCCCCGAGCGCGCCACGTGTTTCAAACGTGTTTTTCTGAAAACGACTTTTTTTGAACTTGCGTACACGCTAGTTTGAAAAGTTTTCAACCAATCGTTTTGAAAATTGGCAGTTACTTTCTTCGTAGCATTGCGCTCTATATGAACCTAAAATCGGAATATTATCATTATTTAAAATAATTTTTTTTTGCAAATAAAGTTGTAAAAAATAGCAAAAAATCATGCTTTTTTGTTTTGACCCCTGTAAAAAATTCAATTTTCTATTTTTTTGATAGCATTTAGGTTCATATAGAAGAGAGACATATAATAAAAGTTAATTCCAACCTCGTTTGATTTTAGATGAAAATTGCGGCTTTCAGAATGTACGCAAAATGCTGAGCCTGATTGTGACGTGCAATATGGGGTCGCCAATATCTTCGGTGTTTTTCAAGGAAATTCTTCAAAAATTTTATAGTATATACTTAAATATATGTATAAAATATTCTCAAAGTATCAATAAATTTCATTCATTTTTTATACTATAAAAAAATTCATGAAAATCATTGAGAAAACGCTGTCCTAACCCTATTTCCTCCCTTAAGAATTTATTTAAAGTCGAATCGCGACTGACTAGTTCATACCTCCTTAATCATTATAAAATAAGGAAAAATTAGTTATTCAAACAAATATTCTCAATCACTGTGGCAGTACTGAAAATGACAATTTAAAAAACCTATTTTCATTGCGTTCGAACGCAGTAAACTTCAACGTCATCAAGCTCCTTACGGTTTATCGCCGTATAAGATACATATACACCGAGCTAATGACGTAATTCCCACGTGTAACTCGATACCGAACCGTCATTTTGTTTTTTTTTTCCGTTCATTTCTCAATGAGCTCAATGAACTCTTTGTACAATAATACTAACGTGTCGAACGTTCGTTATTTCTTCAAAGTGTTATACTCCCGTTCGTTTTTGCCAAAGCTGGCAAATGTTTTTTCGCGCGCGCGAATTATTATCATTATGATTTTATTCATTCGCGACGTTCGAACGGAGGTATCGAGTATCGTTACCACCCTAACGCCTACTTTTTGTTTATCTCAGCGAGAGAGAAAGAGAGAGATAGTCACGTGACCGTAAAGCGCCGCCTATGTAGATTGTGGCTACTAACGCGCGATGAGAAAAAAATGTAAAATTACAGGAAAAAAAAAACAATACCTCGCTCTCCTACATTAGTATTCCGTACAGATATCGATTCCTATCGAGCAAAAAAAAAACAACATTCGTGCAATTGAAACGTATAGCGATTTGCGTACTTTTGCTTCGTAAAGGTCAATGTGTATACTAGGACGATTTTTTTTCTCAGTCCCCACCTGAAATTTTGTTGGATATGTCGAGAAACAAATTCCCTGAAAGTTACAGACCTCAATATTAATTCTAAATACTTTCCCTTAGCGTGAAAAGATTTTCCATCTAAAATACACGTAAATGGAATTTTTTTTTTTTTAATTCTATAACTCAGCCGCATTTTATGCTATCATATTGTTCTTGGTTTCGATTTACTAAGAATAAAACAATCTAAAAAAGCGCCTTTTGCGGCGAAAGTGTAAATTGTACTGGTGAGTTGGTACGGGTCACTGAAGTTGATTTTTACCCAAAATTCTCGTTTTTTGCTGTTATCTCCGAAACAATTAACTTTACGAAAACAATGCAAACGAAAAATTTGTTGGAAATTTAATTTCCTATAAAAAAGGTCCTATCGACCCAATTGCTTAGATTAATATTTCTTGAGATATTGAACTTTTTTTATTTTTTATTTTTTTTATTATTTAATATTTCATATTTTATAAATTTTATACTACTCATAAGTTAAAGTTCAATATCTCAAGAAATATTAATCTAAGCAATTGGGTCGACAGGACCTTTTTTGTAGGAAATTAAATTTCCAACAAATTTTTCATTTACATTTTTTTTCGTAAAGATAATTGTTTCGGAGATAACAGCAAAAAAAGGAGAATTTTGGGTAAAAATCAACTTCAGTGACCCGTACCAACTCACCAGTACAATTTACACTTTCGCCGCAAAAGGCACTTTTTTAGATTGTTTTATTCCGAGTAAATCGAAACCAAGAACAATATGATAGCATAAAATGCGGCTGAGTTATAGAATTTTGGAAAAAAAAAAAATTCGATTTACGTGTATTTTAGATGGAAAATCTTTTCACGCTAAGGAAACATCCTTAGAATCAATATTATGGGCTGCAACTTTCAGGGAATTTCTGTTTCGACATATCCAACAAAATTTCGGGTGGGGACTGAAAAAAAAAACCGCCCTAGTGTATACGTATTCGTGTTCAGTGGCGGCCATTACGTAGACACTAGAATGGTTTTCGACTATTGGAAAATATTCGCATTCGATGATTTCATGCCTCGTATCATCGGGAATGAGAATAATTCGAATGAAAAATCGTTAAAAACATTCTTTTCAACGCGAGGTTTACGAGGCGCGACATTTCGACGCATTTCGAACCGCGGCGCTATATATCTACAGCTTTTAAAAGTTTTCTTGGAGTCTAGTAGCACTTGACGTTAAGAAAAAAGTATAAAAACCTAACCTGTCTGTGATTCGATCGGGACAGTTCTGTAATTCAATAAAATCTCGAAAAATCTCAATGATATATATTTTTTCCAAGTCCCGCACCAACGCCCTCTGTACAAATGTGCCTCAAAACAGACCTGCGTCTATAGAGGCACGCAAAACTCTTGCACAGCGATTTTTTTTCATGCTGCTGTTGCTTCCTACTGTAAAATGCTTCCGTTCAACTAAAACTCTTCAATATACATATATAATATGTGTATGCATGTGTGTGTGTGTGAGAGAGAGAGAGAGAGAGAAAGAGAGCGCGAGGCTTGATCCTGAAAGCACCTTGAGCACCGGATTTCTCGTGCGTTCATTTCGTTTATTTACACCGTGCAAACAAACCTCGTGACTTGTACACACAGTGAGCGAACGAAGAGAATATCTATAGACGTAAAGTGCAAAAAAAAAAAAGTGACTGCCAAGCTCCCTGCACGATTGTCGCGATGTTTGAACAAGCATATTTCCATCTTTCAATTTTACGATTAAAAATTTCGCGAGTAAATAATCGAGTGTCTGGGGAGAATGAACGAGAGAGGGAGACTGAAGAATCAAAAGAAGCGTTGCCCATAATTTTTCGATATTTTAAGACGCTCGCTTGGATACTTTAGTGTTTTGAATACGATACACGTGAAAGAGAGAGAGAGAGAAACTTGCCTGTTTATATGTGCCTCAGATTGCACACGTGACACAACGCGCTCTGTTGGCGAGGCCAAGGTTCGCGCCGTTCAGAGACTGACGGAACGAACGGGTCGTCGTTTCTCTTGTATCACATGTATATCTATATGAACGTACCACCTAAATACATACTAGGCAAACAGAGGCGTCCTCACACGGGGGGTCTCTCGACGCGACCTTGTGTAATCACTGAACCGGAGCATTTTTTTTTCTTTATCATTCGCCCCCCCGCCCCTTTTTGTCTTCTCAACATAACCCAAATTGCCAAATAATTCGTAACGTAACCGTCCGACGAGCGAATCACTAGGCGAGAAGCTCTTTCCGTTGCCATGCGACACAGCACGAAATTTCTTCCTCGGATTTTCTTCTTTTTTGTTTTTTTTTCTCTTCACCATCAGCCTCGGCATCACGTTTGAGTATTTTTTTTTTCATCTACCGACGATCCATTGTGAAGTATGCCATGTTATTTTAAAGAAATATAAAACTTACCC
The DNA here is from genome assembly GCA_958009045.1 of Oxytorus armatus. NCBI lineage: Eukaryota > Metazoa > Arthropoda > Insecta > Hymenoptera > Ichneumonidae > Oxytorus > Oxytorus armatus. Next base: position 6,115,304 of record OY253751.1, on the reverse strand, counting down.
TCGTCGAGGAGCCGTTCCACGTGTATGAAGACATTTGGAAGTGCAGCTAGCTGCTTCCTGTCCTTGAGCAGTTGTGACAGATAGTCCGCTATACTTTGCGTCGTCGAGTTGGTATTATCACACATTTTGAACGATTGATGTTGACGAAACGTCGTGAATTTTTTTTTTATATATATATATATATAAATTAATATATATATATATATATGTAAATATACGTAAATGTATATAAATGTAGTTTAAACGAGAATTAGGCTCCAAGAGCGAATTCTAGTTATACGCGAATAATTTTTTTTTTTGGCACTCCTTTCCTTCTATCGATGTTTGTTTTTCTTCTTCTTTTTCACTATTTTTTTTTTTTTTAGTAAACGCGTCACCGCCGGTTTAATTACATACAAAGATGAGTTCCCCTTCGGCAAAATTATTAACAATCGGCAATAACGCGTTTGCGCGACGATCAAACGTACGCGCGCTAATTCGCGCTTGTCGCTCGTATTAACGACTCGTTTTATCAACACCGTTTTTTTTATATCGCTTCTATTTATGTTTATCTGTCTATCTCTTTCTCTCGCTCTGACTTTTGGGGTCGCGTTGTTTTTTTTTATTTTTCGTTTCGTTACGGTTTTGTTCGAAGACGTGGGAAAAACGCGCGCGCACACTGCAGAACTGTCGGCTCGCTACTGGGCCGCTCCGCGTGTGCTCGCTCGTGCTACCCGTGCCACGACAAGACTGGAATGTGCGCATGCGTCGAGGTTCGGGAGAGAAAAATAAAAGAGAATTTTGGGCGCATGCGCAATGTACGAACGCGGAGCTCTCCACCATGCTTCCCGCCCACTACCATATACGGCCTCCGCGTACGAACGAGCATCGAGATACCGCGCCATACCGACAGAGAGAAACATGGGACATGGTTTCCTTCTCTTGTGTTTGTTCATCTCTCCTTCTACTTCTCTCTCTCTCTCTATCTTGCACTTTTCCATTTTATTCCTGCATCGCTGTGTATGCAGACGAGAAGCTATATGAACGAAACGAGAACGACTCTCCGCTCGGGCACGCATTACAGTAGAATCTCGATTCTGGTATATCCAATCACCTACGTCACTAGTCAAATGAGCGCTAAATTCAAAATATATTGTCGTTGCAATGTTTCGTCGACAAGTTGGTCCTGCGGCGGGTTATTCAAAATGCTGTTATGTGCATTTCTCGCATGTTGTAATTTGAATGTTCTATTTTATGTCGAACCAGTTTAAAAGCATCTTATTGACAATTGCACGAAGAAATTTACTAATGGTTTGAAAATGGTCGTTTTCGTGGTAGCACGTCTAAACGTCACGTTGCAATAATTTTACTGGTAATAACATCGCGGGCGAAAATTACATAGCATATATTTACACATCCGTTTTAGTGGGTTTTGTTGCGTTTGTTGGGTTTTGGGTATTGGTTTGGGGTTTTGGGTTGCGTTGCTGCGTTAAAAACCCAATAAAACCCATTAAACCGCGTGTATAAATATGTGCTGTGTAGTTTTCGGCTGCGATGTTATTATCCGTAAAGTAATTGCAATGTGATGTTTAGACATGGAACCGTTTTCGTACTACGTGCAAGAAAAATGTAAAAAATATCGGACTTTGTGACTTGGTCCATTGCATTTACCTTTATCATTGATCTAAGTATAATTAGCAAGTTGGATATTGACTTTATATTGACAAAAAGCATATATTTAGCTTAATATGCTATTTGAGCTTTTATTAGCATAAAAAAAGTTTCACTTTAACTCAAAGTACCTAGACATCAATAAAACCTTTTTCCAAATCAGTATGCAAAAATAATGTCGTTAGAAATATGATAATTGCTCAACTGCATTAAATATTCGTAACAGCATTGAGAAACAATTGATTAATCTTGGAATTATCATTACAGAGGGGCTGATTTCTCCGGAAAGAATCAAAATGGAAAAAACCCATAATATAGCTTTGATTGTTGAATGTGAAATCTGATAAATCTTCGTTCACGTTCGTATATTATGAGAGAATGAAGATTTGTATATTTGCCTCGTTCCCTTATTTTTTCTCACTCTCGCGGAGAAGCATTAACGTTCACGGCTTGTTGCTCCGACCGAAATCCCACTTAGTGTCAGCTTCTCCACGACCAGAGAGAGAGAGAAAACGGGATAGGATGCACCTGTATGAGCAATAGGGAGGAATGGCGCGGAGAAGATCTCCGTAATACGAACGCTTTGGGGCACGCGGATGATCTCGAAATGTTTGTCTTGTGGAGTGGTGAACGCTACGGCGAAATGACAAAAGAGAACAATCGCAGACTATTTTTTCTTCAATTAAAAAAAATTCAGTTTCATAAAATCTACATCCTTTCACCGATTTACCCGAAATTCAATACCAAATGTCATTTCATGATACTCGTGTAAAAAAAAAAGTAAAACTATGTCTCATAAATTGCGGAATTTGTGATCACAGACATGTTTTAAAGAATTTTTAAAAAATTCCTAATTTCACAAAATTTCAACCCTTCCACCGATTCTCGTCAAATTCACTATCAAACGTCCTTTGATGACGCTGTTATTAATGTAAAAAAAATTTTTACGAATATCACAAAATTTACCAAAGTTATCACAGTGATTTTTCGAAAAATTCAAAAATTCATAACGATCAAACGCTTTGACCGATCTTCACCAAATTCAATATCAACCGTACTCAAACAATTTTCTAATTATAAAAAAAAAATCACATCAATATCGGAAAATTTAAGGAAGTTAGAGCGCCGCATGCATTTTTTTCCCAAAAGTCTCATAAAATTTGACACAAGATATAAATTTTTCCAATAATTTCAACAAACAAATGGTGTTTGGTGGTCAAAACGTGTGCAAAGTTTGAGCAAGATCGGTCGAGTTATTTTCGAGATATTAACTTTTTAGTTTGTCACTCTCACATGCACCCACGCTTTAACACATGCGTCCGGAAATTTTTTTCTAAATATATTTTCCGACGTTGCGGAAGATTTTCAGAGGTCTGGTATGAAACTCTCGAGAAGAAAAAAAGTTGACGAAAAAATAAAAATTGTTACATTAACTTTAATAATTATCGGCAGTGAAGAACATTTTTTCGTTGTTACATCAGTTTCGGTTCTTTTCACGGTCATTCGATTCAATGAACGATAAAAACATTTCTGTAGTAACGAGAAATGTCATTGTCCCGTTTGAAATTTTACTTGACAGCCTTGTAACCGATCGTTCTAGTATATTCTCTTGCTTGCACGGTGAAAACGAGTTTTTATTAATCTCCAAGAAGCTTTTAATCTCCGATCGTTCGGTCGATGTTTCTTCGGGGTGTTCACGTGCGCGAAGAAGTTAAAGAGTTTTCTCGTTGGTAGCTGACGTTGAGAGTTTCAGGTTTCCCCGATGGAAATATACATAGGTACGAGCCATGCCTTACCTCAAAACAAGAAGAGTTATTTAAAGCGCGGGCGGTCCAGACAGAGAGAGAAATAGTGAGGTGAGAGAGAGAAAGAAGAGATTATATTAAGGACTCGCGGGTCGCGCTTGCAATATAGGACACCCCCACATTTCTATCGTACGTGTGTGCCCGAGCTCCACTTTCCACTATTATTTTCAGTTTTCGTTACACACGCTGACTAACCGCGGAAAATATTATTACACTCGTGAAAGCCCGAGAGGTGTTGCAATTTCAAATCGTAAACATTTGCGATCCTGTTTTCTCAGAAAATCTAAGCTCAAAAGAAAAAAAAACGCAACGCTGCTTGGTCTAAAAAAAGCCACCAAATCGCAGCCACACCGGATTACTTGAACTTTGATGCTTCCTGGAGGAAGCTTTGTTTTCTTGAAGAACAATTATTTTCCAGTATTCAGCGCCAATGGATTCAAAATATGTTAAAACGTTGAAAACACACATGCATAAAAAAATGTCCCGAGGTATGTTTGCTTGTGATCCAAAAATTAAACTTCCATCACTCCGGAATGGCTTAACCAAGTTTCGAGTCCAAATTTTGCACGCAAGTGAAGACCACCTTTGTGCGATATAATTTTTGTCAGGATTGACCAATCCCTTCAGATTATACATAAAACAACAAATTTTTTCACATATTTCTATTGTAAGAGATAAATGAGAAATTTTTCAACTAACAGGCTAAAATTATTTGCATAAATAAACTATCTTGAATTTGGATAAAATCGATCAGAGAAGTTCTGGGTTTATGAAATTTTGAATTATTTGAAAAAAAAAAAACGATAGAGGGTGTTTGTTAAGGAGGTATAAAATCCCATACAAAAGAAAACGATTTTTCATTCGTATTCGAAACTCATTGTGAATTTGCATCTGTGCGATGTTTAAGGGTTGAAAACAATTATAAAAAGTTGAAAAACTCCGAGATGGTTGTCAGCTGTTCGCCAGCAGTTTATAACAATGTTAAAGAGCAATGATAAAAAATAAAAAATAATAGATTTCCAGTTTTGGTCGGATTGCTCGATGACCGAAGGACTGCGTCATAGGAACGAAAGAGAGTAAAGAACGAACAGTCGTCGTTCACGACGACGACGAGTTTACTCCGCGAGATTTTACCTTTTAAAGCTGCAACGAACAGCCTCCACGGTGGGAGAAAGCTAAATTATGCGTGGGTATAGTATACTTGTGTCGTTCTCGCTCGAGCATTTTAACCATCTCGCGGGCGCGTTTTATCGTCGAACCCAAGTGCTTGGCCATGTGTGTCCGATTGAACGAGTAAAAGAGAGAGAGAGAGGTAAAAGAGTTCTCGATCTTCCCTTCAGCTATACCGTAAATTCGTATGTATCGATAGCTAACAAATAAAAGCACGTAACTCAAATAATTTAACACGTAAATTCGTGCGAGTTACGCCCTTTTATTCGCTAGCAATCAATATGTATTTACGTATATGGGACATTCCACGGCAAATCGACAAAATCAACAATTGTCATCCTTTTCAATGATTTTTTTCTTCTTCCTTTTAGGATTTTGTAGAGCGACAGGAAGGAACAACGATTATTTTCAAGTTTCATTTCTTTCATCACTTTCGTGGTTGCGCTAGGCAAGCGTTAAATTAACATTGCATGGATATTAATAATTTTTCTGATGGTGCACTGATTCTTTCTGATGCAGAAAAATGGTGATTAATTTTCGTTCTAAATATCATATCGAAATTTTCATTATTTCAATGTTTACAAAATGATTTTAAGACAAGCAGAGACAAGAATGTTAATAATGAACGTTATTTAAGTAAAAGAATAATTAAAAATAACTTTTTAACAGGATAATCATTTTTTTTTTCAAAATATGATTAATTTTCGTTGGTAGATGATTTTTTCATTTCATTATTGTAAATGTTCGCTACTTATTGGCGATTATTTTGAAAATAACTTTTTAACAGAATAATCTTTTTTTTTTTCAACATATGTAGTAGTAGTAGTTTATTTCCATGTACACCCTTTCGGATTTTTACAGTGCCCCTCCCTGTACATATCCCCTCTCTTACATATCTATTTACACTCTTCCAGTTTCCAGGTTTCCGCACCTTCGGATTACGAGATTCCTTCGAGTTTTCCAGGTTCACCGTGTCCAAATTCCAAATTTCCAGCTTCCCCATTTCCAAGTTCCCGATTCCAGGTTTCGGATTTCCGATTTCCGACTTTATTTCCTGTTTTGAAATTCCAACACTTCCCCCTAATTACTCTTTTCCAGATTTCCAATCTTTCAATTTCCAGATTTCCGCACCTCTAGTTTTTGAGTTTCCACATTTGAACCCTCCAGATTTGCCAATTTTCCAATTTTCACTTTTTCCAGTTTTCAAATTCCACAATTCCAGTTTTCAGATTCCATATTCCTAGTTTCCCGTTCCCCAATTTCCAACTTCCCCATTTCCTTTTTTCAACATATGATTGATTTTCATTGGTAGAAGATTTTTTCATTTCATTATTGTAAATGTTCACTACTTATATTGGCAATTATTTTGAAACAAATGATTAAGGTCGAGCTACGAATTTTACAATATATACAATGAAGATTATAGAAATAAAAAAAAATGCTTAGGGTAAAAATACTGTCGATTTGAGCTCAAATGACCTATATATACTATTTTATATGCACACATGGGTGTACCGGCCGCTGACGACGCGTTCCACATGTAATGGAAACCAGTGTTACGAGTATTAGATATCCGTTATAAAGCGGCAAGGCACTCGAGGATTAGATTCTCTTCATTAGCGAGAAAATCGAATGAGAGAGGAAAAAATAGCTATGCGTAGGCTGTGCATGGGAAAAATAATAATTTGCAAATTACAATGTACCGGTCTTTTAAGTTTCTAAAAAAATGAGCAAAATCACGCAAAAAAAATGTATTCTTCGTATTTTACTGTTCTGAGTCTCTGTACTATCGGAAATTTTCCGCCGATGAATCACAGGGAGTGTTCGTTTTATCGTAAACTGAAAAAATTGAATTTGACAATGTTAAGAATCGAAATATTTTCGAGACGTTACTTCACAGACTTGAGCGTATATTTAAGGTAGTAGTCTGGTAACTTAAGCCGATTTTCGTGTCTTTTTTGGAGGGCGTTTTTTTGTAGGAAAATAAAAATGAATCGTTTTGGATATTTAGGATGTTTTGATTTACATATTAAAAATGCAAAAAAAAATTTGTTTGAAAAAATTTAATAGTTTATTATTATTATTATTATTGATCGAAGTTGGCACCTCGAAAAAAAAGCGCGTGGGTGGCCCCGGTGATTTTGGCTCTTGATGTTATCTGAAATCAAAAATTCTTGATAATTCTTAATCTATAGACATGTCATTCTGGTCGGAACTACTGAAGTTAAATTTCTATTTATTTTACAACCCCTTCTTTGCTAAAATAAAAGGGCTTTTTTTCCAAAGTCCGCCATTTTGTTATTTATCCATGAAATTTAACTTCGGTAGTTCCGACGAGAATGACATGTCTATAGATTAAGAATTATCAAGAATTTTTGATTTCAGATAACATCAAGAGCCAAAATCACCGGGGCCACCCACGCGCTTTTTTTCGAGGTGCCAACTTCGATCAATAATAATAATAATAATAAACTATTAAATTTGTTCAAAAAAATTTTTTTTTAATCTTTAATATGTAAATAAAAACATCCTAAATATCCAAAACGATTCATTTTTATTTTCCTACAAAAAAACGCCCTCCAAAAAAGACATGAAAATCGGCTTAAGTTACCAGACTACTACAGTAATCTCGCATTTTCCCCACTGAAATGACGAGCCTCGGTGTTACTAGGAATATGGACAAGTAATACGTTGAAAGGGGTATACTGTCATAGTCGCGTAAGCGTCTAGAATATAAAAGGATCATGGGATGTGGTTGAGATCATCAGCCGCAGGCTCCCGACTACTCTGTCATCATTTACTATTTTCTTTTTATTTCTTTCGAACACCTGATTTCTCATCTCCCAACACCGGATATTTGCATCAAACCTATCACGATGAAGAATGTCAAATAATGTACCGTTATAAAAATTACGAATAAATATATATGTGCATTGCAAAAGAAATCTCGTAAATTTCTAAACAATAATTATTCGAAATAGAATTGTAATTCTAATCTATAAAAAATATTTTTCAGAAAATAATTACGACAATAAACGATTTTAATGGCTTTTAGGATTCAGTATGGAAAAACGAAAACCTTACGGTGAAACTCTGTTATCCGTCTGTCTGTCCGTCCGTCTGTTACAGGCCTCTAACTCCTAAACGGTTTGTCCTATTAACTTGAAATTCGGCACGCGATTAGAGTGCGATGTCCCGAAGATGAACCCCAAGTGATTTTTGAAAAAACATATTTTCTCACAATTTTGGGGCGGTCAAAATGAGTGAACGTAAAAATAAGTTGTTTTCTGTACTGGCAAAAGGGATATCGTTTGAAAGGGTTTACTTTTGGGATTGAAAAAATATTTTCTAATATTCTTTTTTTTGTGAATATTTTTTACAATATACATGAAAATTTTTGTATGGCATTCCATAATTCTATAAACTCGGTATTCCTTGATTGATTTTCTCTCAATTCAATAGCGAACGGTATTTGATGTTTATTCACATAGACGGTGTTTAGCTGATTGCTCCAAAATTTCCCGAATTATGCTCTTAACAGACATTTTTGAAAAAAAAAAATCAAAACCGCGTAAGACCTGAACGGATTGTGGAATCCTGACGAAAATTTCCGAACTTTTGATTCGCGTATCCACGTCACAGACGCACAGGCATGTTTTGTAAACGTTTATATTGCGATTTTTTGACACATTTGTCAACAAATTGGCAGGTGAAAAGAGGAAAACAATTATTTTCACGTAAACAAAACTTTCTCCATGAGGAAGCAAAATTCAGGTTGTATTCAGTCTTTCTCTTTTCATTTTGCGATATTATAATTCTCCATACCCAATTGTTTAACCGAGTTACCGTTAGCCGAGTTCGTATGCAATTATAACGCTAGTGTTCCCCCGTGCACCAACCTTCGCATAACCATACGAGGAAAAGCCGAGCGAGATTGCTGCAATCCGCTGAGAACAAGTTTTACCCTCGTTTTACGAGTACGTCGTCTCGACTCTCGTGCAATTACAACTTCCCTAGTGGGGTATTTCTATAATGAAGCAGAAGAGGGGGGGGGGAGATCGCGCGAAATGAAGTAGCATTGAAATTGCTCTTGTGTTTCTTCTCGTTTTAAAGGGGGAAATAGGGTTAGACGGTTCAAAAAATCGATTTTTTTTTAATTTCATAAATTGTTAGTAAAACTATTGAAAAATATGTTCCCGAAATTTTAAATGAAAATTCCGACCCGTTCTATTGTTACAAGCCATCAAAGTGAGTAGCTCTCCTTCAGGCCCCGATCGCACCACGTGTTTCAAACGCGTTTTTCGGAAAACGACTTTTTTTAAACTTGCGTACACGCTAGTTTGAAAAGTTTTCAACCAATCGTTTTGAAAATTGGCAGTTACTTTCTTCATAGTATTGCGCTCTATATGAACTTAAAATCGGAATATTATCATTATTTAAAATAATTTTTTTTTGCAAATAAAGTTGTAAAAAATCATGCTTTTTTGTTTTGACCCCTGTAAAAAATTCAATTTTCTATTTTTTTGATAGCATTTAGGTTCATATAGAAGAGAGACATGTAATAAAAGTAAATTCCAACCTCGTTTGATTTCAGATGATAATTGCGGCTTCCGGAATGTACGCAAAATGCTGAGTCTGATTGGGACCTGCAACATGGGGTCGCTAATATCCCCGGTGTTTTTCAAGGAAATTGTTTAAAAATTTTATAGTATATACTTAAATATATGTATAAAATATTCTCAAAGTTTCAATCAATTATATTCATTTTTTATACTATAAAAAAATTCACGAAAATCATTGAGAAAACGCTGTCTTTACCCTATTTCCCCCCTTAATATTAGGTAGTAGCGGTGGTACTAAACATTTTTTATTTTTTTTTCAAATACTTATAAAACAATAAATAATTGTATATTCAAATTGGTATTTGTATCGTTCATTTAATTGGAATTTCATCATATGCAAGAACTTTTTGTTTTAATCCGTTTCGGTATAATCATCCCCTTTACCCCCTATTGCTTCCCTTGAGTTTGTAATTGATATGGAAAAACATAAATAACGATGAATTGACATGTCAATTTTTAAAATCATTGCGACCAGCAAAATTAATTGAAAATTGATTCTGTTCATTGAAAAAAATAATAATAAAGATCAAATTTCAATTTTCCAGAGCTCATAGCGTTTGGTGAGATTTTTATGTTTATTTTTTCAAATAAAGTCACGCGAGGCGCCTACACGCATACATTGGTTAATGCAAAGTATATACGCTGACGTCACGTCACGAGCCATAAATGGCTCCACGATGCTGGTTACCGTGGGCGCGACGAACGTTATAAATTATATGCCTATTTCCTCCCTACTTCGTTCACCTCGGCAACATTCTATTCCGCTTCAACAGCGAGACCTACAAAAATCACCGTCGACGGCCGCGCACTTCGAAATGCGTACGAGAGATCGGTATCGTAAGACGGCCGTCGCGAGGGGCGCGTAGGCGATCTCACGAAATGGTCGCAATAGTTGCAAGAGACGATAATAATTCACCGACGCATGTTTCGTTTGTCGGTGGTTAACACCGGTGAGCAGCTTTCATTTTCAGCGCATCGAATTTTTCGTCAAACGCACAATAAATACGGAAGGTTTTTCGTCCTTCGTCGAGAATTCGCAGAGTCGAAGAAACGCATGGTAAAGTACGTAGATTTATGAGAAAAATGGTAAAGTTCCTGGGGTCATAGTGGGACGGGGTCGAATTTTTGAACCGTCAAAGCTTCGACGGTTCAAAACTCCGAATTTATGTGAGACGATCTTAAAATTTTTCGAAATCTTTAAAATCCGTCTTCTATAAGGTAGTAGATAGTAATAGTATCTGGTAACTTAAGCCGATTTTCATGTCTTTTTTGGAGGGCGTTTTTTTGTAGGAAAATAAAAATGAATCGTTTTGGATATTTAGGATGTTTTTATTTACATATTGAAGATACAAAAAAAAAAATTTTGAAAAAATTTAATAGTTTATTATTAATATTATTAGTGATCGAAGTTGGCACCTCGAAAAAAAAGCTCATGGGTGGCCCCGGTGATTTTGGCTCTTGATGTTATCTGAAATAAAAAATTCTTGATAATTCTTAATCTATAGACATGTCACTCTGGTCGGATCTACTGAAGTTAAATTTCATGGATAAATAACAAAATGGCGGACTTTGGAAAAAAGTCCTTTTATTTTGCCCGCCATTTTGTTATTTATCCATGAAATTTAACTTCAGTAGTTCCGACCAGAATGACATGTCTATAGATTAAGAATTATCAAGAATTTTTGATTTCAGATGACATCAAGAGCCAAAATCACCGGGGCCACCCACGCGCTTTTTTTTCGAGGTGCCAACTTCGATCACTAATAATAATAATAATAAACTATTAAATTTTTTCAAAATATTTTTTTTTGTTTCTTTAATAGGTAAATAAAAACATCCTAAATATCCAAAACGATTCATTTTTATTTTCCTACAAAAAAACGCCCTCCAAAAAAGACATGAAAATCGGCTTAAATTACCGGACTACTACCTTAAAACAGAAATGTCATTGCGAAGAATAGTTATACATCGAGGATTAAATGACAGGAATAATTATGGGACCGATCTGCAAAAGTGTCGAAAATCAAAAATCCTACTACTTAAAAAATCGTATTTTAATAATTAGAAAACGTAAAGTTCCGAAAAATTGTGGTGTTAGAAACTCGAGTTGCCGAACGGTCAAGTTTTATACCTGAAAAGGTTCAGAAAAAAAAAGTTCGAAGCCAAATATATTAGAATTTGTATATCCCGAATAGGGTAAACAGCCGACAGTGCATTAATTCGACGGGGCAAAATTCCGACAGGGGCGAAATTTCGAAAGAGAGTAAAACTAGCGCTACTAGTGGGCTCTGACGCTCGCTCGTGTAAAAAGTCCATAGGACATAACACCATTGGTGCTGCCATCTAAACACACGAATTGCAAATTTTCGGAATTTTGCCCCTTCGGAACTTTTATTTTCGGAATACCGCATCGTCGACGCCGTAATTTTCGGCGTCCGAAAAATTCGTATACCCGAGAATTCTTTTCTTCAATTTTATTACGTTCGCACCATTCCGATAGTTTCTTGTTCGATAATATAATTTTCGGAACTTTGCGGATCTCTAAAAACCACGAATTCGGAATTTTTCAAGTAATACTACTGACCGTTCGATAAATAGCTCTGTCGTCTGCGTAATCTTTCAAAAGAATATTTACTCGACGATATTAAATTCGTATCGTTTTTTGGTATCGATTCATACCCGTTCGATGTTATTTACAGTCGATTATTCAAACTTTCGTCGGAATGAACCATGTAATTCGTACTATTAAAATTCGGAGTTTTGCACCGTCGAAGCTTCTACGGTTCGAAACTTCGACCCCGCCCTGTCATAGTAGAATGGTAAAAAGCTTCAAGGGCAAAGAAAGGAGGAAATAGAAAAATGATATTCCTAAATGTAGAAAAAAGGTTCCTTTGAGAAGTGAAAATCGCGAAGTTTCCGGAGTGACAGAAGAATGGTAAAGCCCCAAGAGCAAAGGAAAGGAGAAAAAGAAAAATGATATTCCCAAAAGTAGAAAAAAAGCTTTCTTTACGAGGAAATTAATATCATGAAGTTCCTGAAGTTAGAGAAATATCGTAAAGTTTCTACATGAAAAAAAAAAAAAAAAAAAAAAAAAAAGAAAGAAATGCAACATTTCCAGACTGAAAGAGAAATGGCAAAGTCCCGGCAGTCGGAGAGAAATCATAAGTAGCCAATAGTAAGAAAAAAAAGTCATAACCGGTCCTAGAATCGACGAAAAATGGTACAAGTTCCAGTGGTAAAAAAACGAATCGTAAATTTCAAAAGAACAATTACATTTTTGGAGAATGTAATTGGAATGATTTAAAAATATTAAATAGAAATGGCCAAATGGCTACCGGTCACGGAACATGGCGGTTAAAAATAAATAAATAAAATACATACGTGCACAGATCAGTCGTCAACGTAGTTGTAATATCTCCAATACAAATTCGACAGTACAATAAAATAGCGTAAGGAAGAACGAAAGAAATGAACAAAAAATTAACATCTCAGATTGCCGATTCAACGTGTCGCGGATCTCTTGCCCACGTGTCGAAAAGTTTTGCTACGCTCGATTTGCTTCCGACCACTCGAATTGTTCATGTTCTTGAAGTATCCGTAGCCACCACCGCCGAGTCTTTTGCGCGGTCTCGAATCCTTACTAACTCCCACTTCTGCGTTGCGATAATCGTCGTTAAGGAAACAAAAAAATCATCGTGACAAAAACACGGACAGAGAGTGAAAAAAATATAAAAGAGAAAATGAAATATCCGGTTTTATAACGAAAACGCACGAAGCTCACTGGTCATCACAGTTCGACACAAGTTCACGGGGAACGCTCCAAATTCGGCAGTACGAGCTCCCACGCTCAGCAATGAAAAAAGAAGAAGTAAAAAAAAAAGAAAGGTTCGACGATAACGACATAGGAGATTGCTCAATAAGTCTTAAAAAAAAAATAACAAAGCGGAATTAAAAAAAAACCAACAAATATACGGTTTAGAAGTGATTCGGTGTGGGTGTTTTCGTTCGAGGTCTATGATTCACGTTTGTCTGCTCGCTCGTGTGTTTTCGTAATAATACCTTTTACAATTTCGGTACGTAGATTTTTTTTTTTGTATTTCTATCAAAAGGATACTCAGATCGACCGCAGGTGGCACGGTAAATCCGAACGATTTGCCAACTTGGACGAGATCCAGAGTCTCAACGTCGAATATCTGCTTTAGATGATGAGAGTCGTAAGCCCTCACGTACGCCTTGAAAGCTTCCTTGGCCGACATGTTCAAGAAGTAATTCTTCGAGATCAATTTCTCGAGCTGTTAAAAAAAAAAAAAAAGAAATAGCATTGTGATGAGATTGACGATTAACACTTGAGGGGTCAAGAGTTTCAGTGAAAATGTGCGTGTGTGTTTTTTTTTTTACATTCTGCCATTCTTGAGCAATATGAACGAATACAATAACTACTTACGTATCGCAAGAGCAAACATTCATGGACGTTTTTTTTGTTCTTCTCGATCTCACGTAATTAATTCCACCGTCACGTATCAGTTCGTTACAAGAGTATGATAAAGATCGAATGATATAATAATGAAAAAAAAAAGCACGAACGATTTACATGTACAAGCTGAGAGAACAACGAGTGAAAGAGTCTTTTTTTGTATTTTGCATTCTATCGACGGGGAGAATTCAAACGAGTTGCATAAAATCTCGACGCGGAAGTAATTTCCAGTCACTTTGCGTGCGTCGCTCGATTCTGCTGTCGCGTGAACAATCTTCGTACGCTTTTTAAATACAAAGTTTTTATGTGTATTGGAAAAGTGAGAGAGCGAAAAAAAAACGAGAAAAATCTAAATCACACTGTACTCTATTTCGGTGCACCTCACGTTACTTTGAAAAAAGAATTCTTTGTTTTTTTTTTAAGATTCTGTTAGCAATAATTGTTTTATATAAGTGACTCAATTGAGTGGACAGATTTCTGAACTGCACACGTTGACTCCGTACCAGGGATGAGCACCGTTCGATGAAGAAGTATTTTAAATACTTCGATGACCAAATGATTATGGGTCAGTAAGCCTACAGAATATTATCATTTGTTACAAGTGAACGATTTCTCGAAATTCTTGGGGCCGGGTCGAAGTTTCGAACCGTAAAAGCTTCGACGGTGCAAAACTCCGAATTTTAATAGTACGAATTACATGGTTTATTCCGACGACAGTTTGAATAATCGACTGTAAATAACATCGAACGGGTATGAATCGATACCAAAAATGATACGAATTTAATATCGTCGAGTAAATATTTTTTCGAAAGATTACGCGGACGACAGAGCAATTTATCGAACGGTCAGTAGTACTACTTGGAAAATTCCGAATTGGTGATTTTTAGAGATCCGCAAAGTTCCGAAAATTATATTAACGAACGAGAAACTATCGGAAAGTGCGAACGTAATAAAATTGAAGAAAAGAACTCTCGGGTATACGAATTTTTCGGACTCCGAAAATTACGGCGTCGACGATGCGGTATTCCGAAAATAAAAGTTCCGAAGGGGCAAAATTTCGAAAATTTTCAATTCGTGCGTTTAGATAGCAGCACCACTGGTGTTATGTCCCATGGATCTTTTTTCACGAGCAAGCGTCAGAGCCCACTAGTAGCGCTACTTTTACTCTCTTTCGAAATTTTGCCCTGTCGGAATTTTGCCCCGTCGAATTAATACACTGTCGTCTGTTTACCCTCTTCGGGACATACAAATTCTAATTTATTTGGCTTCGAACTTTTTTTTTCTGAATCTTTTCAGGTATAAAACTTGACCGTTCGGCAACTCGAGTTTCTAACACCACAATTTTTTGGAACTTTACGTTTTCTAATCATTAAAATACGATTTTTAATGTAGTAGGATTTTCGATTTTCGATACTTTTGCAGGTCGGTCCGATAATTATTCTTGTCATTTAATCCTCGACGTATAACTATTCTTCGCAATGACATTTCTGTTTTAAAAAGGACGGATTTTAAAAATTTCGAAAAGTTTTAAGATCGTCCCACATAAATTCGGAGTTTTGAACCGTCGAAGCTTTTACGGTTCGAAACTTCGAACCCGCCCCAAATTCTTCATATTATCGAAATATTATGAAATATTGTTATTTTTTCACCATAATTACATATCGTCATTTAATTCAAAAAGTATTTTTAATCCTTTTTCGAACGGTGCCCATCCCTGCTTTGTATTCCATAACGTAAATTATTACTTCTTCAGTGCGTTGAATGAAAAAAAAAAACCATAAAAACTAACGAATAACGCTGAAAAA
The DNA here is from genome assembly GCA_958009045.1 of Oxytorus armatus. Lineage (NCBI taxonomy): Eukaryota > Metazoa > Arthropoda > Insecta > Hymenoptera > Ichneumonidae > Oxytorus > Oxytorus armatus. The sequence goes on along the minus strand of OY253751.1, from coordinate 6,099,778 downwards.
TAAAGATCCTCTCATCTCTGCGTTTCATTTCTTTTCGCTTCCTCATGGATGAAACTTTGTTTTTATGACGAAAAAAAAAGTCGTATTTTTAATGTCATTATATTTGGTAACATTTCAAAACATGGTACAACAAAATTTCGAACATCTATTGGGTACCATCGTAGGGAGTTCGCAATTTAATTTGAAGAAATTCGATCGAGGCGTTTTGAATTTATGGAATTTCCAAATTTTTCAATGAAATGATATGGTTGATTTTTAACACTCTACCTCATGAAATTTGTATCGAACTTTTCAGATTTCGGGGTAAAATTTTGTATCTGGAATTTTGTGAGAATTTATGAAATTTTGCAATCATTCGAAACATTTTGAGGAACCAAAAATTGAGAAAGATACATAGTTCCTAGCGGAGGAGACTTTGAGCATTGGCGTGAAATTTCGAGGCAGCAATTTGCGATTTTTAATTTGCTTCGGTAAAAAAAAAACCAATTTTCATTACGAAGTAAAGAATAAGCATATGCAGTTACCAATAATGCAGGAATATTTATAAAATAATTAATAATAAACAGAAATTCTGAGAAAAATAAACAAATGATGAATGATGATGTTCGAGGCACCGAGATTTGCTCATCTCTACTTGGGAGTCGTATTAAAAATGAAATAAAAAAAAAACCGCAAGTTAATCGTACGGTAAATTTGTCGAATTAATGGGAGCTTTGGAGAGTTATCTTGACATTTCGATTATTGAATAATCGGTCAATTGTTACGAGGATAATTGACGAAAATGAATGGTGATTCGTTTACAAGTTGGATCGCGAATCGTGACGCAAAGGAAAAAAAAAAAATGAAACATTACTGGTATGTGTCTGCCAGATGATCGCTGGAATGTCTGGCAAACGGGTATTAATGGGTACATAGCATACTCGTTCGCGTTCTCAATGAGCAGCGAGATATTTGCTGACTTCGTACAAAGTCGGCAAACCGAGAGGATACGTGACGAGCGGATATGTTGACACCGCAACGTCGAGTGGCATAAATATCTTTGTCGCGCTGTACTGTTGGCATTAGCATTGGCTTGTGGCTCGGGAGCAATTCATAAATTGGCCTTTCGCCGAGAGAAACATCGGAGTAAGGTAAACCGGGTAGCCGATCGCCGAGCAGGAAACAGTAGTTGCCCACGATGTGTTAATGTTATATACGCATAAATTGTTTTTCTTTACTGTAAAAGCATATTAAGCTAATAGTTTGTATCAATTTTACTTTAAATTATTATTCTGTTTTTTTTTCAGACACTCAACGAATTATATCTGTGCAAATAGACCATTTTCTTCATATGCATCAGTTATAAAATTTACTTTGAAAACATTTATGTACTTTTGCTCATGGAGGAAGCGTCGTTATCCTGAAATTTTCTTTTCCAGTTTAATGCCAATTTTTTGTACAAATAAATTAACAAAAAAAATCCCGCACTGATATGTTTGCGAGTGTGTGTGATGAGGTTGTAAAGATAAAAATTCTATAACTCTGGAATGCCTTAACCGATCGGGCCAAAATTTTGTGCGCAAGTGGAGCTGCAAGCCGCCACTGTTCAATCTAATTTTTGTAAAATTTAAACAACATGTTCATATGTTACGAGATTTTTTTATTTTTTCTCAACAATTTCTGTTAAGAGCGATACTTAATAACTTTTTTTGAATCACTTGGCGTCGAGATGCTAGCGCGTTGAGGGTACAAACTTTCTACATAAATAAATGGTCATTAAGGGCGGGGTAAGGGTTTTCACTTTCGAAAAATCGAATTTTTTTTTGTCTTATCTTATTGTTTAACATTTCAAGAATATATCCTTAAAATTTTAAACCGATCTAAGCAATATTCTTGAAGTTATTGTCGAATTAATCTCCTGGCCTTTAACGCTATACCTCTAACAGCTGCGGGCGGTCGGGCTAGCAGTGCACTTTAGACGCGTTTTTCTCAAAACTACTTTTTCAAAGTCCGTGTTCACTGCCATTTAAAAACTACTTGACCGATTCATTTCAAACTTTGTATACATTTTCTACATATAAAATACCTCCCCCCAACGTTTAGTTAAATTTTTTTTTTTAACATTAAGGGTGTTTCCAACCCACAAAATGGCGGAATTTTTCGTGGAAAATAACAGTCCACACTTTAGATGGCAGCCAAAAATTTTTGAATGAAAAAAAAAATTATCAGAGAACGTTGGGGGGAAGATTTGATTATAATTTGACTAAATTTTCATGGTTTTTCATTTTCAGATAATTCCCGGCCGAGTTATAGTGAACACCGCAAATTGTTTTTTTTCCAAGACGTTCCGGGGGAAGTTCCGTTACGGGCTTATGCTTCAATATTTCTGCATGAAAAAATTACACAACATTGTCAAAAGTATGCTCAATAATGTACAAAAGGTTCGAATAAAATTGCTCAATCCATATTTGAGAAAAAAAATCGCAAAAAAAGTGTTTTTTTTTACGCTGAAACCCTTACCCCTCCCTTAAGTGCAGTATTGAATTTAGAGAAAATCGATCAGTGAGAAAAATCGTGTAATTTGAAATTTGTATATTGCTTCCTCCTAAATTTTCGCAGCATACACAAAGCTTCCTCTATGAGGAAGCCAAAAATGAAAATTCATATCTTCCATTTTTATATATTAACTCATTCCGCTCGCAATTCACGTAGCCTTTACATTTTCGTGATTGACACGTGACAATTTTCACGTCCTGGCATCAAGGTAGAAGAAAATAAGTGACGAATTTTACGTGTCTTAAAAAAAAAAAATCAACAAATTTCCGACCAATTTGGAGTCGTTAATTGTCGTACATCGTTGTTCACAGTCAGTTTGATGAAGTTTTCGTCGACAATTAACACGATCTAGCGTACTACGCAGATATCGGACGGATTGAAACTGGTATTCCCGAGAGGTAACGAGAGAGATAGAGAAGAAGAGTGGCAATGTTTGCGTGAATCACGCGTGTGGGCGTAAAAGTGGTCTCTCTCGGCTTTATTCCTCTGTCACACCTATCTTGGCCGAGTACTTGATTTCATCGTTCTCCCGAACCACGTCGAGACAAGCTAGATCTCCGTCATGTTGAGACGCGAAAGATATTGAAAGGAAAAAAAAAACACGACGAGTTTATGAGATGCTCCATTTGCGGAGTTTCACCGGAAAAAAACAAATTGTTTATCACCGTGCTACCAGACTGCACAGATCGAGAACTATCGAACGACCAAGCACATTATTTCTCGTCTCTAATTACCATCCTACGAATAAATTACGTTCTTCTTGATCGGGCAATTCAACATGAACGGCCATTTTGTCTTTGAAATTTCTCCAACGCGGCGCAAGACCGCTGCGAGACTAATTTTTCCATCCATGAAAAGAGTTTTGCCGATTGTAAAGATATTTTTTCGAAATCCCGACATTGTTCGGCAAAACAAATTGAAAACACAAAACTTTAATAAACCGGTTTTGTTGTTGTTTTTTTTTTTCATTGCTTTTCTACCATTCGCAAGTCTATTATTTCCGCTCGGTTTTACACCCACGCGAGGTATAAAACACTACGACGATGCGTTTATCCAATGAAAGAATCGATTCCGACGACTGTGAACCCCTCGCGTCCAATTAACGTTCGCCGCAAAGTGGCTTCGTTTCAATTAGACACTATCCGCTAATAAGGTCAACTAACTCGAGATGAACAATAACGAACGATAGAGAGAGAGAGAGGGAGATTCTTCATTTATATCTTCAACGGCGATATGTTTTCTTGCTCTTCCCACCCCCGCCCCGCCGTGCAAAATATCGATGCTGTATCATTACATCGTGAATACAATGCAACAATGGGAGGGGGGGACCACCTCGTGCAACTTTACGAGCCCAACATCCGTTGGATTAGTTTGTTTTTTTTCTTCTTCTCTTTGTCTATTCAAGGATAAATGATGCATAAAGTTTTATGGTCAACTATCCGAGTGATCGTTGTGAATAGCTGATGAAGGACGCTCTCGATGGCGACGTTGTTAAAGCCCGTGGCGTAATGCGAGGAAATAAGAAATGGGGAATTAAAAAGCAGCCATCCGAATGGCGTATCTTCTCTAAACTGCGTGGCGATTGGCTTATTTTTATGCGTATTTCTTATTTCCTCGCAAAAAAAAAAAAAAAAGTTCCACTTGAGATGGTGATGATTGAGACGAGTTTCTCGTGATAATATTGCTCGCGTTACACGCACGTAGAAGCGCAGCGTGACGCGCGAGAGCGTTGGTCGACGGAAATTGCGTCAAATCAAAGTGCACACGAGATTGTTTTTTTTTTTTTTCTTCAGGTTTTCGTGTCCAGAATCACGCTAACGAAGACAGTGGGAATAGATTTACTTGTAAGATGATGAAACTCACTTGAAGCTGTATGTCGGCGATTTTGTTCCACGAGAAGTCAAACTCGTTAACGGGTACGCGAGCCTGTTTGAGATAACGAAGAAAACCGAGTTCCTCGGGCCGTAGTATTAGAAGAGCGTGTCCGCTGGAACCCTGACCACGGGCTGTACGGCCGACACGATGAATATATTCTTTCGGATCGTCCGGTGGATCGTACTGTACGATCCAATCGACGTCGGGAATATCGAGACCGCGCGCGGCTACGTCGGTACACAGCAATATGCCGGAAGTGGCGTTGCAAAATTGAAAGAATGTTGTCGTTCGTTTAGTTTGCTTTTGCTTTCCCTGTTGACAATGTGTATTACGAAAAATAAATACGTGCTTCACATACATTGATCGTGGATTTTTTTTTTTTTTTTTTCGTTATTGGATATTTTTAATACTTACGTGTATACTCATAACCGGTAAATCGATGTAATTGAGAAGTTCGTGATGATACTTGACGGACATGCAAGAACTGAAGAAAACCATAACTTTTTTCTTGCGATTTTTCTTCAAGAACGTGAAAAGAAGAAGAAATCTCTTTTCGCTAGGACACACGACGTAACCCTGCTCCAAACCCTCGACCGTTGCTTTCTCCTCCTCGTCGTCGACACCAACGTATACAGGCTCTTTTTTCAGTGCCAATGACGTTAGCGCTTCGGTCTTGCTCGTTTGTGTCGCGGAGAATAACATCGTTTGCCGTCTCTCTGTAACACGATTTTCCGTTATCGGGCTTGACGATTCCATGATTATTCGTGTAAGATAACATTATATGCAGTAATAATGGCTATAAGCAGAATCTAATTTTTTATTTATTTAATTAATGAAAATATGATTGTTTAATAATTTTGTTATATCGCGGTGTCCCGATACATTGCATTGTCACGGGAAATTTTGGATATCAAGAAATTTCTTTACATCTTCAAGATAGTTTTTTTAATCCAGCAGCAAGGAAAATTGAAATGGCAAATGGTTCAATTCAAATTCAAAATTTCGATTTTGTATATCAGTGACTCAGGCCTCGACTATTCCAACTTTGGTGAATTCAAGATCTAATGTAAAATTAATCAGACGTGTGAATTGTGTTCCTAATAATTGAGGCTTTACTCGTGAGAGCTGTACGACTTTTTTTTCTTAACGTCAACTTACTCGGTAATATGTTGACAATTTGTTTGAGTTCCTCCTCAAAACCAATGTCCAATATACGATCGGCCTCGTCGATAATCAAACACTGTAGATTTTTGAATAAAAAGTCAGGAGTATTTTGCAAATGATCCAATAATCTTCCGGGTGTCGCCACAACGATGTTTACACCTTTTGCTAGTTTTTGAGCTTCGGTTTGTCTGCTCGCACCGCCCATCAACAATCCATAAGTGTGATAATGATACTTCATGAGTTCTTTCAGTACACCAAAAGTTTGCATCGACAATTCGCGGGTAGGCGATATTATCACGCAGCCCGTACCGTTACGCGGCATAAATTTCAATTTATAGATTAATTCGACGGCCGGTATGAGAAACGCTAATGTCTTTCCCGAACCAGTTTTCGCAGCTCCGACTAAATCTCTACCCTCCAAAAGAGGCGGTATAGATCTAGCTTGAATCTCCGTCATATTCTCAAAGCCCATATCTCTAATGGCTTTTATTGTGTTCTCGCAAACTGTCTCCTCCAGAGATGAGAAAGATGCGCTTTTCATAATTTCCAGTCCCACCGCTGATCCTGGTACTGAGAATTAAAAGATCAAGGGTTATCGTACGCGTCGGTGAAGCTTTTAGAGATGTAGATAGAACGATTGATAAAACTCACAGCTTTTCGACGAGTCATTGTTGATATTTTCATTCTTTGACTCCTCATCGATACTCGACTCGTTGTCACTGTCGAAAGGCTCATCATCTGCCTGAGTGTTTTCTGGCTCTTGAGGTTGAGGCTTTTTCTTTTTCTCTGTAAAATTAATATGTGTAATCTGAGGGGCGATTCTGAACCAGACGCAATATCATAGCGTCTGACGCAAAAGCGAAATGGCCTATGGGAGTCGCGCCTTTCCGCTGGAATCTTCCTTGCAATTGGTTATTTCGGTTTTCCGTTGGACGCTATGCTATTGCGTCTGGTACAGAATCGGACCACTGGAGTGATATTTTATAATATGAGCCAAATCGCTGTTTAATATTCATATAACATTATAAAATCGTTTAAAACTTGATAAAGTTGAATAGTATACATTCCGATGTAATTCAATGAAAAATTGATATTTAAAGACATCTGCAGTAAAAATAATCAACATGAATGTAAGATGGCTGCAAAAATCCATTCTTTAGGCTGATCCAACTCCGAGAATAGAAGCTTTGTTTTTTCAATACCAATATGTTGAAAATGTGTTAAAACTTTGGAAAAAGACATTTAGAAAAAATGAGCGCAAGAAGAAATAATGGCAAGTTAATTTTTGCAAGTAGTCGAAATTCTTTGTCGCAGTGAAACGTAAAACTCACTTTTAGGAGGTCCCTCTTCTGTCCTCGATCGTTTTGCTCGCATTTCTTTATTTTTCAATATCTTCTCCGTATCTTCGAACGTCTGAGCCAGGTCTGTTTCTACAACGATATAAACAATAAGTAATAGCAGAAATATTTTCGTTTAGGTAAAAATAAATGAAAATAAGACGCTATGAGAAAGATTGAGGTTATGTTTTCCACGATAATTCAAAAATCAACTTACCATTACTTTTCTGTTGTTCACGTTTTTGCAAAACATTCAATTTATTCTTCTCGCGCTTCTTAATCTTTCTCATCAACACTTTGTCCGGTACGGACATTGTTTATCGCACAAAATTCCAACACAAACGAAAAACACAAAATTCACTTTTTGGTTAAAGGACCGCAAGCGAAACATGCGGTGCGCACGATGGAACTGGACGAAACTGTTTGGCAGATGCTGGCAGAGCGCGTGCAGTCGGTTCGAGTCGGATTGTGTCGAGTGTTTGCTCGCAAGAAATGGAATTCCACGTGGTTTTTAACATTTGTACAAACATTATTGTTTCTAAATAAAAAAAAAGTATTTACAAATTCGTTGTATAGAGATAAATCGATGAAAAATTGAATTTTTTATATTTCACAATGTCGCACAGTAAAATATTTTCGAAAAATCGTGCTCTTGGTTATGTCAGCAATCATATACCGCTCGTTACAAGATACATTCAGAGACGCAAGGAAAATCTCATAGTAACATGCGTCGGCAGATCTTTTCACACTTATGGATGTTCGCATTTTACACTTTTAAGTGTATCGGGTACGCATCCTGGTGACATAACGTGTCTGTCCGCCGATACTTATCATATTTATACAGCAAGCGAGAACAATGTTTATGCATGGCGTAGAGGAACCGAGCTCAAACACACTTACAAAGGTCACGAGAGTCCGGTTCATCTTTTGCTACCTTTCGGAGCACATTTGATCTCCGTCGACGAAGAAAGCACCATCAAGGTACTGTTAGTTTATAATTTTGTTTTCTTAAACAGTAACGTAAGGTAAAAGAATCCAAATTTATATAGATAATTGGAAATCAATGTAATTTAACAATAGAAGAAAATCTACTTTCGCAGATCGTTAATACTTTAAAATTGGCTTTTTTGCTACAATTTCCGACGGATCTAAATCCCATAAGGCTCAATCCAGAGTATCTATTCCTTATTTTCTTAAACCCTCAATCACAGAGTTTACACCATAACTAATAGTACGAATACCCTGTGAAAAGATCAAGGTGACTGCGTTTTTTAAGACACATTGTTGTAATCGTTAAAAATCTTGACAGTAAAACCAAAATCATTTCTATCTTTTAGATATGGGACATCAAAACAGAGGGAGTCCTTTTGGAGTTAAACTTCAGCAACAAAGTTTTCAAAATCACTGCCATTCTCCATCCCAACGCTTACATGAACAAAATTCTCTTTGGAAGCGAACAGGGAAGTCTGCAACTTTGGAACATAAAAACGGCAAAAATGATTTACACCTTTGACGGTTGGAAATCTTCCGTAACCGCTCTGGAGCAAGCACCTGCTATGGATGTAATAGCGATAGGATTAGCCAATGGAAAGATCAAACTGCACAATCTCAAAGTGGACGAGACAATTTTCGAGCTCGTTCAAGATTGGGGTTTGGTAACATCGATATCATTTCGTAGCGACGATAATCCAATAATGGCGACTGGTACAACAATGGGACACGTGATTTTCTGGAATCTCGAGGAGAGAAGAGTCGAGAGTCAAGTTACGTCGGCTCACGATGGAGCTGTTACGGGGCTGAAATGTTTACCTAACGAGCCTCTGATGGTTACATCGTCGTCGGACAACACTCTAAAATTGTGGATATTCGATCTTGCCGATGGTGGCGCGAGATTGTTGAGAATACGCGAGGGACACTCGGAACCACCGACGTTCGTTAGATTTTACGGTACAGACGGGAACAATATACTGACCGCCGGTAGTGATTCGTCGTTGAGAATATTTTCCACTATAACGGAAACGTTCAACAAGAGTTTAGGGAGAGCCTCGTTCAATAGAAAAGCATCGAAGAAGAAAGGACGATTGGTGGATGATCCGTTGATAATGCCACCGATTGTCGAGCTAGCGGCGGAAAAAACGAGAGAAAAAGAATGGGACAACATAGCAGCGGCTCATTTGGGTCTTGGTGTAGTGACCACATGGTCTTATGACAAATTAAAGATGGGCGAGCACAAATTACTTCCCGAACGTTTCCGCACTAATCGTAATGCCACAGCGACGAGTCTTTGCATCACGCAGTGCGGTAATTTCGTTGTTATCGGTTACAATACGGGAAACATCGAGAGATTTAACATTCAATCGGGTATACATAGAGCAACGTACGGCGGTGAGAAAGGTGGACACAGAGGTCCGTTAAGAGGTGTAACCGTTGATTCGCTCAATCAAACGGTAATATCGGCCGGACAGGATGCTTTCGTGAAATTTTGGTCATTCAAACCGACCAAAGATGATGAGCCTATAGCCAAACTGAGTCTCGACGAACCGGCGAAATGGCTGAGAAATCACCGAGACAATTCGCTTGTTGCACTGGCACTCGAGGATTTTAGTCTTGTACTCGTCGATCTGGATACGAGAGTAATTGTACGACGATTTCAAGGTCACTGCGGACACTTGATGGACGCTACTTTTAGTCCCGATGCTAGATGGTTGGTCACAGCCTCGATGGACTGCACGATAAGGACTTGGGATATTCCGTCTGGTTTACTTATCGATGTTTATAAGGTGACTTCTTCGTAAACGACTTTCCTTAAGAAAATTAAGAGTCACGTACCAAAATTAACTTTAGAGCATTGAAAATCTAATTCTAAATAATTTTTATAATCTCACATTTCTTTATTCAGGTATCGGAGGCTTGTACCTCGTTGCATTTCTCACCAACCGGAGAATTTCTCGTTACCGCTCACGTCTGTAATTTGGGACTTTATCTCTGGTCAAATCGAACTTTGTACTCTCACGTTTCGCTAAAAGCCGTTCGAGCCGATGCACCCGTACCAATGATTCATCTTCCCGGCTCAACGACGGAAATTGACTTGGAATCTACCCTCGACGAGCTCCGGGTCATTGACGATGATGACGATAAAAAAGAAGATTACATTTCGCCCGATCAACTTGACGCTGATCTCATCACAATGTCGTCGCTCGCTAATTCACGCTGGCAAAATTTACTCAATATCGACATTGTGAAGAAGCGAAACAAACCGAAAGAAGCGCCAAAAGCACCGGAAGCTGCGCCTTTCTTTCTTCCAACAATACCGGCTCTTGATATTCAATTTGATCTCTCGCAAGCGAAAAACCAGGATGAGAGTAGCCACATGCTTGTGCATCCAGATTTTCAAAACCTCACGTCGTTCGGCACACTACTGCGAGAATCCGTGGAGACAAATGACTTTTCGAAAGCAATCGAAAGACTAAAATCTTTGGGTCCTAGTTCCATAGACTTTGAGGTACAATCATTGTCGTTGGATCCAACGTATTTCAATGTATTGGCATTGCAGTTTATGAAAATGACAAAACATATGATGGACGTTAAGAGAGATTTTGAATTGTCGCAGGCTTATTTAGCGGTATTTCTTAAAGTTCACGGCAACGAGATAGCGCAAAAGAAATTATTGTGGATGTATCTCGAGGAGTTGCAAGAAGCACAGCTGAATAGTTGGAGCACTTTGCGCGAAAAACTATTTTATAATCTAAGTGTAGTTCAACATCTGAAAAAAATGTAACATAAAATCACAAATAAATCGTTGTACAAATTAGATGTATATATTTTTTTCGATACATGTACACATTAAACGACTCACAGGAATCAATCCGTTGATGTATGGGAAAACAATAGATAGGGTAGACGTACCATTTGTCGGCAGTTTTGGTCCGATTTTGGCGAAAACGTTCTAAACCACAAGACGCTGAATATAAATGAATTGAAGAAACATCGGATAGATAATTTTGTAGATTGCGCAAAAAAACAACGATAGAAATTTATTAATAGTGAAAATAGCCACAAATGGTACAGTGGCCGAAAACGATACATCTACCCTAAAGCGTTCATTTATCGAATATGTGATTATGATCTCTCACACTCGATTGTTCAAGTAGAAAAATACATTGTCTATAAATTATATATTTAATGTTTTACAATTGCCTAAATTCAACGAATGTCCGTAACTCGAGAACCCTTTTTAAAGAGGATTCCCTCGATGATTGTCTTTTGGCATTATTGAATATTCCGGCAAAGCACTGTCTATAAATAAGAAAACGAAAAAAAACAGAGTACGACATTGGCACATTTGAATTACCTAAAGTTCACTATTATTCCCTGTAAACGAGAAAGCTCTGCAATTGATCTTTCACTGTTGGCTCGAGTGCCAAATCCTCGATGTAATCTTTGAAACCGGTTACGACTCTATAGATGCTTCGTTTTATTGCCATTCGCAAAGACGTTAATATCAGTCTAATTGTCTTATCGTCATTCTGCGGTTTTCTCATGAGAAGATTTGTCTTTTGCAATTTATCGAGTGCATGTTTGAGACCGAGTAGCGTTTCAATTATAGACGGTAGATCCTTCTGTACAATTCCGTAAGGATCCTCTTTTAAGGAAACTACCGCCAAGGAGGATATCGCATCGGTCGCCCAAATGACCGTTTGTCCGTTGGTCAATACGTGACGAATTTTGCTGTCGCTCTGCTTTCCAAAGAAATAAAATATTAAAGGTTTTGACAATAGATAATTGACAAAATTGTCTCTCATATTCTTCAAATATCCAACGATGAATTGTTCGTTCGATGTATCCTGTTTAGTCGTTTCGATAACGTTACTCGTCGTTGTCTGATTATCGACCAAATTTCTCATATGATAAGCGTAAGTTTTGTGAAGAACGTCTGACGTAGTTTTCGGAATGTACTGGGTTTCCTGCTTAGCCGAACAGACATCATTGATTTCAGCGGTGAAATTCGCCACAAGAGTCAGACATTTCTCTACTATGCAGTTCCAATTGTAGGGATGACCACCGGGTTGGCTAAGAGCGAATAGCAATGATCTTCTGGATTTGTCCCTTTGGGCGAGTGTAACGAGATCGAGATAGCCGAGATGTTGCATTATAGGTATCTTGTCCATTGCCAGAGCTTCCTGCAGCGTAACAGCGGGACTCTCGTTATTGAAAAGGCTCTTTTGATTTATCTCAAAGGGCATCCATTCCGTGAGACACGTTTGAAACAGCAGACGCATCGTATTCATTGTGAGCACAAAGAGCGCAGCGTACAACCAAGCATGAAATATCAGTGACAAATTGAACAGTCTTGATATACGGTCCAGTGGCTCTTCCTCTACAGTCAGGAAAAAAGTGGAAGCAACGATTCCTCTGAAGTACGTTCCAAGAAAGTAGTATAATCCGAGTAGATAAAGAGCAGGCCAAATTGCTCCGATCATTGCCGACGGTAAAGTGGCGCCGATGCCTTGCTTCGCTTGAACAAATTTTGACTGCGGTATGAACGAAAATTGGAGATATCTGAGAACAAAGAAGTTTGTCTTGGCGAAGTAATATAATCCCGTCCAGAGTCCTCCCAATAGTAGAAAATAATGTTCCTCTACCAGACAATAACCGTGCCTGGTTTTACAGCTAGTGGTCAATGAACCGTACTTTCCATCCTCCAGCGACAAGTGTAACCAGACCAAAACGACACCTATAGCGGCGTGCAAACCTCCGACAATAAAATTATGCGGCGTAAACATGCCGCAGAGAGCATCGAATCTACTCTTCAAATAGGGCGGTGCGGCAATATAATTTTTGCTGCAGATCACGCATTGAAGGAGTATGACAACCGCTAGCACGACAAAGTAACACCACATTCGCAAGCAAGTTACCATCGACCATGTGTCCTGGATCCAAGACAGCGGATGCGTTATACTGAGATTTGTGATTAGAATGACGCAGCTCATAAAGACAAATTGTGCAACGATGCTCGAGGCCATTGCCATGAACATTCGTCGGCCTAGCAACAACTTGCATCCTGAATGTTGAATTTCTGTCATTCTTGGGTCTCGTTTGGAAATTCTTATAACCTAACAGAAACTTTGCAATGACGTAGGGCGAGAGAGTTTTGTCACATGTATGCGTTTGGAGTATTTACACGTTCAAGGCACTTTTTAATTGTCACTCCATGATATTTTCATTGATAATTTTTTCCTCGTTGAAATGTAATATCAAGGCGAATGGCACGTGAGAAATGCCGGGTGAATAGACTTCGTGAACTCGAGAAATGTGTGTTGTTATTAGGCGCAGGGGAGAGCAGTGAAGCGGTGGCAGGTGGTGGGGAAAACGTGATTGGAATGAATAAAAAGACCGGGATGGAAACGAGTCTCGTGCGTTGCGATTTGAGGCTGGAACACGATAGTACAATTAATAGGGAGCCCGTTACTCTTGTCCGCATCGCACTAAAAATAATCGACAATTTTTTTTTTTAATAAGGTTCAGTATCACGTACTGAATGTGAATTAACAAAATGGTTACAAATTAAGGGAGCGGAAGTGCCGCCATTTTGAGGAAAACCGTATTGGCCAATATCTCCGTTACCGTGCACTTCAGGCCAAAAATGGTAATAACCTTTCTTGTTAAAATCTATTTAAAAAAAAAAAAATGTCCTTTATGTTTAATGCGCCACAATATTCTCTATTGATTGTACTACGACGCGAAGTGGAGTTTCGAGCGTTGCAATAGGTTACATTTCCAAAATGACTCGAACAATATGCATTTTTCGGTAAAATTACAACTAGCAACTGGTTTTGGTCCGAAAGTATTGTGAAATTGGACTTACTACTTTCTGGAGCTCTTCCGTTCCTTGTGGAGGCTGTGCTTGTTCGTTGATGACAAATTGTCTCGCCGCGATGATGATTTAGGGATGAGTAGAATGGAAACAAATAACACAGCACACGCGACTTTATATTTTCAGAGGCACTTGTTGCTTTGCGATAGAATAATAATAATATCTCGTACAAATATATTTCTTTCTCGAATTCACGAGTTTTACTTTTGTCTATGTAAAAGGCTTGGTAAAATCGATCTGTGTAATAATTTTGAGAGAAATCACTCGAGAAATAATAGAAAATTGATCGAGAAGCGTCAAGTCGAAAATGCTCCTTTTTTTTCTCAAACGGCCGTTATATTTGAAAAATCGATCGAAGCGCCACTGTCGCGTCACTTGGCCACAGGCGGCACGAGCTTTGTTCACACTCCGCTGACGCCCGAGGAACGAGGAACAACAAGCTGTACGCTCGTACGTGAAATCCCTGTATATAGATTTCGGAAAAGTGTGATCGAGTTTGAAAGTACGATGAAGTGTAGTAGAACATCTTTCTGAAGCTACTGTAAAGAAAAGTTGAACGCTGCACGGTACGTATTATTTCATATTTGAGATACAATAATGGGTATGTCGTTCGACAAGAACGAGTAACAACTCCCTTACATCCTCGAATATTTCTATTCCGTACTCCCGAATTCGGCGTTTGTCCATTCTCAACGCCGCTTAGGACATCGATCCGTGAAGACATTCAGGGAGTAATTAATCGGGAAATAGGGTAAATAGGCAATTGGGTGTGGGCTATCTTCTTTTTTCTTTTGGCCAAGTATCGCCATTTTTAAATATTTGCTCGGCGCGGCATCTCTCGGGACGGTCGGTAATCTGGTAGATTCAACAGCTCAGACTCGTCGTGAGATACGTTGTAGCAGGTTGTTCGTTCGGTGGTGAGCATCTTTTAATATCATTTTCAAACAATTTTAATCGAAACTAAAAACGCGATAGAATCGATTGAGAAACCCCTCTGAAGCTTTCGTGACAAATCTTTTGACCACATATCTTATCGAATAATAATAATTGGCGATAATAGTAGTCAGTGTGCCGTTCGGCAAGATCGACTAATAACGGCTGTATACACGTATATTTTTTTCCCGGTCTCGCGAGTTTTACGTTTTTCTGTTTCCAAAGTCGTGTTAGATTGACGTACCAAATAATTCCGGTCCAAAACGATCGAAAAATGGAGTAAATCGGTAAATATACGTCGATTCTTTCTTTTTTCGGCAAATGGCCGCCATCGTCAAAAAATTGTTTGTAACCGCCACTGTTTTTGCGTGCAGTCACGGCGGCGGGATTTCAGATCGAACCTATTTACTCAAACGCACACTACAATGCCAAGTTTCGTTATTGGCTTTGACAAAGTCTGATTATGAAAATTGACCAAAACTTCAACATATAACTTGTACTTTTTTCGTTATTCGCAATGACGTTCGTTACGATGCCGTTCTGCAGATTGACAAGTAGTAACTTGGGTGCATGATCGTTTTTTTTTCACGCGACTCTCGAATGTCTTTTCTCTGTTCTATGAAGAATTTCTGTCTAAACACGAATGAATTTCGTTGGCGATTAGTCGAGATCTAACGAAATTCCGTAAATTCGTATATGTGGGTGTTACTACTTTTTTTTTTTTTCATAAATTGCAATTGGGAAAAGATCATTTTTACAACTTTGTATCCGTCTCTCTATACATGCTTCCAAGTGTATAGAAAACAACTTTTTTACACAAGTATGTAACGCCCCCCGGAGTTAATCTCCATATCTATAAAAAGTTCGCTCGACAATTCCTAAATTCAATGAAATCATAACTTTCTCATTTACCAGCGCACTTGTATCGCTAACAGACTTTTTTCATTGCGCGCATGTATCGAGCCCTTTTATCTTGTTCCTAACGCTTCATACACAGCATTCATGTATAGAAAGTGTCTGAAACAAGCGACAAAGTGTTTAACACATGTATCACAAAAGTTTTCTCAAAATAAATAATAAAAAAAGGATTTCTCAAAATAAAAAAATGTACAATAATGCAAGTTTAGATATCGTTAGTGATGTAATTCTTTTGGTTTAGATATCAAGCGTTTTTCACTGGAAAGAGTGTTGTCAGGAACTTGGACACCAGAAAGATGTTCCGCAAAGTTCCAGCAAGGGGGAAAAGGGGCCTCCAGATGTAAGCGATTCGAGGAGGTGTTTCGTCGAGTGGTGAGTCGTTTCATTTCAGACATTCTACGGTCAGAGAAATAATGCTTCGGTTTGTTTTCAAAGCTCATTTTTTTGTAGTAAATATTGATATACATATCTATAATCATTAAGTATACATTCTCTGATATACACATATACGAGATTCCCATTATTTTAAATATAACTGAGTAATATATTTCTAATAATGGTGTGGCACGGTACGATTCAACAGATAATATAATCTTTCACAAGGTTATTTACTATGTAGTGCTATAGTATATGTTTTTTTTTCTCACTAACTGAACTATTGTACATGATGTACTTGGCATGACGAAGAGTAACAAAATATTTCGTTAGTAAAATAGTATCGTATTTTGGAAGGATCACGCCGTAACGATTCTACCATTGATAAACTCTACATATATCTATATATACCTGTAAGCACGAACGCAAAATACATATTTTATTATCCCGAATGGATATATCCAGGTTTCTTCTACGTAAACGCTAATCCAAGCGCTGACGTGTGCGTCTATTTAACACAAGATAAGAGTGTGAGATGAAATTTTTTCGACTATGTTTGTTTTTGTAGATGCAACATATAGAAGTAAGTTTGTAATATCAAAAAATTGTGCTCAAACTGAATGTTCATGCAAATTTTTGCTTTTCTTTTATCGTTATTTCTCGAGTGCGAATTGGTTCCCGAAGTCCCGATGGCACCTTTGCTTGTAGACACTAGAATATTTCATGTTGGCAAAGAACAACTGTAAATCGTCATGTTACAGTAAGAATTCCTTATCGGCGACAACTTTTGTTGCATTTATAGAAAGTTATTTGGCACAGAATGGTCCATTCCGGTCTTCAGAAGACTTCCAGCCATTCTGAAGGAAAAAAAAGAGAGAAAACATGGGGTATTAGGAATTTAGATTTTTCAATCAATTAGCGAAAATCTTTTTTTTTCTCACAAATCTTACTTTTTTATCATGTGGTCGTATATGTACGAGGGTATAACGGTGACCGTTACTATACCCGTACCTCGAGCTATTTCATCAGCGATATCCTTGTCCTTCAGACCTACAACGTTCTGGAAAAAAAAAGTTTTTGTAATTTATCGAATATGCTGAGTGTATACAGTCTCATCCACGATTTAAATTCAATGAATATTGAGGACAAGCCTTGAATTGTTTCCATACAGTCTATAAACGATTAAATTATTTTCAAAAATTTTGTGTACTCAAAAAGACACATTTCAAAAGATTACGTTTCATTCGGGTGGATATCCAAATACCGAAATAGCCAAAAAATCGGACAGTCGAAATAGGAAAGACCAAAATGTTTTTCGCTCTTTCAACCGTTCGACTCTTTGGTCTTTCACTATTCCGGCTCCCACTCGTTATATTCTAAAAAATTCTGCGTATTTGGTGCACAAGGCTTCTTTAAATATTCTTATCGTTTAAACTCAATATTTTCGATCCGTTTAATATACGATGTGTTTGAATTTTGTTGGATTTCAATTTTATCACGATATACATATTAGAATTCTCATGGAATATCATTTTTTTTACGTCACTAAAAGTTAACCGTCACTAACTTAGATTTTCCCTAACTCACCTTTCCGTTCACTTCGAGTATCTGATGATCGGTCAAAAGTCCATTTCGCGCTGCCGACGAGTCCTTGACAAGAGCCATTATTCTTCCATTTTTGAAATGGAAACCAATGCTTCCGGAACTATCCTTGTGCATTGTTACCGTACGTTCGAGAGGTCTGTAAAAAATGAAAAATCCGATTTTTAACCTCTCCCAAATTTACCATTTCGCAAACACAATAGGAAAACGATTTCATCTTTACCTATCGCGAACGACAACTTTAATTCCGTTGACCGGTGCTTCGCGAAATATCTTGTGAACTCGATCCATACTGTAACCCGCGACCGCAGTGCCGTTTATTTCGAGAATTTGATCGCCAAATCGAAGTCCAGCGATCGAAGCCGGTGAATTAGAATTCACGAGACACACGAATACTCCACTGTTCACTGAGTGCACTCGCAAACCGATTAATCCATTTTTGTCCTTGCAGAGTGTTAGCTGAAATTTTGAAAATTAATAAAGCCATTCGTTAATCACTGTGATTTATCACGATATAGCCTGCAGTTTCAAGATCAATTTTTCACGAGACCGTAATCAACAAGAGTAGATTAACTTGGCAGAATTTTTTTTCAAATCCATTCGATAAATTCATTGATTAGTATTGCATTCGTTGATTGATTCGTAACTTATTTGCAAAGTATTAGAAAAAGAAGCACAAAGCCACCAATCTTCATAGATTCTTATTTGAACTTCAGTGATTTTGACTCGTTTCGTTTAAAATCTTCTAAGGAAATTATAAATAGTATCGGAGGCAGGAGACAAGTCATTAAGACACACTTCTCTGATGCCGTTAGTGACTTGCGCTCTTAGGAGACCCAGAGAATCTCCCGAAAGAGGAGCAATCATTCCAGCCAGCGGACCGGCCGGTGCAGCTGGCATAGCTACAGTCATCTGTTAAAGAAAAAGCAAAATAAAAAATACTCGGTGACTAAAGTTGAAAATTTGTTCGAGGGTGAAACCAAATTAGATAAAATAATGAAAGATATTTTGGAATTTTTCAATGGGACGCCGTTTAAATAATTGTGATGCAATTGTACTCACCGATTCACGAGCGATCATTGCATATTCAGGCATATTATTAACGATAACTTCCTCGCTGAGCTCTAGTCCCATGTAATTACCCAAAAAGGGATAAAGTTGTCCACTGGCGGATTCATATCCGGGGGGCGAAAGATCAGGAGCGGAAGGGCCGTTGGTCAACGGTTCGAAAGACGGATATGTAGGTGCTTTGGGCGCGTACTGCGTTTCCATCTGACGTTGAGCCTATAGGGGAACGAGGGCTTAAGTAGTTATTGATTGATGTCTGGTTGATATTATTTATTCATACGTCTATAGGAGTAGGAGAGGTCGTTGGCCTTGTAGACTCACTTTGATCATGTGATCGACCTTCATGTCTTCCAGCGACGGATAGAGCGACATGTTGATTGTGGTATTTTTTTTTGTCCCTTTAAACTCTGAAAAATCTGCAGCGGAATGATCATGAAAATGGGAAATTTAATTGTGCTTCCGATATCTAGAAGGTTGTTGCGTTCCTTTTTCCGACAGACCACTTAAACTCAGATAAGGATCGGCTTAACTTTATCGAGCTCGGATAAGAAGCCGAGAATTCACAATTGATATTATGATATTGTAGCGAAAGACGTGTAAACAATAGAGTTCATAGGTATTGCACATAAACATGTAATATTCATTGGTAAAACGTGGCTGTCAACGTAATCTTGTATCGTGTGATTTGTTTTTTCATCACTGATTCATTACGAGGAAAACTTTTTATACGTGTCCCCGATTAGTCATGGCATTTGATGGAACGGGCGGAAATGTCGTTGATAAATTAATTGCAATGGAATGTGTCGAGTGTTAGAGACATGAAAACAGGTGACAAAATATGTCCTGTGTCTGTTGAGATGATGAAACTTATAACGCCAATAATGAAAATACAATTACGTGATTTACATACGTTTTAGAATTGAATAGTCCTGTTGGTTGTTTAGAATCACTGAATTCACAAACGGGGCCGTCGAGCGGGTGACGCTGTCAAGTCTCTTGTTTAGCTTCTTTTTTTTTTTCAATCGCCTCCTCCAACGTTTCTCGCACACTGTCGCACACTGACAAACAGCAAACAGCTTGTGGAGTTCAGAGTAATATGGAGGGGATTCTCGCGAGCAATTGGCACGAGAGGAGGGAGAAATACGCGGTTAATGCGCACGCTCTGTAATATCGGTTCAAAGAAGTCTCTCTCGTAAAAAACGATTTGGTATACTGGGATAATAAATTTTCTCACAAACAGCTGATAAGAAAATGATTGTTGGATTTTTGTAACTGATATCGATCAAAAACTGTGAGTAAAGAATCTCGTTGGATAGAATTGATTCTTGAATTTGTTGGAAGACGATATTAAAGGAATTCCGGAAGAGAGCATCTATAAATAGTTGAACTTGCACCTTTCTTTTTTTAAATTATACGCGTAATATGAGACTGGAGATAGAGGGCGAAGAGAGTGATTCAAATGTGACCAAAGAAAGTTTCTAATATGAATTATAATATGAAGTTCTATAAAATGTATTTAATTATAAATGGTGTTAAAAAAAAAATGTGGAAGGTCGAAACTTCCACATTGCTTCCTGGTTATTTTATCTCGATAACAAATGGTCCGATATTAGAAAATTAGTTCGTCAGTTTTGGCTTTGTTACGGAGAAACATTTTTGACCAAGATAAAATAATGACGAAATAACGTGCAAGTTTATAATTTTCACGATTTGTTTTTTTTTTTTCAATGCGATCTGAACGATTCTGAAGGGATTACAGGTTGCGTTTTATATGATGCTTGCTAAAAGTGAAAAAGTGATTCTGCTGCTAGTGTAATTGGTTCAATTAATATTTTTCGATGAAATAATTATTTATACCCCTATACCCACATTCATCAATAGGGGAAATCTTGAGTCTATTTATTTTCATAGTATTTCATTTTTATTTCTTAATCTATCAATCACCCACAT
Organism: Oxytorus armatus; assembly: GCA_958009045.1. NCBI lineage: Eukaryota > Metazoa > Arthropoda > Insecta > Hymenoptera > Ichneumonidae > Oxytorus > Oxytorus armatus. Next base: position 6,079,147 of record OY253751.1, on the reverse strand, counting down.
TTTACAATTGCAACGAAGGAAATTGACTATCGATTTAGTATACACTGTACAGTAACCATTTAATTAATAAATATATTTACAAGGTGTTTCTGTGTGTGTGTGTGTGTGTGTATGTGCATGCGTGTCTTTTATATGTCTGATATACAATAGCTTGGCCTCGAATGTCTTTAACGTGCATTCGAAATGATCGATCAAATTTCGTGTTTCACATAACATTAAATTTTCTCCAAAAAACCATTTGTCCGGATTTCGGTAGAAAATAAAATTATCTACATAGGCAATGACGAATTTTGAAAATTCCAATAATTTTCCAACTGTCAATAATTCAATATCATATAAATAAATTGAATAATCTAGGGATCTAGAGAACAATCATTGATCGATGACGTTAAAACGTATCAACAAATATAACGTAAAGATTGACGTTTCGCCTATTATGTATATTATACCCGAATATTTAACAATTTTTGTTAGGAGCTCGTAGAGAGCTCTTACGAATTTTAGATTTTTAGAAAATGTATCAGTAGACATTGTCGATGCGCGACGAATATTCCAATACGATGCCTGACGAATAATATTTATATATATATTTTTTTCGAAAATAAATCACACGCTTCTCGATCTTGTGCATATTGACAATCCTTTATTTTCGGAAGCTTCGAACTCGCTATATATATATATATATACCAATTCTACAGATCTTCATACGGATGTAGACTAATATTTTTTTTTCTTCTTTCTTTTTAGTGTACAAAGTATAGTAGAATTCGTGGAGGATGTAGCTTAGTAATCGGTGTTTATAACGAGCTTTCAAATAATTTAGGGAGCATAGAAATAGTATAACAAAATATATGAAATATTTATAAAACAGTCGTTCGTCGTGAGATTATGATGTTAACGAGACTGGAAAGTGATCGCGGTATTCGAATAGATAGAAACATCCCCCGATACCAGATCGGTAGAGAATTTTTTATATATGTATAGATTATGGCGATTTTTTTTTTCGACTATTTCTTTTTTTTCAGTCCCCACCCGAAATTTTGTTGGATATGTCGAAAAAGAAATTCCCTGAAAGTTACAACCCTTAATATTAATTCTAAGTACTTTCCCAAAGCGTGAGAAGATTTTCCATCTAAAATACACGTAAATCGAATTTTTTTTCTTCAAATTTCTATAACTCAGCCGCATTTTATGCTATCATATTGTTCTTGGATTCGATTTACTCAGAATAAAACAATCTAAAAAAAGTCCCTTTTGCGGCGAAAGTGTAAATTGTACTGGTGACTTGGTACGGGTCACTGAAGTTGATTTTTACCCAAAATTTTCGTTTTTTTGCTGTTATCTCCGAAACAATTAACTTTACGAAAAAAATGTAAATGAAAAATTGGTTGGAAATTCAATTTCCTACAAAAAAGGTCCTATCGACCCAATTGTTTAGATTAATATTTCTTGAGATATTGAACTTTAACTTATGAGTAGTATAAAATTTATAAAATATGAAATATTAAATAATAAAAAAAATTAAAAATAAAGAAAGTTCAATATCTCAAGAAACATTAATCTAAGCAATTGGGTCGATAGGACCTTTTTTATAGGTAATTAAATTTCCAACAAATTTTTCGTTCACATTTTTTTCGTAAAGTGAATTGTTTCGGAGATAACAGCAAAAAAACGAGAATTTTGGGTAAAAATCAACTTCACTGACCCGTACCAACTCACCAGTACAATTTACACTTTCGCCGCAAAAGGCACTTTTTTAGATTGTTTTATTCTGAGTAAATCGAAACCAAGAACAATATGACAGCCTAAAATGCGGCTGAGTTATAGAAATTTGAAAAAAAAAAAATTCGATTTACGTGTATTTTAGATAGAAAATCTTCTCACGCTTTGGGAAAGTACTTAGAATTAATATTAAGGGCTGTAACTTTCAGGGAATTTCTTTTTCGACATATCCAACAAAATTTCGGGTGGGGACTGAAAAAAAAATCGCCCTAGTATACATATATATCATTTACCGGATCTTCAACATTCGCAATAATGGAAGTTGAACAAATACAACTGTGCATGGCTCAAGCCGTGCCCTTATCACACATTTTTTTAAAATGATTACTTATTCTTTTCTTTTTTTTTTCCAATTATTATTTACAAACGTACCGAATCGCATGTAGAATATAGATATCTTCCTATCTCGTTTCACATCGTTTCTTATATCGTTATTATATACACAGTACAATTATCATCTATTAGCCTACTTATATATTACGTGAGAGAGTGTGTGTCGCGTTTTTTGTTGCTAATATTCTAATTTACATTGTCTCGCGTGTGATGGTCCGAGATAAAATTATAATTTCTCGATAAGTCTTTATTTGTGAGCTTTTTTCCAGGTTTTCCAATAGTTCACCCTTCTTACAAGAAAAGTACCCGCGGTGAAAAAAATGAGTATGTATGGAAAAATTCGCAAAAATCGATGGTCCGACTTTAAAAATCTGTGAAAAATCGAAAAATAATAATAGCACAATGATTCAAGCGCCATTTTAAAGGGTGTTCGATCACGAAAAGAATGAGCACAGAGAGGGATTCCAACTGCATCGGGAAGCAACGTTACAGCGATTTAAGTGAAGCCACTTCTGTTTGACCGAAATGCAAAAAACTTTTGAATCTTTAAATTTTATTTTAGGACGCTATATCGATGTATTTTGACTCGCTGATTACTAATTCAGTAGCCGTTTCCTTGAGAAACTCAAAGTCCCGTCGAAAATCATCCAAAAAGTGATTTTCTTCGATTTTCGCGTTTTTCACATTGATATTTTGAGATTTCGACTACAACTCGGTGTTATTCGTAATGAGCGGAAAATTTCCGATCGAATAGGGTATCGAGACATTGAAAAAAAAGAAAGATAATTTTTTGTAATTTTTGGCCCACCTTTTCGGAAACCTAAAAATCTCGAAATTTCAAATGGTCATAACTTGGCTTCCGTTTCATCGATTTGAGGTTTTGACGGCGGTTTTAAAAACGTCTCAAGTAGACTTACAAGGAAAGTACCCGAGGTGTCCCCCTCCGATTTTGTTGAAACTCGTGGATGTTATCGAGCATTGAAAATTAAGCGACACGTATTTTTTTTATCTGCGGAAAAACGGTTTCAAGGGGTAAAACCACCCCCTAAAGTTGGACAGGTCAAGGGCCGATTTTGCAGTTTCACATACAAGCAGTGCATCGATTTCGATGAAACAAATAATTAAAATGTATCTTATGCGAAGGAATGGAGAATCCACCAGTACGATAAATTATTAATTTTAGCTTAATGAGAAGAGTGCATATCGGCAAACATATTCGGAATAACAAGGAGACAACTGGAATGTAAACACTCAAATAGTAGCTTGCCCCCTTAAAACTGTTTTGTTGCACAAATACAAAAATACGTCAACTCCAATTTTATTTCCGCTATAAAACAGCATAATTTTCATTCCGATCGGTTCGCAAGTTCTCAATGTAGGGTGCAAGAAGTAGATGTTACAGGGTGTTTCAACCCCTTAAAATATATATTTTTTTTCATTATCTGGTGGGTTCTTCATACCTTCGCACAAGAAACATTTTCATTTTTGTTTCATCAAAATCGATGCACTGCTTGTATGTGAAACGGCAAAATCGCTCTTCGACCTGTGCAACTTTAGGGGGTGGTTTCACCCCTTGAAACCGTTTTTCCGTCGATAAAAAAAAGTACCTGTCGCTTAGTTTTTAATGCTCTATAACATACATGAGTTTCAACAAAACCGGAGGGGGACACCTCGGGTACTCTGCTTGTTAGTGCAGAGGAGGACTTTACGGAGATTCAGATTCAGAATAGAGTTCTCCAATAATACCCGATGATAAATTTAAAAAAAACGTGCAAATTAAAGACTCGCTCATTGCTTTATCATTATTTTATCTCGCTCACAAATCATCCTCCCCAAACAAGTTTGTTCCTCAATTTTGGCGTCTTCATAGAGAAAGCTTTACGAACGAGATAAAGTAATGAGGAAACCATGTGCAAGTTTCTTATTTACGTCCTGCTTCCTTTAATGAATTCGATCGAAACAATTCTAAGGTAGCGCGGATTGCGAAGTTTTATGATTCTTCATTATCATTCTGGGAAATTTACTAAAATCCGAACAGTTCATTGATTTTGTAAAATATACAAAAGACCAAATACTTCAATTTTTTTACAACCTTCAAACATTTTACCAATTCATTTCAAACTCTATACCCAACGTGGTTCAACGTGGTACAACAAACCTGGTACAGCAAACATACAATTTCGTATAAAATAGGAAAATTTCAAAAATTTTATAATTAATATAATCTTAATCCTTTCGCTGATTCATGCGAAATAAAAAAAGTGGTAAGAAAGCTCGTAAATAAAGACGAATTATAATTTTACCTTGGGACGTGGGTGAGCATATGGTAATGGTTACAATTTTTTCTATTCCCTTAACTAAAAATGGATATTAGAGATCAGACATGGTGCGCTGTTCGAATGAAAAATCATTAAAAAATACTTTTTTCTCAATAAATCACTATGACACATCGTTGTGATGCAGAGATAGCACGTTTTAACATTTTTTTTCCAACAATTACGAACAATTCGCAGTAATTATTCTTTTGTAACGAACATTCATATCTTTAGAAGCCATCCGTAAGGATTTTGTTCAAAAAGTATTTAAAATAATTTTTCAATCGAAATTGTGCCTTCGTTAGGGATATGGGTAACGCCAAGTTGGACGTTTTCAGGTTTCTTTTTCTTGTAAGTTTTTTTTTTATCAATATGTTTCGTACGAGCTTATCGGTATTAGATGTAGATACACTGAAAGAGTTACAGCATGATATGCTGTAATTTCGGCAAGGAGCACGGAGGTATATTTTTTATTTTTTCATTAGAACTCAAGATCGAGAGTAGGACGTCATATTTTCAAATGTTGCTTTCAAATAAGGTTGGCAGCCACTTAAAAAAGTGGCCCATTATACCCCACTCTCCCCCGCGACTAGCGATCATCTATATATAACGAATTATTTATATCTTTCATTCTCTTAATCAATATTTATTCATATATCTCACGATATATATCTAACTGATCACAGCGGTTCACATTATGGAATGTGACAAGTGTTGATATTAACGAAAATACTTTCCGAGTAATATTATATGATTTCAACATTTATTTTTCTTATTTTTTTATTCAAAATCGTGATTGTTATATATGTATAGCGAAATATATTTTACTAATGGAATTAAAGTGTGTCTCTCTTTTGCACACGCTCAAGCACGAGCGATATTATAAATTGATATGATCATCTGATATCGTCAATTCGTTATTTTTCATTAAACACGAGATATGCTCACAAGTACTTTTGTTCAATTATATAAATCGTGACGACAAACATTTTTACAGCACGATCGAATTAATAATCAAATACGAATGTCGTAAGCCCGAAAATTATCACAGAAAATAAATATTTGAAAAAAAAACCGCGTTCTTCAACGATCCAAATACTCAAACTTAATCATTGCGTGAAAATTAAAACGTTTTGCTCGATTTTTGCGAGACCTTTCGAGAGCCACTCCGCAAGGACTAGAAATTCAGCGGGAATAGAAGTTATATACTCGTAAATTGTGGCAGTGTGACTTTTGTCAATAAAATCCTACGACCAATTCATGAGGACAATAATTTATAAACAATAGTAAAAATGAACACAATAGATATTTTTTCATTATATCTGCGAATGAATAACTGAAATTTTGAGATTCTCGTAAATAAAGAGGTGTGTAAGTGTCCGAGGATAATAGTTTAAGAGGAGTTGGCCCTCGAAATTTCATTGATGCCGAATATCGTTTAGAAAACATCTCGAAACAGCGCTTGGCGCATTTTTTTTTCTTCTCGTTTTTTAACATTCTAATAATATTTCATTGAGAGACGGGCGTTAGGTGCTTTTTTTTTTAATTTTTATCATCGTCGAGATCGCGCGCGTCTCAACGAAAGACAGGGAGTTACGTTTTTAACGTATTTATGCTGTCTTCCCGATTATCCTCTCTCTCGACTTTTCACCTTCGTCGTTCGTTAATTCCGTTAGCCGATTGGTCAAATTATTTCTCGTTCAGCTGTCGCACTGATCAAATTTGAACGATCGAGACTTTGGAAGATACTCGAGTCCGTGAAAGGCCTGATACCACGACGACGACTCATCGGCATCACCGGCGCTAAAACTATGCGGCAAATCGCTCTCGGGATCCCAGCATGACGAGGGAGCGACGTACCCTCTCGGCATTACAGTTTCCTCCCTGCTGTTGCACATTGCGAAACTCGTTTTACCTTTTTAAAGTCCCGGGGGAAAAACAAGGAGTTAATTGTTTTTTTTTTTTTTTTTTCAATCGTGCACGCTAGAAAACAATATCTATAACGAAATTGGGTGGGAATTTTTATGTTGCTCGAATCGAAACTCGTTTCCGAACGAACAATCTTAATTGACATTAGAATTTAGATGTTTTTGCAAATATCCAAGCGAATAAACGTTACTGAAGGAAGCTAGGAGATATTGAAAGAAGTTTTTAAAAATTTCTATTCCGAAATAGCTCCGAATTTTTTACGTGTGGCATTAAAGAAATTATTATAGTGATTTTTATTTATAAAACACAGAAATGTTTATTTTTTGTCACTCCTTTTGTTTGTTTTAAGATTCTATAGTGATTTAAAAATAACTTCAACTAAAACAAACAAAATTCATCGAATTCAAACCTAATGAAGCCTAAAATAATTTAAATAAATTTTCTCGTCTTCAGGCAAACAAAATATCTTCAAGTGAGGTTTCTTTGTCAAATTGCCGCAAAAAAAAATCGCACTGAAAATTCCAAACGACGGATTATTGGGAATGTTTCTAAGGTGTAAGCAAATATTCAAATGGGAAACGAAAAAATTGTAGGGTTTGCATTTTTTTTCAACGAAAACGAATGTCTAAAAGCTAGAACTTTTCTCCCAATCTTTAATATACCGATTTAAATATTTCTTTACACGACCAAAAAGGTATTTCGAACAATGTCTCGTTTGGAATTTTGCATGAAATGTTTTTTTTTATTCGCAAAATAAAAAGTAAAACACGTTTTTTTTTTCTCGGAATGTTAAAGATAAAACATTCGAACGTAGGAATAATAGATAAAAATAAAATAAAGCCGTTTACCCGGTGTGTCGGGATGTGACTGAAGGGGTGATTGAGACGGTGTCCCATCGGGAATTGACGAGAGTGGCTCGTACGGCGGTGGCGGTGGGGAAGACGGCGAGGGTGTCGGTGATGGTGGTTGAGGTACCTGAAGACTCTCCGGATCGATACCGAGGATTCTCAGTACGTGATGAGGATTCGAGCGTACCCAGACCTCAAATAAATCGATCGGCCAGTCGGTTTGAGTGGCCATCTCGACCATCCGATCCGGTGGAATCCAGCATAAAGCGTCTGGCGGATGTGACGAGCATCTGGCGAGACCGCTATGACTGCCACAACCAGCTGGTGTTGGCAAATTAGGATTACTCTGTGGCGAACGTACGAGTATCTGCAATGCTTGAATTGCGCTTCTCATCTGTGAACGAAAAAAAAAAAACGTTGAAAATTACAACAATTCAGTCGTTTCGCAAATTGTCAGTTCATTAGCACGTGAACTATCTGAAAAAATTCAGTAATTACTGATTCCAGTAATAAATACAATATTTCTTCTAAAATAACATTAATTTGATTCTTTGCCAAGGTTTTTAAAATTTCCTATTTTTTCATAGTTTACTTTTTTAATGTAATTTCAATAAAAACGACACCGAATCATCCCTCAATACATTTTCTTCAAGTTTCGGCTTTTCGTAGGAATGCCCGTGTATGGTCATTAAAATTTTCGACAAACAACGATCCCCACAATTTTCTAATTAGTTTAGTCGACTCCAAGCAACGATCCGGGTTCGAACAAGCGCAGATTTACTCCAAAGCGATTAAGGGGGGAAACAGGGTTAGACGGTTCAAAAAATCGATTTTTTTTAAATTTCATAAATTGTTAGTAAGACTATTGAAACATATGTTCGCAAAATTTTAAATGAATATTCCGACTCGTTCTATTGTTATGAGCCATTAAGGGGGGAAATAGGGTTAGACGGTTCAAAAAGTCGATTTTTTTTTATTTCATAAATTGTTAGTAAAACTATTGAAAAATATGTTCCCAAAATTTTAAATGAATATTCCAACTCGTTCTATTGTTATAAGCCATTAAAGGGGGAAATAGGGTTAGGACAGCGTTTTCTCAATGATTTTCATTAATTTTTTTATATTATAAAAAATGAATATAATTTATTGAAACTTCGAGAATATTTTATACATATATTTAAGTATATACTATAAAATTTTTGAGGAATTTCCTTGAAAAACACCGACAAAAATTTATGACTGCCTCGACTTTGTTTTTCTTGGTACTATTTTTTCAAACGCGTTTTTCTGAAAACGACTTTTTTTTAACTTGCGTACACGCTAGTTTGAAAAGTTTTCAACCAATCGTTGTGAAAATTGACAGTTACTTTCTTCATAGTATTGCGCTCTATACGAACCTAAAATCGGAATATTATCATTATTTTAAATAATTTTTTTTTTGCAAATAAAGTTGTAAAAAATGGCAAAAAATCATGCTTTTTTGTTTTGACCCCTGTAAAAAATTCAATTTTCTATTTTTTTGATAGCATTTGGGTTCAAATAGAAGAGAGATAAATAATAAAAGTAAATTTCAACCTCGTTTGATTTCAGATGAAAATTGCGGCTTTCAGAATGTACGCAAAATGCTGAGTCTGATTGTGACCTGCAGTATGGGGTCGCTAATATCGTCGGTGTTTTTAAAGGAAATTCTTCAAAAATTTTATAGTTTATACTTAAATATATGTATAAAGTATTCTCAAACTTTCAATAATTTATATTCATATTTGTACTACAAAAAAGTTCATGAAAATCATTGAGAAAACGCTGTCCTAACCCTATTTCCTCCCTTAAGTTTGAAAATTTCATTCTAGGCTCATTGGAGGAGATAAAATAATGAGAAAGCAATACGTAAATTTCTAGTTTGCATGATTTTTTTCGGTTACTTCGGAATTTCCATAATAACGGTCTTTTTTTTTTCAAGAAATTGAAAAAAAAATTCATTAACCCTAAGCCCTTTCATGAATTTGCCGTACCTCGTAACTCAGAGTCGCGATGTCCGGATGTATCATGGAAACGTGAGGCTCGAGTCTCTCGGCAGAACCAGTCCGCGCGTGATCCTCGATAGAATCTTGAGCTATTACTTGAGTAGTCCTACCTCGTATGAGAGCACCCCTACCAACTCTTCTCCCCTCTCGATGTTCATCTCTGAATAAGCAACGAAAAAAAACACGATTTTTAAAATAAATTATATCATCCAGAAACGCAGTGTTTTAGTTTTGCACTAACTAATTGTGGATTTTTTTTTCATTCATGCGGGAGCAAATAATCAGAGACGATAAATTCAGGCAAACCTGAATTTCGCGTGTCTAGGGCTAGACGCAGTGTGCAACGGTGACCTGTTAGGTGGTGAAAGCGGTGAAGTTTCTCCCTCCTCCGGTACATTCTCGTCGTCCTCGCTTATCGATGGCAGAGTCAACGATTGTATTCCATTCATGTCCGATTCTTGCTGTTGGAAAGTAAGACGATATGCAATTTGCGAAAGTTCCCGAATTTCAAACGAATTTTCTTTGTTTTTTTTTTCTCTCGTAAAAGATGCAAAACAAATTTGAATTGAAAATTGACATTTCGCGACGTATATTTTTTCGTTAGATTATTTTGGTGCTTGTGAGAAATACCTCGGCCTCGTAACCCTCGCGAAGATTGTACGTGAGATCGTGAATAATGTCTTGAGCAAATTGTTGCTGATACTCGGGATACAGACGTAGAACATCGACGAGACCCTGCATGTTAATGCACTTTAAATAGCAATAAGTCAGGGCTTTTACGTCGCAGCTCGATTTAACGATAACGTCGGTCGAGCCAATACCTCCGCCGCCGGTTCCACCATTGCTTCCGTGTTGCAAATGCACCGTTATATCACAGCCGACCAAATCACCTTTACCTAGATTTAAAAAAAAAAAAAAAAAATGAAAAATCAATGAAATTAAGACCATATTTTTATGTGGATTTTTCGAATAATCTCATTAAATTACCTAATATCGCAACAACCATGTTGTTTTGCTCGACCTCCATCGAACCGTTGCACAGATAATAGATATACGAGAGAGCGTCACCCTTTCGTATGAGATATTCCTCGGGAGCGCAAAAGTTACTGCGTATATGCAGCGAAAGCAATTTTAAACAACCCTCCGAGGATGCTTCGAATATTGGCAAGCACAATATCTCACGATGTAGATGCATCGACACGTCTCCCCTCAGTTCCTCGGGAAATTCTTTTAGCGTCTAAAAGTCACATCATATTATCCCGTTAAATTTACGTTAAATCTTCGTCGAGTACGCTCTCAGTATTATAGATTATAGGAAAACTATTCGAAAAATTGAAATTATGCTGTTCTCTCTTTTTTCACATTAATGGTAGTAGTCTGGTAGCCGATTTTCATGTCTTTTTTGGAGGGCGTTTTTTTGTAGGAAAATAAAAATGAATCGTTTTGGATATTTAGGATGTTTTTATTTACATATTAAAGATACAAAAAAAAAATTTGTTGAAAAAATTTAATAGTTTATTATTATTATTATTCTTGATCGAAGTTGGCACCTCGAAAAAAAAAAGCGCGTGGGTGGCCCCGGTGATTTTGGCTCTTGATGTTATCTGAAATAAAAAATTCTTGATAATTCTTAATCTATAGATATGTCATTCTGGTCGGAACTACTGAAGTTAAATTTCATAGATAAATAACAAAATGGCGGACTTTGAAAAAAAAAAAAACTTTTTTTTTCCAAAGTCCAATTCCAGTTATTTATCCATGAAATTTAACTTCAGTAGTTCCGACCAGAATGACATGTCTATAGATTAAGAATTATCAAGAATTTTTGATTTCAGATAACATCAAGAGCCAAAATCACCGGGGCCACCCACTCGCTTTTTTTTCGAGCTGCCAACTTCGATCAATAATAATAATAATAATAAACTATTAAATTTGTTCAACAAATTTTTTTTTCGTATCTTTAATATGTAAATAAAAACATCCTAAATATCCAAAACGATTCATTTTTATTTTCCTACAAAAAAACGCCCTCCAAAAAAGACATGAAAATCGGCCTAAGTTACCAGACTACTACCTTAATAGCTTATTTCGTGTGAATATATGATAACGTGTTGTTGTTTAATGCTTGAGTAAAAAGCGATTGCATATTATTATAATGCAGCTTGTTCCACCGAATAATACTTGAACTTGTGATTCTAATCAAGGATGTGCGAACATTCGAATACAAAATCATGCAAAATTATCGTGAATAATTACGAAGAACAAGAAATTAATTGTTATTTCGTTTGGAATAATTATTCGTGATCATTCATGGTTGCGAAAAAATGGTTTAATTTTTTTCCTTCGTTGCTCATCTCCGCCATTCGTATTATTGTGATAACGAGACAAGAAAAAGAGCTCACGATCTTCCGCATAGCAGCACAGATTTTGCTAACAATTTTTTTTTTTTCAATATCCAAAAGTAGCCGAGAACGAGAGAGAGTTAAGTCTCTCCTCTTCAGCCCAATCGCGCGACTTCGGAGAGACAAAAGATAGAAATATTTGAGCGTTATACAATAAATGTACATGCCTGTCGTACCTCGTGTATGTCGATTCCATGATTCAATGACCACGTTGTCTGAAAATAATCCTGCATTCGCTGCTTCAATTTGTCCGGTATCTGATGTAGCGCCAGAAAATCTTTGAGATCGCGCCATTTCGTTTGATAAAGAGATCTCCGCGAATACATTCGTTGAATTATCGCGGTCACGTTACCGAACACAACCGCGTGCATCAGAGCTGAAATTTTTAAGAATATTTTCATTTTTTTATTTTTTTAAATTTCATTACCAGTTTAGATCGCTGTTGTTATAATTGTCATTCTGTAATTCTTAAGAATTAGTTTTTGGCATAATTATTAATACAAATTTTCGTTAATGGCTATCATGGAATTTCTGCAATTATAACGAAACATCGTATTCTATGACAAGTTTTTCAAAATTAATTTTTTCCCTCACGTCAAGCAATTTACGATGAATTTTCGATATATTACTCACCACCGACGAGCATCATACATATCGATAATATCTTTTCGGACGTTGTGTTTGCTGATACGTTGCCAAAACCCACGGAAGTGAGGCTGCTGCACGTGAAATATAACGCGGTTATGTAGCTCTCGGTGTGGGTCACGTTTTGTACGGGAATTTTCAATCGATCGGCAAGAGCGTGAATCCAGCCTGTTACAAATTGATATTATTATTCGTAAATTTCATTATTCGCTGATCGCGACACGATTCTGAAACAATATTAGCTGCCAATTTAAACCGAGCGTAATTACCAATTGATATAATTATCTCGTCCTAACGAGTTAATTGTTTCGTACTGACTTGTTTCCTCTTGCCTTTTTTTTTTACATAGAGCGTTCCAAGGCAAATCACCCAAAATTCAATGAAAAAAATTTTTCTTAGAAATGAAAGATTCAGTTGTGAAATAAAAAAAAAATTAATTAAGACAGAATGTACGAGGGGGGACCCAAAAAAACGGGAATTGCGCTGCGGCGGGGAGGGAGAGTGGGGGAACCCATTGCTCGACCAGGTGTCCGTTGAGGACACGTCTCCTGAGTTAGTGTGCGAAGTTCTGGCGCCGTGAGTGCATCGGTTCGCCCGTGGGAATTTTTGTAGTGAAACAACTTTTTCCAGTTCGGCGAATACGTGATGGCCGATTGTCGAGAGCAACGCGCGGCTGTGAAATTTTGTTTCCTGTTGGGGAAATCGGCCGCGGAAACTACTGTAATGCTTAAGACTGCTTATGGAGATGCTGCCCTAAGTAAAACCAGAGTCTACGAATGGTTTTCACGTTTCAAAAATGGAGAAATGTCAATTGTAGACCAACCCCGTTCAGGACGCCCCTCAACGTCAAGAAGTGACGAAAACGTCGACAAAATCAATGCTCTCTTTCGTGAAGACCGTCGCCGAACCATTGATCAACTCTGTGAGATGTCTGGGATATCATGGGGTTCAATTCAGAGGATTTCATCCAAAGATTTGCACATGAGCAGAGTTGCAGCCAAATTTGTCCCTCGCCTTCTCACAGACGAGCAAAGGGAGCGTCGACTTCGGGGATGTTTTGGACTTCATAATCAGCTCGAAGAGGACCCTGAACTTTTTTCCAAGGTGATTACTGGTGATGAATCGTGGTGCTATGGATACGACCCCGAAACAAAGCAGCAATCAAGCGTTTTGCCACTGTGGAGGAGGTAAAACAAAAATCGCTGGAAGGCCTAAAGAACATCCCGATAAGTGAATTTAAAAAAAGTCTTGAACATTGGAAGGATCGTTTGCAGAGGTGCGTTGTGGTCAAAGGCGATTACTTTGATGGTGATCAAAATTTGGTGTAAAAATATTAAAAAATAAAGAAATTATGACGAAATTCCCGTTTTTTTTTGGGTCCCCCCTCGTATTGTATTACGTCCAGAAAATCAACCGATCTGTCATCTTCTGAAGCACATTCTTCGATTAGAAAAAAAAAACATTGTAAGTTCAACATGTTCATTTTTAAAATACGCTAATAGCGATTTTTTTTTCAATCAGATTTAAAAGTACGCAAAATGTGTCTATACTTTAATCCAAAATTAATGCTTGAAAGCAAAATTATGTGAAGAGTCATAACTCCGAAAAAAAAGGTTGTACAGGTTATAGAATTGTATAAAAAAAAACAAGTTCTTCTCTGAATTTTTTTTATACATTACAACTAAATCCTATTGATTTGTAAAAATTCCAAATAATTGTTGAATTATTGGTTTCACCATTTTACATAGAATGTTCTATATATCTAGATTTTTTCGATCAACGTTTGCGTATTAATTATTTCACGAGTCGATGGTAATCCGAAATTCTTTCGATCATGCAGCTTAATTACGAGCGTTAAATTAATTGAAACACGAAATAATTTGACAATTCTACTTAAACAACAATATAATCGTTACGTCTCGTGTAGAACTCGTACACAGTTATAGATCCGTTGATTCATCTGTCTTGTAAGAGGGCTCGGGTTTCGTTTCGCGAGTTTTAACTTTCCTGCCCACCCCTAAGCGATTTCCCTTGGGTGTTTCCTTAAGCACACCCAAGAGACTCACACATATTCCTTCTTTGACGTACAATCACACTTTATATTCTTCATATAGATATAGATCTCGTCGGGAATCGACGCAACAGGCAGTCTCGTTTTACAATCATCCCTGGTACATATATATGGGTATATCTATATAGACACACCCACACATTTTCGTATATTTGATAACGTTCCATCTCCGAGTTTCCGAAATTCTTTGCGAAAGTTGATATAAAATTTACGAGTTCTCCGGTGTACGAGAGACTCTTGCGGTACTCTGGTTTAATGCGATTTCTTATTATTATTTCGAATTTACATTTTTATTCTTCATTCACCATTTCGAAACTTTAGTTAAGCAGATAGTATTGTAATATGAGGATGATGATGATGATGATGCTTCTGATTATTATTATTGTTATTATTATTATTATTATTATTATTATTATTATTATTATTATTATTATTATTATTATTATTATTATTATTATTATTATTGTTCGTTAAGATATTTTAACATTACTCACCAAGATCCCAATCCTTGTCGTTGCGAACTCTCTCTTTTTCGGCAATAACGTACCATATGCACGCGAGCCAATGAGCGACGAGAGTAAACGAGAGCATCAATAGAGTAAGAATCATCGCGCTGTACTGCGAATATCTGTCCATTTTTTGTAGTAACCTCGCGAGTCTCAGTAATCTCGTCAGTTTGACCAGATGAATGTGACTGTGGCCGGATTCCTGATGAAAATTGTCAGTTCGTTTTTTTTCATCTTTGCAGGAGTAAAATTGTTGGATGTTAGTTTGCGAAAGTATAGTTTTTCGTTGGAGCATTTCGAAAAATCGCGTATTCCATTTTTTTTACCATAATAACGATTATAAAGGGGATTTATCTCGTCGAGAAAAAAGAAAATCACATCGAAAATCCCAAACGAGCGGTTGTTGAAAATAGTTCTACCATCGTGCGAAAAAATATTCAGGTTCGAATTTGAAAAATTCATTAATTTTTTCCCAGAATGAAACAAATAATCCAAAAAGTAATAATTCTCGCACAATTTTTTTTTTTTACGTTCTGCATATGTTTTTATATGTTCAAAAAGATGTTGCGAACAATCTGACTTTTGGGATTTTCTATATGAATTTTTTTTGGAGAATAATAAAATAAAATATGGCTTTTCGGATTTTTGAACGTGCGGTCTCTTAAGAATTTATTGTGTGGAATTTCAAGCTATTTTTCTTGGTAGTAACCTTTATGAAATCAATTATCAATTATCAGTTGATGATATGGATGTTGCGACTCTTCGGTTTTTATTTTTTATTTTTTGTATTGACAATACAGTCGGGACAATGAATTCGATGACTTTATCACCAATGATAGATAGATATCAAAAGTTCGGTATATATACAATGTTTTAGGAGATAGCCCCGGCGGATGTTCGTGGGGATTTGACAATAGGAATAATTGCCAATAGCCGCGACGGATATACGCGAGAGCTCCCGCGACTTTGCATTGAGAGCGGAGAACAGTGATTGGTCCATTCAAAGTATAGACTACTTTTTCCGGATTCTCGTATATATACTGATGGAAGCATGTAAAACCGGGAAACATGACGTCTACTCATCTCAGTCCCGCGACGTGCTTCACACACACGATAATATCGCGTCGTCCTATATAATATTCCGCAGGTTTTCATCTTCTTCCAGCAAACGAACTCCCATTCACACACGATCCCATATCTCTTCTATTCGCGCTCGCTCATGCAATTTCTTTTTTACCATTTTGTTCCAAAAAATATTTTTCCCTCGGTCCCACATTGACAGAATAAAATAGCACATACCTATACATCTCAGATGTACTAGATCAAAATGCTCATAAAAATTACAGTCAACTCCTTTTGCCATATCGTACGATCCCACGTGTTTGATACAATTTTCGGATTTATTTAGCAAACTCTTAGGATAATTTGAAGCATTTTTATAAAAGAAAACAAAAAGAGATTATCTCTTTTCTCTCGTGTAGCATGTCGTTTGAATAAAATTTATACCGCAAGGGAAATTACTAACCTCGCCGCTGTAAACGTCCGAGGCGTAGAGAAGATCGAACGGCAAAGCCGCAAGTAAATCAACCAAGAACCAGCTCTTAACGTAGTTCACGGCTATGCTCTTACCCTTGATAACTAGTTTGCCCTTTCGACTTACGTAAGTCGTTCTAAAGTTGAGAATTATATCTGCGAAGGAGACAATGATTGATTAGAGGTAAAAAGAAAATTAGAAAACTTTTCATTGAATAGTTCAATTTCGTTCGCTTGACGATCTAAGGGGACACGAATAGGGCAGATGTACCGTTTTTAGCCACTGTACCATTTGCGGCCATTTTCACGGTTAATATATTTCTATCGTTGTTTTTCCGCATTCGCATAATGGTAATGCAAATCTACAAAATTACCAGCTCGATGTTTCTTCAATTCGATTATATTCAGAGTTTTGTGGTTTAGAACGTGGTGGCCAAAATCTGACAAAAACTGGCCACAAATGGTACATCTATCTTTGAGGGTGTTTTTTTAATAATTGAGAAGGCGACGGTTAGTTAATTTTCTTTTTGTAAGAATATTAGTATTGCAACATATAACTTTTCGGTTTCTTACGTCCCTTCTCCTTTGTTCTCATTCCAATTCTATTCCCTGAGACCCTCCATCTAAAGGGCTGCCCACAGCCACTTTTTCCTAATTACTGTATCGAATTTCCCCTAGGGAACAGGGAAACTGGGGAAAAGCTAGCCGATACAAGGATCTTCGCTTTACGGAGTTTCAGTTGAATTACCGTCAGAAACTTGGAAAAAACTGCCTTACGTTTAGTATTCGGCGTGCGAGCCAGTGCACGGCTAAGCGGTCACCCGTAACAATATTGTCCGCGGCCAATAAAGCTTAACGAGGGAAACCGCCGAAGCTGCGCACCAACCGCGCGACCATGAATGTCGGTGGCTGTGAGTCAATAATAACCCACAGTAACCGCGGCAGTTTAAGGGGGGAAATAGGGTTAGACGGTTCAAAAAAAGGATTTTTTTAAATATCATAAAATGTTAGTAAAACTATTGAAAAATATGTTCCCAACATTTTAAATGAACATTCCGATTCGTTCTATTCTTATAAGCCATTAAGGGAGGATATGGGGTTGAGACAGCGTTTTCTCAATGATTTTCATGAATTTTTTTGAAGTATAAAAAATGAATATAATTTATTGAAACTTTGAGAGTATTTTATACATATATTTAAGTATATACTATAAAATTTTTGAAGAATTTCCTTGAAAAACACCGCAGATATTAGCGACCCCATATTGCAGGTCACAATCAGACTCAGCATTTTGCTATTTTTTCAAACGCGTTTATCTGAAAACGACTTTTTTTGAACTTGCGTACACGCTAGTTTGAAAAGTTTTCAACCAATCGTTTTGAAAATTGGCAGTTACTTTCTTCATAGTATTCCGCTCTATATGAACCTAAAATCGGAATATTATCATTATTTAAACTAATTTTTTTTTTGCAAATAAAGTTGTACAAAATGGCAAAAAATCATGCTTTTCTGCTTTGACCCCTGTAAAAAATTCAATTTTCTATTTTTTTGATAGCATTTAGGTTCATATAGAAGAGAGACATATAATAAAAGTAAATTCCAACCTCGTTTAATTTCAGATGAAAATTGCGGCTTTCAGAATGTACGCAAAATGCTGAGTCTGATTGTGACCTGCAGTATGGGGTCGCTAATATCTGCGGTGTTTTTCAAGGAAATTCTTCAAAAATTTTATAGTATATACTTAAATATATGTATAAAATATTCTCAAAGTTTCAATAAATTATATTCATTTTTTATACTATAAAAAAATTCATGAAAATCATTGAGAAAACGCTGTCCTAACCCTATTTCCTCCGTTAATCTCACATGAAAAATGTTTATCTACGATCAAAGTAGCCAAGTATACGAGATTTTTGACGTTTTATACAAATGTCTCAGTGTTTTTTTTATCATTTAAAAAATTTAAATTTATTTTATACGTTTTGCTTTTTTTTTCACTCTTTAAATGGCAATATTTTTCGCTTCTGAAAATTACATTTCGACAAAAATGGCTGGGTGAGTGCGTGTGTAACGGACCTGAAAAATTCAAACGTCTATATCTCGAGAACGGCTTGAGCTACACGACTGCAATTCCGCACAAAAGTAAAGCAGCACGTTTCCTTCAGTTACTGTAATTTTTATAAAACTTCACGAAACGGCTTAGATTTTATGATTTTTGCCAATTCCAAAAATTGTAGACGCTCTAGATTCCTCAAATTTTAAGGTATCGGACAACAATTTTTTTATATTAAAAAAATATCATACAAGGGTCGATACTAGATTTGGCGAAAATCGATGGAACGGTTTGGATTCAATGAAATTTTCAACTTGAAAAAAAAAATGTTGGTGACAGCTTCCGCATTTTTCAGTTATTAAACGAAAATTTTCTATATAAATATTAACCAAGAATCGATCCATTTCTAGTTTCAGTTCGCAACTTTTTGTCTCATTCAATTATTTATTATGGGATATATTTGACAAAATAGAAAGTCGATGGGATGAGGCATATTTCAGCTGATATTGAATAGATTTTTGTATCGTATATTCATCAATCCCATCGTTCGTTTGTCATTACTCATAAATTCAAAAGCGATTGCCAATTTCATTACACGTTCTCGATCATATATTCGATATCAGTCGTATTATATTTCCTGTATTCTACAAAGCGAGAGTATGTACACATTTCGAATACATGGGATGCAAAGGGTAGACAGCTCGTAATACCACATGAGATTCTCATATCTCTCCTCTCTCTCTCTCTTTCTCTCTTTCGTTCAATACATATTCTATTCACATATGGTATATGTTCTATTCATACAGCAACGACAGCGATGGAAAAGTTATCTCGCTAGTACATTCAAATGAACGACGATAGCAACTACTATATGTTTAGTATTCTATGCACCATTATAAAAGCTATAAAAACCCATGAATTGACCCCATAAGCATTCATGCATGACACTGCTAATTTTTCCTCGAATTTCCTGTCGCAAACGTTCCTGTCGCATCCGACGGAATGTTTTTCCCGAGGTAAAATTCCCAGCATTTCACTCGTTACTCTTTGTACAGTGATGATAACATGTAAATAAAACAGTCTGAATGAAAAACCACTACGGTACAAATTCTGTGATGTTCGGACTCGGTAACACTCTCACACCGGTAAATCTCCGCGCTTGTAGACCACGCAATTGTAAAAATTGCCCGCAAAAGTCAGTTTTATCGGAAAATTGAAGGAAAAAGAAAACAAATGTAACCCTCGCAAAAAAATGCTCGGCAGAGCAACAAAATTGAGCTTTGAATGATCTCAAGCAAGGAACAAACTGAAATAATATAATGAAAGTCATTTTATCGTTGCATTAACGTTTTCCGGACAGAAATTTCATTCGTATACGTGCAAAATTTTTGTATTTTCCTTCTTTATAGGAGGCTTTGTTTTGGTGCAAAAAAATTTGCGTGTATGTCTTCTCACGCAATTAAGCGTAAATACGAGAAAAATGCAATCACTCGTACTGCACTTGAGTCACGAAAAATCACGGGTTTTGCTACTTTTGGTTCTTTGAAGCCTGTAACGTAAACTATCCGAGTGGATAACCACGCTTTTTATAGTTTAACGAGCCCGCGAAAGATGTAAACCGTTACTTCAGTTTTATATTTATTTTACAACTGGTCCCCAAATTAGCGATAAATTTGAACGATCCAAGCCATGTACGCGCGTACACCGCTAACGTTTTCTCGGCCATTGCCGTTAGGATTTGTGAGAGATGTACGCAAAGTATCCTATTTACGCCGTTGCAGTTTAATGGTAACGTACGTATAAGCGAATTGATAGGTTCGTTCTCGCGTGCTAAGAGCCTCCGAATGAACGTTGAGCTATTTCAACGCGTGGGCTATTGCAGTAGGGAGAGAATAAACGGAGAACGAGAAGAACATCTCGTGGGATTTTACAAAAATATATATGGGTTATTCCATGGTAAGTGCGAAAGCTTTGTTTTTACTTTAACAAAAAGTCCTTAAAGACTTGCAAAAAAAAAATAGTAAAAATATTATCATCCCCTTCCGGTTTACCTCAAACTGATATTAGTAAAAAATAAAAGAGGATACGTTTGCACGTTCGGGTACAAAGAAAAACTTTCGCACAGTTGTCTTATTAGTATTTTCGAATCGCTAGAATTTTTTTTTTAACCTACTTATTATTTGTTTGAAAAGATCACATGTTTTTCAGTTAAAATTCCCTAAAAATCGCTGACCCGCCAATTAACGTCTCACTTCGGGATCCGTAGGCAAGTAGGCAAAAATAGGTGGATCCGCGGAATTAGAGAACAATCTGTGACGAGAAAAAAAAAAACTTTTAGTTTCAATTTGCAACATGACGAGATACAGACTCGCGAATAATCGATGTGCAGGTGAGCGGCTTCGTTGAAATTATTCGGGCGAGAGAGGGAGGTCATTGAGAGAACCATAAAGGACGCGCGGTTAAAATGAGAATTTCTCTACTGGTTCGTGAAAGTCCAGAACTTTTCAACCCCATTCCCTAACCAATCTTGCCCAACTGCGGTTGATGAACTTCATCGGTTCATTTAACAGAGTGAAAGCGCACCGAGTTGCGTCCGTTTCGGTACACCTCTTAACTGATTGGAAGCTTTTCAAACAACGAGAGCTTCCGCAAAATGGAGATACCCCCGAAACAATATGCACGTACAGAGAATATACTCGATACGATAAATTTCGTTTGTATTGCTTTTTGTTCGTTTTACCGTCCACCACCATTCTGACAAACCAGGGTTACATGTTTTCCGTAAAATCAATCATTCCGTCACACGAACCCTCTCTTTACTTCACAATGGACGCTCCTCGTTTATTTGTCCTTCCCATTATTTAATATCAATTAATACACAAAATCGTATTACGTTTATACTAAGAAACATATTTTTCATGGTGTTTCATAAAATAAGCTTTACCTTTGTTTTTAAGAAACAAAGGTAAAGCAAAGAAAAAATAAGTATTAACAAGTATCGCTGGTAGTGTTTCAATATTTGTTTTGACCAAAACAGTCAAATTGATAAAATAATTAACTGAAAAGACTAAGCCAAAAAATGAACGTGTACTATTTGAAAATAGTGGGCCTCCCTCTTGGTTGAATATCGCAATTGTAAATCGCACAAAAGACAACTTTCATTTCGAAGTATTTTATCCTACCACGTGAACTCGGTTTGTTACCTCAGGGAAATAACCTCCCCCAAGGTATAAAAACAGATCATTTTTTTTCAAGAGTTCTTCATATAGACGTACTCAGACTTTATTTGGTTTCCCGGATCCTTATAGCTTCGAAAATTCCAAGAATCGATAATAGAGTGAAATTTTCCAATGAAAACACATTTCCAGGTTTTCTAACTTATTGCTTAAAATAACGGAAAATCGGGATTTGAGCTATACGCAATTGGTACGACAAAATACATGGAAATTTTTCGAACAGAGAATCTCACAAATCCACATCAATAAGATTAATTTTCAATGATTTAAATTGTTAATATTAGAAAAAGGCTTTGATGGCTTTTGAAGCCCGAATTTTAGAACAAAACTCTAACTGTACCACGAACTCTTGATCAAGAGTTTAAGGGATGAAATAGGGTTAGACGGTTCAAAAAATTGATTTTCTTTTAATTTCATAAATTGTTAGTAAAACTATTGGAAAATATGTTCCCAAAATTTTAAATGAAAATTCCGACTTGTTCTATTGTTATAAGCCATTAAGGGGAGAGATTGGGTTAGGACAGCGTTTTCTCAATGATTTTCATGAATTTTTTTATAGTATAAAAAATTAATATAATTTAGTGAAACTTTGAGAATATTTTATACATATATTTAAGTATATACTATAAAATGTTGAAGAATTTTTTGAAGAATTTCCTTGAAAAACACCGAAGATATCAGCGACCCCATATTGCTTGTTTTTCTTGGTACTATTTTTCAAACGCGTTTTTCTGAAAACGACTTTTTTTGAACTTGCGTACACGCTAGTTTAAAAATTGAACTAGTTTGGAAATAAAGTTGTAAAAATGGCAAAAAATCATGCTTTTTTGTTTTGACCCCTGTAAAAAATTCAATTTTTTATTTTTTTGATAGCATTCAGGTTCATATAGAAGAGAGACATATAATAAAAGTAAATTCCGACCTCGTTTGATTTCAGATGAAAATTGCGGCTTCCAGAATGTACGCAAAATGCTGAGTCTGATTGTGACCTGCAATATGGGGTCGCTAATATTTTATAGTATATACTTAAATATATGTATAAAATATTCTCAAAGTTTCAATAAATTATATTCATTTTTTATACTATAAAAAAATTCATGAAAATGATTGAGAAAACGCTGTCCTAACCTTATTTTCCTCCTTAAGTACGAGCTTAAGCTACGAGTTAAGTACGAGCTTCAGCACAGTTTTACAAAAATCCTGATTTCTAATCTAAAATGTATATCGCTATCTAATTAAATTCAAGGTTAGTAATTAGAATTTTGTAATTTGTAGCTTAAGTCCGTGCTTAAGTTCGAGCTTTGTTCTAAAATTCGTGTCCGACAAACATTTGTATATTATGATGAGATAAAACAATTCCGTATACTTACCGAAAATAAATAGGGCCTCGACGACAACGTCACTGACCATCGTCGGTCTGTCGGTGCTTATGAAGCTCGCATTGTAAGGTACAACGACGGCGACGTAAAAAGTGGCTATTAATATGAGCCAGTCCCAGCAAGACTTGAAACCGCCGTAATGACTCAATATGAACTGAGATCTCTCGGCTGCCGAAGTTTTGTATTCTGGCAGGGGTGCTTCGGTGGAATGAAGAAGTGGCTTAATGAGAAACAAACGAAATTTCGTAACACTTATCATTTATCGTTTTTGCAATTTTTCTCATTTTTTTTTTCGCTCGTCTTCCCATATTTTTAGCGACACGTTAAAAAGATAAATTGAAAATATATATTTTCAATGGGTAAACGTTTTGTACGAATTTTGATGAACAGTTATCTCGTGCCATTTCGTTTCATCTGTGGAGAAACAATCGATCGAAATTAATTCCCTCATAAATTGAATTTGCATGACGTTTTAACGCTACAATAACTGTCCGTGACCGTTGCGTGCTCTATACGAGCTCGTACATTTGTAACGCATTTTACAATTTTGCCAATCCATGCAATTGACGTTTGAGTACTTAAATTCTCTTTGTCGAAATATTGACGAGAATTTTTATGAATCTGCCGTGTATCGTCATTTGAGAGATAAATTCTCTGTCTCTTGCTCATCGCTCTCTTCGCTTTATTCATACTCATCGCTGGAATTCCGACCAAAAGTTAACGTCACATATTTACAGTATCGACTAAAGCCATTTTCATTGTTGAGATAATGAACATTTTTACGTCATCCACGGTCAGCTCTTTGCTTCGCCGTGAATATCCTCTCGAGTTTTGTGTGGTTTTTGGGGTGTGCGCATTATTGCCACACAGTGGTCGCGGGATTCACCGTGAATGACTCCCGTCCACGGTACGTTCCACTTGCTAATTCAATTATTTTAGTTTGCCATGTTAAGCCGGCAGGCACGACTTTGCCCTAGCGTGAAATTCGATGTTACACACGGTGTGAGAGTTTGCCCATTGCCGCGGAGATCTCTCGATGGTCTCTATCGCGTTTACGTTCAACGTACGCGTCAGTTCCACACGCTTCAACTTCTGATTTTCATATACCTTCCGCTAAATGTATTCAAGCCGAATATTTCTGTCCAACGACACACGAGAATTCGGGAAAATTAAATTTCTTCCTAGAACCGCGAAAACTCTTACAGCTCGCGGTATATTTCATTTTCTCACTCGTTACCTTCCTCATCCATCGTTTCTGTCGAGACAAATTTTCACTCTCCCAAAAAATCTCTTCACAGCGGGAAAACTATTCGTCGTCGAACGAATCCATTTGCCGCAATAGGAACAGGTTTTTTAGATGTTAATTCAACCATTTTTCCGGAAGCATGTACAGCCTTTTTCCTAATGAACCTGAAGTTATCCGAATCAGACAAAAATACGTCTGTAGAGAATTTCAAATTGAGGAAAATGACCGCTGAGCGATGTCTGTACATTAAAAAACGCGGTAATTATGGCTTTCCAAAGATGAAACTTTGTCTGATGCTGAGAGCTTCAGGGTAAATTTTTCTGAAAAATCGCAATTGATTTAATACGATTTGAAACAATCGTTTATCAATTAGAGAATATCTGCTACTTACGAAATAATTTATATTTGCTTCGGGAAAGTGCACATTAGCTCGTCAAAAACAATGAGAAAGAATGATTCCTCTTAGGGTGAGAGGATCGTTTTTTTTCCTACTTGCATGTACTTCATGAGTCACGTTGTTTTTACATTCGTTGTTTTTATAGTAACTGTATAGGTAACTTATCGTTTTTATAACCTAGTCGTGCTATCATAAGTGACACAGCTGAGATGGATAATTTTTTTTAAAAGCTGAACTTCCGTTCAAACACGTCGTTCACGAATAACAAGGCCAAAGAATGAATAAAATAAGAGTAAAACAACGACGCTTCGGTGAAGAAGCGAATTATCAGCTTGTGTAAAGAATAGTCAATTAACAATAAATCGCGAGTCCTTTAAAAACGATAATAAACGTAAGAGGAAAGTACGAAGCGGATATTTATTTTTCTCATCGAAGGGAGAGAATTTCAAGCTTGCGATGAAAAGATGTTCCTTTCTGATGATATTAATTCCAATTGATACAAGAGGAATTTTTTTAACGGTGTGTTTGTGTGAAGTAAGGGCACATTTGAAGCCAGCTCGACTTAACAGCTGGTTTGATTTTCATTAACGATTTAAAAAGTGAAGATTAACGTTACTGTGTTGGAGGCAAAATATAATAACGTGAATTTGATTGCAGGCAGATCTTCAAAAGGCTGACTACATAATACGTAAATGAATTTGATAAAAAGTAATTAAAATAGCTTTGATTTACATATACGATAATTTGCGAATGGAATTTTCATGATTCTCACCTTGTTAAGGTTAATTTTGTGTTTACGGTCTTGCTTATAATGACCAGATAGTGTATAGAGGACGGCGCGACTTCTTCTTCTACCGTAATTCGCGGGTGGTGCTTCAGGATCGGGATCCCCATTTGCATCTGAAATACAACGAAAAAAATGCTTGTCTCTTTTTTTTCTTCTTTATATCCATTGTTACCCGTCCGAATGACGATGAGAACATAACGATATTAAATTTCGAAAGAGCGTTCGATCGTGCATGTTCTCAATAATATCATTCTGCGACAAGTTGGACGAACAAAATTTCCATATTCACTATTTGTTTGCGAGGGTAATGATGAATTCACTGGATGCCCGCGAGAATTCGACAATTTTAGATTAAAGCAATTATTGTGAAATAATTGTTCGTAAAGATTAGTATTCATTATGAAACAATAATTATTTCAAATTAATCAATAGTTCGTTGAATTTTTCGTTGAATCATATCTTTGTTTATTGAATTTCGCGAATAGATCAGCCACCCTCCGAGTTTTCTCCCTTGCACGCAGTGAATCATCTCTAGTTGCGGAGTAGATACATTTTGTTTGCTTCTCGGATGAAAGAAAAAAAAAAAATGATTAATCATTCCATCCACGTCCAGACGAGAGTTTGCGATGAAGGCAGGAGAACGAGGAGATATGTGTTAGAACGTATACGAAGCTGGAGTTTCTACAGGCTATTTCTAATAAATTGAATCTTCTTGATAAAGCCTAGATTACAACAACAAAAAAGTGACAGTGAAATCCAGAGCTATTTGAGAAAGAGAGAGAGAGAGAGCGTGTATTTGGGGAAAGAAGCGAAGCGTGCACTCACCACCGTCGTAAAACTCACAGAGCTGTAGTTTCTTCGTGTGCGTTATGTCTTTGTGCGAAGCCAGGAAAAGTACGACGTCCCCTTTCTCATTTTTTATCGGCACGATGTCCAGCAGACAGTTGAACGGAGATTCTGAAAAATTACACAAAAGTCAATGATTGTAGTGATTTTATAGATGAAATAGAAAGTAAAAAATTAACATTTTATAGATTTTATAGATTATTCTATGGATTCTTTCGGTGTGTAAGGTCGAGTCAGAATTTTTCATTAAGGTAGTAGTCTGGTAACTTAAGCCGATTTTCATGTCTTTTTTGGAGGGCGTTTTTTTGTAGTAAAATAAAAATGAATCGTTTTGGATATTTAGGATGTTTTTATTTACATATTAAAGTGACAAAAAAAAATTTGTTTGAAAAAATTGAATAGTTTATTATTATTATTATTATTATGATTATTATTATTATTATTATTATTATTATTATTATTGATCGAAGTTGGCACCTCGAAAAAAAGCGCGTGGCGGACTTTGGAAAAAAGGACTTTTTTTTTCCAAAGACCGCCATTTTGTTATTTATCCATGAAATTTAACTTCAGTAGTTCCGACCAGAATCACATGTCTATAGATTAAGAATTATCAAGATTTTTTTATTTCAGATAACATCAAGAGCCAAAATCACCGGGGCCACCCACGCGCTTTTTTTTCGAGGTGCCAACTTCGATCAATAACAATAATAATAATTAACTATTAAATTTTTTCAAAAATTTTTTTTTTTGTATCTTTAATATGTAAATAAAAACATCCTAAATATCCAAAACGATTCACTTTCATTTTCTTACAAAAAAACGCCCTCCAAAAAAGACATGAAAATCGGCTTAAGTTACCAGACTACTACCTTAATTCACCGTATATGTATCATTTTTTTTTTATCAAGTTTGTACGCAAAACACCTGGAAGTGTAAAGCTTTTTTTCTCAATTTGTACTTGTCTCGTTATTCTGAAAAAAATTAAAAAATTCATTAGGACAGAGCACAATTATTCTTTGCATTGTTAAACCGGTAAAACGTTTTGAAATACGCTAATGTTTTTCGCATTTTCATTACGACGCTCATTAATATTTATTTCTCAACGCGTTAAAGTAATGAAATTTCGCGTGGATTCAACAATTCCTCCATGCTTACATCGCGCGCCGCTCTCTGTTTTTTTTTTTTTTTTTTCGGTAACTATCTCGGAGTTTGAATAAAAATTCGCACCTCTCGGAGTTCCGGATTGTCGGGGGAGGGGGGGTTGCCTCGTTCTTGCGCGATAACTGGTGGGCGAAGCGGAAGTGCGCGGCACGTTAATATCGCACGAAACCACTTTAATTCTCGAGTGATAAAATGCATCCACTTTGCTTTGGCGTCACTTTTCGTAAAGTGGAACTTCAGTCGTTCTCTTATTTTCTCTCGCGTCGGAGTATATTTTTAGAACGCTCTTGTATACACATACATATGTGCATGTTTCACGTACAAACAACAATACACAAACGCGCACGCACTCACACATAAATGCGTGAATATTTGCGCGGATGAAAAAGAATGTTAGAAAGTGTGCAGAGAAAACGAAACTCAGCTGTTTACGAGGGGAATGTCAGCATTTTCCGCTCGGTACATACTCCGGTGTCGTTCCGGATTAATATTCACCTTTTATTTTACGTATTCTCACCTACGCCCGTATATAACTGTCGCGTCGGTAAAAGGCCAAATTTTCCGACCTGATAGAGCGAGAGCTTTTTTTCTTTTGCAATCAACCGCCGGATAAAGTGAAAAAGTGCTGAGTGTAACGTTTTTTTTCTTCTCTTCTTTTTTTTTTTTTTGTTAATCCCAAATCGTGCCCGTACACTCATTGAGAGCGATGAGCGATTACCACACGAGCGTTCGTGTCGAATATTTTAGCCGAAAGACCGACGGAACGCGAAAATAGAAAAGCTTCCCGTTCGAGTCCTCAATTACGCGCGGAAAAAAGCTCTCTTTTGTCGTCACTGTGGCGGAAGAAAAAAAAAGAAAATCTTTTCATTGAATTCGCTTTCCTCGGTCTGACCCACTTTCAACACAAATTCGCCGCTCGATATCATCTTTTAATCCCGATACATATCTCGAATAGGGATTTCGATATCCGGCATCTAGGAGCAATGTCCTCGAGTTCTTCATCAAGTTTCGTTTCTTCGTAAAGGAAGCTTTGAGCATTCGGTGAAATTTCGAGGAAACATCTTGAAAGTTTCCACTTGCAGCTTTTTTCCCTGCATGAGAAACTGTAATTGTTACAGTTTTTTTTTTGCGATAAAAATGTTTAAGCTATATGTATGAAAAAAGCAAATATTCCGGTCGAGAAATTCGATGCGCCAATTAATTCTGTAAATTAGTAAAATATATAAGAATATCCTTTAACGCAAAATTTATCAAGAAATGTGGCAGCGTCTTGGCGCCAAGTAGTTGACTTTTTTTTTTACAATTTAGATACACTGGAAAATCTTTAAAATTTAATTATGTATTTATCGATGTTATTAGTTTTTCTATATTTTAAATCCTACGAGAGCTTACTGCGCATTTTCACGTATTACTTTGTTCTTCAAAAATCGCGGTTTTAACCGCGTTACGTATATGCGATTAAAAAATGGCAGAAGTATCCACAGGGACTTTAATTCTTTTCACTTAACCACAATTGTGCAAATTTTTTCGAATCCCCAGGCTATACGAGTGGTTACAATTGTTGAAAAAAGCTGGCTCGTTACTGAAACCCGGTTGCGGAGTCTCCGCGTAAAGAAATTAAAAAAAAATATATATATATATATATATATATAAATACATATATGAGAGTTTCATTCAAGTACCGATTGGCCAAAGTCAATGAGATCTGGGTCAAATGCTTTTTAATGAGGCAAACTTGCGATATTTTTCGTGATAGGAACACTCAAGCCGTTTTAAACGCCGTCGTTTTTCTCGCATATTAGAAATTGTCAGCTGACACATATACAGTGGGTCAAAAAAGTATTCATACACCTTGTTTTTTTGCGTTTACTTTAAAGACATAAGCGATACGCAAAGAAAGCCAATTTTATTTATGGTACATCAGGTGCAGAGATAAACTGCAAATGGACAATTTTTTCCCAGGAATAATAGAAGAATTATGCCAAAAAAACGAAAATTTTCGGGCAAAAAAAGTATTCATACACTTACGATTATAGTGAAAACCTACATCATCGTAGTTGTTAATTATAACTAATATTTGGTGTGCATCCCTTTTGCTTCAATTATCGCCTCGAGTCTCTTAGGCATGGATTCTACTAGCTTTTGCGTTGTTTCTTTTGCTATTTTCGTCCATTCTTCTAAAAGCACTCTTTGGAGATCGGATTTGTTTGTTATTTTTCTTTTTCTAATTTCTACATCCACCAAGTGCCATTAATTTTCAATAGGATTGCTGTCCGGAGATTGTGGTGGTGTAATCAATTGTTTGCGGACATTATAGAGTAACCATTCCCTTGTTTTCATGGCAGTATGTTTCGGGTCGTTATCTTGTTGGAAGTAGACATTTCCATCCAGGCCCATTTTATCTACACTTGCTTTCAAATTGCTGCGCAACAAGTCGATATACTTCTGGGCATTCATTGTACCATCTATAAAAGTCAGATTACCAACGCCATAATATCCCATACAGCTCCAAACCATGACGCTTCCTCCACCGTGCTTTACAGTCGGTATTAAATTTGTCTGCTGGAGCTCGGTATTTGGTTTCCGCCAGACGAATTTTTTTCCATCGGACCCGAAGATGTTAAACTTCGATTCATCCGAGAATACGACACGTTTCCAAAATTCTATAGATTTTTTTACGTAGGTTTTTGCGAAACCTAAACGTTTTCACTCAATTTATATTATTAATTAATGGTCTTTTGCGGGCAGTTCTGCCGTATATTTGGGCAGAATGCAAAACGTTTCGAATAGTCTGGGAACACACGCTCTTTCCCGATGTTGACGGAACATCATTCGCGAAACTGCGAGCACTTGTGAACGGTTTTTTTGTAGCCTCTGTAACGATACTCCGACGCTCTCGTACCGTTAGTATTCTCGGTCGACCGGTTCGTGGCTTATTTTCTGTGCTGTTCTTTCGTATTTTTTTATTATATATTGCACTGTTGAGAAACTTAGATTAAGTTCTTTACTAATTTTTCGATAACTTTCACCGCGTTTCCGAAGAAAAATCACTCTATCTCGCATGGATATTGATATTTCGCTTTTCTTTGCCATCATGTCTGTTTAGAGCTTGAAGATCTACTACCGCATGGAATAGGTCAAAACCATTGTGTAAACGAAGACTTGTTTACATTGTACGCAGAGGTCAGACCGTCCGTGAGTGAATATCGAGATTTAGCAGCTCAATCGTAAGTGTACGAATACTTTTTTGGCCCGAAAATGTTCGTCCTTTTTGCATAATTCTTCTATTATTCCTGCGAAAAAATTCTCCATTTGCAGTTTATCTCTGTACCTGATGTACTATTAAATAAAATTGGCTTTCTTTGCGTATCGCTTATGTCTATAAAGATATCGCAAAAAAACAAGGTGTATGAATACTTTTTTGACCCATTGTTTACGTGTATTATAACAAAGTGTATCAATATATTACGAAACTTACCGTCTTTTTTGTAGAACACGACCTCGAGCTTGAGCTCGGATTTACTCTCGAGACTCTTCGATATCAATGCCTTGTCCTCCTCCGTTGTTTCCGGTCCGTAAAGAAATTTACAAGCGCAACCCTTTTGCATTATTTGAGCCCGAGGATGCCCGGTCAACTCGCAAAAGCCGTCCGAGCAATAGACGATCGGATAGATCGTCGGGACTTGCGCATTTCCCAGCACAAAGTTGCTGTCTGTAAACAAAACAATATTTTCCAACTTATTGATGAACTTTAGCTAGGTAATTTTTTAAATATTCCCGCTAAAATTACCAATTATTATGAAAGATTGTATTAGGCTTTTATTTGATTTAAGAATTTCGAAAGAATTTTTGCCTGCGTGATTGCTGAGTGATATGAGCTCAAAATTGAATCATTCGACAACGGGGAACATAGGGCGGTGAGCTGAAAATTCACGGTGGAAAAAAGTGCATTTCCAAAGTATTTTTTTTCAATTAAAATTAATTTAAGTCATTTAGTTTGGTTTCGTTTGAAATCACCAATTTTTATTTATTACATCATTAGCGGATTGCTGGTACATTATTTCAATTTACATTATTGGTATACGGTATTATATACCCTTGACTACATACGAGCTTCACCTCACCGATTTGCAATTCCAATACTATTTATAAATTAATTTTATTCCCTTACCAATTATATTACAGTTCACTGATGTGCTTCATCTCACGGAGACCATGAAAATTCGTTCGAACGCTGCGATCACGTGGAAGGTATTTAAAAAAAAGGGGGCAAACTCTAATTGATTGTCCTTTGATGTTATTCAAAGTGCAGGCGATATCGGCTTTTTCGAGTGACACGTGCTCGTGTGTCACGATATGTTGAGAAGAATTATCGGAAAAAAATGACTTAGTATATATGGTAATAAATAAATTGACCCACTTAATGTGTCTTGTGTAGGTTGTAAAAGGAAATTATGTGTTGCGATTTTTTGTTCTGAACAACGTGAAATTCAGGTACCACGGAAAAGGGTTTTTCTTTTATTTCGATTCCTTGTCCCGAACAAGAAACGATAGATAACGCCATATATCGTACTCGCATACGTCCTGTTTGGTACACATTTAGCGTTCGAAATTTCCCGATTTTTACGATTCAAAATCGCGAGGCCAATTTATTTTTAAATATTACGTCTATTCGAAAAGATGAATCTACTTCGCATAGGAAACAATTCTGAATATTTGGTTCATAAATATTTTTTAACCGCTCTTTGCTTTCTCTCAGAGGAAGCTTTGTTTTCGTCAAATACAAATTTTCCGACATTTTCATATCGGACTATTTAAAAAGTTCCAAGCAGTCGAAAAATCATATTTAGGAAAACATGCCTTTGGATTTCGCGAAAAGCTTATTTTTTTTTTTTTTGAAGAAATTTGTTAGAAAATCAGTGGAAAATGTGGCATATCTCAAAATAGGCTTTTTCGGAACTGAAGATGATTGTGATCGATGAGGCAGTATTAAATAAAATGTCACAGAGTCGGAGTCGCGCAGGAAGTATTTTCATGTTTCAAGGGCCGGAATACTTGATGAGTAGCGGCGTAACTAAATTTTTAAGTATTGTAAATTTGTATTTTGTATTATTTATTTTATCTTCGATGAGGCGGTTCTAAATATTTTATAGAAAAATACTATTATCTCGCTGAACGGTTGAATTCTAAAAAGAAATGATCGCACAATCTACAGCTTTCGCGCGAACTATACGATTTTTTTTTTTGAATAAAAATGAATAGTACAAGAGCTGAATAATCAAATTCGCGCTTTTTCGAATCACCCTACTGTGCACGTTTGAGGATCTTCAGAATAAATAGCCCGAGGCGTTCCATGAGATATTTAAGGGGGGTTTCCCGCTCTTTCTCTGTCAAATATGCGAGAAGCTTGTATCCGAGCGATGAGCGATGTTGTGCCAGACAAGGTAGAAAAAGAATTGGAGCTTATATATCCGCGTGGGGTTACGTACAATATCGTTGACGTTCAAGGTTTATTACCTGATCGTATTACCGAAGTAGGGTGGAACTAAGTTCGGGGGAGGCTGAGTTGCAAAGAAACAAGATAAAAAAAAAAACGTATCCCTCAAGTTTTCCGGCAACGTTTCCAAGGTGCGAAATAAATTCCTCGTGATATATTATACGAACGATGAGTTGAATGTTCTCTCCCATGAATATACCGAGAGACTGTGGGAGGCTCGCTGAATAAAGATCAACGTCAGATACCAGATAGGTTGATGAACTGGGTTAAAAGTTCGATGTTATAATTAGAAACTCCATCAAGGAATCGGTAAAAGATGTGTCAGCGTTTATAAAACTCGAACCTTTGATAACGGCCGAAAACCGGTAAAATTATTACGTTCTTATCGCTCGTCTCGAGATTCTTCCTCGTCAACTCTTTTTCAACTCTTAGAGGGTATACTCCCTTTGAAAAAATAAATAAAAATCAAACGCAATTAAAAACTTTGAGATGTTTTCGTCCCTCAATTTTTTGTCTCACGAGTCGAATTCTCTGGCTTCGTCGTTGATTCTTTGAAATTCTCGTAGATTTTTCCTGGTTGTATATGTCAGTTGGTACGGTGATAAAAAAAAATCATTGGAATTGACTAATTCGGAAGTTACGGTTTGTCAAACAATTTTTTCAGTTTGGATAACCTAATTTTTGGTCCAAATGTATTTTTCGATCCACTATACGAGAGGTCTGTTGAAAAAGTATCGCGAATTTTGAATTTCCGCGGGCTACGTATATTCGATTTTCGATTTTTTTGTGGCGTTAAGTTGGTACTCGTGTCCCTCACTCATGCTGAAAAAATCGGCTATTTTGAATGTTTAGTTAATTGTTGACAGTTGTTTTGGTTAGACGTGTTTTGGCTTGTCTTCAATTTTTGCCTATTCCAAAAAATGGATCAAAGAATCCGTATCAAATTTTGTGTGAAAAACAAAATTAAGTGCGCGGACGCATTCCGAATGTTGACTGTGGCATATGGTGAAGCTAACTTGGACCAAAGCAACGTTTATCGGCGGTACAAAATGTTCTCAGAGGGCCGAGAAGATGCGAACAACGAAATGCGTTCCGGACGCCCGAGCACATCAACAACAGACGGAAACACCGATGAAGTGCAGAAAATAATATTGGCCAATCGTCGAATCACCGTTAGAAAAGTTGCTGAGGAACTAAACATATCGTTTGGCTCGTGCTATTCGATTTTTATCAATGATTTGGGCGTGAGACGGGTCGCCGCGAAATTCGTGACAAAATTGCTCAATTTCGAACAAAAACAGTGTAACATTGCTAAGGAACTGTTGGTCTCAGTCCGCCACGACCCAAATTTACTTCAGAGGGTCATAACCGGTGACGAATCATGGGTTTATGGTTATGACGTGGAAACCAAACCTCAATCATCGCAATGGAAGATGCTTTTTTGGAATAGGCAAAAATCGAAGACAAGCCAAAACACGTCTAACCAAAACAGCTGTCAAAAATTAACTAAACATTCAAAATGGCCGATTTTTTCAGCATAAGTGAGGGACATGAGAGCCAACCTAACGTCAAAAAAAAATCGAAAATCGAATATACGTAGCCCGCGGAAATTCGAAATTCGCGATACTTTTTGAACAGACCTCGTAAATCGTATGACAGTTGACAGAACGATAAAATTTCGTTGCAATGGTTAAAAATCAATTTGACAATCCGTGATTGTTCGATTTAATAAATACTTGTTTTACCACAATGTATAATGTCAAAAAAATGGCTAAATGGTAAAAGACGAACAGAGCGAGACGACGCCCGTTCGTTTCATCTAAATTCTAATCCCGAGTGCGTAACCCATGCGATGAAGCGTCGAACGTTAACGATGTATTTTCATCGATCAGGCAAAGAGCGTAGTAAACTGTACTTTGGAGCACGTATAATGCAGCTTTTGCTCGCCATCGAAGCTCTAGCCGACAAAGGCTAATGGTTAGACTGTTTCATCGTACGAACGTACATGAAACGCTTGGCTTAATCTTCTCTCTCCACTCTATTTCGCTATCACTCTCTCTCTCTCTCTCTCTCTGAACTTGCCCTCGGAAATTTGCCTGTCAAGGTGTTCGGAGTATCCCCGATCAACCCTTGTACGCGATCTCCCTGTATTGCGATCTCCCAGCATGTACCGTTATATATATCGTCTCCAACATGAAATCGAACGGATATCTCGGCCAGGAAGAAAGCGTTTTCGTGAGCTTGAGGGTAAAAATGGACATATAATTAACCCGTATATTTTGCGAACCTTTAGGATTTTCCTCCGTATATAAATATACGTACACCCTGTTTGTAATATCTTCTGCTTCGTATATTGCAAAATGAATGATCACTAGAAGAAAAAAAACTATTTAACATCGAACAGTTATGCAGTGATTAAAACTTATCTTTTTCGATAAACAAGAATAAATTACAATTTCAATTATAATTTTACGGTATGTAATGATTTAAACACGGACTTAAAATTATATAACATACAATTTTGTTACATAATTAATTTCAATGGTTTTCGCATGAATGAAGCGGACTCAACGGATCGGGACGTTGAAGTGCTTGTAATCGAAGAGAAAAAAGTTGGTCTTGGGATGTTAAAAGTTTACGGTTGGAACGATGGGAAAACTCATTTATAGTATATGGTTCAGCGAGAGAGTTTTTATATAGTCTCGGCAACGAACGACGTACGATTCGTTCGGAAAGAAAATCACGAAGAAGAGAAAAAAAAACACTAACGAACAATTTTACGTCGACAAATCACAAGAGCGAATAAACACATTTTCCGCTTTGAATTTATGTGAGAAGTGATCGATCGATATGTACGATACGCAATATAAGAAGTGTCGCGGCGCGGATGACGAAAAAAAAAAAGAAGAATTACCGCGAGAGCACAGTTAACCTTAACTGGACCTCTTTACCTCGCGTCCCTCATCTCAACTCCAAACGACCGTCGAACTTTTCTCCTTTGCGAAATTCTCGTAAGAGGTAAACTTCGAAGTGGTTTTTTCATTCGGGAGAGTAAAATTATATGAAATAATGAGAAAAATTGGAATATTAAATATACAGCGGTGAATTTTTGTTCGAAAAAAAATGTATATCTTGATTTGGTTGTGTCACCTAAAATAAAAGTACGGGCATAACGGAAATAGTCTAAAAAAAATTTTGTTTCCTATCAAGGAGTTTGCTTCTGTACATTTCAACCAAGTCGATAACGGTCCATATGGTCGGGAGTTTAGATTATTACAATTACACGAGTGTGACAAAACAATCTGAAAATTCGTGTGAGTCATTTATTTTGCGGTGTCACTCTAAAGCGTATTTGAAGGAAAGAAATAATAAAAAATTATGAGAGTCACAATGAGGTCGAGGGGGCGTGGAATGCCCCATGTATACCATACTGTTTCGTGTAATTTCGCACGATCTATAAAGTATACGTATACGAGACCACTTTATAACTTTTGCTCTACCAACGATATAGCTTACGCGGAATGATTAACACCCCACAAGCCCTCGTGAGAGGGGCACGGAATTCTTGATTGTACCTCTCGTCTCATCAGTCAGCAGGGAGGAATTCCAAAGGGGTCCAATTTACAAACCCGTTCGTCGTACTATAAGACGAGAGACGTGAGATAAATTTTCATGGTGTTTTCTCTCGTGTCGTGGCAATCTCAATAGCGCGATAACACTCGACCGGGTTTGTCCATTCAATTCGAACTTAAAAACAAATTGAAGACTTTAAATATATTTTGCCAGAAAAATAACACTTTTTTTCTATTAATTAACGAATGAGTTCTCAGAAAATTCTGTGCGTATGAGAAAAAAACTTGTCAGAACGTTTATCTGACAAGCTTTTCCCCTAATTGTTGTCTTCGTGGAAAAGAGTGCGAAAAAAAATCTGTCATACATGTATGGAAAAATTCGCGAAAATCGATGGTCCAGCTTTGAAATTCTATGAAAAATTGAAAAAAAATCGTAGCTCAATAAATGAAGCGGCATTTTAAAGGTTGAACGGTCACGACAAGAATGAGCACAGAGCGGGGTTCCAAATCCATCGGGAAGCAACGTTACAGCGATTTTAGTGAAGCCACTTCTTTTTGGCCGAAATGCAAAAAAATTTTGAATTTTTGAATTTTATTTTAGGACGCTATATCGATGTATTTTGACTCGCTGATTACTAATTCAGTAGCCATTTCTTTGAGAAACTCGAAATTTCATTGAAAATCGTCCAAAAAGTGGTTTTTTTCGTTTTTCGCCCTTTTCACAATGATATTTTGAGATTTCGACTAAAACTCAGTGTTATTCGTAATCGGCGGAACATTTCTGATCGATTAGGGTATTGAAACATTAAAAAAAAAAAAAAAAAAAAAATTTGTATCATTTTTTGACCACCTTTTCGGAAACCTAAAAATGTCGAAATTTCAAATGGTCATAGCTTGGCTCCCGTTTCATCGATTTTGGGTTTTGACGGGCGTTTTCAAAACTTTTCGAGTAGACTTAGAGAATGCATTTTGGATCATCCCGATATCTTAATTATTGTAGCCGTGAGAGCAGGTTGAAAATCGGCAAAAAAAATGAGAAGGGGTATGTATGGAAAAATTCGCAAAAATCGATGGTCCGACTTAAAAAATCTGGGAAAAATCGAAAAATAATGATAGTACAATGATTCAAGCGCCATTTTAAAGGGTGTTGGATTACGAAAAGAATGAGCACAGAGTGGGGTTCCAACTCCATCGGGAAGCAACGTTACAGGCATTTTAGTGAAGCCACTTCTTTTTGGCCGAAATGCAAAAAAATTTTGAATTTTTAAATTTTATTTTAGGACGCTATATCGATGTATTTTGGCTCGCTGATTACTAATTCAGTAGCCATTTCTTTGAGAAACTCGAAATTTCATTGAAAATCGTCCAAAAAGTGATTTTTTTCGTTTTTCGCCTTTTTCACATTGATATTTTGAGATTTCGACTAAAACTCAGTGTTATTCGTGATCAGCGGAAAATTTCCGATCGAATAGGGTATCGAAACATTTAAAAAAAAAAAAAAAATTTGTATCATTTTTTGACCACCTTTTCGGAAACCTCAAAATGTCGAAATTTCAAATGGTCATAGGTTGGCTCCCGTTTCATCGATTTTGGGTTTTGACGGGCGTTTTCAAAACTTTTCGAGTAGACTTAAAGAATGCATGCTGGATCATCCCGATATCTCAATTATTGTAGCCGTGAGAGCAGGTTGAAAATCGGCGAAAAAAATGATTAGGTGTATCATATTTCTGTTGTGTTCGTGCGTCCACGGAGCGAAAATGAGACGCGTCTGTTCATGCTTCGAGTCACGAAAGAAGAGATATTTTGCCACCGGCTATTCGCCAGCCGCGCTTTTCTTCTCTTCCCTTTTTTTTCAGCGTATTTTCTCTCGGTTTTATTCCACTGCCTGTAAACCTCCACCTCCACCTCCACCTCTTTTGTATAATCTCGTTTCTACTTGCTCCCAGATACTCTTTCCGTGCTGTTGTATCGCATTGGGTCAGCACCGCGGGGAGACGAGAACGAATATAGTCATTCTCACGCTCCCGTGAATTTCATCATTTCGAGTTTTTTGCATAAAAGAGACGCGGAGTTCGTGAGTGAACTCGTCGTGTATTTCGCATCGTTCGCAAACCCGAGGGAAAGTGAGAAACAAACTTTGTCGATAAGGGACACGCAGATGAGACCGCTAGACCGCGATATATGCATACATCAATTGCTAATAATAAAAAGGACTGAAGTCTCATCACGTCGAGTGTCAAAAGAGTGTGCGCTAAGCTCTTTTTCCCGGTAGGCAGTGCCTGTATGTACAGTAATGTACACGCGACAGGGTAGGAATAAAATTATCGGGACGCGATGCAAATATATACAGGGTTATACAGAATACCCGAACAACCAGTAATTGTCGGATTTCGCATGATCTCCGGAATCGAACGTGACTTTAAAAACAATCGCAATCAAATTCAATCGCGAGAGAATTACGAGGATGATGTGAGCTCGATTCCAATGGGGATACCCGTTTTCGGGAGGATCAAATCCTTACTGGGATTTGATCCGAGGTTCGGTGTCCCTAAGAAATTTCTACACATTACCCCGTGAAACAGTTGATAGTCGGCGAGCTGCACCGTTGTAAGGAGCCACGATACAGCGATAGGGATTCGTCGCATCGTGCGCAGGTTCTAGGGCGGATAGCATACGAAATAAAAATCCCTGTCGACAAATCCCGAGTGTAACTCGTACACGGGAAAGATTCTTCATTTTATTTGTGTGTATCACAAAAACTAATCCATAAATCATTTTCAATCTTGAATATACGACGGGGGACCCAAAAAAACGGGAATTTCGTCATAATTTCTTTATTTTTTAATATTTTTATACCAAATTTTGATCACCTTCAAAGTATTCTCCTTTGACCACAATGTTCAATGTTCGATACATTTTTCAAATTCACTTATCGGGATGTTCTTTAGGCCTTCCAGCGATTTTTGTTTCACCTCCTCCACAGTGGCAAAACGCTTGATTGCTGCTTTGTTTCGGGGTCGTATCCATAGCACCACGATTCATCACCAGTAATCACCTTGAAAAAAAGTTCAGGGTCCTCCTCGAGCTGATTTTGAAGTTCAAAACATGCCTGAAGTCGACGCTCCCTTTGCTCGTCTGTGAGAAGGCGAGGGACAAATTTGGTTGCAACTCTGCTCATGTGCAAATCTGGATAAAATCCTCTGAATTGAACTCCATGATATCCCAGACATATCACAGAGTTGATCAATGGTTCGGCGACGGTCTTCACGAATGAGAGCATTGATTTTGTCGACGTTTTCGTCACTTCTTGACGTTGAGGGGCGTCTTGAACGGGGTTGGTCTTCAATTGACATTTCTCCATTTTTAAAACGTGAAAACCACTCGTAGACTCTGGTTTTACTTAGGGCAGCATCTCCATAAGCATTACAGTAGTTTCCGCGGCCGATTTCCCCAACAGGAAACAAAATTTCACAGCCGCGCGTTGCTCTCGACAATCGGCCATCACGTTTTCGCCGAAATGGAAAAAGTTGTTTCACTAAAAAAATTCCCACGGGCGAACCGATGCACTCACGGCGACAGAACTTCGCACACTAACTCAGGAGACGTGTCCCCAACGGACACCTGGTTGAGCAATGGGTTCCCCCACTCTCCCTCCCCGCCGCAGCGCAATTCCCGTTTTTTTTGGGTCCCCCCTTGTATTCTTTTTGAAAATATCCTTTCAACGTTGATCGGTTTATTTGTCACTCTACTTCTTGTTATTATTTCGCGAAGAGCCTGTACATGCTCAAAAGTAATGGTCGATGAATATATAAAAAACTGAACCGTGATACTACTTTAAATTTTCCATGCATCGAGATTTAATGTTTTATCAGACAATATCCAAAATTTAAATCGTTATGTTGTAATTGGTAAATCGTTCAAGTGTATAGTACTTTACTTGTCACAAACCGCTGCTCACGAGTCCAGTCGTCATATTAAACAACCAATTACAATGATCGCCATGCCATGATTGGCTGAACTTTAATTAATTCGTGATTAAATTGAGTTGCGAATTGTTTTTTTGTCAAGCGACGTTCGATGCCGAAGATCATCCCAAATTCCACAATTATGGGTAGTTCGGGTATTCCGAATTACCTTGTACATTTACATATTTGACGATAACAAAAGACGCAAGGAGTACTAAGTTGGCAGAGTCAGTTTTGTAGTTTTCGTGTTATAGGAGAACTTTCGAAAGATATTTCGTAACAGTAGCTAGACGTTTCCGTTTGAATGGTTTCTGTGATGTAGATACACCTGAGTTCTTTACGACGGAATGTTTTTCCGACTTGGCAAACGCAATTAAATGTGAATTGCTGCTGGAAAGTTGAGAAGCTGTGCAGTCAAGAGAGGATAGAAAACTTACTCGCGACGCCACTTATGTATAAAGACGAATCCGCGAAATAGAAAAGTTTTTGTCAACTCGAGCTTCGTGACAAAAAATTGTAATCTCATTTTGTCATGGATGCTTTCAGGATTTGAAAAAACATAAGCAAATTTTTGTTACGAACTTTGTTTATCAATTATAGATCTTGTAAGATTCATTTTAAAAGCAATTGAGTGTGTGCTAGGAAAAATTAGACAGGGGTTTCACATCGTCTTAACGATGAACGAGAAAGGAAGTTATCGTTTTGATTTTTTTGTTGTTGGAATTTCAAAGTCTACTCTCGTTTTATCACGCAATTTCGGTTTATTTTTAAGTTCTCACAAAAGCACGTTGAATTTGATCATTTCGTCGTACTTTCGGCTTTTGTTAAAATATTCTCCCCAATTTTGCATCACAAATAGGATCTTCTCTTTGAACAGAATATAAGGTCTAAATAAGCCCTTTTGTCTCTTCGTTTGTTTGACTTCTCGAGAAGTGTGTGTTAAACGAGGGGCTACAGTAGCTCTGTGCATATACCGCTTGCTTACGAGAGACATCCACGAACCACACGAGTGTGTACACACACAAAACAGTCGATGGACTCTCTCTCTCTCGCTCTCTCTCTCTTACCAGAATACATTTAGGGCTGGAGTTGGGGAGAAATAGCTTTTCGTCCGCCATTCTCATCCCTCATCCCTTCTAATAACCTCCAGCTATCGTTCGTTTCTCACTCGAGCCTCCAAAAGTTGTGGTCCTGAATCTCTGCTCTCTCTTTCTCTCTCTCTCTCTCTCTCTCTCTCTCTCTCTCTCTCTCTCTCTCTCTCTCTCTCTCTCTCTCTCTCTCTCTCTCTCTCTCTCTCTCTCTCTCTCTCTCTCTCTCTCTCTCTCTCTCTCTCTCTCTCTCTCTCTCTCTCTCTCTCTCTCTCTCTCTCTCTCTCTCTCTCTCTCTCTCTCTCTCTCTCTCTCTCTCTCTCTCTCTCTCTCTCTCTCTCTCTCTCTCTCTCTCTCTCTTTCTCTCTCTGCCTCCTTCTCCTCTCGTTCTAATTTCAAATTTTCATTTTCACAGCGTCGACTCTCTCGGCACCTCTCAGTTTGCCAACTTCGCAGTTATTTATTTTCGTCCCTCTCTCGTAACTCGGCAAGACAATGTCCTATCTACATCCTCCGGGCATCTCCTCGCCACTCTCACCGTGCTTTATTTCGGACAATATAATTCACCGACTGCGAAGCTCACTTTGAATTCTCAATCAAAAACAACCGCGATTATGAACGGAGTAGGTTTAATTAAGAAAATGTCATTACCATCGCGAATGAAATATAAGAACGTCCGTTTTTCGTTTGTAATCATAAAATAAAAGTACGCGACAGGGATATATTGCAACAATGATTTTTATTTTAGAAAAACTTCGCTCAGTGAAACCAGGTTAGTGATGTGAGATCGACTGAAACATAGAAGACACCGTATATCCGTCCAGACATTTATTAAATGATTTCAATTACGGGATGGTTAATTGGAAAAGTATCTTATGACCTTCTCTCGGATCCCTGATAGCTTTTGTATCGAGGAAATCGACTGTATTTCCGTTTAATTCGATTTCATACTTTTTTTTTTTAATTCTTTATTACTCTCGCGTTTCTACGGGAAATACAACATACCGCACAAAAAGTTGAAATAAAATATTGATTAACTCCTTCCCCTGTTGTTCAGAATGACAAAAAGTGAAAGAGCTTCCTTCGTATTCGAGGGTGCATTTTACTGTGTTATAATTGCTATACCCGTATTCCTTAATCCTTGGTCATTTAAGGTAGTAGTCTGGTAACTTAAGCCGATTTTCATGTCTTTTTTGGAGGGCGTTTTTTTGTAGGAAAATATAAATGAATCGTTTTGGATATTTAGGATGTTTTTATTTACATATTAAAGATACGAAAAAAAATTTGTTTGAAAAAATTCAATAGTTTATTATTATTATTATTGATCGAAGTTGGCACCTCGAAAAAAAGCGCGTGGGTGGCCCCGGTGATTTTGGCTCTTGATGTTATCTGAAATAAAAAATTCTTGATAATTCTTAATCTATAGACATGTCATTCTGGTCGGAACTACTGAAATAACAAAATTTATTTGCTAAAATAAAAGGACTTTTATTTCCAAAGTCCGCCATTTTGTTATTTATCCATGAAATTTAACTTCAG
Organism: Oxytorus armatus; assembly: GCA_958009045.1. Taxonomy (NCBI): domain Eukaryota; kingdom Metazoa; phylum Arthropoda; class Insecta; order Hymenoptera; family Ichneumonidae; genus Oxytorus; species Oxytorus armatus. The sequence goes on along the minus strand of OY253751.1, from coordinate 6,035,993 downwards.
TAGTTCCGACCAGAATGACATGTCTATAGATCAAGAATTATCAAGAATTTTTTATTTCAGATAACATCAAGAGCCAAAATCACCGGGGCCACTCACGCACTTTTTTTTCGAGGTGCCAACTTCGATCAATAATAATAATAATAATAAACTATTAAATTTGTTCAACAAAATTTTTTTTTGTATTTCTAATATGTAAATAAAAACATCCTAAATATCCAAAACGATTCATTTTTATTTTCCTACAAAAAAACGCCCTCCAAAAAAGACATGAAAATCGGCTTAAGTTACCAGACTACTACCTTAAAAATATAAAGAGAGTCAAACAGGTTTATGTCACTCGGGATTATTATGGAATAGCCGTGTGTCCGCTTCAAGGTTGCATAATAAAATTAGCATGGTGCACAGAGATTAAAGGACGCGTGATATTTCGATCGACAAAATCGGATGTGCATACAATTGTGTCCTTCTGAAAATAATTCACGATACTGAGCTCTACGTGATACCGGTTAATCACGTTTCGGTGCTTAAGCTTGCGCGTCATTATTGCCTCAGGGATCAGTAAAATGTGCGAATATTCGAAGAATAACATTGCAACCTTGCAAGAACTTTTTCAATTCATCCGTCGCTTATTGCAGCTTTGCCAATATCGACATTTTTCAGTCCATAATTTTATCAATTTCCAGTTCTTTGGTCCAAAGTCATGGTCTCAAACGCAGGAATAATCCCTTACGTTCTAAAAGATGGGGAAAACAGTTCCAAAAAGTCAGCCTATTAAAAAGCAATCATTTTATTAATTTTCCTTTACGTTACAACATTTTTGCAGTCTATCAACTTCAAAATGGAGTTCAATATATTCTCGCCCTTCACTTTTTCATTTCACCACCATTTTCAGCTCGACAATTTCGGGTTAATTGTAAAATAGCGTCATAAACTGACAAGACACGTACAACTCTATTTCGCCAACTAAATACGTGGTGGGGGGGTAACCGGCCACCATTCATTGTAATTTGCGAATGCCACGAGAATATGGACTTACACTGTACAGTACATATGTATAAAGTTGTACGTTACATGAGGAGGTAAAGTTATGAGATGTCTCTTCGCACTGAGCACACTTATCCCAAAGCTCGAAATTCCCTCGACAGATATCTACCCAGTCGCACACGCAAACACCCTCCGGCAATGTTCATCATGGCGGGTATTTCGTGAAGAATGAAACTCGTTGCCCGAGAATTCAGGCCTCATAGGCACCGTTAAGGGAAAGACACTGTCGAAAGGGACGTGTTGGGTCTCGCAGGTATACATATTCTGTACGAGGAAACAAAGGGAAAGAGGAAAGTCTACACAAGCGACTGAATTCACCTCACTGGACACTCCCTTTGTATACAACCCTTGGCACGTCTTACGGCACTGATGGACATTTACACGAACTCGAAGGGTTCGAATGTCATTTCCCTCGTTACTATAACATTGGGAAGGGAAAGAAAAACTCGGCAACAACATTATTTTCAGGAATAACCTTCTTCTTTCTCGCGACTGGACGGAATTCTCTCACGAGAAATAACATACGAGGCCCGAGAAATTTCAGTTGATGAAATTAATTTAATTATCGGAGTCATAATTCTACAAAATGTCTTGTACGAAAATTATTTCGATATGACAAATTTGACATCCGTTTTGTACAACAAAAAGTCAGTTGCATCAAATATAAATTCGTAAGTGTCACGTGATATTTGATTTTTCTAAAATTTCCTCTGTTTTTGATACCAAAGACCGGGACTTTGTCGTCTGTGAGAAATACGAGATGTGCAATCGTGTCGGGTGACAGAGGCGGATGAGAGGACCTTTGAAAAACATACGTGCATATGTGCCCTGTTATCGTCCGCACGTGCTTTTTTTCCCGTACGAGAAAGTGATGCATATATAGGGGTGGATGACACGTATAGATATATTATACATACACGTGAAAACAGGGTTCTCAGTCTTCCAGTTCGTCAGGTGGCGTCACCCTCTTAAAAAAAAAAAAATCTCGACCCTGTTGCGTTTGTTTGTGTCTCATCGCTTTTGTCACTTTCATAGTCACTGAACGTTACAGTCATCTGTTTCACCTTGAGCGCGTGAGAGCTCTTCGAAAATCACACGTGCTCTTCGCAAAACACGTTTTCCAGCTTATCAAGGAAACTTCTGCGGCACAGTTTTGCGAGACGAGTGGCGAGTCTTTAAAAATTCCTTTGTACACAATTTTCGAAGGAAAACCCTGATGCAAGTGAATGCGGGGCTGAGAGTTAAGGAATTTTTATGGGGTGTGATTCGGAAGACATGTTGAACCGGAAATTGTCGGATTCCAGTCTCCTGAGTATAAGTACTAATCCTTTTATCGAAAATGTCCCTCCCTCTTCGGGGCAGTCTAGACAATGTTCGAGTGTAAATCGACGCTACCGTCAATTTACATTCGAACGAAAAACGCCACTAGCGGAAAAATCGTCGATATTAGAGAAACGAGGAAATTTGAGTGGTTGGGGTCTTTTGTCTCGGACATTTCTTTTCGAGCGCGATATAAGTCCGGTGAAAATTTCATTTTTCCAAAGAGAAGCAATAAATGTACGCGATGAAGGTCTCGACCCTGTTGCGTTTGTTTGTGTCTCATCGCTTTTGTCACTTTCATAGTCACCGAACGTTACAGTCATCTGTTTAACCTTGAGCGCGTGAGAGCTCTTCGAAAATCACACGTGCTCTTCGCAAAACACGTTTTCCAGCTTATCAAGGAAACTTTTGCGGCACAGTTTCGCGAGACGAGTGGCGAGTCTTTAAAAATTCCATTGTACACAATTTTCGAAGGAAAACCCTGATGCAAGTGAATGCGGGGCTGAGAGTTAAAGAATTTTTATGGAGTGTGATTCGGAAGACATGTTGAACCGGAAATTGTCGGATTCCAGTCGATATCCTGAGTATAAGTACTAATCCTTTTATCGAAAATTTCCCTCCCTTTTCGGGGCAGTCTAGACAATGTTTAAGTGTGAATCGACGCTACCGTGAATTTACGTTCGAACGAAATACGCCACTAGCGGAAAAATCGTCGATATTAGAGAAACGAGAAAATTTGAGGGGTTGGGGTCTTTTGTCTCGGACATTTCTTTTCCAGCGCGATATAAGTCTGGTGAAAATTTCATTTTTCCGAAGAGAAGCAATGAATGTACGCTATTGGCAATTTTCTCGCAGTGTTATTTACTTACGGTGGTCGTTTTGCCCCGGTCTCCCGAATATACACATACACATAGCCTAATATCGGCACGAAAGCGTGTCCAGAGATTTTTCTCTTCGTAAATAATTCCTTGCCGATCTGACAAACGAGAACAACGATGCGAGCTTTTTTCTTCTCAATTTTGACGTACCATCGATGAAACAATAAATTTTCGATCGAGGAAATACATTTGCCGTTGTACGCGAACGCCAATTTTCTCTTGGTTGTTCAGCTCTCGCATTTTCTCTTCTAGAAAGTCGATTAACTCGTAACTGGGTTATATCCGATAACAATCCTGGAATAGCTCGCAGCGATACCATTTGAATGACAAATTGTTGAAGAGTATTTTTCATGCTTTGCCCTACATTTGCACGCGAAAGAGTCACTGTATCCGACAACCCTCGTAATCCTTAACCGTCCTCACGTCCGCAGCGTATTTTCAAACGCAATAAATAGCAGTGCATTGTTATATAAAAAGTTTTAGCCTTTCGTTAAAAGGAAATAATTAATCGAGAAACAGTCATAACTTTCATTCACATCAACTGAATCTTTAATACGTTAAAAAAAAAATTCTCGAAGTTTGAACCATCATTTTCGATGGGTTTCAGTTCAACGCGATAATCGAATTATTACCACGTCGATCAAAACTGTTCACCTCTCTATTCTCATTTGGACGACGTGGAGAGCGAACAAAAAAAAGATGGTTTTAGCGAATTCTTTTTTGTCCACAAACTCGCGGCATCAATGCGGAACGTTGCATCATGCATCAACGACTGTCTCGACAATTTATATTTTAATACAAATTTTAAGGGATGCGAGAGCACATTTTTCAATATCATTCGTATAGCCCGCATTTGGCGCTTGGTTATTCTGGATAATGAGACCGAGCTCTGAGAGAGAATGAATATCCATGCGAAGAATGGTATTATATGTATATATCAAATGTCTCATTCTCTCGTGTATCTACATTTTCACTCTGCTGATACCGTATCCTCGACATTATCCTCAGAAATGAATTATTCAAAATGCCGTTTGCAAATCGTTGGGATGGGAAAAAACTGGGAAATATTTGCCAGTTTTCAAAATTGGCATAAATCAATTAATATATTTATAAATTCATTGTTACTAATGTTTTTCATTGTTAAAAGCATATGCTCTGATATAAATTACAATTAACCATCCACAATTTATGCAGGAGACTTTGTTTAAATGATGTTAAAAATTTAGTACTTGTTTGACGGGTGTGGAGCTCTTTAACGTCCTTAAGAATACATACGTATTAAAATCCGGATATAAAGGATAAAGCGGTGTAATAGAACGTGAAAAAATACCCTTCAGCCACCGTTTCTGGCCCTTTATTCCTTCCTCGTTGGGTCAATCTCTTCATGGCATGGATATTTTCTAATCGAGCATTTGTCGGTTCCGATTTGGTCCGTGAAATGCTTATGCTTCCGCAACGATATCCTCGAATAGGGTATTGGTGCAGAACGATATTGAGGAGGGCTCGCTAACCCCTCCGATATGCCTCTATCACGGAGATATTCAACGATGACAATGGAAGGAAGGGAGCGAGACGGAATTCGCTCTACTCCAGCGATTGCAAAGCTAAAATGAGAGCGGAGCAGACTGAAGTAGAAGCAGCGTGAGGTCTCTTCGAGCAATCTCTGTGAGGTGACTGTGACGTTTCGGTATATCCTTTTTTTTCTTCAAGCTCCATCAGAGAAAAATCGCTCGACCGAGAATCTCTCTCTTCAGAGTCGATGGTCGCTTTTCTTTTCTCCGTCTTTGCTTGAACTGTTCTCGGAACCCACGTGATATTCATAGATTAACCCTGGTTGATGGTTCCTCTCTCTCTCTGTATCTCTTTCCTATTGCCTCTCGTTTTCATTCACAAAGAGCTTTTCTCCCTCGCAAGCAGTTCTCAATTTCACGCATTTCGCGAAATTTTCTCAAATTCAACTTTTGTCTGATCTTCCAACCTCTTGGAATTTACCTAAACCCTTTGGGCGCACCCACGCTCGTCTTTGCGAGATTCATATTTTTTTTTTTCTTCAGTTTCGCGCGATGGCTTCTCTCACCGTCTATTCTTTCCATCGGGAGATTTTCTTTTTTGTTCTCTCGCCCAGACTTTACTTTTCACCTTACGTCACGAGAATAATATTCCCCGTGGCTGTACGAAAATTTATGTTGTACGCGTCGCTGCCCGTTATATTCCCGTCTCTAAAGGAATAATTCAGTCTACTAGAAATTTTGTCATCGCGATATCGGAGACAAAGGAGGGACGCGAAGAGATCGAAAAAAATTTGGATATATCGATGTGTGGGTTGGGAACTCGTCAATTAACCCAAATATCGATGAGAGATGTGTTTATTTTACGATGTTATTTTTGGAATCGGTGCTAAGCACGCAATGGATGGGAATCTATGTCAGAATTTTCACTGAATATGTATTCGAATACCGTAGATCGTCAATTAGTATGTGCACCGCCATATTTACCCTTCATATATATTGGATCAGGAGTGTTCATGTTCGTTTACGATACACGTTAAATTACTAATATTTTCCTGTTTGAATGTTAAGAGCTCTATTTAATAATACAAACGAAAACAATAATAATTCTAATTATCATATTTGTTGGAATTAATGTCATAAATAATATGATTGACTTCTAAGTTAATTTATACGTAAATATCAATATCTGTTCTCCATCCATGATTCCTTTTCAATCCCCCCAATGAAAGCACAGCCACAATAGACGCGAGTGGAGTTTTTTTTCTTCGAGCCCTAGATCTCGTCTCGTTTCCTCTCCCTGGCATTGTTATTATACTCGTTGAAGCTAAAATTCATCCATGTGCTTTCCATTCACGCAAACAATCAGACGATTTATCATTCTGAATTTGAGAATATTTTTGTCCCTAGTAAAGATCCCCCTATATTTATTTGAACCGTTACTCTTGCAGCCCCCGTAACATTTTATATTGGTGAGTTATACGTTTACAACTTCCGTAAGATATTCTCGGGCGAATTGATTTTAGGGCAAATATCGATTTTTCTTTCCTTCATACGTGCCCTCAATATATCAACGAGCTTTTGTAAATTTTCATTCTCACAAACCTCGCGATGCTTGGAGAGAAGCAAGTGGAACGAGTCAATATCGGTCAGGCGGTTCGTTTGCGCCTGATATATCTTTGGTCTCGATCTCTCGTGATAGTTTTCTTTTTTTTTTTTTTCAACGGTAATCATAACTATAGTTATGTGTTTTGAAAAAATTGTTCTTTGGTTTTATTTAATAGTAATGGATATTTTTTGCTTCGTCATAGAGAAAACTCTGTTGTCGTGAAAACATTTTTTTTTCTCTGAGATTTTCATAACAGACGGTTTAAAATATCTCCCAAATTATTCGTCAATCATAATTCGAAAAAATGTCTGGACGTGTGTGCATATGTACGTGGGCAATCAGCCTAAAAAGTCAAATGTTTGGTACATCAAAATCCCTTTGGTTTTTTTTAATTTTTAGAAAATTTTACACCAGCTGTGAAACTTTGCACTGTTTTGACTCGTCAAAAAATGTTTGTAGTTGACAAAACTGTAGCAAATTTTGAGATACAGACGAAATTTTTTTGCAAATAAATCGAATATTGCTGAAGTATGATTGGTATTGAATTTAGCGAAAATCGATGGAAGTGTTGAAATTTTGTCAAACTTCGATATTTCTTTCTTTGAAAAAAAGCTCTTGATCACTCTTTCGCAATTTATGAGATATAAAACTAAATTTTTTTACACGAGGGCAGTATCATGTCAAATGACATGTGGTATTGAATTTCGGGAAAATCGGTGATTTGTTTTGACTTTTAAAAAGTTTCGAATTTTTTTTAATAAAAAAAAAGTCTGTTGAAATCGAAGTGAGAACAGAAGGGTGCAAATTAGACACTTGTACATTATTTCCTCATTGTTTTATCTCATTCACCAAATCTCTATGAGGAAGCTTGAATTGAGAGAGGTAACTTGCTCGTAGAGGGGTATTTGTGAGCGAGATAAAATAATGAGGAGGCTATATGCGATTTTCTAATTGGCACGCTTTATCTTTATTACGGTTAACAAGAGGTTTATAGTCGATCGACTATTTAATTCGGGTTATATTTTTTTATTACTCCAATTATACGAAGAGCCGTCGGTATATCGTGCAACACATTCGTTCGATTCAGCAGGTCATTCGCCTTCTTCGTTCTGTATACAGAGCGAAATAGAGCTTACCGCGTGTCAGACAAGCTCACGACTCTCCTCGTTGAACCGCTCGATAATATGAAACTTCCACCTCGTGCTATTCATTTCTCTCCCTCTCTCTCTCTTCTCGATGTACTGGCAACGAATAAAACGTTCGTACTACTGCAGTGTATGCTGCACCTCGTCGGACTTTTGAATTGCGAGGATAACTTTTAATTGGCGAAAGGTTGAATCGCTACGAAGTAAAAAGACAATGGACCATATCGTACAATTCTCGGGGGGTGGGGGGCTACCATACACTTGTGAGAGAGGGAGAGAGAGAGAAAAAGGACGCTTCATGCACGTCGGATGCAAGCTCCGAGCACTCCACAGATGTTGAAAAGAAAAAAGAGAAAAATATTCACCCCCAGAGAAATAAAAGGAATGCATCCCGAGATTTTGTGAAATAATTTCCTTTACTCGAAACTGCTTACCCAGGGACGTGCAAATGATATCTCATATTTGACCTACCTGCCTGTTACCATGTCCAAGATATAATGGAAACAATTTTTTTAAATCATTATCCACGTTAATAAACGTTGACAGTTAAATATTATGTAAAAAGGTACAATATTAATCATTTAATGGTCTTGTCTTTGTTTAATTATCTTTTAGTTACGTAAGTTCGTGGAGAGATCGCGAGTGAAGTGAACAGAAGTGCATAAAGGAAGTGCCAATAAATTCCAGACATTTTTTCCGGTGCTGAGAACTACCTACGTTGGAGAAGACCTCAAGCCATCGATCGGTGAGTCTTTTTTTTTTAATCCCTCTGTCTGGCTCCGGTCAACAGCTGTAATTATTTATTGCTTCTTTAATTATTATCTCAGATACTGTGAATTGTCAGCTTCGCTGTTCGCTCATTCAACGCGAACGGTATCAATTATTTTGGCATTTATATTCAATATCAGTTTTAGTTGCTATTTGAGCTTTCAAATTTTGAACGAACGGTTGATCATCTAGTAACAAAAATGTTACAGTATGTATGTATATGAGTCCTACTCGGATATTCGCCACTTCCGGTTCCGTACGACGGAAAGTGTGGAATATTTTTTTTGTGTTACTTTTTTGTTTGTTGTTGCGCATCTTTTGGCTACTTATCCTTATTGAGATGACTGCGGATTCTTTATTAGTGAGCTCGAGTAGTTCGCGAGTAACTTTTCGAGTCGGCGAGCAAAGTAGGACGCGGTATATAACGACTTTCCGCGGTCGTTGCGACTAACTTAGTTACGCTCCTCAATAGAGATCGAATTTTTTTTTCAACCGGGGCATTTCATCGAGATAGATCGAGCAATTTTTCATAGGAAAACGAGATAGATCGCGAAATCCAAATTTTGAGCAATTTTTATTCGAATACACTTTTTCTTTTTCACTATACACCCTGTATCTCGGAAGAGGAAGGCAAGACTGATTATAAAAATGTTGATATATATTTCTCTCGATAATCTCAAAATGGAATATTTTTTTTAACAAAAATCTCGTACTTTGGTAATGAGTAAATGTGCATTGTAAATAATTTGATAAATTCGATGAAAGAAAAGTTCGAAGACGAGTGATTGAGTTTCATATTTTGACAATTGGACTTGCTTCTTCCTCGAGAGAGCGCACCGTTTTTAAAGTTGAATTATAAAGTATACGCTAACGAAAAGTGGACGCAAGAGCGAGAGAGGGTAAAAAATGATTTCAGCATCAGTCGCGTTCTCGTGTCACTTCGCGATGAAATTATATATTCCGAACGAGAAAAAAAAAACGATCTCCAATCATCGAGAGACCCATTCACGAGCAACGGTAGCTTCGTGTTTCTAGGGGGGCGAAAAATCGGAATTTGAGATAGAAACGTTACCTACAATCTTGCCGGATATCGAATTCGCTCTTCCAGATTGTGCAAGCATACTTTACGCTTCTCTCGTGACGCGGAGAAATCTTTCTCGCTCAAGCTTTTTTTTTCCACCCTGCTATTGACTGAGAAATCTCTGGGGACCTCGCTTTTCAAACTTTATGCCACACATTCCAAGTATCTCATAAAATACAGAAAGTAATATATTTCTCGCATTTTTAATTCCACAAGTTTCACTCACCAATCTCACATATTCATTTCTCAAGAGATTCTTGATGAATTAAGATGAAGAATAAAGATTCTAGATAATCCGCCAGTGTCGTGATAAAATTCCTTTGATAATTTTCGTCGGATTAACTATAGCAGCATACATATGTAGCGCAGAGTACATATGTACTCTGTGCTACTATTATGTCCTTTTGATGCTTCTATCGCGGATTTTCTAATCACTGAAATTAATTATCGGATTAGAAGAGATGGGAGTGATTAGGTCTGTCAACGAACGGAACGCATATGCGGATTTAACGACAGTTATACACTCAGGACACACACTTTGAATTAATAATGTGCACGAATCTTTCGCTGACGGCAGAAGCTTATTATATATATACATTAGGGCGATTTTTTTTTTCGACTATTTTTTTTTTCAGTCCCCACCCGAAATTTTGTTGGATATGTCGAAAAAGAAATTCCCTGAAAGTTACAGCCCTTAATATTAATTCTAAGTACTTTCCCAAAGCGTGAGAAGATTTTCCATCTAAAATACACGTAAATCGAATTTTTTTTTCTTCAAATTTCTATAACTCAGCCACATTTTATGCTATCATATTGTTCTTGGTTTCGATTTACTCGGAATAAAACAATCTAAAAAAATGCCTTTTGCGGCGAAAGTGTAAATTGTACTGGTGAGTTGGTACGGGTCATTGAAGTTGATTTTTACCCAAAATTCTCGTTTTTTTGCTGTTATCTCCGAAACAATTAACTTTACGGAAAAAATGTAAATGAAAAATTTGTTGGAAATTTAATTTCCTATAAAAAAGGTCCTATCGACCCAATTGCTTAGATTAATATTTCTTGAGATATTGAACTTTTTTTATTTTGTATTTTTTTTTTATTTAATATTTCATATTTTATAAATTTTATACTACTCATAAGTTAAAGTTCAATATCCGAAGAAATATTAATCTAAACAATTGGGTCGATAGGACCTTTTTTGTAGGAAGCTAAATTTTCAACAAATTTTTCGTTTACATTTTTTTCGTAAAGTTAATTGTTTCGGAAATAACAGCAAAAAAACGAGAATTTTGGGTAAAAATCAACTTCAGTGACCCGTACCAACTCACCAGTACAATTTACACTTTCGCCGCAAAAGGCACTTTTTTAGATTGTTTCATTCTGAGTAAATCGAAACCAAGAATAATATGATAGCATAAAATGCGGCTGAGTTATAGAAATTTGAAAAAACAAAAATTCGATTTACGTGTATTTTAGATGGAAAATCTTCTCACTCTTTGGGAAAGTACTTAGAATTAATATTAAGGGCTGTAACTTTCAGGGAATTTCTTTTTCAACATATCCAACAAAATTTCGGGTGGAGACTGAAAAAAAAAATAGTCGAAAAAAAAATCGCCCTAATATACATATATATCTATATATACTAGGGGGGGGCTTTGCTCCCCTGGCCGATTAGCGCGTCAACCCCCCGACTCGGGCGGTACGCGCCCTCGCATTAACCAAACCCAACCAAATCCAAACGAACCCCTCCAAAATGACCGAGACTGCACCTTCGCATGTTTGGGTTTGTTTGGCTCGCTTAACTATTGCAGACAGCGGCGGTGGCGATATATTTGTATAATATAGAGAGGGAGATATATACCCGTTCGTACATTACTGGTAGAACATTGCAATTAATTCAGTGGAACATGCAACTAAGTTGCGTTTCGCAGTACATAACCTTGTATATTTCCATTATCGTCCATTGGAGTGCGCTCTCGCTATCCTCATGAGGAAATTGCGCCTAGGTACTATATATATACCCTCTAATGCTTCCTAATAATATCTATCGGTTCGATTAATGATTACCGCCCATATGTCCCCTCGACGTTAACAACCTCGACGTAACACAAAGAGCCCCAAGTTGAGCAACAGTCAAATTTACATTCTCTATTTGGACTAAGTTCGAACGTTCAACATTGATTATGATTTCACGACGAGTTAACAATAATTGTTCATAATTATCCTTTCGTCATGAATATCAACTTTTTTTTAGAATAAATGTTCATCATTATCAACTAAATGATTATTCATTAATAATTCATATTTAATGAAACATATTTTTCATTTCAATCCTAGGCTCTTTGGATATGACGAATTCATGATGATATGGGAATTATATAGCGATCAAACGATATTGGTAAACCGAGCATTATTGGAAAAGATTACTGACATACAAGTTTTTCTCTCTCACACTCTCAGCATCTTACTCACGCCCTCGTAATCTTACGTTCATCCCCTTCTGCATTGTTTTTTTTTTGCTTCTTTTTATCGCTATCAAATATTCGGCGAATATCACACCGTGGTACACGTTGAGAAGATGAAAAAAAAATTGCGCTGCCCTACCGATACAATCGATGACTCTTACGTTTCTATTTTCCTCGCGGCTAATCTTTTTTTTCTTCGTTTTTTATTTCAACTTTACCCGATCAAATCCACGGTTATGGAGCATCAGCAGAAGCTGAACTGAGCACACGGGATCAGCTCTATCCTCTGACGAGACTATTATCAAGCACGATTTGTCCGGATCTTCGAATTCACGTGTCGCATATAACACGTGAACCGTGAGCAAACGATTTTCTCGATGCAAAACGAACGGATACGAATATTTCAAGACTCGACTCTATTCGCGAGTAGTACTTTTTTTTTGCCCATTTTCTGTATATTCTCTCGATTCACGGTTCACAACGAATATCAGTCGAGTCAGGATTTTTCATCCATTCCCGGGGTGCTTCCAAGCTTTCAACTCGGCTATACAAACGCTCGAGGCCATTTTTATTTCTGCTTACCACCGATCCACGAAACATCACGGAAAACGGGAATGCCCGCGATGATATTGATGAAAGAGAAAAAAAAGAAGGAATTCACGCTGGACGAGTTTGTTAAAAATTAATTAATTTTTTCCTCTCTGGAATTCTAACGTTTCGCACTTTGATCTTTCTCTTCTTGATTTCACATTCACTCTGTCCGTAAACCTCTCGGGATTGGCTCGACTTTCGCGAAAAACGGAGAATCCGAGATTTCGTTTATTTATTTCCATTAGCGTTCGTGCTTGTGTTAAATACTCGACGAAATGCCGTGTGTGCATTTCGCACGACGCAAGACGAGAACCCTTGCTCTTCCGTCAACGAAGCTTTTTTTTTGTGCTTTAGCGCGCTAAAATAACGCGCACATGTGTCAATCTATATGTCAACGTCTCGTATATAGAATTCTAATAATAAAGAAGTTTAGAGCTCAAGAGCTCGTAACAAAATCTCGTCATTCTAATGCAATACGAGAATGTGTATTTTCGTAAGTATTCGCTTTCCGAGGCAGAATTATCGTAGATTTTGGGTGTACGTGTGTATGCCAAAGGACTCACGTGCTGGGAAATACACGTATCTATAAGTATATATATATATATATGTGTGTACATATGAGACTTTGCGTGTTCCCGCTCCATTCCGCGATTCTATTCTCGTCGGAACGTTTTCTCATGAATTCTATTTATTCCTCTGGGGGATTGCACTTGAGCTGGCCCGTCGAGACGATCGTTCGAGCACTTCCGCGAGTCAACTATGAGAATCGGTTAGAGAGGACAGAGCAAATGAGAGAGAGAGGGAAATAAGGAGGAAGGAAGAACACGTAGAGTGACAGTGGTTGATGGCTATAGTGATCGTACCGATGTAATACACCGTACGCGACGTTTTTCCACGAGTACGCTGACCTTCTTCGACGACGACGTAGACATCGTCGCCGACGTCTTATAAGAAACACACACACCTATCATCCTCGCTATACCGTTATCCCCCAAGAGACAGGGTGGGCTGACGCTTTATCTCCGTTTCGAGACTCTATTAAACTTATATTTTCCACGTGACTATAGATAATTCACCCACGTCGAAGTAGGCGAAGTTGTGACATCACTATCACCCTCTAAATTCTACCGGCAGTATTTTACATTACTTCTTTTTTTTTTTTTTGTCTCTCCCTCGAAAAACCCTCTGTCATTTGTACACGACCACGCACTCTCGCGCACTTCGAAACAGTTAGAAACTTTGTTACTGTTCAGCCCTCCGTTCGCTTGGGGGACGATAACTAACCCTCGGGAACAGTGAATAATGCAAGGATATATTGATGAAAGCATGCCATTTTCTTTTTTTTTCTAATTAATTGAAAACTCGTGATTGAACTTTTGTTTTATTTTACGACGGAGACAATGGGGCGGACTACGTAAAGTGAGAGGGGGACGTGGCGTTTGATAAGTAACGTTTCTGAAAATAATGGTGCGACTGGAGATCGGAAACTCCAATACTCGAGCCGTTCATTCCTAAGAGGAGGAATGTGCGCAAAGTTTTGAGGGTTGGTTGTGGCTCGTGAAACATTCCTGATAGGGTGATCATATATATGTAGAGCTAAGATTGATTTTTGAAATCATTCACTGATTTGAATCATTTTTAAATGATTCTCAACGATTCTCGTACGCATGGAGTATTTTAATTTTACATTTTTACTGCATGTTTTTATTTTCAGCAATATTCCATCGTACAATAATCATTTAACATATTCGTGAGAGAGAGAAGATTTAGAAATAGGAATTATGAATGATAGACAAAGCCACGCGATTTTTATACATAGTTTATTGTCCCAATAAAGTATTCCACGAATTCGAAAAAAATAGCTTCAAATGTCGCTGGTTAATTCGTGTCTCTCACAATAATCAATTTCGGTAATAATAATCCCTTTATGGTTTTTTTTCTCTGTCGAAATTTAACCGTACGTCGGACGAAACTCCCGTGCTACGTCGATATCTGCTTTACGCATATTAAATCAAATTGATTCGCCACCATCCGCGGCTATTTTGTAGCGCCGTGTACTCGCAAAGTTGATTCCCCACGGTGTAAAATTAACAGTATGCGCGACTGACAAATATTGATTGTTCGAACGTTTTCCTGTATAAATATGTAATTAGAGTGAATTATCGTTTTGAATATGGAGATTTTATAGGATATATCACGAAGCTTACCAGGTTTACAGATCTATACGGATCTGAAAATGAGAATCTCTTATCTCCGCTATAGTCCGCGGGCATACCGTTTATTCTCGGGGTTATGAAATTTCAGGTCTAAGCTCAGCTAGGAATTTCAAGTTTTGTTACTCCCGAACACGCGCTCCTTTAATGTACCATTATGTTTCAAATCTCTTGGTTATCGGATATTTCGGGTTTAACCGTTCAATATCTGACGCGAAAACATATTATGTATTGGGAAAACGGTATATTCGACGATCAGTCTCTATAGTGCGTTAAATTCTCATTCTCCAATATAGCTCTCTCTCTCTTCCTTTCAGATTATATAGAATTATAAATATGGGGCATTCCATCTAAAATTAATTACCGATAATACATCAGTAATTTGGACTTGTTTACAAATAAATGCTTCAATTTTAAGGGGGGAAATAGGGTAAGACGGTTCAAAAAATCGATTTTTTTTTTATTTCATAAATTGTTAGTAAAACTATTGAAAAATATGTTCCCAAAATTTTGAATGAAAATTCCGACTCGTTCTATTGTTATAAGCCATTAAAGTGAGCAGCCCTCCTTCAGGCCCCGAGCGAGGTATTTTTTCAAACGCGTTTTTCTGAAAACGACTTTTTTTTAACTTGCGTACACGCTACTTTGAAAAGTGTTCAACCAATCGTTTTGAAAATTGGCAGTTACTTTCTTGATAGTATTGCGCTCTATATGAACCTAAAATCGGAATATTATCATTATTTAAAATAATTTTTTTTTGCAAATAAAGTTGTAAAAAATGGCAAAAAATCATGCTTTTTTATTTCGACCCCTGTAAAAAATTCAATTTTCCATTTTTTTGATAGCATTTAGGTTCGTATAGAAGAGAGACATATAATAAAAGTAAATTCCAACCGCGTTTGATTTCAGATGAAAATTGCGTCTTCCAGAATGTACGGAAAATGCTGAGTCTGATTGTGCCGTGCAATATGGGATCGCTAATATCCCCGGTGTTTTTCAAGAAAATTCTTCAAAAATTTTATAGTATATACTTAAATATATGTATAAAATAGTCCCAAAGTTTCAATAAATTATATTAATTTTTTATACTATAAAAAAATTCATGAAAATCATTGAGAAAACGCTGTCCTAACCCTATTTCCCCCCGTAAAACGGAAAAACAATCGTCACGGTCATTTCATAACTACCAAAGTTTATCTTCCAAATTAGTGATGAATAGAATTTTCCTTTAATTGAAAAAAATTTGCTCCACGATCAGCCGTGCGATTTTCTTGAAAGAATAAAACACTTCATGAGGTTTAATCAATTTTTCTTTTTATAATATTGTTTTATTTATTCATACATATCTCGTGAAAACGTAGTGTTGTATATTATTGAATGATTGATTTGACGTGAAATATCTCATATATACAAAGTGATAAACCCTTCCCTTGTTTTACCGCGTGCATGAACCGTTTCATTTATAATTAATCGAGAGGTGTTGATGATTCGATATTTCAACACCTAACGGCGAATAATGCGAAAATTCTAGACACGCATGTGCAGTGTATATAGAGTAGGAAACTTTTCACGTATCTATACTCTCGATTATCGATCCACTATATCGTGCTGAGGCCGAAACTATAGGAATTATCTGTGGAAACGTTGAGGTGGTTGATAAGATTTTTGCTTCATCGTCGAGGAAGCTTTGTGATGGTGATAAATAAAAATGTTGCTTTTTGGTCTTTCCTATTTCGACTTTACGGTTTTGTGAATTTTCCCTCTTTCGATCGTTCTACTTTTTTTTCTTTTGGTATTTTGAGTCTCGTCCCTTAAAAAGTGCGTTGATAATGCGAGAATCAACTACGTATAAGAGGCTAGAATATTAACCAAGAATTGAAACACCGAGAATCGATGAAGCAATTCTGATCCGATGAAAAATCTGTCGTCCAGAAACAGTTCCGATTTCATAAAATTCCAAGTTTGTCGAAAAATTCGCGACTGACAATGCATCCAGGGAAAAATGTTGTAAGTGGAAACTTGCAAATTGCTTCCTCGAAATTGCAGAAAATGCTCGAAGCTTCGGAAATTTAGAGGAAGCAATTTGCAAGTTTCAACTTGCGACTGTTTGTTCAATTATACGTGCGTTCAACTAACGTTATTGCTGTTTTCGCGAACGTGATTTATGATAGTCGAGCTTTTTTCTCTCTCCTGTAATAGCGATTCTCCTTTTTCGAGCTCACTATCCACATTTATTTGTCAATTTATTGTTACTACAAACGGGGCATAAAAACGAGCGCAAAGTCGTGTCCAAATACGAAAAGCTCCGATTTCACTTTTATTCTCACGTCCTTTTTGCCCCTATGCCGGATTCCTAAGTGTCTATTTCTCTTATTCGTCACATAAGTGAGTTTGGAATGATACGACCCACGCATGCACGGGCTTTAATAAGGGTGCTTACGCGTCCGAGCACATACGGGCACGTTTCGCGCAGATGTTTTCTGCGTGTGAATGAGAAACGAACGAATCACGAAAGACTCACAACAATGTCACGAAAATTGTTCTCAGTTCGTTTTTCTTTCTGCACCATACCTTTTTATCGTATTTATTCTTCGCTGCTCACGCCCATTTTTCTTCTTTATCTGCCGGATAAAAAAAATGTGATTCATTATACCCTCTCTGCTTGTGTTGTGACAAATTTTCTCAAGACCGAATTGCTTCCGTCACTCACGACTTCTCTTCCTTCCATTTGTCTCCCGAAGTTTTTCCGACTTCTCATTGTGTGAGTGAGAAAACTGTTTGCGAAATACATTGAATATCGTAATTTTCGAGTTTACTTAGAAATGGTCACTTTGTAAATCCAGTTGTACTTACTTAATATTCATGTAATAACGTTTCGACGTAATATGTGCATGTATACTTTCAACGATAGTAGAGAACGAAAATTGATTATCACGATTGAGTCATGTTCGCGAAGCAGGAGTTATACGCCGGAACGTATAAGGGGAAGAAAGAATAATAGAGAAAACATTCTTCACTACCGGAGTCCCGACAGAAAAAAGTCTTCGTTGAGACGTTGAACAATAAAAATAGGGTTATCAATCTTCAACATTTCCACGAAAAATAATGTATTATTCAGTGCCACATCGAAGCGAAAAGAATTTTAATGATTATTTTCATTCTTTATATCGATTTATCTATCAAGATAACCGAAGCCTATGTAAAATTGTTCAAATCCCTTCTGTCCTCGGAGTAAAAAGTACGGATCTATACGTGTGTGTTTATAAAAAAATACGAAATAAAAAAAGGCAAATATAGCTATCCCCATTTGAAGAGTAAGAAGATTGTGCTCCGAAGCCAACCCCCTAGTAGTTTGCTCTGTTTCGAGCAAGGATTACTCATCATTCGAATAAAAAATCATAACAGCAAAACTATGATTATTGTAAAAATATACAATAAATTACAAGTTTTTCGAATAATTACCAATCATTCGGAAAAAATTATTGCTCTTATTGTTTTTCTACTTCAAAAAGCTAGTAAAAATTAATTTGTAGGAAATAATACTAAATAATGTTTTATTCGAATCGTAAAGATGTCTGGCACGAAGGAGATACATTTTCATCGTTTCGTATCAAACGACAATTCCTCCGGGATTGTCGCAAATTATTCCCGCGAAAATCCGTATCATGACGCGTCAAAAAGCAAAAAAAAAGGAAGTATGAGAATCATTTGACACCGGTAAAATGAAAGTATAATAGAATAAAAATGTGAGAACGATCGTCGCGACATTTGTGTCGCAAGACACACAGATGCTAAAGAGAAAACGTTGCCCCCAGGTGGCAGAGTTTTCGTATGTATTATTATACGTTATCGGCGGTGCCTCAGAATCGCGTAGACCTCCCCCAAAAGACATATAAGTTGCGCGCGGGTGAGAAACATCGAAGAATAAACGAGTGTTTGAACAGTCGTCGTCAAATATCCCTCCGCGTTTATCCCAGTTGGCGAAGTGCCACCACCGTCTGTCTCGTCGAGACGTCTAAAAATACAAATGTAATTTTCCGGTGTTGGCGGAGAATCCTGGTTATTCGCGCGGGAAAACCTCCTTTTGTCAAGTTCCTGATAGAATCTAATGGCTAAATTGTTTGTGATTCTCGCGAGTGACGAATCCCTCAAAGTCGATTATACAAGTACATAATGACCGGTAACTTCGAAGAACAAATCGTGAATGTATTTGTGTTCTGCCCTATTTTTAACTCCGATGATGCCAGTACCTTAAGGGGGGAAATAGGGTTAGACGATTCAAAAAATCGATTTTTTTTTATTTCATAAATTGTTAGTAAAACTATTGAAAAATATGTTCCCAAAATTTTAAATGAAAATGGAAATAGGCTTAGGACAGCGTTTTCTCAATGATTTTCATGAATTTTTTTATAGTATAAAAAATGAATATAATTTATTGAAACTTTGAGAATATTTTATACATACATTTAAGTATATACTATAAAATTTTTATACATATATTTAAGTATATACTATAAAATATTAGCGGCCCCCATAGCGACCCCCATATTGCTTGTTTTTCTTGGTACTATTTTTTCAAACGCGTTTTTCTGAAAACGACTTTTTGAACTTGCGTACACGCTAGTTTTAAAAGTTTTCAACCAATCGATTTGAAAATTGGCAGTTAGTTTCTTAATAGTATTGCGCTCTATATGAACCTAAAATCGGAATATTATCATTATTTAAAATAATTTTTAATTTACAAATAAAGTTGTAAAAAATGGCAAAAAATCATGCTTTTTTTGTTTTGACCCCTGTAAAAAATGCAATTTTCTATCTTTTTTTGATAGCATTTAGGTTCATATAGAAGAGAGACATATAATAAAAGTAAATTCCAACCTCGTTTGATTTCAGATGAAAATTGCGGTTTCCAGAATGTACGCAAAATGCTGAGTCTGATTGTGACCTGCAATATGGGGTCGCTAATATTTTATAGTACTTATTTTATTATACTTAAATATATGTATAAACATTTTATAGTATATACTTAAATATATGTATAAAAATTTTACAGTATATACTTAAATATATGTATAAAATATTCTCAAAGTTTCAATAAATTATATTCATTTTTTATACTTTAGAAAAATTCATGAAAATCATTGAGAAAACGCTGTCCTAACCCTATTTCCCCCCTTAAGGCGACGCGAAATCTTCCACCTAGACTTTTTCCTTACGCCAACAATTTCCTAGACCATTCTTTTCGGAAGCAACGTGACATTTCTAGAACACAATGCATTATCTAATAAATTAGAGGATTGATAGGAAATTTTCGTAATTTGCATCCCCCAAAATCGTAACGCAGCTACGGGATAAAAATTGTGTTACGATTCTTTCACACTTTAGGATTTTCTATTACTCTGAGCAATCACCCCGATAAATCAGGTTTTTCTACTACTCATCCTCGCACATGATCGAATGGGTTGTACTCATAGCGAGTTGATAATTATCCAAGGAAAATGTTTCTTACATTAGCCCCGTAGTTTCTGCTCTTGTGCTCGAGCGGCATCAATTATGGTGATCACTCGAGTCTCTCGTCGTGCCTGAAACGACAGAGATTCTCGGGTTCTTCCAGCTACCACGCCGTTCGTGTACCGTTCAATTAACTGTTGACTGTGATCTCTCGGTTAAATCGATCCTCAGCCCCGAAACCGGGCGGAGACGCGGAAACTACTTGTAACGCCTTCGAGACGCCTCGTTAAGTTTCCCCTTTGCGACTTGGTTATTTACAGTATATATACGTATACACCCAGCTCGTCTATGTTATGTACCTCATTGCCCGATCGTCGTAACCCCTAGAGCACCATTTATCTAGCCTAGCGTTACATTCGCGAACCAACAAACCGCTGTTAACTGTAACGACTCGATCGTTCCGCTCTTTTATTAACGACTATCGTAAAACGCCAAATCGTATTTTATTTGCGTTTTGGTAACGGGCAAATACGTAGTAATAGGTAGTACATGTGGCGTCTTATAAGTTTCTCCCAAAGGTCACACTTAACAGCCCCTGTGGAACAAAATTATTTGCAAATACTTTTCATCCAAACATTAGGAGACAAAAAACGTGCAGATGTCCGTCTATGAGCAAGTTCGTTTTTAATTTTAGCTTCGTCCCTGAGAAAGCTTTCTGACTGAGATGTAATAATGAGGAAGCAATTTGAAAGTTTATAATTTGCACGTTTTTTTTTCTAATTTCATCATCACAAAATTTGACGCAACGTGAAGAAAACAACTCTCACCTTCTAATTTGATTAGTGCATTTTTTTTCAACGTACCGAAAAATAGACTTTTGCATTGAGAAGTAAAGAAACAATTCTCCCGGATGCCAGTTTGTATTCATTTGTTTTTGCAGTAGATCATGTCGTTGTGCTGAAATTCTTGAACAGGTGGAAAAAAATACAAGGGATCGCAGTAAAGTGTCAGAAGTAGTGGAAGAAGTAGTGGAACGCTCTCTGCACACGGGCAATATTCATACGGCAACACAATGTACCATACATTCTCGATAGAAAAACTCAGAAACACCTGTGTGGTTTCTCGTACATCTTATGATCCTGCAGAAGAAGGGAAGCAAGACGTACATCCCTTAGCGCCACAGGAAGACCCACAGGCGTGGTAGAAAGCTCTTCAGCGTGTATACGACGGTTTTCCCTCACCCCGTTATCGGTTTCATTCCTCAGCAGAATCTTCCGGTGCACTATTTCCGGTATCGACGATTTGTATCGAACGTATAGATATATGCAGAAGGAAGTACACAGACGAGAAATCGTTGATGTGAGAGGGAGAACAATTTTCAGAATCATCGATAACGGGATCGTCTCATGGTATACCGAGAGACGGTAAAACGACGAGCGGATATATGTCTCTCGTTCGCGACTCAAATCCAACATTCCTATACGTTCAGGATAACGTTCACGACAATGAATAGTTTGACGTAAGATAGATGAATACCGCTGGCTGAAGAAACATTTTTCCAGAGGAACGATTTACTTCTTATTTTCAGCGGAAATCAGATATATATATCTGTATACAGATTACACGACACTCGTCTAAAACTCTTGAGGAAAATGTGTATTTATAGAAAAGGGGAATTAGGTTGAATTTTACGGCGATTCATCAATTATTCAATAGCCAATTATAGTTCAAAGTACTCCTTGAAATCTCAATCGTTTTAATGAAGGATTCTACTAGAACAAAAACCGATTTCTGATCGGAAGAATTTCTGGGTCTAGGGACGTAAAGTGAGAGTTTAACCAAATCCACTTTACAACCCTATCGATCATGAAATTAATTCGATTTCGTATACTCCGAGAATTCGAATCGCTGACCACTCTAACCGACTAGACATTTTTTTCGTAACAATTCAAAATTTCTTTACAAATCGACCAAAGGTGTTTTTTTTTCTTCCTGAGAAAAGAAAAATCAATTAATTCTATTGTAATTAACTTTTATTTCATTATACCTCATTATTTGAATTAAAAAACTACGGATTTCAGAATTAAAATTCACATGATTTATATGGAATTTCATTAATTCGATAACTAATTGCTAAAAAAAATGATATAGGGAAAAATCTACCTATTTTTTTATTCAATCAAATATACGTCGAGGATTCAAAAGTTATGGCTCCAGTTTGTGTACAATGCCAGGAGTACAGGGACAATAACGTCACGGAATTTTTTCCACTTCCGTTGGTATACGTAGTGAGGGTGTAACATAAGTATCACTGAGTCATCAGAGAATCTGCATTTGTCGATCAACGGAAAAACACCTGTGAAATTAATCGGATTATCGAGCACACGTGATAAACTTCGAGACGGTACATGCATGAGATTAGACAAGATCTGCGAGAGAGCCCGATAGAGAGCCCGAAAGTTTTAGCCAAAAAGCTGATTAACTCATGTTACGTTGTGCTGCTCGTCATCGGCTTATCGGTTTTCGATATCGCGCGTATATACACAACTTCTCAATAAAATTGTACACGTTTTGTTTTTTGTATAGTACTTTCTCGCTTATAAGCGTCTGGTTAGAACGTCAATTATCTCTCGCGTTCTCCTCATCTTTCTGTACCTCTTTTGCTTTCGCGCTAAGCACATTTCATTCCGAGGTCGAGCCAACACGCGGGTTACTGGGTCATCGCATTTTTCTCGAATAGCGACGGGTAAAACTACAATTTACTCCTTGTGCCAGGTTTATTTAAACTACAAGGAAACAACTTTTTTATAAATAAATGATCCTTAATGTCCGTTCAATACTAAATGTGATCGAGTTTGTTATTCAATTACAAAAAAAAACATTAATTTCTATTATTATAATATAAAAATATTGAATTTACAGAAACCTGGTTACGTCATGCACAGTGACTAAAATATGTCCAAAATTAAAGCCACTATAAGTTTGTTGCCATAAAGTTTAGATTAATGACTAGTAAAGTATATTTTTCGTTGTCGAATAAAAAACGGTGTTCTTCCTGACAGAGTTCAGTAACTCCTAATATATTTATTCGGTAAGAGCAGTTTGATTTTGTTGCTCTTTTGTAAATTCGCCGCACGATTGGGAAGAAACTACTGGACAGATATCTATGGAGTCTTTCGGTAGTAGTCTGGTAACTTAAGCCGATTTTCATGTCTTTTTTGGAGGGCGTTTTTTTGTAGGAAAATAAAAATGAATCGTTTTGAATATTCAGGATGTTTTTATTTACATATTGAAGATACAAAAAAAAATTTTGTTGATAAAATTTAATAGTTTATTATTATTATTATTATTATTGATCGAAGTTGGCACCTCGAAGTTGGCAGCCCGGGTCCTAACTTTTTTTCTACCGAACCGATTGCTTTCAGAATTTAACAGGCTACTCTACACACTTATAGTTCTCGTCGGAACCACCGAGAAATTTTTTCACCCCTAACTTTTTATTTTACAACCCCTTCTTTGCTAAAATAAAAGAACTTTAGCAAAGAAGGGGTTGTAAAATAAAAAGTTAGGGGCGAAAAAATTTCTCGGTGGTTCCGACGAGAACTATAAGTGTGTAGAGTAGCCTGTTAAAATTTGAAAGCAATCGGTTCGGTAGAAAAAACGTTAGGACCCGGGCTGCCAACTTCGAGGTGCCAACTTCGATCAATAATCATAATAATAATAAACTATTAAATTTTTTCAAAATTTTTTTTTAAAATCTTTAATATGTAAACAAAAACATCCTAAATATCCAAAACGATTCATTTTTATTTACCTACAAAAAAACGCCCTCCAAAAAAGACATGAAAATCGGTTTAAGTTACCAGACTACTACCTTAAACACTTTGTTACAACATCCTCTATGGGATAAGCACGGCAGATATCAAATAAAGTAAAAATTCACCTGCTACATCGATAGAAACATTATACCGAGGAAAAATTATTGTTGTGTTTACATAAAATTGTTCAGTACCTCTGGAATCAGAACAAAATAATCTGTCGTGTTGTCACGTAGTGCACAGTGGCACAAGGAGCACCACTCATCCCTATTTAAAAATACGTTTTTTTTTCCGTCGATAAATTTGTTTGTAGCTTCACCAATTCCCCTATTTTACGAATTTTTTTTTTCTCTCATCTGTATCATTGAAGTTTACGAGTCACTGGCTGTGCAAGCTCGTAACTCATAATGATCGTTTCTCCGGGTACAATGAAATAGGTTCGAAATTAACCGTCTCCATTGCCCAATGACTTGTTTTAATAATGAAAACTTGCTGGCTCGCCCCCTTTACTTCCGCATACACCCCTTGTTTCAACCCTCACGTCACTTGCTTCGATCTACGAGAGAGAGCAGGAAGATTATCTGCAGGCGCGAGCGATAACGTTTTTACAATGTTTCCCCAGAGTCGAGCGGTGTAATACGCCCGCTGGGGCCCACTCTCCGACACGTTTAGTTATGAAATTATCTTCCGCAATGTCGGTATCGTAGAACGAGAACGAACCTCGGATGCTCTCGAGACGACGGGCAGCCGAGCGAAAGAGTGAACGGTCCATCAGGTCGGGGTAAGATGGTTTTACCGATAAAACGCAATCTTGTCTCACCTCGATGGTCTTCATAATAGCCAGATATAAATATATAAGGCATTTCGCGCCACCTTCACTCTCACCATTGCTTTTTTTTTCCTTTCAAGCACGTCACAGATTGATTCAAAGAATTACCCCAATTAATTTTCAGTTTTATTCGAAAATTCGTGCGATCGCAATAATTTAAACTGTTAATTTGATCATTAGAATCTTTATCGATTTTGTTCGAGCAGTTTCAATTTTTTTTTGACATCACAATTGTTCATAATTATTATCTCGTAACAGCTTTTTGATTTATTTTTTGTTCAGACTGTGCTCGTGTTCTCTGTTGGCAATAAAATAAATTCGACTCTCAATTGAATGGGAGCGGTAATGCCGGTTAACATTTTCTCGATTAATGTACGCGCATGTTGGGAGTCCCGCGAGTGCTCATTTGCATTGGTATTTTATTCAATGTCGAGTACATGGCACCCCTCTTTGCGCTATTCCGCGCTCTGTAATGATTAGCAGCGATGTAACATTGAGTGGCCCAAATCTCGTGGAAGTACGAAGGGACGTAACGTGATCGAGAATATATTTGAGCCTTGACAAGGTGTGCTAATTGACACGTTAGACTGTCACGATTGACGTGGGGGATAAGGACCTTTGCCATTTATACTCGCAGTGGGGTGTTATCCATTGAACAAACTGGCACCAACTTTTCCAGCGACCTGGGGCGGGGCTGGAATAATTCGGAATAATTTACGACACACCGGTGACGATGGAGATAATTTCTGCCTTTTTTTCTTCTTTTCTTCTTCCTTTTTTACTTACGGGTTCCATCGAAGCGAGTCGCTATGGTGTCTAGGAAAGTATTTTGGGGGGCGAGGAGGCCCTTTCTGGCTCCCATTGGGGCCACCCCGCCGAGCCTTCCGGCGTCCGGTCCTGTGAACAAAAAACATTTTATTTTTTAAATCCGATCGAAACAATAGGCGACAAAATTTTATTATTTAATCGACGGGACTTTTTATCGTCGAAAATGGAAATCAATTTTCGGGAGAAAAATTGTGAACGAAATCTCAGAGATTGAGGGTCGCAGTTGATTTGACATTGAATGCCTCCTATATCTACCCTTATTATTGAGGGTATATAAATAATACGGTATCATGGGTGTGTGCGCGTGAGTTGCCACCGACAAGCGATAGCAGGAAGCGTTTATAGTGTGGATGTGCGTTTTTCCTTCCAGTCTATCGCGTTACCGCATAAATATTTTATATTTATAGAAAAAGTTTCTTCCTCTCTATCTTCACCGCGCTGCAGTCATTTCCCATGCTAAACGCATCGAGTTCGTATAAAAATTTCATTCAACCGCGTTATCTTCTCGATAAATGCACGTGCGTGCATTCTTTGGAGATTAGTCAGTTGATTATAAAGATTATTAGCCGTTTTAAGGTAGTAGTCTGGTAACTTAAGCCGATTTTCATGTCTTTTTTGGAGGGCGTTTTTTTGTAGGAAAATAAAAATGAATCGTTTTGGATATTTAGGATGTTTTTATTTACATATTAAAGATACAATTAAAAATTTGTTTGAAAAAATTTAATAGTTTATTATTATTATTATTATTATTATTGATCGAAGTTGGCACCTCGAAAAAAAGCGCGTGAGTGGACGCGGTGATTTTGGCTCTTGATGTTATCTGAAATCAGAAATTCTTGATAATTCTTAATCTATAGACATGTCATTCTGGTCGGAACTACTTTGGAAAAAAAAGTTTTTTTTTTCCAAAGCCCGCCATTTTGTTATTTATCCATGAAATTTCACTTCAGTAGTTCCGACCAGAATGACATGTCTATAGATTAAGAATTATCAGGAATTTTTGATTTCAGATAACATCAAGAGCCAAAATCACCGGGGCCACCCACGCGCTTTTTTTTCGAGGTGCCAACTTCGATCAGTAATAATAATAATAATAAACTATTAAATTTTTTCAAAAATTTTTTTGTGTATCTTTAATATGTAAATAAAAACATCCTAAATATCCAAAACGATTCATTTTTATTTTCCTACAAAAAAACGCCCTCCAAAAAAGACATGAAAATCGGCTTAAGTTACCAGACTACTACCTTAATCTTCATTTATGTATCTTCGCGACCAAATATACAATACTCACGAATTAAATCCGCTATGTATACGTGATAGCATTGGAATGACGAGTTACAAGTTTGATACATTTTCCAAATTCCCATCACGTCATATTTTTTTTTTTTCTAAAGCTTCAGTCGTTAGCAGATTTTTGAAAGGATGACGCCTTAACCCTCATTAGGTATACACAAGATATCTCGTGCGGAAGCTTCGGAATATCAGGCCCTCGAGAACACCATCAAATTATACTTTTGGTTTTTTCGAAAACTTGCGTAACTCGATAAGTTCTCTCTTTCGTCCGATATACATCGCCAGATGGGAAACATCGGTTTGTTGTCTACGATTTCCAATTATTTTTCAATCATAATGGTTATGAGATATCGAACTTAAGGTAGTAGTAGTCTGGTTACGTAAGCCGATTTTCATGTCTTTTTTGGAGGGCGTCTTTTTGTAGGAAAATAAAAATGAATCGTTTTGGATATTTAGGATGTTTTTATTTACATATTAAAGATACACAAAAAAATTTTTTTGAAAAAATTTAATAGTTTATTATTATTATTATTATTATTGATCGAAGTTGGCACCTCGAAAAAAAGCGCGTGGGTGGACGCGGTGATTTTGGCTCTTGATGTTATCTGAAATCAGAAATTCTTGATAATTCTTAATCTATAGACATGTCATTCTGGTCGGAACTACTTTGGAAAAAAAAGTTTTTTTTTCCAAAGCCCGCCATTTTGTTATTTATCCATGAAATTTCACTTCAGTAGTTCCGACCAGAATGACATGTCTATAGATTAAGAATTATCAGGAATCTTCGATTCCAGATAACATCAAGAGCCAAAATCACCGGGGCCACCCACGCGCTTTTTTTTCGAGGTGCCAACTTCGATCAATAATAATAATAATAATAAACTATTAAATTTGTTCAAAAATTTTTTTTTGTATCTTTAATATGTAAATAAAAACATCCTAAATATCCAAAACGATTAATTTTTATTTTCCTACAAAAAACGCCCTCCAAAACAGACATGAAAATCGGCTTAAGTTACCAGTCTACTACCTTAATCTTCATTCATGTATCTTCGCGACCAAATATACAATACTCACGAATTAAATCCGCTATGTATACGTGATAGCATTGGAAATACGAGTTACAAGTTTGATACATTTTCCAAATTCCCATCACGTCATATTTTTTTTTTCTAAAGCTTCAGTCGTTAGCAGATTTTTGAAAGGATGACGCCTTAACCCTCATTAGGTATACACAAGATATCTCGTGCGGAAGCTTCGGAATATCAGGCCCTCGAGAACACCATCAAATTATACTTTTGGTTTTTTCGAAAACTCGCGTAACTCGATAAGTTCTCTCTTTCGTCCGATATACATCGCCAGATGGGAAACATCGGTTTGTTGTCTACGATTTCCAATTATTTTTCAATCATAATGGTTATGAGATATCGAACTTAAGGTGGTAGTAGTCTGGTTACGTAAGCCGATTTTCATGTCTTTTTTGGAGGGCGTTTTTTTGTAGGAAAATAAAAATGAATCGTTTTGGATATTTAGGATGTTTTTATTTACATATTAAAGATACACAAAAAAAATTTGTTGAAAAAATTTAATAGTTTATTATTATTATTATTATTATTGATCGAAGTTGGCACCTCGAAAAAAAAGCGCGTGGGTGGCCCCGGTGATTTTGGCTCTTGATGTTATCTAAAATAAAAAATTCTTGATAATTCTTAATCTATAGACATGTCATTCTGGTCGGAACTACTGAGAAATTTTTTCACCCTTAACTTTTTATTTTACGACCCCTTCTTTGCTAAAATAAAAGGACTTTTTTTACCAAAGTCCGCCATTTTGTTATTTATCCATGAAATTTAACTTCAGTAGTTCCGACCAGAATGACATGTCTACAGATTAAGAATTATCAAGAATTTTTGAATTCAGATAACATCAAGAGCTAAAATCACCGGGGCCACCCACGCGCTTTTTTTCGAGGTGCCAACTTCGATCAATATTAATAATAATAATAATAAACTATTAAATTTGTTCAACAAAATTTTTTTTTATATCTTTAATATGTAAATAAAAACATCCTAAATATCGAAAACGATTCATTTTTATTTTCGTACAAAAAAACGCCCTCCAAAAAAGACATGAAAATCGGCTCAAGTTACCAGACTTGAGCGTTACTACCTTAATATCACCTCGAAACATCAAGATTCCGTTGTGCACGCATTCAAACTACGTTTTTTTTCTTTCTCTTCACCGAGTACAACAAGTAAATTCAAAGATACATCACGGTTATATTTTTCATAGATTTTTCATAGATTTTTCATAAAGCTTTTTTTCATCGAAAAATCTATTTTACACGAACGAAGATTCATTTCGCATTAACATTTTGTTCGTAAAACGAAAGTTCGTACATTCTTCGCGAAAGAATCTTACCTCTTATTTTTTTTCTACGTCGCAGCATCGAAAAGCATTGCGTACGTGGCGCGTCAATGATTAATTGTCGAGTGAGTGCGTCAGCAAATAGTTGCTCAGAACGTACGATCAACGTGTACGTCGGACGAAGAATGAGAGACGGGCAAAAGCTCTAGGGCGGGGTGCGGGCTTTCGCGAGTGATCGGCGAAAGGTACTGGTCTGTGAATTATAAGGCGTTGGTGGTAGTGAGATGCGTGTATGTAAGGGTAAAATAAAATTTTGTTCGGTTCCCATAGATGATAATATAAAATGTAACGGGGTTGTTGTAGAAGCGATTTTTTTTCAACATTTTTTAGCGAAAAGTAATTTCATAAAATACCCATGTAATATCCGTATGGTGTACGAGTTATGAAAGCCGTGAGGAACATCTGCTGCTTCTGGAAGCCACATAATCGCCAAGAGCGAGAGAGATTTGGAATAAAAGCTCTCTCGTGTTGGGGCTGTTGCAAAGGGGCTGCTGAAACGGTTTTGAGTCTTCGAGGGTATTTTTTTTTTCTGTGTACAAAGATACGGTGTGTTTTAGATTAAATAATAAACGTGAAAGAGAAAAACTGCATTTTAACTTGATAGAAATTCGAGGAGATTCTTGTTGTGATTCCACCAATTTTATCCGTATGGGATGAGCTTTTGCGAAAGCGCGTTCCACCCTGTGTACCACTTCGTTTATATGTTATATCCCTCAATGTCTGTACCTGACTCGGCGCGCAAGCTCGCAGAATAAAATGACACAAACGAAGCTTTCCAGAATGAAATGAGTCTTATACGTGCGTAGTTAAAGTTTGAATCGCGTGGCAACGAAACGCGAGATATGAGAGAAAAATTTCGGTGAGCTGCTTGTCAAATGAAAATACCCGAGGTAATTCGTCGACGAAAGGTAATTTGAAAAATTCCCGGAGCACAAGGATAACGGAATTTTGTTCAACACTCGAGAGAAAAAAAAACATAGACGTACGCAAGAACGTCTCTGAATATCTGAATAATGCGAATGTTTGCTCGTTCAATTTTCGAGGCTGCTGATACGCGAGTGTCTGTGCGAAAATTCGTGGACCGAGTGAGTAATCAGAGAAATTAGGGTCTTGAGGGAGATAAAAAAAAGAATTAGGAATATACGTGGTTCGGAGTTGCGTGGGTAATATTTCTCTCGTTGCTGGAAGCATGTGATGTATACAAAACCTTTTGACGAAACGACATTAGATTTCCCCACCCTTAGGAGCGAGTTTTCTGCAAATTATGTGCCATCAAAAAATTCTAAGATGGGTAAAAACTTTGTAAAAATGGCATATAGCTATACGCAATTATTAATATATACGTATATGTATAATGTGTTCTACAAAATACTCTCTGCGAAAAATGGTTTTAGATTTCATGACTGTTTGAACAAACAAATGCTCTCGAATTCTCCAAAATAATGTTTGAAAAATTCAAAAATACATGAGTACACGACAGTTTAATCGAGCATTTATTGTGATAAATAGCAAACAGTCCTTTGGATCAGAAACGGACGAACGTGACCTGAATTTTCTTTAATTTGAGATTTCAGATGATCTTTGAAAAAGAATTTTTCAAAGTTTTTCTCACTTCCATCCCCTTCTCGATCTATGAGTATCATGAAAGGTCCAGTACGAAACGAGAATTTCGTTCCGCACTTCGACAATTTCAATTCATGAAGAGATTGAGAGATTATCGGGGGTGCTGATATTGCTGATGATAGTGTGGGCGTGGGAGACACGTGGAGCTCATTAACGGTCTGGTTTTGGATAGGGACAATAGAGACGTATAAGAGGGAAGGGGCTAGAAAGACAAGGAAAGAGAAAAAGTTAAATATAAAGTTCCCGACACTAAGCTTGTTCACATTTCGAGAATTTCATCGGGGCTTTGACCGTTATCCTATTTTAATACAACAATTTTCCTAGTATGACTTCGAATGGTTTATATATAGCGAATCATCCAAGAATATTTTGTCCACGAGCCAAAAATGTCTAGCCATACATTTATAGAAAATATACATAAATACAGGTACTCGTTACTGCACCAGGGAAGAAAAAGATGGGTCAAAATGAACGTACTTGAACGCGAGACGCGTTCCAAAGGTGTCGAGGGATGTAAAGAAAATTCGGAACAAGGTTAGCGGATGACGATTGATGAGAAAAGAGCTCGTTGCTTCGTGTGATTTTTATAAATAGCCAAGTTTCACCAGCCACTGCGTTACACCGAGATCACTTAGGTGGAACGGAACTTAGGACTCAATTTTAGAATATATTATATCTCGAGCTCCGACTTAAGGGAAGGCTGACGATGAACATGATCTCAAAAAATTTCTAACGCGTTTACCTTACAGAGAGTTTATTCGAATGAAAAAAATAGCGCGACCGCTTGCGTTATTGATAACCGCAAACGGTGCTACTATTTTTTTGTCCATTTAAGGGGAATAGGGTTAGGACAGCGTTTTCTCAATGATTTTCATTTATTTTTTTTTATAGTATAAAAAATGAATATAATTTATTGAAACTTTGAGAATATTTTAAACATATATTTAAGTATATAATATAAAATTTTTATACATGAATTTAAGTATTTACTATAAAATATTAGCGACCCCATATTGCAGGTCACAATCGGACAAATCAGTCACAATAAATGCTATCAAAAAAATAGAAAATTGAATTTTTTACAGGGGTCAAAACAAAAAAGCATGATTTTTTGTCATTTTTTACAACTTTATTTGCAAAAAAAAATTATTTTAAATAATGATAATATTCAGATTTAAGGTTCATATAGAGCGCAATACTATGAAGAAAGTAACTGCCAATTTTCAAAACGATTGGTTGAAAACTTTTCAAACTAGTGTGTACGCAAGTTAAAAAAATGTCGTTTTCAGAAAAACGCGTTTGAAAAAATAGTACCAAGAAAAACAAGCAATATGGGGTTGCTAATATCTTCGGTGTTTTTCAAGGAAATTCTTCAAAAAATTCTTCAAAATTGTATAGTATATACTTAAATATATGTATAAAATATTCTCAAAGTTTCAATAAATTATATTCATTTTTTATACTATAAAAAAATTCATGAAAATCATTGAGAAAACGCTGTCCTAACCCTATTTCCCCCCTTAACGGCTTATAACAATAGAACGAGTCTCAATTTTCATTTAAAATTTTGGGAACATATTTTTCAATAGTTTTACTAACAATTTATGAAATTAAAAGAAAATCGATTTTTTGAACCGTCTAACCCTATTTCCCCCCTCAATTGAGCCATTTTCGAGCAAAATGTGTTAGCAAGTTTTTCTCATCTCAGCATCCATCGTGGTAGTAAAGTGTTTTTATGTTCGTAAAAAAAAAGGCAAATATATTCCTTTATAACATTTGGGAAATTCCAGCTCGAAAAGTTGAAATTAACCTATCAAACATAATCTTGAATTTTTTATTTACATTTCGGACTTTAGGATTTTATTGTAATCGATGGAAATTATCCTCCCAATCGGCAGATCACCAGTTTTTTCGTATTTATTTCTCGAGAATGAAATGTTGAATGTAAAGTGCTTTACGCATAATCTAGAATGGCCAACCCGGGTGGGTTTTATCGCGCTCCCTCTTCGATAATAACGCGACGAACGTAAAGATGTTGCAGTAAACCGAGGCACGTTTATAGGGTACTCTGGGTCTCGAATCGAGCTTTCTCAAGGATTCCCATCACGTGGCTCTTCGAAATCACAAGCACACCACTCCTATAGACCTTATTTCCCGATCTCATGCTCGTCTGAATTTTGAAAAGCTCTTATCGAACTTTAACCGCCGTCTGAAGTTTTAGACAAACTCTTTACGGTGTATATATCTCCCACCGGGTTTGCTATATGCTCGTCCACTCCCCGTCAAATACGCATATCTAACCCTCTAACGTTTCACCTTTTTCATCTCTCTATAGCTAATACGCTCCCTCGCATATCTTGACGCAATTTCGAAATTTCTCCTGCAACATAACATGACAAATTGCTTTCGGTGCAAGCATGCCAAAGTTATTCTCGTTACCGTACGTCTACTCACACTTTACGACACTCGTAACTGCAGCATAACGAAAACTTTTTCATTCGTCTATGCGACATTCGCGGTTCATGAAGATAAATTAATTTTGCGCGAATCACCCATAGCACTTTGACTTATGAATTGTTTTTTGTTCGATTAAAATACCTTTTGATTTATATTTTATTTCGAATATATATATATGTGTAAACCAGGAATGAATTTGGTCGAGAAATTTTTATTTGTGTTAGTGAAAAATCTTAATTTATGATTACAAAAAAATTCCATGAATTATTTTCGTACTGCAATTAATATGATAAATATTTATTTGAATGAAAAAATTTGAAATAAGAGAAAACAAAAACTGATTATTCCCAGGGGTCAAGAATATTATTACGCTCCGTCGCAGTGATACATTTGCGGCAGTAGCGATAAAACATTATTTTTATCATACGCGATGAGAATTATCTGTCGAATTGACAGCGGATGGTGTAATCGAGTAGCGTTGTGGAAAAACACCACATATACGATAATTATACATTAGCATACAGCGGTTAAAAGAATTTGACGAACTTGATAAATTTTTATTTACTGAATCGAAATATACTAAATATTGCAAACATTTTTTTTAAGTCAATTTAACGAACGCACTCAATTGCTAGAATTTCGTAGAGTGAAAAATGTAACAGGAAAACAAGAGTGTCTGTAGAGAATGTGTTTTACATGCGCACTGTAGATGTAATAAATGCCAAGGAGTTTCGCAAAAATCTCACTTATAAAATGTCACTTAAATCGCTAAACGTTTGTAAAACTCATTTATTAAGATTCATTTTTATGATAAATGACGTAGGCAGAGAGTGGTTAGTGAGATAGGTCGCGATGATTGCGCAATTTAAAAAGTATCACGAGGCAACAGCTAATATAATTCGTAAAAGTTGTATTAGCCTACGCGAATAAGACGATTAATCATCACCTCTCGTCGTCATCGCGAGGTAAATGAATATTTGTAAAAGTTAGTTATTTTTTTAATCCACCATTTCTCCCGCCAAGTTTTTTCGGAAAATGTGCGTTTTTAATTACCTGGATGACCATTTTAATATTAATTATCCGGTATATCTACTTTACACTGGATTATAGTCGTAATTACGAATTAAAGTCGTAATACGTGACTGAGCAAAAAAAAAAAAGAATGGAAATTTTGTTGGTTCTACGTTTTATCCAGTTTGATTTATCTCCGATTTTCTCGTGTCTCGTGTGTCTTCGCATATCGTGACAAACATAAAATTCTAACCCTTGCTCGCGTTGTAAATAATTCATCCCCTTCCGCCCCTCTATTACATAAATGTTTAGAAAACTTGGTGCGTGATAGGAATATCTTCCGCGCGGTCGAACATACAAATTACGAAATCATTACATGGACTTTCATTAAAATCTATATCGCAGCGTTAAACGTGATGTATCACGACGTTACTGTACATATACGTGCGTACATCGCGTATATATCGATCGACTATCGAAATATTTGCCCCATCGAATTCGAGCTGTGGACAACAATGAAAATCCTATCAGATTTTCCTCCGTTCACGATACTGTCACGAATCGCGACAATTTGATGCAGAAAAAAAGATAATGTCATAGATTCGACGAACCTTACGGGTATAACCTGTCGCTTCAGTGCTCGAACATTCTCGGGATCGTTGACGATTCGTCTGTCATTGTCGTAAGATCCCAGACAACGATTACTCTCGATGAAATAAATACTCTTCGGAATCTTCACTTTACGATATTTTTACATCAGCCAAAACTCACTGTTCACTGTCCCGATAAATACAGAACACGCGAGAAAAAAAAGCGAAAAAACCGTATTACTTTTGTGCGTCGCGTGCAACGACGTGAACGGTGAAATAGTCGCGAGCACAAATTAGAAAAAGTTGAACTGATATTTGATCGACGGAAAACCGAGATGACTTTTTGAATTTTCGCGATACGTCGAATAGCACGCGCGTACCGTACGATGGCACTCGCGTAACTAACCGAACCGTGGGGGAGAGAGAAATTTTCTATCCTGATGGCCCGGGCTCTCCTGCTAGCGGACTTGCGCCCCGCGAACCAAGCGCAACATGTGGGAAACCAACCACGGTGTGTTAGAGAGAAAGAATACATTTGTATTTTTATATACATATATTTGCTCGATCTATTCTACTACACTTACAACTTTACTATACACTCCGACACATCTAAGCTGCTGGGGAGAGCGAGCATATCGCACGCTTAAGTGGGTAACGTTATCAGCATCGTGGAAAAAGTACGAGCGAGACCGGTGGTAATATATAGTACTGTCAGTAGTATAACGGCCAATACGGTCATACTGTACATACTCGTGCTCTTTTTCTTCTCGAAAATCGTGACACACGCACAGAGCCGTCAGCTAGAAATGAGGATAACTACATGTATGGTCACTCCAATATGCGTTCCCTTAAGGGGGGAAATAGAGTTAGAACAGCGTTTTCTCAATGATTTTCATAAATTTTTTTATAGTAAAAAAAATGAATCTAATTTATTGAAACTTTGGGAATATTTTATACATATATTTAAGTATATACTATAAAATTTTTGAAGAATTTTCTTGAAAAACACCGAACATATTAGCGACCTCATATTGCAGGTCATAACCAGACTCAGCATTTTGCGTACATTCTGGAAGCCGCAATTTTCATCTGAAATCAAACGAGGTTGGAATTTACTTTTATTATATGTCTCTCTTCTATATGAACCTAAATGCTATCAAAAAAATAGAAAATTGAATTTTTTACAGCGGTCAAAACAAAAAAGCATCATTTTTTGCCATTTTTTACAACTTTATTTGAAAAAAAAAATTATTTTAAATAATGATAATATTCCGATTTTAGGTTCACATAGAGCGCAATACTATGAAGAAAGTAACTGCCAATTTTCAAAACAATTGGTTGAAAACTTTTCAAACTAGCGTGTACGCAAGTTCAAAAAAAGTCGTTTTCAGAAAAACGCGTTTGAAAAAATAGTACCAAGAAAAACAAAGTCAAGGCAGTCAAATAAATTTTCTTCGGTGTTTTTCAAGGAAATTCTTCAAAAATTTTTTAGTATATACTTAAATATATGTATAAAGTATTCTCAAAGTTTCAATAAATTATATTAATTTTTTATACTATAAAAAAATTCATGAAAATTATTGAGAAAACGCTGTCCTAACCCTATTTCCCCCCTTAATGGCTTATAACAATAGAACGAGTCGGAATTTTCATTTGAAATTTTGGGAACATATATTTCAATAGTTTTACTAACAATTTATGAAATAAAAAAAAATCGATTTTTTGAATCGTCGAACCCTATTTCCTCCCTTAATTTGTTCGGTAATTGTGCAGCTTGAGGGATTTTCCGAATGTTCATCTTTTTTTGTTGCTCTGTGAAGTAATATGTGTGTTTAGTCATCGATAATAATGCCTTTAGTCACCAATGATGATGACTTTAATATGTGCTCCCTTAATTTATTCGGTAATTGCGCAGCTTTCTTAAACACCAATAATGATGGGACCAAGCCCACATCCATCAAGTGGATCAATCGAACTTCGATATTATTCCACCGCCCGCATGGAAAAATATCTTTGTTTACCATTGAGGATAACCAATGGGAGGGGCCAAGAAAAACAGTGTCCTTCAGACTTTTTTCTTTAAAAAAAAACGTACAAATTAGGTTTTTTTTTTATCTCGTGACTTTTCGGAAAAATCGAGCGTGGAATGTAGAGGAGAAATGAGCTTAGATAGTGATTTAAAGTAGTGAAAACTCGGAATAATGAATATTGAAAACTAGTTGACCCGACAGACGTTGTCCTGTCTGAGCTAGGAATATTCAATTTGAAGTGGAATAAATAATTTAAAACAAAATTATTTCAAAAACATAGTGTTTATTGTAACTAAAAATAAAAAATTGACTCCCTTAGTGTTTCTGTATAAGCATGTATACCACGTGTTAGTCTATCAAAACTTACCAAAAATCGATATTAAATTAAACTTTTAATATAAGCCGTGATTGCGGTGAACTAACTGCGAAGAACAAATACTTCTCAAAAAACTCACTCAACGAACTCAAAACTGGATAAACGTTCAAATCGAATGGACTGTGCACTAAGAAATAAATAAATGAATTTTTTGATCGATAGATGCCGACCGATGCATCTATTAAATCACATTTGCTTCGCGGGAACTGTCAAACGCGCGAAGGTTAAATAGTCGTTAAGTTTTCTGAAATTTTCCAATTTTCTGCGCAATTTTCTTAATTTTTCTTCCCGTAAGAACCTTCTACGCAGTATTAGAAAACTTAAAAAAAAAAATGAATGAAATCGGTAAAGTAGTTCTCAAGTTATGGCGTGACCAAGGGAAATAGGGATTCATTTTTTTATATAGATAAACCTTAAAACTGCATAGTTAACGCCCAGAAGAAAGAGGGTGCATGTCGGTAGAAAGCTACAAAAGGGAATGTGTTACGAAAGGCGTCCGGTGCATCAAGAAACTTTGTGGATGAGATGCAAAATATTTATATATCTCATATTTAGCTATAATTATACGAATTACGTAGCTCGAACATTTAGGATCGTGCAAAAATATTGTCAGGTCTCATAGATCATCAGGATCTAAAACGTTTACCTCACATTGAGAGTGTAGGGTAACTTCATCAGCGAATGGACAGCCCCCCAAAATGGACGCGTGCACGTAAATTATATCTATTATACAATGATTTTAACATGGGTGTCCATTCGCTGTAGCGTTTCTTAAGCTGTTAATTTTTTCGGTGCATTCACCCTACAATAGGAATTACCTACTAGACGACTAATGGTTGAAGGACGAGTAGAAAAATGACATTCGTAGTCACGAATGTTTGGGAATCATTGCCATTCGTGGAGTAACAATTGCTCAAAATTTAGAAACGGTTCCCAAAACTTTTGGATACGTATATCTTTTTTCCAATCCTCTTCCAATTCCTATATCATTAGTCTGAAGATAGTTCCGATTGCTCTCCGTCCATCCACATTATTTTCTATGTCTTTGGGATTCATGATATTCGGCATATAACCAAAAGTAGTGAAAGTGCGGGGTCCGTGAGCGGGTTCGGTTGTTTCCTCGTGCGAATGCGATACCAGCAGTGCACTAGGAAAGACTGGCTGCTGACAACGCTCTGGGGAGCTCTCATCGAAACGGGCACAGAAGGAAAGAGACGTAAAATCCTGAAAGCTATACGATGGCAATACCAATAATTAATTAGTAAATGAAATATAAAACTCGCAATGTTCAAGCATAAATATCAGAGAAAAAGTTCATCGATCTACCAGCCGATCGTAATTCAATTTCTCGCAGTATATCTATAATGTCTCAGGAATTAACAATAGAGAAGCGGGAGTGGCGTAACAAAAGAAAATCAGAAAGTGAATTGGTCGTTCCGGGAAAAGGCTCGAGGGAAATATGCACTAACGCATATACGTACATTCAACGTCCAACGTGCCGTGTATAAGCAATGACTGATAGTCCGTCAAGTGAGGCGGGCGAGAGCGGAGGATATTTTTTTCACCAAAGGTCTGACCCTCGTTTCGCAAGCTGTGATTCTTGATCGAGGGATGGGGGACTTCGTCACTTCCTGGATACACCATGATATGCCTAATAAGATTTATTGAATAAAAAATTATTCCAACCTTCATAATATTAAAAGTCAGGCATGGATTGTTCGTTATTTGAAATATTAACATTCGATCTGCAGCACAGGCTGTATCGTACGTAACAGTAAAACATTGACATTAATTATTCAAAAAACAAACATAATTCTTGTAAAAAAAATTGATTTTTTTTTCACATAAGTTATATGTAAATTCAATATATTTTGTCTGCTGTAAAATCTTACTAGTTCAAATTTTGTAACTTTATCAAATTATTTTGTGTACTATGCTTTCCATTGTATTTATTTACTCATTCTAGTATCTGTGCTCCACTTGGTTTACAATATGTATCCTGTCGAGAAGTAATATGACACAGTTGTCTGCCCTCCAGAAATCGAGCACATCGTCGCCCTTTGATGCACCGCGCACAAAGTGAAGAAAAAAAGTGGTGTAAAATGAAACTCGTATATTGCTTGCAACGGGCTTTTTCAATTTTGGGTTTAGCATAGAGGGAACTTTGTGTATGAGCGAAAATCGCGAGGAAGCAATGTGCAAGTCTCAATTGACACCATTTCTCTCTCTCTCTCTCTCTCTCTCTCTCTTTCTGTTTTCACTTCATAGTGTCAGGTTTGAATGGTTTTTTTTTTTCGAAAAATTGAAAATATTACAAATACAGGAAGAGTTTATTTTTACTAAACTCAATACGAAATATTTTTCCGCATGACACCCAATTCATGTACGAGGTTTTGACACCTTAGCCCAAAAATTGAACGAACTTAAGCGTTAATAAAAAATCTATAGCGATTTTTCGAAAAATTCTAAATAAAAAAAATTTAGAACACTTCTAGATCGATTTTCGAAAAATTCAATGACGAACAGAATTTGATGATAGTCTATTTGTCTAGAAACTTTTGTGTAGAAACTTAGTTTGACGAATAGTTTTAAGTTCACGAAAATGATGTGAGATACAAGGGGGCTGCTCCACTTACGTTTCAAATTTCAACCT
Organism: Oxytorus armatus; assembly: GCA_958009045.1. Lineage (NCBI taxonomy): Eukaryota > Metazoa > Arthropoda > Insecta > Hymenoptera > Ichneumonidae > Oxytorus > Oxytorus armatus. Next base: position 5,995,982 of record OY253751.1, on the reverse strand, counting down.
GTTCGGTTAAGGGGGGAAATAGGGTTAGGACAGCGTTTTCTCAATGATTTTCATGAATTTTCTTATAGTATAAAAAATGAATATAATTTATTGAAACTTTGAGAATATTTTATACATATATTTAAGTATATACTATAAAATTTTTGAAGAATTTCTCGAGAAGAAGACTCAGCATTTTGCGTACATTCTGGAAGCCGCAATTTTCATCTGAAATCAAACGAGATTGGAATTTACTTTTATTATATGTCTCTCTTCTATATGAACCTAAATGCTATCAAAAAAATAGAAAATTGAATTTTTTATAGGGGTCAAAACAAAAAAGCATGATTTTTTGCCAGTTTTTACAACTTTATTTGTAAAAAAATTATTTTAAATTATGATAATATTCCGATTTTAGGTTCATATAGAGCGCAATACTATGAAGAAAATAACTGCCAATTTAAAAAACGATTGGTTGAAAACTTTTCAAACTAGCGTGTACGCAAGTTAAAAAAAAGTCGTTTTCAGAAAAACGCGTTTGAAAAAATAGTACGCTCGGTTATACACGTGGCGCGCTTGGGGCCTGAAGTAGAGATACTCACTTTAATGGCTTATAACAATAGAACGAGTCGGAATTTTCATTTAAAATTTTGGTAACATATTTTTCAATAGTTTTACTAACAATTTATGAAATAAAAAAAAAATCGATTTTTTGAACCGTCTAACACTATTTTCACCCTTAAGCCATTGGAGAGTTATAGAACTTTGATTTTTTCAACCTCATCACCCACTCACATCCGGGCGGGCATTTTGTGTGAATGTATTTTTCCGTCATTTTAACACATTTCACATCCATTGGAGACTGAAAAAAATATTTTTCACAAAAACAGAGGTTCCTGTATGAGAAATTAAAAACAGAAAAAGTCAGTGCCCAGTCGATCGAGGTATTCGCATGGATTACAAAACGTAGATAAACTCTGTGTCCCGCTACTTTATTATATTTCATTTTTTACGTCTCTCCGCCTCTTCCATTTTTAAATATTCATTTTTTTTCACGCTTCTTTGAATTCGGGCTCGGTTTTTTTTCCTCCTGCCTACTTTTTATTTCGGACGTTTAGTTTAGTTTGAGTTTGTTTGCTCTCACGTAATATACCGTGTGCGATAACACGGTTTCGAGACACGTAGACTGTCGTTGAACCGGGGACGGTTGGTGAAAAATCCAGAGTATAATATTTTATATCGGACAATCGAATTTAGAAACCCGTGGGATTGCTAGAGTATGGGCCGGGAGTTATCGAAGAACACACCGGGGACAGCCCTCTTTGGAGAAAACCCCAAAGTGGTCTAGCGTTATTGGAAATCTTCTCTCGAGCTGCGAGGCATAAGAAACTCTTATATGTATATATACATATTGGCAAATCGTTTTGTCCCTCAAAGCTCCATATGATTCTCTTGATATTTCAGCATATATCACTGTACCGCTATATCTATTTCTATCTTAGTGTCGGAGTCTTGCGAATAAATCGCAATAAAAAACATCATTTTATATGATAATCCGTATTCGAGACTCGACGGTAGGTTTGCTTTTTCGTTCTGCAACATTTCGAGCTCGTATATCGTCCGTTCATAGTCCGCGAACTATATGACAGAGAAATTCATAAAAATGCTGACGATATACATGTCAATGATGCTTAACATGGGATATCGCCGAAGCCGTACACCCACCACGCGTCTACATGCTGTCGGTTGTGTTTCGTTCTAATATTTATATGTTGAACTTTTGCGTTTCTTTCTTTTCAATAGATGATTATATTGTAGCGAGATATATTTGTGAAAAACGAGATATATTGTATAAAAATAGATGATTATATCGACGCTGCTTGCGAAAACTAGCATGTTTCAGAGATTTCTTACAAAAACAAGCACGCTTGATATCTGCGCGAAAACTAGCATGTTTCGGATTTTGCCACGAAAACTAGCAGGTTTCGACTTTCATCGCGAAAATTAGCACGTTTCAGTATCACTGGAAGTGTTTCTCATTTTTTACTCCACGTTTTTTGAACATCCTTTTTTACTCCAATTCGACGAAATATTTATGCTTCTCATTTTATACTGTTTTATTTCTTGTTTGAATTTATTTCATACATATTTTACTGTTTGAATTTTGGTTTGCTAGGCTTATCATAAGATGGCAAACAGCAAATGCCTTATCATTTTGGAGTAAAAAAACCATGGTCAAAAAAATTAGAGAAAAGAAAATCGAAAACAATTGCGGTGTATGCAAAGTTAACAATGTCAGTTTTTTTCCCTCTTGCTACTTCGTCCAAGACCTGACATTTCTCGAGATATCTCAATCGATTGTTTTGACAATTTTGTCAACTGTACTTTATACTTATATTGTACTTTATACTTTAGTCGTTGATCACTCCAAGATTGTGTTTTTTTTTTATGAAATAAAAACACAATGAACGATTCTTCAGACTGTAAGTAGAATATACTTTTTATAAACAATAATTTTGTTCAATTCCATCGCTGACTCCGAAACTTGAAGTCATGAAAAATATCATTGATGAACAATTTTAGTTTTCGAGTGGTGGAATATTGCGTATCGTATTTGCGAATCGTATTTTCAATAATGTTATTATTTTTTTAATAGAAAACTTATATAAATGTTTAAGGGTGTACGGGCGATACCCCCTTAATGTTTTTAATTTATTCCTTATAGTGCTCCCGAAAAAATTATTAAAACATTTGTGAAAGTTCTGAATCTTATTCGATTTAGTTCGGCAAATATACTACTTTTTCCAGTGCAAATCGAAATATGCTAGTTTTCGCGACGAAAGCCGAAACATGCCTCCTTTCGCGGCAGAAGCCGAATCATGCTAGTTTTCGCGATGATGCCGAAACATGCTAGTTTTCGCGTCGAATATCGAAACGTGTTGATTTTCGTGGTGGAATTCGAAACGTGTTAGTTTTCGTAAGAAATTTGAATCGTGCTACTTTTCGTACGCAGCGTCGATATTGTAGCGAGATACATTTGTTCAATATGTCTAAAAAAAATGCAAAAGTTCGACATATAAATATTATAATGAAATACAATTGACAGCACGTGAATGCGTGGTGGCCGTGTGCGGCTTTGGCGATATCCCATATTAAGGAGTTATACGCAGTCAGTAGACCGAAAAAGGTGATTTTTCAAGAATTTTTCCTGGAAAGACATTTTAATTTATTAACATAAAAATGTATATAAGTATTGTGGTAACTTTTAACTTTATTTTCATATTTTTTATTTGTAAAAATAATGATTTTTAAAGCTGCTATAGCCGATCTCCCGGAGCTCCTCGAAAAAAAGGTGTCTGGCGGTGAGCACGATATCTCCGGTTTGGATTATCAAAAATAAAAAAAACCAAAAAGATTCTATTAGTGAATAGGAAAATCTAGGTATTGATCCAAGGAATAGTCGAAATTTTGATTATTGACAAAATGGCGGCTCCAAAAAGAAAATATCCAATTTTCGACCAAAATTTTTTCGTTGAATTGTTTAAAAAAAATATAAATAATTATCAGAAATCTTATTCCTTCGATCAATACCTGAAGAATGTATCTGAGAAGGTTGTGTTAAAATTGCGGACCGATCGGTTGAGCCGTTTTTTGAGAAATCGTGCTCACCGATCTTGAAAACACCGTTTTGAGAAAAACGCGTTCAAAGTTTAGGCCGCCTACTTTGTAACGCTCCGAGTGTCCTTACAAATATCCATGTATCTCCAAGAATATTTGCCGGATCGATTTGAAATTTTCAGAGAATATACTCGAATATATGTACATTCCGAAAATGCAATAAAAAAAATCGATTTTTTGAAATTTCTAACGGCGTATAACCCTTTAAGTAGTATTGTTAAAAACGTTAAAATTTCCTTAGGCCCAAACATCGTCCCATTTCACGTGGAATAATCCATATATGAAACCCGCGGTATCATTACATATATTCCTCGCGAGAACTAGCTCGTGCGAGGCGTACAGACTGTACGGCGAGACACACGACAGTACGTTGATATCGCTGAGATGTAGGGGAACCGTAATATGTCATTCGAGTAAAACAGCGTGTGGCCCGGACAATGATCGATTTATCGCGATACTTCATTCCCTACGTTTTCTCTCGTCGTGGCGGACAATAAACCCCGCGGTTCTTGGTATACCGCGAGTTCTATCGTATATGTACAGCAGTACGTCGAGCGCGATGTGTTTTTTTTTTCACTGGAACAAATTGACCGAATATTCGTCGGTGCGTATTCGTATCTACACGCACCGTGAAATTAGATCGCGTCGCGAAAAATTCATTCGACCAAAAATAGAACAATGATTTTTGTTTTTTCGCTTTCCAAGCATTCATATTTGGGGTATTCTGCACGAAATAGAACGATTTTTGGTCCTAGGAATTTGTTGAATCAGTTTAAGGGGGGAAATAGGGTTAGACGGTTCAAAAAATCGATTTTTTTTGTTTTACAAATTGTTAGTAAAACTATTGAAAAATATGTTCCCAAAATTTTAAATGAAAATTCCGACTCGTTCTATTGTTATAAGCCATTAAGAGGGGAAATAGAGTTAGGACAGCGTTTTCTCAATGATTTTCATAAAATTTTTTATAGTATAAAAAATGAATATAATTTATTGAAACTGAGAATATTTTATACATATATTTAAGAATATACTATAAAATTTGTATACATATATTTAAGTATATACTATAAAATATTAGCGACCCCATATTGCTTGTTTTTCTTGGTACTATTTTTTCAAACGCGTTTATCTGAAAACGACTTTTTTTGAACTTGCGTATACGCTAGTTTGAAAAGTTTTCAACCAATCATTTTGAAAATTGGCAGTTACTGTCTTCATAGTATTGCGCTCTATATGAACCTAAAATCGGAATATAATCATTATTTAAAATAATTTTTGTTTTGCAAAAAAGTTGTAAAAAATGGCAAAAAATCATGCTTTTTTGTTTTCTGTAAAAAATTCAATTTTCTATTTTTTCGATAGCATTCAGGTTCATATAGAAGAGAGACATATAATGAAAGTAAATTCCAACCTCGTTCGATTTCAGATGAAAATTGCGGCTTCCAGAATGTACGCAAAATGCTGAGTCTGATTGTGACCTGCAATATGGGGTCACTAATATCTGCGGTGTTTTTCAAGAAAATTCTTCAAAAATTTTATAGTATATACTTAAATATATGTATAAAATATTCTTAAAGTTTCAATAAATTATATTCATTTTTTATACTAAAAAAAAAATTCATGAAAATCATTGAGAAAACGCTGTCCTAACCCTATTTCCCCCTTAATTCGTAAACGTCGACATATAAGAAAGACAGTTTCTTAAATGTTGGTTCTGAAAAAACTTTTTGCGTAATTCCCTTTGCGCAAGCAACGTTCACAATTAATAACGATTCCCGAAACATTTCTCACGTCCAAAAATCGTCTCACTTCCTTTGAAATAGCCTCTGTAGCTAGGATTATGCATATAGATTTTTCGTATTGGCTCATTGCCCGCGTAAAGACGCTCGAATGTATATTAACGTTCATGCTGGTCCGATTAGAAATTCTTCGAATACACAAAGCTGATGGACACTGCATAACGAATGAATTCCAGTTCGATGTCATAGGTCAGTTTTACCAGAGACAGAGAGCGAGTGGGCGCCATATATTGTGTAACTTCGTGCGTGTGTCGTAGGGGGTCGATGACTGCAAATCGCGTGTCAGTACCTCATGAACATAGTCCCGAATGAGGGAGGATGGGAGAGCACGCTTAACGTGTATAGTCGTTTCAGATATAGATCGCGCGAAAAACGAGATTCGATCCTCGGCACGTATACTATATATAGATTATATACTAATAGACTCACTCGGAATGGGGCATTCCGTGCCAAATTAGACACTCATAAATTCAACAGTAAATTACAGTTTCATCGAATAAATAAAATTATGTTGTCAAACGAAAATGGATCTCGTTACAGAACTTGTTTTTGTAGAGCATCACATTCTCTGCCGTCACGTGCGTTCTATTTTTCATTTAAAAAAAAAATTCTATCCTATAAAACTATTTAAGAGACCAACCTTCTGCTCATTCCCAAAATACGTCACTTGCGGATTTGTTCGCATCAGAGCTTCGACGTATCGAGATATCTGCCTCACTTTCAACACCTGATTAAGGGAGAACACCACTGTGACCCCCTGTTTTTTTTCACATTTTTCAAGAATTTTTTTTTGTGGGAAAAAAAAGAGATATTCGAAAAATTTTTTTGGGTTTTGTTCCTTGTTTATTAATGTATCAAAAAATATTTTTTTCACATTTTTCACGTCGCATGGTGGCGCTGGGGAAGCTCTCGCGTCAGATGCTGTCATTTCCGCGGCACGCAGTAGAACTCTCTTCAACGTCGATCTGAAAAAAAATACCGAGTGTTTTCGTTAATAATATGATATTTTGAAGAGAACTACACAGGGATTTGGAATAAAATAGGCACGCCTTTGAAATTAAAGTTAATTTCAAAGGCGTGCCTATTTTTTTTAAAGCAATATTTTTCCAAATCCCTGTGTACTTCTCTTCAAAATATCATATTATTAACGAAAACACTCGGTATTTTTTTTCAGATCGACGTTGAAGAGAGTTCTGCTGCGTGCCGCGGAAATGACAGCACCTGACGCGAGAGCTTCCCCAGCGCCACCATGCGACGTGAAAAATGTGAAAAAAATGTTTTTTGATACATTAATAAACAAGGAACAAAACCCAACAACATTTTTCGAATATCTCTTTTTTTTCCCACAAAAAAAAATTCTTGAAAAATGTGAAAAAAAACAGGGGGTCACAGTGGTGTTCTCCGTTAAAGAAAATTAGCATTTGGGTATTTTTGGAATCACGCGGTTGATCTGTCGAATGATATGAATTAAATTTGAAAAAATTATTTTCAGAAAGTGAACAATGGTGCAAATATTATTTGCATCCTATTTAATTATTTTTGCGCATTCACAAATTTTCCTGTATGAGCGAGAAGCTCTTTCAATTTTGTTTTCCTTGTAGAGGAAGCTCTGTGCATGTGCAAAAATGATCAGGAAGCAATATGGAAATTTGACTTTGCATAATTTTTCTCTCCTTTAATTTTGATAGTGTGAGGCTTGCTTGATTTATATGTCCTTCCATAGTACCCAATTCATGTAAGAAATAGTCTCCCAATCTATTTCTATGGCAAGTACCTTCTTGTAAAATATAAAAAAAAAAAGTTCATTCAATAAAATCTCTAGTTATTCACCGATGCCAAATTCAATACCAATTGTTCCTTAATGACGGTCTATTCATGTGAGAAAAATTAACCCAAGATCCCAAAACTTTTGGCAATGAAATCAATCTTAAATATTTATTGAAAACTTCAAAATTTCATCAAAACTAAACGCTTTAAGGGAGGAAATAGGGTTAGACGGTTCAAAAAATCGATTTTTTTTTATTTCATAAATTGTTAGTAAAACTATTGAAAAATATGTTCCCAAAATTTTAAATGAAAATTCCGACTCGTTCTATTATTACAAGCCATTAAGGGCGGAAATAGGGTTAGGACAGCGTTTTCTCAATTATTTTCATGAATTTTTTTATAGTATAAAAAATAAATATAATTTATTGAAACTTTGAGAATATTTTATACATATATTTAAGTATATACTATAAAATATTAGCGACCCCATATTGCTTGTTTTTCTTGGTACTATTTTTTCAAACGCGTTTATCTGAAAACGACTTTTTTTGAACTTGCGTACACGCTAGTTTGAAAAGTTTTCAACCAATCGTTTTGAAAATTGGCAGTTACTGTCTTCACAGTATTGCGCTCTATATGAACCTAAAATCGGAATATTATCATTATTTAAAATAATTTTATTTTTGCAAATAAAGTTGTAAAAAATGGCAAAAAATCATGCTTTTTTGTTTTGACCCCTGTAAAAAATTCAATTTTCTATTTTTTTGATAGCATTCAGGTTCATATTGAAGAGAGACATATAATAAAAGTAAATTCCAACCTCGTTTGATTTCAGATGAAAATTGCGGCTTCCAGAATGTACGCAAAATGCTGAGTCTGATTGTGACCTGCAATATGGGGTCGCTCATATTTTATAGTATATACTTAAATATATGTATAAAAAATTTATAGTATATACTTAAATATATGTATAAAATATTCTCAAAGTTTCAATAAATTATATTCATTTTCTATACTATAAAAATATTCATGAAAATCATTGAGAAAAGGTCCTAACCCCATTTCCTACCTTAAGCGATTATTCCCAAATTCAATGCCAAACATCGTCGTGCGCTAACGCTTTTATGTACAAAATTGTTACTTCATAGTTGAAAATGTACGAAAGTTAAATTTATGAAAGCGTTCACACACGTTTTAGGATTATTTAAGAATGACGTAAAATATCTAACTCTGAAGTAATTCGAACGAAATTTGCGGCGAACAATGAAGGTTCGACGCCCCAAAAGTATGCAAAGTTTACAAAAAATCGGTCAAGTCGTTTTCGAGATGTAACAAGTTGAATTTCTGGAGCCAATCATACACACGCATACACACGGACATTTTTTTCTAGATGTGATTTTCCGATGTTTTGGCACGTCTTAAATACATGAATATAAAAAACTCAAGTTTACTTTTCACGAAAAAAGGACTTTATAAGCTATCAGGGATTCGACTCGTCAAAAAAATATATCCCGACGTTCGATGAATATTTATTGTTAAAAATGTTCTTATATTTACTGATTTCCATACGCGAAATTGCCGTTAAATCAATGATTTGACACAGAATGCTCCGTATATGATGTACCCTGTGCAAGTACTGTCCTGACGCTCCCGCGGGCAACTCTGCGATAACAGATATTGACTTTATACTCACGTACGATTTCGGTAATTTTTTACCTTCTTACCTGTACTGTATAATATAGAATAAAGCGTAATGAAGGTCCTTTTACCTCTCAATGGGCTTCTTATGTTATTCGCGTTCTCGCAGAAATTGTATCCGAGTCTTTTTTCATTTTTTAATCTTGTCAACTTAAGTTTAACCGTGACGATCACGACAAGTGCTGACGAAACGTTTTATTGCCGACGTTAATCTTTGCGTGGGGAAATTTATTCCAGGTCAACGGTATCTCGGCAAAAGTGTATAACTCGCACGCGATCAGACGTTATTTTCTTCTACCATGCTAATCGGGTTCGATGATTTTATAAGTGTTCTAAATATACGAGCGAGCTAGAGACGTAGCTTTGTTTTATTATGATTTTTTAAACTATAGGGCAAGATTTAATGTCTCGAACAATCGATAAAGTATTATCGCTTTATTCGTTTGCTGATAGGCTGTTGATAATGCTGAAGCTTTTCCATGAGTTAACTTTACTTGAAACGAGTCTCACCGGAAAGCTTGTCATATCGTTAAATCTCTACCCGATCGCAAATTCAATGTTGTCCAAGTAAATCGCTTATTGTTGAAAAAATAATTGTTTACTTTATGTTTGGTACGTTTTCCTTCGTGAGAAAAAGAGGGTGTCTGTGTATCTTTTAGATTTGTGGCAGGCCAGAGTAAATTTATTTCAGCCTAAAAATATTGTGCGTATTCTTGTGTTCTCGTGTACTCTCCATTCTTCTTTCTTCATCCCTGAAAATCGGATTTGAGAAAAATCGCACCCGATTGTACCCGAACATAAACCCTATATACAGGCACTCTTGATAATGAGACGAGGAAATCTTGAGGGGCGCTCGTACTCACAAAAATCTTCGTTCTGCCCTCGTAAATGGATCCCCTCGTGGTATCGGTGGTGAAATAAATCGTGAATTTATGGGTCACCGGAAGCTCATGATCGGCGTATATCGCGCGAGGAAATAGGGAGAGAAACAGTGCAACAATAAGGATATAATATATAGGATCGAGTGGGAAAAAACTGTTTAATGCGATGGTTCGGCTATGATCGTGTACTACATGGCGTATGAGTGCGAGAGAGATTGCTATGACATTAGAATTGTACTTTCAAACGGTGAATTATTTTCAAACAGCAAAAGCTTTGTTTTTGCCACGATTTTTCTTAAGTTTGCTCGAGCCCGATGAGTTGTGCCGTTTCGGAGAAAGTTCAATTTCCGTTTATGAAGCGGTCGGAGGGTGTACACCTTAATTCTGCAGATACACGCGTTCGGATTGGCGTAAAAATGCAATGAATCTTTTCTTAACATTAATTTGTCTATGAAAATCGAAGATTCAAACTGAATAAAATCTATATAGTGAATGGTGGTTCATTTGCATTGATAAAAAGTCTTTTATGCCCGAAAATATTTTTGGCAAGGGCGAACAAAAATGTGTATCGATTTCCTATAGCCTAAAACACTAATTAATCTAGGTAGAGCTCCTTCAGCTGTTCAGCAAATGATTTTTACTACAAAATTGAGTGTTCCTTCAAGAACCATCAGACATAGTAGAAATTATGGTACGACCAAAAATATTTTTCTCTCTGTGCGGTAAGCTCAACTGAAAATTTGTACAGAAAAACAGATGCAATTTTTTACAGAATTCAAATTATTGCAATATTTCGAAATATTTTTCTGCACAAGTTATTTTTTATGTTACCACTACACCGTAATATTACAAAATGCCGGCAACACACCATAAAATGTACTCATATATTTTTCCTTCCTCTCCTCGTTCACACGTCTCCCTGAATGTTATTAATGGTTAGCTTGACGTGTAATATATTTTTCAACATCTTATTTACTCGTTTTTCGTTTCTTTTTGTAACGTGAAAGAGAGATGGAAGAATGACAATAGCGTGAGAGGGAAAAAGTGAAGAAGATGCAACGGTTAGCGAAACATCACGACGAGAAGTTCGTTATTTACCCTCCTATTTTTCCCCTCCGGTGATCTATAATGTTTAAACGATACTAGACTATTCTTGAACGGGGGTGGACAAGCTTTCAAGGGCGTTTATCTTCGTCGGAATAGTTTTTCAATTAATTAACGAAAAAACGCAATATCGAAGTTTCGCCTCCGTATGAAATACGTTCGAAGACGGCCACCCCTCTTTGTGTATCCTGCAGATGACTCTCTTATCGAGGGTTTCGGAGTTTCTGCAGTCATTGTGACAAGACCTAACAGCGAAACTTTTCTTAAGTAGAAAACGAATCACTAGCAGCAAAGTATATCTATATATAATGTATCTATAGTATATTCAGGTTAGCCTACTTCCCGTCTCATCCCCTAGTATCAATTACCAATCACCAAAGAGCACAGTCACGCGCGATACGAGATCAAACCCTATACCCTGACTCTCGTATGATTACAATCCGCCACCCTGTATCAGAGGCACGCTGCGTTGGTGCCCGAGGACCAGGAGGGATGTGAATTAGATGGGTAGGTATGCGATAGTTTCGGTGCCAGTGGGTTATCCAGGCATCTCTTGGGACAGCAGACAGCGGGTGGCTGCACAAAGAGCGCCAGGTCCATGTAATCGATAAGCGACTCCCTCTCTCTCTCTTACTCTAATGCCTCTGGGATGCTGCGATCCGAGGGCGAGTACAACATCAGATACGGAACATATAACAGAATAACAGAGACACAGAATACTACCACCGCTTGAACTTATTCCTCTTTCCGTCAATCTCTCTCGCCCTTTCTCGCTTTTTTATTTTCTCCCTCTATCGTGTCGATATGCCAGAAAACACGTTTCACCCTCTGTCTATTTCACGTTGAACCCTGGGCGAATATACCCTCTTTAGCTGTAACCTCTGTCCTCCCTCACCCCAGCCGCCATACCGCGACACGAGAACGCGAGAAAGGATAAAAAAAACCGTGATGAAATCGATGACGAGGACAGAGTGAGAGAAAAAAGTAAATTTAACCAATCCTCGCGCAATATCGATTGGGAGTTTTAGTATTTAATGATTTTTCTTCACGCAGATTATCGTATACCTACTACGTTAATCGTTTATTCGTGATTTTCAATTGGAATCTTTCAGTGGAAAGTTCGAGAGGCGTTTAATTTGCCCAAATTAATGCACGAATTGCTACGTGCACCAATTATCGTTGCTCATGAATATTTATTCATTCAATTATTCCCAAAAGCCCGCACGTTTTATTTTTATCTCGGAAAAATTAACGATGTCGCGATTAATCCTAATTAGTCATTCTTATTTTAAGAACGTGAATGGAAGGGCTCGTTAGCAGATATATTATGCGAAAAACAAAAGACATATTTGAATAATTACGAAAATTTCATCAATAATCAGGAAAAATTGTGGTAGAAGGTTAAACGTGGTATACTCAAGTCTTTACGTAAGCAAACTTGACGAGAAAAATCAGACGTTTATCGTTCCGTAAGGTACGTACAACCTATTCAGTAGTCGTTCCCGCGAACGACGTTTTTTGGTGCGTGAAGCAGGATAAAAGGAAGGGGAGGAAAAAAATATCCTGGCAGACCGTTTCCATCGACCAGAATCCATTGGAGCGACGAAGCGCGGTTCGAGGCTCCTTGACTCTCGGCTCGTTTTTGCCCTGGCGATCCGGGCTTCGGGATCTCGGTCTCCGAGACCCTCCCTCTACTCATTTTCGCGCTCTCTCTTTCTCTTGACGTATATAGATATTAATTTCCTTTTCCCCACATCTTTCACTCTATCCTACATCTTTCACCAGTTTTTCCTCCTAACGGACACGAACAAAAAAAAATTGCGAACCGCACACACTGACGAAGGTTCAATGTCGATTATAAATCCGGCCCTTTAGTGCGCCAGTAAAAAGGAAGATGTATATAAGAATATAAAGAATTTTAGCTGTCAAGGACATGAGAAAAAAAAAAATTCATAAAACCCGAACCCTTTCAATGATTTGCACCAAATTTAGAAACGACCGTTCTTTAATGATATTCGATTCATACAAAAGAAATGCTGTCCGATATCGAAAAATTTGCGAAAGTTACAGCGACCACAAACATTTTTCGAAACATTCAAAATTTTATAAAATCTTCATCCTTTCACGAATTTTTGACAAATACACCAGCCTCTTTAATGATAGACGAATCATATTTAAAAAAGCAGAATAATATCTCAACATTTTCGGGAACTAGAGTGTACACAGACATTTTCCGAAAAACATTAAAAAAGCCATAAAATCCAAACGATCCGTTTCCGAGATATAGACATTTGAATTTCACAGAGTCGTTCAATAGATACACTCACACGTCCGAATATTTTTTTTGAATGTGATGTTTCGACGTTTTCGCATATTTTCAACGTATTGGCATTGAAAAGTTGATGTTTTTTTTAACCATCACAGAGCTTCCCTTGTGAGCAATCAAAAATTCGTACCCATTAAAAAAGTTATCACGTATGTACGTACGAGGTCTGTTCAAAAAGTGTCGCGAATTTTGAATTTCCGCGGGCTACGTATATTCGATTTTCGATTTTTTTGTGGCGTTAGGTTGGTACTCGTGTCCCTCACTTATGCTGAAAAAATCGGCCATTTTGAATGTTTAGTTAATTGTTGACAGCTGTTTTGGTTAGACGTGTTTTGGCTTGTCTTCGATTTTTGCTTGTTCCAAAAAAGCAGCTTCCATTGCGATGATTGAGCTCTGGTTTCCACGTCATAACCATAAACCCATGATTCATTACCGGTTATGACCCTCTGGAGCAAATTTGGGGTCGTCGCGGACCGAGTCCAACAGCTCCTTAGCAATGTTAACGCGACAATGTTTTCGTTTCGAAATTGAGCAATTTTGGCACGAATTTCGCGGCGACCCGTCTCATGCCCAAATCATTGGTAAAAATCGAATAGCACGAGCCAATCGATATGTTTAGTTCCTCAGCAACTTCTCTAACGGTGATTCGACGATTGGCCAATATTATTTTCTTCAACTTCATCAATGTTCTCGTCTGTTATTGATGTGCTCGGACGTCCGAAACGCATTTCGTTGTTCGAATCTTTTCGGCCCTCTGAGAACATTTTGTACCACCGATAAACGTTACTTTGGTCCAAGGTAGCTTCACCATATGCCACAGTCAACATTCGGAATGCGTCCGCGCACTTAATTTTGTTTTTCACACAAAATTTGTTACGGATTCTTTGATCCATTTTTTGGAATAGGCAAAAATCGACGACAAGCCAAAACACGTCTAACCAAAACAGCTGTCAACAATTAACTAAACATTCAAAATGGCCGATTTTGCAGGATAAGTGAGGGACATGAGTACCGACCTAACGCCACAAAAAAGTCGAAAATTGAATATACATAGCCCGCGGAAATTCAAAATTCGCGATACTTTTTGAACAGACCTCGTATATCACATTAGCTTGGGAATATATTGATGAACATTTTTCACCGCGTTCGTTAGAATATCCGGCGGAGCTTGTGATGACACGAAAGTTTTCCGAATTGAGCTTTTTAGCCGTAGACTACATATACACTGTAATGTATATTGGGTATACGTGTGTCGCGAGTGTGATAAATCTAAAAATTAATATAAACAAGATTAAAGAAATTTGCATTTTTCACAGAAAGCTGATGATATTCATTTCCTTTAAGAGGTTTAAACTAAAGCTCACTGTGGGTCGCTGTTTAAAAATCCATGTACACTCTCGTAACTGTGATTATCTTGATTCGATTACATGGTTAATAATGAACAAAACGTTCGCGCGAGAGTGATGGAGTAGCTGAACGTCCGACTGGTAGGGCGTTGATTAAATTTGAATCCAAGAGTTTCCGGTGAATATATATAGAAGAGGGTGCAAATTGGGTTCACCATTTTGGTTAATTTCGAAACACTTATTTTTCAACGGAACCACGTGATTCAAATTTATCAATTGATGGAAATTCGCACCTTCTGGTCTCTAATATTCAGCTTGCCAAATATTTTTAGCATTTTATCAGATAGACGATAATTACATTTTCCATATTTATATCATGTGTATATAGGTGGAATCGGATTCTATCCATCCCGAGGCAGTGTTATACATGCATCAAAACTAATATTCTTATTTGGTCATATGAATAATTCGTCAATTGCTACATTAATCGATGCAATTTAATTAAAAAATAATGTGTTCCAAGGAAATATTCATTAAATTCAAACAAATTAATTTTACTGGGTGCACGTATTAATTATCAATATTCCGATGTAAATATAGAATATCTATGACGCAGGTTCAATCCCCTACTTTTATGCATCAGGGTGAATAGTTTCGAAAATTTACCATTGAAATCCCACGCGACAATATTTATTCATATTTTGGTCTGAACAAAGCGATTTTGAAGCGAGTGGGTCCAGGTTTTGCATATTCAGAGACGATCCAACCTTAGGATATAAAAAAAAACTTATTCCGGCAGTTTCTATAGGACTTCCGAGGGATCCCATATAAGCGAACCTCAGGGAGATTCATCAAATGGGATAAAGCGTTCTTGACAGACAGGATGATGGAATGGCCTTGCAGAGAGATTAGAGATTAAGTTGGTATTTCGAAGAAATAAACAAAAATATTTTACGACCGATTGAAATACAATATTAGCAAATATATCTGAACTATATATACGTATGAATTTGATTATTGAACGTATATTCACGTAATAGATAAAACCAATAGTGACAATTATTACTGATTGATGCACGTTGAATTCGAAAAATGTTCGGGAGGAATAATATATATAATTAAGAAAAAAAAACCGATTTTTTCTTACGTCGATTAACAGAAGAAAACGAGGACTTTATATTTCAAACAGAGATACTTCGGAAAGTGCTATATTATTATTATTGCAATTAAATTTTTTTACTTTTCCCTTCTCGAGAGTATGTCACGCACTCGGGTCAAAAGCGATCCGCTTGGAGGTAATCCTCATCACCGCTACCACGGCGATTCTTTCTAAATAGGAGAGCTGTGCCGTGACCTGAACTGATTTTTACCTTTCGTATGCACTCGCGAGAAAAGGAAATACGATATTTTAATATTAACAACAACAAAAAATATATTTAACAGCAATAAATATATAAATTGAAATACTAAAAACAATCTGACATTTGTTTGAGCAATATATTGATTTAAATTGGGATGTCTTGACCGTGCTAAAAATTTTCCAAAAAACGGCATTAAAGTTCACAGAACACGTTGATTATTAGAGCGCACCATTTTTTGTCTCCCCTTATGGGAGGAAATAGGGTTAGGACAGCGTTTTCTCAATGATTTTCATGAATTTTTTTATAGTATAAAAAATAAATATAATTTATTGAAACTTTGAGAATATTTTATACATATATTTAAGTATATACTATAAAATTTTTATACATAGTATCAAGTATATACTATAAAATATTAGCGACCCCATATTTCAGGTCACAATCAGACTCAGCATTTTGCGTACATTCTGGAAGCCGCAATTTTCATCTGAAATCAAACGAGGTTGGAATTTACTTTTATTATATGTCTCTCTCCTATATGAACCTAAATGCTATCAAAAAAATAGAAAATTGAATTTTTTACAGGGGTCAAAACAAAAAAGCATGATTTTTTGCCATGTTTTACAACTTTATTTGCAAAAAAAAATTATTTTAAATAATGCTAATATTCCGATTTTAGGTTCGTATAGAGCGCAATACTATGAAGAAAGTAACTGCCAATTTTCAAAACGATTGGTTGAAAACTTTTCAAACTAGCGTGTACGCAAGTTAAAAAAAAGTCGTTTTCAGAAAAACGCGTTTGAAAAAATAGTACCAAAAAAAACAAGCAATATGGAGTCGCTAATATTTTATAGTATATACTTAAATATATGTATAAAAATTTTATAGTATATACTTAAATATATGTACAAAATATTCTCAAAGTTTCAATAAATTATATTCATTTGTTATACTATAAAAAAATTCATGAAAATTATTGAGAAAACGCTGTCCTAACCCTATTTCCCCCCTTAATGGCTTATAACAATAGAACGAGTCGAAATTTTCATTTAAAATTTTGGGAACATATTTTTCAATAGTTTTACTAACAATTTATGAAATAAAAAAAAAAATCGATTTTTTGAACCTTCTAAGCCTATTTCCCCCCTTAATGCAATTTTGAGGTACGATTAATCTTTTCAGGTTGCTGACATTCCGCGAGCTCCGTGGTTTTTTTTTTTTTTTTTCGTTACATATTCGTCGGTGGCCAGTGACCTCGTTTTTTTCCCTGTGGGCCAAACGTACGTACAATATTGCCATTGCCATCACAGGGGTGAAAAACGTACATACGGAAATATAGGAGAGAAAGAGAAAGAGCGAGAGTGAGGGCGAGGAGAGAGGAGTCGATGTGATATAGAACTGCGGGTTTCTTCGCGGAGAGGCCGTAAACCCCTGTGATATGCCAGCAACCCCATTTCGTCGTGCATACCCTCCTCAGTCTAGCATACCGAGGTGCTGTTAAACAAAAGGTCGTAACTGAAATTATTTCTTACGTTAATCTGTACGGATTTATGCCCTTTCCTTCGCAATCGATATATTTTTATACATATATTTCTGTACTCACACATATAAATCGTGTCCTGCGCGTTTTGCTTGTGTAGAGAGTGGTCGAAGTTTTGCTCGGTACTGGGGGGGGGGGGGGGGGAAGAAAAACGGTGTACATAACCGACCGTGTTATCCCGCGAGTTTCATGTAACACACAACCCACTTGGGCCACGAGCTCTGAAACTGTCTTTACAGAGAGCGAGAGAGAAAGAGCTCCGATAGTAACACGAGGTTTTCCTGGTGCCGCATTGCCGATGTCGTGTCTCGCGTAATCGGCGTTCCATGCCGAGCGGTAAACCCCACCGAGGCCTAGGTACCATATAACATTAAACCGCATGTATATATATAGGTAAAAAAGATATGTATATTTGTGTGGTTAAAACGTGAAACTCTTTCATTCCCTTCGTTGCGTCAAATACTTATATTACTGTATATACACATAGAAGATATATGTATGTGTGTTCGAAGAAGCGCTCGAGGCTCAAGGGAGAAATAAGCCACTCGCGAGGGATGGACGACTTTTCGACCTGCGGACTCAGTCTCTGCCTACACATGTCTACCCTGTTCTCGTAAGCGTCACGCTACGTTTATTTTTATAGCTGTCTATACTTCCGATATAAATGTAGTCAGCTACATCCGGTTGTCAGCCTCTAAAAATCAACCCTCTCCAAAACAGATCCTGGTACATGGCTACACCGAAGTGCCACTTTTTTCCCTTTTATTCTTCGGTTGTTCTTTCAATTGGAATAAAATTCGTTCGGTTAAGTGCCAATTTGCGCAGTTGCCAATAACTTGATTTTCATTTTATTCGAGTATACTTTGTTCGTGCCAAATTTAGTTCGATTCAATTAACATGATTCAAATAGATTTTCAGATTCTCACCTTCTGATCTATATTTAAAAAAAAAATCGAATACCCTATTATCCTTTGATCACGAGATATTATTATTATTTTCATCAATTAATTTCCCTTCGATTACACTTTGAGGTATCGTCGTACAATTTGCGGTAGCATTGCGATTGCCCGGTAGGGGATGGTAAAAGCTGCTGATAATGATCCTTTGAACTGTCCTCGTCCGCAAATCTAGATCAGTGAGCTCTGTAAATTACGTACCACGCGCGTACAGCGTATACAATATATAGATGCAAGGCTCAATCCAGGTAAAATCAGTCAAGAATCCATCGAGCAAAATTTCAAAAGATTCGGAGGCTCAGTAATATGTTTTTTTTTTAATCTCACGCTTTTTTTGTCTCGTCTAATGACAAAACGATCCGAGTGATCCAAAACGTCACGAAGACCGACTAGGTCGTTTCCAAAATACGCCAGTCGCGATTTTTTTTTTTTTCGGTTACAGCTGGAAATTAATTGATTACCCCCTTCCGCGAATATTGATTTTTTTTGTTACCAAACAAAATATATCAACGTTATTTCATTTATTTACAGTCTCAAAATTCCTGTTGAATTGTCGGTAGCTGATTTGACTCGGATTACCCTATACATTAGTGTTTGTGTTAGGTATTTATCTACTAAATACCTTGTACGAAATTTCTGTGCGTACACATAGACAGATTTGCGCCGTGCCTCTGCATTGCCTCGTTAAATGAGCTTGATTGATGAGATTCCCCGGGCTTATGTTTAATTGCATACAGTCACCTGGAAACGTGTCGCGTTCTCACGGAGTTAGCTCTCAGCTAACAATCTCCAAAGGTCTGTGACATACGTGCGATGTAGCGAAAACGCTTGATGTATTAGCGCAGTGATTAAACGCTATTATTAGATTTTGAGAGAGACATCAATATTTCGTTTATCGCTTGAAGTTTCCTTTTTCGTACTGGAATCAAGAAAATTCCTTTTTCTTAAGGTAGTAGTCTGGTAACTTAAGCCGATTTCCATGTCTTTTTTGGAGGGCGTTTTTTTGTAGGAAAATAAAAATGAATCGTTTTGGATATTTAGGATGTTTTTATTTACATATTAAAGATACAAAAAAAAATTTGTTTGAAAAAATTTAATAGTTCATTATTAATATTATTATTGATCGAAGTTGACACCTCGAAAAAAAAGCGCGTGGGTGGCCCCGGTGATTTTGGCTCTTCATGTTATCTGAAATAAAAAATTCTTGATAATTCTTAATCTATAGACATGTAATTCTGGTCGGAACTACTGAAGTTAAATTTCATGGATAAATAACAAAATGGCGGACTTTGGAAAAAACTTTTTTTTCCACCATTTCCACCATTTTTTCCCCCCATTTTTTTCCCCCCATTTTTTTCCCCGCCATTTTGTTATTTATTCATGAAATTTAACTTCAGTAGTTCCGACCAGAATTACATGTCTGTAGATCAAGAATTATCAAGAATGTTTGATTTCAGATAACGTCAAGAGCCAAAATCACCGGGGCCACCCACGTGCTTTTTTTTCGAGGTGCCAACTTCGATCAATAATAATAATGATGTTAATAAACTATTAAATGTTTACAAATAATTTTTTTTTGTACCTTTAATATGTAAATAAAAACATCCTAAATATCCAAAACGATTCATTTTTATTTTCCTACAAAAAAACGCCCTCCAAAAAAGACATGAAAATCGGCTTAAGTTACCAGACTACTACCTTAAACTCTACAAAGAGGATCATCCATGAAAAGAAAGTGGTCTGGTATGAGAAATAAAAAAAATTCGTAATGTGTAAAATGTGGGGAAAAAAATTACATTTTCTCGCTGATGTCGAGAAATTTCGTATCGACAGAGGAAAATTATAAAAAATTTGAACAATATAAAAATTATAAATTTGCGGATTATCGTTCCTCATTATTTTATCTCTGTCACAAATTCCCCTTTACGAATAGGTCAGTTTTCATTTTTGGCTCTTCTCGTAGAAGAAACTTTGTGAGTGCGATGAAATAATGAGAAACCAATGCGCAAGTCTCTAATTTGCACGCTTTTTTTCCTGACTTCGATTTCAACGAAATACACTTTTTTTTTAACTGCAAAAAAATTCAAATGGTGCATAAAATCTAAGCCCTCTTACTGATTTGCCACAAGTTAAAAAACAAATATCATTCGATGATATTCTACTCATGTAAAAAAAAATCGATCTGATAATTCAAAAATTGTGAAAATGAGAATGATCACAGACTGTTTTTTTTTTAAATACAGGAAAAATTCCATATTTCATAAAATCCCGAACCCCTTGACCAATTCTCGCCGTTTTTCTAAATATGTGTTCTCGATGTTTTGGAGCATTTTGACAGATCTGATACGAAAAACACGAAAAAAAAGTTTTATGGAAAACACAGCTTCCCCTATGAAAAAGCAAAAATATTCGATTTTTCTTCTTCGGTATGTGGAAGAAAAAAAAATTGAAAGCCTCAAAAAAACAGAAAAATAATTACGGCTAGACCTATATAAGTGTTCATCAGTCGAACTCGACCCAGCGTATGGATTTCCGGTTTAATACTGAATTGTTTGAAATCGTGTCGCGTTTGTTCTCACGCGTCAACGAGTCAAAGATGTTCCTGTCTCAAGCGCCACTGAATCTATTCGCTTTCTCTTGTCTTCGCGTCCAGCTTTTGCTATTTAAGTTCGCCTCTATCTTTGATCACTGCTAAGCTCGTGCACACCTTTGACTCGGCTTGACCTATATGCCTTTGAAATTCTCTCAGGCGAATAGTGAAGTTTTGAATGAAACAATGCAAAGAGCCCTCCCGCGCAGGAGTGCAGTGGAATTTTCTGTGGGCTTGGTGAAAGTTTACCAACGAATTTCTGAACAACAACTCCCCTATCTCGACATGCGTTCGTGCGCTCTTTGTCCCCAATGCAACAGGGTCACAGCGTTAATCATATGGTTCACGAAATATTCGATGTTATCTATGTATATCGTGAGAGTGGCGATAAGTTTTCAAAATATAATGCCATTTTTCAAAATATAATGCCATTTTTCAAAATTCGTCAAGTTAATTACCTCGATCGAACTCAACCAAATCAGGGTTGAATTTTTAGAATTTTTTCTTTAAATGCAGGGAATTCAGAGATATTAACCAATTTCATGAAAAACATAAAATTTTTCTTCGTTCAGCTTAATATTTTTAGCGATGTGCAGTGAGAAAAAAATCTGAGAAAATCAATCAGATCATATTTCTCAGTGTGGCTCCCACAATTTTCGATTTATTTGAAACTTGCCGTGGTATCCCGTAGGGGATGTTATAACAATGACTTTAGGATCATAGACATCATAGACATTGATCTGTTTATTCCCAATCCTGCGCAGAATTTACGGAAGAGCAGAAAATTCAAAGTGCGCTTACAAATATAGGAGTTGGAGGATTCTGCTGGGAACCAAAAGGCTCATCTTTCGACCGTAAACAACATACTGTAGTAGTCGTTCATCTAAACTTTGTGGCAACAATATTATTGCAGTTTTAAGGTAGTAGTCTGGTAACTTAAGCCGATTTTCATGGCTTTTTTGGAGGGCGTTTTTTTGTAGGAAAATAAAAATGAATCGTTTTGGATATTTAGGATATTTTTATTTACATATTAAAGATACAAAAAAAAATGTTGTTGGAAAAATTTAATAGTTTATTATTATTATTATTATTGATCGAAGTTGGCACCTCGAAAAAAAAAACGAAAAAAGTTTTTTTTCCCAAAGTCCGCTATTTTCTTATTTATCCATGAAATTTAACTTCAGTAGTTCCGACCAGAATGACATGTCTATAGATTAAGAAGTATCCAGAATTTTTTATTTCAGATAACATCAAGAGCCAAAATCACCGGGGCCACCCACACGCTTTTTTTTCGAGGTGCCAACTTCGATCAATAATAACAATAAAAATAAACTATTAAATTTAAAAAAAAATTTTTTTTTTGTATCTTTAATATGTAAATTTTAACAGGCTACTCTACACACTTATAGTTGTCGTCGGAACCACCGAGAAATTTTTCTCCCTAATTTTTTATTTTACAACCCCTTCTTTGCTAAAATAAAAGGACTTTAGCAAAGAAGGGGTTGTAAAATAAAAAGTTAGGGGTGAACAAATTTCTCGGTGGTTCCGACGAGAACGATAAGTGTATAGAGTAGCCTGTTAAAATTTGAAAGCAATCGGTTCGGTAGCCAAAAACGTTAGGACCCGGGCTGCCAACTTCGATCAATAATAATAATAATAATGAACTATAAAATTTTTTCAAAAAATTTTTTTTTTGTATCTTTAATATGTAAACAAAAACATCCTAAATATCCAAAACGATTCATTTTTATTTTCCTACAAAAAAACGCCCTCCAAAAAAGACATGAAAATCGGCTTAAGTTACCAGACTACTACCTTACATTTATACATATTTTGGTGACGCGAGATCCCCTCAAGTCATTCCAGACTTATAAAGCTTTGTTTTTTGCCACCTTATCACACATAAACACATACACCTACGTCGATTCATTGTAATTGTGTTTTCCGACTTTTTGAAATATTTTGAACCCGTTGGCATTGAAAACTCGAAGAAAAAAAAACGTTTTTTCGCGAAAACGAAGTTTGCTCTGGAAGGAAGCAAAATCGAACAAGACGATAGAGCACGGGACTCTCTTCCATGCACATGTATGGCCTGTCCGCGTCGGGAAATCCATATTACCCATATATATCGTATATATATATATATAGGTAATATGAGTACCGTATGAAAGACGGTATAAAATTAGATTAACCATACTTTCATTCATCGAACGATCTCTAAAATTTTTTTTTTAACCGTAGATCTTTCAGGAGACATATATTTGGTTCGTTGTAATAATTATTTTTCCATCAGACGTAAAATTTCATGTGTGAAAATAAAAAATAGTTTAACCCTTGCACATAGATCCATAAACTTGTATAACGCGAGTTTCACGAGGGTTTAATGACCTTCTCGAGTGAGAGAGGGAGAGAGAAAGAAAGAGAGCAGTTGGCTAGGATCGATGGGCTTGCAACTCGGTGTATCCTCGTTCATAGCTTGGGGGGGGGGTCTGCACTTGTGGTTAGTTTTCAACGTGTGTGAGGGTTGCGGGGGTTCCGTGTTCCACTTTTCGTTGTCGCCTGAGCTTTTTGGCCCTTGTGCCTTCCCGCGCCAAGAGGGCTTCCGCGTTGGTGGTTGAACAGAGTCGAGCGAAGCACCTTCAGCCTTCGTTAAGGTATTGGCCGCGATTTTACCAAGCGGGAGACGGAGAGAGAAAGAGAGACCTTGCGGCGGAAGGGTTTGTTGGAGAATGGTTTGGAGACCTAGATCACGCGAACGCGCGGCCAACGGTGGAATAAAATCAAAATAATTGCCTCCTCGGATGATCTACCGACGATGCATCCTCGTGTATAATCGACTTTGATAACTACACGCTCCGCGTAGCTAGGCCGAACATGAATTTCGTCGTTATATATACCGGAGCTTGATAAACGCGCGGATGGTAATTAATAACGTTGAGCAATTCGCCGGAAGGTAAAGTACGATAGGTTCGGATACGGAAAATTGGAAACTGCCCGCATTTCTGAGCAAATAACATTTAACGAAACGTATGAAACTTTTCGTAATTTCTCTTTATCCAATCCATCGTTATCGTATGAGGAACGGACACACGCCACATTACACGCGTGTTCTATAAACTAAGACTTTTCTCTCGTTACAATGCATCGTTTACATATGAATAAATGCGAATACAGATTTAAAATGTTGCGCACGTTAAAATTTGTGATGTATAAGAAAAAATAACAATTGATTTAGTGACGCTCTCTAATGAATTTTTGTATATAAATTTCGAATTCGTTAATCACAATTATCTTAATTTCGAAAGATCTTAGGCGCGGAATCGCCTCGGATCTTTTACATATACGTAGTGTACATAATTTCGTGGTTAAAGAACAAAACGAAGAAACGATTTTTTTGCTTTCACTTTAGCCGAGCTGAGTGTTCCTCGGTGAAGTCGTATTGTTTTTAGGCAATCGGGGAGATAGAGGGAGAGGAAAAAAAACATCTGTACTCTTGTGCAACTGCGAAACGATATATAGTCGCCTACAATCATCAACTCGTGACTAATTCCCGTATATAATATAGAAATCCTATTATGCTTGTACAAACCACGTGTTCAAACTAAATTAGGAAAGAAGAGAAAAAAAAAACCTCGAACGTGAAACGGATATTGACCGGAAAACCCTTTTTTGCCGATTACCGTTTTACGATTTTAAATTGGGTGTAACCGCGTTGATTATATAGATCGCAAACAATGCTACAATGGAATCATTACTCTCCCGACTTCGTGGACTAAATATTTATCACATGCACGTGACCTCGATTGAACTTTTTTCCAATAAAGAAAAAAACCCGTTTACATATCGAGATCAAAAATTAGATCGTTTTTAAACTCCGTACCCGCAGAGTTTTTCACGTTAAACTCGTCATTTTCCAACGGCAACGTATCATCGTTAATGCCCTTATCGCGTTTCGTTTTGTGCGTATGATTGTTTTTACCGTTACTCGAAAATTTATCGATCTCGATGTTGTCGGTCTTTTCATTTTTCGACAATTTGTCACGATTAAGTATCGGCTTTACCGTATCTCGACACTTTTCCTCTGTATTGTCGTCCTTTGAATTTATACGATACTTCTCGCGATCCTCAGTCTCGGAATTTTCACTCTCGCTCATACGACGCTCGTGCGCCCGTTTCTTGTTCCTCAGCTTGCGTTGATTCTTCTTTCGTTGTCCGAGTATACTCGAATTCGATCTGCAAACACGAACGATCGTGCAATGAATTTATCTCGTTCCTTCTTTCGAGGTATATTACATCGTTCGAATTTGAAATAAAAGTCATTTTATCAGCGAACAAATGTTAATGTATATCGTTAAAATGAAAGATACAAGTTTCTCGAGCCATTGACAAATATTCGAAATAATTATTCTTTCATAATTAACAGATTTTTTTCGCAAAGCAAAAAAAATTAACACTTCTTTCCGACTTAATCGCGAAGCCCGTCCGCCTCCCTTAATATGAATATTATATTATATTATATATTATAAAAACCCTAACTAACGAGCATTTATTTGTTGCCGTATGTGCAAAATTAACGAATTGCCATTTGGCTGAAAAATACACGGTAATCGTGGAAAAGTGTTTTGGTTTAGTTCGTTTATATTCCACTGGCGCTACTTGCTAACCGGAGCGCGAGATTTTTCTCAATTCTCTTTCAATTCACGGACAATTTTCGAGAGTTTTTGGGAGTCCCAGCTGGCAAATTAGAAGTTACAATACCAAAATATATAGTAAATCGCATACGGCACGGTTAAGGGCGGGGTAAGGGTTTTCACTTTCGAAAAATCGATTTTTTTTTGTCTTATCTTATTGTTTAACATTTCAAGAATATGTCCTTAAAATTTTAAACCGATCTAAGCAATATTCTTGAAGTTATTGTCTTATTAATCTCCTGGCCTTTAACGCTATACCTCTAACAGCTGCGGTCGGTCGGGCTAGCAGTGCAGCTGTCGAACATGTATACAGTTTATTCATTGCTAGTGTGTATATAGTATATAGTGTATACTATACACTACAATATTTTAAAAGAAGAAACGAGCGAAGAAAGGAGCTGGAATCGATGATTCTGTGTAAGTTGGAAAAAAAAAAATTTTCTTCACTTTTTTACTTCATAAACTTTAGACGCGTTTTTCTCAAAACTACTTTTTCAAAGTCCGTGTTCACTGCCATTTGAAAACTACTTGACCGATTCATTTCAAACTTTGTACACATTTTCTACATATGAAATACCTCCCCCCCAACGTTTAGTTACATTTTTTTTTTACATTAAGGGTGTTTCCCACCCACAAAATGGCGGAATTTTTCGTGGAAAATAACAGTTCACAGTTTAGATGGCCGCCAAAAATTTTTAAATGAAAAATAAAATAATCAGAGAACGTTGGGGGGAAGATTTCATTATAATTTGACTAAATTTTCATGGTTTTTAATTTTCAGATAATTTCCGGCCGAGTTATAGTGAACACCGCAAATTGTTTTTTTTCCAAGACGTTCCGGGGGAAGCTCTGTTACGGGCTTATGCTTCAATATTTCTGCATGAAAAAATTACGCAACATTGTCAAAAGTATGCTCAATAATGTACAAAAGGTTCGAATAAAAATGCTCAATCCATATTTGAGAAAAAAAATCGCAAAAAAAGTGTTTTTTTTTACGCTGAAACCCTTACCCCTCCCTTAACTCGAGTATTTGATACATGTTCCTCGGATATTATCCCGATTTCAACGATCCACATCATACCGACGCTGTTCAAACTTTTTGTCGTCTCTCACACATTCTGAAAATCGTTTATCTACCAACTGACTCACCTGTACAACTGACGCGAAACAACGTCGTTGAAACGAACGGATTTCTTAAAACTCGAGCAGTCCGACTCGGAATTGATGTCCTGAATTGAATCATAATGAAAATCGACCGAGGACATGTGTCCGGCGTTGTCGTCGATACTGGATTCCGACACTGAACGCGAGAATGTGCTACGGCGAGATTTCAAGATTCCCTTCGAGACGCTACTACCGTTGCTGCTCGGTAATTCGTCCCCGCTACTTTCCGACACCGATCGTGATTTCGACAAGCCGTGCTTTCGATCTTTCTTTCGCGACGACATGTCCAATTTTTCGGGCTGTTCATCCTCGTCGTCCGAATCTAGATTATTCGTTTGAATGTTTATTACGATATCATCGCCCTCGGCGATTACCTCGATTGTTTTTTCTCGATCGTTTTGAGGCTCCACCTGATAAGTAAAAGTATAATTGATCGTTAATTTGGAACAATGAACGATCCATGCCCTCGTCATTAGCATTAATCGGGCTCGATTAAAGCAAAAATACTAAGTACGACAGTAAACTGTTAAAATTGTTAAAAAAAAATGTGCGAATTAGAAGCTTGCATATTGTTTCCTCATTATTTTACCTTGCTTACAAATCCCCCCCGCCCGAGCCGGTTATTTTTTCAATTGTTGCTTCTTCCTAGCCGAAGCTTTGTGAGCCAGTTAAAATGACGAGGAAGCATTAGATTATGCAACTTCCTCATTTGCACGTTATTTTTTTTACTGAATTCGATCTGATCAATTCTAAGGAATGATCTGAGGAATCATAGCTTCCTGAATGAGGAAGAACAACGAAATTTAAGGTAGTAGTCTGGTAACTTAAGCCGATTTTCATGTCTTTTTTGGAGGGCGTTTTTTTGTAGGAAAATAAAAATGAATCATTTTGGATATTTAGGATGTTTTTATTTACATATTAAAGATACAAAAAAAATTTTTTTTTTTAAATTTAATAGAAATTATTATTATTATTATTGATCGAAGTTGGCACCTCGAAGTTGGCAGCCCGGGTCCTAACTTTTTTTCAACCGAACCGATTGCTTTCAAATTTGAACAGGCTACTCTACACACTTATAGTTCTCGTCGGAACCACCGAACATTTTTTTCACCCCTAACTTTTTATCTTACAACCCCTTCTTTGCTAAAATAAAAGGACTTTAGCAAAGAAGGGGTTGTAAAATAAAAAGTTAGGGGTGAAAAAATTTCTCGGTGGTTCCGACGAGAACTATAAGTGTGTAGAGTAGCCTGTTAAAATTTGAAAGCAACCGGTTCGGTTGAAAAAAAGTTAGGACCCGGGCTGCCAACTTCGATCAATAATAATAATAATAATAAATTATTAAATTTTTTCAAAAAAATTTTTTTTTGTATCTTTAATATGTAAATAAAAACATCCTAAATTTCCAAAACGATTCATCTTTATTTTCCTACAAAAAAACGCCCTCCAAAAAAAGACATGAAAATCGGCTTAAGTTACCAGACCTTAAACCCATTGACTAAATCGACGCTCACGGGATGTCAAACAAAAATGAATAAAGTAATTGAAAAAAAATGTTTGATCGTTCCAAAAGTATTTCCATCGAATGAGTTACATTTCTATTAATGTAAATAATTTTTTTCAATCAATTAAAACGCCAATGGAATCGACGAATTAGCGTATACTTACCGCAAGTCGATCGAACTTGTCGGTGAGTGACACTCTCGACGGCAGATCTTTAGCTTCCATAAATTCCTCATCCATACCGACGTAATATTGTGACAAATTTTTCGCATCGCTCAAACACACCGTGAAAACAACATTGTTGTCCCAGGGCTCGACAGTGACGGATTTCGAGGCTATCGCGTCTTCGTGAATTTTCAGGCATAACGAATAGTAAACGGGAAAAAATCCCGCACCGACCGACGACAGAACGACATGAATGCCGGAATTATTGTCGAGCGTTCTGTACTTTATCGATTCGGCATCGACATTCTTTACGTTTACAGTTACAGCGAGATTATCGTCGTAAACGTTACAAACGAATTGTGGAATTGTGTACTTAACGTTGGAATTGAGAAACGATTGTACCGAGTCGTCGTAACTATTAGTCCGTAATGCGGTGTCTTCGGGACAATTTTTCACATCCACGTTCTCACTCAACATCGTGACGCGCGGGTGCGAATCATGATCGGTGTTAATCGATGATTCATCGAGAATGTACTCCTCGTTGTTGTTAACGATCGGTGTTGTTTCGTCGCCCGAACTCATCGGTGGACTTCCATGATCGCTCTCGACGCCGCTGTCTCGCATCTCCGTTAGCATCACATTTTTCCTTACGACTGGCAGCGAGACGGTTAATTTCTTGTATTTCGAGTCGAATTTGGCATTACCGGCATCGGCATCGACGCAATAAGGCAACGGAAGTTCTAGCCTATATTTAGCCGGCTTTTCACTGTTCAAGACGAGCGAACGTTCTTGAACGTCGAGAGACGCGTCACTCGCGGTTTTCAACAAAGGCAAATCTATAATTATTACTAGGGTCTTGGGAATGGCAGCGTTTATCTTTGCATCAACGCAGTCACGATAATCCTGAAGATCCATGTCGCTCTGATGTTTTATCGTGAATTTTGGCACCGCATAAACGGAATTTTCGTCCTCCCGATTGACCTTTGAGTTACTGTAATGTGTCGAGGCTGGCGGTGGTCGACGTGGCTTCTCATCGGGTTTCTTCGTGTTACTAACGCGACACTCGTCGTAACTCGACATTAGCTTCTGATAGATCTCCGGCTCGATGTCCAATGACGGTTCCGCGGGTTTTGCCGAAGCTTTCCTGATTACCGTCGGTCGGCCGGTACCCTTGAAAGTCAGCTTTGGAAACTTTACGTTCTTTTTGTCCAGTTTCACCTGTTATGAAGCAAAATTGACAAGGAAGTTTTATTGACAACTTGGCTCTCATTATTTTATCATCTTTCAATATAATTACTATTCTGTTACAATACATTTTAGATGATGGTGAAGTTTGCATCGTTGGAATGCAATGAAAATGGATTTTTTAAATCTTAATTTTCGGTATTGCTCTCGCTTCACTTGACCATTTAGGCCCAGATCCTTAAAGGAGACCCCAAAAGACCGTTTTAATGATTTTTCTCTTAGAAAATTCAACCTTAAGGGGGATGAATGGTATAAACAAATTTATTTTCGTTGCATTCCAACGATGCAAACTTCAACATCATCATTTTAGCCTAAACACACGCTTCGTTGATATTTAAAGTAAAATCGAAAAAAAAATGTCTTTTTACTATCGTTTGTTTTCTTGACCAGTTTTTTTTTAATTTCTTTGTTATTTAGACGTGCTATTACTTGCTGGACAGTTTGTCACAAATTTAGTCTTTAGTTCTTCTACCGATCAAGTTATCATTAAAAAAGAGTACATTTAGCTTGCGCTTTATATTTGTTGTATTTTTTTTTGTTTAATCCGAAATCTTTTCATTTCTTTATTATTTAATCGTCTCATGAATTATTATATGATCTATTTCGGGCAAATTGTTAATTGGTGTATCAATACAATAGCACTGCCAATCGTTAAGTTTATGCCTGTTTTCTTAATTACCGACAGTTACTTAAAAATAATATTGATACACGAGAGAAATATCGCAATGGATTTAATTGTCTATTACTAGGAGTTTGTACTGTCGTTTCGTGAAATCGACCGTTTCTTGAATATTCACCGAGCCATAGGGAGCCTGAAGTTAGAGGTTATAAATGATGAGACTCGAGTTATGTTCGCGTTGCCGACAACTTGCCCCAATTCCGCAGTATACTGATAGGGAATGAGGTAATTTCAGATAAAAGCGTGAAATGTATATGGACAAACAAGAATAATAATAACAATCAGCTTATCCAGTTAGTGATATTGAGGTTATGCGCTGCTCCGCTTCGATATGTCTCTGCCCCCCCCCTTCGCGCCTTGTTATTCCGAGCTCCGCTTGTGTCGCTGACAAAACTCACCTTGTAATTACTCTCGATACCGTCCATCGCTGTGTTATTGACGATATCGGCGAAACGGGGATTCTTCGATGCAAGATAGAGGGTGTCGGGATGAAAAACAGCGTCAAAGACCGTGCAACGTACGTTCTTTTTGTCGTAATCTTCGCGCGGTGGCGCGAGACTGTAAGGTATCGACCATTGAAGACCCCGATTGCCATCGGTGTAGGACGGTTGACTCGACGGTTTACCAACGGTTTCGCTCTTGCTTATATTAACAAAACACTTTTTTTCACCGTTCAAACTAGTCTTTATGACGTAACCGGGTTCAGGGTTAACGAACGTAACGTCAACGCCCCGTTCCCTCTCCAATTGTGTTATTTCCTTCTCGTACAATTTACGATTTTCCGGATTCGACACTTCCTCCGCGTATTCGATCAATAATTTACGAAATTCTTCCTTCTTCATGCACTCGGTAAAGTTGTTCAATTCGTCTCTCGTCACGTCCAAATCTTCCCAATTCTTCTTTCGCGTCTCGTAAGCGTCCATCTTCCAACGATATTGTGTGTTTACAAATAAACTGTTTGCACTGGTTATACGTAGTAACGGAGGAGCAGCTGCTGCGCATGGTCCATAAAACTCTCGGGGCTTTATAACTGTGCAATGTATATAGGAAAGATCTTGTACCTCACGAGCTCTCGGGACTGCTCGCGACGCGGATGGATGAAGAAGCCTGGCCAGGCACACAGGGTCGTGAGCGAATCAGAGGTGAAAGATGAAGAGAAAAATAAACTCGTACCACGTGGGCCAATGCGCAAACTAGACCGTGTAAAACTCCAGTAGCCGGCCGGCCGGGGCCATCTTGCGGCGACCTTTGCAACTAACTTAGCCGGTAACGTCATTCAAACACGATGTCTTTGAACGACATTTGAAATCGATTTGGTATGTTTCCCGCTTTTGTTTGAATACCGGAAGAATCATTTTGTTTTCTCGTTTATCGTTTTTTTCAATGCCGAAGGAATTGATGTTGATCCCGAAACAAAAGTTAAAAGATATTTAAAAAATCGTTGTCGGTTATTTCCGTTGTCAGAAATACGCTTAAAATTGGCGCAACAGAAATTCAATTTTTTTCAGTCTTCGAATGGCATTAAGGGGGAAATTGGGTTGGACGGTTAAAAAAATCGATTTTTTTAACTTTCATAAATTGTTAGTAAAATTATTGAAAAATATATTCCCAAAATTTTAAATGAATATTCCGACTCGTTCTATTGTTATAAGCCATTAAGGGGGGAAATAGGGTTAGGACAGCGTTTTCTCAATGATTTTCATGAATTTTTTTATAGTATAAAAAATGAATATAATTTATTGAAACTTTGAGAATATTTTATACATATATCTAAGTATATACTATAAAATTTGTATACATATATTTAAGTATATACTATAAAATATTAGCGACCACATATTGCTTGTTTTCCTTGGTACTACTTTTTCAAATGCGTTTTTCTGAAAACGACTTTTTTTGAACTTGCGTACACGCTAGTTTGAAAAGTTGTCAACCAATCGCTTTGAAAATTGGAAGTTACTTACTTCATAGTATTGCGCTCTATATGAACCTAGAATCGGAATGCTATCTTTATTTAAAATAATTTTTTTTTTGCAAATAAAGTTGTAAAAAATGGCAAAAAATCATGCTTTTTTGTTTTGACCCCTGTAAACAATTCAATTTTCTTTTTTTTTGATAGCATTTAGGTTCATATAGAAGAGAGACATATAATAAAAGTAAATTCCAACCTCGTTTGATTTCAGATGAAAATTGCGGCTTCCAGAATGTACGCAAAATGCCGAGTCTGATTGTGACCTGCAATATGGGGTCGCTAATATTTTATAGTATATACTTGAATATATGTATAACATTTTTATAGTATATACTTAAATATATGTATAAAATATTCTCAAAGTTTCAATAAATTATATTCATTTTTTATACTATAAAAAAATTCATGAAAATCATTGAGCAAACACTGTCCTGACCCTATTTTCCCCCTTAAATGGGTCAAAATGAATTCTTATGGTTCAGTGGTGCGCGCGATTGCTTGTGAGAAATTTGATTATGATCGAAAATACGTACACAGGTCAGGAGTCGCTACACGGTGTTGAAAGCAGTGTGCTGCGAATTTTGACCGCGTATTAATCTTTATTTTTTCCAAACGGAAGGCAGTCAATTCACCAGTGTGCGAAGCGCTTCAAGATCGTTAAAGAATAATTTAGAATGCAGAAAGGGGATACTTTTTCTGGAATAGGTCGATCTTAAGTCCAACGACCCTTCGGGTTAAAACCAAGTCTTTCTAAAAATCTACCGTTTTCGAATGATCCTTTAATGAAGTAGTCTGGTAACTTAAGCCGATTTTCATGTCTTTTTTGGAGGGCGTTTTTTTGTAGGAAAATAAAAATGAATCGTTTTGGATATTTAGGATGTTTTTATTTACATATTAAAGATACAGAAAAAAAATTTGTTGAACAAATTTAATAGTTTATTATTATTATTATTATTATTGATCGAAGTTGGCACCTCGAAAAAAAAAGCGCGTGGGTGGCCCCAGTGGTTTTGGCTCTTGATGTTATCTGAAATCAAAAATTCTTGATAATTCTTAATCTATAGACATGTCATTCTGGTCGGAACTACTGAAGTTAAATTTCATGGATAAATAACAAAATGGCGAACTTTGGAAAAAAAAGTTTTTTTTTCAAAAGCCGGATACCCGAAAGTATCGGATCCAACACTTCAGATTTGAATACCCGAATATCCGGGTATTCGAGTACCCGAGTATCCGGGTATCCGGATATCCGAATAATCACGGATCCGGGTAACTGTGTAATAACGAATAATGTCGGGTAATTACCCGATTTTTCGCGTACAAATGGGACCGCTCAAATGGGACCGCCGGCGTAAAAAAAATAATGATATTGTATTAGTCTGGTCATCAAATAAGCCGAAATATAGGGCGTTAATAGTTACCATTGAAAAAAATTGGAAAATAACTTGTATCAAATTTGCTCTGTTCAAAGAAATTGTGCAAAACTACGGTAAAAATGAAAACTTAGTGTTGACGAATCAGACGTCACGGTTTTCCAATTTATAATAATTGTGTATTTACTCGGGAAAACATTTTACATGTGACACCCACAATTTTTTAGAATCTGCTGTTACGATCACAATTTCTTGCGTGCGCATATTAAGAATAGCCAAGATCTGCTTCTTCACATTCTATATTTTCTTTGAAACTCTAAAGTTCATAAAAACTGCACACACGCCCATAAAGCAAATATACATTTCAGAAACTAAGGATATTTATTAAATAATAATAAATCGTGATGAAAAAATAATATTAAAGATGCAACTAGTGCAGGTCAACGTTGATTGAGTTCTTATGAAATGATCATGTGTTTCCCTAACATTGTATAGAAGATTATGTCATTGCTTTTTTAATCTACACAAGAATGTTTTATTGAAATTGTAGTTTTTGTCGGATGTGAATTACAGTAAAGAAATAGTTTGGTAATAATAGTAAATACGCCTGCAAGATTCTTTCCAAGAATCTTCGTTATAATGATAATCTAATTTGTTTAATATTGATATCGGTCGGTAAAAATAAAAAATGGTCAACTAAATGATCGGACATGAACACCGATATAATCCCGGTTTCTCAATCTTCCGGTAATGATTTATTATTCGTCTTATAAATGTACTTCGCAAACACTGGTCTTAGCAACATCTACGCATGCCTCACAAATTGTGGAAATTGAACAATTTTTTTCAGCATTTTCGGCATCAATTATCGGCGGTAATTGCCCGATATTATCCGTTATTATCCGAGTACCCGGTTACCCGGATACCCCGAAACTATCCGCATACCCGAATCCGTTATTACCCGGATATTATCGACTTATCGAGATATACGGATTTGAAGCGTCGGATCCGTGAAACCCGAATTACTCGGGTATCCGGATACCCGGAAAAGTTCAAGCTCTAGTTCCGACCAGAATGACACGTCAATAGATTAAGAATTATCAAGAATTTTTGATTTCAGATAACATCAAGAGCCAAAATCACCGGGGCCACCCACGCGCTTTTTTTTCGAGGTGCCAACTTCGATTAATAATAATAATAATAATAAACTATTAAATTTTTTCAAACAAATTTTTTTTTGTATCTTTAATATGTGAATAAAAACATCCTAAATATTCAAAACGATTCATTTTTATTTTCTTACAAAAAAACGCCCTCCAAAAAAGACATGAATATCGGCTTAAGTTACCAGACTACTAACTTAAATTGTACGGTTGTCCCGTTTATCAGTAAATGCTATTCTTGTGTCTCGCTATAAATATCCTTTCCGGAGAGTCCAATTGATATTGGTTTACGAAAAATATCGTTTTTTTTTACTGGTACAATAACGACTATACCAATTACTTGGCCCTAGGTTTTAAATAAATAATATTAGTGACTCATGGTCCGGAATTGGCTCCTTCATCTTTCAAGTGTTTATTCAGGTGTGCATAAATTAGCGTCAAGACGCTGCCGCGTCTCTTGATTCACATTAACAATGGTAAACTGCTGCGTCATTTTCCCTCGATTTTTTTTTTCGCCGCTGAATAGATTTTTTTTTCGCATCTGAATAAATTTACGACCGTACAATGTTGGACTTCGTTGTTGTTCTATTC
This sequence comes from Oxytorus armatus, assembly GCA_958009045.1. NCBI lineage: Eukaryota > Metazoa > Arthropoda > Insecta > Hymenoptera > Ichneumonidae > Oxytorus > Oxytorus armatus. Next base: position 5,960,414 of record OY253751.1, on the reverse strand, counting down.
ACTATGAGCAGCGATGAACTTTGCACGAAAAATAGTGGGGAGTTAGGTTTTTACTGAGTGATCGTAAGATTGTGGGGGACCTAACAACACAGCAAGCGGTTAGAAGTCTCTGACCCACTGACATTCTCTTCAGTAACGCGGCAGACCACGAACACTCTATGATAACCGCAACGAGTGAACTGTACCGACTCCGAAGTTCGCGCTACATTTTTTATCTCGTATTTCTTTATTTTTTTGTCGTTGATTTTTCTTTTCTCTCAAAAGCCGTCGACATCGGTCAGTCTAGAAATAATTGGTGCACGTATATCTTCGTTTTTTTTTTTTTTTTTTTTCCAATTAACAATGCCTCGATGTCGCGGCCTCTTATCCGGTCTTATCGGTTGTCTCACGCTGGCGTTCGTCGTTCTCGTTACGAGACAAGCCACAGAAATCATCGATTATGTACAAGATTTTCCGAGCTATGCTGACATTCAGTCTGATATACAGACTACAAGCAGTACGCAGGTCATACATATAAGTTAATAAAAAATTTGTAAAATTCGCATAAACGATTTTGCGAATTGCAAATTGTAATTCAATAAATTTAAGAAATGATTAGAGGTACAGTGAGACGAATCTTGCAAAATGTATCTGCTCACATTTTTATACACTGATTTGAATAAAAATAAGTCTTGACCAATCAATGATCATTTATCTGTTGGTAATTCAGGCTAATATTTTATAAAATTTCAGTACGATAATTGATCTTATCACCGAAGCCTTTTTAATATGAAATCGAAGGAATTTAAAAATAAATAAAATTTATAAAGAATTGACATTAATTGAATGTAAAATGAAATCCCAATTTGGCAAAATCTTTAACTTTATGCGGGCTTGAGAAATGTTTACCGCGGATATAATGATGCAGATCACGTAGTTTCGGGTGAAAGCTCTTTTCCATGACGCATCGTGCGACGTGCTAATACTCGATAAATTTTCTCGAGAACGGGGGAAATTTTCGCGAAAGAATTTAGCAACAATAAAGTTGCCTCATTGTATTCTTTGTAAAGATTTGTCTTGTACAAGTTATTTGTCATGAAATTTAAAGAAAAATATTGCAATTCAGACGCATAGATACGTGACACCCTCGCTCGCCGAACTCGGTGAACGTGGAGATTTTCCGGTTACAAATGATCACGTCCTCATGCTGACCCGAGTGCCTGGTGCCGGTGCAGAATTATTGGTACTCGTGCTGCAACGTCTCCAGGGTTATAATGCATTCAAGCACGTACGTCTTCCACCCGGTGACAGTGGATTGCTTTCGACATTGCAACAGGTATATTAAAAATACGACAAGTAACGAATACGATAAATCTCCGTAAGAGTACATCTCGATTTATTAGCGTTTTTTTTAAATTAAAATAATAAATGTTTTTTTCGACTTTTAATCATGGAGCCCCTTCCCACCTTTAAAGCTGCGATTAAACAAGCGATTTATTTTCATTTTTAGTATCATTGTGAGTCAATACATCGCGTATTCACGGGGGGTAAGGGTAGGGGGTATATTTAGTATTCGAGATAAAATCGTTCGAATCATTTGCAAAGTGAATTTCGCAATCGCACAGATATTTTCTTGAATTCTTAGTTCAGGTCGATGCCTTCTTGCTTTCCATGAACTACAGAAGGCATATCGGACTTGCTAAAATAAAACCGGCTCGGCGGGTTTTCGGTAAATCATAGCGACAAAATCATAAACTCGATTGTTATATTTACTCAAGAGTATAATATTCGCGAAAGGAATGAAAATGAAAAATTATCTTTGAGATTTTAAGATAGAATTTAATATTCAACGACAATTGACCCTGCCGAAATTATCAATAATTACTTTATTACTTGGGCATCTCATTCATTTATTCATAGTAAAAGATCATACCATTTATATTCAGCCGTTGGCATTCTCTGTATTGTGGGAAACTTCGCAATGTAGTTATGAATTTATTTTAAATAATAGACAAAAATTTGTCCGAAGGATCAGTTGATGACGAAATTTTTCGAATAAGATAATACGAAATAAAATAATGGAAAATGGAATTAAATTTTTTTTTTATGACTACACTCGTCTCGTCACAAAGAATCATAGACTTACGCCGATGATTAAGGTACATCTCCATCTCGGTGAAAGGAAACGAATGACCGAGCGAATTGCATAACGCGTACCGTACTGGGTGGACTAAAATACCAACGTTGTTACACTCGTCTCGAGCATACATCGGCAATCTCCGAGATGCTTTCAGCGCGAATTCCTCGAATAAACATTAATTCCCTTCGTCGCGTTTCTAATTGAATACATTAGATCCATGCCGTACGAGGAAATAGAAAGTATAGAGCTCAGGCTCACGAGGAAATTCGTAGCGATTTCCCAAAGTAGATCACACCATGTTTTTAATACTTGACTATGGCAAAACCGGTAACTGCTTTTTTTTTCTGTTTTACGTTAAAAAGAGACCGGTTTTGAGTTTCCTATGCTGCAATTATATCCTCGATAAAGAATGTTGATTCTGCTAAGACTAATTCCCCATTTCTGTTACTCACACTTGTTATTATTTTTTTTTCTTCGAATCAGAAAGGTTTCCGTAGATAATGAATATTGTGACATTTTCTATGCCGCAATAAAATAGTCATATTTAAAAATTTCGAAGGGGGAATTAGGGGCACGCCTCGATTAAAAGTCGGCAAGACGCGATTTATTTTTTTATTCCGCGAATAAACTTATATTACGATCCCGAAACGTGAAAGGCGAAATATATATTTTCAGTTATTTACGATTGATCAGTTATTTAATTATCGTAAACTATGCAAAATCTCCTGCTGAGCATTTCGAATAAATCAACGATTTTCAAGATCCGTTTCAAATCGTCAAGTTAAAATGAAATGCTTATTATAATTATAGTTCCACCATTGGCAATGAAATTTTTATCTTCATTTAAATTCGAACGTGTGGCTTCACCTTCAATCTTATTTATTCCATCTTATCACGTACGCGACTCGTAATATTTGCCTTATACTCAAGGCTAAAATCGATAGGAAGAGATCTATCGAGGTCACGGGATAAACGTGCGCGTAGATGTTACCACACTGACATTTGATGGTATGACGCGGCAGGTCTGAGAGTCGTGCGAAAAAAAAAAGTATTTTATCCTTATATATACGGGTCTAATGGGCATCTAATGTAAATGCCGTGAGAAAAACGATTCTATCATCTTACTTTTGGCGATAATAAATTTCTACAGGAATTACTGATTGAGGAAATCTCGACGATAATACGCGAGGAAGCGATACCGCTGAGTTTCGATGGTGATTCAAGATTTCTGAATTTTTCCGCGTTCGCCCGTCAAGCACCGGCATTTATATCTCTGGTACGTGATCCAATGGATCCGAGAACCTTGAAAAGGTGAGACAAGGTCATTCATTATGAAATTACATTTATTCGTTTGTTTATATGTTTCGGTTTCGATTTATGGGATAATAGTATATCTGAAGATTTTGCAAATGTTAGATATAAAAAAGGTGGACCTTTGGATCTTTATCGTGGATCGATATCCTATTTTTGCGGACAGGATCCTCGTTGTACGTGAGTATTATTCATTTATATGATATTCATGTTATTGTTATGAGGTATTTCATATTTTTCATTGTTACGAGGAAATACGTGAAAACTCTTTGTTACTTATTGCTCAATTCGTAAGAGGTGTGTTGCTCGTTGATTCTCGATTCAAACGTATGACGCGCTGTACACAAAAAAAGAACTCTTTGATTTCACAATGTGCCCCGAAGCGAGAATTTATATGGGATCGTTTGAAATATTAATAAGGGTAATTTGTTGTGTATAATTCGTCAGTTTCGTATACCGGATGCAGTTTTATTTTCGTGACTCCTTAATTATGAAATAATGGTTTTTTTTTTTCATTGCAAGTTCTTATCGAAGTTAAAAAAAATTGTTTACTTCATTCTTAGAAAGAGAAACAACGAGTGGGCATTGAAACGTGCCAAGGACAATGTATCGCGATGGTATCGTGTTGTTGGAATTCTCGATCATATCGATGTTACCCTCGAGGCATTGCAACGAGAATTTCCATACTTTTTCAACGGTGTCACGGGACTGTACACGAAAATTCGTAAGTCCTAACGAATGACGAACAATGCAATCGTTTTATGAATTTTGTTTTTTTTTCTCTCGTTGACGGTCGCTACGTTATCAAAAATTAACATTGTTCTAATGAAAAAGCGTTCAGATACTTTTCGAATATAATTTTTTTTTTACACATTATTGTCCTAATGCACTGAAATTCTGATTCAAATCGATGGGCCCAAATTCCCGAATCTTCTTAATCGTTCGAGGCAAGCCTGCGAGAATGTACGTTCATTACTTTTTTTCTTCAATTTCAATAGGACCCAAGAAAAAGTCATTTCTCCATCATGGCTTATCTCTAAAACCGTCGTCGAAAAAACGACTTGAGGAGATTTTCAAAGCCGAGATAGAGTTCTATCAGTGGTTGAAATTACGGCTTCTAAATGGAACGTCGGATAACGGATGATTGGATTATTGGAAAATCGTAAATAAGGTAATTGGAAGGATTAATGATGTCCCTGGGATTGTCCTTGATTGAACCGTTCGGATACTCGGCCGTACCAACAATATTTGCGTGGGACAACGCTGAAACAGAGATTGGAAACGAAATCCCAATTGCCATGAATGCTCATCGATGTCACGAACGTTTTCCGCTATCTCGCTCGATGTTGTGATTGTAATTATGTAATGGTTTTCATGATTATTTATGTAAGAAATGAATTTGTGCCCATGACGGGCGAACAATTCGAAACAATAAAGTGAGAGAAAAAAAATGAAGTAACAGTTTTCAATATTTTAAATGTAATTTCTCGACCCGAGATGTCGCTACTTATCGGAAAGGTTTTAATACCGACAGCGATGGGTACGCGATCGGCGTACGGCTTGGGCGGTCTCCAAAGTCAAGTAGCAATGCTCGATAGTTTATTACTTGCATCCGTGACCGCTTGGCCGTGCGCCGTGAGATTACTCATGTTAATAACAAAGAATTAGTTAAAATATGACCGTCTGTATCGATAAGGGTTTTCCATAGTATCCTTTGTATCCTCGTACGGATGCGATACAGGCGGGGGATGTAACACGGCTGCTGATTCAGGGGGGTTATATTGTTGATAACAAAACTCATAAAAATGGTGACACATATATATATACACGATACCATACACTAGGGGGGCTAGGCCCCCCTGCGCGCTAACTCCCCGAAACCCAACCCGACCCGGACATCTTTTTATTTTTATTTTTTACAATATTTGGATACCCTAATCGATCGGAAATTTTCCGCTGATTGCGAATAACACCGAGTTTTAGTCGAAATCTCAAAATATCAATGTGAAAAAGGCGAAAAACGAAAAAAATCACTTTTTGGACGATTTTCAATGAAATTTCGCTGATCACGAATAACACCGCTTTTAGTCGAAATCTGAATATTTCCATGAGAAAAAGGCGAAAAACGAAAAAAATCACTTTTTGGACGATTTCCAATGAAATTTCGAGTTTCTCAAGGAAACGGGTACTGAATTAGTAATCAGCGAAGCAAAATACATCGATATAGCGTCCTAAAAGAAAATTTAAAGAATTCAACATTTTTTTGCATTTCGGCGAAAAAGAAGTGGCTTCACTAAAATCGCTGTAACGTTGCTTCCCGATGGAGTTGGAACCCCACTCTGTGCTCATTCTTTTCGTGATCGAAAACCCTTTAAAATGGCGCTTGAATCATTGTGCTATCATTATTTTTCGATTTTTCACAGATTTTTAAAGGCGGACCGTCGATTTTTGCGAATTTCTCCATACATACCTCTTCTCATTTTTTTCGCCGATTTTCAATCTGCTCTCACGGCTACAATAATTGAGATATCGGAATGATCCAAAATGTATTCTCTGAGTCTACTCGAGACGTTTTGAAAACGCTCGTCAAAACCCAAAATCGATGAAACGGAAGCCAAGTTATGACCATTTGAAATTTCGACATTTTTAAGTTTCCGAAAAGGTGGACAAAAATGAAATTTTTTTTTTTTTCTCAATGTTTCGATACTTTATTCGATCGGAAAATTTCTGCTCGTTACGAATAACACCAAGTTTTCGTTGAAAACTCAAAAAATCAATGGGAAAAACCGCGAGAATCAATAAAATCACTTTTTAGACGACGGTCGGCAGGCTGATTTCCCGAGTGAGACGACCTGTCGTAGGATCACGATCGTTTGTCTCGCTCGGGGAATCGCGCAACTGGACAAAGCCAGCGATCCAATCCGGGATCCACGTCAGAATTCATTTTGCGATTGTTTCATTTCGCCATTCTCTCGTCGTCTCATCGCATCTAACACGGCGGCGGCGATATATTTATATAATATAGAGAGATATACGGTAGGATGGGTTTAGTTTCCAAGGCCTGTTCTTTCCGAACGAGACAAAAAATTGTTTTTAATGTAACTTCCCGACCCCAGATATCGCTACCTGACGGAGTAATGTTTCGAGACAATTTTATTGTCTCGAATGCAAATAACACTTTTTTCCCGCCATTGGAAAGTTATCGAACGTCGATAAATCATTCTGTGAGAGTATTTACCGTCTATGAATTGATACCCTATTCAAATTTTAGCCACAATTGTCACCAGGTGGCGCGATAACTTTTCCTGTTTCGTTTCTGTTTTACCCCCTACGCCCCCTGTTTTACCGTCTGAGAACATTCACGTTTTATCACTCTCGTCGTTATTACGATTGGCAAGGATCAAACGATTGATATTTATTTAAAAAATAAGCATTGTCGAATAAACAAGAAATCCGTACACAATTACTCGACATCACGAAAACATACATATCGACTCGTCTTTTCTTTTTTTTTTTCTTTCAATTTCATACAAAAGGTTACTAACGTTTATGTACATTTCTCGGTGAAGCCTGACAAAAGCATATATTTTCCGATTAAAGCAAGAAAGAACAAAACATTAATGTAAACACGAAAAATCTTTAAATATGCGGTATAAAAAAAAAAGTAGAAAGTTAGAGAAAAACTTCGTTGGAGACTCGATTAGTAAATGGGTTGTTTTATGCAACATGCGAATAGAATCATATTGATGTACATGTAAACCAGCAGCAGCACGAACGAGGCGTGCCATCACTTCTTCTTAGCGTCCTTTAGTCCAGCACCGGCGTTGAATTTGAAGAATATTATGTCACCATCGTCGACCACGTAGTTACGACCCTGTTGTCTGTATTTTCCAGCCGCCTGTTTGATAATCATTTGCAATTTAGAGTTGAGGAGATGAAAAAAAAAAATGGCCATGAAATTGTGTCAATAGAAAAATCTCTCCAGCACGGATATAAAGTGAACGAAAATTCAATGATAATGAAGGTAGAAAAACATTTGGAGGTTCGTTAAGTCTCATTTGCATTTCACAATAATCCTGCGAAAATTTCAAGTATTTTCTAATCAAAAATTTTTATTATCTTGTAAAAATAATCGTGCATTACGAGAAGCGCTGAAACTAAAAATCGTTAGATTTTGCGGGGTGTTGATAACGAAGAAAAAATAACTTTGACATTAAAGAAGTCGTTCACTTTGGGAAACAATTCGATCGAAAGTTTAATGATGAAAATTGATCGTATATACCTTAACGCCGGATTCAGAGCCTTCGGTCTTGAAGTCATCGAATTTCATGACTTCGGCCATAATGAAACCTTTCTCAAAGTCCGTGTGAATTCTACCCGCAGCCTGAGGTGCCTTGGTCCCTTTCTGATACACGAGAAAAGAAAAATACATCAGCCATACTGAAATTTACTGAAATTTCTCTCAATCGAGTAACGTTAAAATTGATAAAAAATACTTCAATTACCTGAATCGTCCATGCCTTGACTTCGTCAGCTCCGGAGGTAAAAAAGTACTGCAACTGAAGTGCCTTGTAACCCTGAACAATGATTTTATCGAGAGCGCTGAAAAGTGTACAAAGACAGTTCTGTGTTCAATGAACTTCGTAAAATTTCCATCGTACCCGACAACGAAGAATTGTGGATAAACCTCCGAACGTTCCAGACGCGAATTCCATGATATTGGAGGATATTAAATTTAAAAAAGAAAAATGTTAAACAAAAAAAAAAACACAAAAATCCACGAAACGTCGACAAAAGTGGAGCGTATAAAGCGTAGTTCGCGACCCCCGGTGCCGAAAAAAATATGATTGTCTTGGACGAAAAAACCATCGTCTCTAATGACAGGGTACACGCCCAGGAAGATCGCGATCCGTGGGTCTCGTAGGACTCTCGGGACATTCGGGGCAATTCATGGAATACGCATAAAGACGAAACGACTTAATACTGCAATTTTATCATTTCGAACTTGACGGCAAAGGGGGTCGTCGAGGGGGGTGGGGGGAGGACCTCTACCTACTTTGGTATAGTGGACCGGTGATCTTGCGGTCTCAAAATAAAATCACGGCAGCCCCGCTCTGATTACTGGGTTTCTCTACCGTTGGCTTTTTTTTTGCGACGGTGCGTCATAGAATAATTTCGCTCCGCTAGAGAAAGAAAGAGATAGACAGATAGATGAGTAGAAATGATTCCATTTTTTTTTTTTTTCATTTTTATTACGAGACGCAAGACGAGAGTCTGTAAATGTGTCGCGGGGCAATTTGCTAAAGTCTGCGACGAGACATCTCGCTCCAAATTGTCTCGAAGAACTCGTGAAACGTTCGCATTTCAAAATACCTTTGAACCATACCTTCGGGTTAAGCTTGAAAAAAAAATAAATAAATTTGTTTTTTCCCCGCGAGGGAGAAATGAAGAATAAAAATAATAATATAACAAAAATCCACTTATTGGAGGGATTGGAGGAGGTAACGCGAAAAGCCTCTGGCTATTTGGGGAATGACCCACTGGCCAACTGAAAACCCCTCAATGCCCTGTATTCGACGTTTTATTATAATCCCTCCCGGGGGACCATAAGGGCTGTGCCGTTCTTTTTTCCGCAATTTTGCGCAAATTTGAATAACCGTGAGTTTAAAAAAAAGTATAATGCTCGGGCGGAAAAATTTTCGCAGATATTTTTATAGGCTCTGTTCTCAACGAGAGAGAGAGAGAGATGCGTATACGAAGTCTAGACGGACCGCGGCACAAGAACCCTTCCATTATTCTTAACCCGGGTGTGTATAGTTGATAGTCAGCAAACGAAAAGAAAGAAAAAAAAAAAAAGAAAAAATCCTCGTGTGGGAACCACGAGATTCGGAAGGAAGTGGGTGTCGAATTTTTTTACCGTGTGTTCTATACGTAAGAACAAACGAAAATAATGGACTGACGTCTCATTGGATTTCACCAGAATCTTTGCATATTAGAATTCGGTCCAACAGTTTCGCCCTCGTGTTGAAAAAAAAATGTGAGGAAGGTAAAAACAAAAGATTTGTGTGTCTGCGATATGTCGAATCAAAGATCGGACACAGTTCGAATGGAAAGTCATTGAAGATACTTTTGTAACAAATCAATACTTATTAATTGCTAAAAAAATGGCTATGACAGAATTGACGTCAAGTTATTCTTAACTATCGGAAAAAAAACTTGTAATTTTATACAATAATTGTTTATAATTATTTTGCGATAAAATCAATCAGTGGTTTTTTCGGTTGAACTCATTCCTCCAGTGAATATCGAAATAAAATATAAATCGGTGAAAAAAATCGATTTATCGAATCGATTTTTTGGTCACGAGAACGCAAGACTTAAGGTAGTAGTCTGGTAACTTAAACCGATTTTCATGTTTTTTTTGGAGGGCGTTTTTTTGTAGGAAAATAAAAATGAATCGTTTTGGATATTTAGGATGTTTTTATTTGCATATTAAAGATACAAAAAAAAGTTTGTTTGAAAAAATTTAATAGTTTATTATTATTATTATTATTGATCGAAATTGGCACCTCGAAGTTGGCAGCCCGGGTTCTAACTTTTTAAAGTTAGGACTCTAACATTTTTAACTAAAAAAGTTTTTTTTTCCAAAGTCCGCCATTTTGTTATTAATCCATGAAATTTAACTTCAGTAGTTCCGACCGGAATGACATGTCTATAGATTAAGAATTATCAAGAATTTTTTATTTCAGACAACATCAAGAGCCAAACTCACCGGGGCCACCCACGCGCTTTTTTTCGAGGTGCCAACTTCCATCAATAATAATAATAATAATAATAATAATAATAATAATAATAATAATAATAATAATAATAATAATAAACTATTAAATTGTTTCAATCAAATTTTTTTTTGCATCTTTAATATGTAAATAAAAATATCCTAAATATCCAAAACGATTCATTTTTATTTTCCTACAAAAAAACGCCCTCCAAAAAAGACATGAAAATCGGCTTAAGTTACCAGACTACTATCTTACAGAGGCTTAATAATTAAACATTGAAAAAGTTGCAAATTTCACTGAATCTCGAATGCATTGTCCATTTCTATTAAATTCTGTACAAATATTTCTCCCTCACCTGGTTACTTTACTTTCCTCGAAGTATTTCGCTGCCTCAGCCTCGTCCATATCGATAACTTTGTTCTCGAACGCCCCGCTGAAGGGAATAAGACTGGCACCTGGATCGTTCTTGTCGACCCATTCTTTGATCTTTATTAACCTGTCAAAATACGATAATTATTAATAACGATGATAATGATCAATAATAATGATAATATAAGTAATAATAATTATTATTTTTAATTCGATCTGCGTGTGAAAAATGCTTCTGCCACTAGGACTTTGCAAAATAATTTCTTTTTCAAGTAGCCATTTCTCAAGTAGGCATACTCGGACGGCTATTTTTGTATTATCTTCGTTGTGACGTTTTTTTCCACGTGAATTCAAACGTTTTTAACAGAAAAACTTCTATACTTGCCATTTGTTCTTCTTGCGTATATAATCCTTCTCCGACAGATTGACGAGATAGATGACGGGTTTCGAAGTTAGAAATAGATTCTTGTTGAGTATTTCGATCTGATATTGGGATGGCGGGATAAGAAAAAAAATTACATCATCGAAGCGATAAAATTACATTTTTGTTACGATACAATGACGTAAGGAAAAAAAAAAAAAAAAACGGTACCTCGTTCACGCTCCAATCCGCGAACCTCACATGTTTCTCCTCTTCGTGCAAAATGTTCTTAACTTTGAAGAGGGTGTCCTGGGCAGAGGTGAAAAATGGTTTTTTTTTCTTTAATCGTATAAAATCGATGTACGAGATAAAACGAGAGCAAAAAAAAATATGAGGCATCGGATAATTCGTGCACAGAGAGGCCATTATTTCGAGCGAGGTAGTAACCCCGGGGCTTCGAAGCATTACGGGAATTCACGTGAAACGAGTGAAGAATGAGAAAAAAAAGAGGCACCAAGAAAGCTTCAAGCTCTTGGAAACTTTGAGCAAATTGCAAAGAGGTAAAAATTGTTGTCGGGCAAAGTCAGTTATTTATATATATATATATGTCTCGTTTTGGTAGAAGGCAACAGCAATCGTTCGATTGATTCGTTCCGAGAAGCGTGCACACACGTGCTTACCCCGGAGCTCTTAATTTCCTTTGGTAATTTCGCGGGCCTTGCAATACCCGCGCAATCCATTAAAAAGAAGGTTTCTTAACGTTTCTACTTCCTGTTAGAAAGAATCGAAGCTCGCGTCTACGTTGTATCGTGTGTGTTGTTTTTTTTTTTCGTGACAAGAAACGATTATTCACGAAGTTTGAATAGGCGAGAAAAAACGATGCCAAAACGAGGGATAATGCGATGCATATACACGTATATATATATATTACAGAGTATAAAAGTTTGATTTTCAAAGGTTCGTATAGCAGCTGATGAGAACGATTATCAAACGAGTTGAACTCTCGCGAAACTTTTACATTTTCAATAGTAATTGAACGTCTCTCCTCCCGTACTATCATTGCCGTACATAAATCTCATTTAAACACACGTTATTCGATCTCTTCGAACGTTTCTCGTTGGCAGTGCAAACAAAAATTGTATTTATATATGTGGGTCGTTCTATATCAATTCGACAATCCTGTCGCATTTGTCCTTAAATTCTGTCTAACATATCCGTACATGTTTTCGTTTCACCAGAAACAAGATCGTGTAAAATGGTTTTTTTTTAAACGATATAATAAAAGGACTTTAGCAAAGAAGGGGTTGTAAAATAAAAAGTTAGGGGTGAAAAAATTTCTCGGTAGTTCCGACGAGAACTATAAGTGTGTAGAGTAGCCTGTTAAAATTTGAAAGCAATCGGTTCGGTAGAAAAAAAGTTAGGACCCGGGCTGCCAACTTCGAGGTGCCAACTTCGATCAATAATAATAATAATAATGAACTATTAAATTGTTTTAACAAATTTTTTTTTGTATCTTTAATATGTAAATAAAACCATCCTAAATATCCAAAACGATTCATTTTTATTTTCCTACAAAAAAACGCCCTCCAAAAAAGACATGAAAATCGGCTTAAGTTACCAGACTACTACCTTAAAAGTTTCTTACGTGAATCGAGTATCATGGAAATATATTTGGTATTGAATTTAGAAAAAATCGATAAAGCGTTCGAAACTGATGGTCTTTTCAATTTTTCGAAAAATCCATTCAGAATTAATGAAACTTCATACTATCAAGCTGAAAGAAAGAAAAATAGTGAACATTGAAAGTTTCATATTGCTTCCTCATAATTTTTGCGTGTACACAAAGCCGCCTCGATGAGGAAGCAATAGTTAACTTTCAACTTGCACCATATCTTTTACGAGCTGTGCCATAAATAGTATAAAGTTATATAGCGTAAAGCCTTCCTAAATAAACGGGCTATCTAATACAAAAAGAATTTTCCAAATCGGATTAATATTTCCTGAGATTAGCGCGTTCGAACAAACATACAAACATACAAACTCCCCAGCTTTATTATAGTAGTAAGATTTAATATAATCGAATTGACATGGAACGGCCCATATATAGATACATTTTAAAAAGTTAGATTTCTATCACGAAACTCTCGAGGCTCGATTTGTGCCTATGCAAGTACGACTCTAAGGCCGTCATTATCACGTCGTCGTCGTCGTCGTCGTCGATGAATCGATGGGTCCGTTGATCCTGAAAATATTACGTGCGAGAAAACAGCGTGGGTGTTCCTCGGAGCGAAGACAGTCGCGCGAGCGACTAGTAACGTGAAATTAAATATAAAAGAGGTTCGATACCGCAGAGAGACGTTCAGGCTCGTCGTAGCCGTCGTCAATGAAGTGAGGGGCGCGTGAGGTATATGATTTGTATGAGGATGCGTGGGTGTAAGAACCAAGCCTTTCGAACTCCCGCGGCAAGAAAATCGATCGTGATGTCCGAGAGGTTCTACGAGCTAATGCAAATACGTTATGATCACGAGAAGATCGTTCGATATAAAAAGGGTAGTTGAGGGGGGGAAGAGAATTCATGGGCTCGCGAGAATCGCGATACGAGAGATGAGGGTACCGCCAACGCATCTTTTGCCCCGAAGGTGCCCTAGGCGGAGTTACAATGAACATTGTCCTGTTGCAATCGTAAGTTAGGGACAAACGGAAATTACATTATATCTAGAATTTGTATATTTTTATTTTATTTTTATTAACAGTCGATTTGAGAAAGTTTTGAAAATTCATCTGGGACAACTGCAACAGTATAGCTACTTGGAAGTTACTAGTAAAATGAGTGCTGAATTTTAAAGAAACTGCTTTTACGTACTTTTATACAATTGGTCGATAGTGCGCGACGATTTGCACTACTACGTCAGTTTTTAGTATGCAAAAACAATTTTGGTGATTTATTATCTAACAAAGCAGTACATTTTTTGGAGTTACTTTTTAAAGAACTACCCCTACTAAGTCCTTGCATTTTTAATGTTCGATAGTTTGATGAACGACCCTCTATTGAATTATAGACCCAATACTCCGAGGCACAATGTTACCCCAACGGAGTTAAAAGGATAAAATGAAGTTTCGCGATTTTTCAAAATTTTCCTACATTCAAATGTTTTTTATCATTCATTTAGCTCTAACGATATTAGATTCGAAATTCATGATACGCTAAAGTTATTTGTCTATAAAAAAATATTGGTGTGCGTGTACCCCAGAGGATCGTACGACGACAAAATAATGACAGTATCAGCCTAGGATTAGAAAAATAAAAGAACCAAAAGCCAAAACCAAAACCATACAAATAATTATATAAACATATTTCACTAAAAGTTTTCCTCAAAGAATTTTCTCTCCTTATCAAATCTTAAAAATATCACTTTTATTTTTTGGAGTTACTTTTTAAAGAACTACCCCTACTAAGTCCTTGCATTTTTAATGTTCGATAGTTTGATGAACGACCCTCTATTGAATTATAGACCCAATACTCTGAGGCACAATGTTGCCCCAACGGAGTTAAAAGGAAAAAATGAAGTTTCGCGATTTTTCAAAATTTCCCTACATTCAAATGTTTTTTTTTTCATTTATTTAGCTCTAACGATATTAGATCCGAAATTCACGATACGCTAAAGTTATTTGTCTATACAAAAATATTGGTGTGCGTGTACGCCAGAGGATCGTACGACGACAAAATAATGACAGTATCAGCCTAGGATTAGAAAAATAAAAGAACCAAAAGCCAAAACCAAAACCATACAAATAATTATATAAACATATTTCACTAAAAGTCTTCCTCAAAGAATTTTCTCTCCTTATCAAATCTTAAAAATATCACTTTCATTTTTTGGAGTTACTTTTTAAAGAACTACCCCTACTAAGTCCTTGCATTTTTAATGTTCGATAGTTTGATGAACGACCCTCTATTGAATTATAGACCCAATACTCTGAGGCACAATGTTGCCCCAACGGAGTTAAAAGGAAAAAATGAAGTTTCGCGATTTTTCAAAATTTCCCTACATTCAAATGTTTTTTTTTTCATTTATTTAGCTCTAACGATATTAGATCCGAAATTCACGATACGCTAAAGTTATTTGTCTATACAAAAATATTGGTGTGCGTGTACGCCAGAGGATCGTACGACGACAAAATAATGACAGTATCAGCCTAGGATCAGAAAAATAAAAGAACCAAAAGCCAAAACCAAAACCATACAAATAATTATATAAACATATTTCACTAAAAGTCTTCCTCAAAGAATTTTCTCTCCTTATCAAATCTTAAAAATATCACTTTCATTTTTTTGGAGTTACTTTTTAAAGAACTACCCCTACTAAGTCCTTGCATTTTTAATGTTCGATAGTTTGATGAACGACCCTCTATTGAATTATAGACCCAATACTCTGAGGCACAATGTTGCCCCAACGGAGTTAAAAGGAAAAAATGAAGTTTCGCGATTTTTCAAAATTTCCCTACATTCAAATGTTTTTTTTTTCATTTATTTAGCTCTAACGATATTAGATCCGAAATTCACGATACGCTAAAGTTATTTGTCTATACAAAAATATTGGTGTGCGTGTACGCCAGAGGATCGTACGACGACAAAATAATGACAGTATCAGTCTAGGATTAGAAAAATAAAAGAACCAAAAGCCAAAACTAAAACCATACAAATAATCAACATATTTCACTAAAAGTCTTCCTCAAAGAATTTTCTCTCCTAATCAAATCTCAGAAATATCACTTCCATGAAAAACTTCCTCCCTGTGGGACAAAACACCACCACAGCTACATTCGCCGACGACACCAAGAATACTCCAAAATGAACTGAACAACATTGAAAGTTGGTTGAAAAGATGGAAAATCAAAGCCAGCGTTGCGAAATCGATTCATATCACTTTCACAAAAAAAAAAAAAAAATAGCTGCCCTGCAGTTAAACTGAACGGTCAACTCCTTCCACGAGTTGAGGAGGTAAAATACCTCGGCATGCATCTTGATAAAAGATTAACCTGGGCAAATCACATAAAAAAGAAAAGAAAAGAGCTTGACCTAAAATTAAAAAAGATGTACTGGCTAATAGGCAGGAAATCCAAGCTATCGTTGTATAACAAACTCATGGTATACAAAACCGTACTTAAACCGAATTGGACATATGGAATACAACTTTGGGGAACTGCCAGCAACTTCAATATTGAAATCTCACAAAGATTTCAATCCAAAATGCTCAGAACGATAACGAACGCTCCCTGGTACATCTCCAACGCCACGCTCCACCAAGACCTCGGAATTGACACAATCAGAAATACGGCCAAAAAACAAAGCATTAGCTACGAAATGCATATCGACCAACATCCAAATCAGCTAGCAACACAACTACTCGACAGAAATCGCATCACACGTAGACTAAAAAAATATAAACCGCTAGACCTTCGGCAATGATTTGACCACTAGAAAGCAAACTGTAATAAAAACAAAAATTAATCCACGTACGAACCAATAGTAGCGTGCATCGATGGATGCAACTACTGCCTTCGCTTACTTTCTTTTATAATCGCCTCAACGAAATTATTTATTGTTTCGGAACATAACAGCTTATAATTGTAAATAAATGGATATGAAAAAAAAAGAAAAAATGAAAAACTTTTTGCGTAGAGTTTAAAAATAAATAAACGAAAAGTAATACACAATTTTTATAGTAATATTTCAACTTGATTGCCGTGCAAGTTTGCTTCGGCAAATCGATACAATAATTTCTTCACACTTTCCATTGCCTGCATGCACACGCGTCCCATTTTCTCTCGCTCGTCCCAAACGTGGTACGTGCGGGTCGAAGAAAGCGTAATAACAGTTCGCGAGATCATGCTTTTACGATACTCTGAAGCCACATATAACCGGTTCGAAGAAGACTTAAAAAACAAAGAGAAGGATCGAAGAAAAAAATTAACAATTTCGTGGTGTACTCACGTATTCGGGTTTGAGCTTCTTGTCGTTACCCCGAACAACGAGCTTCTCCAGTCTCTCGAGTTGCTTGCCGAGAAACTCGATGTCTTTCAGTCGTAGCTCTTCGTTTATTATCTCGAGATCACGTATGGGATTTACATCCCCCTCTATGTGAGTCACGTCGTCATCCTCGAAAGCTCCTTAATTACGAATAATAGGAAAAAAAACGGAAAAGTTGATAGGATGTGGTGTATTTTTTGGTTTGTTTTTTTTTTCGCAACATAATGTTTCACGACCGGAAGTCCTTATGGAATAATCAATTTAACGACTAATCGTTGAGTCGATCGCCACACTTTTTTTTTCTTCTTCATCTCTCACGTTAAATGCATGATTCGCGATGAAAAATATCGATAGAAAGAGAGGGAGAGAGAGAAATTGCAGAAAAATAACACGCGAGAATATCGTCCAAATGACGCGGTGATAAAATATTCTTGTGTTTGAACGGCGTAGCATCGAGAATGGTAAAATTATAATGAGTACAAAAATTCCTAATGCGTCGCGATCAATTATAATGATCGAAGGGATGTTTGCCGGACGTGCGATCTTGCAAACCGGTGCGAGCACGCTTTGAGCTCGTAAAGACCCACGAGAATTTTCTCTCTCTCTCTCTCTTTCTGTCGCTGTATATTAAATTGCCAGTGACACGCGAGGTGGTAACCATGTCTAATTCATTTGCTCGGCATACTCGGTATACTTGCCGTTACTGTACATTATATATGTACCGCGTACTCTCATTTTCTATGCCCTTTCAATTCCCGAAGTAGTATCGTTACTTATGTTTCTGTGCAAAGAGGATTTCTGCACTTTGAAAAATGACGATTATTAGCAAAGGGAGAGAGAGAGAGAGACAGGGAGCGGTCATCGGCACTTTTGCAACTCTCGTACAAAAAAAAAAAACTAACTTGTCCCGTGGGGTAGTTACCCTTGAGTCCTTGGTGGAAAAAAATGTAAAACTTAAAGGAAAGAAACAATATAAATAACAAAATAATCTGTAAAAATTACATTTGTATCTCTTGGTTATTTTGGCGCAAAATATAAAATATATAATAATAATAATATAATTAATATATACATTATTGCAAAAGATTCTCTTTCACTTTCGATAAATTCATAGATTTCAAGTACACGCCCATATAAATATTTTCCATAAAAGCTTGACTTACGGCAAAGATGAAAAATAGCGTCGCAAGAGCTGATATGCGAGAGAAAATCATTTCCGAGTCCTTGGCCCGCGGCAGCACCTTTTACGAGGCCAGCAATATCGACGACGTTCAGAAAAGCTGGAACTTTGCTGCAATAATAAAGAACGAAATTGCGTTCGTCGTAGAATTTTTTCCTAAATAACCGCAAGAAAAACATTAACCGCAATTTAGTTCGGGACAGAAAATTTCACAATTTCATTAACGCACGTTTTCGTCACCTTTTCGTGCGTTATTTCGACCGATTTGAGGGCTTGAATTTGGATCAAAGGGCCGAAATAGTTGGTCGCGTGCGCGTGTGTGTGTTTGCTTCACGAGCCAGAGGAATGGGAGGGTATATGCCAATGTCGACGCTCGGAGAATGATAAAGGGACGAGAAGACTCCCCTACGGTGACAATGCATTTAAATGCTAATGCCGGCCTCATTAAACAATTAGTCTTTGAAGAGAGGCGTCGGTGGAAGTGGCGATGCTATAGTCAACGAAGGGACAGAGCGAGAAGGGGGGAGAGGACGAACAGATTAACTGGCTTTTATTACGGATCAGTGGATTCTGCACGACACGTGGCTCCAATACACGTATACGAGGTCTGTTCAAAAAGTATCGCGAATTTTTAATTTCCGCGGGCTTCGTATATTCGATTTTCGATTTTTTTGTGGCGTTAGGTTGGTACTCGTGTTCCTCACTCATGCTGAAAAAATCGGCCATTTTGAATGTTTAGTTAATTGTTGGCAGCTGTTTTGGTTAGACGTGTTTTGGCTTGTCTTCGATTTTTGCCTATGCCAAAAAAAGCAGCTTCCATTGCGATGATTGAGCTTTGGTTTCCACGTCATAACCATAAACCCATGATTCGTCACCAGTTATGACCCTCTGGAGCAAATTTGGGTCGTCGCGGACCGAGTCCAACAGCTCCTTAACAATGTTAACGCGACACTGTTTTTGTTCGAAAATGAGCAATTTTAGCACGAATTTCGCGGCGACCCGTCTCATGCCCAAATCATTAGTAAAAATCGAATAGCACGAGCCAATCGATATGTTCAGTTCCTCAGCAACTTCTCCAACGGTGATTCGACGATTGGCCAATATTATTTTCTTCACTTCATCAATGTTTTCGTCTGTTGTTGATGTGCTCGGGCGTCCGGAACGCATTTCGTTGTTCGCATCTTCTCGGCCCTCTGAGAACATTTTGTACCACCGATAAACGTTGCTTCAGTCCAAGGTAGCTTCACCATATGACACAGTCAACATTCGGAATGCGTCCGCGCACTTAACTTTGTTTTTCACACAAAATTTCATACAGATTGTTTGATCCATTTTTT
Organism: Oxytorus armatus; assembly: GCA_958009045.1. NCBI lineage: Eukaryota > Metazoa > Arthropoda > Insecta > Hymenoptera > Ichneumonidae > Oxytorus > Oxytorus armatus. The sequence continues at coordinate 5,940,924 of OY253751.1, read as the reverse complement.
GGAATGGGCAAAAATCGAAGACAAGCCAAAACACGTCCAACCAAAACAGCTGTCAACAATTAACTAAACATTAAAAATGGCCGATTTTTTCAGCATAAGTGAGGGACATGAGTACCAACCTAACGCCACAAAAAAATCGAAAATCGAATATACGTCGCTGGCGGGAATAAAAAATTCGCGATACTTTTTGCACAGACCTCGTATATATATATCAGCGACCAAGCGTTGAAACACAGTAACATAGGATGGAATCCATAAGATACTCCAAAAAGTTTCAGCGTACCGAAATAAATTCTCTCTCGCTCTGACGCAGAAAAACCGAAGTCCCTCGAATTCCTCGCCAAATAATTCGCCATTTGATTAAGGGAGAACACCACTGTGACCCCCTGTTTTTTTTCACATTTTTCGAAAATTTTTTTTTGTGGGAAAAAAAAGAGATATTCGAAAATTTTTTTTGGGTTCTGTTCCTTATTTATTAATGTATCAAAAAACATTTTTTTCACATTTTTCACGCCGCATGGTGGCGCTGGGGAAGCTCTCGCGTCAGGTGCTGTCATTTCCGCGGCACGCAGCAGAACTCTCTTCAACGTCGATCTTAAAAAAAATAGGCACGCCTTTGAAATTAACTTTAATTTCAAAGGCGTGCCTATTTTTTTTAAACAATATTTTTCCAAATCCCTATGTACTTCTCTTCAAAATATCATATTATCAACGAAAACACTCGGTATTTTTTTTCAGATCGACGTTGAAGAGAGTTTTGTTGCGTGCCGCGGAGATGACAGCACCTGACGCGAGAGCTTCCCCAGCGCCACCATGCGGCGTGAAAAATGTGAAAAAAATGTTTTTTGATACATTAATAAACAAGGAACAAAACCCAAACAAATTTTTCGAATATCTCTTTTTTTTCCCACAAAAAAAAATTCTTGAAGAATGTGAAAAAAAAACAGGGGGTCACAGTGGTGTTATCCCTTAAAGCATTCGAGCGAACTTGTTTACAATATGTGTCCCATTTTTCCGACCGTTTGTAAATCCGCAATGAAATTTCAGTACATCCATGATAACAATTATTCCATTACGAGTGTACGTTAGCTAGATAGATTTTCTACTTTTCGAGCTGAAATTCCCAACAAATTGAATGATAAAAAATTTGTAGAACCATCCGCGTTTACCAATTACGCATAAGTCCCAACTAATTTTTGTTTTCATTCGAATAACCCGTCCCCGAGAAACATGCGTTTGAAATTTTTTGAGGGTATATTGACCTACGGCATTCCTTCAAGAACATCTAAAAGTATGTTCAATTTGGGATGCGCTCTTATATCAAGAAGCAAATATAATTCAATGATTTTGGTCATCAACTCGAACCCTTATCCCGAGGTTTTCCAAGCTCCCGTCGGCATTTTCGTCAGTACCGTATTATACAATACGTACTATGGTATACGTACAGTTAAAATCTGCATTGCAGATCACGTAGTACACGAAAACGTGCCACGACGACCGCCCTTTTCGAGAATAAAGGCCAAAGACGTATGGAAATGGTTCCCGCAGTTATTCCGAATCGTTTCCCACTCGCGGAGGTATGGGGGATTATCGCGAATGGGGAGACAGTTGAAAGAAGACGAGGAATAGTCGCTATACGATAATACTATAATATATTCTCAACGCATACGCGACATACAGTATACACGTATATATCAACAACTATATAATATGAAAAATAAAAAGACACGGAGTAAGAATAATATTCGAATGAGTGAGTGCTCACCTGGCCGGCTTGAAGTATTCGCACAAGTAATCAAACCTTGTGTCTGGCACGGGTACACGACGTGCTTCGAACAAAAAAAGATGAATAATTAGGTCAGATTGTTTTCTCACTTCGATATATTCACATAAGGATTTATAATTTTTTTCATATTTCTCATTGCAACATTAACGATCTGCGAACGGGCATTAACCCGTCTATGAACTTCTTCGTAAATTTTGATCTCGTCAACAGCACAGTGAATATTATGAATTTTAAGATAAATTCCAATGTATATGGCCGCTGAAATTGCTGGAGAAATTCCCGGATACTTTGGTCGTTTCGCCGCAACCTCCGTGACCGATTTAATTATATCTTCAGACACGGTTCTCTCCAGATAATCGATATTCGTTAAATTTCTCATTGCTATTGTCGTAGCTTCGGACAATTTTATCACAATTTTGCTGTACATCGGGGCTCGTTGAAGAAATTTTTCACGACAGTCCAACGAACAGAACAGATACAATTTATCCTCGTAGATAATACCGATATTTCGTTTACCCGGTAAAATTACGGATTCGGGAAGTGTATCGGCATAAGTAACGATACAATTGCCATCTGCCACGAGTCTTTTTGCCCAACAAGCGTGTTCAATGTCGATTTCATCGTTCAAAATTTGCGGACGTATTGTGGGCAGAGATGCTGCGCTTTGGGGCGGCAAGCAGGCGAGCGGATTTTTCGTAAATTCGTGCAAATGCTTAGAGCAGATCCAGTAAAAGTATTCGTGAAATTGTACGACTCCACGACGATCTGGCGGAGAACCAGAAAATCTCATTGTTTCATCGTAATGCAAACAGGCAGGACAATAAGATTCGTACGGACTCTGACGATTTTTAAATTCATAAGGACTAACACTGAGATTCTTCAGGCTGTGAACTTTGTCGTAATCGATTTCACGAAAGTAACGTTTTATATCGTTGAATTTCGAGCGTATTTGTCGATCAGCCTGACGCCAAACTGCCCATTTGCTTGCCGTCGCATCAATCGTCACGATGTTTTGCGAAAATTTTTCCAACCAATCGAGATAAATCGACGAAACTTCTTGCCACTTATCGTAACGTTGGGATATCAAGCTTATTGTATGTTTAGCGGATTTGATAATTTTCTCGTCATTCGCGAGCGACGATGTTAAGCAAAAGTTTCGATCGGCCTGGAGCTTCACAACGATCATCGGTCGAATATTCAACATTGTCAGTTCTTCGGTCTCTTCGCGATTATCGGGAAATCCATCGAGAATATAGCCTTGTGTGGTTGATCGGTAATCCGAAGAATACAATTGAACAGCACGAGCGAGCAGTGTGCTCGTTATTTCGTCACCTGATCGCGACAGTTCTTCAATTTCAACGGCAGTTTTCGTCCAATTGTACGTTTTTCTGATCCAACGCAAAGCTTCCTCTCGTTCTATCACTCTCATACCGTATGTTCTCGCGAATCTCTCGGCGAGAGTCGTTTTGCCAGATTTTGGTGGACCTATTATCGATATTCTCGCTTGTATCACAGGATCACAAGAATCCTGTTCAATATACTTCAATGGATCTTTCATAAACATTTTCGAAGCTTCCTCGCCCGCTATGAAATACACATAATGACGATGTAATATTGGATAAATCTCGTTTCTCTCGTCCATCGGTAGATACATCTGAAATGGATTTTCTCTCTCGTACATTTGAACAGGACAGGATCGACCGAACGAGCTCAATAAGTAATATCCGCATTCCAGCAAATTGTCCGCTTTGTAAGGATCCACTTGGTACGTTCTCTCGAATATCGACGATTCACGATGAAGAAAAGGATTAACGATCTTTCGTAAATTCATTAACAAAGCATCGACATCTTTATCGGCATTGACAATTATCCACTTTATTGATTCTTCCTTTAGTCTCGTTCGTGCTTTATCGATCATTTCATTCTTTTTCTCGTAAGTCTCCTCGATCACGCGTAATAATCGTTCTCTCACTTCGTCCACGTCATACGTATCTTCTTCTTCCTCCTCGTTATTTTCATCAATTTCTCGGCTTTTCAGAAAAGCCTCGAACAATTTCGGAAGCAAACGTTCTTGCACTTTTTCCAAACTACATTCTAATTCAATAACTAATTCGGGTAGGGCGTAATTATCAACAGCGATCTGCGCGTCTTCAAGACAGTTTGGAAATGAATCGAAGATTATTGGGGAAATGTAGTGCGATTGTTTGAAAAAATTAAGTAAACATTTGTCAAGCATTTTTTTCGGTAAAGCTGCACCTTCTTTTTTGTACTTTTGGATAAAAGCGAGAATCGTGTCCCTGTCGTCGCTGTACTTTTTATCCGTTAAGTCGGATGGTAAATCGATACCTTCCAATCTATCTTCTTCGTTACTACCAGCAGGAATTATTCCACGATCGCGGATATATTCATCGAAATTATTCGTGAAATCGACGTGAGTCATGGCGTACTCCGTTGATAAGATTTTAGCCATAGTGGTCTTCCCACTTCCCGGAGTCCCGACGATACAGATCCTTGCAAGTGGAATTTTCGTCATGGGTTTTTCGAACGGTATGCCATAAGCTTCAGGATTTTTTACAAAATTTTCTAAAGCCTCGGCGCTCGAGCATAAATATACCTTGTCCAAAAATGAAGCACCGTGCTCGTTCTTTCCCTTCCACAAAATGTTTCGCGACAATGCCACGGGACAATAAATTCCAGTATCCCCAAGCCGACGATCATCCCTTTCAATCGTTTTACTCGTTGATTCTTCGTTCTCCTCGTTTTCCAGCTCTTCTTCGTCCTCTTTGTCATCCTCGGTGATCGATCCGATCGAATCTTCGAATTCTCGTTCTCGCTCTTCGTCAGTCATGACTCTGGCTTCGAGACGATAACGATCGGTCATAAGTTTCGAAACATTACCGTACATCCTCGATGTTTCGTCAAATTTACAAATAAATGGATGAATATTCTCTTCTTCGTGTATCGTCCTAAAATTTTCCCATTTTTCTTCGAAATCTTTGATGTCCTCGATATACTTCTCCATATCGCGAATTTTGTCGGTATTCTCGATATATTCGCCCTCGTAATCATTCTCCCCTGATTCGTTCTTTGTCTCGTAATATCGTTTCCAATTGAGCAATAAACTTTCGTACGGCGATTCGTCCGTTATCAGAATGAGATCATTGAAAGTTACACCTGCCTCAATCAAAATCGTCCAGATTTCTGGGTCCGGATACATACCGTCTACAATACATCCGGGTTCCCTCGATAATTCATCGTCTATCCGCTCGTCCGGCATCATTTTGATCCTCGATATCAATGATCCTGCTATTTCGCTCTTACTTATCATGATTTTATCGTTTCGCAGATGTTTCACTTCGTTCTCCAAAATGGCCGCGACTTCCGGATCGTGCTCGGATAACTCGCGAATTGGCGGTTCCTCGTTACGAAGATTATCAGGTGCGTAGTCGTTAATTATTGTCTCATTGTCTCTCGCACGTTCCATCAGTTCGTAATTTTCCTCGAACATTTCTAAGCCATAATCACAAAGTTTTTTACGATAAATTGTGAAATCCCGAGGTTCCGAATGCTCCTCATCTTCGGACAAATTTTTCTGTTGAAATTTATCGTGTTCTCGTATAATTTCTGTAGCGACATTCAACCAATTACTTAGAGCATCTATTCGAGCATTTTCTCTAATTTTTCTCTCGTTCTCCAACCTCATTCTCAAATGTTCGATAACACGATGACGAGCTTCGCGCACGGCTCTCGCGACATTGGCATCGATTCGTTCGTTGATCATTTCTTTTATTAATTGACGAACGTCAACAATTTTTTCCCGGAAATTACGACCGAGAGCTTCGCACAGCTCAGACTTGCCCGAATATCTCGGTCCGAAAATTGCCATTCTACAGCTCGGTCGTGGTTTCATCGAGGAGAGAAATGGTCGAGGATTGGCCAAAAATAAATTCATCGATTCCGTGGACGATAAGAAAAAGATTTTATTCATAAAACGGACAGAATATTCGGCTTTTCCCTCGATCATATGTCCCTTCGTCGATTCAACGGGGCACGTGAATTTCCAATTTGACATGGTCCAACGAAATTTCGACGAAATCGTGAATATTCCCGACAATTCTTCAAACACTTTCTCGTTTATTGTATCATCGAAATTTACGTCCTTACTAGTCTCGAATTCTTCGTCTCCTTCGCCCTCAAATGTCTCAACATTTCGCCAAATTCTCTTCGGTATTATTGCTCGAGAAAGCGGAAGACAACGTAATTTTGCACTGACCGTTTCGAACATCTGTGTCACGGTCGTACGACCCTCGACTCTTATCACGTTTTGAGGATTGTGCCTGAGAACATGTCGTTCGATAACGGGTAGTGCGTAACGTTTGTAAATTTCACAACGAAGCTTTACATTAGCATTATCGCTAACGCGTTCTAACAAACTTTGCTCCAATCGTTCGTCGTCAAATTGGCTCTCCATCGTTTCGTAAAATCTTGTATCAACAGTTTTTCCCTCGTACGGATCGAAACTAAAATTTTCACGATTCTCGATCGCGTCCTCGTCCGGACAACTTACGTAAATAATTACCGTGGGTTTGAGGGGCCATGTATTGAAAATCATTTCGATCTGCTTCGGTATGTAATCATCGTACTTTTCGTTCATTACATTCGTCGAAATTTCGTTCTTGAAAGGATTTACGCGTGTGTGAATAGGGGCTATCTTTTCGAATTGGCGCAAAGTTTCTTGAATCGTCGTACGACGAAGTAAATCGGCACGAGCGATCATATCGATATTTGTTCTTTGGAGTAGCATCGGCGACGATAGAGAACCGAAACTAATGGATTTTTCGTTGTTACTTAAACTTGTCGTACTCGATGAATCAGTTGCATCGGAGTCCACCGCACAGGTACCGATTTTACAACATTTTTCGTCAACTCCCTCGGTGTTATTATTTTCAGGACAAGTGGAGTATTCGATCTCGGGATTATCGGGAATAAATGGCAAACCTTCGATCACGTATCCTCTGTGCATTATGTCCCTTTCCTTCACTCTACTCTCTATCAAATTCATTATAACGTTTGATCCTAAAGTTTCACCGATATTCAATGTATCCTCGATCCACTGTCCCTTGTCAGTTTTCTTGTCGATTTCCTCGCTGACCAGCGATTTCGGAGATACAAGAACACATTTCCACCATTCGGCAATAAGTTTTGCTAATTTCTCAGTATTCAAGCCAGGTTTTCCGAAAATTGCGAAGGAAACAGGCTCGCTACGTAGATACTTTTCTCTCGCAGCATTTTCCTCGTAAGGATCGCGAATCGTGAATGGATCCAAAGGTGGATCAAAGTGAATTTGATTAATCTGGTTATTGGAGTTTTTTCGCTCGTTCTCGATGAATTCTTCGATTCTGTCGAAGGGATTAGTGTCCTCGGTGTAGGCGTAGTATATACTTGCCCGAGGACACCAGGTTGAGAGAGTGTAAGGCCATTCTAGTGAGGATTTTTTACAAACGTAACCTCTGACGTCTCGTAAACTTTTGCGGTTGGTAATTTGTGATTCGTTATCCGAACAGTAATCTTTCAATTGCTGGCTCGTTTTATCACGGGTTTTTTCTATTTCACGCAATACTTTATCACACATTGTACGTTCTCGTGACTCTGTTGGTTTTTACGCCGAGGCAATAATATGAAGAGATTTATTGTATCGACGTAACAGGGTTTTTGACAGATTTGAAACAAAAAGTTTCGTGGCAAATGACAATTCTTGAATAAACTTTAATTATTTATGAGTAGCTGACCCGACAGACGTTGTCCTGTCTGAGCTATGAATATTCAATTCTAACTGGAATAAATAATTTAAAAAAAAATGATTTCAAAAACATAGTGTTTATTGTAACTGAAAATAAAAAATTGACTCCTTTAGTGTTTCTGTTAGTCTATCAAAACTTACCTAAAATCGATATTAAATTAAACTTTTAATGTAAGGCGTGATTGCGGCGAACTAACTGCGATGCACAAACACTTCTCAAAAAACTCACTCAACAAACTCAAAACTGGATAAACGTTCAGATCGAATGGACTATGCACTAAGAAATGAATAAATGAATTTTTTGATCGATAGATGCCGACCGATGCTTCTATTAAATCACATTTGCTTCGCGCGAACTGTCAAACGCGCGAAGGTTAAATAGTCGTTAAGTTTTCTGCAATTTTCCAATTGTCCGCGCAATTTTCTTAATTTTTCATTCCGTAAGAACTTTCTACGAAGTAGTAGAAAACTTAAAAAAAAAGATGAATGAAATCGGTAAAGTCGTTCTCAAGTTAGGGCGTGATCAAGGGAAATAGGGATTCATTTTTATATATATAGATTAAAGCAAATAATATTCGCATTATATTATTTTTATTAACTCGTATTAATAATTACTTATCAATTGATTATAGCGTAATTGTCAGTACGAGTTAATGCTAAAATGAATATTATAGAAAAGGATTGTGATAAAAATACTTATTTTCATTGGGATCGATGGTGCAAAATGGAAAATTCTCAGCTGCCGCTTGACTCTTCGTGAGGACGTTGAAGAAGGTCGATTTCCCGACGTTTGGTATGCCGACGATACCAACCTTTAGATTGGTACCCACTCGGCCAATCAGGGGCTTTCGTTCCGGTTCCTCGACCTTCTTAGGTGGCATCCTTTAACAAATAACAAAATCCAAGTTAAACATTTTTTATATCGCGGTTATACGAGGTCTGTTCAAAAAGTATCGCGAATTTTGAATTTCCGCGGGCTATGTATATTCTATTTTCGATTTTTTCGTGACGTTAGGTTGGTACTCATGTCTCTCACTTATGCTGAAAAAATCGGCCATTTTGAATGTTTAGTTAATTGTCGACAGCTGTTTTGGTTAGACGTGTTTTGGCTTGTCTTCGATTTTTGCCTATTCCAAAAAAGCAGCTTCCATTGCGATAATTGAGCTTTGGTTTCCACGTCATAACCATAAACGCATGATTCGTCACCAGTTATGACCCTCTGGAGCAAATTTGGGTCGTCGTGGACCGAGTCCAACAGCTCCTTAGCAATGTTAACGCGACACTCTTTTTGTTCGAAATTGAGCAATTTTGGCACGAATTTTGCGGCGACCCGTCTCATGCCCAAATCATTGGTAAAAATTGAATAGCACGAGCCAATCGATATGTTTAGTTCCTCAGCAACTTCTCTAACGGTGATTCGACGATTGGGCAATATTATTTTCTTCACTTCATCAATGTTTTCGTCTGTTGTTGATGTGCTCGGGCGTCCGGAACGCATTACGTTGTTCGCATCTTCTCGGCCCTCTGAGAACATTTAGTACCACCGATAAACGTTGTTTTGGTCCAAGGTAGCTTCACCATATGCCACAGTCAACATTCGGAATGCGTCCGCGCACTTAATTTTCTTTTTCACACAAAATTTGATACAGATTCTCAGATCCATTTTTTGGAATAGGCAAAAATCGAAGACAAGCTAAAAGACGTCTGATCAGAACAGCTGTCAACAATTAACTAAACATTCAAAATGAGGGACATGAGTACCAACCTAACGCCACAAAAAATCGAAAATCGAATATACGTGGTCCGTGGAAATTCAAAATTCGCGATACTTTTTGAACAGACCTCGTAGTAGGTTTTGTCTCTTACAGTGTTGCTACAGCGTTGGATACTAGTCGCACGAGTGCTAAATATGCAATAAATGATTTTAACAAAGTTTTATCGAACGTCAGTAATAAGGAGAATCCTACATCACATCATGTGATCTTAACTCAGTTGCGTAAATTTCTCAATAATTACATTTTCGTTTAGAATCGGGAGCAGTAAATCGGGGCAGTAAACGTTAAGCAGTATTAGCCGCGATTAATACTGGGATGGGTGACTGTTTAACCGTGCACTGACTTGCACTTCGACTACTGAGCGAGACGCAGTTTTTTTCTCAGTTTCTGATGCGCTAATGCAACTAAAACTCAGTGAAATGTAGCCGCCTGTATTGGCCAGGTTTCCCGCGGTTTTCCTTTGCGCTCGATATTTCGAAAGTTCGAAATGTCCTCCCTTAATTCATCACCATTCGTTCGTCCACAGTCCGTCGTTCTTTAGCTACCGCGACTATAAGAACCTTGCTCAAATTTCATTTCAGTCTCATTCAGAAACTGTGATGAAATTCGACCACCGAACGATTGTATAATAATTGATAATCATGTCGTGGCTATTTCCTTTAGAACTTGCGGAATTAATGAAGAAACGAAAATGAAGGGGTTAGAGCCCATTGGGCAGTGTAGTTTCGGATTCAAGTTCGTGTTATTTTGACATTGTAAGGAGTGCAAATTGAGGGTTGGCCACTCGGTCTGTAGGACAGACGAGGTTAACGAAGCTACTTTTATCATTATCTTGGATAGCAATTGGTAGAATCGTTTCCGCGTGATTTCTACCTTCGGGTTGTTTCTGTCCGTCAGAGGCGATAAACCGTCTTCCGTGTGTGCACATACAAATGTGTATCGACTGTGCAAACGTTATAAGGGTGGTATTTCATGGTCAAAGCATGTAAAACGTTGTATTATAGGACCTTTCGATTCTTGGCATACTCGATACACACGTGTGTACGTATACATATCGCATCGGATATTCCGCCTCAACATTTGCATCACCACCAAAGTCCCAATGGTCGGCATTTGCTTCTGGGTTTTTTGTGAAACGGTCCTGTATGTACGTAAGATCGCGGTGGAAATGAAAATGATCGCGGTCTCGAGACGCGACACGCCCCCGTGCCCTCCTACCCATAATCCTTAAGTCCCGTGTGCTTCTTTACCGCGGGGTATGAAATAGAAAGGGGTTAAAGGGAGATGGAAATATCATGAAGAGTTTTCGAAAGAGCAAGAGAGAGATAGAGAGAGAGAGAGAGAGAGAGAGAGAGAGTCGATGAGCGCTTCGGTATAATACGCGAAATGCCCCCGGGTGTATATCGGTGCCCCTCGCGAGTGGTCAAGTGAGGGAAAAAGAGGGAGGAATCCTCTCCATGAGACGCGCTCGAGTGCGCTCGCGGTGACTAATTATATTAATGCGGCTACACGGCATCAACCGATTGCTGTGTTTACCGCGGTAGATTGCCGCGTGCACAACGCCGCGCGTTCCATATAGCCGTTTGTATCCAAAAAAACGCAGAGACGCGAAGAACGTCGTCGACGACGACGAGGTTCACGGGGAGAAAGAAGAAAAAAAAGTGGATGGAATGAGGAAGAAAGAATATTCGGCGGTTAAGTTGTACTGCTCTCTCTTTCCCCCTCGTTTTATTCTCGATGCGAAGGGGCTGATATTCCGGTGGAAATGGAGAATTTGGCCGACTTTAGCGGCCATAAGCACAGGACTGGTGCTGACGTTGTCAGAGCATAAAATTGCCGGGTTAAAATACCGAAATAACAAAGGTAAAAGGGATTTTTTTTAAACAAAATTGATTCCACAGGGAATGTGGAGATTCCTTGGGGAATTTCAATACTACAAAGTATCTTAAATGATTCGATGTTTCTTACAGCGATGTATTGAAACATTTTTTTTTATCGTTCAAGGTAGTAGTCCGGTAACTTAAGCCGATTTTCATGTCTTTTTTGGAGGGCGTTTTTTTGTAGGAAAATAAAAATGAATCGTTTTGTATATTTAGGATGTTTTTATTTACATATTAAAGATACAAAAAAAATTTTTTTTGAAAAAATTTAATAGTTTATTATTATTATTATTATTGATCGAAGTTGGCACCTCGAAAAAAAAAGTGCGTGGGTGGCCCCGGTGATTTTGGCTCTTGATGTTATCTAAAATGAAAAATTCTTGATAATTATTAATCTATAGACATGTCATTCTGGTCGGAACTACTGAAGTTAAATTTCATGGATAAATAACAAAATGGCGGACTTTGGAAAAAAGTTTTTTTTCTCCAAAGTCCGCCATTTTGTTATTTATCCATGAAATTTAACTTCAGTAGTTCCGACCAGAATGACATGTCTATAGATTAATAATTATCAAGAATTTTTCATTTCAGATAACATCAAGAGCCAAAATCACCGGGGCCACCCACGCGCTTTTTTTCGAGGTGACAACTTCGATCAATAATAATAATAAACTATTAAATTTTTTCAAAAAATTTTTTTTTTGTATCTTTAATATGTAAATAAAAACATCCTAAATATCCAAAACGATTCATTTTTATTTTCCTACAAAAAAACGCCCTCCAAAAAAGACATGAAAATCGGCTTAAGTTACCAGACTGCTACCTTAAATATAATTCAAGTACCTCAATGAGCCTAAAAGCATTTTAAAGCTTGAACGATTGAACAACAGAAATTGGAGTCGCGGTCCCATTGAAAAATCAAATTATAGTCGTTCCAGTGAAGCAAATTTTTTTTTGATTTGCTGTTTTTATTTTTATCCTTTTGAATCTCCATCGCGATCGTATGTGGATTTTTTTCACACATAACGAAGCTATGCAACGGTGTTTTTTTTAACTCAAAAATCTGCATTAAAAAAACGCCAAAAAGATGTTTTTTTCTCCGATGACTGTGACAAACAACATAAATTTTTATATAAGCGATCTACGTGCATATATATGTGTATATAAATGGGGGAAAAAAAATGGGGGAGGAATATGGCGGGCAAGGGGCCCCCGATTACTGGGCACCGCGACCGCGAATCACCGGCATCACGCCGAGAATCCGCAACCGCGCCTCAGGCCGCCAATCCGCCGTCTTTCCTTCGGAGAGCTCGATTTATACTTTCCCCTTTTCACCCTCCCGCGCGACTCTTCATCGTCGACCTCGTCGCGTCGCGTCCTCCTTCACTTTCATCTCCCGATTTGGATACGCTTTAACGTCAATTCCCAGCGCGATTTTTGTCTTCCTTCAATCCTCCCATCTCTTTTTTTTCCTTCTTTCAACGTGATATCGTCCCCTCCCGACTTCCATCTCTCGAACTCGGCAGGAAATTTGCGAATTACAATAATGGCCACCGCGCGTCCACGCCCGAGAACGCTACCCGCGCAGCGCTTTCAAAGAACTACCCCCCCCGCCCCTCCTGCCACCGCCCTCACGATAATCGTGACGGTCGTGGGTAATTTAAAAAAAAAAAGTTTATCTTTCGTTCGGGACTTTACTGGGAAATCAATATTATAGTGGGAAGAAATATTCAATGTAAAGTTTGTTCGTAACTGTAGTTATCGCAACAATCGATGAGACTTCCAAAGATCCATTATTCTCTTTGCGGAGTAATAAGAAGAAGATGAATGACAAAGAAACCGATCAATGTTGAGAGGATATTTCCAAAAGTAACATACTCAAGTTTGAAAATGATTCGCGGACAAATTTATGAGATACACCAATAAAACGGAAAATCTCTCCCGCGGACGAGTTACGCTCGGGATTTATCGACACGGAATTCTCTCTATCTCTCTCTCTTGCACGCTATCCGCCCTGTACCAGAGCACCATGCGATGAATTCCCACCCATTTGTCGGCGTGAAGCCTGTTAATGATTTTTTTTACATTGTATGTATGTCATTTCGCAACAATGGAAAGCATATGTCGCGCAATGATGTTTCTCCTAATGAATTTTTAATGATTCCACCTCAATAATAATCAGCGTTGCACGGGGAGGAATGGTTTTTTTTATCATAAGTCGAGATAACAATTTCGATGAAACTCGAGATGTCTCTATATGGCATGTCTTCGGTCCGTGCACTGTCGTGCCCCGTAGCGGCTCGTTCGTCCAACTAACGAAAAGCAATTCTGCCGGACTGTACGATACTCTGACTTTCCACCACATAACCTCAAATTCACTCGAGACGTTCTCGTTAAATGATTATTAAAATTACTGACGAGACTGACAAAAATTATTCGTCATTTTATCAAATGTATGTGTTACAATTTTTCTGCTTTAAAAAAAATAATATTTACACACGTTGCAGAGCAATTTCCGACACCGTAAGGTGTTCGGCGAGATAAGTCGTTCGACTGGACCGTCTCGCGAACTTGAGGCACAATTGACTCGTTGAATTCACAAATATTTAATACGAAATGTGTAATACCTGCTGTTTTAAATCTCGTTGACCGGCTTCGATGAACGTACACTTTGTAAAATTTCACGCACAACGTGTCGACCGAACTGCACCACGAGAGAGAGAACACACACAAGGCAGGAGTAATGACGTCAGAATCTCGTTCCCCGGGGTCCTCATGCCTGGAAATAGAGAGATCTGTCTTGCCGGATTGAGTTCTCTGCCTTATTCTCTGCGGTGTTTGCCCACCGCTTTCTCGCCTCACTCATATGCTTTTATAAAACAGAGCGCTGACGGCATGTCGATAAAACAGTAACCTTCCCTCCTCTGGTTCAAGAGATCAAATCCTTGCAGTTCTTTTAGATATCAGAAATTTCATTTTTTGTGATGCCTCATTCTTAAAATTGTTTTTACAACATAAAACAATATAAAAAATACAATATTTTGGTTCATTGAGCACTAAATCGATGATAAACGAACTGCGGAGCGACGGTTTCCATAATGTTCCGTGCTCTAGTCTATCTAAAGTCGCCAACTTTTATAGACGTACTGCGACAGAAACTACACGTTCAATATTGTTTAAATAATAAACAACGACGTATAAAGTCTTCTTATAGATCATATAAAAATTTCACGTACCATGCAGTTGAATTGCGACTAACAGTGGTAACTTCTTAATCGACAATAATGCATAATGAACTGCGTCACAGCGTGAGATTTTTATCGAAAAAAATTGCAGCGAGCTGGTACCGAATAAACTCATTTATGCTACTGTCTCTAAAAGTAATTTCAGAATTTGATATAGTGGCGAATTATTTGCATTTACGTTCGTTCAAACGTAATTGCAAACAATTCGACGTTGGAGCTTTGTATGTTGAGTGAGAAACATGGTGGAGTGTAAGGCATCATCTCTTTAGAGTATCAGTTGATCTCTGAAAGGTTTGAAACCTTTTTTTTTTCTTGTCCTCTCATTAGATAGCGTGCGGAGCTGTAGTTACCTTAATTATTATATTATTTATAGAGACCCGCAATTTCATTCGTTTCTTTTCATCGTGCCAAATGGCGTTCATCATCATGGATCAACGTATAACAACACTGTATTTATTATAATTAATTAATCGTTTGGGCGATCAATTTATTACAGTGAATCGTGATGTGTATCAATTGTAACGAATTAATTACACAGACTGATTCATGCTAATATTCCATTACGCAAATTATCTTGAGGAAAAAAAATAAATAAATTGTACATACGATTCTTATCGATAATGACACTATACTTCGATCTTCAATAAGATATAGAAACGGAATGCGATATTAATGCGTGACATAGTCAGTAGTTTCTGGTTGGAACGTATCGCGAAACGGACGAGGCTTTATGTTTACGAAGTGTTGCTGCTGCATTTATTGCGCTACAATAACACCTGAATAATCTGGTATGTGGCATATATGATGCATTACTCTGTCGTTACAAAGCGACAGGGGGTAAAACACGACCGATCGCGATATGGCGATACACATGCAAGCGTTCTCGCGAACGTTCAACAATAGCGAACAATCGTGAACAAACCCATTCGATCAATAAAATATTTCTATACCTCGCGTTGAATTTAGTCATGAAACTGTTACCTTAATCATGATAATCGACTTGCAAAAAGAAAATGCGACGGGGAAAGACAGAGAGGGTGAGAAAGAGAATTTTTTTCTAATTCCCGTAACAAATGTGCCCCTTTCGAGTCTGGTTTGTTCTTCGTAAGTAGTTTGAAGAACGGAATTATGGTGATTCCGGGAAACTATCAGAGTACCAACTTTTTTTTTTTCCCCTCTTTCTCGGGTTAATCTTCGAGCCATCAAACGAGGCTGATTGCGACCCGTTCATGGAAACCATAAGCACCCACTATCCCGACTGAAATCAGAAGGTAAACCATACACACAAACACACACAGTGGCTTAAGAGCAGCCTCATTCTTTAAGTTAAGCTATTTAACCCATTTTTCTCGAAGACAGTTTGATGCAATAATTAATAATGTTCCGTCTATCAATTGCGCAGATAATCCCAATATTATAAAAAAATATTTCATCAAGTAATCTTGGCGATGAAGGTGTTTGATATTTTTGGAAGTTAGGTCTTACCTTCGCCTCATCTTAAAACCTACCGAAGGCAGGAAGTTCTCATTTTGCCACGTTTGACAAATTCAGACGTTTCATAATGCCTTAAGGCTCAGGTGTATCACGTGACATATTACTGCGAGACAGATAATCGTAAAATCAGAATTGTACGTTCTCCTGAACGGTAAATTATTACTAAACATCAACAGCTAAGCCACTTTTTTTGCTATAATTCTGCTTGGGCTAAGTTATTTTGAGCCCGATGAATTGTGTCGTTTCGGAGAAAGTATAATTCTCGTTTTCAAAAGCGGTCGGAGGGTGCACGCCTTAAAGATCTTTCATTTCATTTTTACGGCCCTTGATACGACAATTTTGTTTGTGATATTTGAAATGACGTCAGTAAAAAAAAAAAACGAAGATTCCCACTGAGAGAAATTAGGTTTTTAAACGAGTCAAGGGATGAGTCCACAGATCACATTATGTATGATATAATTTGAAGAAAAAAAAAAATTTTCCCCTCCGCTTCTCGAATTTGCTCGCGATTATCCGCGAGTCCAATCCCAAGTGTGCACACGAGTGTATGTGCGTCTGTGTGTATTTGTCTGTGCGTTTCCTATACAGATATTCTCAGGGATGCGCCGATCTCGGCTCATAATTCGTGGGATAATACTAAAATTGCCGTGGAATGAAATAAGAGAATGGGAGAGAATGCGTGAGTTTCCTACGGAGAGTTGAAAGCAGGCGTCCCGAGACCGAGTGGTAAAAAAATAAAATAAAAATAATAATTCACCATTGACGACCGTCGCATCGCTACTAGCACAAACGACTTTTGGCCCTTATTTATCCTGACCTAGTAGCCTCGGAGATTACAAATTTATCGTGGGAAAGAACAACGACTTATTATACCGAATATACGAAATTCCGAAAGAATTTTTCACGTGAAATTTGCTGTAACACAATTTAAGAATAAATCAACTCGACTTTCGTAGCCATTCAAAAAATATTTTTAACGCATTCACGAGGGCAAACTACAATGTGAAGGCATTAATAATCGTCCGAATTATTAGAACAAAAATATGCAGAATCTACGGAAAATTAACGAATTTTCTTGTAATAATTCAAAAGACATTTTGTGCAGTATTTTTTTAATTTAAATGTATGTTACATGTCCGATCTTCACACATATATTTTTTAATCTATCTTAAAATTGGTCTTGAGAATAATTGCTGAAAGTTCAGTTATCATTGGCTGTGCATTCGTCATTATATTTTTCGTTCTACATTAAATAGACGTTCGTTAACGTGAATTTATTATTGAAAATTTCATCGAGCTATGCTTCCTTTAAGGGAGGAAATAGGGTTAGGACAGCGTTTTCTCAATGATTTTCATGAATTTTTTTATAGTATAAAAAATGAATATAAATTATTGAAACTTTGAGAATATTTTATACATATATTTAAGTATATACTATAAAATTTTTGAAGAATTTCCTTGAAAAACACCGAAGATATTGGCGACCCCATATTGCAGGTCACAATCAGACTCAGCATTTTGCGTACATTCTGGAAGCCGCAATTTTCATCTGAAATCCAACGAGGTTGGAATTTACTTTTATTATATGTCTTTCTTCTGCATGAACCTAAATGCTATCGAAAAAATAGAAAATTGAATTTTTTACAGGGGTCAAAACAAAAAAGCATGATTTTTTGCCATTTTTTACAACTTTATTTGCAAAAAAAAAATTATTTTAAATAATGACAATATTCCGATTTTAGGTTCATATAGAACGCAATACTATGAAGAAATTAACTGCCAAGTTTCAAAACGATTGGTTGAAAACTTTTCAAACTAGCGTGTACGCAAGTTAAAAAAAAGTCGTTTTCAGAAAAACGCGTTTGAAAAAATAGTACCGCTCGGTTATACACGTGGCGTGCTCGGGGCCTGAAGAAGAGCTACTCACTTTAATGGCTTATAACAATAGAACGAGTCGGAATTTTCATTTAAAATTTTGGGAACATATTTTTCAATAGTTTTACTAACAATTTATAAAATAAAAAAAATCGATTGTTTGAAGCGTCAAACCCTATTTCCCTTCTTAAATCAAGACTACTCGAGTGGCCGCTACTTCGCGTAATTGGCAAAAAGACTTTCACGATCAGTCGTATTCGAAAAAAAAAGTATAATTTCATCTTATCATGTATTTTGATATGAATTTGATTATTTAAAGATACGAGATTCGATCGATAAATCGCGGTGCAAGGGGAAAACGCTGGGAAACGAATTGTACGAACCACGCCCGGTCTATAATATCACTTTTGCTGGTGGACCGCGGACGCGCGTCTTCTTCTCGAAGCTCGCCGGTCGAACGATTCTGCGGTTGGTCAACGGCCGTCTAATGGCGCGCGCGATTCGTCCTTGTAGCATGTGATTATTTCAATTATTTTATTACGTACCGTACCAATCTTGGCCCATATAATACGTATAATCAGAAGGTCTATTCTCCGTTGGCGAGGTATACATAGATATATGTATATAAAAAGATATAGAAAAAGAGAGAGAGGAGAGAAAGAAGTAAAGTAGAGCCATGTTGCTGTGCTCACGTTCGATACATGATCCAAACTCGGTCGTTTTAACGATATTGTAATTTGGAGACCGCAAATCTCCCCACCCACTGGCGTCACTTTGTACACGTATACATATACACATACATTTGTACATTCTATTATACAGGATACATTATACAGCGACGAGGAGGAGAGCATCTTGCCAGCGCGAGCTCTCGAAACGATTCGGTTATCCGTGAACACCGGCGATATTTTCACGATCGTTTCTCTCATCCCTGGCACATCGAAACGATATAACAGAGTTCGCGGTATTGAATTACAGGCATTTCGTTTTACGTGATTAGAGAGATATTCGTTGGAATTGGCCAGATTACCCGACTCGTGACCCGATTCACACTGTTGGCGGAATACAAAGAAGTGGCTGTGCGATTGATTAAAAGTAATAGAAAAAAAAGGGTGTAAATTGATGTAGCAACGTAACATGCGAGCAATCGGTCTGCATACCTAAAAGTATATAATAGATATTCTTTGTTTTTTCAACTTCAATCTTCATTAAAACGCATACGAGGTGACTTTTATTCCACGCTCATTAGGAGATCCATAAAACGGTCTTATCTCTATCGCTTGACCTATGGTACAACACTTTCTCATCGTGTTGCTTCGCGATACACTCCCATGAACATTCCATCAACCAGTTGCAAAGACAATTATATCTCGTACCAACATGCACACTAGGGTGGGTCAAATGAAATGACTAATTTTTTTTTCCTCGATATAATGAAAAATGTATTGTTTGGCATCTCAAAAAAACCCTCCGCAAGTATGAGCCCTTCGTATTTGAATTAAGAGGTCCCCCATCGCGAATTTTCATTTCCCATTTAAATAACATGGAAACTTTTTTTTTTTAACTTTGGAATTTTATTAGACTTAAGGGGGGAAATAGGGTTAGACGGTTCAAAAAATCGATTTTTTTTTAATTTCATAAATTGTTAGTAAAACTATTGAAAAATATGTTCCCAAAATTTTTAATGAAAATTCCGACTCGTTCTATTGTTATAAGCCATTAAGGGGGGAAATAGGGTTAGGACAGCGTTTTCTCAATGATTTTCATGAATTTTTTTATAGTATAAAAAATGAATATAATTTATTGAAACTTTGAGAATATTTTATACATATATTTAAGTATATACTATAAAATTTTTGAGGAATTTCCTTGAAAAACACCGAAGATATTAGCGACCCCATATTGCAGGTCACAATCAGACTCAGCATTTTGCGTTTTTTCAAACGCGTTTTTCTGAAAACGACTTTTTTTGAACTTGCGTACACGCTGGTTTGAAAAGTTTTCAACCAATCGTTTTGAAAATTGGCAGTTACTTTCTTCATAGTATTGCGCTCTATATGAACCTAAATTCGGAATATTATCATTATTTAAAATAATTTTTTTTTTGCAAATAAAGTTGTAAAAAATGGCAAAAAATGATGCTTTTTTGTTTCGACCCCTGTAAAAAATTCAATTTTCTATTTTTTTGATAGCATTTGGGTTCATATAGAAGAGAGACATATAATAAAAGTAAATTCCAACCTCGTTTGATTTCAGATGAAAATTGCGGCTTTCAGAATGTACGCAAAATGCTGAGTCTGATTGTGACCTGCAATATGGGGTCGCTAATAGCTTCGGTGTTTTTCAAGGAAATTCTTCAAAAATTTTATAGTATATACTTAAATATGTGTGTAAAATATTCTCAAAGTTTCAATAAATTATATTCATTTTTTATACCACAAAAAAATTCATGAAAACCATTGAGAAAACGCTGTCCTAAGCCTATTTCCTCCCTTAAACCGTTGATGTTAGGAGAGTCTTTGTAGAACATTTGATGCTTTACAAAAAAGCTCTCTTGTGCCTAATCGATAAAAGTAACCGTACAAAAAATAATCGGTGATAATTAGCTCTGGATTCTACTTATCTCGGTTTTAGTACATAAATTTCAAATTTAAAAAAATTCTAGTTATCAATATGAATAAATAAACTACTAATATATACTACTAATATATTACTAATATACTAATATACTACTAATTGTTTTCAACCAAATATGAGAGAATCCAGAGCTAATTATCACCGATTATTTTTTGTACGGTTACTTTTATCGATTAGACACAAGAGAGCTATTTTGTAGAGCATCAAATGTTCTACAAAAATGTGCTAAAAAACTCTCGTAACATCAACGGTTTAAGTCTAATAAAATTCCAAAGTTAAAAAAAAAATGTTTCCATGTTATTTAAATGGGAAATGAAAATTCGCGATGAGGGACCTCTTAATTTATATACGAAGGGTTCATACTTGCAGAGGATTTTTTTGCGATGCCAAACAATACATTTTTCATTATATCGAGGAAAAAAAAAATTAGTCACTTCATTTGACCCACCCTAATGCACATATTATACACGTACAATATAATTTAAGCTCAAGTGTGCGTGAGACAGTGCCGATTCCACAAGTACGTTGCATGAATTTTTCTAAAACCGGTGAGAAAAGGGTTGTAACAATCTCGTAACAATTTCCACATTAGAAACTTCGAAATACTAGAACATATATACTATGATGATAATGGTCCATCGGATCCATTACACGCTCATAAACTGCTTTGGCTGCTAGTACCTGGTTGCTCCCATTCTTGGCCCTTTTTTTACGACCAATGAGCGATTATAGGACGCCGGAGTTTTTTTTCACTACTATATAGTCCGCGCCATCGCTTTGGTAAATGTTCCTACTAGTTCGCCGGTACCTTTTCCTTATGACGGGGGGGTTTATTTTTTTATTGCGTGCATACCTTCTCGTAAGAAACATATATTGTGCATATGTAGCGTGCGTGCACCCGTCGGCTAATGAGACCGTGCAAGGAAATGCGCATCTCTTTACAGTTCGCTATTCTATTCCCGTTGCCATTCCTCCAAAGTGTTCTTGGCCATTTCATATGCCCGACCATATTTAGCTTTCGGTTGAAAGGTTTTTATGCCGGATATTCAATGTATCGTTCTCCGAAGCTCTATTATCCGATGAAAACAACTTTAGTACTTTCTTCAAGCACTGCCGCTAGGCTTCTTTTCGATACTGCAACTAAGAGTAGAAAAAAAAAACGATTGGCGGCGCGATTGAGTCTCTGGTACAGAAGACGCGATACTTTTCAGTCGCTTTGTCCATTTCCCTCATTACATTTCTCTAATGTGGTATACGGAAGAAAAATTCAATTAGCCTTCCGGACCATTTTTGTTGATTCTTCGTCTTTAACCATTCCACTTCTGGCATCATTGAATACCTTCATATCGCGTCGATTACATCCAATTGCGCGGACTTCTATTATTGGATATGTGACGATTCGATTGATTAAAAGGATACAGAGCGAACTAAATCGAGGGACCGTAAAGTCTCTGTAATCTCTTGAGCATGTATTCGAGCAATTAACGAGCGTTTTGTGAGATTCTAAAAGAGACATGTACAGAGGGTGGGAGAGAGCGAATGAGAGAAGTTCCTCCGGTCGTAAACAACACGGGCAAAGTAGCGTAACCTCCGAGCTCGAGCGAAGAGAACACCGGCCAGAGAGTCAGCGTGGCTGCCCTGGTTGCGGTTCCGCCCGTCAATTGTTACCAATTGTTACCAATCAGAGTAATACGTGTCATTACACCTTGGGTGGGTTGCAGCGGGCGGCAATGCACTGGGCGCCTTGGTGCTCCCCGTATACGCGCGTAAATCTCATGTAGGTATTGTATATATATATATATATGAGGTATATGGTATGTATTATATGTTCTGGCTATAGAACACAAGCCGTGTGCACTCATTTCAATCCTGATTATAGCCGACTCTCCTCCGGTCTTATGTTAATTTCCACCGTTAAATGTTGACATTTGTCGAGTCCGGAGAACTCGTCGACGAGACGAGCAATTCGAGTCGATCCAACGTTTCCTACATCATGTTGGTATATATATTATGTTTTTTTAATTATACACACACAGACACACAGCGGAGGGAGAGAGAGAGAGAGATAGAGATAGATCTGTATCCATGGGTATGTACGGTATGATTACAGGTGCATTCAAGTACGCATTCGAAGTAACCAATACCCGATAATAACTGTTTGTCGCGAATATTCATAGACGTATAAGTAAATGTTCCGTACCAACCCCCTTTGGCGAAACGACTTCTTAACAATGCCCGATTGCAGACTGCTCGCAAATGGCGCACATTTACTTACCTCATTCTCTCTCTCTCTCTCTCTCTCTCTCTTAGCGTTGGCTGGAGTATGGAACGTTCGAAGCATCGCTTTTTAGACAGTTATACACACACATATGAATACGTAGATTACACACGCAGCGTACCCCTCATCGTGTTTACAAATTCGTAATATTATACATATCCCGCGGGGTGAGCAGTTTCTACATTTGAAATTGCCGCGGTGTCTGGGTCTTTGTGGCACGCGTACAACCGATATTTTCACCATCTCCCTTATTTATTATTACTATATATATATATATATATAGCGGACAATCATCGTCAGCACAAACTGACTGCGCGCTCGAGGCTCCGGCTTATATATTTATTATTACACGCGAAGCTTTTGAAACGCCCAACGCGCGTTGAACTCTGTGATTTGCGCAGGGTGACGATTTAATTCGATAAAACTAAAAATAATATCGTTTTATTTTGCTTGTTCTTTGCGGAATGATGGAAGTTTATGATAGCATCAGGAGCACCATCTTCTTCGGTCAGATAACGCGGTGGTCGATGTCTCATTGATTTGTACTTTTTTGTTTCTCGATGGCGATGCCGCGATTATATACAGTGGGCCAAAAAATTATTCATGCACCTTGTTTTTTTGCGATAACTTTATAGACATAAGCGATACGCAAAGAAAGCCAATTTTATTTAATAGTACATCAGGTGCAGAGATAAACTGCAAATGGAGAATTTTTTCCCAGGAATAATAGAAGAATTATGCCGAAAAAACGAAAAATTTCGGGCAAAAAAAGTATTCATACACTTACGATTATAGTGAAAACCTACTTCATCATAGTTGTTAATTATAACTAATATTTGGTATGCATCCCTTTTGCTTCAATTATCGCCTCGAGTCTCTTAGGCATGGATTCTACTAGCTTTTGCGTTGTTTCTTTCGCTATTTTCGTCCATTCTTCTAAAAGCACTCTTTGGAGATCGGATTAGTTTGTTATTTTTCTTTTTTTAATATCTGCATCCACCAAGTGCCATACATTTTCAATAGTATTGATGTACGGAGATTGTGGTGGTGTAATCAATTGTTTGCGGACATTATAGAGTAACCATTCCCTCGTTTTCATGGCAGTATGCTTCGGGTTGTTATCTCGTTGGAAGTAGAAATTTCCATCCAGGCCCATTTTATCTACACTCGCTTTCAAATTGCTGCGCAACACGTCGATATACTTCTGGGCATTGTACCATCTATAAAAGCCAGAATACCAACGCCATAATATCCCATACAGCCCCAAACCATGACGCTTCCTCCGCCGTGCTTTACAGCCGGTATTAAATTTTTCTGCCCGAGCTCGGTATTTGGTTTCCGTCAGACGAATTTTTTTCCATCTGACCCGAAGATGTTAAACTTCGATTCATCCGAGAATACGACACGTTTCCAAAATTCTATAGATTTTTTTACGTAGGTTTTTGCGAAACCTAAACGTTTTTCTCGATTTATATTATTAATTAATGGTTTTTTGCGGGCAGTTCTGCCGTATATTTTGGCAGAATGCAAAACGTTTCGAATAGTCTGGGGACACACGCTCTTCCCCGATGTTGACGCGACATCATTCGCTAAACTGCGAGCACTTGTGAACGGTTTTTTTGTAGCCTCTGTAACGATACTCCGACGCTCTCCTACCGTTAGTATTCTCGGACGACCGGTTCGTGGCTTATTTTCTGTGCTGTTTGTTCTTTCGTATTTTTTTTATTATATATTGCACTGTTGCGAAACTTAGATTTAGTTCTTTACTAATTTTTCGATAACTTTCACCGCGTTTCCGAAGAAAAATCACTCTATCTCGCATGGATATTGATATTTCGCTTTTCTTTGCCATCATGTCTGTTGAGAGCTTGAAGATCTACTACCGCATGGAATAGGTCAAAACTATTGTGTAAACGAAGACTTGTTTACATTGTACGCAGAGGTCAGACCGTCCGTGAGTGAATATCGAGGTTTAGCAGCTCAATAGTAAGTGTACGAATACTTTTTTGGTCCGAAAATTTTCGTTTTTTTTGCATAGTTCTTCTATTATTCCTGGGAAAGAATTCTCCATTTGCAGTTTACCTCGGTACCTGATGTACTATTAAATAAAATTGGCTTTCTTTGCGTATCGCTCATGTCTATAAAGTTATCGCAAAAAAACAAGGTGTATGAATACTTTTTTGATCCACTGTACAATCCACATAACGATACGAAAGTAGCGAACGCACGGTTGGTGCGCGGCTTCGGCGCGTCTCTCATGTTAAGGAGTATACTGCCTGCGGTCAATACTGGGATAGGTGACCTCTTAGCCGTGCACTGGCTTGCCCGTCGACTACCGAGCGAGAAGTAGTTTTCCTAAGTGATAATAGACCCGAAACTCAGGAAAATGTAGCCGAGATGCATCGGCCCAGGTTTTCCAAATGTTTCCCTTCGTGTCCTGGTACAAATGGGATATAGTAGTAGTGGATTAGAAGCGAGTGGTTGCGTACAACGTTTCGGGGAGATGCGGGCTCTCGAGGAATGGAACGGAAATGAGAACGAAGTGGAAGGGATGTAAAAACCTGAAAAGGTATACAATAATAATAAAATAATACAATATACATACAGCCTGTTGGTGCTGTCAAAAGAAAGGGCGTAATTCACGTCACTCCGCGTGTTCAATCGCGTGGATAACGACCTTTTAACAGATCGGTCGATATGCTGCCCCGAGAGAGGTAGTTGAAGTATATCCCGGTCCCGGCACATTTTTCTCGTATTCAAATTTTTATGCCGGCACTACACGTGCACTGTATAGTTGTGAGGATACGGGAGACCGCGGGTTTCGCTGGTTCGCCGTGCTGCCCAATTATGTCTTCTCTGCGAACGTTCTCGGCCGCGGACGCGCCAGTCGCTGCCGCAGTCGAGGGGCCTGGTGAATGCGATTAGCATACACGCTCCGCGGCTAGTGAGATCTCTGTTGCGAGAGACCGGTAACGGTGGTGGCCATTCTGACGTTACAAGACGTCGAAAAACCTGAAAGTCGAACGACCGGGACCACATTCACCCTCTCATTCTCTACCCAATCTTATCCTCGTTTATGTATACGTACAATATTGTCTCACTCTTCCATGAAGAGTAGCGACCGCTCGTAGTAACGCTGCATAGATGGAACTTACGTATGTTTTGCTGTTCACCGAATGTTTTTGAGGGCTGCTGGTCAAGCAAAGTTTGAGAGAATCGTGACCCGAGCGAGAGAAGGGCCGAATGAAGAAAACCCAAATGCGTTCGTGCATCGCGTGGCTGAACGAGAACCAACCGGTGGCCACGCCTCCTTAGAACAGCCGCCAGCCGACAATTAAGATTTGATCGGCAAAAATGGTCGAGGCAAAATGGCGCTCGGGCCATTGAATGCGTAATGCCAGAAGAAGTCGAAAAAAAAGAGGGGAACGCGGGATTGATGGGGTGGCTTCATCGCTGGATTTCTCACGAGAAATGGAGACACAAAGGTATATAACGGTAGTACAGCGATTTTCAGAGATTTTCAGAGATTTTCAGAGATTTCCAAAGATTTTCATCGACACTGACACGATAGTGATGGCCGAGAAAAAGATGCAAGACGATCCGTTGGCAAAATCTTGATTTCCCAGAAACGTGCATGCCATCAATGATTCCAGCCCCTCGCCAGGCTTAACGGTATGAAACTCATCAATTACTGCTAATCCGATTCGCAAAAGAAGTCGTAAATAATCGCCGATAAACAAATGAGCGATTCCGATTCTAAAACTATCGCGTGTTTAACATCGATCTCTGTTTTCTGTTGAACACAACGATTCAGGAATCTAATCCGACTGTCGTGATGATTCAGAGTGTATTACGAGCTTGAAGTTATCGCACTCGACTTCCTTTGGGGCAAATTGACCGAGGCGACGCCTAAACAATAGGCAACCAGCTTTGCAGCGTAGTTAGGGGATATAGCAGACGCCAGGGGTTTGTGTCCCTCTCGCGCCACACACAGAGGTAAAAATCGTGGCGCGGGCTGTCACGATTTGCCTGAAAGAATGATGCCAAAGCATATATCGCTCGTAAGCGGGGGGGCGAGTCGTTTTGAAACAATAGCTAAGGAAGTATCGGGGCTTTTTTTTTGCGAGGGTAGGGCACATGTTGTACGGAGGGCATGCGAAAGCGGTTAAAACGCAGAGTCGTATATAAATCACTTTTATCACGCGATTTTTCGTGGTTTCCGTGCTTCCCGTATACCGGATACGGATTCGACATGAACGTTCGTGCTCGATTTCTCCACAAACAGTCCATACATCCAGCTATAACAAACGGAAATTCCGGGGCTATCTAGTCAGGTTTCTTTATGTTTCGTTTGGTTTTTTTTTTATTTTTATTATTCTTTCCTCTCTATTCCACCATTGTCCGTTATCGTCGGATGGTTGGTTTATTCGGCGCGTTAGATATACCAGGTGATTTGCAATAGGCGTGTTGAAGGCGAAACGAGATATACCAGGGGCGTCACCGGTGTATAACGCGCGCGAAACTCACGGCACGAGAGAACAGACAAATTAAAATTGCAAGAGCCGCTCGCTCGTTCACGATATCGGCAGCGAGGACTCTAATCATAGTACCGAGAAAACTTACGTACACGGTTACGTATATATCGGACGTATAAGCACCGCAAGACGTTTATATATAATGAAAACAAGAGGATAGATAGAAAGAGCTGCTACCACGTTACTCCTTACCGGACTCTCTCATTATATACCTAATGGCCCCTTAATCACGGCCCTACACAACCGATACCGCACCCAAATACCACTTCAGCATTGATTTCGTTTTTCTTTTTTTTTTTCTTTCGATTTTTCACTCTTTCACGCGATTACTCTTCAATAGGAGCTCGTAATAATCTTTAGCAACAATCGAAAGGATAATATCCATTTGCAATGGAATCCATGGTCGATCAATGTGAATGTTTCTGGAATCTATACAGTGGGTCAAAAAAGTATTCGTACACCTTGTTTTTTTGCGATAACTTTATAGACATAAGCGATACGCAAAGAAAGCCAATTTTATTTAATAGTACATCAGGTACAGAGATAAACTGCAAATGGAGAATTTTTACCCAGGAATAATAGAAGAATTATGCAAAAAAAAACGAAAATTTTCGGGCCAAAAAAGTATTCGTACACTTACGATTGAGCTGCTAAACCTCGATATTCACTCACGGACGGTCTGACCTCTGCGTACAATGTAAACAAGTCTTCGTTTACACAATGGTTTTGACCTATTCCATGCGGTAGTAGATCTTCAAGCTCCGAACAGACATGATGGCAAAGAAAAGCGAAATATCAATATCCATGCGAGATAGAGTGATTTTTTTTCGGAAACGCGGTGAAAGTTATCGAAAAATTAGTAAAGAACTAAATCTAAGTTTCGCAACAGTGCAATAAATAATAAAAAAATACGAAAGAAGAAACAGCACAGAAAATAAGCCACGAACCTGTCGACCGAGAATACTAACACTACGAGAGCTTCGGAGTATCGTTACAGAGGCTACAAAAAAACCGTTCACAAGTGCTCGCAGTTTAGCGAATGATGTCGCGTCAAGATCGGGGAAGAGCGTGTGTCCCCAGACTATTCGAAACGTTTTGCATTCTGCCCAAATATACGGCAGAACTGCCCGCAAAAAATCATTAATTAATAATATAAATCGAGAAAAACGTTTAGGTTTCGCGAAAACCTACGTAAAAAAATCTTTAGAATTTTGGAAACGTGTCGTATTCTCGGATGAATCGAAGTTTAACATCTTCGGGTCCGGTGGAAAAAAATGCGTCTAACGGAAACCAAATACCGAGCTCCGGCAGAAAAATTTAATACCGACTGTAAAGCACGGCGGAGGAAGCGTCATGGTTTGAGGCTGTATGGGATATTATGGCGTTGGTAATCTGGCTTTTATAGATGGTACAATGAATGCTCAGAAGTATATCGACGTGTTGCGCAGCAATTTCAAAGCAAGTGTAGATAAAATGGGCCTGGATGGAAATTTCTATCTCCAACAAGATAACGACCCGAAACATACTGCCATGAAAACGAGGGAATGGTTACTCTATAATGTCCGCAAACAATTGCTTACACCACCACAATCTCCGGACATGAATCCAATTGAAAATTTATGGCACTTGGTGGATGTAGAAATTATAAAAAGAAAAATAACAAACAAATCCGATCTCCAAAGAGTGCTTTTAGAAGAATGGACGAAAATAGCAAAAGAAACAACGCAAAAGCTAGTAAAATCCATGCCTAAGAGACTCGAGGCGATAATTGAAGCAAAAGGGATGCACACCAAATATTAGTTATAATTAACAACTATGATGATGTAGGTTTTCACTATAATCGTAAGTGTATGAATACTTTTTTTGCCCGAAAATTTTCGTTTTTTTCGCATAACTCTTCTATTATTCCTGGGACAAAATTCTCCATTTGCAGTTTATCTCTGCACCTGATGTACCATTAAATAAAATTGACTTTCTTTGCGTATCTCTTATGTCTATAAAGTTATCGCAAAGAAACAAGGTGTATGAATACTTTTTTGACCCACTCTATGTCTTCCTGGTGTTACAAAGTCTCGAAACTATTAAATCTCTTTGTTGTTGAATGTAGCCTTAGATGCACAATTTTCCGTAGGGTCTCAACGAGAAACGACGGGACAAACTAACTCTCAAAAAAAGTTTTCGTACATTTAGGGAAGAACCCAATTAAAATCAACCGTACCCGATCTTGAAGAACGTTGTCATGGGATGGGAAAAAATTTATAACGATAAATTTTCCGAATAATAACGCATTTTATGCTGATAATTTGTAGACGTTTAATTTGTAGAATTCATCCGATCTTGATAAGTTAGCATTCATTTTGTTGTCCTGAAAGACTCTATATGAATTAATCGTTGAACATTTATGACAATACTATTTGCTAGAAACAGTCACTTGTTCAGTTTTTCAGACTGTAGTACTCGATTGATCATGACTGTACCACGGAAGCCTCCTCCAAAACTAAACCGGCGAATTTGCGGTTCCCCATTCGTCGACAACAATATAACAGTCTTAGTTCATATACATCGGCAAATCACGAGTCTGCCAACATTTTACATTTCAGGTCGGTGTGTGTCTCAATATATACGGGGAATACGATGCTGGAACGTCGGCAGCAATGGCGGTGAAGCCCTCCTTAGCATACCGGGAGGGCCACCCGTTAAAGTCGATCGTTAAGTTTATGGGAAGAGCGTGAGATGGTAGTGCCGAGGTTGGCAATTATAGTAGGCTCTTTGAAAGACTGTGATCTTCGCCACGCGAAGAAAACGACGTCTATGCGATGCTGTACGATTTTATCCTGCTGCTGTGTGTGCTGTTTTAGCATCTCCATTCCATAGATATACACAAAGTTGATGCGAGCAGAGCATCAACATCTCGTAGATCGTTCGAATGAAATGCCATGGCTTCGCTCATGATTGACCATGAGTCTCGTATCGATTGCGCGAGTTGCCAAGAATTGTGGAAAATTTATCTCTCTGATTGTCCTCGTCCAGGTACGCGCACCGTGGTCTACGGGAACAAAACAATCATCGTCGAAGCTTGAAACGTCGTTTCTTCGATGAAAAAATAACGTTGTACACGGAATTAGGAAGGAATTAGTAACGAAAGTGTTCGATCACGGATAATCTCTCACCGAAGGCGTCTCTTGCGAGTTAACGATTTTACCAAGAAATTAGATACCACCGTTGCAATTGCAATCGCGTCCAGGCGATTCTGCGGTCTGTTGATTGATCGGAAAACATGGCACCGCGCTGAGTTATACGGGAAAAGGATAAAAGACGCGATAGTGGTAAAGATGAAAAGACCTGGATAACGCACCGTGGCCACACGGCAAAATAAGAAAACTAAGAGATTCGAGAAGGCTCGTTCTATCTGCCCGAACACTTGTTATTAGCCGCATCTTCGCCGTGCCACCATCCGTGAACAGAGGGCAAAAGACCAATGTATACCAACATAGCGAGAGAGTGAGAGCGAGATGGGAGGTTGTTGGTAGGCCAGGGTAATTGTTTCCTCCGGTTTATAGTTTTATCCCAGAGACCTCTCTCTCTGGATCCCGCGCTCGACGTTTCGCGATGATATCATCTCTCGACTCGCTTTATATTCCTCCGGGCTACCAGACCATCATGGCGGTCCGCCGTGAACGCGATACTCTTCTTCTTTTTAGTTTCTCTCATTCCAGGATAAGTGGCGGGGTTGTCCCTGGAAAGGGCCATTTTGTCGCGAGAAATTGACCGAGATCCGCACATATCTGACATCTTGGACTGTTTTCTACGCAATTTGCGGAGTTACGTTTAATCTTATAGTATAAAGGGCGGCAGGAAGGTGGGACGCCTCAGTTGGGAGGGTAGAAACGTAGAGGGTTGAATTAGCATCGTCTAGCCGGGCAGAGCACGATATATGGAAATATTGGTGGTAATAACAGCCCGTTGATGGTCTTGCTCTCTTTCTCGTGTGGCAAACATGTAGCTTGGGCATGAGGGAGGTCGCGCGAAACGAGAGAAGCAAAGTATTTTCGTGGAAACCACCGTCGATTCTTCTTTTCCACCATCTCTCTCTCTCTCTCTCTCTCCCTCTCTCTTTCATTAAGTTCGACGTATATCCTTATCTTTTTTACTTCGCATCTCCTATCTCTCTTCTTCTCCTGAAAATTAAGAGTTTCGCGGTTCTCTCTCTGCGATGCCGGTGGACGGGAGAGCCTATCGTTTAAGCCGGATCTCCATGCGAGATTGCCGGCCCCCGAGGGTGGTGATTCCCTCGAAGGCGGATCTTCTCTCATACACTCTTTCAGCATAGTATAAACCGTCGCTGCCCGACCATTACGCTCGTTCTCCTTTCTTCCTCTCACTCCATGTACAATGTACTGTCTCTCCGAGCTCTCACTCTCTCTCTCTCTCTCTTTCTCTCTCTCTCAGCTCGTAATATATATCCACGCCGATAGTTAAATATACATTTGACTCTTTACCGCGAGCTTTCTATTTTGCCCGACGATAAATGAGAGCTGGCTGTATTGCCATCGTAATCTCTCTATATATTTATACATAACTATCACGTAATAGCCACCCTAATACACGAACTCGTGGAACAATTGGCATATAAGCAACCGTTCAGGGTGGCAAATATTCGCTGTGGTCCCGGTACAAGAAACGGTTGTTTCTTCTGCCGACATGATGCCGTACTCTTTGCTTGGTCCACTCTGACTTTACCGAAACTTTTCGAATTGGATGCGCTCGTCATGCACATTTTTTTACACTCTCAGTACTTCATTTCGCTTAAGGGGCGGGGGGGGGGGAAGGGGGTAGGGTTTTAAAGGCGAAAAAAAAGCATATTTCTATGATTTTTTTGCGGCGACATGAGTAATATAATTTTATTAAATAGAATTACATATTATTGTACAACTATTGAAGTATCTCAGAAAAAATTTTCAATGAAAAATATTGATAAATAAGCCGGTGACGTTGAATCTCCAGAGGCGCCTTGAAAAAAAGTGGTTTTGCGGTGAACATTATAACTCGTTACCGGATCATCTGAAACAAAAAAATTGATATGCATTTTAAAGGTGATGTATTTCTCGAGGTAATCAGGAAGAGTTTTTGTTTTTTTTTTTTTTTCTTTTTTTTGCAGCACTTGGAAGTGAAAAACGCAATTTTAGCTCAAAAAATCGCGCTTAATTTGTTATTAAAAATTGAAAAAATTGAAAAAAAAAAAACGCCTCCTGATTACCTGTTGATTTATGTGAAGAAGTAATGTTTAAATTTTCAAAAGGATCGGTTCAGTAGATTTTGAGTTCTAATGTTCACAAACTTCAAAAATGACGTTTTCGGGAAAATCGATTTAAATTTTTTTATACGTGAAAAATCAGGTATCACGGCCGGTCGTTTGAAACGCTGTAACTCCGTTAGTTTTACTCCGATTGACTTAAAATTTATACACAATATTCTCGATATATTGTTCATTCAGAAAAAAAATAAATAAAAAAATGCAAAAAAAATAATTTTAAAACCCTACCTCCCCTTAAAAGTCCAGCGTAAAATGATAAATCATTTGCAGAGACCTAGCGACACAAAAATCTTAAAACAAACTCGCCATAAGATACTCGAGGCTCGTGCGTGCTCATTGTTCCCGATGTGTTCTTCTTTCTCGTTGTCACATCCGCATGAACCGATGAACCCTTGTCATTCAGCGCGAGCTGACCCCGTAGAGGGTGTGTCGTGGGCGTGTGCAAGGGTGCCGATGCCTGTATACTCGTACCGTCATAAGCCGCCGCTGGATCTTCTGCACGCGTCGTGTTTTCCCGCGTCTATACATATGTATATTTGAAAATTCGTTTTACGCTCATGCGGCAGAAGGGCACGTGGTTGCACGCGCGTGTTCCGAAACACGAGCACACTTGTTCAGAACGAGATTCTCATTCACTAAACGCCACTCCGTTAAAGACTCACTGGCTCCGCTTATGAGTATATAGATGGAGATTGCGAGAGAGCTTTTGCCCTTTGAGAGAAAGAAGGAACCGGAAGTTGCCGATCTTTCTTAAAAGAAATTGGAGCTCGCGCTTCGGGAGCTCGCCTCGTATAGCCTCTTCCGGTTTGTCACTCGAGACTCTTTCTTCGGACATAACAGTAGGATTGTAGAGGGGTATCTTTACGGGGTGCTTGCACCGTTGGGAATCTTGTAATGGTGCGACAAATTTCTGTAGTAGTAATAAGTAGGAACCGAGTTTACTCGAAATATTCCGAGGAAAGTCCCGTTACTAGGGCTAGTGAGGCTCGCTGATCAAATCGAGGTTTGCGAGCGGTGACTCCTCATCGACCCACCGTAGTGATAAGAAGTAATTATTAAAGGGGGGGGGGGGGGGGGGGGGTTAAAGGCGAAAAAAAAGCATATTTTTATGATTTTTTTGCGGCGACATGAGTAATATAATTTTATTAAATAGAATTACATATTATTGTACAACTATTGAAGTATCGCAGAAAAAATGTTCAATGAAAAATATTGATAAATAAGCCGGTGACGTTGAATCTCCAGAGGCCCCTTGAAAAAAAGTGGTTTTGCGCTGAACATTATAACTCGTTACCGGATCATCTGAAACAAAAAAATTGATATGCTTTTTAAAGGTGATGTATTTCTCGAGGTAATCAGGAAGAGTTTTTTTATTTTTTATTTTTTTCTATTTTTTGCAGCACTTGGAAGTGAAAAACGCAATTTTAGCTCAAAAAATCGCGCTTAATTTGTTATCAAAAAATTGAAAAAATTGAAAAAAAAAAAAAAACTCCTCCTGATTACCTGTTGATTTATGTGAAGAAGGAATGTTTAAATTTTTAAAAGGATCGGTTCAGTAGATTTTGAGTTCTAATGTTCACAAACTTCAAAAATGACGTTTTCGGGAAAATCGATTTAAAGTTTTTTATACGTGAAAAATCGGGTATCACGGCCGGTCGTTTGAAACGCTGTAACTCCGTTAGTTTTACTCCGATTGACTTAAAATTTATACACAATATTCTCGACATATTGTTCATTCAGAAAAAATTTTTAAAAAATGCAAAAAAAATAATTTTAAAACCCTACCCCCCCCCCTTAATCACGGCTATCGAGAAAGTACAATAAGTGGCGAAAAATATCGATATCGACTAGTGCGAAGTATATATTTTTATTGTATGGCTATTCCGAACATCGTCGCTAATTTGGACTACATCCGAGTCAACCACCGAGTACTAATGCACCAGGCCTGATCCAACATCAAATATGCAGTGTGGTGACCGTCGTACGGCCGAATTAATACAAACCTAAGTTTCGGATAATCTTGCCAATAAGACCATTATTTGTTTAATCACATATGTATACATTTTTCGTCATGTATTGATTATAGCAAGATCTGCGGTTGGTAGCTTTTTTTTTTGTTTTTGATTGTATTGTGTTAAGAAATAAGCGATGAGAGAGGAAACCTTTTGGAATATAATATGAGTGATGAATTGTATGTCGTTATGCCGGATCTGATATTAATAATAGTAGCGATTTTCTGTATTTTTCAAGTTCGAACAAATCTTATAAGTGAATATATTGTTTTTCCCAATAACGAGCCTTCTGTTAATGACCACCCTCTTTATTTTGTACACCCAGAAATACGTTACGTTCGAAATAACCATATTTATCAAAACGCGTTCTGAAACGCCTTGAAGCGCAACTGGGATAAAGGTTTTATTTTCTGGTAAACAATTCATTCTATATTAAAAATCATATCAAAAACAAAAATACTAAAAAAGTTTTGTTACAATCTTACGGAGGCATGCGCACACAAAAATTTGAATTTTAATCGTTCATAAGGTTAGAGGAAGTTTTGTGAACAGGCAAAAATCACATGGTAGCAATTCAAACTTCACGATTTTCCTATTTATTTTTCAAATTTCCTCAGAAAATCGAATTGGTTTGTGTACTTACTTTTTGATGTTTAATAGTTTTTACTCGAGCGGGCGAGGTTACGTTGAATTTAAAGCATTTGTCGTCCCGTTTGGCATACGCCTTCTCGATCAAGATTCCGAATTCGACAGACCGCGGCTGCACCCACGCACTCGTATTATTTTTAACGAGCATTTTTTTTTTTACCACCGCGAAAAAAAAACAGTATCATTTGCGATGTTTCCGCGGGTATACACCCGAAACGGGCGTAATGGCTGCTCGCACCAGAACAAATTCTAACAACACGATTCGCCAATAACCGGTAATGACTACAATCATCGTTCGTCGATATATTACCCACGATGTTATATATACTATATATATATATATATAGTTTATGGAATGAGAACGAGAGAAAATTGGGCACCACCGTATGTTATTTCATGTTTCTTTTGTGTATCAACGTTCTTCTGTCCGAAAACACGTGTCAGCGGCAGCCGCGAATTCGTCGGTCTCGTGTGTTAACAAACAGACGCAAAAATCGGCAGATGTTGCTGTGCGATGGTGGCGGTAAAAAAAAAACGTCAATGAGAAAAAAGTAACGATATAATAACAGAAATTTAATTCGATACCGACGAACAACGTGTCGTAATCCTCTTTGTTACTAATCAGCCACGTACCCTTCACGAATTTAACCATAAATCGCAAGATATTTAATTTCATATCTTCATGGTAGGTTAAATCGTGAATATTTTCTTTTTTTCGTTTTGGAATCTCTGGTAATCTTCTGTGCCGATGGCATTACGTAAGAAGATTGTAGACCGAGTGAGAGTTTGAATCGTCGTCTCGTAGTTTTTATCTTTTAGGCACGTGTACGAGAGATCTTGCCGTCGGATCGTTTCATATCCCAAGTCTTTTCATACCCTCGATTTCGTTGTGGCTACGAGATCAGACCGAACATTATAATTGAGCGGTATATAAGGCTGAATTATGCTTTACTACATACACGAGAAAAGAGATGTATTCGGGAGTCGAGGCGCGAGCCCCGATCTCTTCTTCTCGCGTCCCATCCACGCCCATCGCGGTACGGCAGTGTCCGGCGAGTTTCCTTTTAAAAATCTCTCTCTTCCTCTCTTTCTTTTTCTCCCTACAACGTTATTCTCTCGTTTCCTGTGTCCAATAAGACGAGGCTAAATGGCCCCCTCTGTTACTCGCGGTACTCGCACAAAGGAACGATAGAGCGAGAGAGGAAATATTCTACAATAAGAAAAGCTTTTTACAAAAAGCGATGCGGTATAAAATAGTATAATGTGCAGTTGAAATCGTCATAGGCACAGTGAGCGGAAGTGCAATGTTACAATGGATATTATTGGAAACGATTCTCGTTCCGTTTATCCTCAGAAGTGACCAAACGATCAATCTTTCGTTTCATCGACAACACTTGCGTTACATTTTGTATATGCAAAGTTATATACGAAATTTATTTGCATTGAGGGTAGTACGTGTGTGAAATATTCCGGTTGGGAGTTGAATTAACGTCGATCATTATTCTTCGACGATATTCGAAATATTGTTGAAAGCATAAATTGTAACAAATCGGTAGACGAGGGGAGCCCGATGGAAGAACAGAAAAGTTTACATTTTCTTTTTTAATGTTTGACCTCGAGTACCACCATGATTGTCAACTGATTAATTTAATCACGTTATCTTATGACGTTGTCGTGTGCATCCAGAAAATAATAGTTTGTTTGATTCAAACAAATTTTCATTGAACCTCCGCCTAACAAACGTTTACTTAATTTCAATGAAACGATTTGTTCACTTTTATCTTTCATTTGATTCAGTATTGTTCTTATAGATGTTTCTTTGAATCAAACAAATATATTAGTTGAAGAAAATAAACAGTTAGTAAATTCAACAGCAAAAAAACATGATTAGAATGTAGGATTTGTAGGATATTAATTTAACTTAGAGAAATCTTTTATCTGTCTTGCGTACCTTCAACTCGTTCTGGAATCACGGTCTTGGATCTTGAAAACCGCGAGTTAGTCGCTCGTCTTATACATATAGATATTTCCACAGACAGTAGTGTGTTGCACCAAACCGTTTTATAACGTTGATGTTAGTGGGAGAGGACTCGCTCACTCAGCGGTTCGAACGAGAGGGAAAATATACTGTCGTAAATCAGAGTGGAAAAACGTAAACGGTGCCGCCCGATAATATTTTCTTAACACCTCGTCAAGGGGTTGGACGATGAGGGCCTCACCGATCCTTTAAGGTATATATATTTATATATAGTATATCTCGGATGGGCGGTGGGACGGTATATATATCCATTTACCAGTAAATCTACCTCGAGTGAGTACCACTCCTGGCAATCTTTACCCGTCGTATAATTCTCACGAAAATCAACTCTTCTATGCTGCCTTTTCGCAAGCAGCAGACGACTTTGTTGAGCTGGACGTTTTTTCATACATAACATATCTATGTGGAACCTAATTTCGAAACCTTGAGCCAATAGTCATAAATACGAGGTCTGTTCAAAAAGTATCGCGAATTTTGAATTTCCGCGGGCTACGTATATTCGATTTTCGATTTTTTTGTGGCGTTAGGTTGGTACTCATGTCCCTCACTTATGCTGAAAAAATCGGCCATTTTCAATGTTTAGTTAAGGGTGAACACAACTGTGACCCCCTGTTTTTTTTCACATTTTTCAAGAATTTTTTTTTGTGGAAAAAAAAAGAGATATTCGAAGAGAAGTACATAGGGATTTGGAAAAATATTGTTGTAAAAAAAATAGGCACGCCTTTGAAATTAACTTTAATTTCATAGGCGTGCCTATTTTTTTAAAACAATAGTTTTCCAAATCCCTATGTACTTCTCTTCAAAATATCATATTATCAACGAAAACACTCGGTATTTTTTTTCAGATCAACGTTGAAGAGAGTTCTGCTGCGTGCCGCGGAGATGACAGCACCTGACGCGAGAGCTTCCCCAGCGCCACCATGCGGCGTGAAAAATGTGAAAAAAATGTTTTTTGATACATTAATAAACAAGGAACAAAACCCAAAAAAATGTTTCGAATATCTCTTTTTTTTCCCACAAAAAAAAATTCTTGGAAAATGTGAAAAAAAAAACAGGGAGTCACAGTGGTGTTCACCCTTAATCGTTGACAGCTGTTTTGGTTAGACGTGTTTTTACTTGTCTTCGATTTTGGCCTATTCCAAAAAATGGATCAAACAATCTGTATCAAATTTTGTGTGAAAAACGAAATTAAGTGCGCGGACGCATTCCGAATGTTGACTGTGACATATCGTGAAGCTACCTTGGACCAAAGCAACGTTTATCGGTGGTACAAAATGTTCTCAGAGGGCCGAGAAGATGCGAACAACGAAATTCGTTCCGGACGCCCGAGCACATCAACAACAGACGAAAACATTGATGAAGCGAAGAAAATAATATTGGCCAATCGTCGAATCACCGTTAGAGAAGTTGCTGAGGAACTAAACATATCGTTTGGCTCGTGCTATTCGATTTTTACCAATGATTTTGGCATGAGACGGTTCGCCGCGAAATTCGTGCCAAAATTGCTCAATTTCGAAGAAAAACAGTGTCGCGTTAACATTGCTAAGGAGCTGTTGGACTCGGTCCGCGACGACCCCAAATTTGCTCCAGAGGGTCATAACTGGTGACGAATCATGGGTTTATGGTTATGACGTGGAAACCAAAGCTCAATCATCGCAATGGAAGCTGCTTTTTTGGAATAGGCCAAAATCGAAGACAAGCCAAAACACGTCTAACCAAAACAGCTGTCAACAATTAACTAAACATTCAAAATGGCCGATTTTTTCAGCATAAGTGAGGGACATGAGTACCAACCTAACGCCACAAAAAAATCGAAAATCGAATATACGTAGCCCGGGGAAATTCAAAATTCCCGATACTTTTTTAACAGACCTCGTACTTCGATATGGTTAACAGAAATAAGGAAGAGTTGCGAAACTTCTCAAATGTTCGGAGTCTCGAGAGATTTAACCCTCCCTGGTCACTAGCGGTCAAACTAACTTGAAATTTAACTTGGAGCTATACGCATTTATGGCTAACTATCAAAGTTTGATCAGATCTTTACTGGAGGTTTGGAATTCCCTGTTCAGGGATTCCCTTAAGAGAAAAACCCCCTTAGGATTAATACCACTCTGGGAACGCGTACTATAGAATTATTTTTTTCTTCCTCCAAGCAATCATATCTCATAGAGTATCACCCACAAATTTTATCAATAAGAAAACATGAAAAATGGAAAAGTTATGATTTTTTAAGCGAAAAAGCTCATTTATTATTTCACGATTTTTTTTTCAACGCTTTAACATTCGATTTCTTACATAGTTGCGATTATTTCATGTTCTACAATGTTCAAAGTATGTTCCATAATTTTTTGCACCCAATTGGAGCGAGGCTGTTCGTACGACAGCAGTTGACAAAGGACTGGGGTTATTTTGGGCTCGTGGTACCAGCGCGGAACTCGGGAGAAGCGTGACCCCGAAGAGTTAGCGCTTCAAAAGAGAGGCTCGGTATTTTAGTTAAATTTCGTGAGTCAATAGAAAAATTCAACGAAAACTCTGTGAAGTACATTAAAAATTATTGTCGTCTCCCGAGAGTCAGTTTATGAAATCAAAATTTAGTTATCCATTCAAAAGTCTTTTACTAAAACACTTCAGAATTTTCGAGGATCTTTCGTTGAATCGAAACTCGAGGGTTCTGTCCTTTTATTTTATTTTTCTGTGCAACCACAGAAATATCTGAAAATGACGTAGCAGAAATTTCATTACGGATATTTTCGTATGGGCACAGTGGAAGAGATGCGGGAGATCACGGGATCGTGGAAGTTGTTCGGACATCGGCGGCAAGAGAGTAGTAGATAACGATAGTACACGGATGTATAGTTCGATAATAAGTGGTCTTCGAGCTCTCTCTTTCTCTCTTCTATATCCCAAGCTCATTATGTTTCCCTACTCGCGGAATTTGCGGCCACGATAGAAGCCACTACGTTGTTTGCCCTCTCACCTATCGCGAGAACATTAAAAACGTGCGCGAAGGGTGGTATCAAGGCGAATTCTCGTTTAATAATTCTCTCGCGGACGCGGAAGGCAGTATAAAGACTCCCTCGTTGAGATCAGAAGCAATACCACCAACTAACAACATATATATGTGTAGGTAAGGTAACGAAATAATTCCATGAAACACGAGATTCATGATTACAAATTGGATCGTCGGAGTTCAATAATGCTCGAGGCTTACCGCTGTTCCACGGACGTTTGGAAAATTAGCGAGTAATGAAAATTTCATATTATCGTGGTAGAAAATATATAGATTTGTTGTTTCTTTTGTTACCTATCGTAACAAATATATCGCTACCGGATCCTATTTTTTTCTCGTCGATGTATCGCGCTTGTATGCTTAACCCGAAGCGATATATCCTCGTCTCGTGGATGTTGAAAAAAGAACCAAAAAAAAAAAAAAAAACAGAATCGTTCCTTGTGCCATTACGATGATAGATGATGCCTGAAACTCGTTTGTTCATTTGAGGGTTTTACAAACCCTCTATGCCACGGTACGTTTGTGCGTAACGATTTAGTTTACCTTTCTGACTATGGGCCGAGAGTCATCAACAACGTCACGCTATGATTTCATCGACTATCCCATACATACAACCATCGGCATCATTATTTTCGTGAAGATACCTCTTTGTGCATGTATATAATCATCGGGATTATCGGGATAATAACGAATAAAAGCGTAGCTCAAAAGGATATTTTTATACGTTCACGAAATTGACGATTATACAAAAATCATTCGTCGTGAAAATTCAACGAACGACGAAATTCCACATTCTCGTACGACAGCGGATCTCGCGTATATAGGACGTTGGGACCTCGGAGAGCTGAGAGAGAATTTCTTCGCCGAAGAGAATCGTGTAATGAGTTTGAACAGACCTGGCGCCGGTGGCTTCGTCACGGTCTCATTTTGTCGAAGACTCCCTTTCTCATCCTTTTTCTCTCACTTTGTGCTCACGATTCTCGGTTCTCTCAAAAAATAATATATTGTAAATTAAAGTTATTTCGAATTGAGAGAGACAGAGAGCGTGAGAGAAACGTAAAAATTTATGAATCTATAAATTCATTTCATCATATATATCTCTTTTTATATATGATTGGAAAATTTTAATCAGCAATCAGACGTAAATTAATCGAGAAGGGTGTAAAGGGGTTAGCGAATGGTCATCCCGGACCGGATATCAATGCGTAAGTGGAATTGGTATTCCTCCATGTACCATTGCACTCTATATACGAAGAATATTATTGAATTATTATGCCGAGAGTTCTCACTCGTTTGTTACCCCCTTCGATTTCGTATAGAGACTTTTTGTCTCTTCTTTCATAAAGCCATAGAACCCGCTCTCGTCCGATGAGACGAGGGTCTGACTGCTGCCGGTTCTTTCATTGTAAGATCATCCGTATCTTGCCCACTGTGCTCTCTCTCATTCTCTATTTCTTTCTTTCTCTTTTTTTCGTGTCGGTCGTACCAATATAAAGAATAGACATTAGTAATGGGTTTTAATTACTTCATAATGAGAAGGTGATTTGGCTCTGACCTCTTCAGTTCCGCGGCGCCACGATTAGAAGCGCTCGTCTCTATTATCTCCTCTCTAATTCGTGGAAGAACGAGCGTAGCAATAATGACACAAACACGAAAGCAGGGATTTCGTGTTTGTTTCATGAAATTAGATTTGAAAAAAAAAAATGTAATTACACATTCTACGCTAATGGATTGTCAATTATTATGATTAAATCCCTTGACACGTAAAGTTTCTAATGCCAATGGATTATTGCACGAAATGGCAATAAAAATTACTAATTCGGCGTTGATAAAACTTAAACGCTTTCATTTGAATAATTAAATTTTGATAATCTTGAGAGAAAAACACGTACAACATCCATTTTTCAATTGCCATTAAAAAGTTTCCTCGAAGTCTGCATTTAAGGGGGGAAATAGGGTTAGGACAGCGTTTTCTCAATGATTTTCATGAATTTTTTTATAGTATAAAAAATGATTATAATTTATTGAAACTTTGAGAATATTGTATACATATATTTAAGTATATACTATAAAATGTTTGAAAAATTTCCTTGAAAAACACCGCAGATATTAGCGACCCCATATTGCAGGTCACAATCAGACTCAGCATTTTGCGTACATTCTGGAAGCCGCAATTGTTCATCTGAAATCAAACGAGGTTGGAATTTACTTTTATTATATGTCTCTCTTCTATAAAAAAAAATAGAAAATTGAATTTTTTACAGGGGTCAAAACAAAAAAGCATGGATTTTTGCCATTTGTTACAACTTTATTTGCAAAAAAAAAATTATTTTAATTAATGATAATATTCCGATTTTAAGTTCATATAGAGCGCAATACTATGAAGAAAGTAACTGCCAATTTTCAAAACGATTGGTTGAAAACTTTTCAAACTAGCGTGTATGCAATTTAAAAAAAAGTCGTTTTCAGAAAAACGCGCTTGAAAAAATAGCAAAATGCTGAGTCTGATTGTGACCTGCAATATGGGGTCGCTAATATCTGCGGTGTTTTTCAAGGAAATTCTTCACAAATTTTATAGTATATACTTAAATATATGTCTAAAATATTCTCAAAGTTTCAATAAATTATATTCATTTTTTATACCATAAAAAAATTCATGAAAATCATTGAGAAAACGCTGTCCTAACCCTATTTCCCCCCTTAATGGCTTTTAACAATAGAACGAGTCGGAATTTTCATTTAAAATTTTGGGAACATATTTTTCAATAGTTTCACTAACAATTTATGAAATAAAAAAAAAATCGATTTTTTGACCCGTCTAACCCTATTTCCCCCCTTAATCCAATCAGACTTTCCATCGATGGAATTATTTTGTGAACAGCATTCGATTTTACGAAAAAAATTTCGTAAAATCTCGTAACACGTATAGCCATAGTAACATTTGTTTTATAACCTACGAAATATTTTGTCAGATACGACTTTAGATAAACGTTTCGTGAAAAAAGAAAATCATTTAAATTTCGTAGAGACGTGCGCAATGAAAATCACACAGATTGAGACGCTGGAAGAAAGGACAATGGAAATGAATTTTGTCACGGGTTGGGAAGAACCGAACCACGAAACAAATGAGAATAGTAGTTGACACGCGTTTGTCGGTGACCGTTTAAGAATTAGGAGCAACTCATTTAGCTACATGTGGGCTCTCTATCTCTGAATGGTTAGAAAAATATCTATATATCTTTGGTGATGTGAGACCTCGCTCCGCGCGGTTCCCTTCATCGTCCTCGTCGTCGTTGTCGTTCTCGTAGAGTCCCGCAGGGACGATGAGATCGAGATGAACGAGCTTCTTGTACCCAGGTCCCGGTTATGTGCTCCAAGAGAGAGATAGAGAGAGAGAGAGAGAACAAGAGATAAAGAAAAACAAGAAAGTAAGATAGAATGAGACAGAGAGCGAGGGAGAGAACGATGAGAAAGAGGATACGAGATGAAGGAGTGACTAATGTGTCTGTGGCTACCTGAAGAAGCGCGCGGCGCGGTTGAGCTTCAAAGGATTCGTTGGCGCCGCCACCCTCACCCACCTTGCCACCTTTTCTCCATCTTTTCTCTCTCCTCGGCAGAGTTCCGACTAGATGTTACAAACGTGTTCGATGCTGCGTCGCATCCAACGAATATGTACACACACACACACACAGCTTAGTAC
This sequence comes from Oxytorus armatus, assembly GCA_958009045.1. NCBI lineage: Eukaryota > Metazoa > Arthropoda > Insecta > Hymenoptera > Ichneumonidae > Oxytorus > Oxytorus armatus. The sequence goes on along the minus strand of OY253751.1, from coordinate 5,896,897 downwards.
AGAATATTCGAGTTTTAACGCCTCACGGGACATAAAGTAGAGTCATCGGGGTACATGCCGAAAAGTTTTCAAATATTAACGATATAAGATAACGCTAATTGACTTGTACGCACGCGCGTGATTATGATCGTGCGCGTGAACGATTTTATTTGAATTTTACAAATGTTACGTTGTAGATTCGAATCTACACTACCATAAAATCCAAAAAGCTATCCCTTCTATAACTACGTCCTCCTATCTTAATATTCTCCTACTTTCAGAAACGTTAAAGAAGAAACACGAAGCTACTGATGGAGAAAATCTAATTTTTCTATTATATTTATTACTTCCAATTTTAATTACCATCCAAATACTCTTTTTTTTTGTCACTTTTGTCACTGTATTGTTACTAAACGTTTGAAACTATTGTCTACGGGTAATGTGCAGAAAATGAGCATTGTCAATTTTTTTCAAAGTGATCGAGAAGTTTGCTTCGACAAATGTCTACACGAAAAGCATTGGTTTACGTTCCTCGGGCCAAATCTTACAGTGCCTTTTGCTGAAATTCGTTTATGCATAATCCGATGAATTTAGCATTAAAGCTTCTTCGCTTTCCGGTACTAACACGAAATTTAACATATACCAGCATGCACGTACAGAGCTATCATATACATTTCTATCTATGCCAATGTGTGATTTGAACCGAGACCAATCGAGTCGGTAAATTGAATGCAAATTGCAGATAGAATTACAAGCCTATGTGGCTTTAATCACTTGTTCACGCGCATATATGTATAGCTTGCGGGTGGATTTTCTTCTTTCGCGTTCTCGTTTTATTCCAACGTTTTGCGGTAGATGTGATCCTACAATGTTATATGTATATCTATTTAAAAATCGAAACGTTCGCTCTCCCTTCTCTTTTTCACCCTCTCGCGAATATACAGCGTATTATAAATGTATATATCGCAGGAACTAGAATTCTACTCCGCGTTGTTCTTCTCCCTCCCTTCTTCGTTTCTCGTTCTCGCGTATCAATCAGCTAATTGCATCCTCCGAGCTCTGTAATTACATGATTATTTAATTCATTGCCCGCGCGCCGAGTAGAGCAATTGCCCGACTACTGCTGTGAAAATGATGTGTTATATATCATAGGCTGGCTGAGCTCTCGGTCAGCCATAATATACTACGAACACTATAAAGAAAAATTCTATAGTTATATTATCAGTGATTTTTCATGGTATATACGAGCCAATGAGAGATAGGGTTAGGGCGAAAAGATAGCACATTTATATATATATATATATATACAGAAATTCTCGAGCGTAGGAATGAACTAACGGTGAACAGTGGTTGAGCCTGACCGCGTGCGAACTAATTACCCTCTCTATTTACCCTCCCGTCGGTCACGACCCAACCCATGTTTTATACTTTGTAGTTTTCGCGCCATCCGCCTCTTCGCCGGTACCATAAAGGCGCGTGTGTATGGGAAATAACACCGGTGTTACGTACGTTCGATCGTTCGCCTGTGCGTTCTGTAAAATGAGATTAACGGCCGAGAGTAACGAGATATCCTTTGATAGGCTTGCGCCTGACCGACAATGAATCTATCCTTGACTTATTTTTGTACTCTCTACTTTAATCCTCCCGTTCAATAGATGGCGACACTAGTAATTTCTCATCTTTAATTTGACTCCGCTGAGGGCGATTTTCTTGCTTCGACCTGGATCCTAATAACTCGACAGTCTTGCATTCGACAGAATTTGAGGATGTAATGTTAGCTAGATCATTTTTACCATTCGAGCAGAAATTCTCAGATGTTATAAAATAATGTATTTGGATTTTTCTTTACTTTTTTAAAGAATCCAAAAAGAATTCTTTTCTATGTGGATGCTGTGACATACGAACTTAAAGTTTAGTCATTTAACACAGGGAGCATAGGGCGGCGCGATTTGAAAATATATTTCATCCTGGGAAAGAGTATAAAATAAAAAATCGAGTGAAGAATAGAAAATCAGGTAAAAAATAAAAAATCGACACGTGCCCACATATTTTGAGCTTTATTACTAACTAAATAATATTGTAAAACTCATACATAGGTGGGCGTATGCGTCAGGCGAACTGTTGCCAACTGTTCACGGATTTTTTGTTTATGTACGACTGTTTTTACAAAAATCTATTTCATTTATTGATCGTTACTATTTCCGATCATCCTAGATATAATCTTTTATACTCAATACGATCAAGACGTTGCCATACATATTACTGCTCTTATTCCGAATATTTTTTTATTTACGTTTTTAACAATTATCGTTGGGCGAAGTCCAAGTGATATCAGTAACTGAAAGATGGTTGGAAATGGCTAGTGAAAAATTGTCATTCAATAACCTGGTCAACCTTTAAGGGGGGAAATAGGGTTAGACGGTTCAAAAAATCGATTTTTTTTAAATTTCATAAATTGTTAGTAAAACTATTGAAAAATATCTTTCCAAAATTTTAAATGAAAATTCCGACTCGTTCTATTTGTTATAAGCCATTAAGGGGGGAAATAGGGTTAGGACAGCGTTTTCTCAATGATTTTCATGAATTTTTTTATAGTATAAAAAATGAATATAATTTATTTAAACTTTGAGAATATTTTATACATATATTTAAGTATATACTATAACATTTTTGAAGAATTTCCTTGAAAAACACCGAAGAAAATTTATGACTTTGTTTTTCTTGGTACTATTTTTTCAAACGCGTTTTTCTGAAAACGACTTTTTTTTAACTTGCGTACACGCTAGTTTGAAAAGTTTTCAACCAATCGTTTTGAAAATTGGCAGTTACTTTCTTCATAGTATTGCGCTCTATATGAACCTAAAATCGGAATATTGTCATTATTTACAATCATTTTTTTTTGCAAATAAAGTTGTAAAAAATGGCAAAAAATCATGCTTTTTTGTTTTGACCGTTGTAAAAAATTCAATTTTCTATTTTTTTGATAGCATTTAGGTTCATATAGAAGAGAGACATACAATAAAAGTAAATTCCAACCTCGTTTGATTTCAGATGAAAATTGCGGCTTCCAGAATGTACACAAAATGCTGAGTCTGATTGTGACCTGCAATATGGGGTCGCTAATATCCCCGGTGTTTTTCAAGAAAATTCTTCAAAAATGTACTTAAATATATACTTAAATATACTTAATTATACTTAAATATATGTATAAAATATTCTCGAAGTTTCAATAATTTATATTCATTTTTTATACTATAAAAAAATTCATGAAAATCATTGAGAAAACACTGTCCTAAGCCTATTTCCGCCCTTAAGTTCTCGAAGCGTTATAGAAGAAACAGCAAGTTTTATATCACTCTTCATTTGTTAATATCCAAAAATAAGAAGAATGTATCGCACAAGTACTGATCACAATTAATAATAATAATACTGAACATGAATTGGTACATCTGTAATAATTTTTCAATACAAGCACTTTTTTTCACTCCAAAGTTATAGTCGTACTTCTTCAGCTCGCTCCCTTTTTCACTCGTTTCGTAAAAGACGAATGTTTATGGCGGAGTTGAAGCCGTTCTATCTATAATTTTCCGGCATTTGAATTGTATCACGTAATAGAGCGAAACAATCCAACGAAACGTTTGCCCCACAGTATCCTAGGGACACAGCGAGGTTACTTGAATTTTGTAAAATGCATCGGAGGGAAGCATTTCGAGTCACTTCTTGGATACACGGTAAGTCAATTTATTATTGAGAGAAAATTTCCGGTGAGAAATCGCGTTGGTATATGTGAACGATGTTACGGGCATCGTGGTTTGCGTCAAAAGAGATACGCGTACACTATCTACGACAAACGTCAACGTCCATACGATTCTCGATAGACGCTACGTCACCTATATCATTACTTTAGGGCAGTGGCTTTCGAGCCGAGCCTTTATGCACGTATATTCCTCATCTATCTCTATCTTTCTCGCTACATCCAAGGCATAGAGCCGTCCCTCTTCATATAGATATATAACATGCACGCCAGGCAAACCGCACTCTGCTGTATTATTACCACTGTAAAATTACATGTGATGCCATAGCAGTTTTTCTATATATCCGATAGATATATATAACTTACAATACGTAAAGTCGTTTAAATTTTTTTTTACCTACGCTTTTTTTTTCTTCTTTCGCCTCCCCCCCTCTCCTCTCCCGCCTGTCAATCATTGTTCGATGTACGGGGGAGGAGGAAAAAAAGTTCATATTGATAAACGATGTGACGTGTCGCAGCTGTTTGCGTATCGCTGTTAAAATGCTTTACCGGGGGTATTCGCGAGACACTTTTGCCCGTGTTCCATCAATGATTCAATTTGCGTTATCTCAACATTATCCTTGGCGCACGGAGAAAAATTTACGTGCCGTTGTACAACATAATTTCGTTTGCTAACCGTATATTTACTATAATAACATTTCGTCACATATTACAAGTGCATTTTACTCACAGCAAACGACTATTTGCTACCGTAATAAATCGTACAATTTCTGGAATGATTTGTCGACATAACAAATGGATTTGCTAAAGTTCCTTTAAGACTCTTACTAGTGGAATACATTCGCGATTGAGCTATATGTTCGCAACGAAATCCTTTGTTAATGTAACTTATCGTTCGCTGACGCAGCTGAAAATATTTTTTCATCGCGGGCAAACTATCGATAATCACTGTTTGGACGCGATTCGTCTGAGCTATACGACAGTTAATCTAAGTTATTAACAAAGAGGTAATTACCGATAACGATCGACGCGCGATCAAAATGATTTGTGGAAAAAAGGAGTTTAGCGATAGGAGGAAGCATCGAGCGTTCTAATAATTGTAAATTCTTTTTAATTGCATTATCCTTCTGTGATTGCGAAATGTCTTTCCGTCCTCAAGTTCCCCTGTATATGGCTGACGAACGTTGCCAACGGATCAAAAAATAAATAAATAAATAAAGAATCTAAAATCCAGCGACGGATGATTCTCGATCGTGTAATTCTGTCACGTAGTACGAGACAACGAATCGGTGAGAGAATCTCATTGGGTTTATATCTATAAAAGGGAGCAATTGCTCGTCGTAACGACGAGAACGAATCCGCAGAGGCAGTGAATTGTGTATAGCTGACGGGGCATTACCCCTCTCGAATATCACGGGATTTTATGTCCCTCGTAAAGAGAAGGACTTCCGCCCCTTTGGTGCGCGATGAACGATATATGGGAAGAGCCACTCGGCACTATATATATATATATATATATAGTATTAATACGAAGGCCAGAGAATTCCTCGGTATATCCTCACTTTGCTGCCACCTACAACTATAAAACAGAGGCCGAGAGTGATTCGCGGGCGTTCGCACTAATGAGCCGTGTGGGTTTATGCGTTCTGCAATCGGCTACCGGTCCTTTTGTGTTACGCGCCCCGTTCACGATCTCTCCCGACGCTCCTCTCGTCCTTCGGGTTCAGGCCTATACAGTAATATACCTCGCGAGGAAAGAATAAAGGCTCTTAATTAAAATTTATTAAAAGCCCCCCCGGACCTTCTTACGTACCGGGCCAAAAAAAATTGAATAAATAATTCGAGATATAAATTTCGGTCTCTCGTGTCTTTTGACGATCCTTGGCAATGGGTTCTGGTGTCCTAACCGCTAGCACAGAGGACTTTACGGAGATCCCAAATCCGTTCTTACGACACAAGAGATATCAATTTTCATTCAACGTCACCTAACGTTCAAATAAGGGCAAATATTATGAAAAACAATATTTATCAATGATTGCCTGAAAGATTCTTCAACTTGTATGATTGTCAAGTCGACATTGTGCTTTTTGACATAACGTGTTATTTTGCAAGTGCGGCCATTAGATGCTCTTCCGGACAATATTGGGAAGTGAGTGTGTAATGAATCTTTTATATTTTATTTTTATTTAAAATTCGTTACTTATTTATTGTATCAATTTGAAAGGTTGTATATTATTTTATGATCATTAGGGAATGAAATAATTCATTAAACAAAAGTGATATGAATTTATACTCGATGATCTTCAGATCGCGATTTAATAAAAATTGATATTTCGAATACAATATATTGTTGTGTATATATGACAAAGAGCGTCGTAATTATCATCGATATCGCAGTTGGAATTAAATTTGATATAGACTGTCTATTTAAAGAAATATATCCACCGCAGCTTTGTGATCGCAATCCCGCATGAACGCGTACAATTAAACAAATGTTCGGACTTAGCTTTTTCTATGGAAATCGATGTCAATCCGCATGAACCGATGATGTTGAACCAGACATGTGTTTTTTCTCTGGCGACGATAATATGATTCGATGTCAGTTATTCAGCGTTGGATGAAAATACGTATATAATTATATGACTGACAATCCATTATATGACTGACTGATGTCTTGCCTGAGCTTGCGATCGCTACGGCGGATCGATGATAACTCTCTTGTGGTGTCCGAGATACTACTAAACGTGAGACCGAGAATCCACGAAAATCGTCGAGGGTAAACGATGGCGATTTTCGGTGACTCTCGTGGCATTTCGTACCTCGTCATCACCTGTACAATCATAAATTAAGTTTTTCAGCACACGTGAAGTTGCAAAAATCAAATAACTAAATCGTGAATTCTCGACAGATTAATCCTCAAAAAAAAAAAACAAAAACAAATCGAAAAATCATTCATCCCGGAGATCGTCCGCGAGTGTTATTGGCACGGTGAAAGGATTTCTGGTAGTGTCATACACGTCTCATACCATAGATTTCTCTCGTCGCGTCACGGGGTGAGCACATTAAACCATGAAACACCCAACGACGCCCTGGACCTCCTAGGGGTCGTACAGGGGCGGTTTTTGAGATACCCCTTCGCGGTACACGCCTTTGCGCGTGCTGTGCACCGCTTTATACATACAATCTACTGCCGGGGATTTCTGTTCGATATGTGTGTTGCTGCTGGTTACACATATCCGAATCTCCTTTCTTCGAGAGCGAGAGAAATAAGAGATATTGTGTGTAGAGTCTCGGGCAACACCCCGCGGGGCAATCCAGCAAAAGTGAGAAAGAGAGAGAGAGAGAGAGAGAGAGAGCCGGTAGCACACGCGCGTTATCCACTCAAAGAAAATTGTGCCCTCAGTGTTCGCGCTCCTTCACTAATATTACTACGAGGATGATGATCGCCACGACCCAGGCATGCTGTAGACCGTAGGACCAGAATTATCTCGACGGGGTCGTCTCGTGGGCGTGACACACATACACACACCTACAGAAAATCCAACGGGTGCGTTGTTCGGCCACACGTCGTCACGGGGGTTGCAGAGAGCAGTAGGCGTTTTGGGTTTGCACTCCTTTCTCACTCTTGCCAATCGTGGAAAGCGTCGCTGAAAAGACAAAAAAAACACGCACACACACATATACAATCACGTACGGTGAGTGAAAAGAAAGAACAAAATAACATAGTGTTAAACGTGCGGCACGGGGATTACTTCGCAGAGTCGAAGTACAGAGTGAGCGCGAGCAGTGAAGTCTCTCTTTCTCTCTGGCCTCGGCCAATTTTACCCTTATAACCAGCGCCCGATGCCCTAACGAAGCTTCGTTAGATACGAGAGCTTGACGTCGTTAAATATAGGCGTTTCCTCCTTCAGTTTGGTACCCATGGTACACAATCTTTTTGCTTTTTCGTTGCTGACAGATTGGCGCACGAAACACGTGTTCTATCTTTCTAGCAATGTCGTTATGACAATTTTTGGTTTTACTTGAAATCTGCCTCGCTTACCCCGTACTCTGACACTCTGTCCGGCAGTTTATTCTCAAATATTCGCAGAAATTACAGAAAAACATTAATTATTCAAATTCCGCTTACGAGACAAATGTGGGAGTTACAGGACCGTAACAGGAAGCGAAACGTTCTTTTTTCGACCGCAAACAATATACTTTATCCACGTCATTCGTCTAAACTTTGGGGGGAAACAGAAATTATAGAGGCTTTAATTTTTGACGATATTTTGGTGTACTACCCTTAACTAGGAAGCAAAGTAGACACTAAGTCGATAATACATCAATTTGAGATAACATTTGATTATATCACTAAACGACGCAACTCTTGAGATCGGGACATGCTTTCCACGAAGATGAAGGATTTCATAGAAAGTAATTGAGTTGCCGGTCGAATTTACTTCGAAGATGATATAGGACGGGTTCCCCGAGTTAGCGAACTTTGACGAATACGTGTGGTCATAAAACGCGACTGGAGGATATATTCGCGCTTCTACGAAATATCGTTAAAACATGGTTAAAGTGATGAATATATGTATATATATATATAAATATACATAGATATTTATAATATATAAGGACGGAGGTTGGTGTATTTCCGATATACGGGCGAGCGAAGAGAAGAGGGGGGGGCTAAACAAGCCAAACTCGCCGAGGACCTGTTACGAATTTAATAACACATTAGGTCGCGCCTAATGAGTTGAGCAAACAGTATACGAGGGTCTCTATACGTGTATATATATACATCCCTGTACTTTATTCATTGGCCGAGTGTCTACTGGTTGAAGGGATCCGAAACTCTTTTTGAAATTGCAAAAGAGGCGCCGAGTGAGAAAGAACGCGGCAGTTTGGACAAAGGAAACATTTTCCTCGGTGAATCTGCACCAAAGAAAGAGTATGTGTGTGTGTGTGAGAAAGAGAGAGAAAGAAAGAGAGAGAGAGAGAGGGAGAGGGAGACAGGTAAAAAAAAGAACTCCTCCCACCGCCCCATTATTACGACCATTTTTTCCCTTTTGTCGGCAAAAGAAATTTCGGCAACCGAATGCCTCCTGTTCATCACTCTTTCTCTCTCTTTTTCTCTACTCAGGAAAAAATCCTCTCCGTCCTTAGCTATGCAGTAATTTTCTCGAATCTGTGCCTGCTGCACAACCCCGATAACTATCTCTCGCTGTTATGCTGCTTCTTCTCGTTCAACGCTCTTTTTCCTTTAAAACCACTGAAAAATTCTCACGAGCATTGCGAAGATTGCCGCGTCCACTTTAGTGAGCCGATCGTCATAATGACGTTTTTGGTAAAATTAGCGATTTCCCAGGGCGTATGGTTCTTTTGACGGGTTGCGATTAACAGAGAAAAACTAAAGTAAATGGCTCGTTCATTAAAACTGATTTTCTTTCTTAGCCTGAGATTGTTCGAGTATTTTTTGCCCCGATACTCGTGCCACTTCTGGTTTTTAAAGGACAGAAACATTTGAGTTACAGAATTTTGGAACGTGTGGTTCTTGGTCTCATGGCTCGTTGTTTCCACATGAGGTGTTCATTTAACGCTGACTCGTATCTAGATACCGAAAGGCAGAATTCCGAGGGTCTTGTATGTAGTACTAAATCTTGTGATTTCTCGAAGTAACACGAGAAAAACCAGCGACATGCAGAAGTCTTTTGAGACCGCAGAAATTTAGTTAGGCGCCGCCACACTCGTACCACAGATGTTCGATTCATTGTCTCAATACACACGGGGTGTGCACGCTGCGCGTCCTGATGCCTCGACTCCTTTCGCTCTTTTCTCAGCTCTCAAACGAAACAAATCGGCGTCATCTGCTTCTTTTAGCTTCGATGAGAGACAAGCAGACTCGATAGCTTCGCTGTTCACTAATCTCTCGACTATATGGTTCAGTCTGGTTTCTTCTACAACCCTAAAGTTTCATGCAGATGCGATGCGGTTTCCCGAAAGAAAAAAAAAAATTTATAATAATAATAATAAAGTTTTCGAAGTGCCTCTTCGTTTTTTCTTTCTCCGCCAGGCCAAAGAGTGACTTCCGCTCAATTAGCCAAGCCGTTCGATCATCCACCTCCTTCCTTCTCGTCTCATCAATCACCGAGACAAACTTTGTGCTCGTTATACAACGATCTAACAAGCCTCGGAGACCCAATTAACGGGAAATGCAAACATTTTCAACCAGAACCCCCGGTTATTTAACCCTTATAACGAAATACTCTGGATCCTACCATATACCGCACGATTTTAACTCAAAACATTTCGACAATTATGATTTAACATTTTTTAAAATCGTAGGAATCAAAGAACATAAGAGTTCTTTAATTTCTACGAACCCTTCGATCCCCGTTCAACAGTCGAACAGCACGAACAATGTGAAAAAATGTATCACATAGAATTACGAGATCTGTTAAAAAAGAATCGCGAATTTTGAATTTCCGCGGGCTACGTATATTCGATTTTCGATTTTTTTGTGGCCTTAGGTTGGTACTCATGTCCCTCACTTATGCTGAAAAAATCGACCATTTTGAATGTTTAGTTGATTGTTGACAGCTCTTTTGGTTAGACGTGTTTTGGCTTGTCTTCGATTTTTGCCTATTACCAAAAAATGGATCAAAGAATCTGTATCAAATTTTGTGTGAAAAACAAAATTAAGTGCGCGGACGCATTCCGAATGTTGACTGTGGCATATGGTGAAGCTACCTTGGACCAAAGCAACGTTTATCGGAGGTACAAAATGTTCTCAGATGGCCGAGAAGATGCGAACAACGAAATGCGTTTCGGACGCCCGGGGACATCAACAACAGACGAAAACATTGATGAAGCGAAGAAAATAATATTGGCCAATCGTCGATTCACCGTTAGAGAAGTTGCTGAGGAACTAAACGTATCGATTCGCTCGTGCTATTCGATTTTTACCAATGATTTGGGCATGAGACGGGTCGCCGCAAAATTCGTGCCAAAATTGCTCAATTTCAAACAAAAACAGTGTCGCGTTAACATTGCTAAGGAGCTGTTGGACTCGGTCCGCGACGACCCAAATTTGCTCCAGAGGGTCATAACTGGTGACGAATCATGGGTTTATGGTTATGACGTGGAAATCAAAGCTCAATCATCGCAATAAAAGCTGCTTTTTTGGAATAGGCAAAAATCGAAGACAAGCCAAAACACGTCTAAACAAAACAGCTGTCGACAATTAACTAAACATTCAAAATGGCCGATTTTTTCAGCATAAGTGAGGGCACGAGTATCAACCTAACGCCACAATAAAATCGAAAATCGAATATACGTAGCCCGCGGAAATTCAAAATTCGCGATACTTTTTAAACAGACCTCGTAAATGTTCAAAAAAAAGAGATCTCTTAGACGCTGATTAAGATAGTTTTTCGAAATGCTAAAAATTCTCGTGCATTTGGAAAATTCCCTATTTCGTTTGTTCGACTGGATCAAGGGAAAGTTGAGTTAGAAAAAGATGAAAAGTGCTATTGAATCTGGGAGAGAAACGATCGTGAACCAAAAGGACTTCTATTCTTAATCGACGAATATGGTGTTAAGAATCCCATCAATATAATAATAAATGGGATTAAGTTTCAATAATATTTTTTATCTCCTTCATAACTCAACATTCCCTTGATCCAGTTCCACAAACGAAATAGTGAACTTGCACAAATGTACGAAAATTTCTAGCATTTCGAAAAACTATCGTTAATCAGCGTCTAAGGGATCTCTTTTTTCTTTCAACATTCAATTTTATGTGATACATTTTTTTACATTGTTCGTGCCGTTCGACTGTTGAACGGGAGTCGAAGGGTTCTTCGTTGAATGCCTTGTAGCTATAAAAACGGTCACCCATAGCAATCTCGTATTTTATATAGTACACACGCACACATATATAACATTCAATTCTTTCATATCGTTGGTAATCGGATCCTTGGCGTTCTCCGGTACTATCTTGCCGTTAGGAACGCCGCCTTCTGACCATTCATAGTTCCTATGCCAGCTGTTTCCGGTGGGCGTTAACACACGGGGAAAAACGGGTTCGCGATTCATTCTTCGCGCGCTCCGTGACCCGATCTCTCGGGTCTCTCTCTACCGATCGTTGCTTGCAATACGACGCGCGATCCCGCGGTCCCGAAAGAACCGATTCTATATATATATAAATATAAAGTTCTCGCGCGCGAAGGATCTCATCGAAATACGGTGAGTGCGAAGGATAAAAGAAAAGGTTTAAATAAATAAATAAGAAAAAGAAAGGTTTTGCAGAAGAAAGAAAGAAAGAAAGAAGAAAAAAAACGAAAAGTTGCCGGTCGCGCGACGAGGCAAAGGGTGCCGCGTATCTCAGAGGCGGTAACCCTCCCCCTCCTGTTCTATCCCGCAAAGAAGAATCAACAGGGGTCCCAACGTCGGACCTCTGGGTGCCCCTGCATCGAATTATCGTCGCGGGAGGTATTATACTATAGTATATATGTATACACAGCTCCCGGAGCCCCTTGAATCATTGAAAGAAGCCAGAAAACGAGGAACAGAGAGTGAGAGAGTAAAAAAAAGCATCAAACGAGTGATTGCAGTGCTCGGGTTTCCCTGCTAACACGTGCGATGGGTGGGACCCCATTAAAGGATTTGCAAACTATTATTTAGTTGTTTGCGAGAGAATTCAATCTCGCTCTCCTCTCGCCGACATATCCAGTTTATAGTTACATGCGCATATACCGACAACTGCGCCAAACAAAAGGGCGTAACCGACGTAATTTAACGCGGCAAAGTTATGCCGCGAATCCAAAGCCCATTTTCTTTGCCGGCAGTCGATAAAAAGTACAAGTGGAACGAGACGGCAGTTGGTGTTCGCTGATTGGTCACATAAACGTTTATCCTCTGGGTGACGTTCGTTGAAGAAATGAAATTTAAAAAGGACTTTCGTCGTGGAAGCTATGATTAATTTTGAATGCTTCGCGGAGGATACGAAAGTATGTAGGTTTGGAGGGATGAGATTCTTTTACACTCTTCGTTCATTTGATTAGCCCTCTGGATGATTGAATCCAGAGGACCTCACTTTGAGGTTCGCGCAGAGTGTGATGTCCACGTGCCAAGACATTTCGCAATTTCAGCATGAAAATCTCCGATTAATCTTCGTGATATTAAAAAGATAAAGAAGAAAAAAAAACGTGCGAAACATTTAGTCGGTATGCTGCCTCGCGTAATTGACACCACGACGTGCGGGAGCACGGGCAGGGATTCGAGGTGAGACGGCCAGGGGTACGAGGATAAATAAGAATGGTAATTATTGTAATCTCGAGTTGGCCAGTGGGAGGACAGCTACCGCAAGCTGAGAGATTCTCTCCTCCGCTACTCTCCTGATGTTTCTCCTCTTTTTCTCGAGATCTTTTGCCATCTATACATATCTATATCTAGTCGTGGCGGCCAGACCGTGTCATCTGATGTCTCTCTCATGACGCGGAATCGTGAATATCTCCTGCTGTGCCACCTCTAAGCTACATTAACTTCTCGGGAGGTCCATTTCTTTAATTTGTGTTATTATTAAATGTCCGTGAGAGAGAAAGAGAGAGAGCGACAAGAGACGACAACGACGAGATGGAATATTGTGCAACGTTGAAACCCGAGCAAATCCAACGAATCGGTAAATATAATCTCTACCGTCGTACGGATTTGTTCCCTAATTTTTATACGTTTCGTTCATTTTCCTATTATCAAATTGCCATTAGCGAAAGATTGATCCTAGCGAAGAAGCAAGTCCTTGGAGTTAATTCCGGGGCGAAGGGACTCTGGTTGAATTCCTTCGGACTCTGGTTCAGAGGCCTCTCGTTCGAGCAAATAGCGTTTGCAGGTTTGGTATCCGCCTCTACGATGTTATTGGTTGAGATACCAGTCGACGCCCATTCACCTGCCGCCACCAGGTTATACATAATGAAAACCTACCTGGCGTTTTTGCTGCGGCTGGCTTGCTCGCTTCGAACGACTGCATATATAGCCGGGGGAAGGTCTTGTGTACCTGTGGCCCTCCGCAATACCACCACGACAATGACGTCATCGGAGTCACGCCACGACGATTCACGCAGGTGAAACAATTTGTGCCATTTTATACATGGTAAACGCGAATATTTTGCGCGATTTGTGTACTCGATATGTTTATATATGCGCGTTAAAAGCTCACAAAGATCATATGCACTTCGCATACCTTTCTTTTCCTTTTTCTTCTTTCGCGTGTCATACATAATTGTTATTTAATTTTATTATCGCGGAATAGTCGCGAGATGATCGTTCATTCATTTGCTCCACGTGTTGCATCGAAATCGTACGATTAATTCTTCCAATTATCCGAACTGTCGTATTTTTGCAATCAACGATTCCATTATACAGAAAGGAAAAAGCTACCTCTCCACTCTTTGCTTTTACAAAACGACGTTCGGTTCTCCGAGGGTTTCAATGAAATAACAATTATCGCCGGCGCAATACAAAAAGTAACGAACGGTACCTCTTGGTACCCAAGCAATCGTATATAAACGACGATGACCAGAGAACTTTTGGTTACTCTCTCGCGCCCGGTAATATACCGGTAGATGGTAATTACAGCAAGGGCGTAGGGAACGCGAAGAGAAAAATAAAAAATAATGCAAAACCTTTGCATACTCAACTATGAAAATTCATGAGCCCCTGAACTTAAAGGCCGGCTTGATATCCATATTCACAAAATGGCGTCGTTAACATTAAACGACGTCCATTATGCAGTGCGGGTAGGTGCACATTGGCAGCGACTAGCACGGAGGCAAACTCCCGGTATATACACGTAAAATTAACTATATATATTTGAAAAAAAAAGGCAAAATGCGTTGAGTATATACGTGTGCAGCATAACTTGAACAGTTCTCTTTCTCTCTCACTCTTTTCTCTGTATTACCGGCATTGCGGTTTAGCATGCGAGTGAGCGTGGCTGTATCGCAAGACCGCTATCATTTCGAGTCGTTTCATTCGACGGGTGTGACCGTCCTGCGGTAATTTGAAAGGTCCGATTAATCAAAGATTGCCGACGAACGATACGACGCCATATCCCTGCTCGATTCTCCTTCTCTCTCACTCTTTAGCTTATTGCAAGGTGGTTTTTTTTTTCTTATGCAAAACTCTCGTCGCAAAACTTCCAACTGTGCCCCCGTCCCTCGTCCACATACATTATTGCCACGCTTGTAACGATATTTTGTCCGACGGTACATACGATATGTATATGTACACGGTAACTACTTGCGAGTCACAGTGAGCCGCACCTTCGAGAAAACGAGTCCGCAAGCAGTTACACACGATGTGATGCGAGCCACCGTTACACTAAGTACAGCAGTTTGTGGTTGCGTATGTACATATCTCCATTTATATCCATATATATATACACGAGCATAGGTACACATCCATATATATATATGCGAATTGCGAACAAGAGAGGGTTGAGTGGACGAGTGCACGATAGAAATATCGCCGTGAGCAACCCTCGTGGCTTCGAGGCGCGATATAACGATCACCACCGGTACGAGCATTTCTTCCTGGAAATGATCGTGTGTCCCCGAAGCGTTAAAAGCGTTATACCCAATATAATTGATAGTGTCCCTCATCCCGGGTGACTCTCTTCCGTTACATTATCGTCATTCAAATTGAGCTTTTTCGTATCGTCTTCGTTTATTAAATATTCATAGTTGGGAGGGAGATGAAAATTGAAATTATACGTTATCGCGCGAAGATGAAAACACACGGCAAAATCGAATTTCTCCCGAACGTAAAGGATGCTAAATCCAATATCTGTAATGTCCTTTTCTCAGGGTACCATTTATTGTGGATAAAAAAAAACCACTTGCAGCCCCGAGGGATGAAATATTAAAAGGGTACTGTTTAGCGTTAGTACTGTTTTACGTGCTTCATCCGCGTCCGGTTCGCCAATCAATTTGTTGCTATTGCTTTTCATAATTTTGTCGAGGTAGAAAACAACCCGAACGGTGGATATAATGACGACAGGCTTGGACGATTTCAAAAACGTACATCAATCTTTCCTGTAAAGCTACGCGACAAATTGGTACTCTGTCGCTAACGGGGCTGTTCACCTTACGGGGTCTTTATGGATTAGCGATGAGTTTGAACAAAAATGAAGGAACGCGCTGCAGAAAAGTGTTTAAAGTGACGGGGATTAAGTAATTTCTCTATCTTGCGTGCTGTTTCAAAATGCTAATTTCTTTGTCAGTGTGATCTTAAAATCTCCGTCGCTATCCCGCTTGACACAATATGCACGGGGGCGCGAGAGCGTGTTGGAAACATACGTGCGATTTTCGCCGAGTCAATATTGACGGAGGAAGGGTGGAAGGAGATAACGGTGATATTGGATGTCTCTCATCGTCGTATTCCTCTATCACCCATGGTTATTTGCAACGTGTGTCACAATATATAGGTATATATTATATACTATAGGGCTTTTATGTCGTCGTGGGGGTTTCCGCATCCCTTCACCGACACGACGACGTTTGCCCTGACGCTTTCTCTCCTCTCTCTCACTCTCTCTTTGCTGGTGTGCCTCTCTCCTCTCCGTATAGTCAGCTCTCCATTGTGGCGTGTTCGTTGGAGCAAATGCACATCGTCTCGGCATTCACTATCTCACTCTGTCCTATCTGCACACGCGATTCTCCCTATATATATGGATTTACTATATTCCTACATAAATAGGTACGTATATATATATGCGTATATTGCAGGATACGCCGAAAGGTCCTGGATTACATGCATATAACGTTTTGGTACCCTGCAGTGCGTTGTATTTACATATCAAAGTGACGAGACCCTGTGGCACCAGCACAGCGTGAACACCCTACGAGCCATAGCTCGCACGACATAATCCTCTCTATAGCCACCTAATATAGCCGCTTTTCGTTCCCGAATGAGATTTTCACTGCTTTCTATCATGCTCTAACGGAGTAATACCTCGAAACGTTCCGTTTTAGGGATTTGTGACATAGTCCAGTATTCCCGATCGTCTATTAATGGACCGTTAGCTTTTTGGCCATCAGCCGACAGTGAAGAGTACATTCGGAGAATCGTAACGTCTTACCAGAATCTACGAAGCAACGAGTCTAATGATTTCCGTCATTTATCTTAAAATTCCCAATTTCTCACGCAAAGACAAAACAAAAGACATGGATGAATCAACGTTTTTTAGCCAATTGTCACAGAATTTACGGAATTTTTTTGCCAATAATGTTCGTAGTCTAACGAAAAATGTATTTCAAATTTCATATTTTAAAAATACGTCCTAAACCATATGCTCATTCTAACAATTGTACTTTCAATTGCAAGAAACCTTTAACTCATTGTATTTTATTAGTAAAACGTATACAAACGTTTGTACGAGAAAGCTATAATTTGATCCGGATCGCTCTAGTTATTCGTTCATTGGTCAAACGATTGTCGTAAGGTTTTATGAAATAAAATTAAATTCACGGCACAGATTTGTGACATAGTCCGGTATTTCTGATCGTCTATTAAGATGGGAAATAGGGTTAGACGGTTCAAAAAATCGATTTTTTTAATTTCATAAGTTGTTAGTAAAACTATTGAAAAATATGTTCCCAAAATTTCAAATGAAAATTCCGACTTGTTCTATTGTTATAAGCCATTAAGGGGGGAAATAGGTAGGGTTAGGACAGCGTTTTCTCAATGATTTTCATGAATTTTTTTATAGTATAAAAAATGAATATAATTTATTGAAACTTCGAGAATATTTTATACATATATTTAAGTATATACTATAAAATTTTTGAAAAATTTCCTTGAAAAACACCGAAGATATTAGCGATGTCATATTGCAGGTCACAATCGCACTCAGCATTTTGCTATTTTTTCAAACACGTGTTTCTGAAAACGACTTTTTTTGAACTTGCGTACACGCAAAACTTTGAAAAGTGTTCAACTAATCGTTTTAAAAATTGGCAGTTACTTTCTTCATAGTATTGCGCTCTATATGAACCTAAAATTGGAATATTATCATTATTTAAAATAATATTTTTTTTGCAAATAAAGTTGTGAAAAATGGCAAAAAATCATGCTTTTTTGTTTTGACCCCTGTAAAAAATTCAATTTTCTATTTTTTTGATGGCATTTAGGTTCATATAGAAGAGAGACATATAATAAAAGTAAATTCCAACCTCGTTTGATTTCAGATGAAAATTGCGGCTTCCAGAATGTACGCGAAATGCTGAGTCTGATTGTGACCTGTAATATGGGGTCGCTAATATCTTCGGTGTTTTTCATGGAAATGCTTCAAAGATTTTATAGCATATACTTAAATATACGTATAAAATATTCTCAAAGTTTCAATAAATTATATTCATTTTTTATACTATAAAAAAATTCATGAAAATCATTGAGAAAACGCTGTTCTAACCCTATTTCCCCCCTTAATGTTAACCGTCAGCCGACACCGGAGTACATTCAGAGAATCGTATCAACGTTTTAACGAAATCTACGAAGCAACGAGTCTACTGATTTCCGTCATTTATCTTAAAATTCCCAATTTCTCACGCAAAGACAAAAAAAATGCACGGATGAATCAACGTTTTTAGCCATTTGTAATAGAATTTATGGAATTTGTCTGCAAATAATGTTCGTGGTCTAACGAGAAACGTATTTCAGATTTCATACTTTTAAAATACATCCTAAGCCATATGCTCATTCAAACATTCTTTCAATTACATGAAATCTTAAACTCATTGTTCTGTATTAGTAAAACGTACGTATACGTTTGCACGAGAAAGCTATAATTTAATCCGGATCACTCTAGTTATACTTTCATTGGTCAAACGATTGTCGTAATGTTTTATGAAATAAAATAAAATTCACGGCACGCGTCTCTATCGTTCGATGACTTCCTGTTGAATGTATATACTTATCAATTTCGGGGTTGCGCATACGTTTTACAGAGGGTTGATTATCGTAACAGAAAATCTAAAGTGTCAAACGGGTAGAATGGCTAATTGAAGACTCTCTCTTTCTCTCATCTCTCATCTCTCATTTTTTACATTCAATGAGAAGGCCTATCGAGTCGCTCGATCTTTTCGAGCAGCTTCGACAAGAGACTCAGTCAATGGGATATCTGTCATCGGGGGTTCACGAATTTGTCAAAGTTATATGGTGAAGCGATCGACTGATTAGCCATGGGCCCCGTGGCGATGCCAGGGCTACATACTAGAGGGGTCATATACCAACAACGGGGGAATCCCCCAGCAGGATTCCCACGTCAAACGAGGCACACAGCATCTCACACAATACAGATGCACACATATATATATATATCGAACAATGCTCCGCGGCCCTAACTTGACGTGCAAAATCACACGCTCTCGTGTCACAGTTGAGCACTTATAACCGTAATAATGTAATATACGAGGTTATCCTCTCATCTGTCTTCGCATTTTTTTTTCTTTCTCGTCGAGCCTGTATAAACAAACTTTAGTCACGATCGAAATATTGTAAATTCGTTCGTAGCTACTAGAGAAAGAGAGCGGAGGAAGAAAAACACATGCCATGTTTCTTGACAATGAGAAAATCTTACGGTAAACCGTCAAAGAGCACTCCGCTCAAACAGTCTTGAATTACATCGAGCTAATTCGATAAAATTTCGAGATACAATGGCGAACCCCCCTCCGACGAGGGATTTCAGAATTGGCCGGATTTTTTTTTTTATCATACCGTCTTATGTAAGGGATTGTGTTCTCGGCGTCGGGGCGAAAACCTCGCGCACCAACGCGCTGCGTGAATAAAATGTGAAGAAAAAAAAATTTGACAGCAGAGCTCAAAAGCTTCTATAGCGAACGAGCGTCAAATGTCGAAAGGCGCTCCTTTGATTTTTCTTTGCTTTTTTTTTTTCATCTTCACTACTCCCTCTCTCATTCGCGTGGATATATTACGAACGGCGTCTAATAAGTTAACTGTCGCTATTAACAACAGTTAACATTTTACTCGAGTCATATAGTTTTTGTCCGAAGGGCGAGAGATATTCCTATAGAATGAAGAAAAGAAAGCTTTCATCATTATGAACAGAGGCTGAGAAATTTTCCGTTCGTATAGCTTATACACTCCCGAGTTTCTCGGTCGATTTCACAATTTCGAAACACCAAATTGTCCTATTTAACGGAGCAGGTGAGGATCAACTCGCTACCGCTAAAAAACATTAAAACAAATATGCATTCCTGCCGATATTTTATTTAAAATTACCATTTACAGACGTATTCCCGTATACCCGCGTTTGTTTCGCTTATTATACAGAAACGTATGCGCATGAAAACAACGACGAAGAAACCGTGTATGAAAAGAAAAAACAAGCGATCTTCTGCCTACTTGGCGTGGCAAGCTGTGTGCCATATAATGGAGTTAACGAGAAAGGCGCTACTTGAGGCATTTTAAACTCTTTTCCCCGCGTGTCTATAGCAAAACGATCACCATTGATCTTACCGGCGCGGATCTTCCAGACGCAGATACATCACACAGTTTTGCGAGGGCTTTTTGGTAGAGTGAAGGGAACGATCGACGAGGGTGGAGGGGGCGCGGTCAAGGTGATCACATATTCGCCATAACTACAAACAATCTTTGTACGAACGGTATAGCATGAGCTCAACGGAGGATTCCCTCGGAGATTCATAACTGCGAAGAACATATACGAGGTACACACGGAAAAATAGCAGAACGACTTAATAAGTCACGATTGCGAGACGATTGCTTCAACCGTCCGGCACATCGCGGCCACGAGAAGCGTGTGACGATTTGCATACACGATTACAGGTTGTGTGAGGGCCGGGAATGAAAAAAAAAATAATGAAAGAAACGCTTGAGGAACTTTTGAATTCTCCGATAAGTTGTAGAGAGAAAGAGAGACCAACCGAAAGAAAGAGAGAAAGAGAGAGAGAGGAGAAGAATGATATCTCTGATGGTACAGGTTCGTGGTGTCAAAACACTGGTAGCAAAAGATTCAACTTTTTTTCCCCACCAAGAATATCCCATTTTACTTTGTCGAAAGAATGCCACAAATCTTCTTTATTCTCTGTTGAAGAAATGTTGATAAACGAATCGCTATCTGGTTCCCCATACATGTTAAGGAATAAACGTACGACCGAGCTGTATGATGACCAATAGTGGTATATATATATATATGCATATATATTAGGGTGGTTCTTAATTTGGTGATGTTGGAAATTCTTTGGTATTGAGCCTCAGAAGTAATCAACATAACTAGAAAAAAATTTGGGCGCAAGCGGAACTTTGTCCAATAATTCTAACCCACCCCACCGAGCTGTCGAATTTTTATATGAAAAAATGTATGCATTCAAAATTTTGTTAAGAAAATTGTTTATTATTTCAAAACTATTTATGATAAAAGAATTTTATATGACGTTTTTGTACGAAATATAATGCTCTACAAAAAGGTATCCTGTGAAATTCTCGTGAATCTAATATTTATCACATAATTAGCAAAAAACTGTCATCATTCATTCCAAAAGTCGATCATTATGGTCAAAACAGGAGTTTGACGTCGAATAGCTGCAATTTATTTTTCGTATGTATATAAGATTATGAAGAAATACGTAGGGCACTCAACAATGAAATGTAAACAATATTGAAATTTTCAATTTTATCAATTTTATTGTGAATTATAATGAATGATGTCATATATTTTAAAAATCAACTTACAATAATGAATTACATCGGTTGGAGCAAAGTTGCTTTGTTAATATCAGGATATTTTTTTTTATATTCTTCAATTATTTGTACAATGAATTATTTCTGATCTTCATCATAAGTGAGACGATCATTGTACTGTGTAATAAGTTTCACTCCTCTTTCTGCAACATCGTTAACCACTTTAATTCCTTTAACTATTTTTAAGCCTTGTAAATAATTTTCATTAGAAATCCACTCGCTCACATCGACATAAAAAAATGAGGAGTTGATTTCAAATATTTCGAAAAAAGCCATCGATTTGGAACTGATAAAGAAATCAATGTCCTTATCGATTAAAGAAGACAAATTTATCATGAATGATAATAAAATTGATAAAATTGAAAATTTAAATATCGTTCACATACTGTTATTGAGTGCACTACGTATCTCTTCATATTTCTAATTGCATATGAAGAATACATTGCAGTTTTTCGACGTCAAACTCCTGTTTTGGCCATAATGATGGACTTTTGGAATAAATGATGACAGTTTTTCGCTAATAACGTGATAAATATTAGATTCACAAGAATTTTACAAGATACCTTTTTTGTAGAGCATTAAATTTCCTATAAAAACATAATATAACATTTTTTTATCATGAATAGTTTTGAAATAATAAACAATTTTCTTAACAAAATTTTGAATGCATGCATTTTTTCATATAAAAATTCGACAGCTCGGTGGGATGGGTTAGAATTATTGGACAAAGTTCCGCTTGCGCCCAATTTTTTTTCTGGATATGTTGATTACTTTCAAGGAACAATACCAAGGAATTTCCAACATCACCAAATTAAGAACCACCCTAATATAGATATATAAATTACGCGAAAGCTATGGTAGCATCGCGTGTATCGTACCACCCCCGGTAATATATAAACATATACATGTACATATAGATGTTTATGTAGAAAGAGACCGGCGCAGGCATCGACCAATCGTGCAACTCTGGATCTCGTTTTTACTCGCATGCGATACGAACCGATCCACCGAGTCCCCCGATGGTTTACAGAGTGTATATTGAACAACATTATTGTGTATGTGCGTCCATACCTTCAACCACGGTGCACGCTTACGTTCCCGCGCAAAATTACAAGCTTCGAGAGTAGCGGATCTAATAAACGGCCGGCCATCGCATTTGCAATAAATGTAATGTAGCCACGTATCCGGTGGAACGACGTCGCATCATCCGGGGTAAAGACACGGAGACCTAACCGCTGCAACAACAGCCAGCACTCCGGCAAAATGCTTGACATTTTCACCAATTCACGACAATAACGCGCGCTGTCAAGGTTCGTCCTTATCCGGTCTCTGGAGTTCGCATGATTTTTATTTTCATCTTTCGTGATACGACGGATGTTGCGAATCCGTCTGAAAACGTATTCATTATGAATTTACGTGCAGCGCAAAAGAATTGAGGGAGTAACCAGTGAACAGGAGGATCGAACTCGCAATTCTCTTAACTCCTATTCAATTACAATTTCCACTGTAAAATCCTCCGTAAATACATCAGCAACAGAAATCTGACTCGTAACGCATCACCGACAAAATCCATTACTCCGCATGATTTATTCAATTTTTTCCGTCGATGGAAAAGTTTGAGCTATTATCGCGCTGATGTATACGAGTCACAGAGAGAACATTAAGGATGATGGGTTTGGTATATAGTTGGCTGTATACTGGTGTCGTTACAACGGAACCAACGATCCCTTCTTCAATGCCGACACCGTAGACCCGTGGGCGAGAGAGTACAAGTCCCGAAGTAAACTACCGATTCGTCCGAGGCCTAGAAGACGAGGGAGAAGAAGCGGTGAAAAAAGAGGAAGACGATGAAGAAGAAAAGAGAGGAAAAAAAGAAACTAAGCCCAAGAAGATGAAGATGATGTGGCTCGAGGAATAAAACGAGAAAATGGTCTCGTGTGCGCGCGGTGAGGAAGTGGCAGCAAACACACAGCACGAGTAGGAGGCTTATCCGATGAAGAAAAACAGTTAAAGCGGAATGCACCTAGAACACGCGACGATGGTTATACCTACGCGGAGCTTCATGATACCTCGGTAAAATGCAATTGGCCGTACCTATGTGTTCAGCATATTTCGCCTCAACTCCACGCTCTTCTGTATTGTATGTATGGACATGATACATGTATATGATGTATCGGCGAGGATTCTCGTTTGCCAAAGTTTCCGGGAAATACGCGACGAAGATAAGGCAAAGAAGGGAACGGAGAGTTGAAATTCTGCGCTAACGACGATAAGTTTGCGGCCAGAGATCGAAAGATATATGTAGATAGAACCGGAGGATCGGACAATTTGTGTTATACTGATTGGTGCGCTTCTGTGTCTGTATAGATATCCTATATACCGACGATCAATCATGTAGAACGGTCTCGGGCGCGCGGGATGCCCGTAGCAATTACAGCCGCTGATTGCCAGTGAGCGAATTTCAATTACCCATCCGCTGTACGCAAGTTTGCATGGATCTGTGTGCGCTGTGTCGGTGGATACGAAGGTCTGTTTGTGTTGATACGAGAGTTTCGAGGAAGCTCGACGGATCATAGGGCCTAGGGATTCAACATCGTACCGCACCGACTCTCTATATATCAATTTCGACTATCTCTCCTATCCCTGCGGATACTTCGATGGTAGATGCATCGTTCGATGCAACTGGTCTACATAGCGTTGCTCCGAAGCCGTACTGTACGTTATATGGTAACGGGTGTAACATGGCTCTTTCCTCATCCTCATGTTCGATAGCTTCCTCCGCAGAGGAAACTGACACATTGCTGTCGGGTCAACGATATATACGCGTTATCGCGTTACCGGCGGAACGAGGAAACGCGATTCCCGGCTGACTGATGGTTCTCTTCATCATTTACCTCTCTGTACGTACGGTGCTCGAAGCTTTTAGCTTGTTACCTGCACCGTATTAGCGAGTAATCGAACGTTCGATTATTTGAATCCCTGGAGTATCATCTCTCTTCATGTGTGCTGATGCACCCTGGCAGAACTATCGATGTACAAGATTGGACTGAATCATGATTCCACTTTTGTTTCGTATTATACATTAGTTTTTGTGTTTTTGTTTCGTTTAAGGGGGGAAATAGGGTTAGACGGTTCAAAAAATCGATTTTTTTTATTTCCAAAATTATTAGTAAAACTATTGAAAAATATGTTCCCAAATTTTAAATGAAAATTCCGACTCGTTCTATTGTTATAAGCCATTAAAGTGAGTAGCTCTCCTTCAGGCCCCGAGGGCGCTATTTTTTCAAACGCTTTTTTCTGAAAACGACTTTTTTTGAACTTGCGTACACGCTAGTTTGAAAAGTTTTCAACCAATCGTTTGGAAAATTGGCAGTTACTTTCTTCATAGTATTGGACTCTATATGAACCTAAAATCGGAATATTATCATTATTTAAAATAATTTTTTTTTTGCAAATAATGTTGTAAAAAATGGCAAAAATCATGCTTTTTTGTTTTGACCCCTGTGAAAAATTCATTTTTCTATTTTTTTTTATAGCATTTAGGTTCATATAGACGAGAGACATATAATAAAAGTAAATTCCAACCTCGCTTGATTTCAGATGAAAATTGCGGCTTCCAGAATGTACGCAAAATGCTGAGTCTGATTGTGACCTGCAATATGGGGTCGCTAATATCTTCGGTGTCTTTCAAGGAAATTCTTCAAAAATTTTATAGTATATACTTAAATATATGTATAAAATATTCTCAAAGTTTCAATAAATTATATTCATTTTTTATACTATAAAAAAATTCATGAAAATCATTGAGAAAACGCTGTCCTAACCCTCCCACGTAGAAATTGCCAGTATAATTCTACTGGCCAAGCTTTGGGCCAATATTGGCGGCCAAACTTTGGCCGCCAGTAATGGCCCCGTACTGGCTGACTATCTGGCCACACTATGGGCCATACTGCGGGCCATACTACGGGCCGTACTATGGGCCAGTATAAAATACAGTCTTATGCCAGTACTGGTTGAATTCTACTGCCCAAGCTTTGGGCCAGTATTGGCGTCCAAACTTTGGCAGCCAGTATTGTTTCAGTACTGGCTGACAATCTGGCCAAGCTTTGGGGCAGTATAAAATATCGTCTTGTGCCAATACTGGTTGTCAATCTGGCCGCACTACGGGCCGGTATAATAACCAGATCTGGGTCAAAATAGGCTATAAAATACGGCCAAGCTCTGGCTTCGATACAGGCTTAGTACTGGGCTATAGAAAATGCCAATATTGAGAGTATTTCACTTTAACAGTTGCGTTCTGTAATGTAATTGTAGATTAGGTTATTCTGATCAAAAGTCCATTATTTTGCAAACAACCAAATTGTTGAATTATAATTTGCCCCGAACTTGAAATTGCACGATTGATACAATATTTTTTAGTGTAATATTTGCTTCATATAGCCTATATTTTATAAACACTTTTCTATAAACATTTAAGTACGTATTTTAGATCTGTATATGTACTTAGTCTCTTATTAAAAAAAACTACTCCGAATATTTAGTATATATCAAGTGCATTTAATTATCAAACATTTATGCATAAACAACCCAGACAACACAGACATCCAAAGGACGTCCTAAAAACATCCGAAGAACGTCTTTACGTCCAAAGTACATCCTTTGGTACGTGTGCCGCTTGGGAAACATCTGGTAACGTGGTAAAAAGAAATATAAATTACTCCCAGAGAGGAATAGAATTTAAATAGACATTGGATCGGCGTCCACTAGACGCCAAAAGTGTCTAAAAGATGTCGATTCGATATCTATTTAATTTTCCATTTCTCGCTGAGATGTAATTTGCACCGTCGGCAAAATTGTCTGCCAAGATCCGGCCCAATGAAATAACCGGTATTGGTACGATCGTTGGTGCCAGTAGTAACCCAGAAGTTTTCCAGATCTGGGCCAAAGTCCGGGCCAAAGTCTGGGCCAAAGTCTGGGCCAAAGTCTGGGCCAAAGTGTGGTCCAAAGTCGGAGCCAAAGTCCGGGCCAAAGTTCGGGCCAATTAAATAACCGGTACTGGCCCGACCGTTGGTGCCAGTATAACGGCCGGCTATTACACTCCTGTACCGAATCTGTACTGGCCCAATACTGGCAGCCAGTACCGGCACTAAGGCAACCAGTATTGGCCCAACGCTCGGCCGTTACAATTTTTCTACGTGGGCTATTTCCCCCCTTAATAGACGATCAGAAATACCGGATTATGTCGCAAATCTGTGTCGTGAATTTGATTTTATTTCATAAAACCTTACGACAATCGTTTGACCAATGAACGAATAACTAGAGCGATCCGGATCAAATTATAGCTTTCTCGTACAAACGTTTGTATACGTTTTACTGATAAAATATAATGAGTTAAAGGTTTCTTGTAATTGAAAGTACAATTGTTAGAATGACCATATGGCTTAGGACGTAATTTTAAAGTATGAAATTTGAAATACATTTTTCGTTAGACCATGGGCCTGTTTCCCCCCTTAAGCTCTTTTTGATGACAATTACAGATCAGAAATCTGTCGTATCTCGTCATTAGCTAATTCTGACCGTTTTTTAATTTACCACAAAGGAACAAAAAGTGTTATATTCTAAGTGTGCATCAGCAAACTTGGAAAGACAATGAAGATGAAGAAACCATATTCGCAAATATTTTCTGCCGGATGACAATTCCGCACCAGCGACGCCTTTACTTTGCGATGAACGTAGAAAATTGGCAATTGCTAAATCGAGTATTGGCTCGTCATCAGTAAAAACTTGTCCATTACATAATTTTCTAATGGACCTTTACAAGGTAATGTACCATAATTGTGTAATGGATTATTACAATAATGTAATGGACAAGTTTGCACAGATGACGAGCCAATACTCGATTTGGCAATCAATCATTTTCTCCGTCGATCGTAAAGAAAAAGTCGTAGCTGATGTGGAATTGTCAACCGGCAGAGAATATTCGCAAATATCTTTTCTTGATCTTCATTGTCTTTCAATGTACACTCTCTGTGACCATACGCCACGACGGTGCGGCGAAGATCAAAGACAATCGAGAGTGCGCTTTTGCCGTTCGTGCGGGTCCATCATAAGCATTTCATGAACGTTCGGTCTTGACCATCTCGTCCGTTCATATACTTGCTCTCCTCTCTCTTTCACCGGCGGGGGGGAATCGCGAGACGTGACGCGGGCGAAGCGATTTATTTGCCATTGCCCGTTCCTCATTTCATCGGGACGTGATCCGCCGTTCGCATATACATACACACCGGTAGATCTCGCGCCGTTCGGTCATCGGGAACAACCGCCCTATTCACATTTTATTCGTCTCTATCGGTGAAGAAAACACCGCCACAGATGGATTGTCCGGTTGCATGCTCGATCTCTTCTTGATTCCGCTCGCTGAACAAATTTGGCTATGATAAATTAGGAATCGCTCGAAATGCCATTTAAAATCATTCGCAATCTTAGATTTTATCAACGTAATAATTTGACACGTTATTCACCGTTTCTTGCTTTGAATCAGCGATATTAAAAAATTTTGTTTCACTTCAAGTAGACGATAATTTAGTCTTTGGGATTAGGATTATTAAGGTACTTGGTATACTTATTTATTTCTTACATCGGATTCTCTCTGTATATATATCCAACCCCTTTTGATGATGAACTCAGCGGCGACGACTATGGTATAAATCGAGTTGAGGATAAGAGGAATCGTCGTCGTCGTCGTCACGTTGATCCATCTCGTCCTGTTTCATTCGTTCTCCGCCTATCCACGCGACTGTTCGGCACCGCGAAGACCGACTACGAGGCCTGTAATTCATGTGATGAGGCCGCGTGGCACTCTCTCGCGCGACACTCCGCAACAGACAAATGTTGATGGTGACTCTCTACTCTTCCGTTGCTGATGTATTTTGCCGTGTAAAAGAATCAAAGAATAAAGAGATTCAACCTCTCTGGCGTTGACTCCCTTCAACGTCGGACCGGCGAAATCGGCACCGTAAGCTTGATAGACTTTCTTTTCTATCGTTCCCACTGGCCAAAAGCCACTTCTTTTACATCTTTCTCGAAAAATTCGTCCCGAGTGATTTCTTTCTTTAAAAAAATGCTTGTAAATACCGTACAACGAATATTCCGAGAAATAATATAATTTTTCACTTTACAATGTCGAACGAAGCTTTAGCAAAAAGGATAATGATAAATTGACAAAGTTTCAAGCTCGTTCTCCTCACACTTTTTTCTTTATATTCATGAACCGGGTGCTGCCATCCGTGTTCGAAGCGGGGCAAAATATTTTTGCTCAAACTACGCGACCTCCGTAAACTCCCGCGTTCCATCGAGGACTCGCTCCTCGCCACATCAGGTCCGTTCCAGAAAAGGAATTACCTCTTGCCCACTGAGAGAATCGCTCTTTCTCTTTTACACGGTGGCGTGTTTGCTCCTCTCGTTCTTTCGTCCCTCGGCCCCCGCGATGTGGGTGCAATTGCTTCGGGAATGTTAATCGTCGTCGAGGCGACCCGCCCGGTGGTCCGCGCGAGGCCCAAATTACGCTTTCGGTCTTCGTATTCCGCGTCGAGGATTCTTGCCCGAGCGCATTAAGGTCGTCCGCTTCGGGGTGTGCCGCATTAAGACTCGTTGCGAAAGTTGTGTTGCATCGCAATTTTAGAAAGTGAAACGAAAAAATAGAAACCATACAAACATCTCGTGTCCATTTCATTCATTCGTTCATTCACGTAAGGAAAAAAGTGTGTGAAACGTAGACACGAAAAAAATGTGCAAGCATCACGAAGACTTTGCTTTATCATCGGCGCTTTGTGCGATATGTTGAAATATATGTATGTAGAGAGAAAAAATAAAGTGAAAGAGGCGGTGAAGGAGAGAGGGGAGAGCGCGAAAGTGTTAGCGCGCGACGACGACGACGAAAGACTTTGTGCAGCCTCTGCTAGCTCTGCAAAATCGCTTTCGGCGCGTTAACGAGGATCGTTTTAACGTCGATTAACCCTCCACCCCGAACTGACCCCGTGGCCCGGTGTTTGCAGCAGCCCAGCTTCCCTCATCTTCTCGCTCCTTCTCTCTCGTTCTCGCAGCTTTGAAGAAAATTGGTTCGTTGCTCTTGCCAATTTCCGTAGATTGGCCTTTTGTTTTTTCTCTTCACTTCTTTTTTTTTTTCCTCCGCGAATAAGGTCTCGAAGTTGGGCAGAACCGCACGGGCGCCGCGAGGTACGATCATCGCTCGCTTGTAGCACTCTTCCCCCGTCGCGTTTACCCCAAAATTGTGTAAATTTTCGAACGGACCAACTATTTATCTTTATGGCCGCACGACCAGAAAAGAGAGAGAGCGAGAGCCCAAGGGGTGAGAGAACATCGCTGTGGAGCATTCGCGTCGTCCTTCTCGTACATATACTTTACGATCATCTCGACGAGAGCTGATTCCGAAAAGACGTTAAGACTTTCCGCGGATTCGCTTTAACGGAAGACAGCGAATGGTATACCTGTGTACAGTCTCGAATCTCTTTGGGATTTTGCTTTGACCGTATCTTTTCGCTCGTATTCGCGAAACGAGAGGATCGAATTTGCAATTGGGACAGAGAGCAAAAGCACGACCTCTCGATGGAGTTTTTTTTACCGCAAAATCGATCAGCACGTCTTTTCTCGAGACAATTTGTTCTTTTTTTTCCCCCCGCAATCCTTTTCACCCTGATTTTATTTTCATACTTGGCAAAGTGAAGACGAGCGATGCAACGTCAATGAAAGAGCGATACTTTTCAACCCTGATGTTACGCACAATGACTTCCGTCAACGTCGTCGTTCATCGCTGATAAATAGCGATGATCCCAAATAAACTCTAACATCGGAACCAGGGCCGTTAGTATATTTCTGGAGATTTCACGATTTTTCGGCACGTGACTAATTTGTCAGATCGACAATGGAATATTTCCCCAGGATCCGATAAATGTACGTACGAATCGAGACCTGTTCGTCATATAGGACAAAACTCGAGAGGATTTCGCTCAGAGTGCTCTCTCTTTCTCTCTGTCGCAGATACACCATCACGAACCCCTCACGTCGTCCTGATCCCCTACGGATGTATTAGCTTTATGGTCAATCCACGCTCTTTTACCGTATATATACATCGTGTGGTACACTTGGACTCTTTGGAGAACCGGAAATAGGCTCATTCGCTTTCGTGAGGGGGTTTCCAGCCAACACCCGTTCCTATTATCCCCGGTCACTTTTATTTATGTGTATTTTGTGTGTGTATGTGTGTGCTTGACATTGGGGAAAAACGAAATCCCGCTGGACCTAATGTGTCTCTCTGGTTTCTGCGTTAGTGCGCAAAAGTGACCACTTTGGAACCTATTTCGTTCACCAATGAGGTAAACTCAAGAGGGAAAGATGGTCGATAGGGTTCTCTTATATAATGACTGCGCGGGCAGTAAAGATTTATCCTGGAGCAAAGTTATAAACATCCGAACGTCATTTATCAATTTTTTAAAACTAACTTTACAACGAAATTTAACATTGCTTAGAATTAACAATAAATCATCGCTTGCTTGTCGTCTTTTAAATTCAAATAGTACGAGGTGTGTAAATTAAGTAACGAGACTGATTTTTTTCATTTTTTTTATTCAAATAGAATTACAATTTTATATTGTCACCCTCAAAATAACATCCTTCTGAAGCCACACAGCGCTGGAGACGGTTTTTCCAATCCTCATAGCAGTGCTGGAACTCCGATACTGGAATAGCCTTCAGCTGGTCGGTTACAGCCGTTTGAATGTTTTCGAGTGTCCCAAAATGAGTTCCCTTGAGGTGATTTTTCAATCGTGGGAAGAGAAAAAAGTCACATGGACTCAAGTCAGGCGAATAAGGAGGCTGAGGAGCCACAGGAATGTTTTTACTGGCCGAAAACTCGTTTATTGAAATTGCTGTGTGACAAGGAGCTATATCGTGATTGTTCTCATCCCCAATTCATTGGTCAAAATCTGATGAACGGTGGTGTGAGTAAAATTCAACTTTTCCCCGATCATTCTGACTGTCAACCGACGATCTGAACGCACAAGATCCCGGATTCTGTCGACATTCTCATCGGTTCTTGAAGGCGAAGGCCTTCCGCTTCGTGGTTCATTTCTATCGACTCTCTTCCTTCTGAAAATACTACCGAAAAACCGGGGCTCTTGACAAAACACTGTCTCCGTAGGCCTGCTGAAGTTTAGCAAGAGTTTCCGTTGTAGTGTGCCCAAGTCTGAGGCAAAACCTAATAGCACACCGTTGCTCGAAATTGATGTCACTCATTTTTAAAACACAATAGAAAAAACTGTTTGACAAAAAAAATCGCTACGGACAACCAAGTGACTCGAGCGAGTTCAAACCCGTACTGAAGGCGTATCACACGTTCTCCTGCCGCCCCTCCAAGCCCAGCGTCTCAAGTGTTGCCAGATCGAACGCTACGTTGCCAGTCTCATTACTTAATTTACACACCTCGTACTCATCTCTCGTCTCACAGCTCAGGCCGCGACTTCTCAACTTTGCAAAATAATTACAGCCATTCTAAATCAAAAGGAAAAATGATGTCCGGGCAAAAAGATAGAGAATCCCGAATGGAATGTAAGCACCAGATCATGCCATGAACGAATGTTGCGGCATTTGGTTAAAGGTCATATCTATATAGGAAAGAATGGCAAACACATGGGTGAAAAGATCGAACACACAGGGCGCTAAGCAGCCCTTGAGAGTTTAGTTACCACGCGTATCGCTGAGGCAAGAGGATATACTTTTGGATAGCGGTTATGCGATTGGTGTGCGGTGTCCGTATATATACAGGGAATATATATAAGGGTTCACGGTGGCCCTTCGGGCTCGCTCACTCCTGTTTTCTCCTCGAGTATCGGAACGAATGATATTTATCGAGCGAACAAATCTGCAGTCCACTCAAATCCCAAGGGTGGTCCTTACGTATCCCGAGCCCTCTCTTCCCTTAGCGTCCGCATCGATAAATAATACCCACGGGTCTGGTCATAAAGTGAAAATAGTACAAGTTAGCTGAGATAGAAACGTAAGAGAGAGAGAAAGAGCCAATGTGAAAAAGAGGAGCGAGGAACCCCACAGAGCGCTGCAATCGATACCGCGAAAGAACCCTCGGTCAGAGTTCGACTTTTCTTTACCCTCGATTCTATGCACACCGTACGAGAACTATTTCCGGTAAGATAACAGTTATAAGTTACCTGTATTTTAGACGTTGCAAATAGTACAATTTCTAAAATACTATACGTCCCCACCGATCTACACGGGAGTACAACACATTACGAATGATATTACCCTGAATTCAATCGATATCGATAGCCGAGTCATATATGCGAGCACGTTGAATCGTCATTTCGAATAATTTCTCATCAATATTTCTAGAAAAATCCACGTACGATAGAACAACCCCTTCATACATATATTCTGGCGGGTTATAATATAAAACGTTTTATAGATTGACATCCTCCATCAACCATATATCGGAAAGCCGATATATGTGTGGTACTTACACCCCTATGTCACAACTTATTAGTGTACCGGTCGCTCCGTCTTCTTCCCCACTAGCAATATGTCCTGGAACGCAGAGAAGCATCCGTTTTAATTTGGGTTATGCCTTCGTCTCCCTATATAATAACGATCATTTTCTAAAACCGTAAAACGCTGAGAAACTGTTTTTTCACTTCCGCGAAGGAGACGCGTATACGGGAGACAGGTACCCAAATGTCCGCCCCGTCGCACACCGCACCCTTTGGCCATTGAATCAAGGAACGCCAAGGATTATATATACGAGGTCTGTTCAAAAAGTATCGCGAATTTTGAATTTCCGCGGGCTACGTATATTCGATTTTCGATTTTTTTGTGGCGTTAGGTTGGTACTCATGTCCCTCACTTATGCTGAAAAAATTGGCCATTTTGAATGTTTAGTTAATTGTTGACAGCTGTTTTGGTTAGACGTGTTTTGGCTTGACTTCGATTTTTGCCTATTCCAAAAAAGCAGCTTCCATTGCGATGATTGAGCTTTGGTTTCCACGTCATAACCATAAACCCATGATTCGTCACCAGTTATGACCCTCTGGAGCAAATTTGGGTCGTCGCGGACCGAGTTCAACAGCTCCTTAGCAATGTTAACGCGACACTGTTTTTGTTCGAAATTGAGCAATTGTGGCACGAATTTTGCGGCGACCCGTCTCACGCCCAAATCATTGGTAAAAATCGAATAGCACGAGCCAATCGATATGTTTAGTTCCTCAGCAACTTCTCTAACGGTGATTCGACGATTGGCCAATATTATTTTCTTCACTTCATCAATGTTTTCGTCTGTTGTTGATGTGCTCGGAAGTCCGGAACGCATTTCGTTGTTCGCATCTTCTCGGCCCTCTGAGAACATTTTGTACCACCGATAAACGTTGCTTTGGTCCAAGGTAGCTTCACCATATGCAACAGTCAACATTCGGAATGCGTCCGCGCACGTAATTTTGTTTTTCACACAAAATATGATACAGATTCTGTGATCCATTTTTTGGAATAGGCAAAAATCGAAGACAAGCCAAAACACGTCTAACCAAAACGGCTGTCAACAATTAACTGAACATTCGAAATGGCCGATTTTTTTAGCATAAGTGAGGGACATGAGTACCAACCTAACGACACAAAAAAATCGAAAATCGAATATACGTAGCTCGTGGAAATTAAAAATTCGCGATACTTTTTGAACAGACCTCGTATACGTCATTCAGGGTGAATGAAACGACAACGAGGACGCGAAAGATCGTCCGAAGAAGAAGGAGGACGATGAAGAAGGACAACACACGACATGAGCCATTAGTGTTTTGTGGGCTCATACATAGAGCGCGGATGAATGAACGCTGGTCCTTTTTTTGGGGGGGGGGGGGGGGGGATTCTTATACGAAAAGAGCGAGAGAGATCTCTCTTTTGGATGTCTTTAGGGTCTCTCTTACAGCAGGTTGCACCCTGCTGCGCGAGCGATGTATATACCGAGATCGGGAACGAGCCTCCGGCTATTTTACACAGAGCCTCTTTGCTAACACACTATGGCGGCGAGAGAATGCGTGGCTCCTCGCATCTACCGATCTATCGACATCCGATACTAATTGCCCCGCTCTCTGGCCTCTCAGGTGTCCTTTATTACCTATCCTCTCGCTCTCGATTTCTCTTCGCTTCTCGCCCAAACCTTTTGACGCCGTTTTATATCTTCGAATTTTTTTTTCTTCTTCTTCTTCCTCTCTTTATCTCGCACATACACACCCTCTTCGCACTACGATGCAGCTACCGGCGATGCAGGTTTTATGGTTGCACATCGGGCAACAGCCAATTAGTAATAGCTAACGCGCTGGCATATCGGATCTCCAGGACCGGTGTGCGCGGGTTACGTGATACCACTTATTCCTCTTTTACGAGAGATCTGATGCAGAATTACTCTGGTCTGCACCCTCCTCTTCCAGTTTTATTCCCATGCCCGTTTCGTTTCTAGATCCTTTTGTCGTTACGGCGCATTTTATTGCTCTTTCGATAACACAAAAAAAGGGTGAAGCGATCGATCGTCAATTTTAAAGAATAATTCATAATTCTATTACACTCCCCTATTCGGTCGCGAGAATGCTCCAGTTTTGTATTCAGACTCTAGACGATTCTGGACTGTTTTAATGTCCGGATAAGTAGACACCAGAATGAGTGAGAACATTCTCTTATACCATACATTATATACAGTTGGTCAAAAAAGTATTCATACATCTTGTTTTTTTGCGATAACTTCATAGACATAAGCGAATTTTTTCCCAGGAATAATAGAAGAATTATGCAAAAAAACGAAAATTTTCGGGCCAAAAAAGTATTCGTACACTTACGATTAAGCTGCTAAACCTCGATATTTACTCACGGATGGTCTGACCTCTGCGTACAATGTAAACAAGTCTTCGTTTACCCAATGGTTTTGACCTATTCCATGCGGTAGTATATCTTCAAGCTCTGAACAGACATGATGGCAAAGAAAAGCAAAATATCAATATCCATGCGAGATAGAGTGATTTTTCTTCGGAAACTCGGTGAAAGTTATCGAACAATTAGTAAAGAACTAAATCTAAGTTTCGCAACAGTGCAATATATAATAAAAAAAATACGAAAGAACATACAGCACAGAAAATAAGCCACGAAACGGTCGACCGAGAATACTAACGGTACGAGAGCGTCGGAGTATCGTTACAGAGGCTACAAAAAAACCGTTCACAAGTGCTCGCAGTTTAGCGAATGACGTCGCGTCAACATCGGGGAGCGTGTGTCCCCAGACTATTCGAAACGTTTTGCATTCTGCCCAAATATACGGCGGAACTGCCCGCAAAAAACCATTAATTAATGATATAAATCGAGAAAAATGTTTAGGTTTCGCAAAAACCTACGTAAAAAAATCTATAGAATTTTGGAAACGTGTCGTATTCTCGGATGAATCGAAGTTTAACATCTTCGGGTCCGATGGAAAAAAATTCGTCTGGCGGAAACCAAATACCGAGCTCCAGCAGAAAAATTTAATACCGACTGGAAAGCACGGCGGAGGAAGCGTCATGGTTTGGGACTGTATGGGATATTATGGCGTTGGTAATCTGGCTTTTATAGATGGTACAATGAATGCCCAGAAGTATATCGACGTGTTGCGCAGCTTGAAAGCAAGTGTAGATAAAATGGGCCTGTATGGAAATTTCTACTTCCAACAAGATATCGACCCGAAACATACTGCCATGAAAACGAGGGAATGGTTACTCTATAATGTCCGCAAACAAGTGATTACACCACCACAATCTCCGGACATCAATCCTATTGAAAATTTATGGCACTTGGTGGATGTAGAAATTAGAAAAAGACAAATAAGAAACAAATCCGATCTCCAAAGAGTGCTTTTAGAAGAATGAACGAAAATAGCAAAAGAAACGACGCAAAAGCTAGTAGAATCCATGCCTAAGAGACTCGGAGGCGATAATTGAAGCAAAAGGGATACACACCAAATATTAGTTATATTTAACAACTATGATGATGTAGGTTTTCACTATAATCGTAAGTGTATGAATACTTTTTTTGCCCGAAAATGTTCGTTTTTTCGGCATAATTCTTCTATAGTTCCTGGGAAAAAATTCTCTATTTGCCGTTTATCTCTGCACCTGATGTACTATTAAATAAAATTGGCTCTCTTTGCGTATCGCTTATGTCTATAAAGTTATCGCAAAAAAACAAGGTGTATGAATACTTTTTTGACCCATTGTATGTGTTTTTGCATGAATGCATCCATAACGTGATGTTATTCGAGGAGTTGGTTCTGCGCGACAAGAAATACTTGCAGTCTGTGCCGAGTTTACACACGGAACAGCGGGTCTATTACATTAATGAATGTGTCAGCTCATGTCGTAGGGCTTGAAGGATCAAAGACATACATCTTCCACTGGAATGATAATCGTACATGGATGATTCGAAAGAAAATGGGGCGAGTACTTTATAAGTGAGATTCCTGACAGTCTTGACCCAACTTTGCTCGTTATTCTGACGCTGGACCATTTGTTCGGTCAAACGTTAACGCTGAAAGTTACTGATAAACTTTCACCGTGTCTCGAATAATTGAGGATTGATTCTCTTGATGTATTGTGACGGACAAAGAAGAGAATTGGTGAAACGTGAGAATGTATCGAAAAAAAACAGTAATAAAAAATAAACAAAACTTCCATGTTATTAGAGGAGCAATTCACACTTCCAGAAACAATTATTCGGAGTTGTCGCGCTGTTGAATTCCACGCTCGTTGTACAGAGAGGGGTAGAGTTTGTGGTATGAAAGTGCGGATATGCCGTAAATACTCGGACGAGGCAGTATATCTCTTTCCCGTTCGTTACCGCCCCAGAGCACATGCTCTGACTCTCTGCGAAGTGGGGCTGTTACTCACTCCCTTTCGTCGTCGTGTTTCTTCTCGTTCTCTTTCGAGTCGCGTCGTATTCTTTCCTTTTTAGCATGCAACACACGTCTTCTTCGGCATATCTCCTCCTCCGAGTCGAGACGAGAAAAGGCATAGCTCAGTGAGTGTCGCGTGCGAGAGTCTCGCGATATCTCGCGGCAACGACGACTAAAAAGACAACGAGACCCATAAATGTCGTACCAGAGAGAAAGACGGAGAGAAAGACGGAGAGAAAGAGGATCGGGGAAGAAAAAAAATTCCTCGTTGTATCCAAGGAATAGTTGAGCCGAGGGATTTGACACGTGACCTCGTCGGCAGTGCATCTTTCAGTTCACCAGCGAGAGTCTCGCATAGACGCGCCCCTAAGACACGAGCTCTTCGCATCTAAAGCTCTGACACGCGGTCTAAATTGATATTACACGCCGCGCTGAGCGCGTCGTGCCATTTTTTTTGCCATTCTTTCGCTAGACTCATCGTATCTTTATATCGCTCCTTGAGTACAGTGAGAAAAATTGATTTAATTGAAACCCAAGAATCCATGTGTATTTCATAAAATGAATTAACTTCCTGTTCCAAATAATTCATTGAATTAGACGACTTTTGTTAAAATTAAATGAATCGTTCGTTTTTTGGCGACAACACGTCCATTAAGATTGTTGAATGAAATTTTGCGTTTTTTTTGCGGAAATGTCTAGTGGACTGGTGATTAACGGGAAAAATGGCATCAATATAGGATTTGGGAAAAAAAATTGAAAAATCCAAAATTTTTTTGCCTTTTGGCAAACAAATGAGTTGTTGCATTATACTTAGATCGCTGTATTTTTGTTTTTTCAGTGGGATTGACACTCTGTACTCATTCTCTTCGTAACCATTGAAGGTTCCTTTAAATGCGTCCTGATTCGGTGAGCTGCGATTTTTTATGAAATTTTCACAGTTTTAAGGGAGGAAATAGGGTTAGGACAGCGTTTTCTCAACTCAGCATTTTGCGTACATTCTGGAAGCCGCAATTTTCATCCGAAATCAAACGAGGTTGGAATTTACTTTTATTATATGTTTCTCTTTTATATGAACCTAAATAGTATCAAAAAAATAGAAAATTGAATTTTTTACAGGGGTCAAAACATAAAAGCATGATTTTTTTGCCATTTTTTACAACTTTATTTGCAAAAAAAAATTATTTTAAATAATTATAATATTCCGATTTTAGATTCATATAGAGCGCAATACTATGAAGAAAGTAACTGCCAATTTTCAAAACGATTGGTTGAAAACTTTTCAAACTAGCGTTTACGCAAGTGCAAAAGAAGTCGTTTTCAGAAAAACGCGTTTGAAAAAATAGCAAAATGCTGAGTCTGATTGTAACCTGCAATATGGGGTCGCTAATATCGTCGGTGTTTTTCAAGGAAATTCTTCAAAAATTTTATAGTATATACTTAAATATATGTATAAAATATTCTCAAAGTTTCAATAAATTATATTCATTTTTTATACTATAAAAAAATGTATGAAAATCATTGAGAAAACGCTGTCCTAACCCTATTTCAACCCTTAATGGCTTATAACAATAGAACGAGTCGGAATTTTCATTTAAAATTTTCGGAACATATTTTTCAATAGTTTTACTAACAATTTATGAAATAAAAAAGAATCGTTTTTTTGAACCGTCTAACCCTATTTCTCCCCTTAAGTTGAACCATCGATTTTTGTCCATTTTTGTTTCCACTTTACGAATAATACCGTGTTTTTTGTCGAAAGCTCGAAAAGATCGGTGCGAAATTGCAACCAAAACACGAGAACCCGTCACTTATATAATGAAGGTTAATATTTTTTAGCTTCGATACATCCGATACTGACTCGCTCTTATGAAATTTAACGTCATGTGACGTTAAGAAATTTTTGACCGTACTCGATCGATATCTCGTTACGTTCGTTCGATATATCGAGATTTTCGAAGTTTCGACAGTTTCGGAAAGAGTTCTTCGACAAGCTTTGATCCTCTTCGGGCTATAAATAATTGAAACCTCCTCCTTTTTTAGTTTCGCCATCTCATTTCGCTGGTTAAAAGTCTAACGATCTAGAGAAACACAGCATCCATCAATTATGTTTTACGCTAAATTCTTTTAAAGGGCCGTAAACTGCACAGATAGACGAGAAAGCGAGGAATCAGTATCCAGAGTGTAAGAACTTTACGCCACATTTTCTTCACTGTATCCATATAGTCGATGCGGTTGTTCTTCCTCTCCTCTCGTACTGTACGAAGACGTTGGCGCTCTTTCTCCGCCATAAAACAAACCGAACACGCCGACAGAAAACTCAACGTTCTTTCGCGCCAAGCTATATGGTGCTGCCCCCTGATGGTCACGGTATACATGTATATCACGGGGCGTATTAAGAACACCGAGTCTTTCTCACCCGCGCTCACGTTTTCAGACTTTATTTCTCCTCCGTGAACTCGTAACTCTCAATTCGAACGAACTTTTCTCTTCATTCTCGTTCTTTCATTATCTTAAACTTGTCGTATATTTGAAAAAAAGGGTATCTTCGACGACACTACGAAGAATTATATTTTCCATACAGCCTCTATATTGCGAGAAACTGTGCGTTATATAGATATATATATTACCGTGGTGACAATTAACGAGCGTGCAAAGCTGACTCTATCTTGTCAAACAGGCATATCCCTCGTTCGTTTTGTGACACACGGCTTTGCAGAAGAATTTCTCGCCCTCTCAGGATACCCCATAA
Source organism: Oxytorus armatus (assembly GCA_958009045.1). Classification (NCBI taxonomy): domain Eukaryota; kingdom Metazoa; phylum Arthropoda; class Insecta; order Hymenoptera; family Ichneumonidae; genus Oxytorus; species Oxytorus armatus. Next base: position 5,856,670 of record OY253751.1, on the reverse strand, counting down.
ACACATATACGCACACCAGAGGGGATGGGAAGTGTGACGATATAGAGCGAGGAGAAAGAAAGAAAAAAGAACTCGCTCGAATTCTCAGGGTTGGTCGTAAATTTTCCCGGGCTCTTTACAACCCACCAAGCGGTTAGTATCGTAGCCACGACTTACACATACACACACTCACTCACAGATTATATGTGTGGCTATAGAAGAACGACTTTTCGAAACTGATCTCGACGCCGCAGAGTCAAACTTCTCAGCCTTTTTCTCTCCTCTCTCGTTTTTGATCGTATGATCGTACGCGTAGCAAAAATGTGGTTGCCCCGTGGCACGCGGACTATCGACTTCCAGCGGAGGGACATAAAGTTTCAACGTCTATAGAAGACGAGGGATCTTGGAAAACATATATATGTATATATATAATATATGAAAGGATAGCGAAGAAATATACAAGGTAGGATAGAAGACTTCCCGAGTCATTTGTCATCGTGCCGCATTGTGGTCGCGCCTCTCTCTTATTCTCTATCCTGCGAAATACCGACGACGACGATCTCGCCGCGAGAATACAGATTTCTTTTTTCGCTCTCTCTTTCTCTCCTTCATTCACGATCTTTTGGCCCATCCTCTTCCATTATATTGTACGTATAAGAATCCCTTATGTGTACCGAATCATTGTTGCCACGCTTTCGAGAGATTCTCTCGTCGTTGTCGTCATCGTTGGCTGTGATTTATACTTTTCTTTTTTTTTATTCTGCACACAAGAGATATATTGTTGCCCGAAGACCTCACTTTATCTCTCTCTCATTTTACACACCATCGATGAAACCACTAAAACGTACGTGTACCGCTTTGGCCTTGTTCGGCATAGTTTTCACTGTAAACCTTCGGTTTTTCTATACACATACTACTGTTACACTGTGTATGTAGTATTGCACGAGGGTGCGATCTATACACAAAAATGGGAACTTTATATAGACGGTTTTACCATATAACCACTATTCAACTGATGGCTAGGGATGACGGGACCTATGTTAACAGTCGAGCATCTGCCAATATTTGTCATCCATTATCGGCTTCAACCTCGTAAACAGGTCTTCATACATATAAATATATATGCAATATATGGATGGTGAATTTTCCGATTTCTTTGAGTATGAACTGGTGAAAAAAAATGCCATGAAAGGCTGATCGAAATTGGTGTGTAAGACAGACTTATTAAGGGATATGGCCATGGTAGCGGGTATAAAATCATTGGGGGGGGGGGGGGGGGGTATAAAAGCACATTTAACAATTTTTTTTGTATGAAAAAGTGATTTATTTATCAAACTAATTACACACCTATTTAGTATTCTGTTTAGTATACTAACTCTCCTGCCTATTGCAGAATGAATTTTTACAGATCATGATTTTATAGAAAATTTCTCCATTATCGTCGCTATACCGAGAAGAAAAGTACTTCAACCTGCTACGATCGGTGTACGCGCTTCGCGCGCCACTCTATAGGTTAGGTTCGTCGGCTAAAATCGTGCGCTCTGAAGTATGCACATGAACGAACGCTGAGCACGACATCTACGGCCAATCATAATGACGAGTTGGCCCAGTTTCAGAAATAAATCGCACTTCGAGATATTTCGTGACTTCTTCTTTTTTATAGGGCGCATTATGATGTCGGAAAGCTTTTTATCAAACTCATGTAAAATTTGACATCCGTTATTAACGTTTTTCCAAAATTTCAACAAACAAAGGGGATTGAAGCTTAAGTTGGGAAATAGGGTTAGACGGTTCAAAAAATCGATTTTTTTTATTTCATAAATTGTTAGTAAAAGTATTGAAAAATATGTTCCCATAATTTTAAATGAAAATTCCGACTCGTTCTATTGTTATAAGCCGTTAAGGGGGGAAATAGGGTTAGGACAGCGTTTTCTCAATGATTTTCATGAATTTTTTTGTAGTATAAAAAATGAATATAATTTATTGAAACTTTGAGAATATTTTATACATATATTTAAGTATATATTATAAAATTTTTATACATATATTTAAGTATAAACTATAAAATATTAGCGACCCCATAATGCTTGTTTTTCTTGGTACTATTTTTTCAAACGCGTTTTTCTGAAAACGACTTTTTTTGAACTTGCGTACACGCTAGTTTGAAAAGGTTTCAACCAATCGTTTTGAAAATTGGCAGTTACTTTCTTCATAGTATTGCGCTCTATATGAACCTAAAATCGGAATATTATCATTATTTAAAATATTTTTTTTTTTGCAAATAAAGTTGTAAAAAATGGCAAAAAATCATGCTTTTTTGTTTTGACCCCTGTAAAAAATTCAATTTTATGTTTTTTTGATAGCATTTAGGTTCATATAGAAGAGAGACATATAATAAAAGTAAATTCCAACCTCGTTTGATTTCTGATGAAAATTGCGGCTTCCAGAATGTACGCAAAATGCTGAGTCTGATTGTGATCTGCAATATGGGGTCCCTAATATTTCATAGTAAATGCTTAAATATATGTATACAAATTTAATAGTATATACTTAAATATATGTATAATATATTCTCAAAGTTTCAATAAATTATATTCACTTTTTATACAATAAAAAAATTAATGAAAATCATAGAGAAAACGCTGTCCTAACCCTATTTTGCCCCTCAAGAAGTGTATAAAATTTGATATTGATTTTTTAGTCTGGCACATACATACACATACGTCCAGAGATTTTGTCTAAACATGTTTTCTCAATCTTTTTAAAGATTTCAAGCGATCTGCTATGAATTCTCGAGATAAAAAAAATTAATTCCCGAAAAGTAAGTCTCTTACATGAAAAAATTATTATTATTATTGTCAAAGGTCTTTGTAATGCATACATCGAGCTGCACACCTTCCGTATCTCATATGAATTCAACAAATAAATTGTCCAATGAATCGCCAGTGTCAAAATAACGTAAAATAGAAACCGGTAAATTCGAGAGAGAGCAGAACTTCGTGCGTGTGTGAGCGAGTGAAGAAAAAAAAACAAATTGATTGATCGAGAAAGAAGAGGACGAGAAAAAAAAAACCAAACGGTTGCACACACGCACACACATACACACAAATGGTCGTCCCTCCTCGACTTGTTATTATCCCTTCAGGCATATGTGGGCCAAAACGCATTCGGGAAGAAAAAAAAAACACTTTCAAAGTTACATATCGACGTCAAATTCAGGCCCCGGGCGAGTTTCTGCATCTGTTGGTTGACGGGTCCTCACAACAACAGCTCTCGATATAGAGTGATAAAAGAATGACATGGGGAATGAGGAGATTGTATTTCCTCGACAGAAAATACAGTTAGTCTCATTGTTCGAACGGGTGTGCCGATTCGTTGTTGTCGTCGTCGTCGTTGTCGAACAAAAAACTTTTGCGGCCGAGAGATGCAAAACGATCGAGAAGAAAGTGCATCGTCTTAAACACGCGACGCTCATTTCGCTCGTATATTACGTAGGAATAATAATAACCATACAGACTTGTTCGAAATTTTTGAAAAAGTCATCGATCGAAACTCTTGGTAGCACGCAACTCTTGTGGTAAAATTATCGGACCAACGTCATGTGACTAATTTTATAACGCTTCCTCTGTGAGGATTCGTGAAAGTTTTTTCTTTTTTCTTTTTATATTCATACGAGAATAATTACACATGCTTGAAATTATTAAGAAAATTAGATTCAAGGGCGGAAATAGGGTTAGGACAACGTTTTCTCAATGATTTTCATGAATTTTTTTATAGTATAAAAAATGAATATAATTTATTGAAACTTTGAGAATATTTTATACATATATTTAAGTATATACTATACAATTTTTGAAGAATTTCCTTAAAAAACACCGAAGATATTAGCGACCCCATATTGCAGGTCACAATCAGACTCGGCATTTCCCGTACATTCTGGAAGCCGCAATTTTCATCTGAAATCAAACGAGGTTGGCATTTACTTTTATTATAAGTCTCTCTTCTATATGAACCTAAATGCTATCAAGAAAATAGAAAATTGAATTTTTTACAGGGGTCAAAACAAAAAAGCATGATTTTTTGCGATTTTTTACAACTTTATTTGCAAACAAAAAATTATTTTAAATTATGATAATATTCCGATTTTAGGTTCGTATAGAGCGCAATACTATGAAGAAAGTAACTGCCAATTTCCAAAACGATTGGTTGAAAACTTTTCGAACTAGCGTGTACGCAAGTTCAAAAAAAATTGTTTTCAGAAAAACGCGTTTGAAAAAACGCAAAATGCTGAGTCTGTTAGTGACCTGCAATATGGGCTGGCTAATATCTTCGGTGTTTTTCAAGGAAATTCTTCAAAGATTTTATAGTATATACTTAAATATATGTATAAAATATTCTCAAAGTTTCAATAAATTATATTCATTTTTTATACTATAAAAAAATTCATGAGAATCATTGAGAAAACGCTGTCCTAACCCTATTTCCCCTCTTAATGGCTTATAACAATAGAACGAGTCAGAATTTTGATTAAAAATTTTGGGAACATATTTTTCAATAGTTTTACTAACAATTTATGAAATAAAAAAAAAATCGATTTTTGGAACCGTCTAACCCTATTTTTCCCCTTAAAGGAAATATCCTGATCAATGTAGTTTGCGTACGTGATGTGAAGGGCTAAAAGTGAATCCTCTATGATTCGTGAACAGTTCCACCCACCGGCTTAAAATTACGCACGTGAGTTAGACAGTCATGTGAAGGAGTCAATGAGGACAATCGGAAGATGATGTCAGATAAAATTTATGCGGTTATGTGGAAATTTTATCAACTTCTACATTTACTAAATAACAACTCGTACAAATTGCCAGCTATTGCGACGTGAAACTTTTTGTTACAAAGTTTAGTGAAAATGGAAAAAATTCCGTAAAACTTTAACCCCTTTATCGATTCTGACCAAGCTGAATAAATACCAAATGTTCTTGATATTTGGTATTTATTGAACTTGGTGAAAATCGATAAAGGGGTCAAAGTTTTATGAAATTTTTCCATTCTTACGAGAAAAATACATGTTATGCTTTTAATTTGTTCAAAAAGCTGCCGCGAAGAAAAAAAGCTTCGAGAGATTACTCATGGGGAGAGGTTCGGGAAAAAGATGAAATAATGAAGGAGTAACGTGGAAATATTTTTAATTCGCAGGTTACTTCATTTAGTGTCTTTTTTAAGAACCAAATTTCCACCCTGTACATCAGATTGGCAGCATCCATCGCGCTCTATTTCTCCGATCACTATTGATTTTTCATCGATTTCTAACGATTTTTTTTTCACCTTATCGGAAAAGACCTTTCGACATACACCATGAACGGTTATACGATCAGTTAAGTTGGCCCGAGGTCACGCTGTTGGTATTTATGCATGCCGTCGGCTCCGCTAGAATGAAGAATGTGCCGGTACCTCCCCGACCCACCTGGGGGCGGAATCGCGTACGCCCTAGCCGCCCCCGGGCGTATGGGGGCTGCACGCGTCGAGTATGCAACATCGGTAACGTGTACAACACACGCATATGATTCACCTACGAGTGGAGACGGTTACGCGATCGTTTCGACTTTGTTACGAGCCGAGAAAGAGTTAAAGTAGGTGTATAAGCAACGATATTATCCGTTTGGAATGTATAACCCAAGAATTCTTAGCACAGAGGGCACACGGCGAAATGCGACTTGGGACCGTTTATAATCGTTCCAGAGATTCGATTAGAGATAGACAGATACATGAAATGAGTGGATTAATAATAAGTGTATATGAGATGAAATATGATTTCGCATGAATTTGAATCATTTTTGGTACGAGGGTGTTTTTCATAGCTGTTTAATTAGCAAATAGTAGCTTTGTATTAGTAACTAAAGAAATGACACTCTTAAAGACAAAATATTTGAGAAGCTTTTAGCCCCTCCGCAAATAATCATGACGAGTTCGATGAATAGAAAAATAAGGCACACATTTAGCCATTTTTTACATACCGTATATGTCTATCAAGAGAGATAGAGAGAGAGAGAGAGAGAGAAAGAAAAAACGGAAGATTGAAGAAGAGTAAGAGAGCGAAGGAACTCAACTCTTCGCAACCGGTTCGTGGCGCCATTACTTTTTCCTCAGGGTCTTGCGGGGCTTCTCGCATCCGGCGTGTCTCCCGAACAATGCGTACCACCTATAGACCTCGAGTAATGACCGCGCGAGACTCTCATTGTGTCTTTTGCTCGCGCCTCGGTACTATATACAGTGAATCTCTCGGGTCGATCCCTTATATCACGAGTCTCGTATGTTCCTCATATATACTCACTCAATACTGATATTGTCACATATACAACCCTCTACTACCAATCGATATGTTTCTTTTTGTCTCTTTCGCGTGACATCACGGGTCAAGAAGCAAGAGATGAAGTTCCTGGTTCTCTCGATTAGTTTTAGCACCTGAATCTTTCGTTCTGCAAATGGCCTGACGGTTAAAAGGTTCACGAAGGACTCGTAAAGTCAAAGACCGTTGACTACGAGGTGATGATTATTGTCACGAGCTTGCCAGCGTCACTCTTCAACATCTGTTTCGTATTAAATCGAAATGCACAATTCGTCTCACCTGGAAAAAGCACCTTTTTGCAACAGTGCTCCAAATAGCTATTTTTCTTTTTCAACTTTGTCGTACTGCTAAGACATTATCCGTTAGGAATTCCTTGTACCGATTACGAAAACCTGATGAAATTTTCTTTACCGACATTTTCAGAAGGCTTAATCGTACTGCTATAATAAAGCTAGAGAGTTTGTTTGTTTGAACGCGCTAATCTCAGGAAATACTAGGCCGATTTGAAAAGTTTTTTTTTCTACTAGATAACCCGTATATTCGGAAAGGATTTAGACCATATAACTCCATGCTATGACTCTAAGGGGCGGCGGCAGGGTCGGTTTATTTTTTAGTGATTGGACTTTATATTTTTCCACATAATTTCAGAATGGTATTTATAGTTAATGAGAAGCACTTGTTGTTAGTTATGTACTCACAATGCGTACGAAACAGATATATAATCCAAATTTAACGCGGGTGAAATCGCGGGGCACAGTTAGTTTACTATATCGTGTGATCGACAGTAATATGTTGTGTAGGCTCATTACACTTTTTACAAAATGGCAGACTTTGGAAAAAAAAGTTTTTTTCCAAAGTCCGCCATTTTGTTATTTATTCATGAAATTTAACTTCAGTAGTTCCGACCATAATGACATGTCTATAGATTGAGAATTATCAAGAATTTTTGATTTCAGATAGCATCAAGAGCCAAAATCACCGGGGCCACTCACGCGCTTTTTTTCCGAGGTGCCAACTTCGATCAATAATAATAATAGTAATAATAAACTATTAAATTTTTTCGCACAAATTTTTTTTGTATATTTAATATGTAAATAAAAACATCCTCAATGTCCAAAACGATTGATTTTTATTTTCCTACAAAAAACGCCCTCCAAAAAAGACATGAAAATCGGCTTAAGTTACCAGACTACTACCTAAAATAATCGATAACTTTATCGTCTCGAATTTGCTCGATAATCGATTTTATTTTCACCTCTATCATATTACTGTGATTCTTTATAAAAAAAATCGCAACATATGTTGGAAAATTAATGTTCAATTCGTCAAAATTCATATTTTCCATTTGCCGAATGCTGGGTTCCGAAACTGATTGATTTTCGTGAGGCCTTCCCTTCACGATAATCGGTTCTCTTTCTCCCCGGTGAAAAATACCGTAATAATATCTATAAACGCGTATAATATGCATCAGTCCCAGAGCGAAGAGTCTTTCTCTGTGGTACCCATCGTGTATACATATCGAAAGAGTACACGAGGTGGGGGGGAGCATGGGGTCCCTCGCTGGGACCCCTTATATGTCCCAAGTTGGGCCGGGGCGTGGTACCCGCGCTCACTCCCAGGTGCGTCTCTCTCTTTCTCGGTCCCCGCCGGGACACAATGCACAATTCGTGCAGGAACATGACAACGTCCGACACGCCCCAGGATCTCTGGCAAGCAGCGTGTGCTCTAATATTCACTTCTATGCGTTGCGCATACACATATATATGTATGGATATATGCAACATGCACTCGTGTGTCGCTCGCGCCCGCGACTATTTCTCGTGGTGCTCAGGGTTACCAGAGATCCGAGCTCTTCGTGGCACACTCGCTCTTCCCGTTGTTTTTTTTTCGCCCTTCCTTCTTCCTCTCGTTCAATCCCGAACAGATGCACGTTAACGTGCACACATATATATATTTCTATAGATATATACGAACCTATATACATCAGATATACTTTAAATAACGTCGCCAACGCCCTCTTTCATCCCCCAGTGACGAGGACAACGTTCAGAGAGAGAGAGAGAGAGAGAGAGAGTATGAGAAAGATGACGAGAAAACTAGCGAATCCCCCGACGACGACAACTACGACCTCAATAACCCTCTGCTGGTTTCTCGCTGGTTATTATTGTCGGAAGAATCATCTCTCGCCCCGTGGCTAACAAATCGCTTTTCAGAAAATAAATATCTCTACATATATATATATATACACAATGTGTTCTGTGTGTGATGGCCTTTGAATTTCCTTTTAAGGGCAGTTTATGCCGCATTCTAGAGGTCCAGTAATAAATATCTATACATAATATACATTTGTATATACGGTATTAGATGAACGAGGGATGTGGCGGCTTGTTTCGCGTTTAGCTCTTGCATTATGATACGCGGCCTAACGCCATTTTATTTTCATATTATACAGTGGATCATTGTAATATACCGTGCCATCATGGACAACCTCACGCTACATTATACCTCTTCTTACGATCTGACATTTTTTTTCTCTTTCCTCTCTTTTTCCTTACGCACACGATGATCCGATGAATGTGTCGATGCCCGGTGGTACCGTAGAAGTTTTATACACGAGAGACGCGTACGTATTATTGCGTATGGGGTATCGAGGCGAGAATGCCAATGGAAATGCGGCGATGTATGCGCGGCGAAAGGTGCAATTTAGCGAGCGGGGGAAGTAAAGGAAAGGTGAGCCTGTGCGTATAAATCGTCGCTACAGCGCGCAGCATCACACACCGGTCCGGCGAGACGCGAGAGAACAATGAGATCGTAATACACGAATGCGGGTTCGAGCCACAGAGATTAACGAGGCTCTGCGAGCTTGTCCCATGCACGCCCTCTCTCTACGTTTACTAGATGCCTTTTTATCGTCCTTTTTTTTTTCTTCGTTTGTATTTTATAAGAAACAAAAAATTAGCGATCTGTTTTGCTGGTGCAGAGCAAATAGAGGGAGGATTAAGGGAAAACGTTGAACGACAATCAGTTGGGACACAAGGAATATCGGCAGTTTTTTTAATAGCAATGGAAATTCCGTCTGAGATCCATCGCCAAACGATCAAAATCGTGGATCGATAAAAAAAAACGCATCAAGTGATAATGACGACGAAATTTATGGGATTCCTTGGCTTAAACTTAAAAAGGAGTGTCGAGGACTTACATGCATCGGACTTGACCGCCCTTCTGCCGATCTCAGGCTATATCGATATATTTGTAAATTGACGCGCGAGCAGATGCCACGATATATCGAGAGAAAGAGGGAGAGAGTAGTCCGCGAAAGCGCGCATTATGCGGTCGCGGAAGCAGATGACTCGCAGACAGCGAGGAAAAAATTATGAAGAAATAAAAATGGAGAAAAAAAAAATGTTCCTCAGCGTTGCGGACTCTGCGGTAGTTGATGTTGTTGCACCACTGTGCCTCGCGTTGCGGCCATTTGAACAATCGATATAAGAAATAAAAGAACTATAAAGAAATATAAAAAGGAGGACAGAGAGAGAGAAAGGCCACGCGACGACGAGCAGTTTGTGCGATGCGCCGTGTGTATGATGACCGTTGATAAAGCATGCATGCATTCACGAATGCACGAATGCAAAATGTGTGCAACCGCAAATTTTTACAATTCGTTGGCATTCTTTTTTCCCTCCCTCTCGCGAAAAGACTGACCTCGTTTTTTTATAAGTTTCACGGACTGCAAAAACTCGGAAGAAACGAGTGAGCAAAAAAATGGCGAACATAGATAGCGAAAAGAAAGAGATAGAGACGGGAAAGAGAAATAGAACGCTGACAAACTTATAACGGACGTTCGTAAATTTTCAATAAAATGGGCGTTATCGCGTATCTGAGAAAAGTCCATGAACTATATATGCAATGCTCGAGCTTTGGATTTTCGCGAGTTTGGTGTTTTCTCGTACGACAAAGTTTACCGAGAACGCCGGGAAAAGTTATGTTTATATATTCGAGAACTGGAGGTGGGCTCTATAATTTTCACCAGAGGGCGAAGAAAACTACGAGCTTTTGAGAGCACGATAAACTACCCCTCGAGAAAATTGTCGTTAAGTCTACGATAAATTTACGAATCTACGGTAAAATGAATGCCAGTACAATAGAAGAATAGGACGAACTCGCGATTTTCATCCCCCGATTTACTAGAAATATTTCTCCATGGAAAATCGCACTTTCGTAATCGTAATCGTCGTAATTTCTTGCAATTTCTTGTTTTACGTTATTCCTTAATATTAACCACAGACCCACTTGACAAATGGCTTTTTTTTCTCCGGTTTTTTTTTTAGTTTCCGTGCGGCTTTCTCGTGTTTCTGTTACGATCGGAGCCATGTTGCGTCGACCGAATCGTCGACCGAATCGACGCAGTCGCGAGTGTCTCACAATCACCGAGTATTCTCCCTCGCTTATATATGAATATATATATATATATATATATATGTGTATATCTTTATATATATATATGAGGTTTCTCGCATCGGTCGCTAGCGAGACCCGAGTCCAACCAACATCCGAATGCATTGTAGCGCAACGTGTCATTTCTAGCAATGTAACGTAAGTACGAACGTAACAATAAGACCCGTCATATATAGACGTTTAATTATCATAGAGTAATGTCTAATGACATATATTAGAGACTGCCTGGGTCACCATATGGGAAACCTTTTGTCCCGCCGTAATAACAGTCGGGCACGGAAAGAGTTGTGCACGCGTATATTGCGTTCCGCGAGCAGTACCGTTTCTCCTTCTCCTCTCGCGCTTCTTCCTTCACTTCCCTCAACGTTTGAAACAGTGGTTATAATATAATGTACTAGGAGGGGGATTTTTTTTTTTTAGTTATATATCCCGCAATTCTGTTACACAGAAATAAGCGCAATAAAGCTGGCGTATAGTCATTGTCCACTTAAGGTAAGATACACAAAAAATGTGTGCAATACGATATACCACAGAGCAAGGGTAGATAGCATTTGGTTGAAGAAGAAGATGCGAATTGAAAATTCCATATTGTTTCTTCATCTATTTCTGGGCATTCACACATTTTTGAGCATTCAAGTGGCTTTTTTCTAATTTGGCTCCCTCATAGAGGAAACTTTGGTGAAGCAAAAAATGATGAAGTAATATGCAAGTTTCAATTTTCACCATTTTGCTTCCTCGTAAGTGGAAGCTTTATTTCACTCTCTCGCTCTATCTGGAATTGATGGCATAACGTTTGGTTGATTTTATATGTATTTTTTTTGAAAAATTAAAAATACTATAAACGTTGAAGGCTTTTATCGATTTTCTCCAAATTCAATACGAAATAAATTGCGCGAGCGAATTGAATCTTAACAACTGCCTATAGTGACATGCTGGTAATATAAGTAAAAAAAATATACTCGCCTGTATCGACTAGGTTTTCCTTAGTTTCCCTGTGCCCTCGTGCAAACGCTATACAGTAGCGCATTAAGGGAGGAAATAGGGTTAGGACAGCGTTTTCTCAATGATTTTCATGAACTTTTTTATAGTATAAAAAATGAATATAATTTATTGAAACTTTGAGAATATTTTATACATATATTTAAGTATATACTATAAAATTGTTGAAGAATTTCCTTGAAAAACACCGAAGATCTTAGCGACCTCATATTGCAGGTCACAATCAGACTCAGCATTTTGCGTACATTCTGAAAGCCGCAATTTTCATCTGAAATCAAACGAGGTTGGAATTTACTTTTATTACATGTCTCTCTTCTATATGAACCTAAATGCTATGAAAAAAATAGAAAATTGAATTTTTTACAGGGGTCAAAACAAAAAAGCATGATTTTTTGCCATTTTTTACAACTTTATTTGCAAAAAAAAATTATTTTAAATAATGATAATATTCTGATTTTAGGTTCATATAGAGCGCAATACTATGAAGAAAGTACCTGCCAATTTTCAAAATGATTGGTTCAAAAATTTTCAAACTAGCGTGTACGCAAGTGAAAAACAAATCGTTTTCAGAAAAACGCGTTTGAAAAAATACCGTACCCGAGTGACCGCTCGGTTATACACGTGGCGCGCCCGGGGCCTGAAGGAGAGCTACTCACTTTAATGGCTTATAACAATAGAACGAGTCGGAATTTTCATTTAAAATTTTGGGAACATATTTTTCAATAGTTTTACTAACAATTTATGAATTTAAAAAAAAATCGATTTTTTGAACCGTCTAACCCTATTTCCACCCTTAAGGTAGTAGTCTGGTAACTTAAGCCGATTTTCATGTCTTTTTTGGAGGACGTTTTTTTGTAGGAAAATAAAAATGAATCGTTTTGGATATTTAGGATGTTTTTATTTACATATTAAAGATACAAAAAAAAATTTTGTTGAGAAAATTTAGAAGTTTATTATTATTATTATTATTGATCGAAGTTGGCACTTCGAAAAAAAGCGCGTGGGTGGTCCCGGTGATTTTGGCTCTTGATGTTATCTGAAATAAAAAATTCTTCATAATTCTTAATCTATAGACATGTCATTCTGGTCGGAACTACTGAAGTTAAATTTCATGGATAAATAACAAAATGGCGGACTTTGGAAAAAAAACTTTTTTTTCCAAATTCCGCCATTTTGTTAGTAGTTCCGATCAGAATGACATGTCTATAGATTAAGAATTATCAAGAATTTTTGATTTCAGATAACATCAAGAGCCAAAATCACCGGGGTCACCCACGCGCTTTTTTTTCGAGGTGCCAACTTCGATCAATAATCATAATAATAATAAACTATTAAATTTTTTCAAAAAATTTTTTTTTTGTATCGTTAATATGTAAATGAAAACATTCTAAATATCCAAAACGATTCATTTTTATTTTCCTACAAAAAAACGCCCTCCAAAAAAGACATGAAAATCGGCTTAAGTTACCAGACTACTACCTTAAGATAGAGTTACTATGGACGACACACTGGAGGGATGTCTCTACGAATGGAACGGAAATGAGAAAAAAAGGGATAGGGAGAACAATATATAACAGAATAACGATATAATAGCTAATTACTCGATGAAAGCTGTACTTTAATTAATTCACTTTGAACATTCATAATTAATTGTCGTGAACTCATTTCGAATGAATTTTCCATGGGATTAATTTTACATTGTCAATTATTGGCCAACGACTGTTCAATTCGTCCCCTAAATAATATACCATTGTTGCCCTCATCCTCACACGGTCTCGATGGTTTTTTTTTGTGTTCCCTTCTCCGTGTCCGCCACTCTCTCTCTCTCTCTCTGCTTCTTCGAGCTTGGGTATGTATTTTTAATTTTTCACTCCCCTCAAGTGAATCATACCGTGGCTGCGTGCTACTGATTACCGTAATTCAGGCGTTCCTGTTCCGGTATCGGTTGCTAATTATAATCATCGATTTCTATACGTCACTTCCTTGATATACATGTGTATATACGGACAAAAATAAGTACGTTACGTGTACGACGCGACTGGCCGGACTAACTGACAACCATTGCGCCTCCCGCGCACGCTGTCGTTACGCAAAACAAGGTCTTTCAGGCGCATATCCTCGCGCAGTGACGTGCGGGGCTAAAATATGTAACGTGTTTCATGGGAGCTCCATGTGACCATCATCTTCATAAATTCCCACCGTATCACTCCGGTACTCTAGATCGTTTGTGATGTGCACTTAACCAGCCCTCATTTTCCTCATCTTTTCAGCAAAATTTCCTTCAGCCTGTAAAATCTCACGGACTGTGTGAATGTCACATGTTTTGTGGACAATATTTCTTTTTTTTCTTTTTTTTTTTGTAGCTAGAAAGATCATCATTTGTCACGAAAGAATTATAGGCCAACTGCTCTTCTTCTTGTTCTTCTTTCATGAACGAAACCTACTTCACCCCATTTTATACCTGTGTAGAAAACTTTCGTGTGGCAAACCACAAACTTCTCTGTCTCTCTTTCTCTCTCTCTCTCTGCGTGAATGTTACGTTGAAAAAGTCAACCTGGAGGGTCCGGAACACGCACGAAAATAAAAGAGTGCAACGAGATGGACATTGGCAAAACAGATCCATTGAACGGGTCCAAGTTCACGGGGCGAGGCTGTAGTACGTCCTGTGGTGTAACAAGGAGTGTGTGCTACTGTTATACTTTCGTGCACAGTACATACAGTTAAACCTCTTTGTCGTTGCACTCGTGAACTCAGCGTGAATGAATTCACGTCGAATGAATGAACATCCTCGTGCGCCACGAGTACAGGACACCAATATCTTTTACAAAATGGCCTTCGATTTAACGGATTTTATTTCAAAAGACAACGATACAATACTCGAAGTCACCACACTAAACTGTTATTTTGTTGGCAAAAGATCCTGCGGGATCATTGAAATAATGTATGATCCCAGATCATTCTCCGGTCTAGAGAGAATTTACTTCAGCATAATTTTGTTTTTTTTTCGCCCATTCTCGAACTGCCACCACAAAACGCGACGCGATAGTTCGAAAGTGTCGAAAAATGTATCGGACTCCTCACTGTTCAACTCAAACACCCGGCAAATATTTATCTCTGACAGGTATCCCGGGACACAAAAGAGCACCCTTGTTGCTTCAAAGATGTGAAAAACTCGGAAGGTTTACGGCAATATTTGAGAAAGTAAACGGTCGAAGAGTAACAACAGTAGGGCTCGTTGATATTTTGAAGCGTGGAGCCAAATATTTGATCGTAGCAGTCAAGAGAGAATCCTCGAACGTTATATATTTGCGGACGTACTCGAAATGTTAAGTGATTCGAGGTCCATCTGCTGTACGCTATGAAGGAGGAGAGAGAATTTGGCAAAGTGTTTGTTTACACGTGTATTTAGGACCGTAGCAACAGGGATTATAAGCATAGGGTGGAAAAACTAGTGGAAAGGACAAACAGCGGTATGGGGGTGAGCGAGAGAGAGCTTGTAATATCTTCACGAAAAATGTGTTTATAATTGTGGGCGATGAGAGAGGATAATATTCATAAAGTGTGTCCCCACAGAAGGTTCTAACCGAGAGTATATCGCAGGAGCAAATCCCACTGGGACATAACAGAAGAAGAAAGAGGTTCGGGGATCTAACGGAAGAAAGAGAGAGGGCTTGTGTATTAAAGCCCGAAAAATATATTACACTGCATTAGAAGTGTGGCGATATAGCGGACTTATAAACGTAGGGGAGAAAATAGTGTTGCCTGTACGGATGCGTTTGTGTGTCAGATGAATAAACGTGTCGCCGTGGGAGTTTGCTCCACGAAAACGCCCCGGCTCCCTCTGCTCCGGTCAGAACTCTCCGACAATTTGCTCCGGTGTGCGCCTCTTTCGATAAATATATATACTATAACGAACAACTAGACACCCACGAGGTTCGCGTATATACTTATTCGCTGGGAAAAATCGGGCCATTGGCTATGGTGCGTCTCGAAATAGGAAAAGGTATTTAACCCCCGAGAATCGAAACCATAATGCGCACACGCACACGGGCATACATTAGGAAATGTGTGTATGTGCAGTCATCGGGGACCTATTCGACTTTATTTAATGCGCAAAAATGTGGGCGTGCGCGTGACTGGTAGCACACCCGCGAGAATTATATCCAACTCGTAAGCCACCCCCTTCCCTTGTATCTCCCCTTATACCGCAAAAGTAAGTCGTACTCAAATGCCTATAATACATGTATATCTGCAGAAAAAAGAATCATATAAATATATAGATTTTTCGCAATTCGTTATGGTCAGAATGGATTGTAACGCGTCATGTTGGAAATCCCAACAAAAGAAGCTTTCGGTATGGCGCATCAAGATGCGTTTGGCGCAAGCTTCGAAAAAAATATATCAAACGAAGAATTATTGAGTGAAAATAAAGAATAATGTGTGCGTGTGTTTGTGTATTTTTTTAACGTTTATCGTATCCGAGTATATACTTTGGCTCGAGTTAATAATGAGTTTGAAACGTTTGCACGGTGGTTGTGGATAGAGAGGGTTATTGAGGGGGCGGTGAGGCATGTGGACGCGGCTGGATCCGTAATCGCAGAGGTTCTGGTACATCCCTCGGTGTACTCTATATATACAGATAGAATAACCACCCCCCCCTGTAGTAACAATACAGTGGGAACAACGGTATCGGTACCGCGGGAGTAGCAAATTGAAACCCTCTTTTTTTTTCCCTTCCGTGAACGCACATTTAGTGAAAGAGTTGCCGCGAGCTTGCGGGAGGTATATCTATTGTCAGTATCGATATGTATGCATGTGTATACGTAAACGAAGATAGGCGAATGACTGACATTAGAGAGGCCACAGTAAGTGCACCACATTCAATTTGCTGATTTCCTTCCGAACGTGAAACGAACGCTTTACTCGGAAACTCGGGCACATTTGGTTTTTATAACTCAACCGAAGAGAAAGAGACGTTCGTGCGAGTTGTATATTAGCTATCTATAACGCGGTTATAGCGAAGAGAGAAAGCTGCGACGTGCGCGAGAAACTCCCTTTTTTTTCGATATGTAAGCACGAAACGATGTTATTCGGTGAATTCGTGCCTGGAAGCGGGTTTACCACGAGTTACAGTCGGAGTACATCGACTTTTCCCTCTTTACCATTTCACTATTTCGTATTATCCGTGTCTCCGTGGCTCCTCGGAATTTGGCGAGAACGACCCAAGCAGGCCTGTCATTTACATATTTTCATGTTACAGCCCCGTTTGTTACATTTCTTCGTTATCATCCCGTTTCCTCGCGAGTCCGAAAAGAGTTTCGTTCATTTTGTAATTCGTCACGATCTATTGATTCTTGTTCGAAATTCAGAGGTTTTGGTTGAACGTGAAATGAGATTTAATTGAAGTGTGAACAGCGACCGACAGAAATGGATGCGCGATCTCCCATGTTAAGCAATATTGTTCCCGGTCAATATTGAGATGGTTGACTGTTTAATAGTGTACTGGCATGGACATCTGACTTTCTGATGGTCATACAACTTAAACTCAGTAAAATGTAGCTACCTGTATCGGCGAGGTTTTCCGCAGTTTCCCTGTGCCTTCGGGCAAATGCGATACAGTGGTCCTTCAGGAAAGAGCGGTTAACGCGGTAGTCTGGTCTAGAGCGAGATTTTTGACGTCATTTCTAATGTGCAATAATTTTGAAACCGTTGAAGTTGTCTTGATGAAAATTTACACGTGCATTTATTGATCCTTAGAGAATACTTGTACATTAGAAAATAAAATTATTTTAAATATTTTCATGTAGTTTTTTGCCTTGTTGCAACATGGTGCGCCGAAAGCCACCTCAATCGGCGCCCACTCTGGACGATGTTGTATGCATCTGAAAAAAAAAATATATATATATTCTCAATCTGTATGAGTATTCTGAGCACTGGTAGCAGAATTGGTACTTAAAAAATTTTTTTGACAAAATGGCGACCTGTTGAACTTTCATTAATGATATTTCATACATTTACGGGTATTCGACGAGTTATAAAATGTCGGCAAAATTATTGTTCGACTCAATTCTAGTACCAGTCCTCAGAAACAGGCTACCTAGGGTACGTGGAAAATTTGAACTCGATCGGTCCATTAGTTATCGAGATATCGTGGGCGCCGATTTGAAAAACATAGTTCTGAGATAAACGTATTCAAAGTTTTGACACCGTTAACGCGGTAGTCTGGTCTAGAGCGAGATTTTTGACGTCATTTCTAATGTGCAATAATTTTTAAACCGTTGAAGTTGTCTTGATGGAAATTTACACGTGCATTTATTGATCCTTAGAGAATACTTGTACATTAAAGAAAAAAATTATTTTAAATATTTTCATGTAGTTTTTTGCCTTGTTGCAACATGGTGCGCCCAAAGCCGCCTCAATCGGCGCCCACTCTGGACGATGTTGTATGCATCTGAAAAAAAAAAAATATATATATTCTCAATCTGTATGAGTATTCTGAGCACTGGTAGCAGAATTGGTACTTAAAAAAAATTTTTGACAAAATGGCGACCTGTTGAACTTTCATTAATGATATTTCATACATTTACGGGTATTCGACGAGTTATAAAATGTCGGCAAAATTATTGTTTGACTCAATTCTAGTACCAGTCCTCAGAAACAGGCTACCTAGGGTACGTGGAAAATTTGAACTCGATCGGGCCATTAGTTATCGAGATATCGTGGGCGCCGATTTGGAAAACATAGTTCTGAGATAAACGCGTTCAAAGTTTTGACACCGTTAACGCGGTAGTCTGGTCTAGAGCGAGATTTTTGACGTCATTTCTAATGTGCAATAATTTTTAAACCGTTGAAGTTGTCTTGATGAAAATTTACACGTGCATTTATTGATCCTTAGAGAATACTTGTACATTAGAAAAAAAAATTATTTTAAATATTTTCATGTAGTTTTTTGCCTTGTTGCAACATGGTGCGCCGAAAGCCACCTCAATCGGCGCCCACTCTGGACGATGTTCTATGCATCTGAAAAAAAAAAAATATATATATTCTCAATCTGTATGAGTATTCTGAACACTGGTAGCAGAATTGGTAATTAAAAAAAAATTTTAACAAAATGGCGGCCTGTTGAACTTTCATTAATGATATTTCATACATTTTCGGGTATTCGACGAGTTATAAAATGTCGGCAAAATTATTGTTCGACTAAATTCTGCTACCAGTCCTCAGAAACAGGCTATCTAAGGTACGTGCAAAATTTGAGCTCGATCGGTCCATTAGTTATCGAGATATCGTGGGCGCCGATTTGAAAAACATAGTTCTGAGATAAACGCGTTCAAAGTTTTGACACCGTTAAATGAGCGACTCAGTAGCCTCTACGTTAGCTGCTTCCCGACCGCGCTACCTGAGCGCGCGGCTTGCTTAGAATTTTTATTTCTCGGCCAATTTTTAAAATATCAATAAACGGTTTTCAGGAGCGTACGAAGAAAGGTCTAAGGAATAAGAAAATGAAAAAAAAAAAAAAAATTGATTTTTTCAAATTTCTAGACCAGACTACCGCCTTAAGGACAACACTCTGGAGGGGGGATCTGAAGGAATGTCATAGAAATGGGAAGGAAAGAGAAGAGACGTAAAAACTTGAAAAGAGTGTGCAATGGAAACACTAATAACAATTTTTTTTAACTATCAATGTTAAGCCACGGTTAAAGTTAATTATATTGAACAATGCGAATGTTTGTTTGGGTTTTAACTGTATATAATATATACGGTTACTTGATACTCGTTACTTGAGAATAAGAAATTGCTGATGAACTTGAGGGGAATCTACTGGTCGTGGGAGGTCGCGACCTCAGCGTGAGAGAGACCACCTGAAGACTCAAGAGGGCACCTCGTGTCTTTTCCTCGACCGAAAGATGCGCACAACACTGTGTATGCGCAAAGCAAGTATGTGGGGGGCCTACTTAGACCAATGACGGTGATTCGATTACCGGGAGCATGGATTATTGCTGCTCATCAGTAGTTTGGCGAGATTAAGATAGACGGAACGGTAGGAAGAGAGAGAGACAGACATTTACGATCGTACGATGTGTATATACATATACCGAAGTCTCTCTGTGATATTTCATCTCATCAAATATCTCGTTTCTTTCGTCTTCCATCTACCATTGCAACGAAACATTCTAAGGTTCTTCAATCAGACGAATCTCGTTTCTTCCAGGCTGTACAATATTGCATCTCGTCTCTGAAGTTACTCTTACTCTTCCTGAATGAAGGTGAGAGAAGCGTGGAAAAGGATTTTACATGCCGATCGACGAATACACGTTGGCTCGAAGTTCCCCAGTGATACTCTCCGTGTGCTTTTAACACCCTGCTGATTGTCTTAACCATGATTCTCATCTCACACACTTCTCCGCGTCGACGGCGTTATAGTCATGAGTTTATGAACACGTGTGGATTCACACGAGAGAATAAATCCAAAGAACATATGCATATAGACAACGACAATTTGGCTGAGAGTCCTGTGGCGTCTGAGACGTGAAATTTCACGCCTCAGGCGTGAAGTAACTCCGCATGATCCACGATCAATTCGACACCTTTTTTTTCGCCAATAGGCCAACCGTTGAGTTTTCACACTTCTTGGGCGTCGTTGTATGTGCCCGGGCGATTTCTTTGAGAAACTCTTTTCATCAGAGCACACTTTTGCTAACACTTCCAATACGCGTTGGAGAGTTTCTCGCGAATGCGCGTCGATTATGGTCTGGAGAATTTGACGGCGAGATATTCGCACTACTCCTGTCAGCTTGGCTCTACGGTAACGCGATACCCTTCGTCGCTCTCGGACGATGATCGTCCTGACGTGTCCAACGAATTGGCAAAAGCGCGTGGCCCAGGCTGGAAAACAAAGCGGGCAGGTGGGCAAATGACAATGGTTCAAATGCTTTTTAATTGCCGGACAATGAGTGCCAGGGTCGGGGAGGGATGTGAGGTCGATCGCGTAATATTGGCCACACCTTGTGGCATCGTGCCGTGTTTTTACGCGAGCATTACTTACGCTCGATGAGCCGAATTGAATGACTACGCGCTACGCATGGACGAAACTTTAATGCGCATGGCAAACGGCTCAATTCGTATGTCCTCTCCTAATATACGTGTGTGCAAACATCCAATTACTTCTCCTCGATGAAAAGAAATTTCTTACAATTGGAACAAAACAAAAAGAACAGATTTTTTTATCTTTAGTATTATCGGGTTAGAGGCAAATAGAAGGACAGTGATTCAGGAGCGCATGTTTTAATACACTTTTTCTGATTGTGTGAGCAATTTATTTTTAAAGCTCGCATAGAGCTTGCGATCATTTCTATTTTTCACATGCTTTAAGGTAGTTCAGTGAGGACTTCTTCATTTCCGCTCGGAGGAGCAGTAAATAATTGTTAATCTTTCGCGCTATTATCATGACTTTGACGCAAAGCTCGTGTCGAAACATATAGAGCATTAGGACGATTTTTTTTTTCGACTATTTTTTTTTTTCAGTCCCCACCCGAAGTTTTGTTGGATATGTCGAAAAAGAAATGCCCTGAAAGTTACAGCCCGTAATATTAATTCTAAGTACTTTCCTAAAGCGTGAGAAGATTTTCCATGTAAAATACACGTAAATCGGAAATTTTTTTTTTTTTCAAATTTCTATAACTCAGCCGCATTTTATACTATCATATTGTTCGTGGTTTCGATTTACTCAGAATAAAACAATCTAAAAAAGTGCCTTTTACGGCGAAAGTGTAAATTGTACTTGGTGAGTTGGTACAGGTCACTAGAGTTGATTTTTACCCAAAATTCTCGTTTTTTTGCTGTTATCTCCGAACCAATTAACTTTACGAAAAAAATGTAAATGAAAAATTTGTTGGACATTTTATTTCCTACAAAAAAGGTCTTATCGACCCAATTGCATAGATTAATATTTCTTGAGATATTGAACTTTAACTTATGAGTAGTATAAAATTGATAAAATATTAAATATTAAATAATAAAAAAAATAAAAAACAAAAAAGTTCAATATCTCAAGAAACATTAATCAAAGCAATTGGGTCTATAGGACCTTTTTTGTAGGAAATAAAATTTCCAACAAATTTTTCGTTTACATTTTTTTCGTAAAGTTAATTGTTTCGGAGATAACAGCAAAAAAACGAGAATTTTGGGTTCGATTTACGTGTATTTTAGATGAAAATCTTCTCACGCTTTGGGAAAGTACTTAGAATTAATATTAAGGGCTGTAACTTTCAGGGACTTTCTTTTTCGACACATCCAACAAAATTTCGGGTGGGGACTGAAAAAAAAATAGTCGAAAAAAAAAATCGCCCTAATAGAGCATATATACTTTTTTTGTTTCTTCCAGTTTGCAAAATCCGGGTCTCTCTCTCTCTCTTTTTCTCTCTCACATACACTCTTTATGCCCGAGTAACCGCATTGATTATTAATTATCGTCTAGATTGAGAAACAATGCGAATATAATTGCTCGTGTCTCGACAATGCACGACAATAAATTCCCCCGGGGTACACCGTAGAGAGACGCCTTATAACTGATGCTGCGTTAGCGCGGGGGTAAATGAAGGGGCCCCGCGTAAACGTCGCGACCCCAGAAACGTGACAGGGGGGCGTGTACCGTTGCAGAAATTCGTCTTTGGCTCTCGCTCTCTTTCACGTGAAATGCCAGATGTCTCGCATGTGGCCAACTCCGCAATGTGCCCGGTTTTGTTGTGTGTTCGTGCGATGCCTGAAGTTTGTCCTCATCTCTCTGATGCTACCGTCATTTTTGGCTCTCGCTACTGGCACGTTGCTATATTACGAAAAAAAAAAGCGAAAAAATGCCTTCGTTGGTTCCGTTTCTATTCATTCGTTCATTCATATGCTATCGAATTGGTTATTCACGCGAATTTCGTATACGAAAATGTGGCCGGCAAAACGGGGGCCCACGCGAGAATAACAACATGAAAACGAGACTGCGGAAGGCACACAAGACACGTTTAACGCTCAATACAAGTGGCATGCACGCCAGGTAAGATAACAATTATCGGGCGGGCCTTTCTTCGTCTTTACGTGTATATAATACATGTAAAATATCGCGGACCATCATTCCAAAGACCTCTTTTTTTTCTCTTTCCCTCTCTCTTTCTGTATTTCACTGCGAAAGCCTCTTCCGGTATTATGACGCACCAGCAGGTTTTCAGATGTTTCATGAAATTCTTGAGATCGCAATTTTGCCGCACGCATGGATTCTTATATGCTCTTCGAAATACCGCTTTATTATAATGCCATTAGAGATAACTTTGACAGAAAGTAATTTTACTAAATAAATATTAAATCACTAAACAAATGCTAAATCGTTAAGGGGGGAAATAGGGTTAGACGGTTCAAAAATCGATTTTTTTTTAATTCATCAATTGTTAGTAAAACTATTGAAAAATATGTTCCCAAAATTAAAAATGAAAATTCCGACTCGTTCTATTGTTATAAGCCATTAAGGGAGGAAATAGGGTTAGGACAGCGTTCTCTCAATGATTTTCATGAATTTTTTTATAGTATAAAAAATGAATGTAATTTATTGAAACTTTGAGAATATTTTATACATATATTTAAGTATATACTATAAAATTTTTGAAGAATTTCCTTGAAAAACACCGCAGATATTAGCGACCCCATATTGCAGGTCACAATCGGACTCACAATTTTGCTATTTTTTCAAACGCGTTTTGCTGAAAACGACTTTTTTTGAACTTGCGTACACGCTAGTTTGAAAAGTTTGCAATCAATCATTTCGAAAATTGGCAGTTACTTTCTTCATAGCATTGCGCTCTATATGAACCTAAAATCGGAATATTATCGTTATTTAAAGTAATTTTTTTTTTGCAAATAAAGTTGTAAAAAATGGTAAAACATCATTCTTTTTTGTTTTGACCCCTGTAAAAAATTCAATTTTCTATTTTTTTGATAGCATTCAGGTTCATATAGAAGAGAGACATATAATAAAAGTAAATTCCAACCTCGTTTGATTTCAGATGAAAATTGCGGCTTCCAGAATGTCCGCAAAATGCTGAGTCTGATTGTGACCTGCAATATGGGGTCGCTAATATCTGCGGTGTTTTTCAAGGAAATTCTTCAAAAATTTTATAGTATATTCTTAAATATATGTATAAAATATTCGCAAAGTTTCAATAAATTATATTCATTTTTTATACTATAAAAAATTCATGAAAATCATTGAGAAAACGTTGTCCTAACCCTATTTTCCCCCTTAAATACATACTAAATCATTAAATAAATACTAAACCATTAAATAAGTAATGAATCACTAAAAAAATATACAATTTTCTAACCATTTCGTTTAAAACAATTGCGTTATTATTTAAATTCAATAACCTTTACGATTTTATCATTATGATATTCGTTCATTCGAACAGATATTACAATATCCATTGTATTTTGCATTATGTTAATTCTCCCGGTATCAAGTGACACGTTGTACATGCATTTTTATGATCTTGCAGACATCGCGGGTATCCGTGTCCATTAATATACGTATGTTTATGACGAGGATGGTTCATAACGTATGCGTCCATTAGGATCGATCAGTACGCGAGTGTAGGCGTACGGTACGGATCTCTGCAAAGTCATCTCGCCGTTGATCCTCGTCGAGGTCCTCGAGGTTGACAGTTTGACACGTCGCGATGGGTTCTACACCCACACAGAGCCACAAAAACACACTCGGGCAAATCATTCAGAGTGATATAATAGCGAGTCATCAATTGATGTTAGTAAGAAGCGAGAATGTCTCTCTCCATATAGATTACAGGACAAACGCACCCGTGGATATTCAATAACGACGGGATTGTTAAGTTTGTTCGGGCGTGCGAGAAACGGTTTTATATATGTATACCTTCTATGATATCTGACGCCGGACACGTGCTACAAGAGAGGATCACAGCTCTCGACGCCAGCAAGCACACATAAATATATACTCGATGAATGGTATGCAACGCTTGCCCGCTCGATTATGCTCTTATACACATTGCGATCTTCCGAAGTCTGTCTCGAGCACATTATTAGCAATCCGGGTGAGTGCGAGAATCGTTTCGCCCACTCATCGATAACTATAAATTAATTCTCCGTTAGTTTATTTCATCGCTTCTTTTTTTCCTCTGCCGATACGGGGGTTAAAAAAAAACTTTAATACTGATAATAACACGAAGGTTTCTGAGATATGGCCTAGAGGCAGTAGCGAAAAGAGTAGTTATCGATTTGCATTCACTCGATCGTAATGAAACTGTACTACGGATAAGACGGCGCAATTACAGCTTTAGCGACCGACGTGACGACGAGTCGTGTTGCCGATTATCAGCTAATTTTTTCCCTCCCTCTTTTCTCCCCTTCATTCTACGAATTGATCACGAGGCAGCGATGTGTCTAGTAATAGATACACGTATATATATATAAGGGATATTAACACGACCGGTTTTGCCGTGGTCTGGACGTTTAGTAAATTTTTAACCGACCTCGCAAAGTCTGCATTTTTCATTCTATACGTCGCTCCGTCTCATTCTCTCAAAGTCCCCACGCTTCTCTTGAGCAGCGGGCAAAGTACAGCGAGGGAAGTAATGAGACGGGGGTGGCGCGTGAACTTTATATAAGCTCTGGCAAAAGAGAAAGAGAGAGAGAGAGAGACACAGAGAGGGTAGATAGAAATGAGAAAGAAGGCACGAGGGTTAAAGTTTCTGAGAACGGAACGTTTAATCACGACGGCAATTAGTATGATTCACGGCTGACGTCTCTATGTTCCCAGCTATATATGCTATAGATATAAGCAGGCAAAAGCACAGCAGCAATATATATATACATATATAGACCGCGAAGAAGTTGGGCCGCCGGCGAGAGAGCGTTTCTTTATTCAATTCGACGCACTCCTTTCTCGACGCCTTCAAATTAACTAACCAGCAACTCGCGACGGGGGGGTTGGGATCGCACACAAAATCCAGTTAATCCTCTTACAGTCATGTTATATAACTTTATGCTACTCCGCGAACTATCATAATTGAGCCAGATACGCTAAAGATTAAAAATCGGAGAAGGATTAATCCATTATTCAATTAATTACTAACTAACTTCATTTTCAATAAGACAAACAATATTTTATTCATTCAATACTTCTACCACTCATCTTACGTTAAAATCTCTGAATTAGGCAAATAATTATTTCTCGACATAATTAATGACTTTTCCCTACTGATCGAATATTGCTGACTTACCCAGCGAAGTGAAATTAAGGTAGTAGTCTGGTAACTTAAGCCGATTTTCATGTCTTTTTTGGAGGGCGTTTTTTTGTAGGAAAATAAAAATGAATCGTTTTGGATATTGAGGATGTTTTTATTTACATATTAAAGATACAAAAAAAAATTTGTTTGAAAAAATTTAATAGGTTATCATTATTATTATTATTGATCGAAGTTGGCACCTCGAAAAAAAAGCGCGTGGGTGGCCCCGATGATTTTGGCTCTTGATGTTATCTGAAATCAAAAATTCTCGATAATTCTTAATCTATAGACATGTCATTCTGGTCGGAACTACTGAAGTTAAATTTTATGGTTAAATAACAAAATGGCGAGCAAAATAAAAGGACTTTTTTTTCCAAAGTCGTTTCTTTATTCATTTCTTTATTCAATTCGACGCACTCCTTTCTCGACGACTACAAATTAACTAACCAGCAACTCGCGACGGGGGGGTTGGGATCGCACACAAAATCCAGTTACTCCTCTTACAGTCATGTTATATAACTTTATGCTACTCCGCGAACTATCATAATTGAGCCAGATACGCTAAAGATTAAAAATCGGAGAAGGATTAATCCATTATTCAATTAATTATTAACTAACTTCATTTTCAATAAGACAAACAATATTTCACTCATTCAATACTTCTACGACTCATTCTACGTTAAAATCTCTGAATTAGGCAAATAATGATTTCTCGACATAATTAATGACTTTTCCCTACTGATCGAATATTGCTGACTTACCCAGCGAAGTAAAATTAAGGTAGTAGTCTGGTAACTTGAGCCGATTTTCATGTCTTTTTTGGAGTGCGTTTTTTAGTAGGAAAATAAAAATGAATCGTTTTGGATATTTAGGATGTTTAAAGATACAATAAAAATTTGTTTGAAAAAATTGAATAGTTTGTTATTATTATCATTGATCGAAGTTGGCACCTCGAAAAAAAAGCGCGTGGGTGGCCCCGGTGATTTTGGCTCTTGATGTTATCTGAAATCAAAAATTCTTGATAATTCTTAATCTAGAGACATGTCATTCTGGTCGGAACTACTGAAGTTAAATTTCATGGATAAATAACAAAATGGCGGGCAAAATAAAAAGACTTTTTTTTCCAAAGTCCGCCATTTTGTTATTTATCCATGAAATTTAACTCCAGTAGTTCCGACCAGAATGACATGTCTATGGATTAAGAATTATCAAGAATTTATGATTTCAGATAACATCAAGAGTCGAAATCACCGGGGCCACCCACGCGCTTTTTTTTCGAGGTACCAACTTCGATCAATAATAATAACAATAATAAACTATTACATTTTTTCAAACAAATTTTTTTTTGTATCTTTAATATGTAAATAAAAATATCCTAAATATCCAAAACGATTCATTTTTATTTTCCTACAAAAAAACGCCCTCCAAAAAAGACATGAAAATCGGCTTAAGTTACCAGACTACTACCTCAAATATATCTTCTCTACTTCCGCAAATTTGCAAAAAATAAAAACGCTCTACAGCACGGAATGTCATATCCCGTTTGGCACATCCGTTAACGGTTTTTGGTCGAGGGCTCGTGGCCAGACGTTTCGAGATAAAAATACAATTCTCGAGGCATATTTTTGCATGCAACGGTGTGTAGAGATGTTGGAAGGGATGAGAGATGTACGCGCGTGGAGCTCTGCGTTAACTAGATCTCGCCCCCAGGAAGCACAAACGTTAAATCACACGCGACATCCAGCGAAATTTTGGGACTCTCGTGGCCTATAAGCGAGCCGTGAAAATTCGTGAGGGTGGGAAAAAAGAAAGATACACGCTGAGGAAAAAAAAACAAATGACACTCGATTTGTAAACCAGCCAGTATGGTGGACAACGTATTGATGATCTTTCGGTTATGCACGCACACACGCAGACGTGTCAATTAACTCAAGACCATATAAAACACGAGCAGACGTGTAATTTCGACTAATTCTCATGAATTCCACGCATAACACCCGTACACACAATCTATATGTAGCGTGAAATTAAATTGTGCCCGTCATTCGTTTTCCCGTTGTTCGGTGATTAATCACGACGATTATTTGCTCTTGCTCAGCCAATTCGTATGCTCTAACGATTCAATTCGAAGCTGTGCACTTGAGATCGGGGTGGGGAAAAACACTTCTGCTCTCGTTTCGTTCGTTTCCTCGTCTGTTCTTTGAAATATTGAGATTTACAAACTAACAGGGAGTGGAGGTGATAATTTTCGTTTTTATATGCGAGGCCATTAATCAGCGGGCATCGTCCGTGGAAACGAACGACGACTTTGGTTAACCAAAACGATTTATAAAACGTGGCCAGCCCCGGGGATCCTCCGCGACGAAACAAGCCTCGTCGCGAGAGATGACAGGATGAAAGTTCGCTATACCGGAAGTCGGGGATCGTCTAACTTTTTGCCCTTCTCTCTTATTTCCCGCCGCATATCCTTTTCCTATTTCTCTCTTTCCCTCTCTCTCTCTCTCTCACTCTCTTTTTTTTCATCCTGAGCACATTTATCACATCAAGCAATCCCAGCAAGAGGTTCGTGTGTCTCTTTCACTCGACCTCCAAGATTATCGAATTAGATATACAACGAATTGAATTGATTTTTCGCCAGTCATCTCACGCTGTTGCTTGTCGACGAGATCGCGCTCTCGGTTTGTGGGGGTGTATGTTAAGTGAGAGAAAAAGACCTGCTGAGCTAATCGAAAGAGCGATAGAGAGAGAGAGAGAGAGAGAGGTGAAAAAGGCGGTGAAATTTCACTTCTATAGCGCGGATGCATGACGGATCGCCTCGTGTTGTTACCATCGTTTATTACTCTCACAATATAGTATACATATTCTTTTTATTATTATTCATTTTTTTTTATTGTCCCATTTACGAACAAGAGTCACGTTTCAGATGCGAAATGATGAACTAAGCATTTTTGTCGTCACGAGAATTACACCGACGGACTGGGGGTATTTAAAATCTCGTATCGCGCCACACATACACGAACGAGTTGAATAATAATTAAGACGTTATGTATTATTTCTTTCTTACGATACACGAGATATGTCCGATAAAATAAATACAATCGTATAATGAGACGAGCGTATCGCGTGGTGAACAAAAAAAAATAAAAACCACGCCAATTGACTGTAGCGTCGATGCGTGCGACACAGAGTTCGGATATACGCGATAGACATTTTTCCCCTCTCTTATTCAAGTTAAAAAAAAGCCCACGTCACTCAATTTTCATCTTAGCCGTGTGTACATTAAACCGTACTATATGGACTCCTGAATTTCATCGCAAGTGTGTAAAAGTGTAGTTGCACGAGCGCGTAAAACGTTTGATGTTGTTCTGTCTCGTGACTTTTGACGGAGGACGATAAATCGACGTCGGTTAAAATGCAGTAGAGCCCGAAGAAAAGTTACACGAAGACTTAAGAATATGATGTGACGGACGTTAACACGTCGTACAGGATTAACCCTACCCCACGTGTCGTCGTCGAATGAGACAAGTCCCGAAAGCGCGTGGATGAGCGTCAAAATGTTTCTAATATTAGTACACGAACCGCGCCGGAAAAACCATCAAAATATTGCTGTAATATTTAGGACAGCTACGAAATATGAACTTTATTCAGTAGAAACCTTGTGGACCTTTTATTTTAATAACTTGTGTATTGTCTGACGTAATATGATTATTTAATTCGAACGGTTAATTAATTATTCACGCGGAGACACTCTCATTGCGAGAATTTGGTCACCGAGTAAAATGAGATTATATTTAATGAGATTTATCGCGAACGATGTTTCGGCTCGTGTTCCTCGCGATTTTATACGCCTCGGACGAGAGGGATAGAACTTGGGCATTCAGCTTCCCGCAAAGGGATGATGCCAACCCCTGATTCTAGCCGTCAACCAGATACTTTGATGACCTTTAACGACGATCAATTAACTCGAATTGGTATCGGTATAACGATATCGTACTTGCGTTACACCGAACGTACAATCTCTCCGTGTTTTGTCAGTGTACACCCGGCTAGACGGAGAATAACGGACCCTGTATAACGTATTATAGACGAGAGAGATATCTCGAGAGAAAGAAGACGAAATGGGGGAGACAGTACCGGTCTTGTTTGATCATTAGCCACGTCTCATTTTCTCTACTTCTCAGTACGCTATCACAATTTTCATCGTCAGCCATAAAACTTGAATGATTAGATTCTGTTGTCAAGGGTTAATGAGAATTCAACAAACTAGCCATGTCCACACTCAGCGACGAGATTTTATTGGAATGTCAATAAATATTCAAAATTATTTTACGTAAAGACAATTATGAATAATCGTTGTGGGAAACGAAATGTTTGATTGACATTAAGGGAAGAAATAGGGTTAGACGGTTCAAAAAATCGATTTTTTTTTATTTCATAAATTGTTAGTAAAACTATTGAAAAATATGTTACCAAAATTTTAAATGAAAATTCCGACTCGTTCTATTGTGTCGTCGTATTGTGTTCCGAGCCATTAAAGTGAGTAGCTCTCCTTCAGGCCCCGAGCGCGCCACGTGTTTCAAACGCATTTTTCTGAAAACGACTTTTTTTTAACTTGCGTACACGCTAGTTTGAAAAGTTTTCAACCAATCGTTTTGAAAATTGGCAGTTACTTTCTTCATAGTATTGCGCTCTATATGAACCTATAATCGGAATATTATCGTTATTTAAAATAATTTTTTTTTTGCAAATAGAGTCGTAAAAAATGGCAAAATATCATGCTTTTTTGTTTTGACCCCTGTAAAAAATTCAATTTTCTATTTTTTCGATAGCATTTAGGTTCATATAGTAGAGAGACATATAATAAAAGTAAATTCCAACCTCGTTTGATTTCAGATGAAAATTGCGGCTTCCAGAACGTACGCAAAATGCTGAGTCTGATTGTGACCTGCAATATGGGGTCGCTAATATTTTCGGTGTTTTTCAAGGAAGTTCTTCAAAAATTTTATAGTATATACTTAAATATATGTATAAAATATTCTCAAAGTTTCAATAAATTATATTCATTATTTATACCATAAAAAAATTCATGAAAATCATTGAGAAAACGCTGTCCTAACCCTATTTCCCCCCTTAATGATGTTTCGTAATAAATATATTTTTGACAATAAATATATCGTGATTACTTTTGAGAAAATGATTTTTAATGACTTTCCGTTCGAACAATCTCTGATCTAAGTCAGTGTTTATGGTTACATGGTTCGTGGCTACATCTCATATCAATATCATCCGGAAGAGCATTAATTTATTCGGTGTATATTTTTCATGGACATTTTTGAAAATACAGGAAATCTGATGATTCTGTGTTGGGATTTTCCAACGTTTTCGCCCGTTCCAGACATAATGACATTATAAACTCGAAAAAGAATTTTTTTACACAAGCAAGGCTTCGTCTATGAGTAATCAATAAATAAATCATGATGATTTAGTTAGAAAAGGATTTTTAATAACTTTTTCATTCCAGCAATGCCGACCTCTGATCTAATTCAATATTCATGAGTTACATTACGAGGTCTGTTCGAAAAGTATCGCGAATTTTGAATTTCTGCGGGCTACGTATATTCGATTTTCGATTTTTTTGTGGCGTTAGGTTGGCACTCATGTCCCTCACTTATGCTGAAAAAATCGGCCATTTTAAATGTTTAGTTAATTGTTGACAGCTGTTTTGGTTAGACGTGTTTTGGCTTGTCTTCGATTTTTGCCTATTCCAAAAAAGCAGCTTCCATTGCGATGATTGAGCTTTGGTTTCCACGTCATAACCGTAAACCCATTATTCGTCACCAGTTATGACCGTCTGGAGCAAATTTGCGTCGTCGCGGACCGAGTCCAACAGCTCCTTAGCAATGTTAACGCGACACTGTTTTTGTTCGAAATTGAGCAATTTTGGCACGAATTTCACGGCGACCCGTCTCATGCCCAAATCATTGGTAAAAATCGAATAGCACGAGCCAATCGATATGTTTAGTTCGTCAGCAACTTCTCTAACGGTGATTCGACGATTGGCCAATATTATTTTCTTCGCTTCGTCAATGTTTTCGTCTGTTGTTGATGTGCTCGTACGTCCGGGACGCATTTCGTTGTTCTCATCTTCTCGGCCCTCTGAGAACATTTTGTACCACCGACAAACGTTGCTTTGGTTCAAGGTAGCTTCACCATATGCCACAGTCAACATTCGGAATGCGTCCGCACACTTAATTTTGTTTTTTACACAAAATTTGATACGGATTCTTCGATCCATTTTTTGGAATAGGCAAAAATCGAAGACAAGCCAAAACACGTCTGACCAAAACAGCTGTCAACAATTAACTAAACATTCAAAATGGCCGATTTGTTCAGCATAAGTGGGGGACATGAGTATCAACCCAACGCCACAAAAAAAAATCGAAAATCGAATATACGTAGCCCGCGAAAATTCAAAATTTGCGATACTTTTTTAACAAACCTCGTACATCAATATCACCCGGGCGAGCATTACTTCAATATGAGGCATATATTTTTCATTGATATTTTCGAAAATACAGTGAATCTACAGCTTCTCTTAATTCAAACGTTGTTTACAAATAAAAAAAGAACTGTCGATTAGTCCAATTTAAAAAATTAATCAGACCACACAAATGCAGCTTAGCCGTTTTCTCGTTGACCTTATTTCGTTTACCTTTCGCTGAGAAAAAGAATGTGTGTGAGAGTTAGTTGGATTCGTTGAACCTGCTGCACAAGAGTACTTTTGGAATAGGGGTGATCCACTTGAAAGTGCATTGCGCCGACGCTAGTGATGTTGCGCGGCTTGTATACCCGGATCAGTGGAGTCCTAATCCCTTGAAGAGGCTCTTCTCTCGTCCAGCAGAGAGGGTAGAGGGTTTCTCTGACGAAAAGCCGCCACCGCGTCGCCCTTCACGTTCGGGATCTTCACAGGAGAAAGATCTCGGTCCAGAGAGAGAGAGAGAGAAAGAGGGAGAGTAGTCGCGGTGCGTTTGGTAAGGGGACGCGCGTGCCGTCATTCGTTTTGTATCCGTAACGCGTGTCCAGACATAAGAGACGCTGAGCTCTTTTGCCACACATATACCAACAACTTCACGCACATACGACCATGCGTACACGAAGATCAAATGTATACATGCACATATAAACTTGAGTAACTGTATGAAAATCGCTTCGCAGTGTGTGGGAGCTGCAAGCCATATGGCCACCGTCTTGTTAGTCTCATTTGTGTTGGTTCCTATCGTCTTAACCAGAAAATACATCACGATGAATGACCCTAACATCGCCTCATTTTACTCTCCGTGGGACACTCTCCAGATTGTATGTGTGCGTGTGTGAGACTGTTTGCGTATGTGTATGCTTGGAGTAGATTAAGAAAGTCTTCTCTAGACAGGGTTGGATGATGAGCTCTCATCGAGCATCTCGACTCACCTAATCGGTTAGCTCATTACTGGCTTCGCGATCGTGGAACAAAGTTCCAAGAATGTGGAACACATCTTCTACCTCGAACGTAATCCTTTAACCCTTAAATTCACGAGGTTGCTCCGTTGCAAGGCTCATCTCCCTTTTATTCTCACATCAGTAACTCACCCTTTCTTCCCCCCTCGCTGCACTCTTCGCAACGTTAACGAAATTTATATATAACGAACATTGACTTTCTGAACTGTCGGACAAGAAGAGAAACTTTCGTACAGAATTTCGAATATTTTGGATATAGAGAAAAAAAAATGAGTAACGAGAGGTTATATACTTTCTCGTAGGTTTCGGCGTGACTTTGGTAAAATGAGTTGTGTCCCAGGATGCCAGAGATGAGCGGAAAGAGGTTTCGTGTTTAGGCTCGGTCGTGCATTGCCATTGAAAACGGATATTCGTCCTCTGCGAGGCAACTGGAAGAGCCGAGAGAAATTCTCTTTCTTCGGTCTTGTCACCGCGGTTTGTACCGAGATGTGGAGGACTCTTTGATGCTAAGCAGCCCCTCTTCTTCGACAACGGCCACCCACGTTATTATGCAGCCTATCTAATTTCTTCGTGCATTCGACGCGATGTCATGGTTCGCCAAAGCTCACGTAAAAAATATATATATACATATATAGATCTCGTCGAAAAAAGCCGAGGGTTGATTTCGTGAGTTTTGGGTCAAGAGCAGGAAAGCTTGGCGAGGAATGAACGTCATGTGCTAATTGGGAACAGATTTTTATTTTCCTTGTATTTATTTCGTAATTATTGTTCAACTTTGGACACTATTACAATGACATATAGTACAGTAAAATTCGGTACATTCAATTGACGATACGATTTTGTAACGTCAATATATATAAACATCAAATTACAACAAATACAATAGTTGTAACGTCGGGTTACGATACGCATACAATTGGATTCATCACCTCTTTAACAGCAGACGTATTTATGCTTTTCAAACTAAATTTTTTGCTTAAATAATTGCTTACTTTACAAAATTATTCCGACATATGCGGAATCTTCTACTGAATATTTTGAATTCACAATGGTTTTTCAGTTAATACTTCACCAATAGGCGAAATAGGAAAAATCGTAAATACTAATTTTTTTCAGTAATTGAAATTACAACACTAGTCAATTTTGCTAGTAGTGTAAAGTATGCAAAAAAATATGTTGCATCTTCCCGAGTAGTATACCATTCAATTTTTTTATTTTTTTACTTCGACTATCAACGATATAAGGGCGGAAGAGCATCCGAAGAATGAAACGTGGTTGGCTGATCTATTGGATGACAGAATCAGCAGGGGAACACAGCAGTGGCTGGTACCGCAGCGCCAACTCATATGCTCGCTGTTTTCGGCACGAGAGAAAGAGAGCGAGAGAGAGGAGGGGGGGGCGGTTGCAAATTGAATAACAAACGTTCACCCTCCTCGGTTAAATCACCGAAAGGGCACCCCGCCTCGTTCGCTGCTCGACATTAACCGCACCCCCCGCGAATTGTTGTGGTGCTCGCTGATGGTATATCCCCTCTTCGTGCAGTAATAAAACCTCAGAACCCGCTGCTAGACTTCTGCCGTTGCTGCTGATGCTCCACGCAGATTTGCATAACGATCTTATTTCGTAATATCCTCCATATTGATCCGGTTTGCAATTTCGTTTTCACGAGACTCCCATGCGGATTGCAAAAGAGATAACGAGAAAATGAAAGAAAAAAAAAAAACAAACAATCAAGTTACCACAAACATCGCTGTATATACGGTAAAATAAGTTTCTATGGGATTAATCCGCTAATGCGATAAATGGGTATGAAATTGATTTTATTAGATTCGGAAGTTTCGCAGAATAGAGTGTCG
Organism: Oxytorus armatus; assembly: GCA_958009045.1. NCBI lineage: Eukaryota > Metazoa > Arthropoda > Insecta > Hymenoptera > Ichneumonidae > Oxytorus > Oxytorus armatus. Next base: position 5,821,250 of record OY253751.1, on the reverse strand, counting down.
TTTCGTCGAGGGTGAGCAAGCATTTCTTCGTTGTGTCCGATCGAAATGAAGTAGAGATGAAGAGTGAGTGAGAGAGAAAGAGAGATAGAAAGAGAGAGAGAGACATGGTTCCGAGTCATTCCCGCTAATAATGCCGAGAATGGGATAAAGGTCCATTATAGGGCGGTATACCTCTTACTCTCGAGATCCCCTGATGTTGCCACGATGACGACGCTCGATTGACGATAAAACTGTATTTGTCCGGGATCGGTTCCGAGCGAATTAAACTAATCGATTCGCTCGAACGAAGAAAAAAGAAATCGAAGTTTTCTCGTACGCGGCTGCCAGTCAATAAAGGTTATACTCAATCACGTTCCGCTAGATCATCGCCGAACGAGGAGCCTAAAGATTTTTTTCAATTAAGAAATCCCTAATAATCTGAAATGTCTGTGAATGTTAAAAGTATTAAATGATAACAGCTATTTATTCATTTATGCATTACGAGTTACATCAGTATACTGATGTCACTTTTCAATTATATACTATATATATATGATATATCACGACATATTGGTATATACTCAACGTCAGATGAAGCAGCAGCAGTGCACACTACAAACCTCTTTTTTTTTTCGCTTCTCTTGCGTCATCGCTATATATACGAAGCTGTCTCGAGCGACGGATGTGCTTTAGGGTAATTTGCTTTGGGGTCGCTTTACTTGTTGTCGGAGTTCTCTCAAATCCGGTATGCAGCATCATCCCTCGAGCCTCACGTCGTTGATGGCAATGGTGCCGGGGGGAATCGTGGGGGGTTGGGCGGGGAAAGACTGAACGGGACGAGATAGAAAGAGTGAGAGAGAAAAAGCGAGTGAAAAGGGGGACGACGTGCATCGTGGAAAAAAAAATGGAAGGGGGAGGGAACACCGCGATGTTATGACGGAATATTTCATGGCTCGGAGAATCCAGGACCTAACGGCCCGTACGATATTATATACCCGTTGCAGAATCCCCCTGAGAGCTTTTCGCTTCTCGTTTCTTTTTCTCTGTTTTTTATCTTTCTTTTATTTAGTTTCTTTACCGCTTCGCGAATGTCTTGCGTATGGATAATATTCGGGACTTTTCTTCGCCGAAATTTTTGAAGAGAGATAGAGAGAGAGACAAAGAGAGAGAGAGGGAGAAACATAATGCGAGTGTACCGATTTTTTAAAGAGACCCCCCACGGAGCGATATGATTTCAATGAATTCTGCGAAAACAATCGAATTTTCTGTTCAACGTGCGACCGCGGTCCACAACGTGTTCCGCGAAACTTGCGGCAGATATTTCTCGAGGCGACGATAAAATGAACGCGCGCAACGATGCCATTTGGGTTCGAGCGAGCTGAGGTCTGGAATTTGACGCGAAACTAAACGACCAAAATTTCGGGCCGTGTGTGGAGTTCGGAACAACGCGGTTTCGTAATCACGGTCGTCATTGTCGTCGTCTCGAGAGTGTGAGAGATAGTGAGATAGAGAGAGGGACGGCGGAGACAGAGAGATAAAGAGAAAGAGGGAGAGAGTGAGGGAGAAACAGACAGAGAGATAAAGACAAAAAGAAAGAAAGAAATAAGAGTGAGATAGAGAGTTGATCGGGGGGAAATGTGAAGGAGAACAGTGAGTCTAAGTGAAATGAATTGAATTGAAGAGTAGTCACGTGTTATACTCACAAAAGCATCGTTTATTTTTCTTTTTTACTCTTTAAAATGAATTCTCATAATCTTTTATAATAATACTTTTTAATAATTATTTATTTAATTAATTAATAATAATAATAATTAATAGTAGGTAAGGTTACTAACTTTAGACGGGTGGGCGTGATATGGAGCTCCATCCGAGTCCAAGTTCCACACGTCTCGCTCGCTCGATAATTTTTTATGTTTTTTTGTTGTTGTTATTTTCATACTAATTGGCTTTCTCCGGATAGACTATTCCTTGTCGAGACTAGCTCGATTCGTTCGCATCAAGCGTCTTTTGTTTTCTTGTTTTCTTTAAATAATTTTGTACGAACGATCGCGATGACCGCGTTAACCCGCTGATTCGAGTATTTTGTCCTTCGGATAGTTACGTATATATATAATACTATATAAGAACTGACGTATGGAACCTGACCGAGAGTAGTGGTATACACATCCGGGTATAGAATTCATGAACCGTATCTAACGAGAATGACGCGTCCGGTTCGATTGTGTAGGTGAGTGTACGTGTATTTTTAATGTTGTCTGTTCGATTTTTCCATGTGTGCTTGTGTGTGTGTGTGTGTGTGTCTCACTTTATACAATATTATATCGCTCTAATATAATATCATCTCTCACGCACTATGTATATTATTTACACGTTTAATAAATTGGACGATAGAGTGTGCGGGGGTTTGTGGGGGTGGGGTGGATCTGAGAGGTGGTCGGTGCTACTAGTCGCGCGATATAAAGCGCTCGTGGCTGTGGTACGTTGTGACGACTCGATTTAGTCGTGATCGGTGCACGGGGAGGTGCTCCGTTACAGCGGGTAGAAGAAGCAGAAGAAGAATAAGAGGCCGATGGATCGGACAAAGGACAGAAAGGCTGATTAAGTGTCTTAGAGGCTATGTACAGGTGCCGGGGATGAGGGTGACGGTGTCTGTGGATTGCCAGGTGTACCGGGATTCTGTGTGTATGAATTGTTCTGTCGGGACTGTTGTTGATGGTGTTGGTGTTGTTGTTGATGATGGTGTTGTTGTTGCTGCTGTTGTTGTTGTTGCTGATGATGATTGTGAAGAAGTGAATGGGATTGTTGCTGATGATGTTGGTGATGATGGTGGGCATTCATGGAGTGATTCTGGTGCTGTTGTTGGATGAGGTTCAGGTTAAGGGGGTAGGATAATGGGGAGCCCAGGGCCGTTGGGGCACCGTTATTGCAGCCACCGGCGGCTCCGGGCCCCACCGGGCTCAGTGCATGCTCATCCCCGCGTGGGGGTGGTGGGCCGCCACGGATGTTGCGTGATGATGAGGATGGTGCATTAGAGGCGGGAGATGCGGGTGGTGGGGATGGTGTGGGGTCAGAGGCGGTGGGGTCATCTGCATTGGGGTCATGGGGGTGGTCGGTTGGTGAACGGTGACCTGAGAGTTGACGTCCTGCGGTACCACCCCCGGTACCCCCGCCAGGGCCTGCTGCTGCTGTTGAGCCTGCCCCGACGGTTGCACCGGTACCTGTACCGGCACCGAGTTGCTGGAAGTGGGACTCTGCTGACTCCCGTTGTCCTCGCTGTCGGAGCAGGACTCTGCCGAGGAGCTCCCCGCTCCCCCCTTGCCCTTGCTGCCGCTGCTGCTGCTGCTGCTGCTGTGGGTCTTGACGTGCTTCGCGAGATGGTCGCTGCGCATGAACCGCTTGTTGCAGACCGGGCAGGCGAATCTCTTTTCGCCGGTGTGGGTTCGAAGGTGCCGCTGCAACTCATCCGAACGTGTGAACCGCTTGCCACAGAAAAGCCAGTTGCAAACAAACGGTCGCTCACCAGTGTGCCACCGTAAGTGGGCCTTCAGATGCGACGTCTTCCCGTACACCTTTCCGCAGCCGGGTATGTGGCAGCTATGGATGTTCTTCTTCCTTAGATGGACACCGGCAGGTCCGAGTCTCTCGGCCTCTTGGCAATTTGGACAGTCGCAAGTTGCTCTGCCCGTGTATCGTCTCTGCGAGCGAGGCGACGGCGCCTGACTCACTCCCGCACCCGCGCCTCCCTGAGGACTGCCAGCGCCACCTCCGCCGCCGCTCGTCGCGGCATGATGTGCGTGCAGTCCGAAACTCGGTGGTCCACCGGGTAGCATAGATTTGTACGTGTCTTGTAGAAGATTGTGACCAGCCGTTGTCGCCGACGTTAATAAGTGATTGCCGGCGAGTGCGAGGCTTGTCGAGTAATCAGCTGAGTAGTTGGCCATTTGTGCATGAACACCGACGCCTACTGTGCCACTGACGTCCAACCAGCCTCCGGTAGCAGCACCGTGCACGTCCCACCAACCGTCACCAGCCTTGATACCTCCGTGTGTAGCACCGGGCATTGCGTTGAATGGCCATGACTCGTACGGGTGTCTTCCATATACGGAGCCTAGAGTTGCTCCTTCAACTTTGCCGAGCAGACTGCTCTGATGATGATGAGAGTCGCTGGCGGGTTGAGCCGAGGCCGTGCCAGGAAAATAAAGATCACTGCCGTATTGCGGTGCTGTCGAGGCACATGACGTAACTGGAGCTCTCGCGTAACCGCCCGTACTTCCGGCGCTACTCGTAGCTACTGGTCTCTGTGTCACACCTGTAGTTGTACATCCACCGCCGCCACCTCCGCCGCCTCCTCCTCCCCCTCCTCCGGTATGCTGTGGCGAACTCCCGCTGCTCTGTGGACTCTTTTTCCATGGATGAAAACCTTTTCCTACGGCTGCGTCCGCCAGGGGTGGTGGACTCTTGCTGCTCAATTTGTTGCATTGGGCCGCTAGCATTGCCAATGGTGTTCCTCTCAATCCCGGATGATCCTGCAACAGATAGATTGACAAAAAAACCGTCCATTAGAGTTATTCACGTCACGTAGAAGTTGAGCGATTGAACTTCTCGGAAAATGATCGAAAAGTTAATATTGAAAAAGGTCTTAAAACTGGTTGTGCCTGATATACAGCTAGATCATATTGTATAACCGAGCCCTGCGGCCCTATAATCACTCATGATCTAAATCGTCTAAAAATAAACTGACGCTTCCGCCGTTCCCCAGTGTCGGTGCGCTGTCCCGAAAACCCGAAAGTCCCGCACGCATCGGTGTGTGGGAACGTTTGTGTGTTCACGTTGTAGCCTACGTCGGAACTTCTGAGCTCCCGCGAGAGCGGTTAGGTGCATAATGACACTAAATTGGCGCATATATACAGTGTGCCCCACGTTCAATCTCTCGCCTAGCTATATAGCGTATAGGAGATCGGAAGATTGGCTAGCCGAAGTAATGAGGCCCGAGGTCCTCGAGCAGAGCAACGGCGCGCACCAGCGACCATATAGCCCGGGGTACATCCTCCTCTAGGTAGTTTTATGCAAATTATTCTGTCGAGAGAGCCGAACGAGGTCGACGAACAGAGGATACGAAGTTCCCTCGTTCGTCGTACATCTTGCACACCATCGGCGCGACTTTCATACGAAATTTCCGTAGAGTTTGGCAAAGAGGATCCTCTTTGGGGATCATCAGTCTTCGCGGCGGAAAGTAAACGGAACCGGCATTTACTGTCAAATTGACTCTGGCCAAAGACGTCAATCGAATTCATGCGCGCCTTTGAGTGGAATGAAAATCGATGAATGAATAATTTTGCAATACGCGACAACAACGGATGGTAGACGAGAAGAAGCCAGGACGAGAGATGATGATTCTTTTGCTATACGGTATAACGAACGCGAGAGATGGAGAGTTAAAAAAAAATGGGATGAGAGGTAATACTGGAAGCGGGCCTCGGTCGCTCGTCGAGGTAATGAGGCCGGAGGCTGCGGAGGAACGAGAGCGGTCTCATCAAGGGCAGTTTCATGCAAATCATCTTGGCGTAGGGCACCCTCAATATCTCTCTGTTCCTGTCGTGAAAGACGGATCGGAGTAGCTGGACTGTCAGCGGCTACCGTGAAGGGACGCCGCTGTTCTATCGCGTCAGATTGAGGAACCGATGCTTCCAGCAACACTGCGTTACAGTGATGGCTTTTGGTAGCTGCGTTTTCTCATTGCTCCTTTTGCCTTTGGCATATTCACGGAGAAACGCACCAAAATATAGAAGAGAAAGAGAGACAGGGAGAGAGAGAGAGAGAGAGAGAGAGAGAGAGAGAGAGAGAGAGAGAGAGAGAGCAGACCAGAATGAGAAGGGGGAAACTCAAGAGTGTATTCGGACAGAAAGGTAAAGGCAAAGGGTCCGCGGAAGCAGCAGGAAATTAAAGTCTGGCGGCCCGCGGCCATTAGTAGCCGGCGCCATCGAGGCGACACGCCTCCACCGCGGTCCAACGTCCTTCTATACTATGCTTCGAGCTGCTCTGCCACCAGCAAAACATCACGAAGAAAGACACAGCCACTACTTTCACCTCGTTTCTCGTTTCTCACTGATGTGCATCCTTTCGAGAACAATTGGTTGTTGCCAATTGCGTATTTTATATCAAATACACAGTGAAAAGAATTGGGTATAAATGTCATGCGAATGATAAAAAAAACCTCTCAACACTGATTCCGTGGCAAAATTCGAAATATTATGGCGTTCAACCCTGTTTGATGATGATTTTAACAAATAGCATGTACCCTATAACATATTGTGGACACGAATACTAAAAAAATATTCCTAAAGCTGTGAACACGTCATGTGATTCTTTAAGTAGTTGCATTATAATCCTGGCATAGGAGATTTATGGATTTTATCGGAGATCTGGCGAGAGAGATGGAACGAAACGACGAGACGGCGAAAGGCTGCTTGTACGTGAAAGGTAGGGTTGCCGGTGGTAATGGTCATGGATTCGAGGTAGATTCGTCGGTGTGTTCATCAGTATACGCCGTATATACTTATATATTGACGTGATAGGTTGGTGGCGGAGGGTTGTTGGTTAGAGTCCGAAGTTCCGATTCGGTGGCGCTTGCTCGTTGGGGACGTAACCTTGCGCGTAACCCCGTACACCAACCACCAGACGAAAGGAAGAGGCAAAATTCAACCCCTGTGATATTCCCCATCGAGTTGCTCGTGGGTTGGACTGGAAAGGAGTAAAGAGGAAGCAGGGATATGCTGTGCCGTTGCTCCTGAAAAGAGTGAGACAGACGTACAGGAGAGATAGTATAGCTGAGGTTCGTAAGTGCGTCGCAAAGTGAGAGGAAGCGGGTGAGAGAGATAGAATTGAGGGTGTACCGAGAGAGAAGCAGAAAAGCGATGAGCGAGAGGGTGATAGTGTACGAGGGGGATAACAGAGAGCGCATCTCTGCCGGTATACGAGAGCCACGCCCTCTCCAAGCTCGATGGTTGTAGGTTATAGGTGGAGAGTGAGAGGTGGTGTAGCAGAACCATAGAGAGAGAGAGAGAGTGAGTGAGAGAAAGCAGCACAGAGGGTAGGTATTGATCCAGTCGAACAATACGACGTACTCTCCGGAGACAACGACATCTCTCAATTAACCATCGAGAAATGCACGAGGATACCCACTCTCGAATGCCGACCAATATATCATTCTCCCTTTGACGACATTGGATTTCGACTTCTTAGTCCACCCGCGAGCTCAAGCGGTATTACAAAATTTATAAGACAGAAAAACCGGCGAAAAATCGTCAAAACGACAGCGTTCCAAATAATGTCTACTCGATCAACCGTGTAATTATGGAATAATCGATCGTTCCTCCGTACGGATAGGTTTCATACATGATTCATTCGTAAAAGCATGATGATTCCGTTGGTTCCGGAGAATTAATAATGCGATCAACCACTTTTTCATTCTTCCAACCTGTCGGAGCTTTCCGCAATGATACGTGAACTGGCTAGCATGGTCGATAATTGTGAACGAGCGAGAAGAGCTTTTATGGACGTTAACCGTCTGTGCATGCGTGTAAAACGATGGAATGGAAAGAAGCGTAGCGTGGGTGGTTGATGAAAGGGGCGAGAGGGTTGAAGAGGATAGGTACGAGAGTCCATTGACGGTATATAGACTGATGAGAACAAGTAGATAGATTGTATAATATGAAACGCTCACGGGGTCGAACGGGACCAACAGTGGCAAAACGGACTTTGGTATTACTAGGATTATCCGTAAATGAGAACGTGTCGGGTGCGTTAATAGGGTTATTGATTAGTCGAATGCCAGAGGAGATAGAGTTGAGCTGCTAGTTGCGGCAGCGGGAGTAAGAGCGAGAGATCGAAAGGGTGAGCCGAGAGAGAGAGAGAGAGAGAGAAAGAGAAACAGACAGAGTAGGGGTGCCCTGAGGCGACGTGCTCTGTAATTATTCCTCGCAGAACGAAAAGGAGTCGTTACTGCGGTAGCGCGCGAGCAGGCGCCTTAAAGTCGCCATCTCGATCCCCATACACAGTCCTCTCCCACCCCGGTACACATTCTCCTCCACCGGCATCGCTACTTTATACATATAATATTATATCTGTATACCTCACTACCACCCTCTTCTAACCGTCAATTATCGTGGTACTTCGCGGCCTCGCGTACGCGCGTGCACTCGCAGCACGCAACTATATAGCCCAACAGTACTATATATACCATTATACCTCTATGTACTTTTATTACTTGTACTATTACTTCCCGTGCGCCTAGTCCCCCGGTATACGTGTGTCTTTTTCCTCGTTATACCAGAGTGTTTTTCTTCGACACCACCATACGGTTACTCGGGCATCAATCTAGGTTTAATATTCCAGGGGTCTCTGACACCTCGTTTCTATAAGATAATAGGGCCGATTTGAAGAAGTTTTCGCGAGGCATATTCAAACGTTAATCGTAGTGCTGAGCGATAGAAAAAAAATATTTGTCAGTATATTTTTTATGGAAAACGAACGTAAATGAAGGAAAGTCTCGATCAAAGAACGTCTTTTCCTTCATAAATTCTTCCTAACCCAAACATTTTCATTCAGAGACAATTTTTTCTGTCGTCAAATCATTTCGTTTCTAACAACAAATCTGGAATTGCCGTTGATGGCTTATGTATCTTTACCAAATTTTTGGTACCCGACAAAACCATTTTGAATGGGCAAAAAAATTGCGCGTGAGATATTTTATCAGCCATTGATTCGACGATTCTAAGATTTTTTTTTAACTTCGACACCAATCTATCCTACCAGCCTCATTCATTCGTTTATTCGCCCGTTTGAAACGAACCCCTTGATCTGATGATCGATGATGTGATATAAAAAATGCTCGTTCTCACGGGCAAATGTGCGAGAAGAGTGGTAAACTAGACGAATTAAGTTTACACTCTCTTACGGTTGGGATATATATGTGTACGTGTGCGAGAGATCAGGGAGAAAGAAAACCTACAACACTCGGTGTGTTTCTGTCGGCATTTTAAAAAAGAGAGCCCCCTCGATGATTTGGGATTATGGGCAAGGTTGATCCTTTGTCTTAGCCGCGTGACGTCACGCCTTTAAGATCATAGTAGTCATAGTATAGAGAAAGAGAGAGAGAGAGAGAGAGAGATAGACCTAAGCAGGTCCAAGCTAGAACTAATAACGCCTCGGGGCGCATGGCGATGCCGCTCGCGCATAAATTAAAAAAATACTCGCTTATACAGCACGAGAGAAAGAGAGATAGAGTGATAGGCTTGTACGAGGGTGAACGAGTTGAAGAAGTTGATAGTCTCGGCGACGAGCCGGTCAGCACCTTTCCGAGAACTTGTATCGTTCTGGGTTTCTCGCCATCGTTTCTCTATTGCCTCTCGACATATCATGTGTTTTCTGTGTCGTGTGTGTTCGAAGCTCAAGCTCTCTCTCTCTCTCTCTCTCTCTTTAACCACCAATTATCTTTTCCGTCGCAAAACGTTTCTCCTGAGCGAATACTATATTTGTGATGGTCCTCGCGGTTCACCGAAACTCCTTGAGGCGCACTTGCGTCCAAAAATCTCTCGCAACGTTAAGAATAACGAAAACTGTTCTAGTTACGAGGGGGAAAATTGTCTCGCTCATATTTTCTCGGAGCAGTAGCAAAAAAAAAAACGATTATTCTGGATATTTCACGTTGAAATGGGTTTTCAAGAATTCCAAAATTTTCTACGGCTCGATATTCCGTTATGTCAAAGTAATTATCGATATGGATGTATATGTCTGACTGTGGCTAGTGGAAGTGTGCAACCCTTCGAAAATTGGGTTATACGACGAATGAAACGTCGGAGACTCACGGAAAAGTGTTATTGGTTGACACCTGAGGTAAAAAAAACAGGATGATAAACCAACGACCATTCTCTGTACGAACGAGAGAGAGAGAGAGGTTTCGAACTTATGGGCACGCGACAGCTGCTACTATAAGCTTCCTATATATGCGTGGGCGTATATTTATACACAAAATATATATATATAACCATTGCTAGAAAATAAAAGGGCGTAAACGACGCGATTGAACGCGTAGAACTGTTTCGATTACGTTGTTTTGTTGGCTAGAAAGCTCGTATGTGTTTATAGATTTAAGCGTACCAGTAGATCGTCCTCACTTCAGTCGTGGCGGTAGTCATGGGCGTAAGGGTTTACGTGACAGCCGACTGACAGACAGACCCGGACGTACACCACCGACCAGAGAGTGTGGCGAGACTGCGGAGGGTGCGAACGAGGTAAACGCGCGAGGAAGGGCGCGACTATATACCACTATATATATATATATATATATATATATATATATATATATATATATATATATATATATATATATATAGAGAGAGAGAGAGATATGTATTATACACCCTTGCGCGACGCTTCAACGCCACCAACGCCGAGAATATCAGCACGCGGTTTTGCTGGTAGCCAAGCGCGGTGGCTTGTGGCAAACCGCAGCTGACGTTTTTATCGCTAAGAGTGTTAACCAAGTTCACGATGATGTTTTTTTTTGGATCGAAGGGGAGACACGAGCAATAGAGACTATCATTCCTTTCAATGAAAAACTATCGAACGTGACTTTCTAACGAAGTAGATACGTAACGTTCGACAAAAAGTATTGACATTCGTTAAGAACTAATAGTAAATGTAAATTATTTATATTTATCCGAAAAAATTGCATCTCTTTGGCTTTAATTATCCTAATAGTTTTTCATTTGAAATAGTAATTTCTCTGTAAACGAAGCAACTTTACTCAGCAAAGACAACATTTCGTTCCTTTTTGTTTTCACTGCTGACGAGTCTCTCGTTCCCAGCAACCAGAGATTGATCGCTACCGTGTGCATCGCGAAGGAGAATTTACAAGAGAACAAAAAAACAAAAAATGCCTCGGTAGAGGAAAAAGTGGATCCGCACTACGTAATGGATCTCGAGAAGAAATTAACAACGTGGACGCTAAGAACACGCGATTGCGTTATGCTACCACAGAGTCGCCCTGACAGAAACCCTCGCCATCTTACACTGTTTCCACGTAAAAAGTTCTTAGGAACTTAGGATCCTCTTTTTTTCTTTTTACATCTCTCTGATCATCGTCGAGAGAGAGAAAAGAATATAGGGTGAAAAAAGTCGATGACCCAAGATGCCGACCGACTCAAGCACCTGCTCTTCGTTCACTGTGTGTTTGTCTGGCACTATACCGACAAGCTTTTGATTGTCTTCACCTGCGTCACACGTGAATCCATTTATCTGCGAGGGCTATTCGATTATTGTGGTTTTGAAATCGTTTTTAATACCGAGAATCGGTTAGATACCGATAAATCAAAAGTTTCATGTTAAAACTTGCAAATCGCTTCCAAAAATTGCTATGAGCAAAGGAGATGTGCTGCTTTACTTGTGTTTAGAATTGCAGCGATGTTACTCTAACCGTTTCCCAAAACAAGGACATTGGAATTATACTAGGCAAAATTTATGGATGGACACACGTCCGGACATCTTTTAAAAATATGATTTGCCGAATTTTCCGCACATTTTTAACACGTTGGCATTGAAAACTGAAAAAAAAAATGATTCACCATGACACAGTTACCTCTGTGAGGAAGGAAATTTGCTGTTACGTGATTTAAATCAATTTGATCGGCATCAAAAGTTATTTTTATTTCCAAAGAAAATTTCCTTGCTCTATATCAAATCGATTTGACCAAAATCAGAAAAAAAATGTCTCGATTTAAGGCCGTAGTCTGGTCTAGAGCGAGATTTTTGACGTCATTTCTAATGTGCAATAACGTTTAAACCGTTGAAGTTGTCTCGATGAAAATGTACACGTGCATTTATTGATCCCTAGAGAATACTTGTACATTGAGAGAAAAAAAATTATTTTAAATATTTTCATGTAGTTTTTTGCCTTGTTGCAACATGGTGCGCCGAAATTGGCGCCCACTCTGGACGATGTTGTATGCATCTGAAAAAAAAAAAAAATATATTCTCAATCTGTATGAATATTCTGAGCACTGGTATCAGAATTGGTACTTAAAAAATGTTATTATTGAGTCGAACAATAATTTTGCCGACACTTTATAACTCGTCGAATAATGAAATATCATTAATGAAAGTTCAACAAGCCGCCGTTTTGTCAAAACATTTTTTTAAGTACCAATTCTGCTACCATTGCTCAGAATACTCATACAGATTGAGATATTATATATATTTTTTTTTTCAGATGCACACAACATCGTCCAGAGTGGGCGCCGATTTCTGCGCACCATGTTGCAACAAGGCAAAAAACTACATGAAAATATTTAAAATAATTTTTTTTTAATGTACAAATATTCTCTAAGGATCAATAAATGCACGTGTAAATTTTCATCAAGACAACTTCAACGGTTTAAAAATTATTGCACATTAGAAATGACGTCAAAAATCTCGCTCTAGACCAGACTACCGCCTTAATACCGAGAATCGGTTAGATACCGATAAATCAAAAGTTTCATGTTATAACATGCAAATCGCTTCCATAAAATTGCTATAAGCAAGGGAGATGTGCCGCTTTACTTGTGTCCAGAATTGCAGCGATGTTACTCTAACCGTTCCCCAAGATAAGGACATTGACATTTTACTAGGCAAAATTTATGGATGGACAGACGTCCGGACATCTTTTAAAAATATGATTTGCCGAATTTTCCGCACATTTTCAACACGTTGGCATTGGAAACTGAAAAAAAAATTGATTCACCATGACACAGTTACCTCTGTGAGGAAGAAAATTTGCTGTTACGTGATTAAAATCAATTTGATCGGCATCAAAAGTTATTTTTATTTCCAAAGAAAATTTCCTTGCTCTATATCAAATCGATTTGACCAAAATCAGAAAAAAAATTTCTCGATTTAAGGCCGTAGTCTGGTCTAGAGTGAGATTTTTGACGTCATTTCTAATGTGCAATAACGTTTAAACCGTTGAAGTTGTCTCGATGAAAATTTACACGTGCATTTATTGATCCCTAGAGAATACTTGTACATTGAGAAAAAAAAAATTATTTTTAATATTTTCATCTAGTTTTTTGCCTTGTTGCAACATGGTGCGCCGAAATTGGCGCCCACTCTGGACGATGTTGTATGCATCTGAAAAAAAATATATATATATTCTCAATCTGTATGAATATTCTGAGCACTGGTATCAGAATTGGTACTTAAAAAATGTTATTATTGAGTCGAACAATAATTTTGCCGACACTTTATAACTCGTCGAATAATGAAATATCATTAATGAAAGTTCAACAAGCCGCCGTTTTGTCAAAACATTTTTTTAAGTACCAATTCTGCTACCATTGCTCAGAATACTCATACAGATTGAGATATTATATATATTTTTTTTTTCAGATCCACACAACATCGTCCAGAGTGGGCGCCGATTTCTGCGCACCATGTTGCAACAAGGCAAAAAACTACATGAAAATATTTAAAATAATTTTTTTTTTAATGTACAAATATTCTCTAAGGATCAATAAATGCACGTGTAAATTTTCATCAAGACAGCTTCAACGGTTTAAAAATTATTGCACATTAGAAATGACGTCAAAAATCTCGCTCTAGACCAGACTACCGCCTTAATACCGAGAATCGGTTAGATACCGATAAATCAAAAGTTTCATGTTAAAACATGCAAATCGCTTCCAAAAATTGCTATAAGCAAGGGAGATGTGCCGCTTTACTTGTGTCCAGAATTGCAGCGATGTCACTCTAACCGTTCCCCAAGATAAGGACATTGACATTTTACTAGGCAAAATTTATGGATGGACAGACGTCCGGACATCTTTTAAAAATATTATTTTCCGAATTTTCCGCACATTTTCAACGCGTTGGCATTGGAAACTGAAAAAAAAAATTGACTCACCATGACACAGTTACCTCTGTGAGGAAGAAAATTTGCTGTTACGTGATTAAAATCAATTTGATCGGCATCAAAAGTTATTTTTATTTCCAAAGAAAATTTCCTTGCTCTATATCAAATCGATTTGACCAAAATCAGAAAAAAAATGTCTCGATTTAAGACCGTAGTCTGGTCTAGAGCGAGATTTTTGACGTCATTTCTAATGTGCAATAAAGTTTAAACCGTTGAAGTTGCCTTGATGAAAATTTACACGTGCGTTTATTGATCCCTAGAGAATACTTGTACATTGAGAGAAAAAAAATTATTTTAAATATTTTCATGTAGTTTTTTGTCTTGTTGCAACATGGTGCGCCGAAATTGGCGCCCACTCTGGACGATGTTGTATGCATCTGAACAAAAAAATATATATATTCTGAATCTGTATGAGTATTCTGAGCACTGGTAGCAGAATTGGTACTTAAAAAATTATTTTATTGAGTCGAACAATAATTTTGCGGACATTTTATAACTCGTCGAATAATGAAATATCATTAATGAAAGTTCAACAGGCCGCCATTTTGTCAAAAAATTTTTTTAAGTACCAATTCTGCTACAATTGCTCAGAATACTCGTACAGATTGAGATAATATATATATTTTTTTTTTCAGCTGCACACAACATCGTCCAGAGTGGGCGCCGATTTTGGGGCACCATGTTGCAACAAGGCAAAAAACTACATGAAAATATTTAAAATAATTTTTTTTTTTAATGTACAAGTATTTTCTAAGGATCAATAAATGCACGTGTAAATTTTCATCAAGACAACTTCAACGGTTTAAACGGTATTGCACATTAGAAATGACGTCAAATATCTCCCTCTAGACCAGACTACGGCCTTAAAAGAAAGAAATTCTTTTCCACGTTATTCTGTCGGTTTCCGTCGTATTTCATTCCATTGTTTCGCTAAAAATGGGGCACTCGTACGTCACGAGCTGAAGGAATAGTCGATTGCGCGAAGTTAACTAGACGGCAACTGCGGGCCACACTTCAAGTAGACATTATTTACGTTTATCAGGCGCCTTGCACGCAACTACTCAGACATCGACGTAAAACTTAGCGAACGAAGATAAGAAACTCGCCTTTGCTACTTTTCCCCTCTTTTCGTAAATAATTATATTCCATCATGAACGTTGTTGCTACGGTTGTAATCGGAAGCTCGCCTTGTTACCCACCGAATTATCACGACGATAATTCCGACAGTAACGAATATTTAACGTGAAATCATCAGCGATATGCAACATTCGCGAATGAACAACGAAAGGAAAAAGAAAAAACCATTCGAAATACTTTTCCGACAATCTCATTACCAACAATTATTTACTGTTTTAATACTCAACGATAAGAGGAAAAGGAAGAATTTATAATTAATCATTTTTTTCTTCATCAAACACTGTGCTCATAATAATTGTTTTCATAAAATCATGTTGAATGGTATTTTTTTGTTCTCTTCATTCCATGGCACATTAGTCATATCGCACCGATGCGGTTACCAGCACGCCAACGGAATAGCAAACACACGTTACATAATCCATAATGGTTTGAGCGAATTTAAGCGATTTCGCAAATTCGTCGGTCGCCCGTTTCCTCCTGGAATTGAGTTTTGGTATTAGGTGGATCGTGGATTAATAGCGTTATTCATGAGAGAGCCCTTTAGGGTCTGAGAGGGAGAGCTGCTGCATAAAAAAAAACACGAAGATGCACGACATTGGAAAGAGAGATAGCAAAGAACGAAGCAACATCTATAAGCATACGTCGGATATACACACGGAACCCACGTTAAAACGGTCAGTTCCCACACACCGTGGCTCTCGGTCGGCTACCTGTTAACCTTACCCCTCCTCTCCCCCATCTCCTAAATTATGTTTTTTAATTAAATCCATCTCGTGAGAGATAGAGGGCGCGAGTGAGGTACCGCGATGGGACCTCTGATCATCGCGTCTCTCCCTATAATATTTCGGTGGTGGATCACGCGTTACACCAGAGGCAAAATATAGATATATGCTCAATATAGGTATAAGCCTCGGTTATACGGGCCTCTTTGCCTCAGGGCAACAGGGAGCTACAGAGATTTATTCCGGCGTTCGCCGCACCACGTCGCTCGTGAAGCTCATCATCGTTCGAGGGGCGCCAATTCTCATTTCCATCCCCCTCTCTCTTCCTCTCACTCTTTCTCTTTCGCTCTTTAACTGCGCGCGACCCTGACGAAATCTTCTGACAGACGAGGGTCTTAAAGATTTCCGTGTAAAATGCTTGCGAAAAAAAGCTCCCCTTTTCGTTCAAGATGACCTCGAGAGAGAGAGAGAAAGAGAAAGAGAGTCGCGTAGACAAAGGATCCTTGAACCCTTTACCTCGTGTCTCTCAAATGCTTCGTGTTACACGATTCACTTCGAATCTCAGGTCCAAAGAAGACACAAGAAGTTTTGACTCTCTGAGAAGTCAGCTCGCAGGTCAGCGTGGAAAATTTGTCAATGCTGAAGTTAGAAACGAAGCGCGATGATAAAATAACTATGACGAAAGGAGAGGAAAAACGATGTGCGTCTGGGGTAGGGTCGAGAGGATATAGCAAACGAGAGCATACGACCGAAAGTTTTACAGGCGCGCGCGCACACACAGGAGGAGGCGCGCTCGACGAATAAGAGCCCCGTTTTGTAACCCGGAGGAGAGACAAGGCTGCTAATTCATTAGCACTCGTAAATCTGTCGCGCTCCCGGCGTTGAATATTAAGCGGGCATTACCGAGAGTCCCGGCTATAACTCGTGGCCAGTTAACGCGGTTACCACCCCTGTATATATATCCACCACCGGAGCAATCCGCGACCTTCCGTACTTCGCGCCCGCGCTTATACGACGAGAAAAAAAAAAATACACGCCATGTGTACAATTCCACTCGGTGGAATTTCTTATCCCTCTTCTTTTTTTTTTCTCCTCTTCTCGTCAATTTATATTCATTTTTATTCACTTCGGGAGACGCGAGACCGGATAAGAGATTCGTCGCGAAGGCAATGAGCATTTTGCGTCGTTTTAATTATATGAAAAATCATTGCAAATTTCATCGAAACAATGAGGCTCCTGGTACCCGAGATAAAATGTCATTTTCATTGAAACTTTTCATTTTAGGAAAAAAAACAAAGTATTTCTCTCTTGGATCACGTATCGAATAATTGAAAACAACCAAATTTTTTGTTCTTCACTAACACGTCTGTAACGGGTATACATTTTTTTTTCTTCATAATTTTCTAATTCCTAAAAATGGCGATTCCGTAAATGTCGCGTAATCTGAGAATCCTAATGTCCATACTGAAATAAACGTTGCAGGATTTTCGTACTTTCTTCCCCTCGTCCCAATAATCGAACCCATATGCGGGGGGGTAGTAAAATTTTATCTCGGATAATCAATACTCTTGTTGGCTCGCGTGTCGATTCGTTGGGCTAAAAATTATACGTACTTCGGAGAAACGGTGTTTTACGTCAAATGCTCACTGTTAGTAAAATATATACGTAGCAAAGTCGCTGGACCGTCTATAGATATATTCGTTATGCGTAATACACAAGGAGGTTACCGCGGAAATGGTTTCTACGAACTTGAAGGAAATCGGCAACCGGGAATAGCCGTAAATGGAAGTAGGGGGGGGGGGGTGGTATATAGTGCAACGAGGCGTTGCCCCGGCACACCGCGGAGGTAGGCAATCGGTTATTAGCAAAAATGCAAACTCTCGTTTTTCAAACGCTTTACGTCTTCATTAGTATAATGAGAGCGTTGTAAATCATGCTTCTGCCTCGCACTGATGCGTGGCCACAGGTACTGACGCCGGTGAACGCGATACTCTTGCTTCTAGTATAGGTAAACTCCCCTCTTTATATATATATATGTACGAGGTCTGTTCAAAAAGTATCGCGAATTTTGAATTTCCACGGGCTACGTATATTCGATTTTCGATTTTTTTGTGACGTTAAGTTGGTACTCGTGTCCCTCACTTATGCTGAAAAAAATCGGCGAATTTTGAATGTTCAGTTAATTATTGACAGCTGTTTTGGTTAGACGTGTTTTGGCTTGTCGTCGATTTTTGCCTATTCCCAAAAATGGATAAAAAAATCTTTTGTGTAAAAAACAAAATTAAGTGCGCGGACGCATTCCGAATGTTGACTGTGGCATATGGTGAAGCTACCTTGGACCAAAGCAACGTTTATCGGTGGTAGAAAATGTTCTCAGAGGGCGGGGAAATTGCGAACAACGAAATGCGTTCCGGACGCCCGAGCACATCAACAACAGACGAAAACATCGATGAAATGAAGAAAATAATATTGGCCAATCGTCGAATCACCGTTAGAGAAGTTGCTGAGGAACTAAACATATCGATTGGCTCGTGCTATTCGATTTTTACCAATGATTTGGACGTGAGACGGGTCGCCACGAAATTCGTGCCAAAATTGCTCAATTTCGAAGAAAAACAGTGTCGCGTTAACATTGCTAAGGAGCTGTTGGACTCGGTCCGCGACGACCCAAATTTGCTCCAGACGGTCATAACTGGTGACGAATCATGGGTTTATGGTTATGACGTGGAAACCAAGGCTCGATCATCGCAATGGGAGCTGCTTTTTTGGAATAGGCAAAAATTGAAGACAAGCCAAAACACGACTAACCAGAACAGCTGTCAACAATTAACTAAACGTTCAAAATGGCCAATTTTTTCAGCATAAGTGAGGGACACGAGTACCAAACTAATGCCACAAAAAAATCGAAAATCGAATATACCTAGCCCGCGGAAATTCAAAATTCGCGATACTTTTTGTACAGACCTCGTATACATAAGATAGAGCTCGAGGCTCCTGCTGCGGAGAACGGTCACGTAGAGCGAGAGAGATAAAGACTCGATGGGACGGAAGCGTTGGAAATTTGCATCAAGTAATTTAGTGGTACATAAAATTCCGAACGGAATTAGCGACGAGAGAGAGAGAGAGAGAGAGAGAGAGTTCGATCTATTGCCCCGGCTCTTTATCATGCAAAACGAGAAATTTCCTATGCTTCGAAAAAAAAAAAAAAAAAAAAAACAAATATTCGTTAGAAGACGCTTTAGCGAGGGATGAAATTTCTTATTTTTTTTTTTCCTCAATTTATGAGATAGAAAAAAAAGAGGAAAAACGTTCGTTAAATATTCCCACGATTGTCAGACCGATCGTGTCGGACGTCGTAAACGACGATTGATATTTTATTATGTTACGCGATTTATATTTCACGCTCGAGAAAGAGAAACGCGATAAGAGAAGAAAAGGATCGGTGAGATATATGGGGGGGGGGGGGGGGGGGACGAAATGTACGATCTTTTGTGGTACACGAGAGGAACACCTCCCGCGCGTTCAGCACGAGCTTGCAACCGGGAGCCAAGGCGTAAAGAGAGCACCGGTAGCGGTGTATATTAGCATATAGAAGGAATAGCCCTCCGGGCTTTCGTAATAAATGCCGAGCGTGTCCTATATATATATATATATATATGCATATATATATCTAAGGTAACCCTGGAAGCCCTTATATTTATTAACGATGTACATTTCGGCAAACCCGTCACCTTTCGTCTCTCGTCGGATACCGTCCGTGGAATTCACAACGATGTCGTCAATATTAAAACCGAGTATAAAGATCAATTGACGTGTAAACAATATTTTCGATAAATCTTCGACGGATACATTGGGAAATGGAAATAAAAATAAAACAAATTTATGAACTCTCGATTGGAGTAGTAAAATTCCACAGCGATATACCGAACAATCGTACATTAAAATCTGGTTATAATTTTACTTCTTCGCCGGCTCACGAAATCTAATAATAAAAATAAAAATAAATATATAATCGAGAGATACCTGCTTGCTCCTTTGTATACCGCCAAAAGAGCTAGTGTATTATCTTCTCTCTCGTTTTTTCCCTCCTCATATATTTCTCAGTTTATAGCGTGTATAGCTCTCAACGCACACCGTGGTGGTCCACACTCGAGGGCGGTTGGCGGCGGCTTTCTTTCAATTATACGTCGGAGAGTCTCGTTTTCAAAAAGTTTCACGGTACGCTTCGTTGTGGAAAAAGAATATACATATATGTATATAGAGAGACCACGAACTAGAAACGTGTTGCGTACAGTTAGTGTGAACTATTCATAAAATCTCGAAACTGGATATAGAGGGTTGAGAGCATTCATATTGACAGTTTCGTTGTTGTTCGTCGCTATTCAAGTTGTTGAAAATAAAATGACAAACACCCGGAATTCTGGTTAATAAAATAGGCTGGAAGCTTGAAAATTTTCATTTTTTAATACAAGCACCGTTCTTCGATTTTTAAATATTATCTTCATAAAGAAACAGTGTAATTGTTTTTGGATTTTTTTATATTTGTCTCAGAGTTTTATTGAATTTCAAATTTTTACTAAATTATCCAATTTATCCGCTACTAATTACCGTTGACAATTGAAAATTTATTTATTATACAGTGCATGCAGATTATTATGTTGCATTCATCTGCAATATGAATTAAATCCGATTGGGAAGATCGAAAAAGAAAATTCGTTCGTTTTCAAATTTTCTCGTTCAGTGAATTTATGGTTTTTTGAATTTTTCGAAAAATCGCTATAGATGTTTGTTAAGACAATGCTCGTTGCAATTTTTCGATTATCGAGTCAATAATTCCATTATGAATTGAGTACCATGGAAGAGTATATAGCATATTCAATTTATAGAAAATCAATAAAAGCATTCGTTCTTCTTATATTTTTTATTTTTTGAAAAATTCATTAAAAATCAAGCAAACACCACACTGTCAACTTAAACGCCCGAAAAATCATTTAGATTGAAATTTGAATATTGCTACATGATCTTTTTTTGCTTATAAACAAAGTTTCCTGTATGAGAAACTCAAAATTGAAACAGTCTCTTGCTCATAGAGGAAAATTAGTGAATAGGCAAAAAATGATGAGGAAGCAATATGCAAGTTTGAATTTGCGTGATTTTCCATTAATATTTTGACGGAAGACTTCAACGTTACTTTATCTATGAAACATCGGTAAAATTCCGATTTATCTTTGACTCTAACTACTGATGTAGACATATAAATGAAATATCTTGATTATAGGCAGATCTTTAAAAGCCTAACTACTTTCACTCTAATTACGATGAAGATGAAAAGAAAAAAAGTTTTGAAAAATCGCCATATTTCGAATATTCACTTGCTCTCAGCTCAGCTTGAACACTTTCTCTCTCTCTCCCTCTCTCCCTTTGGTGTGTTAGAGCTCGCGTTACTCGTACAAAGATACGCGATCAAAGTGGATTTTGATCGACGGTCGCGAGAGTACTAGCAGCTCGCGATTCACACACGCGATGCAGCTATTTTCCCGTTACGAGCGATTACCGAGAGACGGCAAACCACGCGTTTATCTGATCTGTCGTATAGAGCACCGGTATTGCAGCAACCCATCGTATCTCGTATAAACTCCATAAATATATATATATATATATATATATATATATATATATATATATATATATATGTAGATATATAACGTGTAGTCCTGATAGAGCAAGTGCATTTTTAACATGTGCATATAATATCGTGTTTTCCACTGATTCCTAACTGGCCTACTTTGCCACGTGAACGCACGAAAATAAATCATCAAGACCGGTACTCGCGAGAGCACCGCGATCTTGCCACACCCTCTCCCCCCCTTTTTTTTAAATTAATAAACTCTCGCGACTATACGATCAGATTTCCACCCTCGTCATTGTGAAAAATTGGGAAATAGAGGCGCGGGCAGAGGCGCCGAGAGAAAGCCCTTAACGATCTATAATAAAGACGCCTACGCACGATCGGACTTTTCAATCTCCACCTTTAATTAATACACTCATAACTAGTGGTTAAATATATAGCAATAAGCTATACGTAAGCCTGTTGGCTGCTGTCATGCTCGTTGATGAATTAATAATCTTTGTAAGTACCTCTGTGCGCCACTCCACTGCCACCTTCAGATCATATGTACGGATAACTTACTGTTATTTTTATTTTTTCCTCGATCTATTACGGAAGTGTATTATTTATAGAATTTACATTGATATACCATGAAAATTTGAGAAAATGCCTCTGTTGGGGTGACCTTGCGCAATTTTGCAATGTTTCGGTACCGAATCGATCAGAAATTTTCCGCTGATTACGAATAACATCGAGTTTTAGTCGAAATCTCAAAATATCAATGTGAAAAAGGCGAAAAACGAAGAAAACGAACATCTTCGATGGAATTTTGAGTTTTTCAAGGAAACGGCTACTGAATTATTAACCAGCGAGTCAAAATACATCGATATAACGTCCTGAAAGACAATTTAAAAATTCATAATTTTTTTGCATTTCGGCCAAACAGAAGTGGCTTCACCAAAATCGCTGTAACGTTGCCTCCCGATGGAGTTGAAACCCCACTCTATGCTCATTCTTTTCGTAACCGTTCAACCTTTAAAATGCCGCTTCGTTTATTGAGCTACGATTTTTTTTCGATTTTTGGCAGATTTTTAAAGTTGGACCATCGATTTTTGCGAATTTTTCCATACATACCCCTTCTCATTTTTTTCGCCGATTTTCAACCTGCTCTCACGGCTACAATAATTGAGATATCGGGATGATCCAAAGTGCATTCTCTAAGTCTACTCGAGACGTATTGGAAACGCCCTTCAAAACCAAAAATCGATGAAACGGGGGCTAAGTTATGACCATTTGAAATTTCGATTTTTTAAGTTTCCGAAAAAGTGGGCAAAAAATGAAAAAATTTTATTTTTATTTTTTCTATGTTTCTCAAATCTCAAAATATCAATGTGAACAACGCGAAAATCGAAAAAAATCACTTTTTGGACAATCTTCGATGCAATTTTGAGTTTTTCAAGGAAACGGCTACTGAATTATTAATCAGCGAGTCAAAATACATCGATATAGTGTCCTAAAATTAAAATTAAAAATTCAAAATTTGTTTTCATTGTGCAGCGGGCAGAGGCGCCGAGAGAAAGCCCTTAACGATCTATAATAAAGTCGCCTACGCACGATCGGACTTTTCAATCTCCACACTTAATTAATACACTCATAACGAGTGGTTAAATATATAGCAATAAGCTATACGTAAGCCTGTTGGCTGCTGTCATGCTCGTTGATGAATTAATAATCTTTGTAAGTGCGCCACTCCGCTGCCACCGTCAGATCATATATACGGATAACTTACTGTTCATTTTTCTTTCCTCGATCTATTACGGAAGTGTATTATTTCTCAAATTTGCATTGATATACTATGAGAATTTGAGAAAATGCCTCTGTAATTATCAGCCACGAAAATTAGTGGCTTCTAGCAATGGCGCGCGCGTTTAGAATGATTGATGTGAGCGCGTGTATGGGTGGTGATACTGAATTTATTTCGGACTGCTTTCCTCATGCGGATTGTTATATATTCTATGACTATTTACCATCAATAATGCGTTTTCTATTAATCACTTGGCTTTCAACCGTTGTCGCGCGTCTCTTGATTATAATTTAGAAAGTTTTACGTAAACTGACATAATGCATAAAAAATAATGCATTATATCAATTTACATAATAAATGTTTGGTAAATTTTACAAAATTTCACCGTAATTTTCTATGATCTTACAAACCTGTTGCGATCTTTTAGTATAAAGATGTCTAGTTGTTTGTGAAAAGTATCACGCGGTTAAAGTCAATTTGATGGGTTTGTTACGGGGTTAAATGGCGGTGAGTAACTCTGGAAAATCCTTCATGTTACGCGCGCTGTACGTAATAAACGAGTACGAAGAGAGAAGTGTATGGGAAACGATAGCAAAGTGTAACGTATATACCGCGAGAGTTCTTCAAAGCATATACTACGCACGGTATATATTATTTTGTACTCTTCTTTATTATATAGAGTATAGAACAGTAGTTTGGGAGCTGGTGCAGCAGCAGCAGCAGCAGCAACAAACTGGCGATAAATCACCCTCGTCGGCTCGCGCGCGCGGTATCTCGTGTTCTCGCATCCCTGTACAAACAGGTGCACAGATATACACCCATATACATATATTGTGTAAATCCATTGAATGAAACGAGAGAACAACATAAAATTTGAGATATTGATAAAATGAAATTTGTTAGTTCCAATAAAGGTCTTTTAGTCCAACATAATTCCCTCTCACACAGTCAAAATCATCCAAATTCATCCAATCATCGAATTTATTCAACGATCATTTTTCATCAATTATTACAGAATTTTACAATTATTTTTTACTGCCTCTGATTGTCTGGCTCGAGTGGCTTTATTCTGTACAGCCGAAAGCTCCCTCGAATCTTTTTTTCTTTCCGCTCTTTCTCTCTGTTCTTAATCCTTCACCGAAAAAAATATTTGATTTCAAAGCAAAATTCGTCAATAAAATCAACAATGTCCTCGAAATAAGGTGTGAGAGTATGCGTCGCTTAATTTTTACGTGACATAGATCGATGTTAATTCTCATTACGCGTGATTCCGAGGAAAATGCGTGTCGAAAAAAAAGAAAAGGAGCAAATTCATCGAACACGCGACACATACGGAACGTATATCACCGAAGAGATTATCGTGTCTCTTTCACTCTCACTCTCTTTCTCTTTCTCTCGTTTCGCGGATTTTTCTTTTCTCGTTCGCGCGCGTCCGCGGTTCCCCGAACAATCAAGAGTATGCGCCAAACACATAACGAGACGAAAAGTATATGCTTACCGCGACTATGAATTATACTCCGCGTGATTATAGGCATTACGTGCATGTAGCGCAGTAAACGGCTTTAGAGTGTACCGTGTGTATATATATATATATATAGATGTAACCCGTTCGTAGCTCAGAAAGCTCAGACGCGGGCGTGCGCGAATCTTTCGTTATATATACATATATACATATATATATATATATATGGTTATACGTATATAATGTACAGTACGAGATAATGCGACGTGAGCTCTCTGTGGTACTCGCGGTGAAACGAAGTAGCTGACGAGATGAGCAATCGTATATAAACAAAAGAGCACACGTACACAATTGCGCGAACGTTGTTGTTCAACTTCTGTCGATTTTGTGAGGAAAGCTTACGTGCTTGCGACCGGTACCAATGTGAAAACAGTTAAAACAGTTAACGGGGGAAATAAGGTTAGACGGTTAAAAAAATCGATTTTTTTTATTTTATAAATTGTTAGTGAAACTATTGAAAAATATGTTCCCAAAATTTTAAATTAAAATTCCGACTCGTTCTATTGTTATAAGCCATTAAAGTGAGTAGCTCTCCTTCAGACTCCGAGCGCGCTATTTTTTCAAACGCGTTTTTCTGAAAATGACTTTCTTTGAACTTGCGTACACGCTAGTTTGAAAAGTTTTCAACCAATCGTTTTAAAAATTGGCAGTTACTTTCTTCATAGTATTGCGCTCTATATGAACCTAAAATCGGAATATTATCATCATTTAAAATAATTTTTTTTTTTGCAAATAAAGTTGTAAAAACTGGCAAATAATCATGCTTTTTTGTTTTGACCCCTGTAAAAAATTCAATTTTCGATTTTTTTTTATAGCATTTAGGTTCATATAGAAGAGAGACATATAATAAAAGTAAATTCCAACCTCGTTTGATTTCAGATGAAAATTGCGGCTTCCAGAATGTACACAAAATGCTGAGTCTGATTGTGACCTGCAATATGGGGTCGCTAATATCTTCGGTGTTTTTCAAGGAAATTCTTCAAAAATTTTATAGTATATACTTAAATATATGTATAAAATATTCTCAAAGTTTCAATAAATTATATTCATTTTTTATACGATAAAAAAATTCATGAAAATCATTGAGAAAATGCTGTCCTGAACCTATTTCCTCCCTTAAAACAGTTAAACGAGTCAAATGAGGATAAAATTTAAAGAACCCTAATAACAGGGTCGTGTACACATTGAAGAAAAAAAAAACATCCAAATAATTGACCATTTTTTTCGTCTTTTCATAAACAAAAGCACAAAAGTATAATGGCACGAAGCAAACGGCACAAGAAAATTATATTCAGAGTTGCGTGGGCCGCTTGCATTATCGTTGCTTTTCGCCTTGTCTCTCTCTCTCAGTCGCAGAAAACATTTGAATAGCCCACAGATAATAATGATTGGCCGTGGCTGAAATTATTTTCTAAACGAGCCGCTCGGTCTGCAACGGTGTAAAGTTCAGAAACGGGAAATATAACGCAGATAATAGAGTTACGTGTCGCGCCGATATATTTGCCTATTTTCCTATCACTAATAACGGAATTTTCGTCTCGTAAACTCAAAAACTCAGGTGTGAGAATGGACAAAAATCAACAAAGATTCGCACTTTTTTTTCGTTGTTTTAATTTAATGATTTTAATATGTCCGAGAGAAAATGTTAATTCTTTCGTCGCACGACATATTAAAAGAAAAAAACAATCATGTCAGGGACCTGTCGATTTTGTCGGAAACATCTCGCGTACATAGATGTCAACTTGTCAGTAGTCAAAAGCACGTAAATCGGACCATTCCCATGTATACAAACTGATGGTTGTTACGCCCTTTTGCTTATTAGTTTTCTGTTTATGTACGGTGGACTCGACCCTCGAGAGAGCAAATTGGCTCGCGTGTCTTCGTCGAGCTGCTGAATTTATAGCTTCATTGCACTCGGTGTTGCAACACATTCGTCCTCATATAGATATATATTGTCTATATATATATACCTATATGCAAACACGTCGTGTTTCACAATGTGTATCTGTGCGTGAGTGCGCGCGGAATGGCGCGAGGCTCGATCTCTCTCGCGACACCATATATACGAGGTCCCTTATCGTTCGACGTACTCGTGTTCTATACGTTCGCTACCGACCGAAAACACGCAGTTATAATACACGAGGGGTAATACATTTTTCACGTATATTTTCTCTGAAGCACATTTTTTTTTTCTCACATTTTCCGGACGTTAAAGAAAATATTTGTGAAATTATCGTCAATAGAAACCACAGTTATTGAGGGCGAAGTGATTTGGTAAAGCGCTTGAAGGTTGCGAAAAAAAATGTGAATGTTTGAAATTTTGAATATTTTGTAAAATCAGTTGCTCTGACTTTGGTAAATTTTCCCAGAATGATAATGAAGACTCGTAAAAGTTTACACATTGTTTCCTCGTTATTTCATCCCGACCACAAAGCTTCATCTAAGAGGATGCCAAAATTGAAGAATTAACTTGTTGATGGAGGAGAATTTGTGAACGAGATGAACCAACGAGATGAACCAACGAGAAAGCAATATACGAGGTGTGTAAATTAAGTAATGAGACTGACAACGCCACGTTCGATCTGGCAACACTTGAGGCTCTGGGCTTGGAGGGGCGGCAGGGGAACATGTGATACGCCTTTAGTACGGGTTTGAACTCGCTCGAGTCATTTGGTTGTCCGTAGCGATTTTTTTTGTCAAACAGTTTTTTTTATTGTGTTCTAAAAATGAGTGACATCAATTTCGAGCAACGGTGTGCTATCAGGTTTTGCTTCAGAATTGGGCACACTGCAACGGAAACTCTTGCTAAACTTCAGCAGGCCTACGGAGACAGTGTTTTGTCAAGAGCCCAGGTTTTTCGGTAGTTTAGAGCGTTTTCAGAAGGAATAGAGTCGATTGAAGATGAACCACGAGGCGGAAGGCCTTCGTCTTCAAGAACCGATGAAAATGTCGACAGAATCCGGGATCTTGTGCGTTCAGATCGTCGGTTGACAGTCAGAATGATCGGGGAAGAGTTGAATTTTACTCACACCACCGTTCATCAGATTTTGACCAATGAATTGGGGATGAGAACAATCACGATAATGCTCCTTGTCACATAGCAATTTCAATAAACGAGTTTTTGGCCAGTAAAAACATTCCTGTGGCTCGTCAGCCTCCTTATTCGTCTGACTCGAGTCCTTGTGACTTTTTTCTCTTCCCGAGATTGAAAAAGCACCTCGAGGGAACTCATTTTGGAACACTCGAAAACATTCAAACGGCTGTAACCGACCAGCTGAAGGCTATTCCAGTATTGGAGTTCCAGCACTGCTGTGAGGATTGGAAGAACCGTCTCCAGCGCTGTGTAGCTTCAGAAGTAAGTTATTTTGAGGGTGACAATATAAAATTGTAATTCTATTGGAATAAACAAAATGAAAAAAAATCAGTCTCATTACTTAATTTACACACCTCGTACAAGCTTCTAATTAGCATCTTTTTTTTTTCTGTTAGTAGAAACTTAATACAAAGCTAAGAAGAAAATGGAGATGGTGAATTTTTTCGATATTCTATTACGACAGTAGATCGTAAACACATCGTGTGACTCTATATAAATATTTTACTTTAGTTGAGAGGATGCTGTGTCGTCGTTGGGGTTGCCAGTTTATCAGATCATCGCTATTGAATCACTCCATTAGGAGCACATATCCTTATAAACCACCCTCTATATAACGTATACCCGTTTGTCCCTATCGTGTAACAAAACGTGGGATGAGCTAGACAACCAGGAGAGATGGAAAGAGAGAATGAGAGAGAGCTTGCTGAGCTCTCTCGTAGAGACCCCCCACGAGGTACTTGCAGGCTTCGCTCGAGATCACTGCAACAGACTGTGACATATTAGGCCACCCCATCGGGGACATCATCTCCCTCTCTCTCTCTCCGCAACCCCTGTTATAAGAGCTCCGCCATAAGAGGGTGACTCTCCACGCTCTGCTCTGGGCCTCTTACGCTTCCTGTACGCTCACTCGTCGTTGAATTTATTGTTTCGCGATTTAGCGGCCATGAGTGAGAGCGAGCAAAGCCACTGATGCCTTGTATATAGGGGTTGCAGAAACGATATACGGATTTCAGCATCTCTCTATCTTTCTTGGCCATTGTGTCTGTATAACGAAGGTGGATAATACATATATCGTTGTTTTGTACGCGGTCAAAGAACGTCCTAAATAAATTACAACGGCGCTCCTCGAAACGTTCGACACAGATATCCCTATGGTCATAAAGGGTAGAAGCTTCCATGAGAACAATTTCTCAGCGTCCAATCGATTTATCTAAAGCTATTATCCCTGACGAGGTAATGCAATTAGAAAAGCAAAGAAGTTTTCATTCCGACATTTATTCCCCTCGCCGACATCATCGTGACAATCTGTTAAATTTCCTTTTTTCTCGTTAGAAATTCAGTTATGTACTGTGTAATACATATATATTTTATATAAATCTTTTGCATTGATAATTACACAATTATCCTGACTTTGTACTGTACACTCTACTTAAATCTAATTATCACGAGCAAATCTTCATTTTGCTTAATCAATTTCATCGTTGCTATTTTTACTTGCTGCTGAGACAGCTATTTTTTAACGATATTTATTCCTGAATGGATTAAGGGCGCTTATAAAAGTATGTGAAAAATTTAAATCGTTGCAATTGTGCTGCCAACAAAGTTTAGATTAATGACTCGTAAAGTATGTTGTTTGCGCTTGAAAAAGAACGTTATTTTGCTTTCTGAGCAGAGTTCTGTTGTCCCAATGTTTGTCACAGCAAATTTTGTTTCTCAATATGATGTTTCTAGCCATCAGTTCACCGATTTATTTCCAATTATGCGCAGAATTTATAGAAAAGGATTAAAAAATGTAAACTATACTTACAAGACAAATACAGGAGTTACAGAACTCTGCCAGGAAGCAAAACGTTCTTATTTCAACTGCAAACAACATATATTGTACGAGTTTCATTTATCTAAAAGTTTGCGGCAACAAAATTACAGTGATTTAACTTTTTGACATGTATTATTGACTCGACCTCCTTAATTGAACGCTCTAATTGGTTCCGTCGAGTTTATGAATAAACTACGGATACTAAATGGAAATAAAAAATATTGAAAAGTTATTACTGACCGAATAAAAGAATCAAATGTTTTTATACTCTGCCGGTATTTTGTTTTTTTTTTGTGTCGTGCAGAGAAAAATTCATCGAGGTCTCCGTTTGGCACGAGAAATCTCTCCAGAAACGGGGAAAAAGTCAGTGAGACATAAAAATTCATGAGCGACCGGAGGGTCCGCGACAGAGCAACGTTTATCCCCCGAGTCTTTCTCTCCCGGGAGCGAACCACCGTGAATAAACGTCGAGTGTCCTGTTAACCGGTAAGTTCTTTCACAAAACCATTGCATACAAATATGCCACCCAGTATATAGATATAAATATGAAATATCGATATATGTGGCGCTATCGCGTTTAACGGTTAACGGAACGAGAGAGAGAGATCGTGCAGAAGATTGGCAGTATATATACACATATATATGTTATGTCTCTCATTCGGCCAAGTTGCGCAACTATCTGACATTTACGCAATAATTTCGTAATGACAATTTTTTTTTTTCGTTACCCAAAGTATCCCTGTGTGTTCGACAAGTCTGCACCAATATATGGGCATCCGAAATAAAAATCGCGAACAATTTCGCATCAATGATACCGGAGTGGTTAAACATTCAATGATGAAAAAACAAAAAAAACGTCAAAACACATATTGCAATATTTAAACATTATTTCTCGTATTATTTACGACACTTGGATTGATTTGAAACCTTTGACAAGTTGCGATAATTGTAGTGAAATATAAAACAAGACGACTTTCTAGAAAATTAATTACAAATTATCAATTAAAAGCGCATTATGGAGGTTGCGGCACTTCACGCGAGTCAAATGACAGCTAAATTGTCGTAAATTGTTTAACGTCGTTTATATAAAGTCTCGTGCATAAAGTGACTGCGGCCAATTTTAATTTGTATTACAGCATATGTCATAACAATGAATTTGCAAAGATATTAACAGGTTTGTGTCAATTTTCAGAAAAGTTAATATTCGTCCATTTCAAATAATAATCCGTATTTCTTTTTCTTAAAAGAGACTTTACGAACTCGCCATCCAGATATTTTGTAGTATTTTTCGTTCAGAAACTACAGCTGTTTGTTTACGAAGATAACTGCATCGATACATAAACAAAAGGCTGTGAAATTTTTACGGATAATACTATGAAATATCTGGATGATGAGTTCGTAGAGCTTTTTTCAACAAAGAAAATGAACCGTGCTCAATAAAAATCAGGAGAAATAGGGAATTTATGCGCGAGACTTTGTACGAGGTCTGTTCAAAAAGTATCGCGAATTTTGAATTTCGATTTTTTTGTGGCGTTAGGTTTTTTCGTCGCGAATTTTGATTTTCGATTTTTTTGTGGCGTTAGGTTGGTACTCATGTCCCTCGCTTATGCTGAAAAAATCGGCCATTTTGAATATTCAGTTAATTGTTGACAGCTGTTTTGGTTAAACGTGTTTTGGATTGTCTTCGATTTTTGCCTATTCCAAAAAATGGATCAAAGAATCCGTATCAAATTTTGTGTGAAAAACAAAATCAAGTGCGCGGATGCATTCCGAATGTTGACTGTGGCATATGGTGAAGCTACCTTGGATCAAAGCAACGTATATCGGTGGTACAAAATGTTCTCACAGGGCCGAGAAGATGCGAACGACGAAATGCGTTCCGGACGCCCGAGCACATCAACAACAGACGAGAACATTGATGAAATGAAGAATATAATATTGGCCAATCGTCAAATCACCGTTAGAGAAGTTGCTGAGGAACTAAACATATCAATTGGCTCGTGCTATTCGATTTTTACCAATGATTTGGGCATGAGATGGGTCGCCACGAAATTCGTGCCAAAATTGCTCAATTTCGAACAAAAACAGTGTCGCGTTAACATTGCTAAGGAGCTGTTGGACTCGGTCCGCGACGACCCAAATTTTCTCCAGAAGGTTATAACTGGTGACGAATCATGGGTTTATGGTTATGACGGGGAAAACTAAGCTCGATCATCGCAATGGAAGCTGCTTTTTTGAAATAGGCAAAAATCGAAGACAAGCCAAAACACGCATAACCAAAACAGCTGTCAACAACTAACTAAACATTCAAAATGACCGATTTTTTCAGCATAAGTGAGGGACATGAGTACCAACCTAACGCCACAAAAAAATCAAAAATCGAATATACCTAGCCCGCGGAAATTCAAAATTTGCGATACTTTTTGAACAGACCTCGTATAAACGATGTTCAAAATTTCGAGGGCTCCCAATCTCATAATAATTGAAAATAATAATTCTCTCAAATTATTCCCGATTATTGCACAAATTAATTTTTATTCGACCACAAGAATTGCGATTGTGTTAAAAAAATAATCCCTTCGTGCTTACTCCTGCTTCGAAAGCTATTTTTTTTTCTCTTCTATACAAGAAGTGTACTTCGGGAAATGAGCAGATTTTCTACAATTCGTATGGCAAAAAAAAAGTACTTAGAAAATTTACTACAAAACGGCCGTATATGTGTCTTCCCGTTTTTCTATTTTCCTCAGTCCAAGTCAACTTAGATCGCAATAGAGCTTCCGGTTTTCCACGAGTACAGTTTTTTTTTCTTTCTTTCTTTCGTATCGCGGTCGTACGCGATCGCGCACACACACTCACACAGACACAGGGTTATAATAGCTCCAGTATAAGCGGGATACAAGTCGTTTTTCCAATCTTCAGCTTCTCAATAACTTTGCATTTGTCGATATTTTCTCTTCTTCACGTTGTATAGAGATAGACGGTGTAGGTTAGGATGTATATAGATGAATCTATGCACGCGGATGCAGCAGTCAAGAGAACGGTAGATAATGATACTTTCCACAAGTTTTCACCGCGCGTCCGCTGGTTATCGTTACATGCATATATATATACATATTACATATATGTATATGTATATATAAGGTCGCGCAATTACCGCGTGAAACCGGTTTAAAGTCAAATGTACGTACGTGAGCTTCGCGGCGGTGTTGTCCGTCCGCGTATGTTGTATATACGAGACCGTGCTGCAACCAGCAACCCGTTCGTTCCTGCAACTCGCGCCCATACACGAATATACAATTCTATTTCGTATTAAGATGAAGAAGAAGAGAAAAAAAAAAAAAAAGAAACGACGAAAAAAAAAGCAACAGAGAGATCAAGCATTTATGGCTACGGACTTTGGCAATATGGCGGACTCGTCATGTACAAAAGTAATATTCGTACATCAGGCTCGATAATAATAAAAATAAAAATAACGAATTACTATCATTATTATATACCGTAACATAGTAGATAAATATTAATGTGATTTCGCTAATGGCGTTAACTCATTTTGCTCGTTGCAATGTATTATCATTTTTTTTTTTTTTTTTCCAACAGCTATGACGAAAAGTCCACGGCAACAACTGTAATGACCAACGTCAGGAGAAAACCGGCAAATTTCTTCGGCAATTCGAACGTACGCATGTACTCGTACAAACGTCATGATACGTAGGCTTTTCAATGATTCTTATATGGCGAGAATCTTTAATACGCCCGCAATGAGAATAAATCATTTGTTTTGATCAGTCAACCTCTCCGTTCACGTATGTTCAAATGAATTTTTCGTTGATGCAATTAAAACAGATATATGGCCATAATATGTTTCAGGGATTCTTCGATTGGTATCAATGAAAACTGCAATGATTTGTTTGAACGCTCGTGAATACAGTTGTCGAATGCACCGAGAGCGAAGGAATTTCTAAAATCAATAAAATGTTCGTTTTCCAATATTCGCCACTAAATATTTTTTTGCGATGTGGATAGAATTAATTTATTCGAGCAAATGACATTTCATTTTATAAAAAAGTATCAGTTTATTTCACTGAGTTATGTCGTCATAACGAAGAAATGTGATATGGCGAATATTGGAAAACGCATTTTATTAATTGTCGACCTTTTTTTTTCGGTGCAACCAATTAAATGTTTTTCTCTTTGTGTTATGTAAATATTGAAGATCGAGAGTTTGCGTTACCGTAGAGAAATCACAACGTTAACATGAATTTCTCGGACGAGCTGGTCTCTCAATTGATTCGATTGATTCGCCATCTCTCTTTCTCCTTCTCTCTCGCTCGCTCCCTCTCTACTGCTCAATATAAAACCGACAGATTCGACATGGATCGATCACGACCTTATATATATATATTAGGGCGATTTTTTTTTTCGACTATTTTTTTTTCAGTCCCCACCCGAAATTTTCTTGGATATGTCGAAAAAGAAATTCCCTGAAAGTTACAGCCTTTAATATTAATTCTAAGTACTTTCCCAAAGCGTGAGAAGATTTTTCATCTAAAATACACGTAAATCGAATTTTTTTTTTTTTTCAAATTTCTATAACTCAGCCGCATTTTATGCTATCATATTGTTCTTGGTTTCGATTTACTGAGAATAAAACAATCTAAAAAAGTGGCTTTTGCGGTGGGAGTGTAAGTTGTACTGGTGAGTTGGTACGGGTCACTGAAGTTGATTTTAACCGAAAATTCTCGTTTTTTTGCTGTTATCTCCGAAACAATTGACTTTACAAAAAAAATGTAAATGAAAAATTTGTTGGAAATTTAATTTCCTACAAAAAATATCCTATCGACCCAATTGCTTAGATTAATATTTCTTGAGATATTGAACTTTAACTTATGAGTAGTATAAAATTTATAAAATATGAAATATTAAATAATAAAAAAAATAAAAATAAAAAAAACTTCAATATCTCAAGAAATATTAATCTAAGCAATTGGGTCGATAGGACATTTTTTATAGGAAATTAGATTTCCAACAAATTTTTCGTTTGCATTTTTTTCGTAAAGTTAATTGTTTCGGAGATAACAGCAAAAAAACGAGAATTTTGGGTAAAAATCAACTTCAGTGACCCGTACCAACTCACCATTACAATTTACACTTTCGCCGCAAAAGACACTTTTTTAGATTGTTTTATTCTGAGTAAATCGAAGCCAAGAACAATATGATAGCATAAAATGCGGTTGAGTTATAGAAATAAAAAAATAAAAAATTCGATTTACGTGTATTTTAGATGGAAAATCATCTCACGCTTTGGGAAAGTACTTAGAATTAATATTAAGGGCTGTAACTTTCAGGGAATTTCTTTTTCAACATATCCAACAAAATTTCGGGTGGGGACTGACAAAAAAAAAGTCGAAAAAAAAGGGCGAATCGCCCTAATACACACATATATATATATATATATATATATATATATAGATCAAGAAGCTAGGCTACACACAGAAACTTAAGGGTGGTTTAAAATGAAAACGGTTTTTACTGGATTTCTATTTTGAAATTGCTGTTGAAATTTCGAAAAAAAACTTACAGCATATTTACCACTGCCACATTGAATTGAAATTTTGTTGTTAACAATAATGTTTCACTAAACACCGCCACTCATCCCTTACATTTGACATAGCAGACAGTGTAATGTAACAAGTTAAATAAACAGCCGGAGCCGGGTTTTTAGTTGAAAGTTAAAAAAGGGCAAATTTGCAAATTATTCAAATATCGAATTATCTTTCATTGGTAAAAAAGATTCGATATTTTCGTTGAGAAACAAAATCAAGGAAAACATCTGTTCCAACCCTAATATCAAAATATGCGTTATCGGACGGAAACAAAAAAACACTCATGCAAAGACAACGTTGCACGATCTAGCGTGTGGTCGCGTGAATTTCCTCTTTAACATTTACCGAAACGTATCAATATATTTATATATCCTGTATCACCGGTTCTCGTGGTTCGAATAAGGGTCTCTCGCATAAAGCGCATATTGGGGGCGCACGGGTGCGCACGAGCTACCCGTCGTTCCCGTCACACACTCGATCGGACACATCATCGGACCGATAAATCACGCCAGCTGTGAAAGAGCTGCGATGAAAATCCGATGAAAGGCAAAGTAGAGAGTAAAAGAGAGAGAAAGAGAGATTGGGCATATAACAGGGTGTTTGGTGTTTGGGTTCGCGCCGCATGGGGTTTCGCACCCGCCCGTCGTGACGACTTTTTCTCTTTATTTATTTCTTTTTTCGCTCTCTGTATATTTTATATTCTCCTCCCTTTTGCGCTCGCTCATCTTTGGGCTTCATCTCAATTCTCTCCCTCTCTCTCTCTCTCTCTCTCTCTTCTATTCTGCGTCTTCAACCAGAGTGCGTGTATCTCTCGCGTGGCTCGCGTTCTCGAAAAGAATCCAAGCTCTTATAACCGCGATCCGACAAAGTTTTTATATTATCCGATATATAGAACGGATTATAGAGAGAAGAGAGAATTCAGAATTCGAAGACAGAGCCGCGGGGCAGTTTTTGTTTTTGTTTTATGGTACGCGGTCCCCCATCCGCAAAATACGAGCTGCACAAAGATTGTCTCTATGGGTATATATAAGTTATAATATTGCGTATGTATGTGCGTTTATTATGAAGGTATCGAGATACGGGCGAGGGACGCGCCCGATCGCTCACACCGCAATGACGCCCTGGATGATGCGCCCCTTTCTCCTTCCTTCGCCTCCCCCCCGCCGCGATAATGCACGGTAATTCGATATATGAAACGCACGCGCACGCCATGAACAATGTTTGCCGCGGTGAAACGTCTTAGCTTTTCAATTATCCCCACTGTTTTCCTTGTGCCCTCGGCACGAAGATACGTACCAATCGAACACTCTCGTATCTATCTACCGAACACATTGAATATATGCGTATATACTTGTCGTAAATACATGTATGAACGTCGTGAAAGTAGAAGAAAAAAGTATTGCGTCGATAATTTCACATCGATAGATTCGAGCAATTGTTTTTTTGCTTCGGGTAAAAGTATTTTTTATTTACTCAATTGAAAACTGTATTTACGGTAACTTGAGGATAGGGATGGACTCGCTAAAACTGCATTTTTATGCCTTTTATTTGTTTATTCTATCAAATTCATTCGCAACGTCCGTCCACGATTTCTCGCGGATTATTTGATCGTTTGGATTTTTTTCTGGCAAGTAAAACTCACGTTATATCGTTATAAATCACTTATAATGTACATATCCGTGGCTCCAAACTCTCGTCGACAAAAGTTTCCAACGAAATGACCACGCGTACTCCCCCCGATTGCATTTCCGATGAATTTCCGACAAAACAAAATCGATTCGGTCGCGTGTACATGCATTTTCCAGGTATCGCTGTATTATTCAACGGGTAGGATGAAACTTTTTGCGAAATAATACATACGCCTTTTATCGAGAGTATCTGGGCCGCCAATGGTTCGATTCGCAAACTTCCGGAAGACTGTACTTGCAAAAGCGTCCTTGCGCGTTTGCAAGGAGGCGTTTTTGCGATAGGAGTAACAAAAAGTTTAAAAGAGAACGCGAAGAATTCAACGTATGGGCGTATGGGTGTAGATATCTCTGGGTAAACGCGTGTGCGAGCCGTTTACGCTTTACGCATTGCGGAAGGTATCATTTCTGGTACGTCGATCAATCATACTTTCGCGGTACTGATGTGTGCGCGCGTGCGCGCGCGGAGACGCTAACGGTTGGTGGTAAAAGTCCGCGGCGATCGGTACCCGAAGAACCGAAGCAGCCATTTTGTCAATCTCTCGCGTCACCTATCCACATACCCTCGAACATCTGCCATTTCACAAAACATCGTTCAACGATGATGTTGGAGTAAAAGAGACACTCGACGCTTTAACTGACGGTCGAAATAGTATACGAGGGACATATTGTATTATGGTGTGAATATTATGAATGTCACTAGAGCGATTTACCTCGTGTGTCAATACACGTCGTTCCGTGGATTTTACTTTGAAATGCACGGAAATTCGAATATTACATTCGATGATTTCCATAAAGTAGAAACCGTCGAATCTTCATACACGAGACACACGATGTGTCACGAGAAATTTTCTCTCGCTATACACACATGCCATTATTTGTTAGATAATTAATCGAATGACGTTCGAATGAATAACTATTTAATAGGATTTTCTATGAAAATATTCGTGAATGACGAAGGTAAACATAAATTTTCAACGTACAAAAATAATTCTAACAAACTATTTGCACGTAATTCGGAAACGAAATTTTACAATTCTCTTTTCTATGATAATTGTTAGCCAATGATTTTTCCAAAAATGATTGCCAATGCTTTTTTTCTTTCATTCAAAATTTCAATTATGATAATCCCTTGTCGAGGAGTCTTGTGATTTGGAAAAATTCGTAAGGGAAACAAAATTTAAAGAACCTAGAGTTGAGGTAAAACGTATTTTGTCCTGTGGATGAAAAGATCTCGAGAGAAGAATGCGAGAACATTGCGTGTTTACGTCGTAAATTGGACCTTGCGGTCGGTATACTATGATTGGGCTAGGACGGAAGTTTGAGATTTCCGTTCGAAACTGGACGAATTAGGATGACATCGTCGCGTTATTCGGACATTTTTTCTTCCGCTGTGCTGCAGCCTCTCCCTCTTTCCCTCTCTCTCTCTTTTTTCTCTGTCTCTTTAACAGTACATAGTCGTTTCACCACAGGTAAAATCCGAGCTCGTCCGGTCTCACGTATAAAAAGGTTCTTGGCCCTTCGTCCTTTCATCTCCCGTGACGAACGAACGGACAGACGACAAAACGGGGTGCCCACAACGTTCGGAAGAGCCAAATTTACCCCGGGCCCTTTGCAAGTCTATTGTTAAACTCGAAAATGTCAAACGTCGAGAGAAAGAGAGAGATAGACCGCTCGGTACATGATCGAACCTCTCTCTTTCAACCGAATCGGATTATAGGATTACGGGTGGATGCTCTTCTCTAGCTTTCTCGTGGAATTACCGCCGTCCGGTATATGTGAAGTGGAGCAAGAGCATGAGCAACTTATGCTGACACTGTTGCTCGCTATTATTCGCGTCTAAGCTCTCTTTTACGCAACAACCACTTAAAACCATGTTACAAATACATATATGGATGTACAGAAAAGTTTTGGCTGCGGATTGTATATAGTATCGGTCACATTTCCATAATCGAACTGACATTATGCGACGACAAAAAGCTCGGATACTATGTCGACAACTCGACAAACTCTTACGTCCGCATTTAATGAAACTACGTTGTTGAAAAAGCAAATTAAAGTTGGAGAGAAAAACATTGAATTCATATCGGTGGAAAAAAAAAAGAACAGACCCATGTGCGCTTCAACTTGTCGCGTGGAATAACGAATTTATGAGAAAGTTAAAGAGCGCCGTTGGAAAATGAATTTTAGATTTCCCTGGAAGTCGCGGGTAATCCATTCACGGCGGGAGGGGGTGAGTTAGAGGGTTATGCTGAAACGCTTGAGGTTGAAGAATTCTCTGTACGTCATCGTATATGTATATATAGATAAACAGATATATCTTGTAACGACCGATGGGTAAGTGCTATAAGTAACGACGAATCGAGTTGTCGTTGGGCATCACTGACGTACTATATTGACACGATCGATGTTACAAAAGCACGCTAAAGAAAAAAAAATGTGTCCCTCTCTTATAGACGCAATAAAAAGAAAATATGAAGCACGACGCTGTTATACGCGCAATAACTGTTTTACCTAGTTTCAATTAATGTCACGAGTATATTTGTCAGACTTCGTCGAGATTTAAAGGCTACCGCACGGAAATTTCATCGTGGTATAAAGTGCTTATTATTTTTAGAAACCATCGTAGAAATATGTGTCAAAGCGCACTGATGCAATTTATTTTTTGCTTCTCAATTCAGTATTGTTTCAATACAGTATAACGTTATGCGTCACGCCACAGATGACGTTCGCTCTCGATATGACTATAAACTTAGCAATTATTTGTAAAATCGATCCTTGTCCGATGACATTTAAAAAAAAAAGGCCTTTCTACATTTCCTCCTAGATGGATTATGTAATATTTCAAATAAATTCGTGGATATTGTTTCTTGGAACGGTAGGTAAATTGAAAGAGACGAAAAAAAGGTTCACATTAATTATAAATTTGCATGATGAATTGAAAAATTGATGAAAAATTCAACATTTTACAGAATCTCAATCGTTTTGTCGATTCTCACGAAATTTGGTATCAAGCATTATGTAACATCAATGTATTTGTGTAAAATATGACACATTGATGGATCAAAATTTACTCGAGTTAAATCGTTAATGAAAGATATTCGGAAACTTTTAATCTTCATAAAATCTAAACCCCTGAATCGATTCACGTCAAATTAAATGCCAAATTAACGCGGTAGTCTGGTCTAGAAATTTGAAAAAATCGATTTTTTTTTTTTCATTTTCTTATTCGTCAGACCTTTCTTCATACGTTCCTGAAAACCGTTTATTGATATTTCAAAAATTAGCCGAGAAACAAAAATTCTAAGCAAACCGCGCGCTCAAGTAGCGCGGTCAGGAAGCAACTTTGAACGCGTTTATCTCAGAACTATGTTTTTCAAATCGGCGCCCACGATATCTCGATAACTAATTGACCGATCGAGCTCAAATTTTGCACGTACCTTAAGTAGCCTGTTTCTGAGGACTGGTAGCAGAATTGAGACGAACAATAATTTTGCCGACATTTTATAACTCGTCGAATACCCGAAAATGTATGAAATATCATTAATGAAAGTTCAACAGGCCGCCATTTTGTCAAATTTTTTTTTAAAGTACCAATTCTGCTACCAGTGCTCAGAATACTCATACAGATTCAGAATATATATATATATTTTTTTTCAGATGCATACAACATCGTCCAGAGTGGGCGCCGATTGAGGCAACTTTCGGCGCACCATGTTGCAACAAGGCAAAAAACTACATGAAAATATTTAAAATAATTTTTTTTTTTATGTACAAGTATTCTCTAAGGATCAATAAATGCACGTGTAAATGTTCATCAAGACAACTTCAACGGTTTAAACGTTATTGCACATTAGAAATGACGTCAAAAATCTCGCTCTAGACCAGACTACCGCCTTAACCTTGATACATAGCCTTTTTTTGGAAAATTTTTTGACTCGATGGCTGAAAATTTACGAAAGTTATAAGTGATCACAGAAATTTTTTGAATAATTCAAAATCCTGTCCCAATCTAAAGCCCTGAAGTCATTTCAACGAAAATTGCAAAAAAATAACGGTTGCTGCTCTAGTCGTGTGTCACATTTGAGCGCAATTGCTGTAGTCGTTCTCGAAATATGGCTATTTTTATTTTGAAAACCTGTATGCACACACATGCGCACGGATATTTTTTTCAAAATGCGATTTTTCGACGTTGTGACACACAGCAACATAATCCAATTTTTCCGTTTTTAAATATAATGGAAAATGTATATTTTTTCCATCTATGTTACCGAGAGTCGTTTGCATGGGGTGTAATGATTTTATTTGTCGCGTCATTGCTTCTACTACAATCACGATACTTCCTCACATTTTGCTTATACTCTTCCTCAGCAAATCTCAAAGGAAATACAGAACGAAAATTAATTCGATTTTTATTCGTGATATTTCGTACCAGAAGTAAAGAACGAACGATTAAATGGAGTATTAAGGGATGCACACAGGGCGTCGAGTGACGAGATACAACCGTGAGGGAAGGAAGTGAGTATCGCGTTACCGGGTGTCCCACGCATCCTCTGTCAAGTGGATTTCTACTCATGCTGTCGCGTTATTTGTCGGGGTGGTGTTCACAAAAGAGATCAGATAAATAATTGGCTCGGTGTACAGGTAGTCGAAAGAGAGACAGAGAGGGAGAAAGAGAGAGAGAGAAAGGGAGAGAAAAATTCCTTTTGATCCTTGAAAACCTTGCGCAAGGATGTATGGGGAGACGGTCCTTTGTATCTTCGAACGAAGGAATAAGATGAGGGACACTCGATACATTTGGGTCGGATGGATCTTCGACCGAGGGGGAAGGGGGATGACAACGTACCATAATCTGAAAGTACTCTTCGTATTACAAGTTGCTACTGTGTGACATCCGACCGTTGACGAGTTTAACGAAAAAAAAAAAATTACAAGAAAAAAAAATACTAAATGGGATAAGTCTCCGTAGTTCGTATTCCGTGAGCAGACTGATCGCGGATGTATAAAAAAAAAATGGTCACGAACAGAGGCAAAAGATAAACAAGATATTAATAACTCATCGTTCGATCAAAGAGACGATCGTCATGGACAAATTACTGTGCAAAGTAGTGTAGGATGACTGGTGGAATTTGTCTCGAGGATTTAAAACAAACATACAGAAAGAAAAAAAAAGAAGAGGGAAAAAAAAATAGTACAGCAAAAAGAGCACATGCACGTGTGTTACAATGTCCTCATCCCTACGGCGTTTCAGCTTCCGGGCCTTCGTTTATATACCGCTATCTCGCTTTCCACCGAGATTAATTTCGGCACTTCACAGAGAAATTTTTCTACGCACTTAATTAATATTGCCTCGTTTCTTTTTTTTTTTTTTTTAATATACCGTCGCTCAAGAATGTCCCGGCAAGGACGGCGCCGAGAGGGGAGGGGTTTAATTACTTTTTTACGTCGACTCTCGTAAATCATTCGCAGCTAAGCGAGAACGAAGACATCGAGAGGGAGAGAAAGAGAAAGAGAGAGATAGGATCATATAGTCACGAAAGAAACGATCGAAATGGCGTGTCAAGGTAGATTCTAGACTGTTGCCTTATGTCGAATCATAAAACAAAATTTTACCAGGTATACATACGAAAAGAGGGAAAAAGAGCATAAAGAATGAAAGAAAAAATGTATATATATATGAAGAAAAAAAATGTAAGCTACATTAGGCCGCGTAACACGTGTATTGTGAAATCTCATGAAGAGGATCTCGTGAATTTCCATTACTTATCCCGCAATGAATATAACAAGCATCGAGCTGGACCACCTTTTCTGTCAAAACAGAGCGGGGATCATCCCGGATGATCCGTATGGCTAATCCCGTCGCGATAAAAGCGAACGTTATAAAAGTGCGTTAGAAAAGTAGCAGAGCGGTCCGGGAGCCGGTAAACGGAAGTGTACGAATGTAGCGAAGCTGTAATAGCTTCTGCTAATATTTTTGGAAAATTTAAAAGGAACAAATCCATCGATTTGCCGAACAAGTGGTTAGATGAAGACATTAGAGGCGTGATGCTTTGACAGAGTAGAACAATGGGCCCTTTAGCGAACGGAATGTACCACTAATTTGCTCATTTGGTGCCGGAGATCGAGAAGATATCGTGTCTGAGATCTTATCCCCCCCCCCGATGGGGTCTTAATGGGCAAAAGTTCCTTTTGCCCGTAGGCGGGTGAAGCGCGGAAGATTGAGAAGGCCAAGCGGGAAAGATGCGAAGGAATACAAAAGGGAACAAGACAAGTAGCACCTTTTGATCTCTAGGATGCGATTGGAGATCCCATCGGTGGGGGAGGATATAGACCGAAGGCAAGCGGACTCACGATGCTGGATCGCGCAAGAATCTATGTACCTGCAGGATGTACGCGCGGGATTAAGATCCCTATCGTCAGCCCGGGTGTGATTGGCATCATCCAATTGACGTGGGCACTGTGGGAATTACCCTGTTAAAAGTCTCTGAAGTCATGTGGACCTGTCGGACGTCAAAAGATCCGACGTTTTCACCAGGAGATAAAGAACTTTTTAAAAGTCTACAAAAGGCTCTTCCGCCGTCGGCTGTGTGCGACGATATTTACTGACGACGGAACGCCTCGCGATTTTTCCTGCTTTGGCGATTGCAGGCGTGCGCTACATTGTCCCAACAGTCAACGAAGTGTGCTCTTTAACGATTTACAATGTTTTTCCAAAAAATCCCAAAGGACAATAATGTCCGACGAAAAATAACTGCGCGATGTTCAATAGAGAGAGAAATAAAGTAACAACGACGGAAGTGTTTATTGTGTGTGTTTTGAAACGTCAATTTTGGACACTCACCACATGCCCGTGAGCGGGTGACTTGCTGATGGACTGTAGTTGGGGATAAAGCTGACCCGCCGCCGCCGGCGTCATGTCGGTCAGCATTTCAAAGATCTCCGTGCTTCCTCGAGGCTGTTTCACGAATTATCGAATCACCTATTGTGCCTCTCACCTCCTTCTCAATTACCGTTTATTCCCTCCCGTCCCCTTCCCCCCTCGAAATGAATATTCAACTGGGCTGTCTCTAATCGCGACGC
The DNA here is from genome assembly GCA_958009045.1 of Oxytorus armatus. Taxonomy (NCBI): domain Eukaryota; kingdom Metazoa; phylum Arthropoda; class Insecta; order Hymenoptera; family Ichneumonidae; genus Oxytorus; species Oxytorus armatus. The sequence continues at coordinate 5,777,252 of OY253751.1, read as the reverse complement.
GAAAGTCGATCACAGGCAGCTAGTTACGATATCCCAAACACACGCAATACCGGCTTTATGATTTTCTTTATTTAAACAACAAAAATGAAAAAAAGCAGAACGACCGTACACGACAAGGACTACGGTCCTGTACGCGCGGTGAAAGTTCAACTCAACCGTGTTGCACAGATCGGTATGGCCGCAATATCGTCAAACGATTGTTACATCGAACTCCGTTGCATGGAACGAAAAAAAAAAAAAAAAAAAAAAAAACGTAGTATGCGCCCGCGATTTATCTCGCATGTATACACGAGACGATGATGGGGAACCGGTTAACGTGGTTCCCGTTCTTCGCACCGTGACAGACTGCCGGGCAACCGATCGTTCGGGGGGTTTGGCCCGACACAAACGCCAGCAGCACGGCAACACGCCAGCAGGGGAAATGGTAGTGGGCTAGCGGTTTAGTGGCGAGGTAGTAGGGAAGCCCGTAGCTGGTGTATAGCTTAGCTTCTCGCTGTTCAACCTATGGTCCATGGTCGAGGGAGCGAAAGAGAGACCACGACCATTCGGGAAAAGAGAGCGACAGAGACCGAGTGACGTGAAACAACGGCGGATAGAGGGGAGCAACACTCGTGGATGGGTAAAAAAGGGGCTGCCCTCGAGAGGCGGCAACCCCCATGGAATCGTGAACCGCCTCCGTCCGCCTACTACCAGCTGAACCCACTTCAACTTTTATCCCCACCGTTATTGAGAGGGAGAGAGTACGACGCAGCGCATTATCAGGCTAACCTTGCTGAAACCGTCGGCGAATACACGCGTGGAAGGGGCGGGGGACGGGGAGAAACTACGACATCGTATCAACCGTGAATTGCGCGCGCAACAACATCAACGGAGTGGAACCGCCGATGTGATCGCTGGTGCTGCCACAGCTTAACCGCGCAACTCAGCGACCCGAAAACTTGCACTCGTCCCGTACAGGTTATAAGTCGACTTTGACTCGCCCGCGCAACCCTCGTACACCGTATCAGCGATTTTCTCGTCTTATTTTCATTCTATTCCTCCTCCGTTCTCCGTTTATTCCACCCTTGGAACAGGCATCTCTCCCTTTTCCGTTCGGTCTTTTTATACGTCTTGTTCAAATCTTTCTCTCTTTCTTCCTCCGTGACTTCTTCCATCGTACTTCCACCGTTCAACCAAGGATTTATCATGACCTCTTGCCTCGCGTCTCGCTCGGACTGCTTTTAAACCGTTTCGCACGTCTCCGGATAAGTCCAGGGAGACCAGAGTGAGATGGAGAGAGAACCACAGTTTGTGGTGGTAGTAGCAGAATTTTGGGGTCTGTAAAACTCTCGCGAGGGAACAAGTGCGAGAGGAAGGTGGCCATTTTTCTTCCTCTCTTGTTCGGCTTGGATTTTCCTCCCAGAATGTTTCCGTAGCGGAATTTCGTTGCGGACTGAGGCTGAGTTAGCAGAAAGAGATTCCAGATTCTCGCTGATGGGATACTTGATCTTGCAACCGCGGGTATTTCGTTTTAACCAAATGACGATGCGAAGAGGAAAAAAAACAAAGATTTCTCAACGCGGTGTTTATACACTCGGCGCATATTTGTTCTTAGGTATATATATATATATATATATATACGGTAAACTCGTATACACATACATATGAGCTTCTTTCCTAATGTGATTTTAATTGGAGAGCAGTTTGAATTTCAAATGGTCTTATCGACTTGTTGGCCTCATAATGTTTTTGTATATGCCGTATATGAACTGGCTAAAGACTTTGTGGGACTTGGTGTGTACCAACCGGTGAGAAAGGCAGTTAAAGGAGTGGATGGGAAGGGGTCGATTACGTGTGTAGTTTTTCGGGCCATTGACGTAACCTCGTTCGAATGAATTTCTCAATTAACGTGATTAGATCGACATCGAGAGAACAGACGAGAATTTTTTGGTATCGCCGCGCCATTGATTTCCGTGTTCATACACCCGGGATCAATGTTTCGAGACGCTCTCGTACCGTTCGCGTTAAGGGGGGAAATAGGGTTAGACGGTTCAAAAAATCGATTTTCTTTTATTTCATAAATTGTTAGTAAAATTATCGAAAAATATGTTCCCAAAATTTTTAATGAAAATTCCGACTCGTTTTTTTGTTATATGCCATTAAGGCGGGGAAAGAGGGTTAGGACAGCGTTTTCTCAATGATTTTCATGAATTTTTTTATACTATAAAAAATGAATATAATTTATTGAAACTTTGAGAATATTTTATACATATATTTAAGTATATACTATAAAATTTTTATACATATATTCAAATATATACTATAAAATATTAGCGACTCCATATTGCTTGTTTTTCTTGGTACTATTTTTTCAAACGCGTTTTTCTGAAAACGACTCTTTTTTAACTTGCGTACACGCTAAATTGAAAAGTTTTCGATCAATCGTTTTGAAAATTGGCAGTTACTTTCTTCATAGTATTGCGCTCTATATGAACCTAAAATCGGAATATTATAATTATTGAAAAAAATTTTTTTTTTGCAAATAAAGTTGTAAAAAATGGCAAAAAATCATGCTTTTTTGTTTTGACCCCGGTAAAAAATTCAATTTTCTTTTTTTTTTCATAGCATTTTGGTTCATATAGAAGAGAGACATATAATAAAAGTAAATTCCAACCTCGTTTGATTTCAGATGAAAATTGCGGCTTCCAGAATGTACGCAAAATGCTGAGTCTGATTGTGACCTGCAATATGGGGTCGCTAATATTTTATAGTATATACTTAAATATATGTATACAAATTTTATAGTATATACTTAAATATATGTTTAAAATATTCTCAAAGTTTCAATAAATTATATTCATTTTTTATACTATAAAAAAATTCATGAAAATCATTGAGAAAACGCTGTCCTAACGCTATTTCCCCCCTTATGGACCTAATTTATCCATAATAAAGGAAGACGGCCGGCGCCACCGCGAGAGAGATGACGAGACACCCGACCTAATCGTGGACCATTCATACATTTTCTAGCCGCGCATTCACCTTAAACCTCTCTAGAGTTCTCTCCAGAGAGGGATCTCTCTTGTATATACGCGCCACCTGCGAGACCTTTATTTCATCCTAGAAAATATTCCCGGCATCATTTTTTACTCACGTACCCACAGAAATTCATTCGTAACAAGGTGAACTCTTCGTACATGGCTCTCGCTGGTTGTCCAAAGTTTTAAGAAGAGTAAAATGAACTTGTACGTGAAAAAAACGTCAAATTATGTATATTCAGTGCTTTACAACAAACGTCAATATTGTTAAAACAATCATTCGTTCATTAGCTTGTTAGAGAATTATCTGTTAATCGTTCCACGTTCCAATTCCCCCACATCTCGCGAAGGCTTGACAATTATAACTTCATTTGACGAAGTAACAAGGGTATCCAAGTTGCAGAACAAAGATAACATCGACGCCTCGAAATGTTACACTCGGGAATACCATAAACGCTGGAGAAATAATGGAAATAACGCGATTATGATATATACGTGGTGTCTAAAGCCCCTGCGGTGGCAAATTGATGAAACGTGATGTAAAAGCAAAAGATGGGAAAGAGGTGTTGTTCGGAGTTATAGCTGGATGGTTATGGGCGCGAGATGGAGATAATATTAATCGTATTACACACGACCAATGCCCAGCCCAGTTTTGTTTATTTTTATTTTTTTTCATTTTAGCGCGAATGCACGAGCACCCATGGTGTATATACGAAGGACGATGATGCGGATATCGCGTGTCATAGATCCACAAAAGCGTGGTGTGCGAGGCTCTCGATCGGGACTTTCGTTGTACGCCTGGCGGAGAGTCGCCTCTTGTGATGTGCCGTCGGATCGAGCGGCAACACGCGGGAGAAAGCAGAGGGCGAGTCGAAGGCGTTGCGAGCGCGCGAGAAAAGGGATTTTTTTTTTACAATGAAAGAGAGAGGGCGAGAGAGGGAGGGGGATGCCGCTCACGGCAATGGGAAGATGGATATTAACGTGACCGAAGGTACAATCACCAATGGGCGTATCATTCGTACGCGTGCTAGGGACAAACGAGCAAACCCAAAGAGGACTATTGTTACAATTGTTGCGCGGGAACGGAATGATCTTTCGTACATTTAGAAACACGAAATACAACAGCGAACCAACGCGTGTTCTGCTTTTTTTTTCTCGATTTTTCGCCGTCTATTCATTCGTGGCTGAAAGATTTATCGAACGCCATGAAGGATTTTCAGGATAACACCTTGGTTCTCTGAGTCAGGAACTAGGGGAGTTTTTTTATGGTGATGTGAAATGTTTTTTTTATTCGGATGAATGGAAAACAGGAAGTGATTGAAAAAATGAGTGATGCCGAGGCAGAAATTTGATGGTGATGCAGCAGGATGGGTGTCCCTTAGGTTCTATTCTTTTTCTCCTCTAGCAGGACGTCCCCGTTAAGACTAAAGTCTTAATGGGAAAAGGAACAACTGAGCTTGAATCTGATCCGGAAGCGTTAAGTTTCCTAACTAAATTGATACAGCAGATGTAATCAAATGTCATTTTACAACTATGATGTCCGCAGAATCGTTCAAAGCTGCACAAATTACGCCAAAGTCCATTAACAAATTCCACCCTCAATTTGGTATCAAGTTGGGATAAAATTCTTGGTGGATCGCGTCAACGGGACTTCATCGTACCTTCGTCGCTTCTGTACGGACGTTGATCAGGTTTTGATGGTGATTCGCTTGTCCGTGTCAGATTTATTTTGTTCCTGCTGCGCGTCTCTCGTTCGTCCGTCGTCACCGTTCACCCCGTGAGATCTATACTTATCGGCTTCCGTGGGGCTTCTTTCGATCGTTGCTCTTGCGATCGACTTTCAATGATGGATCGTTGATTGGCAGAGCGGAGGAGAAGGGGAGATAGAGGGTGAGAGAGAGAAAGAGAGAGAGAGAGAGAGAGAGAGAGAGAGAGAGAGAGAGAGAGAGACGCAGCACTTCGGGGTTGAAAGGGAAATGGGCCACGGGGGCGGATAATAACAGGGCGGTTCGTGCGTATGCGTGTGTGTGTGTGTGATGCGAAGCGAAGATTCGGTCGCCCCGGTAGAAGAGGGACCAGAGGCGCCTCGTCGCCTTTTGCCTTCTTGCCTTCTCTCACTCTCTCATCCCTATTGAACTCATCTCCATCTATCTCTCTTTCTCTCTCCTTCTCTCTTCTCGGCTTTGCCATGTGGCGATCCGCCGACGAGCGATGCTGTGCTGATGGGTCTAATAATTACCCCCCGAGACCGAGAGACCTCTTCGTTTTTGTATATATATAATCTGAAAATGAGGATTCACCTTGTAACTCTCGCAACTAGACTCAAGAGGGGATCTTTTTTTACAATACTCCAAAATTTTATACGGGGACAGAAGAGTCTTTAGCCGAGCGAACATCTCAGCTTTTCGTTGATTCCTTTTTTTTTTTTTTTCCCGTTCCTCATTAAGAACATAATCTTTTATGTACGACCTGGTAGAATTTTCATAACGCGCGTGTGGCTATAACTATTATTCCGTTATGACCGTACGATCATTATTACTTACTGCCTTATTATTATTACTAATAGCACGGTATGTATTACAAAAACAAAACTCAAGAAGGCAATACGATCGTCGAACGTTACAGCATTACGAGAGTCATCGTGGCTCTTTCGCACTACGACCAAGAAAGACAAAGAGAGAGGAGAGAGAGAGAGAGAAGGAAACGTAAAAGAGTCGTTTCACCATACTTCATTTTGTTGATGGCTATATGTTACGTCGGGACTAGTTTTTAACCTTTAAAGTCTGCGTGCACGTATACATGTATCCAAAGTTTCTCTCTCTTGCGATGTGACCACAAATCTCTTCGCTACTCGCTTATATACGAGTGTTCGCGAGATAGGGCGAAGAAAACTCGCGTCTGCGACTGATTTACGAGAACTCGGCACAGCGGCCGAAGAGAGCTCTCTTTTCGCGAACGTAAGAGCGTTGTACACAGCGAGTCGTATACGCGTACTTTTGCACACGCCGAGAGCAAGAGTCTCTTTCAGGATGGTCTCGTCCGGAACTCAGAACGTTAGGCGAGGACTCGGTAGCACAGATTTATGGGGTGTTCTTTAGGAGACTCAATAATTCTTTGAGAAGAGTACAGCGGACCAACGCGTCTCTAGACTCTGTACATACGTAGATATGTGTTTCATTGAAAGAGAAAAAAAAGAGCAGAAGCTCCTTCGGGGAGCCTTGAGAGCTGAGATTTCTTTTTGTTCGATTCCGCGACGAGGATAAACGGCGGTGGAAATTGAAAGATAAACAGTCTATAACATCTCATTACGACAAATTCTCAAATGTCTTTCAAACATATGACGTACTCGTAATGTGGTAACAATCATTTTATAATATTCAGATTTCATTTGTCCCTCTGGCAATGTTACTGATTCGTGTTTGTTTTACACACGATCTTTATCGATGACATTATTCGTCGAACTTCTGACACGCGCGACACCGTTTAACGTTCGAAAGGGAGAAAAAAAAAAAACAGCGCGAACGAAAAAAGAAACAAAAAAAAAACGAAGCCCGTTAAATCGAAAACTACCGACAAATTCACGCGCATGTACCTAGGTTGGTAGTTGAGATTGCAAAATGACGTGCAAACTGAGGGACGCCCTCGTCCGCCCCCTGGCAATACGGTAATCACTATAATTACGTATCGAGCCCTTATATTAATATCCCCCCCCGCCCTCTCGGCAGCGTTCCTCTCTCGCTCTCTTTCTCTTCTTCGCCAATCTGTTCGCGATTCTCCTTTCTTCGTTCAAAAGCTCGACCGTGCATCTTTGGCAAAATCTTTCACGCGATATATAACCAATCGTGTCAGATTCAGCGACACCCTCACGTTCGTGAAACGACTAATTAGCTACCGCATTCTTTTTCCAAATGTACATACGCATATAGTCGCGATTGAATGGGCCGAAAGTTCTCGCCACATTAACCGACGTCCCGACGAAAATACGGGACGGGGTCGAAGTTTCGAACCGTAAAAGCTTCGACGGTTCAAAACTCCGAATTTATGTGGGACGAGCCTTAAAACTTTTCGAAATTTTTAAATCCCGTCCTTTTTGAAACAGATATGTCATTGTTTGATTTCAGATGAAAATTGCGGCTTCCAGAATGTACGCAAAATGCTGAGTCTGATTGTGACCTGCAATATGGGGTCGCTAATATGGGTCGGTGTTTTTCAAGGAAATTCTTCAAAAATTTTATCGTATATACTTAAATATATGTGTCAAATATTCTCAAAGTTTCAATAAATTATATTCATTTTTTATACTATAAAAAATTTCATGAAAATCATTGAGAAAACGCTGTCCTAACCCTATTTCCCCCCTCAAAGTGACGGGAACTAGCTGAGAATGATTGAGTTTAATTGGATCATTTCAAATCTACTCTTTTCGTAAAATTTACTATCATGAAGTTTCTAACAAGCTCATATAATCGAACGGACATTATCAGACAGATGTAATATGTAATGTAGATTGTAAATAAACGGTAAAACACGGTACTATTGAAATATATAAGAGCAATAAAGGATGCGTGTAAGTTTAGAATTGTGTTAAATCGGGGCGGGGTCGAAGTTTCAAACCGTAAAAGCTTCGACGGTTCAAAATTCCGAATTTATGTGGGACGATCCTTAAAACTTTTCGAAATTTTTAAAATCCGTCCTTTTTGAAACAGATATGTCATTGTTTGATTTCAGATGAAAATTGCGGCTTCCAGAATGTACGCAAAATGCTGAGTCTGATTGTGACCTGCAATATGGGGTCGCTAATATGGGTCGGTGTTTTTCAAGGAAATTCTTCAAAAATTTTATAGTATATACTTAAATATATGTGTAAAATATTCTCAAAGTTTCAATAAATTATATTCATTTTTTATACTATAAAAAAATTCATGAAAATCATTGAGAAAACGCTGTCCTAACCCTATTTCCCCCCTTAAAGTGACAGGAACGAGCTGAGAATGATTGGATTTAATTGGATCACTTCAAGTCTACTCTTTTCGTAAAATTTACTATCATGAAGTTTCTAACAAGCTCATATAATCGAACGGACATTATCAGACAGATGTCTTGTAAATAAACGGTAAAACACGGTACAATTGAAATATATAGGAGCAATAGAGGATGCGTGTAAATTTAGAATTGTGTGAAATCGGGGCGGGGTCGAAGTTTCGAACCGTAAAAGCTTCGACGGTTCAAAACTCCGAATTTATTTGGGACGATCTTAAAACTTTTCGAAATCTTTAAAATCCGTCCTCTTTAAAACAGAAATGTCATTGCGAAGAATAGTTATACATCGAGGATCAAATGACAAGAATAATTATGGGACCGATCTGCAAAAGTATTGAAAATCAAAAGTCCTACTACTTAAAAAATCGTATTTTAATAATTAGAAAACGTAAAGTTCCGAAAAATTGTGATTATAGAAACTCGAGTTGCCGAACGGTCAAGTTTTATACCTGAAAGGGTTCAGAAAAAAAAAGTTCGAAGCCAAATATATTAGAATTTGTATGTCCCGAAAAGGGTAAACAGACGACAGTGTATTAATTCGACGGGGCAAAATTCCGACAGGGCAAAATTTCGAAAGAGAGTAAAACTAGCGCTACTAGTGGGGTCTGAACGCTCGCTTGTGACAAAGGTCCCTAGGACATAACACCAGTGGTGCTGTCATCTAAACGCACGAATTGCAAATTTTCGAAATTTTGTCCCTTCGGAACTTTTATTTTCGGAATACCGCATCGTCGACGCCGTAATTTTCGGAGTCCGAAAAATTCGTATACCCGAGAATTCTTTTCTTCATTTTCATTACGTTCGCACCCTTTCCGATAGTTTCTTGTTCGATAATATAATTTTCGGAACTTTTCGGATCTCTAAAAATCACCAATTCGGAATTTTTCAATTAATACTACTGACCGTTCGATAAATTGCTCTGTCGTCTGCGTAATCTTTCGAGAATATATTTACTCGACGATAATTAAATTCGTATCATTTTTTGTATCGATTCATACCCATTCGATGTTATTTACAGTCGATTATTCAAACTGTCGTCGGAATGAACCATATAATTCGTACTATTCAAATTCGGAGTTTTGCACCGTCGAAGCTTTTACGGTTCGAAACTTCGACCCGGGCCCCGAAAATACACGTACGACAGACTGTTTATAAAAAAAATATATATATAAGTGAGCAGTATAGTAAAAATCTTTTACGCGAGAAGATATATAATTACTGTTTTTTTTTTGCGTCCAAAGTGTTAAATGTACGAGGGTTGACCCGAATCGTTTGACCTATGAGCGTATGCGTAGACGTTGGAAAAGAAATTTAGTATTTTTAATAGGCTCTTTGATCCATTAAGTTTACTGACAAACCGAAAGATTCTTTGTTGACGTCAAATGGTGTTGGTATTTATCCACGAAAGAAATTAATTTATTGTCAAAAATTAGAAATCAAAAATCAAAATTCAATAGTCAAAAATTACAAATTATTATTTCAATATTAGGATTTCCATTGTATATTATTTTCAGATTTTTACGTCACTTCCTCATTATTGCCATTTACATTCCATTCCTTCAACCCCCGAAAGTATTGTGTGCAGCTATTCTTTTTTGTGCACGTATCGCATTGGTACGAGGTCACAAGGAATATGTGAAAACCCACAGATTGCTACATTCAACTGTGTTTCGGTTGGATTATCATTACAAATTCAGAAAAACTCCTGGCCCGCTCACAATCAGTAGAGGCAACGTACAAATTATTAATTTTTTAAATCCAATCAACGACATTTAACGTTACACGTTGACAAAATAAAAATGTCATCGCACCGAAATAACTCGACTTTAAAAATTGATTCTTGATCTATTTCAAACAATAATAAACCTTACTTCACGAATATCTCGATAATAAACACTTCACGGAACACGAGAACGTCCTCCATTGGGGAGAAAAATGTGAAATTTTTCCTTTCATAGGGGAAGCTTCATTTTTCACTCAATAACCGGGACCATGAAAAAAAACATGTCTTCTCCTTCGTGTATATATGTACACAAGATTATTGCTACGATATATTTTTGAAGAAACTCACGGAAATTGCAACGATTCGATTCGTTAGGTGTAGGGATTTGTTAAAGGGGGAGTGGCCCTAGTTGTCTATGTATATGTACGGAAGAACGTGGGGTAAAATCGGTATCCAATTGGCAATCGGTTAAATTGAATCACGAACGTTTGAATTGGGCATAGAAGAGAGAGAGAGAAAGAGAGAGAGAGAGAGAGAGGGAGTGTGCGTGAACGAAGGAGAAATCTTCGGGATTATATCGTTGTATTGGCCTGTTACGAACGCTGCGAAGGGACACAGTAGGGAGATGAACAATTAACGAAGGGATGAGAAACTCCCGCCCAGGACGAATTCTGCTACCGCGCGCACGTCACGAGAAACTCGTTCGGTCTCTCGATCTTGTCAAATATCGTTAGGGAAGCTGAGAAGCGGGCGCGCGCGCGTGCCTCGCGACTTTAAATTGCGGAAGGCGCGCTCGTCGACACCCCCTACGCTCGAGCAGCCTCATCCTTAGGTTTTGCCCTTTATATAGATATAAGCGTATGCAGCGTACTGGCGAAAGAGAAAGCGAGAGAGAGAGAGAGAAGCGCCCCTGTGAGCGTGGAGAGGGTTGCCTGAGGGTAGAATCGAGATGCTCTCGCGCGTCTCGATATAAACTTCTCGCAAATTCTCATCCGAGGAGGCTGCTCTGCGAAGTCCGTAGGGAAAAATAAAAGTTTGCCTCGCGGCAGTTCCGCGTATCTTTTTCTTTTTCCTTTTTTTTACGTTCCATTCCCACGATAAATATTCGCGATTGAATTGATTAATTAAATCGTCGGTTATTAAAATGTCTACCGATGCTTTTGGCCGATGTCGATGATTTATGAGACTTTGAGGATTCCCAAACGAATTTCTCGACTACATTCTCAATCTTTCATTACGGCCGGGATTTCTCGTTGATAAAAAAAATATATCTTGCTACCGTTACGGTATCTATACACATAAAATACTGATTTAAATATATTTATACATTACTTATCGCAATATAACACATGCATTTAGCGATAAAATCCTTTTGCATGCCTGTACGATGCTCATCATCGTACTATTATAATTACGGGCTTGAGCCTGAAAAATATGCTGCACGCCATGTGATTTTATTATACAGCCATTATCCGTCTATGTTTGTATAAAAAATTTTATCCACGCGCACGACGAATTTAACGATAAAAATTCGCTACTAAGTAAATCTTGACGGTTTCATTGCCTGGCGTTGACGAAATATGAGCATAATTATTTTCCTTCAAGTTTCACGAGCACGTGTCGAGAATTATTCACGACCGCAAAACACGTGACTTCTCGCTAAACCATAAAAACTTTCTTCCAATTAGTTTGTGATTAAATTTTCTTAAAACGTTATTTTTTCTATTTTTTTGATTTTTCTGTCTACATAGAACTTTAAGTGTTCATCGCATGTCACCAATGGCAAATTACTAATATCATTGTAATACTCAAGAAATTCTAGTAATTTTGCGAAAAAATTACCTCGAGAAATTCGTTGTCGGTTGTCGAATGATGATTCGGCTGATTTTCATTCTGCATCGACATTACGTTTTGCGGATGCGTTGGCTGCGGATACTGATAAGCGCAATTCATGTTTGCCGCGTTTTTTTCTAATCACGCGAAATCCTCGAATATAACGAAGAAAATAATTGACAATAATTGACAAGGAGACTTTTGCTTTTTCACCACTCTTTCCTTTCCATCCACAAGTGTTTGTCAATGTGATATAATTCCAGCTTGATTTGTCGATTCGAGAGTCCTTTATCGTTGATTTCCGATCGTTCCTCGTGCCCGTTGTATATTTCACGGTTGAAAAATTACGATCGATATCGACGAATCGTCGCGTCGATCGAGAGCATATTTTTAGGCGTGTTGCCGGGAGCAGGTGCGACGCGCGTTTTTGCCGGCACACACTCACGGGAATTATTGGTTGCGTGTAATTTACAAGTGTGTGTATTATCTTTTCGATGCGGCGGCTGCCGTACTCCCCGCGTAAAACTTCAATTTCGATTCCTTCCGGGGGCCCCGCTGAATCGTCTTGTTCAGCGTATCGATTTATCCACTTGTACAGCTCGCGATCTTACGTATATTCATCAATATATTTCGATATATATACATAGATATTTCCACGAGAAAAGTGGCGAACGTACGTTCGAAGGTAGGCCCACAAAAATCGATTGATCTCGAAGATTGGTATCGACGAGAAAGAAAGAGAGAAAGGTAGAGAGGCCGCGATGAAACACGCTGGTAATCACTGTAATTCACGCTCTCGCACACCGCGTGACGCTGAATTCTCCCGAATGTACGCTATGTGTACAAAAAGGCGTGTGGGACGAACTAACGTTCGGGGTAAAAGTTAGGAAAAAAAAAAAAGGATCAACGAGTCTGTATTGTTGATAAGTTTGCGCTGCACTAGGGCGAGAAAGACGTTAATACTCTCGGGATCATCCCTTGTCGAGTTGCGACAAGCGAGAATATTAAACGGACAATTAAAAAGTTATATAATCTTTTGGATTATGAACGGAAAGACACGTGCGCACGGAATCATCGTGACACATGAGAAAAAGCTCTGTTAATCGTTGACACCCCACAGCTGCGATAATTCCGCCGCAGTGTACGTTACCGATTGAACAATTATTAGGTAGTGAAATGTATAGAAAACCACGGTGTGAATGGGTATGCTTCTCTCAGCGGGTAACAATTATAACTGAGGTTTTTCGAGAGAAGCGTGCGGCTCGAGCGGCGCTCGCGCGGAGGCGGATCTTTCCCGCGGCTAGCCGGCTCCAAGTCCCGCGTTTATATACATGTATAACATACTTATACACACACACACACACATATATAAAGTTAAATCACGAATACGTGTCTTTTACATATGTGTGTCGGATCGTAACCACAAATGTGTGGGTTCTCCCACCCTCGTTTATAAGCTCCAAGTTCTTGCATGTAAAACGCACACACATTCACCGTCTCGTTTCTCGTCGAACTTGTGAGACTCGCGTGCGCGGATAAACGCGCTCGTATATATATTTGCGCGGGGATAAACGTGTGCGCGTTCGTACACACAAGTTTGTATATGCGTGGGGTCTCTTAAGTTTCTTCGTTGAGTGAGGGAGGGGGATGGTCGATGTGGGGGCGAGAACGCGCGCAAATGTGTGCGGCGTATAAGAGGGAGAGAATAAAGCGTTAGATGTGCGCGCGTTGTCGAAAGTGAGACGAGATATCGGGTAGTTCCGCGGGGGTTTTTTTTGTGCACATGTGTACGGGGGGGCAAACGTCGCCGGAGAAGGTGTTGCTGGATATGGTGGGGCTCCTCGAGACCGCCCTCTCGCGACCGCTTCCACGCGTCCACCGACCCGGACCGTATCGTCTCGTCGATACACTCTTTTATCCTGCTTTTGTCTTTAACGGTGTGTGCGTGCGTTTATGTGTACGGTTCTTATCCCGGTGTTGTTTTTTCATGCTCCGACTTCCCTTCACGCACACCACAACGAAAGAGATAGCCTCTCTCGCGCCCGGCGCGTCACCCCCTCAAGAAACCTCTTCTACCCCCCCAATACCATCCAATCTCTCCTCCACCACGCGGCATTATAACCAACAAGCCCGCGACTTCGCCAGACCTCTCCGCCAATTAAAACTCTCTCTGATGATCACGTGAACCCTCTCTTTCTCTACTGCCTGCTTCCCTTCGGGTCACCCGCGAGATTCTTTCTTTTTGCCTCCTCTTCGTCCTCATCTTCTTCTTCTTCTTTCTCTTTGCTTTCTTTTTTTTTTAAGTTTTTTACCTTTCACGTTCTATTCAGTGATGGAGGACTCATGGTCCAGGGAGTGAAAGATACGTGAGAAAAAAGTGTAATTTGTTTTGAATGAAACTTTCAACCCTTCTCGTTCAATCGTTTTGTTGAAGAAAAATTGTGGAAATTTTTAATATTGAAAATTTTACGCGGATTAGTCTTTGCTTTGGGGATCCTTAAGGTCTGGTTACTTAAGCCGATTTTCATGTCTTTTTTGGAGGGCGTTTTTTTTGTAGCAAAATAAAAATGAATCGTTTTGGATATTTAGGATGTTTTTATTTACATATTAAAGACATTTTTTATTTCAGATAACATCAAGAGCCAAAATCACCGGGGCCACCCACGCGCTTTTTTTTCGAGGTGCCAACTTCGATCAATAATAATAATAATAAACTATTAAATTTTTTCAAACTAATTTTTTTTTGTTTCTTCAATATGTAAATAAAAACATCTTAAATATCCAAAACGATACATTTTTATTTTCCTACAAAAAAACGCCCTCCAAAAAAGACATGAAAATCGGCTTAAGTTACCAGACTACTACCTAAAGGTGCTTCTGTGAGAGAGTAGTTATTTTTTTCGAATTTTTATATTTTCGTATTGGGGAAAAGTTTGCGAATGCAGAACATCATGAAGATCCAAATTTCAATCTTTTAACTTCCGTTTATCTTGGTATTCTTAAGGTTGCTCGAAAGGAATCGTTATATTTTTGGAAAAATGTAACATTTTACAAAATTCGTGGAGGTTCTTTATGGATTTTCATGGAATTTAATTGGCGACATCCGCTGATGTTAATTTATTCGTACTTCAATTTTCATCTCGATCGCTCCAAGCTCGTGCGAGATAATTTACGCGCATTGTTCGAAAATTTCAACATTTCATAAAATCTCAATCTCTGTATCGACCCTTGCCAAATTTATTATGAAAGATCATGAAAGGGTACTTTATTTTTGTAAAAATTTTCAAACTGATATATGAAAATTTCTAAGGATCAGAGCGTTTAAAGACATTTCACGAAAAAAATTCATAATACAATAAAATTTCGGTACTTTCATAAAATTTAATGAAAATCATACACAACATAGTGACTCTTTCACTCGTATACAAGATTGTGCAATCACTGTAAACATCTATCCATAAATGTTTGAATATGTTGAAAAATAAATTTCAATTTGTTTGTTTTGTTGTCGTTTTTCTGTTTAGGAAAATAAAGCTTTCTTCACGTGGACGCAATGTGGAAAGGAACGATGAAATAACAGCAATTTAGAAAAGTGAGCCTTTTCCTAAATTATCGCTTATCTTTTGGCCTGGTTGTTTGAATATCGTTAAAATTATTTTCCACGATATTTGAGGCGCAATCTCGCGAGGAATATCTTAATATGAACGAACTTTTTGATTATTTTTTCGAAATAATTTACCGTAAAAATTAAGCATTTGTATATATTAATAGATAGAAGTGCATTAACATAATAAATATGTGCTTGTCATCGGGTCGAACGTTACACGTTTGTCTCACGATAGTTGGTATAAACGTTATAGCTAAAACATCACACACAGAGAGACCGATACTCTCACGATTTTTCTTCGTCTTATTCTTCTTTCTCCCCGACTCGGACGGGCCCCTCTCGACCAATTAGTCGGCCAATTAAGACTCTCGGTTCTATCGCGCACGATTTTAAAATGCCGCTGCCATCGTACTCTCTGATTCTCTCTCTCTCTTTATCTCACTGTGACGGTGGAAGGCGCGATGGAAGAAATAACGGCGATTAAAAGAAAAAAAAAGTTCATGTGACGTGCTCATCACGTTTGGTCTGCTCGGAGCAACACCGGTAATTAATGGAAGGGGGATATATAAAATGTCAGATTGTATATATCACGGAGTATTGTCGAACGAATCTATATATATATAGAGGTACTGAATACATCAGGTACTATGCATGGTAATGCGACATTTAAAACATAGAATGGAGCCAAGAGATAGAGAGAGAAAGAGGAAGAGAGAGAAAATGCCAATGAAAATTGTACCGATCGAGACGCGAGAGGTGCTACATTCTCGTGACAAGAGATAAACACGCGCTATGCGCCTCGATATCGCGAGCTCTCGATTTTTCCATAGGTCAACGACAGAGTTTTAGCGATCATCATCATCGATCGTAGCGTGATCGAGGCAAATTATTCACACGAAATTTGCAATATATTATTTTTGTTTTCATCATTATCTCCACCGAGAATACATACTTTGTCGATTCATGAAGATGAAATATTCGAATGAAGAAGCAATCAAGAATATTTTTTAACAAAATCTAATTCCTATAATTATTTTGTTGATGTTTTTATTATTAGTATTTCCATCGTATACGTTTTCAAGCTTTTTTACGTCCCTTTCCCGTAGTCCCCATTAAAAGTCCATTCCTTGCGAGGCCCCTACCTCCTGAAGTTTTGTCCTCAGCTACTCGTTCCTAATTTGCTGCATCCCTTTTGCACACGGGCCAAGGGAAAGAGCGGAAAAACTGTGTCTAATTTAAATTCTATTAAGATTAAAAACTCGGAAAAATCACCCTCCCGCTCGATAATTGGAATGGAGGTCCTCCTCCGATTTTGTTCGAACTCATGTATGTTATAGAGCATTAAAAACTAAGCGACACGTATTTTTTTTTATCGGCGGAAAAATGATTTCATGGGGTGAAACCACCCCCTAAAGTTGCACAGGTCAGAGGGCGATTTTGCAGCTTCACATACAGGCAGTGCATCGATTTTGACGAAACAAAAATTAAAATGTTTTATGCGAAGGAATGAAGAACCCACCAGATAATGAAAAAAAAAAATATTTTAAGGGGTTGAAACACCCTTGAACATCTACTTCTTGCACTCTATCGATTGAAATCGATGAGAAACTCGAACTTTCGAGTTTTTCAAAGAAATGGCTACTGAATTAGTAATCAGCGAGTCAAAATTCATCGATATAGCGTCCGAAACGAAAATTTAAAAATTCAAAATTTTTTTGCATTTCGGCCAAACAGAAGTGGCTTCACTAAAATCGCTGTAACGTTGCTTCCCGATGGAGTTGAAACCCCACTCTGTGCTCATTCTTTTCGTAACCATTCAACCTTTAAAATGCCGCTTCGTTTATCGAGCTACGATTTTTTTCCGATTTTTCATAGATTTTCAAAGTTGGACTATCGATTTTTGCGAATTTTTCCATACATACCCCTTCTCATTTTTTTCGCCGATTTTCAACCCACTCTCACGGCTACAATAATTGAGATATCGGGATGATCCAAAATGCATTCTCTAAGTCTACGCGAGACGTTTTGAAAACACCCGTTAAAACCCAAAATCGAGGAAACCTGAGCCAAGTTATGACCATTTGAAATTTCGACATTTTTGAGTTTCCAAAAAAGTGGGCCAAAAATTACAAAAAATTTTTTTTCTTTTTTTCAATGTTTCGGTACCCTATTCGATCGGAAATTTTCCGCTGATTTCAAATAACACCGAATTTTTTTCGAAAACTCAAAAACCAATGTGAAAAATGCGATAATCGAAAAAATCACTTTTTGGAGCCCCGCTCTGTGCAAGAAGTTGCAAGAAGTAGATGTTCAAGGGTCTTTCGACCACTTAA
Organism: Oxytorus armatus; assembly: GCA_958009045.1. Lineage (NCBI taxonomy): Eukaryota > Metazoa > Arthropoda > Insecta > Hymenoptera > Ichneumonidae > Oxytorus > Oxytorus armatus. Next base: position 5,759,699 of record OY253751.1, on the reverse strand, counting down.
AATAAAGAAAAACGGTGAATCATTAATTTTAGTTTAATGACAAGAGTGCGTATCGGTAAAAACACATTTGGAATGACAACTGGAATGTAAAAACTCAAATAGGGGTAGCTTACTCTCTTAAAACTGTTTTCTTGTACAAATACAAAATTGCGTGAACTTTAATTTCATTTCCGCTATAAAACAGCATAATTTTCATTCCGATCGATTCGTAAGTTTTCAATGTAGGGTGCAAGAAGTAGATGTTGAAGGGTGTTTCAACCCCTCAAAATATATATATTCTTTCATTATCTGGTGGGTTCTTCATTCACATAAGAAACATTTTAATTTTTGTTTCATCAAAATCGATGCACTGCTTGTATGTGAAACTGCAAAATCGCTTCTTGACCTGTGCAACTTTAGGGGGTGGTTTCACCCCTTGAAACCGTTTTTCCGCCGATAAAAAAAGATACGTGTCGCTTAGTATTTAATGCTCTATAACATACATGAGCTTCAACAAATCGGAGGGGGACACTTCGGGTACTTTCCTTGTAAGCAGCTGTCACACATCTGCGGTATTGATCGCAGCCAATACTTCTCAATAATAACTTGCTTCGTAATAATAATAATTTTCAATTATTATATCAAAACATTTCTAAATGTTTCTCTTTTATTTTAAACATTACTCGTTTGTGCTGCCACAAACGGTTATTTCACGAACCGTACGTGTCGTCCAGTGCACTCGTTCATTTTCTTCAACCGGGCAATGTTTTTTTCCCGACGAATTTCCATCGTGCTCGAGTGTAGCTCGGTATTTAATTCGTTCACCGTGAAAATGAGCGGCCATTAAGGCTCACTATCTGATTGTACTCGCTCGGTGTGACGACGAGAGAGAACTCGTTGCTTGTTCCCGCGCGAGTTCCCCAGTTAGCGTGCCTGTAGCGTGTATACGTTCGGCCTGTTAGCAAACAAAAAGGCATCGAGACGAGATTTAACGCGTAATCTTGTGTCACTCGTGCCCTTTTGTTTGCCAGTCGTCGATATCTGTATATATTGCGGATTGTTACATAGCTGTGGCTATAGTTGTTCGTGTATACATACTTAGGTACCCACGTGGAAAATCTAACGACCGTGAGTACACGAGAGATATATACGCATGCGAGGTAGCGCGAGTTACGCACCAAAGCGCGAATAATTGAGCCATTAAAAACAAAGTATTTAGAAAAACGCGCGCGAGGGAAAGATGCGCTCGCCAGTGTCAACAGACGTTTCGAGATTCGATAAACATCAAGATATTGTACGCGTGAGAGAATGTTCATGGAATTGATCAATTTAGAAAATGTTCATCGGTCAATCAGAATATTCTTGCATTTTATTTCCATCATTCGTTGTTACGTAATTGATAATAATTCGTTGTCGTCCAATTGATATCAATCTGTTATGATGTAATTAATAACGAATTGATACGTTCTTAACGATTCATTGTAATTACATTATAACGAATTGTTACCAATGCTTAATGACATTTTTATCGATATAATTCGAACGATTACAATCTAACAACTGTAATTGCAATTGAAAATAGAATTATTACATCGTAATACCAATTCTGTTCTCATAAAAATGATCGCGCAACTTGAATCTCTCTCGAGTACTCTTCGATGTTTTCACCGACTGAAAACGAAAAGAAAAAAAAAAGCCTGAATAATAATAATTACATTACAACGAATTGTTACCAATGCTTAATGATATTTTTATCGATATAATTCGAACGATTACAATCTAACAACTGTAATTGCAATTGAAAATAGAATTATTACATCGTAATACCAATTCTGTTCTCATAAAAATGATCGCGCAACTTGAATCTCTCTCGAGTACTCTTCGATGTTTTCACCGACTAAAAAACGAAAAGAAAAACAAAAAGCCTGAATAATAATAATTACATTACAACGAATTGTTACCAATGCTTAATGATATTTTTATCGATATAATTCGAACGATTACAATCTAACAACTGTAATTGCAATTGTAAATAAAATTATTACATCGTAATACCAATTCTGTTCTCGTAAAAATGATCGCGCAACTTGAATCTCTCTCGAGTACTCTTCGATGTTTTCACCGACTAAAAAACGAAAAGAAAAACAAAAAGCCTGAATAATAATAATTACATTACAACGAATTGTTACCAATGCTTAATGATATTTTTATCGATATAATTCGAACGATTACAATCTAACAACTGTAATTGCAATTGTAAATAAAATTATTACATCGTAATACCAATTCTGTTCTCGTAAAAATGATCGCGCAACTTGAATCTCTCTCGAGTACTCTTCGATGTTTTCACCGACTAAAAAACGAAAAGAAAAACAAAAAGCCTGAATAATAATAATTACATTACAACGAATTGTTACCAATGCTTAATGATATTTTTATCGATATAATTCGAACGATTACAATCTAACAACTGTAATTGCAATTGTAAATAAAATTATTACATCGTAATACCAATTCTGTTCTCGTAAAAATGATCGCGCAACTTGAATCTCTCTCGAGTACTCTTCGATGTTTTCACCGACTAAAAAACGAAAAGAAAAACAAAAAGCCTGAATAATAATAATTACATTACAACGAATTGTTACCAATGCTTAATGATATTTTTATCGATATAATTCGAACGATTACAATCTAATAACTGTAATTGCAATTGTAAATAGAATTATTACATCGTAATACCAATTCTGTTCTCGTAAAAATGATCGCGCAACTTGAATCTCTCTCGAGTACTCTTCGATGTTTTCACCGACTGAAAACGAAAAGAAAAAAAAAAGCCTGAATAATAATAATTACATTACAACGAATTGTTACCAATGCTTAATGATATTTTTATCGATATAATTCGAACGATTACAATCTAACAACTGTAATTGCAATTGTAAATAGAATTATTACATCGTAATACCAATTCTGTTCTCATAAAAATGATCGCGCAACTTGAATCTCTCTCGAGTACTCTTCGATGTTTTCACCGACTAAAAAACGAAAAGAAAAACAAAAAGCCTGAATAATAATAATTACATTACAACGAATTGTTACCAATGCTTAATGATATTTTTATCGATATAATTCGAACGATTACAATCTAACAACTGTAATTGCAATTGAAAATAGAATTATTACATCGTAATACCAATTCTGTTCTCATAAAAATGATCGTGCAACTTGAATCTCTCTCGAGTACTCTTCGATGTTTTCACCGACTGAAAACGAAAAGAAAAAAAAAAGCCTGAATAATAATAATTACATTACAACGAATTGTTACCAATGCTTAATGATATTTTTATCGATATAATTCGAACGATTACAATCTAACAACTGTAATTGCAATTGTAAATAGAATTATTACATCGTAATACCAATTCTGTTCTCATAAAAATGATCGCGCAACTTGAATCTCTCTCGAGTACTCTTCGATGTTTTCACCGACTAAAAAACGAAAAGAAAAAAAAAAAAAAAGCCCGAATAATATCGAACGAACGAAATATATTCGAGACACAGGAAGTTGGTCCTGGGCGGCATCGTTGATCTTCTCTAAAGTGCTCCCTAATATCTCACAAGAATAATGTAGTCGCCGCTCTATGATCCTTTCCGCCAGTCAGCAGCAACATCGGATCGCCCCGACGGTGTGTGTATATACGCGAGAGTATGAATGAACGGGTGATGAAAAAAGAAAAAAAACGACAGAGTCTTGGGTGAACGGGTGAAACGCGCCCATGAATGGATCCTCGTGCTCTGTTTTTTTTTTCCTCCGCTTCTATCTTGTAAGACGACGCAATAATGCCTCGGCTCCGCGATGAACGAGAAGCTTTTAATGGGGTTGTGTAACTCGATGCAGTGGGAACCATTTGCGGAGTGATATATTATTCACTGTGGGACCGATCGCGATGAGGTCACCGAAAAAAAATTGTCTGTTAAGGCATTGGCAGTAAAAACTGTTTTTCTTTATTTTCACAGTGAAATTTGTGTTGATGCACAAAGCGATTGAGCGACGTCCTGACCGCTCGAATATTGATTTGAACCAACAAGTTGATCATAACGAAATTTTAAGAAGACCTCGCTCGATCGATTTCCTCTTGCATCAAGAATAATTCATTCGCCATTCGGAAAAACTTTATTTAAATAGAAAAAAAGGCCATTTTTCTTAGGTCAACATCAGTGCCGGGTGCTCGGAAGGGAGGAGTTTTTCCGAAACGAGGCGGGGACGGAAAAAAAGGTGCAACGATCAAACGCCGAGGATCACGATCGCGTTAGCGCGAAGATTAACGAGCGCAGACGCTCATTATCTATTAGCTTTAACGGAAAGAGAGCGAGAGGAGAGTCTTGTAGAAAAGACGCGCGGTGCCTCTAATCCTAACAATATCGGAGTGTGTTTTTTCGGCGTTAGCGGCGCGCGACCAAAAAAACAAAGATGGAACGAGCTTGAGAGCCGATGCACTGGACGATGAAAAATTGTGAAGCGGGTTCGTTTGCTCCTTTGGATCATATTTATAAAAGTTCCAGAAAGAGAGAGAGAGAGTGAGAGAGCCACCACCGAACGAACAGACAGACGTTTGGACGCGAAAGAACGAACTGTCGACCGCGGCGTTTTCTTCTCTCGCTGGTGAGAGAGACGGAGAGAAAAAAAATGAGAGAGAGATAACGAATGAACGCGAAGATGGACGCAGTCTGTTATTATATATCTCTTTCTCCTTGCTTATATACTACTTCTGCAGCATCTCCTTTTTTTTCCTTCCCGTTCAGAGAAGTCTTAGAGAACGTGCGCTCTTTCGAAAACGAAGGAACAAAAAAACAAAAAAAAGAAACATAACGCCGAAGTAACTGGCGCTATATGGGATACACTTCTCTCGGGGGGGCTGCGCTCAAAAAGAGAGACGAATAATAGCCAGACGAGCAACCCCCCTCCACCCTCTCAGGAGCCGCTCTCTGCAATTAAAAAAGCTTGAAGAAATTTTTCGGCCCCTGAGATCGACAAGAGACTGTCGAAATCTGTAAGAGCTATGTGTACCATTGCTGAGTGCAAAAAAATGATCAATGGAACGATTTTTAGCCTTTAAATTATGTTATATCTATTTGTTTTGACGTTGTTGTTGTTGTACTTCCGTCATATTCCGATAAGACGACAAACAATGGAGAAAATCGTAAAGCAAATTCCGATTCCGTTAAAAAAATATACAGTGGATCAAAAAAGTATTCGTACACCTTGTTTTTTTGCGATAACTTTATAGACATAAGCGATACGCAAAGAAAGCCAATTTTATTTAATACTACATCAGGTGCAGAGATAAACTGCAAATGGAGAACTTTTTCGCGGGAATAATAGAAGAATTATGCCAAAAAAAAAACGAAAATTTTCGGGCAATAAAAGTATTCATACACTTACGATTATAGTGAAAACCTACATCATCATAGTTGTTAATTATAACTAATATTTGGTGTGCATCCCTTTTGCTTCAATTATCGCCTCGAGTCTCATACGCATGGATTCTACTAGCTTTTGCGTTGTTTCTTTTGCTATTTTCGTCCATTTTTCTAAAAGCACTCTTTGGAGATCGGATTTGTTTGTTTTTTTTTTTTTTCTAATTTCTACATCCACCAAGTGCCATAAATTTTCAATAGGATTGATGTCCGGAGATTGTGGTGGTGTTATGAATTGTTTGCGGACATTATAGAGTAACCATTCCCTCGTTTTCATGGCAGTATGTTTCGGGTCGTTGTCTTGTTGAAAGTAGAAATTTCCATCCAGGCCCATTTTATCTACACTTACTTTCAAATTGCTGCGCAACACGTCAATAAACCCTACCATCAATAAAAGCCAGATTACCAACGCCACAATATCCCATACAGCCCCAAACCATGACGCTTCCTCCGCCGTGCTTTACAGTCGGTATTAAATTTTTCTGTCGGAGCTCGGTATTTGGTTTCCGCTAGACGAATTTTTTTCCATCGTACCCGAGATGTTAAACTTCGATTCATCCGAGAATACGACACGTTTCAAAAATTCTGTAGATTTTTTTACGTAGGTTTTTGCGAAACCTAAACGTTTTTCTCGATTTATATTATTAATTAATGGTTTTTTGCGGGCAGTTCTGCCGTATATTTGGGCAGAATGCCAAACGTTTCGAATAGTCTGGGGACACACGCTCTTCCCCGATGTTGACGCGACATCATTCGCCAAACTGCGAGCACTTGTGAACGGTTTTTTTGTAGCCTCTGTAACGATACTCCGACGCTCTCGTACCGTTAGTATTCTCGGTCGACCGGTTCGTGGCTTATTTTCTGTGCTGTTTGTTCTTTCGTATTTTTTTATTATATATTGCACTGTTGCGAAACTTAGATTTGGTTCTTTACTAATTTTTCGATAACTTTCACCGCGTTTCCGAAGAAAAATCACTCTATCTCGCATGGATATTGATATTTCGCTTTTCTTTGCCATCATGTCTGTTCAAAGCTTGAAGATCTACTACCGCATGGAATAGGTCAAAACCATTGTGTAAACGAAGACTTGTTTAAATTGTACGCAGAGGTCAGACCGTCCGTGAGTGAATATCGAGGATTAGCAGCTCAATCGTAAGTGTACGAATACTTTTTTGGTCCGAAAATTTTCGTTTTTTTGGCATAATTCTTCTATTATTCCTGGAAAAAAAATCTCCATTTGCAGTTTATCTCTGTACCTGATGTACTATTAAATAAAATTGGCTTTCTTTGCGTATCGCTTAGGTCTATAAAGTTATCGCAAAAAAACAAGGTGTATGAATACTTTTTTGACTCACTGTAGGATAATTTCATTGTGACCCTTTCATTGATCCGTTAACTCTGTTTTTTTTTGTCGCTGTGTCATAAACGAGGGAGGGTACGAATGAGAGACATCGAAAGCACGTAACAGTGATTCCATAATGCCGGAATTCAACCGAGTCCCCCCTTTTTTTACGGCCGGAAAAGGGAAAGACATTCGTTTTGCGTTGGGTAGAGAATTTCCGAAAAAGAAAAAAACGTATTTGATCCGATGGCAAAGAGGGGTTGTTAAAACATATTTCTCCCTACAATTGCCGAACATTGATCCTACGGTATATTTTGCTATTTAAAAATATCATCGTTAAACAATTCATGTACATAAATGGACGTACATGAATTGTTTTACATATAGATATGCAAAGCAGCTGGCTCGATGGCGAACAGCTTCGTTCGAGAGAGAAACGATCTTGCACGTTGATACGAACTTCCTTAACTTTTGCCCCAAGGCCAATTGTGCATCTCAGCGTGCGTGGGGTCCAGCCAACTTTCTATACAATCGCCCTTAACGTGTGTTGTATACACAGCGAGAAAAATCATTATAAATTATTTGAATAACGTGTATTTAATGATACGAAGGGAATGTTATTGATTTGAAATTAAATCTAATTGGTCAAGTTTTGCGAATAAGCTCAATTCACGACCTAAAAAATAAATTTATGTCAATGTTGTTTGACTCAAATGATATTTTTTTGGATGGTGTATAGAACGTATTATCGATTTAATGAAACAATTTTTCTCGTGCAATGAGAAACGGGTGGATCGTTGGAATTTTATAAGTTAGAGGAACGTTAGAAAGAGTGAGAAAAAGAGAGATAAAGAGGATGATGTATTAAAAAGGAACCGGGAGGGATTTTATAACCATCCGGCGTTTAATCACCGATCGCGATCGTGGCAAAAGGAATTAGCTCGATCGTGTACCCCATCACTGAATATACACGAGAACGCTCGCGTATCTTCTCCAACGACTTATTTACGTGTCTCTCAGCAAATTTTCCAATTCGCCATCTCACTCAAACTTCTCTCTCTCTCTCGCAATTTGATTGCAGATCCGGTATTACAACTCTCGCGATATAATAATTATTAAAACAGCCGTGAGGGCATCAGCGCATTTTTATTTCTCTCGCCAACCAGTCCTGAAGAATTTTATCCCCCGCCGACTTTGATTCACGATTATGCGATCGAGAGACGATCGATGCGATAATTCCTGACTAGAGAGAGGGCGAATGAAAGTAGATTATCAAAGTCCCGATGTAACTTTGTCATAGACCTTTATTACAACGCTGTCCGATCGATTTTACATCGTGGGCGATGATCAACGCTGATTTGCTCCTGGTGACTTTTCGCTTCATTTCCCCGCTGTGCATGCAACGCATCGATCGTTATTATTTTCGTGCCCGTTGGTTGCAACCGCCGGAATCTCATGGAGTTTATAAACCGGGGGTATATCCGTTGCTGCTGTATACGCTCGTCAGTGAGCATACACACACATCATCATTGCGGACAAAGTGCCAGTTGGCGAAACCGGCGATTAAACGGGAAGTAAAAGAGTGAGATAAGCGAACGATCTTACTGGCTTGTGTGTATTTATAAACACATATATATGTGTATACATACTGTCAGGGGGGAAGAGTGCCTGTCGAATGTCAGGAAGGCCATATAAACCCCCATCGTGAAACCAACCGCGGTGGCAAGTGTGCGCATCTCTTTCTCTCGGCATTACGGGTTACGCGGGCGGGGTAATCACGATGATTCCCGACTCTTCTGGCCGGTCATCATCTCGTCACTACGTCACCCGGGGGGCCAAAGAATAAAAAAACGAAAAAGATAAAGAAAACAACAGACTTCTATAGCCCGGTGAAAACCTCGCAGCATCCACAGCAACAGAAACATCTCATCTACTCTGTCCCATGAGAGTGTAGATGGTAGTTAGTTTATCGCGGATATTACAGCCTGTGGGAGTGAGATAGGACACTCTTCCTCTCTCTTTCTCTTATCTGCTTCTCGTCATTCTTTTCCTTCGGGCAAAAGAGCTTTCTTTCATTTCTTTCGCTCTTTCTCACTGCCACTCGTATCTATACATGTAACGTATTCGTTCTTACTCTCTTCTTCTCAATCCCTTCCGCCCCCAACCCCTTCATCCACCGGCCGCGAAAAAAGAAACGAATGGTTTATGGACTTATCAATCATTTGGTAGCCGCTTTTGAGAGAGGGTAGGTACGTTCTTATGGATGTAGCCTGTTATTAGCGACGATTAAAAGATTCCAGCATCGGTATAGAGATCCGTGGAGAGGAGAGCTTTCGCTTCGGAGAGATATCATGCGGATTCTTCGAGGTCTCTCGAGACTGGAATATTTTTATGCCGATGATGGTGGTCACTGTTTATCAGTAATGTCGGCGATATTGCCGGCATTTCCTTGATTCGTTTCATTGACAAGATTTATTAAACGAGAAAATCATCATTAACTCTTCCTCTCTCCCTCTCTCTCTCTCATTATCTCGGGACTTTCGAAGAGCTCTCTCTCTCTCTCATGTTCAGAACGAGGAAATATGCTAGCGACAAACGATCGGCGACATACACGTACCCGTTTATCGCGAATCAAACGATTCGCGACTATAACTCTCCCGATCCTACAGACAATTATAAACTACAAGATAGATCCTCTATGTACGGAATGCATGGTACATTTACATTTATATATATGAATTTGATAAATTACCGTTGAAGCGAAACATCGCAAGTATACGATTTAACGGAGTGCGAAGATTGAATGTACGTGAGTCAATTAAATTTATCGTTTGCATCCTATGATTTTTTAGCCGGTGATAATTACATCGGTACACTTTTATCATTGTGCATTCGAGGGGGTGGAGTCAACAAAATATGTCGAAAATTTAAACCGCTATAATTTTGTTGCCACAAAGTTTTGATGAATAATCAGTAAAGTATATTGTTTGCGGTTAAATAAAGAACGTTTTGCTTCCTGGCAGAGTCCTGTAACTATTATATTTTTCTTGTGAGAGTAATTTGAATGTTTTACATTTCTATCAAATTCTGCGCATGATTGGGAATCAACTGCCGGACCGAACGTCTATGAAGTCTTAAAATCTTTGTTACAACATTTTTTATGGGGTAAGCCCGGTAGATTATTTTATTTTGCTTTGATCACAGAGTTATTGACCAACTTCATTAAACATAGCGCATTTTTTTCGCTGTGTTATGTTTCACGCCATGTAGCTCTCAAAATGTTCATCTCATTTGAGATCTGCCACGCTTACTCCGTAGAGGAGGTTGTAACAAAGACTTTAAGGCTTCATAGACATTGATTTGTTCAGCAATTTATTTTCAATCATGTGCAGAATTTGCAGGAAAGCAGAAAATCCGAACTCCACTCAAAACAAGACAAATATAGAAGTTACAGGACTCTGCCAAGAGGGAAAAAGTTGTTTTTACGACCGCAGACAACATACTTTACTATAGTAATTCATCTAAACATTGTGACAGCAAAATCAAAGCGATTTCAATTATCCACATATTTTGGTGAGTCCGAATCCCTTGATATGTGATATCCAATATGGCGTCGTGAATGGGAACTCGCTTCGCAGGACGCAGGGCTCGAAGAAATGGAATCTATGTATGTCGAGACCGGGGCAAAATGGTCCCCTCTAAAATTCTGAAAAAAAAACAAATCAAAACATTCAAAAATTAAACATATTATTATTATAATCAACGGGAATATATGAAATTAGACTTCTAACGCCAAGTTTGCAGTTATTGAAACTTTTCTTTTACGAAAATTTCAAATCACTAAAGAAAAAAAGTTAATGAAACACGGTTTGCCCACTTTTTCGGATCATTCTCAATCAGTCCCGTCATTATTCGAGTGTTAATTCGACGCTAGCGTGAATTTACATTCGAACGAAAGGCGTTACTAGCCGAAACACCGTCAATATGGATAAATGGAGAAATGGATAAATTTTGAGAAAGGCCATTTTGACCCGGATAATATTATTATTGGACTGGATGAAAGACGTAAACAAATTATTTTTGAATGACAATCAATGAATTTACGGTATTGGTAGTGTTCTAGCAACGTTATTTCCTTAGGTGGGCCATTTTGACTCGCTCTCCCCTATTACATACATATATATATATACACATGTATGCATAAAAAAAGAGTTGAAGGTGATATATGCTTCGTTCCTGTGGCTGTTCTGTGGTAGGCCCAGAGAGAAGTCCGAGCGAGAGTCGGACGCCAGTCCGTGAAGATTCAGAGTGGGGAAGTTAATATATTGCGTGGGTGTAAAAATAAAATGGTGGACCTCAGCTGCCACTCGTTTCCCTCCTTTATCCGACGCCGCCCGAACCACGGAGATGGTTTAACGCGATAAAGCAGTACTTTGAATGTTCATCGATTAAAAAAAGTAATTCAATGCATTATCGTTTATCAACATTGAACTATTTCATCGGACATCATTCATCGACATTGTTTCAGACTTTTGATGGAGCTTTTAGTTTACACGATAGAAAAATACGTGCGATTCAAGAGTATCTGCACTTTTGCGTTCGATTATCACTGAATTCGGTGTGAAAAACTAGCAAAATGTTCGATGCAACATAAAGAAAAATTTCATAAGCGATTTACTTACTTTTTAACCCTAAGTCGAATAGGCTGCGCTTGGCGCGCTGATTTCTAGGTTAGGTTCGTCGTCGACGATCGTACGACCTGAAGTATGCGCATGACTGAACTCCGAGCACGACATCGAGAGCCAATCACAGGTGGCGTTAGCGAAATCATCCTAAGTAGTGACTTCATAAGAAAGAAACGTTCTTTCATTATTAAAAAGCGTTCTTTTATCGCCGTTTCTTTTTATTTAACACGACAGTTCGAGAACGAAACTCAACTGCATTTAGGACGAGTACAAGAACGTTCAGGATACATCTCGTGCATAAAAAACGACAAAAGAAGAGCACTGTTTGTTGATATAAAAATTTTTTCAACACGCAATTGTCGTGCGTAGAATTTGGTGGCGTTTAAGTGGCTTTTTGTTGTATCTACAGTTGTTAGGGTTGGAAATAGTCTGTAGAAGACTTTTGTCTTCGGCAGGGAACTGCTCTGTTCGATGTGTACTCTATTGTATTCGAGTAGATGTATATATACATGTATATTTATGCAACGAGTGATGCAGAGCATGAATGTGCTCGCTATTTTGGCCGAGACGTGTGTGTAAAGGAAAGCGAGAAGGAACGTGAGGGAACTATATAGGCAAGGAGAAAAGGAATGGTAGAAGAGAGGGCAGGAGGGGAATGGCAAGAGGGCCCCGACAAACCCGGTAATTAAATAGCCGAACCCTGCAATTAGGGCCACTAAATCGTGGCGGGGCCCTGGACCCATCCGCGCACCGAAGGGCCCGCCAGACAGAAAAAACAACGTCGAAACGTTGGCTTATCCCGAACGCGAAGACTATAGTAAAGTATAAAGCTATGTATATATATATATATATATATATATATATATAAGCACCTCCGTACCAGCTCGCCACGAAGATTCTGGAGACTATATGTCGGTTCTTGTTCATAGACCCAAATACATATATAGATAGAATATCTGTGAAGCCGTCGCGAGAGCGAACGCGGGGGTGGGATCGTGGGAATACGCGGATGCGAACCGACTGATTCGAGGGATGGATTAGTCTCTCTGACCCAAAGAAGAATTATTCGTTTTTTTTTAACATTTAATTATCAAACGAAAACGTGGTAGAGATTTTTCGACAATTATCAAGACCGTTCAACAAACAAACGTTGTGCCATGAAACAAAATTACTAAAATTCTCAGTTTGTTAATTGTTAATCTTCAAATGTTCTTTCTGTCATTCGAATTTTCGTAAAAGAGAAATGTATTCTTAATTAAGTGTGGAAATAGGGTTAGACGGTTCAAAAAATCGATTTTTTTTAAATTTCCTAAATTGTTAGTAAAACTATTGAAAAATATGTTCCCAAAATTTTAAATGAAAATTCCGACTCGTTCTATTGTTATAAGCCATTAACGGGGGAAATAGGATTAGGACAGCGTTTTCTCAATGATTTTCATGAATTTTTTTTTAGTATAAAAAATGAATATAATTTATTGAAACTTTGAGAATATTTTATGCATATATTTAAGTATATACTATAAAATTTTTGAAGAAATTCCTTAAAAAACACCGAAGAAAATTTATGACTGCCTTGACTTTGTTTTTCTTGGTACTATTTTTTCAAACACGTTTTTCTGAAAACGACTTTTTTTTAACTTGCGTACACGCTAGTTTGAAAAGTTTTCAACCAATCGTTTTGAAAATTGGCAGTTACTTTCTTCATAGTATTGCGCTCTATATGAACCTAAAAGCGGAATATTATCATTATTTAAAATAATTTTTTTTTCCAAATAAAGTTGTAAAAAATGGCAAAAAATCATGCTTTTTTGTTTTGATCTCTGTAAAAAAATCAATTTTCAATTTTTTTCATAGCATTTAGGTTCATATCGAAGAGAGACATATAATAAAAGTAAATTCCAACCTCGTTTGATTTCAGATGAAAATTGCGGCTTCCAGAATGTACGCAAAATGCTGAGTCTGATTGTGACCTGCAATATGGGGTCGCTAATATCTTCGGTGTTTTTCAAGGAAACTCTTCAAAAATTTTATAGTATATACTTAAATATATGTATAAAATATTCTCAAAGTTTCAATAAATTATATTCATTTTTTATACTATAAAAAAAATCATGAAAATCATTGAGAAAACGCTGTCCTAACCCTATTTCCCCCCTTAAAAAGCGTTGATCGAAGATAAATTTAATTTAAACAAATATCGTTTTATTGAACTTTTGGTGTAAATAAAATAAGCATTTGTTTTGTCGAGTGCGAATAATCTGCGCTTGTCAAAGCAGTGCGAGGTCTCGTGCCGAATGAAATTTCTCATTTCTCTTCGTTTGTCAGCCATAATATATATCACTGGTTCTAGAACTAAGTCTCTCGGCTCGTTTTATACAACGTTCATGAAATCCGGCGAGGGTGGACTTCCCTTTCTCGGCGCGATTTGTAGCAGCAGCAGCAGCAGCAGCAGTGTGCAAAACACGATTGTAAGATAATAGTAACAAACAGTCTTCCTTCCTGAACAGAACGTCGTTTCTCCCTCTCTATCGCTTTCTCTGTTTCTCTTTACAAGAAGCTTCATTTCTCCTTGCTTGCTGTTCGTTGCTCTCGAAAAATCTCCCCTTGTGTGGTCGCACCAGCATTTATGCCGTTGCTGCTACAGTGTGTTTCGATCATGTACACACATGCACACAGTCTTACGCGATGCATCGTGATTTCCTTATGCAAAATTGACCGTACACACGCACAAAAGCGGGGGCGAGAGATGGATGGTCGAGCATCACGCTCTCTTCGCTTTTCTCCCCCCCCCCCCCCCCCCCGTGCATGACCCGTTGTGTATTAAAATATCATCCCCTTCTTCCCCTTTCCGCTCTTTCTCTCATTCTCATTCTCTCTCTCTCTCTCTCTCTCTCTGCTCCATTGATGTACGTATCGATGCAATATACGTATGTGTAGTACACATTTTATTAGTAGTAGTATAGTAAACCGCTACGAGGACAGCTTCCATTAAATCACTCTGCACCCACGAGAAAGAGAGAGGGAGGGAGAGCTTCGGGCTAATTTCGAGTTGCATTATCGATGAACCGAGTGAGATACTGTACTTTATTCGTGAATATATAAAACACAGTATAATATGAACACTATTGGGTCCTAGTACACAAAAAGCTGTAATCCACATTGCTTTATGAGTTAAAACGTGTGGACGAAGCCCTTTCGTTTGCCCACTGCCATATGCCACATTGTAATCGTATTCAAATGCACGAGAGACTCCGTTAAATTGTGTCGTTTCAGCAAATAGTATGTGCGCCAACTCTATCTCTCTCTAAAGCTCATACATACAAAGGCCCCCGTGGCTTATCGTATGACCAATCCTTTTATTTTTTCTCCCTCGCACCCTCTTATATAAATTCTCGACCGACGATTAGTGCATAAAGTAACCGAACATAGTCACGCACCCGGTAGCGATGAAGTTTTTGTTTGCTCATATATACTGATTATCTTTGGTTTATGAACCTTCTTGTACGTAAACCAGGTATTTAAATAGTTTTCGTCGCGCATTGGAGATGATTATATTTTGTATACGTACTCTTTGTCATTCGCGCGAATCCGATAATGAAATTGAGCTGTCAACATTTTTCTTGCAAGTTCTTTATGTAAGTTTTTCCCGACTATTTAATACCAATGGGCTTAAAATTTGCCGAAACGTCGGAGAATCATATTTAGAACAAAATGTCCGCGTGTGTGTGCGTGACAGGCCTTCAAAACTCAAACGGAATCTCGAGGATGACTTGAAAAATGGCACTCAAATTTGACAGCATCCAATTTGACAGTAGCCCCTTTAATTTTTGCATTTATCATTGATATAATGATAATTGGCGGAAATATACACAATTAGAGCCCTAACCTCGAATCTGCAGTGACGGAAATTTTTCTTTTTCGAAAATCTCAAGTCACCGAAGGAAAAGAGATTTGCAACTCAGTTGCCCGACTCTCTTCAGGATCGTTCTCAATGAGTCGAGACAATGTTAGAAGCGTTAAGGGGGGAAATAGGGTTAGACGGTTAAAAAAATCAATTTTTTTTTTATTTCCTAAATTGTTAGTAAAACTATTGAAAAATATGTTCCCAAAATTTAAAATGAAAATTCCGACTCGTTCTATTGTTATAAGCCATTAAAGTGAGTAAGCTGTCCTTCAGGCCCCGACTTCAGGAACGACTTTTTTTGAACTTGCGTACACGCTAGCTCGAAAAGTTTTCAACGAATCGTTTTGTAAATTGGTAGTTACTTTCTTCATAGTATTGCGCTCTATATGAAACTAAAATCGGAATATTATCATTATTTAAAATAATTTTTTTTTTGCAAATAAAGTTGTAAAAAATGGCAAAAAATCATGCTTTTTCCGACTCGTTCTATTGTTATAAGCCATTAAAGGGTGAAATAGGGTTAGGACAGCGTTTTCTCAATGATTTTCATGAATTTTTTTATAGGATAAAAAATGAATATAATTTATTGAAACTTTGAGAATATTTTATACATATATTTAAGTATATACTATAAAATTTTTATACATATATTTAAGTATATACTATAAAATATTAGCGACCCCATATTGCTTGTTTTTCTTGGTACTATTTTTTCAAACGCGTTTTTCTGAAAACGACTTTTTTTTAACTTGCGTACACGCTAGCTTGCAAAGTTTTCAACGAATCGTTTTGAAAAATGGCACTTACTTTCTTCATAATATTGCGCTCTATATGAACCTAAAATCAGAATTTTATCATTATTTGAAATAATTTTTTGTTTGCAAATAAAGTTGTAAAAAATGGCATAAAATCATGCTTTTTTGTTTTGACCCCTGTAAAAAATTCAATTTTCAATTTTTTTAATAGCATTTAGGTTCATATAGAAGAGAGACATATAATAAAAGTAAATTCGAACCTCGTTTGATTTCCGATGAAAATTGCGGCTTCCAGAATGTACGCAAAATGCTGAGTCAGATTGTGACCTGCAATATGGGGTCGCTAATATCGTCGGTGTTTTTCAAGGAAATTCTTCAAAAATTTTATAGTATATACTTAAATATATGTATAAAATATAGTCAAAGTTTCAATAAATTATATTCATTTTTTATACTATAAAAAAATTCATGAAAATCATTGAGAAAACGCTGTCCTAACCCTATTTCCTCCCTTAATCGACGCTACGGTGAATTGAAATTCGAACGAAAGAGTGGTACTAGCGGCAGCACCGTCGATATCGGAGAAACGGACAAATTTTAATGGCGGCCATTTTGCCCTGGACGTTTTTGTTTCTCAGACGCGATATAAGACTAAAGACTTTTATTTTTGGATAAGAAGAAATAAATACGCTATTGGCAGCGTTATTTCCTCAAGGGAAGCGCTTTTTCCGCGATCTCCCCTACGTCTTCGTGTATCAAGCGCATATTGTACGACTCGAGTGACGGCGTTACCGTCGTGAAAATAAAAATCAAACAGACAATTTAATTTTCTAATTATCGCAACGCGCCGTGCTCACTCGTAGCGGGTCTTCCTATTCGTGGACGATCCGATCGTTCGACGGAGACTCACGGATTATTCGAAGCGCGCTGCGCTTTATCATCAAGTTGCATCTTCTCGTGAAGGTCTCTCGCGGATCGACGAGAACCTGCGCCTCTTATATTTACTATATATATACTAATATACACACGAGACTAATGGAACGCAACCTCCATAGCTCTCTCTCTCTCTCTCTCTCTCTCTCTCTCTCTCGTGGATCCCAGACTCAATCTAATATCCAATGTTTCATGTTTTACGTTGTATATCAAGCGGTGTGCATATACCCCGATCATCCCGTTCGAGTATACGGATAGCGCCGGGGACGTCGAGAGATATTGTGAACGCTTAAACCACAAGCACCGCAGCGGCCTCTGTGTTATGGGACTCGCCCCCCATCCTCCCTCCCGCCCCAATACACCGATATGGGAATTAATTGATTCTTGGGGCGCGAAGGGGATAAAAAGTGATGGTAAAGGCGCCCGAGGAGAGAACGATCGAAGGATATTCTTAACCATGTACGATGTTTATTATAGATATATTCACTTTTCATATATACATTATAGACATTCACTACGCGTATCTCGTATCGCTTTATAGAAGCAGCCTCTCGAAGCGTTAGCTACCTTGAACAGTAGACCTTGTAGCATATATTAATGAATCCATCGATGTGATGTAAAACTCCCCGGAATGATCGAATGATAAGAATCCTCGGCTCGATGATCCATTCATTCCCTCGATATTTGTAGAGGGGAATAACGAGGTGTAGAAAAAAATGTTGTAAATGTCGCGCTTCATTATGCACCGTCGAGAAAACAAAAGGACACGATCTCAATCAGATTTTATTTTCATCAAATTCACATTCGCTTGAATCATCCATGTTTTTCTCGGTGTTCAGTTACTCCGGAGCGACGAGGAATAAAAAAAATATCGAAAGAATGCGGGGTACATTCTTTCGATGAAAAATAAAAAATAAAAAGCATCGTGTGGTTTTGCGGGGTTAGCTGGTATGAAAGAATTGGTACAGAAAAAAATGTCCCTTTTCTTTTCGATCCTCGGTTATACATGCATTTATATACGAGGTCTGTTCAAAAAGTATCGCGAATTTTGAATTTCCGCGGGCTACGTATATTCGATTTTCGATTTTTTTGTGGCGTTACGTTGGTACTCGTGTCTCTCACTTATGCTGAAATAATCGGCCATTTTGAATGTTTAGTTAATTGTTGACAGCCGTTTTGGTTAGACGTGTTTTGGCTTGTCTTCGATTTTTGACTATTCCAAAAAATGGATCAAAGAATCTGTATCAAATTTTGTGTAAAAAACAAAATTAAGTGCGCGGACGCATTCCGAATGTTGACTTTGGCATATGGTGAAGCTACCTTGGACCAAAGCAACGTTTATCGGTGGTACAAAATGTTCTTAGAGCGCCGAGAAGATTCGAACAACGAAATGCTTTCCGGACGCCCGAGGACATCAACAACAGACGAAAACATTGATGAAGTGAAGAAAATAATATTGGCCAATCGTCGAATCACCGTTAGAAAAGTTGCTGAGGAACTAAATATATCGATTGGCTCGTGCTATTCGATTTTTACCAATGATTTGGGCATGAAACGGGTCGCCGCGAAATTCGTGACAAAATTTCTCAATTTCGAAGAAAAACAGTGTCGCGTTAACATTGCTAAGGAGCTGTTGGACTCGGTCCGCGACGACCCAAATTTCCTCCAGACGGTCATAACTGGTGACGAATCATGGGTTTTCTGGTTATGACGTTGGAAACCAAAGCTCAATCATCGCAATGGAAACTGCTTTTTTGGAATAGGCAAAAATCGAAGACAAGCCAAAACGCGTCTAACCAAAACAGCTGTCAACAATTAACTAAACATTCAAAATGGCCGATTTTTTCAGCATAAGTGAGGGACACGAGTACCGACCTAACGCCACGAAAAAATCGAAAATCGAATATACGTAGCCCGCGGAAATTCAAAATTCGCGATACTTTTTGAACAGACCTCGTACGTATCGCGAGTGCTGTAACAGCGGGTGAGGAAAAAGTAGCCGGTGTCAAGAGGGGTTCGAACGAGGACAAGACGTTTGCCAAGCATCGCAGGACGTCTCTCGCTGGCAAAAGGGATCTTTCGGTATTTTTTTTTTTTCGCCCTGTGGGCCTTACGCGGCGAGAGAGCCAAAAGCTCACGGGGGTACCATCGCCATATTATCCCGCGGTGTATCCACACTGGTAAAAGAGTGACTCGGCGCAACACCGAAAAGAAAAGTATCGTGTTCTCGCCCGTCGAGAGAGCGCGCGCGCGAGAAAACTCACGCTGTGCGATAACCAACGTGGAACACCTCCGTGGCATTGTTAAACCACGGGAGGCCATGACACTCTTTTACAAATAGGCTGCTAATGCTCCAACGCTCAAAGCATATATGTATTGCTCGCAAAGTGTGAATAGTATAACGAATATCTATTAGCGTAGATCGGGATCTCGCACTATATAGAATCGGAATGAGGAGAAATATTTTATTCGATTTTCTATTAATCATCGCGATGGAATTTATCCTTTCCTTTCTTTTTTTTCTTTTCATTTCGCTATCTTTACGAAAGCTTTCTACTCGCTTTAATGTATCACCGCAGTGAAAATTAACAAAGTATTGAGGAGGCTCCACGGTTAGAAGTGGAGAAAAAAATTTCGTTTTGAAAATTTCGAACAAGTTCGAAATGCTTTTCCATTCATGTACAAAAATATTCGATGTACACAATTTTTTTAAAGACGGGATTTTCTCAATGTTTGTTTGATTCTGAAAAAAATGTTCACCCTACATTTTTTTTTTAGACTCAGATCTGAATATTTCTTTACACAATCGTGAAAACATCTTCGGTAAATATGGAGCAAAGGGGACCCACTTCCGATTGACTTGCCTTTAATATATGTTGTGTAGGGACCCTTCCTGAACAACTTTTTCCTCTGACACAATTGGGGGTCGTTATTTATTAAAAAGTTATTAACAAATAAAGTTAATAATTCATATAGCTATTTTCCTTATACCAGCCAGTCCTAATCATCTTGTCCTTCACATTTGTTGTTACAAATACACCCCTCAGTAGCATACAAAAAGTTTTATCCGTCGCTCATTGTTTGTTAAAAAGTTATTAACAAAAAAAGTTTCATAAATCAAACATGAACTACTTGTTCTAGGTATGGTGAACAACACACGCATGAGAGGGGGGGGGGGGCTGCGCCCCCTGCAATCCTCCACTCACCAGCCCAAAGACAAACCAAGGACAAATCAAAAACAACCCAAAAACAACCTAAAAACAGCCCAAAAACAACCCAAATATAACGCAAACAAACATATAAACGAACAATTATTTGTTCTATTCATTATTTATATTATGGTACTCATGGTACTCATGGTACTCATAATGTCGAAGAAATTGTCGATACGCTGGTCGACAGTTTTGGATTTGTTTGTTTATTGGGTTTGGGTTTTTTGGTTTGGGTTTGTTTTGGATTTGTTTGTTTATTGGGCTAGGGTTTTTGGTTTGGGTTTGTTTTGGATTTGTTTGTTGGGTTTGTTTGTTTGTTGGGTTTGTCTGTTTGTTTCTTTAGGTTACTGGGGTTGTTTTGGGTTGTTTTTGGTTTGTCTATGGGCTGGTATGCGGTGGGGGCAGGGGGACCGCAGCCCCTCCGGTCATACGTGTACTGGCCACCATGCAAGTATTTCATATTCTATTCATGAATTTTCTTTTGTTAATAATTTTTTAATAAACAATGAGGATGGATAAAACTTATGGTATGTTACTCAGGGGGGTATTCTTAACAACAAATGTGAAGGACAACATGATTGGGACTAGCTGCTATAAGGAAAATAGCTATATGAATTATTGACTTTATTTGTTAATAACTTTTTAATAAATAACGACCCCCAATTGTGCCAGAGAAAAAAGTTGTTCAGAAAGGGTCCCTTGACAACATATATTAAAGGCAAGTCAATCGGAAGTGGGTCCCCTTTGCTCCATATTTACCACATCTTCGATTATTGCTCTATCGGGATTATCGATACGATGTTTTTTTTCGCCACGTTGAAAAGCATCGCTCTCCCCTAATGCGCAATTATAAATAATGTGTTTTTCTATTTATCTATTAATGCGGAAAAAGAGAGAGTTTAATTGGTTCTTAAAAATTCGGTTTAACATTATTTCCTTATTTTTTTTTATTACATACGTCATAGCAATAAACGAATTTTATTTTCACCCCCCAAGCTAGGAGTAACTGGGGAAAAATGTGTTCCACCGAAAATTTGAGCTCCGCTCCAGAATAATTACACATTAATATTTCTCTTTTTCATAAAATTCCTCGTAAATTCCTGCACGTCTTTTTCCTCGTTTATGAACGTTTTTTTTTTCATAGCATATGAACATAATTGTGAAATGAGAGAGGTGGCATTTCAATAGATCTCATATTGGGACCACAGTTACCGTGTAGAAGGGGGATAAAAAAGGAGAAATTGCGCCGTTGAGGGTCGAAAGGCAAAAATAAGACTGATATTGAAAGGGTATGGGGGCGCGTTTGGTAAATCGGAAGAACGAGAGGTGTTAAGTTTTTCATCACGAAGGATGAAAACGAGCGATGGAGTATAATCACGTATAAAAGTGGGGGTGTGGTGGGGTTACAACACATACATACATATAGATATGTATAGTCAGTAAGTACGGTCGTTGGGGCGGTTGAAAGTGTATAAGAACAGCGGCAATGTTATACACTCGGCTTTTATACGTATTATAGCGCACTACACTCTGTACATACAATAATAATGTCGGAAGTATAGTAAATATATATTATATATAGAGTGTTCGCGTTATGCTCGTGCCCCCGTCCCCTTCCTCTCGGTTATAGTGTATTACGCTATATTCTTCGGTCGGTTAGAGCCGCGGTTACCGCGTGGTTATCAAGTTAACCCTTTCGCTCGACGATCCCAAGAGAGGGAAGAGGATAGTTTGTGTGTGTGAGAGAGAGAGAGAAAGAGAGAGAGAGAATTCCCTGCTACGACGGTAATCCTCTCTCCCCGAGTCTTTTCTCGCCACAACGTGATGCGGACACGCCAATGTCCGAGGTTCACTATTCCCTCTTCTTTCTCTCTCTCTCTCTCTTTCTTTTCGTCCCTCCACCTCGCGAAGGTGTGAAACCACTCGAAAGCAAAGAGCCCAGAAATTGCGTCCCATTATCCCGGTAATGCGACCCGCGCGCAATTCACCTGTACCATCTTATAATACAACGGTGTATACGAACGCTATACATATTACAGACTGAGTGGCAGAATCGATGGTGTTGCCGTGGAGCATCGTCGATAACGATTCGAAGAAAGTTCATCATCGATCTTATTTACTCGTTTTTTTTTTCCGTTTCTTCGTTACTTTTCCCTCGGAATCGTTCGACTGGCAAATGGCGGAACCGCAGGTGTGAGATCGGTTGTTGTTTTTTTTAAATGTATTTCTTTTTCTTTGCGAATCAGATCACGTCTCGTTTAACGATCACGATACCCGAATTGATCTTCGTCAATTTAATGGATAATACATTTACGAAAGATGTTCGACTCAAGCTCCGAGAAGCATCGAGAACGATTCCTGGTAACGAGAGTTCCAAATGTGATGATTCTCGAAACTCGAATTTCGATATATTATTATCGAAGAAGGGAAGCCTCCGTAAGGACCAATCAGCAGGTTTAGTCACGTGCTCATCCAACGTCAACACAGTTCACTCTATTGAAGGTGCGTAGCGCGCGTGCGCGTCCGCTGCGTCCCTGCGCACGCGCAGTAATCACCTAACCTACAAATTTCACGATCCAGGACGCGCGATGCGCGGCCATTGATACTGCAGTATCGTTAAACTTTAGAGATCTCACGTCGATCCTTGTGCGACACGAGTGATCATTCTGATGATAAATGAAATTGTAAAGTGAACGTTGTTCAGCCTCGTTGTGAAATATCGATCGAGTGAATAACGACAATTTTCGCTGCAATATTTGAGGATTACAAAAGAGTCAGCGATAAAGAGGGAGGTGGGATGAACGATAAAGGAAAGCAGAGACGAAACGCGAGAAATCTTTCTCTCACTATCCGAGCACTCGAAGGAACATTGTCGGTACTCTCACATAGCTGATATACAATATTCTTACGTACTCGTACAATGTGTTCATACATACACGCGTTTTGCTATGGTTGGGCGGAGAGGGACGAGGAGTTATGGGCGCATTCGTCTTCATTACCCGGTGAATCATTGTGTCGAACGGCCTAGCCTTACGAGAGTGTGTAACAGCCGGAATTCGTGAGGCACCGATATCCCTTTACGAACCCGCAAGACGTATGGAAAGGGTGAAGAAGATAGAGGGAGAGAGACAGTGATAAAGAGAGGAAGAGCGGTGGAGAACGAATCGGGGGTAGCTTTAAACGAGTACCAGCAAAGCTCGCGTATAGAGGCGCTTGAATAGCTTTTCCTATATATGCAAACGCCTATATATATATACCCTTTCCCACATACTTTCCACCCCGTTATACCCACGCGGCGCGCGCGAGACCGTTATTGTTTGCATAAACGCGATCCGTAAATCTTGTCTCGTTCTCTCCCTCCTCTTTATATTCGTATCGGGGTCTCGTTATATGCAAGTTCGATTTGCATTTTCGACATTTCTTATGTCGAAAGATATTAAAACGAGACTCGCCTAAATCTTTAACTCGACAAAACGTGGTCACCCTTCAATGCAATTGGAAAATAATACAAAGATCTTTCTTTCTCGATATATGAGATGTTTTACAAAAAAGTGAATTCTCGATGGGCTCACAAAAATGTATGATCGACTCTATTACTCAAGATATTTCACTCAGGGGGATAACTATGTTTTTATAGTTACCACAACAGTGAATATAGCACGATTGAATAAACAATGGCACAACTAACTACTTTATAAACCTGGTTTATTTTTAATTTTTTTCAATAATCGTTGAAATTCCTAGAGAATGAAAGTCTATGGGGTTCAATAAAGATGCAAATTAAAAACTTGCAAATTGCTTCCTCGTTATTTTGTCTCGCTCACAAATCGCCTTACCAAATCAACATTATTTTTCTACGAAAACAAAGCTTACTCTCTCTGGATCGATAACATATCGATACGGTTTTGTATTTAAAAAATTGTGAGTTCGTTAGAAGGGGGTCGTTAGAAATGAGAGCCGGAGTGTCCTACACATACACATTAGGACGGGTCAAATAAAATTACTAATTTTTTTTTCCTCGATATAATGAAAAATGTATTGTTTGGCATCTCAAAAAAAACCCTCTGCAAGTATGAGTCCTTCATATTTAAATTAAGAGGTCCCTCATCGCGAATTTTCATTTCCCATTTAAATAACATGGAAACATTTTTTTGTTAAACTTTGGAATTTTATTAGACTTAAACCGTTGATGTTACGAGAGTTTTTTAGCACATTTTTGTAGAACATTTGATGCTCTACAAAAAAGCTCTCTTGTGTCTAATCGATAAAAGTAACCGTACAAAAAATAATCGGTGATAATTAGCTCTGGATTCTCTCATATTTGTTTGAAAACAATTAGTAATATATTAGTAGTATATTAGTAATATATTAGTAGTATATATTATTGGTATATATTAGTAGTATATTTATTCATATTGATAACGAAAATTTTTTAAAATTCGAAATTTATGTACTAATAAACGAGATAAATAGAATCCAGATCTAATTATCACCGATTATTTTTTGTACGGTTACTTTTATCGATTCGACACAAGAGAGCTTTTTTGTAGAGCATCAAATGTTCTACAAAAATGTGCTAAAAGACTCTCCTAACATCAACGGTTTAAGTCTAATAAAATTCCAAAGTAAAAAAAAAAATGTTTCCATGTTATTTAAATGGGAAATGAAAATTCGCGATGAGGGACCTCTTAATTTAAATATGAAGGGCTCATACTTGCGGAGGATTTTTTTGAGATGCCAAACAATACATTTTTCATTATATCGTGGAAAAAAAAAATTAGTTACTTTATTTGACCCACCCTAATATATATAAATATATATTTATATAGTTTATAATAGTATGAAGGAGGACCGATTTGCGGCCGCGACCGCTATCAATGTTCGCTGCAGTTGGCAGCGTTGTATATACGAGCTCGTACATCAAAGCACACACACACACAAGCAAAACACGAGGGTTGATGTACATCGGGGCCGTTTGCATCAGAGTATGTGCGCTTGGCACGTTGAATCGACATTATTATTGCTCGGCCGTCATTTTGTATCATTTTCCTGCCAGCACACGCGCCTCTCGATGATAAATCATCGAAGCTGACGGCAAAAGCTCACCCTCAATACACCTCGTGTGTAGTATCCCTTCCTCTTGATACCTCTACACAGAGTTTATATGCATTGGTATAATACGCGAATATTGCCGGTGGCGCACGAATTGTCCATATTTATTGGCCGAAGATAGAGTGTACGTTGTATCGAACGTGCTGGCGTCCTATCGAGTCTTTCGATATATATACTATGTCACGTGTAACCTCAACGTTATAACTTCACTCTCCCTCTCTCTCTCTCTCTCTTTCTCTCACCCTCTACATTTGCCCATCGCATCGACTACCAGGCGTCAATACATTTCCCTTCTCGAGCATAATTCGAGTGCAAATTTTCTCCCCGTTCCGTATATATAACATGAACCACGATCGGGTTATTATTTGTTGCGAGAGGGGTCCGCAATATTACGGATGCCAGGTGAGAATATCCCGAACACCGATTAACATACCTCGATATTACACTTTCTATTGAAATACCGGCAACAAGCAGATTGTTACTCCTCGCCCGCACCCTCCTCGCATTTTCATAATACAGAAAAAAAAACCCGGATTTTCTCGATTTTTTTTTCGAGCTATTGACAAAAAATTGACTTGAAAATTAGTAAAAGATAGTAAAAGAACAGAAATATTTTTTCTATTTTTTTACTCAATTCTGCAATAGCCTAAAAAATATCGGAATTTCAAACGGCCATTACTCTGCTCCGGTTTCATTGATTTTACATTTAGAGAATGTCGTTTGATTCATTTGGATATTTCGATTTTTTTTATACCGTAAAAGCACTTTGAAAATAGTCGAAATAACACTCGAAAAGGGCGTGCACGCAAATTCACTTGTTCGACATTGAAAAATTTGTAGGCACTTCAAAAAACATTGTATCTCAACGTTTCAAACGGAATTTCAAAACTTCTATAATTACGAAGAGATTGAGCAGACAGTGGATCCCCAACTTTATCAAAAAGCATAATTACAGAGGTTTCAATGTACCAACTCAATTTTGAGTCGAAATGCAAAAAAAAATACAGATTGAAAAATACAGATTAAAATCATTTTAGGAATCTATATGAAATTCTTTCGCGCTGATCATCCGGTAGGCATTTTATTCGAAAAACTGAAAATTCCATCATAAATCGTCAAAAAAGTGACTCAAACTAATAAGAAGATAAGAAGATCATTGTTATTTGAATAAATCTCTATTTCAATCAACGGAATAATTTGAGAAAATAAAGTACATGATTGCAAATAAAATTCTCACCAATTGGTCATTATTAAAATTTATGAAAACGGCTTAAAATGATTTTTAAAGTGTAGCAATCATTCTTACTAGTGTACGTACGTTCCGTGGCTACCGTAACAAATATATTAAGACAATCGATGGTCGGATTGTAGGGTATTACGAGGGAATCGCAAACAGAAAAAGGAAATCTCGCGAAACGAATTATGTCTGCGGTGTATTAAAAATCGTGTTGTAGACCGCGGTGTTCGAGCGCGTGTTCTCGATTACCTTCGTTTCATTAGAGCAATTAATAATTTTCTACCTCCGCAGCTACACGGGTTGAAAATCTTCGTGAAAGAGAAGTCTTTCGAGGCTGGCAATTATCACGAAGGTTCTCATAGTACTACTACTGGTATAGATATATAAAATCCTCTGTTCTTAATGCTCCATACTTTTGCCATATGTGTATATATATATATATATA
Organism: Oxytorus armatus; assembly: GCA_958009045.1. Classification (NCBI taxonomy): domain Eukaryota; kingdom Metazoa; phylum Arthropoda; class Insecta; order Hymenoptera; family Ichneumonidae; genus Oxytorus; species Oxytorus armatus. The sequence goes on along the minus strand of OY253751.1, from coordinate 5,732,617 downwards.
TATATATATATATATATATATATATATATACAGGTTTTTTTCGCGTTGAAGAGCGCTCGTAAAGTCCATCTTGAGTGGGTACCAAACGTGTATATACTATATTTTAAAGAGTAATGTAATGTCCGCACTTATTGCGGATGTACCAATTATAGGGACGTTCTACTTCGTTTCGAAAACAATATTCCTCGCTGTGTGCAACGAGAAACGATGATGCGTTCCATATCCATATAATGGACCGCAGTGTAGGATGAGAGAGTGAGCGAGTGAGAGTCTCAAGACATAAACGCGGCTGTACAGATCAAAGATGTGTAATGTTTTCGTCAATGTTTCTTTCAGCGATGTAATCCTCCGAGTGTAGAAGCGGAGCATCGCCAGCAGCAGAAGCAGCGAACTTTCAGAGGATTTACACGTTTCATTACGCGCGCGCCTCTGTCTCGCGCTTGTAATGAAAAGAGTCTTAAACTTTGCAGTTCGCAACGGTCATCATCAACTCTTTCTCTGCTTCTCCGCCAGAAGCATATATATTATGTAGTACTTCTGCCCAAAGACAGGGATACAGAGAGAGAGAGAGAGAAAGAGAAAGAGAGAGAGAGGTGGAGAAGGAGAAATTGTTCTCTTGGCGTTCAGCGCACGACTATCAATTATATTCATTCTTATTATAAGAGTATTTCTTACGCTAAACGTGCAACTTGCCAAATACCACAAGAGGACAGAGGAAGAGAGAGAGAGAGATAAAAGAGAAACGCATGAAATTACAGGGAACATCATGGTAACAATCGTAAAACGTGAAAAAGTGAACATTAGGGACGCCGTTGAGTGATTTTGAATTCCTCACTGATATTCATCTCTATATTTTATTATATATTGTGTATACGCGTCCATGGAGGGAAAAAGGAAAAATCTTTTGAAGTTATTCCTCAAAGGCATTGAGAAAAACACCGAGGCGCCCTCTCTCGGCGATTGTTATAACTAACACTTATTTTCTGGAACTGTTGGAAAAAAAAGAATTGCCGACTATTCTTTTTTACGCTCGTAAATAGACAAACGTTTCTTCACCCTCGGTTATGTTAGCTAAAGGGTCTGCTCGCTGGAGAGACGATCGAAAACCCATTTTGGTTGAGCACCGTGCGCACTCTGACTCTCTCGGAAAAATCGTGATATATATATATCTAAATCTAAATATATATATATATTATATATATAACATCGAATATAGACAGCTAGAGGGAGTTAATCTCAATAATGTTCGCTCGCGACCGGAAGTCGATAGCCGTAAATCGGGTGAAGCTAGAGGCGCTCGCTGCCTTTTCCCCCCATTTCCTACGCGCATTCTCGCCAGCTCATCTAGGGCGGGCGACGCAAAAGCACATGCACGACGTTCCTGGGATTCTGTTTCTTCTTTTTTTCTCCCTCAATCTCTTTCCCTACGTCGGCGATCCAAACGCCATCCACCAATCGTTCCGGCAATGTTCCTTTTTCCATCGATCTTTTTCTTTCGTCCTTTTTTTTTCTTCTTTTTTTACCACCATCACTCGCCTCCATATGCGGGTATAATAACGTTCACGGTATCTCGATCGAACTGCGGATTTTTTCAGGGATAATCTACGTGAATAAATTCCTACGATATAGTCACGATAATGGCGAGCGCAATTTATATTTCAACATACGCGTGTGATCAAAAGAGAGCATAAATAATTCATACAATTAGCGGGGTGTGATGTCCGACAATGTGTCCTGACTATATATGTATACATGTGCAGGGGTAGGGGGTGGTGTTGTTGAGAGATTTTCGAATGGGGTGTGTCGTGTGCCCCGGACAATTCGAATTTTTGGCCTGTATTATCCGGCTTCTATAATACATATAGAGGGTTTTTCCGCTTGACTCGACATCTCCAGAGTCATCGTTCGGTAAATGAGGGGTGTGAGGCTCGAATAAAACTGACATGAAAACCAGCGATGAACGGCGTTCGAATGAAAAATCATCAAAAAGTAACTTAACGATGAAATAATGATGGATAATTCTTTATTAACAAATCATAATTTGACGTAATTACGATTGTACAATGAATGTAGGATGAAAATATCTGTAATTTTTTTTTTAAGATTTAACTTTCGGTCAAGACACATTATTTCTATTTCTACATCACATTTAATACTAATTACTGTTACATTTGGAATCAATGCTAAATGAGGGGTGTCAGGCTCGAATAAAACTGACATGAAAACCAGCGACGAACGGCGTTCGAATGAAAAATCATCAAAAAGTAACTTAACGATGAAATAATGATTGACAATTCTTTATTAACAAATCATAATTTGACGTAATTACGATTGTACAATGAATGTAGGATGAAAATATCTGTAATTTTTTTTTTAAGATTTAACTTTCGGTCAAGACACATTATTTCTATTTCTACATCACATCTTAATACTAATTACTGTTACACTTGGAATCAATGCTATTTATTATATGGTTAGCAACATCAATTCGAATAGTTTTTCATTCGAAGAGAGTTCTACCGATCCCGACTGCGGAATATAGCAAATTCGCGTGCTATTATAGCATCCGGAGAAGCATCAAGTATTTTGGAATTATAGGCTCTGTGCGGAAATACTAGAGTGGAGGATATATTGTTGGAGGACGCCACAGTTTCAGTTGGCTCGTGCGATCGCAAATGAGGGTATAGAATACGCATTTGTGTGCTTCTCTCTCTGTCTCTCTGTCTCTCTCTCCCTGTCGACGAGACAAATAGGGATATAGATTCCGTGCTATACGTATACGTATATTATATGGGGTCTCTTCTAACCATATATCTCTCCCTCTTCTCTCTTACCTTCGTTTCTGTACATGGAGCAACGAGCCATCCGCAATAGCTCGAATGTATATGAGCTAGTGAATGTATGTACGCGGAGCGCTAACTTTGTCCGTGTGACGAGGCAAGAGAGCCCCGGAGTACGACTCTATACGCGCAGCATCGTTCGCCCTGTAATCGGGAATCGTGCGCTGTAATAATTATTACCTCTGGCCTCTGTCATCAGCGGCGACATCCACCGTTGTGCTACGTCCTGTCGTCGGTGACGGTAGATTGGCGCCGATGTCTACTTGCTATATATATACATATATATATTTATATATAGATATGTCTATTGCAGTACTGATAACTCTGTCCCACGGGGGCGGGAAGAGTCTCCTGTGCACAGAAGGCGTAGATGCCATGACGAATGTACGTCAAAGGTTCGTAAAACACGTGGAAACTCGCGTAGGAAATCGTACAAGATCGTAGAAAACTACCCCCTTGTTTATTTTATTTTTTCCTTTCATGTCACGTGATCCTCGTCATATATGCTTGCATCGACATGTCTCGTTATACGTGCGAACTTTTTATCGGGTTGATTGACCCAAGGGCTCGGAGCTTAAGACAGTGGAAATCCCCTTCAATCGTCAGACTTTTTTCCTACCGTTATTTCCGATGTAAATTGTGATTACAATGAAAAAAACGGTTCTAAAGTTAATTTGCTAATAAATAATAAATGTCATTCTTTGGTATTGAAATCAACAGGATCTTCATATGTGATTGGATTGTTTTAATATTTACGATTCAAATTTTAGAACGAAAGTACGAATTTAAGCGATGACTTAAGCATCAAGCTTATCATACGAGCTTGAACATACAGTCGTGATTTCTAATCTAGAATTTAACTAGGTAGAAATATACATGCTTGATGATAAATCAGGATTTTGTAAGTTCAAACTTAAGCTCGTGATCAATCACACGCTTAAGCTCGCGCTTAATCTTATATTTGATCTCGTGCTTGATTTGAAGTTTAAAGTCCTACTCATATTCCTGTTTAAGTTCATGATTAAGCTCGTGCTTAAGCTCGAGTGTTGTTCCAAAGTTTGGACCAAAGAGTTTTGACACTTGGTACAGAGTTTTGTTAAATTACGAAGTTTCACGAAGCGGTTTTAAGTTTACGTGTTGACTTTGACATCCTTGAGAATGTTAAAATTATTATCTCGAAATGTCTCATACAATCTCACCCCATTATGTCATCGTTTACCCGAATATATTTCGTTGATAGGAAAAAAAAAAAGACATTAATATTTCGATTTTCAATCACGAAAAGTCATCGCTATCGATTTTCTTTAGTGAACGGGTAGTAATTGGACCGAGCCCCGAAGCTATCGAATTGTTCAGTTGAGCATTACTTCCACCGTCACGAAGTCGTCGAATTAGCCACCGAAATAAAACTCGCTCACACGAAAACGTGTCCGCAAGTTCTTTCGACAAATGATGCTGTCGAGTTGCTGACACCCCGCGGTCATCCGCAGCTGTTCATCCGCTATTACGTTGTAATAATGTATTGTCAGGCGTACGAGGTACGCGAGACTCTCGACGACGAAGAGGCAAAGGAATAACGAGATCATGCTCGAATAACTTTGTCTGGTTACGACCGAATTTTAGAAGAATGAGCTTAAGCTCACGCTTAATTTCTAATCTTGAATGTACATTCCTAATTGGTTACGTTTTGTGTTAGTAATCAGGATTTTGGAAAATGAAGCCTAATCTTATAGTAAAGCTCCATTCTTAGTCTCGTGCTTAAGTTTGGGCTCAAGCTCATGCTCAACTTCGTGCTTAAACTCCTGTTTTGTTCTAAAATTCGGGCTTTCGACTCGCTACATAAATTTTGACATCATTTCAGAGTCTCTTCCAATTTTTATATTAAATTAATAATTAATGAAGAATAAATTAGCGGTTAAATTTATCTCTAATTACCATGATTGAAACGTCATTGTTGTATTTCAATTATCAAATTTATCAGCGATTGACTTGTCAATGATTTATTTGGAATGAAAATTATAACTATAAATCGAATAGATACAAATAATTTGAAGTAATTGATCAATATACGTATATAAACATTATTTTTCACAAGTATTCATTATCATTATTGTTATTAATTACCGTGAAAATCATTTTGATTAGATTTTCATTCATCCGATGCTTATCCGTTTGAAGGAGAAACCATCAATCGAGATCGAGGCACACGTCAAAAAGATGCCACATTGGCAAGATAATAACACAGCCCTTAAACTGCCAGGAGCAAACAGATCAGCAGGATATATACATATGTGTTTATACTTACATACATAGATGAACCTATATCTGTATATTATATATATATTTCGAAGTAGAAACGATAACTCAGTAATAATAGCATAGAGGCCGCTGCCGTGTCTGTCCGGCACGGATTTAATTGTTGGGTTGTTCCGGAGCTAGGATAGAAACACGAGAGATGGCATAACCGTCATAAGGAGAGAACGCACGAATGAATCGGGGGAGTCCCCGTGAGCAAAATCAAAATAGAGCACGCACACGCTGCACCAGTTTCTATATATTCTCTCCCGAGAGAAAGACTTAAGAACTATTCCCCCGGTGGAAGAACGCTCCGAGCTATAGAAATGTACAATTGTGCATCGCGAAACAACGCCCCCATCGAGAGTCTGCCAAAAAAAAAAAACAAAACTCCGAACAGTCGAAGAGTTTGTCGAAACTCCCCGACAGCCTTCGACAACTTATCAAATGAGTTTTCGTTTAAAAAATATTCAACACGTGCGAACGCATCATCGTTGCTGTGATTAATGCATACATTCGTACGAGACAAACGTTATTTTTTATAGAAAACATTACTCAATTAGTGGGGCAATATACATTTTCGCTAAACCGTGAAATAGGCGAAAGCCTGCAGACGGAGGAAATGCAAGTGAGAAAATATATTTTATTTGAACAACGTGAATAATTGAAAATTTTTATAAAATCCGAACCCTTTGCGTGACACTCGCTAGATTCAATATCTAACATTCTTGTCCCGCTGACCCATTTATGTAGAAAGTTTTTACTTAATAACTAACAATTTAAGAAAGTTTGTACGATCGCAGATAATCTTAAAAAATGTCATTTGAGAGGAAGCAAAATATATTTTTCTTAAAACGAAATGACCATCATTTGATTCAAGTTAACTGAATTTAAATTTAAAAGAACATTCGACTGATTTTTCAAAAACTGATTGTTCATTAAGACCTGTTTTTATTTTCGTCAAATAAATGATAACAGTAATATTGAAAGTGTATTGCTGGAATTATGACTCTCATTGGAAAACTCTTCTTGATGACTTCTTGCCGACAAGCCCGTCAATTTGCATACCCAAACACTTAACAATCATTCTCTCAAGATTATTCATATTATTGTTCACGAGAAACTTATAATGCAAGTAAGAAAATATATTTTATTTGAACAACGTGAACAATATAAATAAATCCAAGGTCTCGACATTTGCGGAAGTTACATCGATCACAAATGTTTTACGGAAAATTGAAAATTTTATAAAATCCGAATCCTTTGCGTGACACTCGCTAAATTCAATATTTAACATTCTTGTCCCCCTGACCCATTTATGTAGAAAGTTTTTACTTAATAACTAACAATTTAAGAAAGTTTGTACGATCGCAGATAATCTTAAAAAATGTCCTTTGTGAGGAAGCAAAATATATTTTTCTTAAAACGAAATGACGGTCATTTGATTCAAGTTAACTGAATTTAAATTTAAAAGAACATTCGACTGATTTTTCAAAAACTGATTGTTCATTAAGACCTGTTTTTATTTTCGTAAAATAAATTATAACAGTAATATTGAAAGTGTATTGCTGGAATTATGAGTCTCATTGGAAAACTCTTCTCGATGACTTCTTGCCGACAAGCCCGTCAATTTGCATACCCAAACACTTAACAATCATTCACGCAAGATTATTCATATTATTGTTCACGAGAAACTTATAATTACGTGATTTTATTAGTTTGTACCAATTAGTTCGCGGCTTCTCACTAATTATTGATTCCCGAGGTCTCTCGGTGTATACCGGAGAACGGTTTCATTTGCACTTTTGGTCTCGCTGTAAGAAACGATAGTTTGCATTCGGGGGCGATGCGAGCAAGGACCCCGTATATATAACGCTCTCGTTATTTCTCTTTCTCAATATACCGGCATAATGCGATATATCTCGGTTATATATACACACACACACATATACAAATACACGTATATCCGTGAAGCGTGGCGACCGAGACCGGAGATGGACCGGTCGAGATAGCGCCTCGAGGCCGGTAACTGCAGTAATTGTCGGTGATTAGAGGAGTCATAATTACCGGCCCACGTATATAACGTTACTGCGAGAGCCTCTTGTTCATTCTCTTTCTCAATTCCATTTCCCTCGTTTCCCCGTCCTTATCATCAAGACACTGTATATAAGGGATATACCGCACGAAGTGGAATGCCCCTTGTATACTTTTTGGCGAAACAATCTTAAGGATTTCTTTAATTAACTAAAAATCGGATCAAAAATGAAAATGGTACCATCAAAAACATAGTTGGTACCTTTTTTTATCGTAATTTTCTCATTTCCATTAGCGGTTTACGAATTGAACGGCTCCAAAGAGAATGTACTCGGATTAAAAGTTGTTCCACTTCACGTGAATTATCATCCATGTATCTTTGAACGGTCCCTCGTCTTTATCGTCTCTGACGGGTGTGAGAGACTCGTCGAAAAATGTTTGAGTAGACAAGAAATATGATCATTTCGTCTTTCTTTAAATTTATATGGACAGACTGACAGCAAGTAAAAGAGCATAACCAGCAGGCTTTAACACCTACATTGTGATGTGGATTAGACACTTTTGTTTTTGAGCAATCGACCTTTATATGTCCCTAGCGAGAGAAGCATCATGTCGGGATGAAATCCTATCATTCCCACGTGACTATACGGAAGACATTGCACATGCCGTCAAGAAAAGGAGAGATAGAGAGAGAAAGAGAGAATGATGGCTCGCGTCCCGTCGCCGAAGAGATATCGCGAGAACGATTAAAAGCTGCGGTTTAATAACAGCCCTTTTCGTTATAGGTGGCTATTATGAAGATGGCGGCGCGGCGGGTGCAACGCGCATAGACTCTATATACTATATACAACGACCTCAACGTTGGCCCCCCCTGCAATATGTATCTATAGCCAGAGAGAAAACCCTTCGGCCCGTGACCCGGTCCCGTCTCTCGGGACTCTCTCTCTCCCTCGTTGTTTCGTCTTCTTCCTCCTCTTCATCGTCATCCTCTTCTATGGCCTTTTGCTTTCACCTCTTCGTCCTTTCTACGACGCTTACTTGCCGCGCGAGTGACGAGGGTGCCTTAGCGTTTTTTCTTTTGCGAACGGATAAAAGAAATACGCAAGAGAGATAGAAACGGCAGATCTCTCTCCCTCGTCGTATATATCTGCGGAACGATTCATTCGCGAGAGTATATTTTGACGTTCGAACGATCCACCAAATTATATATCCTATGTCCGCGCGACGTGCACCCGAGACGTCATCTCTCTCTCTCTCTCTTTCTTTTTCTCATCTATCATTTCGTTTCTGCAGTTCGTGTTGCAATGAGAAATGCAACAACTCGAAGCACGATATTTAATCTTGACACACGGTTGTATCAGCAATTGTCTGTCAATCAATAACGAAGAAAAGTAAACACTGACAAATATTTGTAAAATTCTTGTAAAATCCTTACTCATTATTATTCAAAATTATATGTCAAAACTATGCTAATTGTAACTTGCATACGGCTTCATTATCATTTTTGCGCATTCACAAATTGTCCTTGTGAGACGTTTTCAAATTTGACTTTCGCGAGGTGGAAGGATTTATGTATACGAAAAAATAACGAGGAAGTTACGATTTGTTTCATTTATCTCTCGTTTAACTTTATGATATAAAATTTCCTTCATTTTTAATGCACTTTTTGAAAAAATTGAAAATACTTAAATTCAATATTAAATATCATTTCATCCTACCTAATTTATGTACGAAGTTTTAACCGCAATGTCCTGAAAAGTTGCACGAAAAATTCAAAATTTCGTAAATTTTGGAACGCCTCGATCGATTCTCTCCATATTTAATCGCGAACAGTAGAAAGTTTTAGCGTAAAAGCTCGAAAATTGCACGAGTTTTTCTGCTAAATAGATATTTTTAAAAAATTCACAATCGTGTAAAATCCGAGCGAACGGTTGAAAGTTCACGAAAATTATGTCACACAAAGGGGGCTGGTATAACCCCACTTAGATAGAAAGTTTTGGCCCAATCTGTTAAGCCATTGCGGATTAGTTAAAAAAATTGTATTTTTATATCCTCATCATCACACGTACGCAAATCCCCATCCGGATATTTTTTGTAAATGTGTTTTTTTGACGTTTTGATAAATTTTTCAATACATTGGCATTGAAAACTAGAAAACGAATATATCAAGAAAAGCTTCCTCTATGAAGAAACGAAAAGGTTGGAATTTATTTACTTTTCCGCTAAAAACAACTCGTCTCAATAATTTCCAATTATTCTTCTGTCACGTATTACTCATCCCTTGACACTGACATACGCAAACGATACCAGATTATACAGCGTTACCAGATTATTTGGCGTTTTACTTTCCGTTATTTGCGTTGCACAAGGTGTCAAGAGTGTTGTTTTTTTTTTTAATAGAACGTCGATAATCTGTACGATTTTTCATGTAGTATCGAATTTAAACTGAGCGAAAAGTCTAGTCAGGTAAATGATGCGCTCGCGGTCAGAGAACGCGAGAGGCCATCGCAAAATCGCCGATGGTCACGAGCGATAACGTATTTTAATGAGGTCTATTGGGGGGGGGGTGGATATAATATCCGAAGCAGGTAAAATGCTTTCTGCGTTATATATAGCGAAGTTTGTTGTACGATAGTGGGAGGGCAGCTGTTTCATCGCGAAGAAGATCCGATCGCTTTCACAGCTGCTGCTTCAAGTCTTGTGTGTGTTCTCTCGTAAAAAAAAATCGCCACGAATATGGTAGCGGTTTGTATTATTATATACGGCACACATACGCTTTATCTCTCGCGTTGCCTTTCTCTCGGCTCGTCTCTTTCTCACTTTGTTCCATCGAGAAATAATACACGCGAGTGATCGTGATCGATCTTTCGTTTATTCAACATCAATGGGCAAATTCTCTGGTATGTAATACGCGTTTATATATTTAAAAAAAACCGCTGACACACTCTCTTCCTCCGTGTGGGTTCTCTTGCAAAAGCGGAAGGCTTGAATTATCGACGAAATAATGAAGGAGGAACATGGATATGAGGTGTCGATATAACACGCCGGTGGAGAGACCTCATCGATGCGAGAAAGTTTAATGGTTCTACGAATAATCGACTCTCGCGGTTCCCAATATCGATTATCTCTCTAACAGAGGATAAAAAAAGATCATCGTTCGCTTCTCGTGTGAATCTCCGTCAGATAGACCCGCGAGTTTCCAAGAACCTTTCGCGAAGATATCGACGCTTCGAGCGTAGGAGTAACTTGAAAATTGATGCTGTAGAACGCGATCGATGACACGGAGATCTAAAGAAAAATGGATTCTTTCATTCGTACACAATCGCATTTCATTGAGATCAACTCTACGTTGGCGAGACCTTTGTTTGAGTGTACAAAATCTCGTAGGATGTTCCCGTAAATTCGATCGTTAAATATCCACTAATGTCGGTTTTTTCATTGTAATATTTCTAAGATAAAGTCACTGTGCAAGTGTAAATTTGACATTAGAATGGATGGAAGCGAATGGAATTATTTTGCAGAGGGTTTATCAGGCATGTGAAAGAATTAACAAAAATTTGGCTTTTTTTTTCAGAAAATGTAAACAAAATTTTCGCCCACGCAGATGCTGGATATGTACAAGCTTAAAGTTGAATCATTTAGCACGGAAAACGTAGGGCGTTGGGCTGAAAATTTCACTCACACTGGAAAAGAAAGTTGTACAAAAATTTGTATACATTTTTGTACAACTTTATTTATTTTTGTACAAAAATTTATACAAATTTTTGTAGATTTGCATCGTACTAAGTGTGACACGTAAAAAATGAAAAATCGACACGTGCCCACATATTTTGAGAGTTATTACGAATTAAATGAGTTTCAAAACCTAGATATTTATAGATAAATTTTTCTGGGCATATGTTTATGCATTTTATGGTTATAACGATTATTTTGAACAAAAACTTACTTCAATTGATCGTTCCTATTTTCAATCGTCTAAAATGAATTTCGTATCCACCGAGGCTAAAAAAAAAATTTTGTATGCTTGGAGTACAAAATTATATCATAAAAATCATATTTTTCATTTTTTATCGTAAATTTAGTTTCTGATATGAAAGCTCGTCATATCAGCAACTAAATTACCGATAAAAAATGAAAATTATAATTTTTATGATAGAATTTTGTACTTGTAGCATACTAAAATTTCTTTTTAGCCTCGGTGGATACTAAATTCATTTTAGATATGAAATTTTAGTATGCTACAAGTACAAAATTATACCATAAAAATCATATTTTTCATTTTTTATCGTAAATTTAGTTCCTGATAAGAAAGCCCATCATATCAGCAACTAAATTAACGATAAAAAATGAAAAATATAATTTCTATGCTATAATTTTGTGCTTGTAGCATACTAAAATGTCTCTTTAGCCTCGGTGGATAATAAATTCATTTTAGATATGAAATTTCAGTATGCTACGAGTACAAAATTATACCATAAAAATTATATTTTTCATTTTTTATCGTAAATTAAGTTTCTAATAAGAAAGCTCGTCATATCAGCAACTGAATTAGCGATACAAAATGAAAAATATAATTTTTATGATATAATTTTGTACTTGTAGCATACTAAAATGTTTTTTTACCCTCGGTGGATAATAAATTCATTTTAGATATGAAATTTTAGTATACTACGAGTACAAAATTATACCATAAAAATTATATTTTTCATTTTTTATCGTAAATTTAGTTTCTGATATGAAAGCTCGTCATATCAGCAACTGAATTGACGATAAAAAATGAAAAATATAATTTCCATGCTATAATATTGTACTCGTAGCATACTAAAATTTCTTTTTAGCCTCGGTGGATACTAAATTCATTTTAGATATGAAATTTGAGTATGCTACAAGTACCAAATTATACCATAAAAATTATATTTTTCATTTTTTATCGTAAATTTAGTTGCTGATATGAAAGCTCGTCATATCAGCAACTGAATTAACGATAGAAAATGAAAAATATAATTTCTATGCTATCATATTGTACTCGTAGCATACTAAAATTTCTTTTTAGCCTCGGTGGATAATAAATTCATTATAGATATGAAATTTTAGTATGCTACAAAATTATAGCATAGAAATGATATTCTTCATTTTTTATCTTAAATTTAGTTGCTGATATGAAAGCTCGTCATATGAGCAACTAAATTAACGATAAAAAATGAAAAATATAATTTCTATGATATAATTTTGTACTTGTAGTATACTAAAATTTCTTTTTAGCCTCGATGGATACTAAATTCATTTTAGTTAGCCTTTTAAACACAACATTCGCGGAATTCGAACATTTAGTTGTGTAACGACTCGCGGGTAACCTAATACATTCCCTTAACGATATTTTAATGCTCGTTAAAAGCGAATCGCTTATTATGCACGCGATGGAAGAGGGCTCTCCGCAGATCTGCAATAAACTCTCGGTCTAATCTCCTAATAACATCGTTCCTCGCAGCGGTCTCACCGGTTCCCGCGATTTACGTATATATGAACGAAATGGTAAAAAGAAAAAAAGCAGGCCTTGGCGAGTTACCCTGTGACGTCATTGGTACCTCGTACAATGTACCGTGAATATTTCACGTACTTCGCACATATGAACGATCTTACGGGAGAGTCTTCGAGCGGCGTGTATACATATACCTTTGAAAACCCGATTTCATGCGAGAATTATATACTGGTTCGCGAAGAGCAAAACGCGCGAGAAGCTCGAGTGAGACGCGAGAGAGCAGTGCGGCAAGAGAGAGAGAGAGGGTAGGGGGTAGAAAAAAAGATGCGAGGAAACGAGAAGAAGCGAAAAAGGTAAAAAAAAACACAAAGAGGGCTAAGAGGAGGACGCCTTTGGAGGGAATAGATGGAAGAAATACTCCCACGCGCGGTTTTAAGAGAACACACCGGCCGCGCGCGGCTCGCAAAATTTCGCTGATAAAATCGGCCCTTCTCACAAAGTCGCGCCGGTACATATACATCTCGTCCTTCTCGCCGTCCGACCTGTGGCTAATATATTTATGATGGCCGTTTTGCCCAAACGCTCCGCGAACACGTTTATATAGATGTGTACACGCGAATGCCGAAGTGTGGAATTCCTTCGTTCCATCTTCTATCCATTTTAACGCGTTTCTCGGCGCATATTTCGAACCAAAAAAAAAACCCACCGATCGATCGATCGATCCTCAATATACACGCTTTCGCTCCGCTCTTAAATTTCGCGGAAATTCGTTATCTTACGACCCCCGTTCAAGGGACCAAAATAAGTTTGGAGCAATAAAAAAATGGTGTTCTTTCGTCGAAACAACTATCGGACAGCGCGTAATCGTCGATCAATTTAATTCAGCAACTTTTTTTCTGTCAATAAGAACTTCGTATGTCAATCCGTAGCGTTGGAGAAAGCTCTTTCGAAAATTATATTGCATCGTGTTGGGTCCGCGTACGACCGCATCATTTTTTCTAAAACATCATTCAGCCGTCTCGTCGTTTTGTCGAAAATCAAGTGATTCGTTGATCGTTTTAACGAAACGTCATATTACAGAAACTTAAAGAAAAACATTCGGCAATTCTTAAGTATTTTCTTTTTTTCCCGGAAACTTAAAGGATCAAATAAAATAGTCTCGTTCTAAACTCCGCAGCTTAGAGACAAATTATCCGTGAACGTAGCGGTCTATAGTTTATTTTGGAAAAAAATACAGTGGGTCAAAAAAGTATTCATACACCTTGTTTTTTTGCAATAACTTTATAGACATAAGCAATACGCAAAGAAAGCCAATTTTATTTAATAGTACATCAGGTGTAGAGATAAACTGCAAATGGAGAATTCTTTCCCAGGAATAATAGAAGAATTATGCCATAAAAACGAAAATTTTCGGGCAAAAAAAGTATTCATACACTTACGATTATAGTGAAAACCTACATCATCATAGTTGTTAATTATAACTAATATTTGATGTGCATCCCTTTTGCTTCAATTATTGCCTCGAGTCTCTTAGGCATGGATTCTACTAGCTTTTGCGTTGATTCTTTTGCTATTTTCGTCCATTCTTCTAAAAGCACTCTTTGGAGATCGGATTTGTTTCTTATTTTTCTTTTTCTAATTTCTACATCCACCAAGTACCATCAATTTTCAATAGGATTGATGTCCGGAGATTGTGGTGGTGTAATCAATTGTTTGCGGACATTATAGAGCAACCATTCCCTCGTTTTCATGGCAGTATGATTCGGGTCGTTATCTTGTTGGAAGTAGAAATTTCCATCCAGGCCCATTTTATCTACACTTCCTTTCAAATTGCTGCGCAACACGTCGATATACTTCTGGGCATTCATTGTACCATCTATAAAAGCAAGATTACCAACGCCATAATATCCCATACAGCCAAAAACCATGACGCTTCATCCACCGTGCTTCACAGTCGGTATTAAATTTTTCTGCTGGAGCTCGGTATTTGGTTTCCGCCAGACGAATTTTTTTCCATCGGACCCGAAGATGTTAAACTTCGATTCATCCGAGAATACGACACGTTTCCAAAATTCTATAGATTTTTTTACGTAGGTTTTTGCGAAACATAAACGTTTTTCTCGATTTATATTATTAATTAATGGTTTTTTGCGGGCAGTTCTGCCGTATATTTGGGCAGAATGCAAAACGTTTCGAATAGTCTGGGGACACACGCTCTTCCCCGATGTTGACGCGACATCATTCGCTAAACTGCGAGCACTTGTGAACAGTTTTTTTGTAGACTCTGTAACGATACTCCGACGCTCCCGTACCGTTAGTATTCTCGGTCGACCGGTTCGTGGCTTATTTTCTGTGCTGTTTGTTCTTTCGTATTTTTTTATTATATATTTCACTGTTGCGAAACTTAGATTTAGTTCTTTACTAATTTTTCGATAACTTTCACCGCGTTTCCGAAGAAAAATCACTCTATCTCGCATGGATATTGATATTTCGATTTTCTTTGCCATCATGTCTGTTCAGAGCTTGAAGATCTACTACCGCATGGAATAGGTCAAAACCATTGTGTAAACGAACACTTGTTTACATTGTACGCAGAGGTCAGACCGTCCGTGAGTGAATATCGAGGTTTAGCAGCTCAATCGTAAGTGTACGAATACTCTTTTGGCCCGAAAATTTTCGTTTTTTTTTGCATAATTCTTCTATTATTTCTGGAAAAAAATTCTCCATTTGCAGTTTATCTCTGTACCTGATGTACTATTAAATAAAATTGGCTTTCTTTGCGTATGGCTTATATCTAAAAAGTTATCATAAAAAAACTAGGTGTATGAATACTTTTTTGACCCACTGTAGATGTTCGTCAAACACTTTGAGAATCCCGGATGAACCGGTCTTTTATAATGAGGGAGGAGGAGGGTGGTCCACATGGGAATAATTAGAGTTTCGTACGAGGTTTCCGCATGAAAGCGGCCTTAGACTTGCCGCATTATATCACCTTGGATATATGTATGTATATACTTTCATACGGGCGTCGACCGAATGAAAAATAACGATCGAGATAACCGATCGCGAGATCGATCCGGGGTTGTTGGCTCGTTTGCAATGCAGCAGTGCATTCATATCAATCGCCAGAGAAAGAGAGAGACAGAGAGATAGAGAGAACCCTGTACTCTCGAACCTCTCTGATTCTGGTACCCTATGCATATTCAATAGAAACTCGTTTATGTATGCATACACACAACGTAACGAACAGCGAGAAATATCTGTACGCATTAAACGAGCATATGTTCGAGGTTCTCGGTGCTCTCTATTCCCGCAACTAAATCTGTTGGTGTCGCATAAATCTGTACGTGCGTGGGCATTTAGTTATGCCACGTGTAATTTATAATTGCTACCTACGACGAGAAAAAGCCTCTTTTGATCGATATGAATCGTTATCAAGAATAATTCCAACGGACTTGTACGTATTATCCCGAACTTTATTGAACGACGAAAAATAATCTGTTACAATGAGATTTAGATAAGTCGTGTACAGTTGGATTGACTCGAAAACATTTTATTCGAATGAAACGAAAATTTAGTAAAGAAACGAATCCTCAGTGATCATTTACTTTTTCAATTATTTCATGTACCGTGAATAAATTTCGTTTATGACGTACATATTGAATTACAATTAGTGTCGCTCTATCGTTAAGCTTTTAAGCCTTTTTATTCTCTCTCTCTCTCTCTCTCTCTCTCTCTCTCTCTCTTTCTCTATAATCCCACAGTCCTTGTTTTATTCTATACCCAACTACAGTCTCGCGTTATCTCAACCAGATAAAAATTCGATACACGAGCAAACGTCACCGTTCTTTTTTTCTCCCTCCCTCTCGCTCTCACTGACTGTTTGCCCACACATATTGCACGCGCCTTTTCATAGATTTTCCTAAGCCATAAATATTCATGATCGAGAAAAATAATGTAGAGCAGAGATCGTAGATCTAGTTTTGTACTCTGCGTGTTACGGCCGTACGCAAGTTGCGCGATATATTAACACCGATGCTGATACTTGCCGCAGAACTTTATATGTAAATGCCTAATCACGCAAGCATATCACGTGACAAGTGTTTTCCTTCACATTCAGACTTTTTGCCAATTTGATGGACAATCGCGATAAATCATCACGGGGTAATTAAGTAATTAATCTCGACTTTAAAGTGTGACATTTTTTTTGTTTTTTTTGCTGTTTTAATTATATTTCACGGAAACTGAGAACGCGTTATTCCGTAGATTAATGTCGTGTGTTCGTGTGTGTGCGCGCGTGTTTGTGTGCTTTTATTTATTTATATTATTCCGA
Organism: Oxytorus armatus; assembly: GCA_958009045.1. Taxonomy (NCBI): domain Eukaryota; kingdom Metazoa; phylum Arthropoda; class Insecta; order Hymenoptera; family Ichneumonidae; genus Oxytorus; species Oxytorus armatus. The sequence continues at coordinate 5,715,636 of OY253751.1, read as the reverse complement.
TAATATAGAATATGTAACGAAAGAACTCGATTTTACGCCTATCTACATTCATATATCATTCATAAAAAATCTATAACTGACACGCGACTATGCAAAAAAACATTTGTATCCTGTTAGCTCGTGATAAACCTCGCGGGTACTTACAATACTCGGACACCAGCGCGCGACGCATACACACTGATGGCGTGGCCTTAAGTGCGGATCGATAGATGTGTCACACTTACCGGCTGAAATCAAACAAAACGTAAAATAAACAACATTATTTTTTATACAATTGATCATGTTAATATATTCTAATGTAAGCCAGAGACGAGAATGAATAAAATGAACAAAAAAAAAGCCACTTGTTTTATCGTTCTGTTTGGCTCTTGGCGCGAGACTCGAGCGCAGCCACAGTTTTCTGGATCAGAGCCAGATGCAAAAAATGATAGGAAAAAAATTGTCGTACCCCGCGGTACTTTAACCTCCCTTTTTCCCCCGATCCTCGTATACTCAAGAAATTAAGAATTGAAATATATCAAACTTGCAAAAAAAAAAATTGTATACGCGATATCCCTAGTGACGATATTTGGCCGAGAAAATATTTGTGAGTTAAGTTCGGACTTTATAAAATTTTTGAAAAAATGTTTGAGATCCATTTGAATTTCTAAAAGTTTTGAGATTTTGGATTAATCTTCCTTTCATGAATATATATAATATCATTGAATGATAACTGATATTAAATTTGCAATGATTCTGTAAAAATGTGAGGATTATATAAAATTTTGAATTTTTGAAATTTTCATATTTTAACAGAAATTGTGTGTATGTTTAAGTTTCTTAAATTTTCAACGACAGAAGCGGTAATCACGTTGGGTATTGAGTTTGAAATGAATTGATAAAGAGCTTCAAGATTGTAAAGAAATTTGAACTTTTGAAATTTTGTGTATTTGTTAAAATCAATGAATGGCTTTGACTTTGATAAAATTTGCGGAATTCTAATGAAGAATTATAAAATTAGCAACGCGTGGTACCGTAGAATCGTTTAGATTGAATTTATGAAGGAAAAAAAAAACGCTGCGAATTAGAACCTTGCTCAAAGTTTCCTCTATGAGGAAGCCAAAACTAACTTGACTATGGAGGGAGATTTGTGAGTGACATCAAATAATGAGGCAACTAATGTGCAATCTGCTAAATTTTTTTTCCGTCAGTATCCACGAATTGCCGTTGCGGCATCATGTGATAATGAAATTAATAGTGAATTTCAACATTCTCTTTTACAACCCTTCAGCAATTAATTCACAGTAAGGGGGGAAATAGGGTTAGACGGTTCAAAAAATCGATTCATTGTTTACTTCATAAATTGTTAGTGAAACTATTGAAAAATATGTTCCCAAAATTTTAAATGAAAATTCCGACTCGTTCTATTGTTATAAGCCATTAAAGTGAGTAGCTCTCCTTCAGGCCCCGAGCGCGCCACGTGTTTCAAACGCGTTTTTCTGAAAACGACTTTTTTTTAACTTGCGTACACGCCAGTTTGAAAAGTTTTCAACCAATCGTTGTGAAAATTGGCAGTTACTTTCTTCATAGTATTGCGCTCTATATGAACCTAAAATCGGAATATTATCATTATTTAAAATAATTTTTTTTTGTAAATAAAGTTGTAAGAATGGCCAAAAATCATGCTTTTTGTTTTGACCCCTGTAAAAAATTGATTTCCTATTTTTTTTATAGCATTTAGGTTCGTATAGAAGAGAGACATATAATAAAAGTAAATTCCAACCTCGTTTGATTTCAGACGAAAATTGCGGCTTTGAGAATGTACGCAAAATGCTGAGTCTGATTGTGACCTGCAATATGGGGTCGCTAATATTTTCGGTGTCTTTCAAGGAAATTCTTCAAAAATTTTATAGTATATACTTAAATATATGTATAAAATATTCTCAAAGTTTCAATAAATTATATTCATTTTTTATACTATAAAAAAATTCATGAAAATCATTGAGAAAACGCTGTCCTAACGCTATTTCCCCCTTTAATTCGTGACTATCGAGAGAAGCAGTCGCGTCTTGACGCCATGTAATAGAAAATAGTTTGTAAAAAACCCCTACTATAATTTTTATATGTTTACACCAAGTCGACACATGAGTCAACTAATGAAAAATCTAACAAAGCTTTTGTAATACAGTCATTATATTTATCTTTAATCTCCACTACAGATTATTTCCTCGCATTCAAAAACGATTTTATGAATTTATTATCAAATACGCGCAAGCTGATCTGGACGAACTTCTGAAAAAAATGCTTTTTCATTAAATTTTCATCAAAGAATTAATTCCCAACCACTCGATGCTGAATAACCTTTAAGTACTCTTTATATCTACCGATGTTTATATATAAATGTACGAATTTATACGTATATATATATATGTTGTTCCAGTGGCGAGGTTTGTGGAAGTCTCTTCTGGCTCTTATAAGTTGCGGTATAAGAGAGAAAGACGTGATCGATGCCCGTGGGATGCGAAGGCGTTCCTGGTGCGGGAGGCTGCCGAGACAAATGGACGTCGCGCGTCTCTGGACCACGCCTTCGGGGAGAGCGCCCGCGCGAGAGATGTTCTGGACCCGGGAGAAGAGAGCATCACCGGTAAGTGAACCCCAGTGATAGCGTGTAGATTATATGTGTGTAACTGTGCGAATCTATATGTATATATAAGCACGGGACTAGGGTATATGAGTATTGGTTATATACCGCAATGGTCCATACTCGCTGCCCTTCTATGTAGGAAAACGGAAAAGAAAATCGTCTCCTCTCCTCTCTAGCCTCACGGTTTCGTCGTGAAAAGGATAAGTGCGTGCGGCGTATAGTCGTAAAGGACTCTCTTACAAGCGATAAGTGCTATCTCTTTCTCCCCTCGTTCTGTCCAGAAAAAAAAAAATTCGGCGCGTGGTACTTTGGAAAATGAAGAAATTTTCTTCACGGGTTCTTTTAAGATCCTTTTTTTAAGATCCTTACATCGTAGAAGTGAAAATAATCAATTCGGAGTAGAATAATACAAGCGCCATCGAAAGTACAATTGAAAATTAAATTTATTAACAAACGTTGGAACTACCTTAATCTTAAAAAGTCACGTCAATAGAGTACCAAGTATTCTATACATTTCGTGCACATATTTTTAAGGATGAGCGTGGGTCAGAAGTTTGCTACGTTTATACAGATAAACTAACAGATTTTCATACCTTTTTCCGAAATCTCAAGGATAACGAAATTTCAATTGGCCGTAATATTTCTCCCGTCTTTGTCGAATTGTGGCTAAATTAGGGAAGGAAGCGGAGGAAGGGGCGGTATAATTAGACTTGCAGAACGACGTTTGATTCGTCGCCAACATTATTTCAATTTTTTATATCACAAAAAGTACTTTGACAATTGTCGAAATTGAGTGGGCAAGAATTTGCGAAAAACGATGATCCAGCTTTGTAAAATGTGTAAAAAGCGAAAAAAACATAACAACTCAATGAATCAAGCGTCATTTTAAAGTTTAAACGGTTACGAAAAGAACGAGCATAGATTAAGAGTCTAAAGTCCTTCGTGAAGCAACATTAACGAGTTTTCAATGTATCAATTAATTTTTAATGAAAAGGCGAAAATAAAATTATATTTTTGAATTTTTTTTTAGTACCCAATATCCTCGCGTTATGTTTTTCATTTTCGAATATTTAATGTACGATTAAACTCATTGTATAGCGGTTTGAAGCGTCATTGAAAAACTATCTCGAAAGTGAGATCGTGAGATAATTCGAATAATATTATGAATCGAGAGAAAAGTCATTGAGAGGAAAAAAGGTGTTGGCCGGATGAGTCGCACTATATTACAATTTTCAGTGTCTGACTATACCGGTAGAGATCACTTTTCGAGATTCAATGCCATCGCATTTACAATGCCATATAACATTATATTACGGTCGTTATGTATCGAGAAGAGTCGTATACGAAGCCGCGAAGAACTGTGAGACGTCCCGGGTCGTGGGGGCGCGAGACACGTCTAAGGACCACCCAAAGAGCCGTACGTTCGATACCTGGTGAAACGGCGTGTGCGCGAGAAGAAAAAAAAATGAAGAAAAAGTTACGAAGAAAGCGTGTCTCATGACCGCGAGATTGGAGGAGACTAATATATCTCGTGTATGAATGGGTTCTATCTCTATCTCTCTCTCTCTCTCTCTATCTTTTGGTCATTGCGATCGGATGATGCGAAGGGACGCGTGTGTGCTATAGCGAAAAATCTGTCGGAGACACAGCGGGGAGGAGTACGCGAGATAAGGTGGCGAGGGGCAGGTGTTTAGCATCGCGTCAAGTCATCGCCTAGTCATTACTCTTATATAGACTCACGGGTCCGAATGCTGCATCGGACGTCAGCCCGATCATCCGTGCTGCGCCGTTTTGTTTGTCAACAATATTACAAGATATGCGGGGTCGAGAGATCATGGCGGGTTCACGTCACCACGGAGGTCCCTACGGGGGTCGTGACACCCTTTTCAAGCCGATCCCTTTCGATCCTGTACGCTTAGTATTCTTCTCTTTTTTAAATCAATTTCTTTTTCTTTCCCGAAGGCACCCACGCGCGATATTGTACTTTTAAATATACACAAACACAGTGACGAAAAGATTATTGAATGACCAGTCAGGATGCAAAGTTTTTGATTCGTTTTCTTTTTCTTTCGTACGATATTTACCATAATATTTACCATCGTACTGGCAAGAGACTCGAAGAGATATTTCCCATTTCAGTGGACAGTATGCTCCCTCCTTTTCGTCATTTCTTATTGCTCTTACTGGTCTTTCAAATTCACCGTATATAGTAACGTGCCTTTATCGGTTTTCGTCGTAGAACCATATTCAGTTACCTTTTCGCCATTTGTGTTACCATGTCAGTTCGCTTTCCTCCTTATTTTCTAACCATTCTTTCAACCCTTCTGTGCACTTTTGGTTAATTCTATTTCTTCCTGTGCTTTGCATAGATTCGAGATTTCATATTTCATCGCTATTATTTAATGATCGATAGTGAAATGTTGTATCCGGACTCTTTACAGCCCCTTATTATTGACCCCTTATTATCGATTGTGGATTTTATTTTTCGGTTTTATATTACTCCTATGCCTTTATCGTTTTTCGTCTTAGAACCATATTCACTTACCATTTCGCCATTTGTGTTACCATGTCAGTTCGCTTTCCTCATTATTTCCTATCCATTCTTTCAACCCTTCTGTGCACTTTTTGTTAATTCTATTTGTTGCTATGCTTTTCATACATTCGAGATTTCATATTTAATCGCTATTGTTTTATGATCGATAGTGAAATGTTTTATCTGGACTCTGTACAACCCCTTATTATTGACCCCTTATTATCGATTGTGGATTTTCTTTTTCGATACCATATTACTCTTATGCCTTTATCGGTTTTCGTCTTAGAACCATATTCAGTTACCATTTCGCCATTTGTGTTACCATGTCAATTCTCCTTCCTCATTATTTCCTATCCATTCTTTCAACCCTTCTGTGCAATTTTTGTTAATTCTATTTCTTGCTCTGCTTTGCATAGATTCGAGATTTCATATTTAATCGCTATTATTTAATGATCGATAGTGAAATGATGTATCTGGACTCTTTACAACCCCTTATTATTGACCCCTTATTATCGATTATGGATTTTCCTTTTCGGTACCATATTACTCTTATGCCTTTATCGGTTTTCGTCTTAGAACCATATTTACTTACCATTTCGCCATTTGTGTTACCATGTCAGTTCGCGTTCCTCATTATTTTCTATCCATTCTTTCAACCCTTCTGTGCAATTTTTGTTAATTCTATTTCTCGTTCTGCTTCGCATAGATTCGAGATTTCATATTTAATCGCTATTATTTAATGATCGATAGTGAAATGTTTTATCCGGACTCTTTACAGCCCCTTATTATTGACCCTTTATTATCGATTGTGGATTTTCCTTTTCGGTATCATATTACTCTTATGCCTAAAAGAAATTATTACAAGGGTGAAGGGATGTAATAATTTTTTTTCCCCAGTGTGCAATACCAATGTTTCTGGTATTAAACGTGCGGGACGATTGACCAACGTATCCGGAATATAATTCGATTATAATAACAAAACATGTATTTAAAAATAACAGCAATTAAAAATTTTTTAAGATAAAATAAAATTTAGGTTTCCTCTGCGTCATCAGCACCCTTGTGGCTCTAATATTCTTATCTCGGGTTCAAGCCATTTTGTAGCTACGGGTATTAGTAATAATCTCTGCGGGTTCTCGTGACGATCCGCACGAGTAGCGAAAGTGTCAAATTCACAGCTCGTTAAATATAATATTGTAAATTCGAGCAAGTGGAAATTAGGCTCGGTGATTTTCTGCCTGTTTGTATGTTTAATGGCGAAAATCTCTCTCTCTCTCTCATTCTGATGGGGTCGTCAACCCTGCAGGGGAAGCGTGCACCGAATCTTTCTTTGGCGACTTCGCATAAATTGACGTTCGATAAATATGTAACAGGGCACCGAGTTCGAAGCTACATAGTACCCACACATAAATACGTCTATATCGACTGTTTACAAATAAAAGGGCATAAATTTCAAGATCTAAGACGTAAAATTACCTCAGTTCGATCCTTTTGTTTGTCATCAATTTAGCTTTTGCCCCGACGATACAAGAACTTTTCACGGTATTTATATAACGACGTGTACGAGAGGGAGATTGGGGATCACAAATCGAGGACACAAGAAGCGACACACGCGAAGAAAAGTTCAAAGAAGAAAGCTTCGTTCCGTATGAAAATAAAGGAAGAAAACAATGTCCAGAAGGAGGGAGATAGAATATTTAAAAAATCGTGAATAACGTTTTCTTTTGCAGGTAGACAACTTAATGGCGTTTCGCTGATCTGTCTTTTATAATATTCTACTCATAATGTATTTGCGAGCCCTCGAGGATAATCCGTGCGGCAAAACGTGCGTGTACCGATCATTTAAATGCAAATGAAACGACCTCTCGATGGTTGAACATATATATATTTATTGTGGACTCTATCGTATCTCGATGCTGCGTGAAAGGTGCGCCCACGTTTCTGTAACTTCAACGTATACACACACACACACACATATATATATAATGTATAAATAAATACCTCTATAATATACACACGCACCTTATGAACAGGTCTCGTTCCGATACAATGCAAAAAGGGGGCTTGCTCGATAGTCTCGATAGCAATCACGATTCTCGATACTATAAAACGCGCGCTCGATTCGCTCTCAGCGCGTGGGCTCGAGATTTTCCTTTTTTTTCCGTCCCTTTTCTTTACCCAGCAAGACAATCCATACACGTATATGTGTCTCCCGTATGCGCAGTTAACATTCGCTTCGCGAATTCCTCAATAAAAACGGCTATCGCCGATGCGAGGCAACGATCGCGAGTTGCTATTTTTTTCTCTTCTCTTTTTCCTGATAAAAGAGAATGAACGAAAGGAGATGTAAGAGAAAAAAAAAGTGTCCAACAATCTCCGCAGCTCATCTCCTCTCTAGCCCCCAACGAACGCGAGGGGGGACATAAAAGAAAATCGAGTTCGCGCGGGATTAGATTCGGGATTCCCAGCTCGTAATCTCTCGCGCGTCTACCTCAGTTTTCCTTCGTCGTTGTCGTCGTGTATGTATATACAATTCTTGTGCTCTCTGGTGGTGCTCCTCTACCGCGAGAGAATCGCGGCTGAGATACCCGCCGAGAGGGTTGATCGAGGATGAGGAGAGCGACTAAGAGAAACGAGAAAGCTCTCTCTCTCCCTCTCTGTCGTTCTCTAGCTGGCAATGGCAACAAGAGGAAAGGGAAAGGTGCTCGAGCGTTTCCTACGACGTGCTCGAATTATTAATCTCGTCACGCGTCGTCGCCCCAGCATCCGCCGACAGTGCGCAAATCTTTCTCTCTCTCTCTCTATCTCTCCTTTCTTAATGTACTATATACGCTCGAACTTTAGCAGCGCGCAAAAACACGACGACGGAATGAGACGAAAGAAGAAACGACAATATGGAATATGAAGTATTCTAAAAGTTGCACGGTCAAAAATTCTTGATATATTTTGTACTGGCGATCTGATGAATATATATGGACCATATGATGATTTGTCATAATTTTTACATTCACTCCTATAGCAAATATTGTGAAAATATTTACAAAAAAAAATCAATGCGCTGTATATGTTATATAACTAAAACGGTAAAAAGCTGCGATTAAAATTGGAGGTTTGGCTTACAAATTAAAGAATCCGTAATTATGCTACGTCTATTAACGTACAAAATAATAACGAGAAAATGACTCTCCGGAAAATATCAATCTCGAAACGTTGATTCGACCAATATAAAAATCGTTCACTCTCTTTTGCTCTTCCATCTCTTGTATTTCCACTCTGGCTCTCTTTGTCCTTACTAAATCTGATATACATGTAGATCCAGATATAGGGGAGACCCGGGTCAAAACGGTCACCTCCAAAATCATTGAAAAACATTGAAAAATGTTAAAAGTTGTAAAATTTTTAAAATTATAAAATTTAAAACAATTAAAAAATGTGAGAAATTGTAAAATTAACAAAATTATATAATTAAAAAAAAAAATTATAACGCTTTGCAATATACGCAATTAGGGCTGTGACGACAAATCTGCAGTGATTGAAACTTTTCTTTTTCGAAAGATTCAAGTCGCCGGAGAAAAAACAGTGAGAAACACGATTTCAGTACTGTTCAGAGTCGTTCTCAATGATTCGAGATAATATTCGAATGTTAATCGACGCTACCGTGAATTCACAGTCGAATGAAAGCCGCTGCTGAAACGGAAGCAACGTTGACATTCGAGAAACGGACAAATTTTGAGGGTGGGGACGGAGGGCGGTTTCGTCCTGGCCAATTTTTTATTCGAACGCGAGATAAGACTGGTGCTGATGTAATTTTTGGATGACAAGCAATAAATTTACGCTATTGGAAGCGTCCTAGCAGGATTATTTCCTTGAAGGGATCCATTTCGCCCCGATCTCCCCTTATAAAACAGAACAGTAATTGTACACAACGACAGCGCACGCTTGTGCGTCACGGGGGCTATCCAAGAGTATGTAGCCGAGCGCACAGTGACTTAGATCACTGATGCTGCCACGCCCATCGCGACCGCACTCGTTCAGCCACGACGAGAGCAAAGACTTTGCCGCACTGCGTTCTCCGACACGTATATATGCATTTTTCGTTTTCGTTTTTTTCTACAAGAAAGACATCAGCGAGGGACGATGAAGGGTTGCAGAGAATTAAAGCTGTGACGGTCGAGGTGCGCGCGTGGCGACACGAGTCGACGGAAATACGTGAAAAAAGGAAAATTTTCTCGTTTCCCTTTCTCGTCGATGTCTATCTCTCTTTTGGTACAGCGATGTTAAATCTCGTGTATCCCCAGAAAGAGAGAGAGAGAGAGAGAGAGAGAGAGAGAGAGAGAGAGAGAGAGAGAGAGAGAGAGAGAGAGAGAGAGAGAGAGAGAGAGAGAGAGAGAGAGAGAGAGAGAGCGAAAGAGGGAGAAAGAGAGAGGCTGCAGATTTGTCCTGTACAGTGCACAGTTGGACGAAACTCGTTTAGCGTCTCTGCCACAAATATACATATATATATAATGATCCGCGAGAGTCACGACAAACGGTGGACCAATTTATCACGCACTTTGCGTACATGCATCCGCACAAAACACGCGACAACTGTACAACCGGTAAATTTATTTCGAAAACGTGGTAAAAGTCATGACGGAGGAACGAGAGAAAAAAAGGGGGGCAAACTGTCACAGAGATGAAAGGTAATGAATAATTTAGTTGAACAACATTTTGTTTTATGTATATTTTATTTCGGTATACAGTGGGTCAAAAAAGTATTCATACACCTTGTTCTCTTGCGATAACTTTATAGACATAAGCGATACGCAAAGAAAGCCAATTTTATTTAATAGTACATCAGGTACAGAGATAATCTGCAAATGGAGAATTTTTTCCCAGGAATAATAGAAGAATTATGCAAAAAAAACGAAAATTTTCGGGCCAAAAAAGTATTTGTACACTTACGATTGAGCTGCTAAACCTCGATATTCACTCACGGACGGTCTGACCTCTGCGTACAATGTAAACAAGTCTTCGTTTACACAATGGTTTTGACCTATTCCATGCGGTAGTAGATCTTCAAGCTCTGAACAGACATGATGGCAAAGAAAAGCGAAATATCAATATCCATGCGAGATAGAGTGATTTTTCGTCGGAAACGCGGTGAAAGTTATCGAAAAATTAGTAAAGAACTAAATCTAAGTTTCGCAACGGTGCATTATATAATAAAAAAAATACGAAAGAACAAACAGCACAGAAAATAAGCCACGAACCGGTCGACCGAGAATACTAACGGTACGAGAGCGTTGGAGTATCGTTACAGAGTCTACAAAAAAACCGTTCACAAGTGCTCGCAGTTTAGCGAATGATGTCGCGTCAACATCGGGGAAGAGCGTGTGTCCCCGGACTATTCGAAACGTTTTGCATTCTGCCCAAATATACGGCATAACTGCCCGCAAAAAACCATTAATTAATAATATAAATCGAGAAAAACGTTTGGGTTTCACAAAAATCTACGTAAAAAAATCTATAGAATTTTGGAAACGTGTCGTATTCTCGGATGAATCGAAGTTTAACATCTTTGAGTACGATGGAAAAAAATTCGTCTGGCGGAAACCAAATACCGAGCTCCAGCAGAAAAATTTAATACCGACTGTAAAGCACGGCGGAGGAAGTGTCATAGTTTGGGGCTGTATGGGATATTATGGTGTTGGTAATCTGGCTTTTATAGATGGTACAATGGATGCCCAGAAGTATATCGACATGTTGCGCAGCAATTTGAAAGCAAGTGTAGATAAAATGGGCCTGGATGGAAATTTCTACTTCCAACAAGATAACGACCCGAAACATACTGCCATGAAAACGAGGGAATGGTTACTCTATAATGTCCACAAACAATTGATTGCACCACCACAATCTCCGGACATAAATCCTATTGAAAATTTATGGCACTTGGTGGATGTAGAAATTAGAAAAAGAAAAATAACAAACAAATCCGATCTCCAAAGAGTGCTTTTAGAAGAATGAACGAAAATAGCAAAAGAAACAACGCAAAAGCTAGTAGAATCCATGCCTAAGAGACTCGAGGCGATAATTGAAGCAAAAGTGATGCACACCAAATATTAGTTATAATTAACAACTATGATAATGTAGGTTTTCAGTATAATCGTAAGTGTATGAATACTTTTTTTGCCCGAAAATTTTCGTTTTTTTCGCATAATTCTTCTATTATTCCTGGGAAAAAATTCTCCATTTGCAGTTTATCTCTGCACCTGATGTACTATTAAATAAAATTGGCATTCTTTGCGTATCGCTTATGTCTATAAAGTTATCGCAAAGAAACAAGGTGTATGAATACTTTTCTGACCCACCGTATATAATTACATTCGCAAAAATGTCGTCAGATTTGTTGTAACTCGACGCGCGGTTAGCGCGTGAAGTCAAACCGCGCCGTCCACCGTTGTCGGTTGTTTATTTGCAACTTGAATGTTATCATTAACGTGTCAACTTAGTGTTTAGAGGCGTGCGGCAAACGTTGTTAAAAAGTTGTTGTTTTTAATTACATGGCGTCAGGACGCCGTCTCTCGATATGTTCTCCAATGTTCTCCAACATCGATGATGAATTCGTGGTTGCATTTCACTTTTGATTGTCAATGCTCAGGTCTTCTGACATGAGAAACCGGATAATTTTAATATGAGAGGTGAGATGTTCGAGTAAAATGTCGTTGGATCGAATCCAATCGGTTTTCACCTACCGGAAATTGCAGGTAAAAGCAAAAAAACAACCCCCGTCAGCTCGTTATACCGGCGCAGCTGACGTCGTTGGTCCAATGGTTAGGACCAGTGAGTAAATTCTCGTGGCAAGAGAGAAGCAACCACCGCGGCGGTAGGAAACTCGTGAATCGGTGATCGCGCCTGATGGCGAGATGCGGGGAAATAATTGCGCGTTTGCGCTCGTTGCGGGAGGAGGATTCCGAGGAGGGCCGCCTCCGCGACTCCCGGTAGTAATTATCTCGAATCCCTCTCGCAGACTCCCGCGAATCGCGCGTTTCCTCTTTCTCTCTCTCTCTCTCTCTCTCTCTCTCTCTCTTTATCTCTTTTTCCCTCTTGCGTTTAACTTCTACGGGAGATCCTCTTCCGATCGTGTCTCTCATTCTTTCGTTTCTCTCTCTCGTCGATTTACTACCACTACCACGGAATCCCAACGATTTCGCTGATGGCTACAACGGCCATCGAGCCTCATCTGTGTATATCCGATTCCTCGTATAACCCTTTCATACGCGGGCCGTCGTTTTTGTATATATACATGTGTGTGTGTGTGTGTGTGTGTGTATCTGTCATTATTGAACGTGTAAAGCCTCCGTTGCTGCTGATCCTTCCCGAGACTCTCTTTCTCTCTTTTTCTCCGACTAGTCGATCAGTTCCTATCACGATTTTGCGGTTATAGTTGTGTCGGAAAAGGTCGGAAGAACGAAAAAAAAAAAAAAAAAAAACGAGGAGGAAGAATAAGATGAAAAGAGATGGAGAAGGAAAGAAGAGTGTCTCGTTCCGATCGGAAGCCCCACTGACGCGAAGATTACTGGAATTAAGCAAAACCCTTTTACTACGAGACTTGAAGGAGGCGAACGAACGGTGAGTCCGTGAGTCCTAAGTCTCGTGTTAAGCCGACAAAACGTCTTGTACGCGTACGAGACAGGGATGTTAGGATTTTCCTTATATTACAATTTCCCAAAAACTCGCGATTCAAAGACTATTGACCTGGGATTTTATGCTCTATATATTTGTCACGAGATTACAGACTCTTGCGAGGCTTAAATAATTCACGAATTACATGAAAGTTCCTGGTAGTACGACGAACATTTGTCGTTTCGAAGGATAACTCGTGTATGCCGTCAAAAAGTTGGCATGGAATGAAAAAATTAAACTTAGAACTTTCCGATCATATTTATGCCATCAGGATTATGGTCGAGCCTGAACTTACACTAGCCCTAACAGTGGGAAGATTTATCAGCAGAGATATATGCTACGTCGGAGAGTCTCGTCGCGGTTTTCACGATGAGATAATTGGCGACGTGTCAGAGTGCGGAGAAGCCAAGCTCTCCCCCTCTCTCTGTCTCTCTTTCACTCTCTCCATATATACGTACATATATATATATATTATATGTGTATATTGCCTCGGGGAAGAAAGGTGAGAATGGGCATTTGAGGGGGATGAGTATGAGAGCAGAATACAAGACGAGAAACGGCCATTGGGATATGAATTATCATTATGCATGCGTGTGCCTGTGTCTGTGTGTTGGCATATCTGCGATGTATTCGCGACAATTTAATTGTTTAATTAGCAGGTGCCATATATATATAAGTACGAATGACGAAAAGGATCGCCTCGAGGGATGCAAAGAAAAAGAAGATAAAACGACAAATGTTGAAATCGCAACTCGCGACTCATAATAATACGATGGAAAAACAAATTTGAACATTCCGATCTGTAGAATTTCAGAATTTCAACAAAAAAAAATCCCGCTTCTACAAGTGAATAGTGTTTTTATTAACGTAACAGATATACAAAATTGTAGAAAAGAGTTTTGAATAAATGTCCTTAAAATCCGGCACACCGATCCCAATGAAGATAAAACGACAAATGTGAAATCGCAACTCGCGACTCATAATAATCCGATGAAAAAATAAATTGAAACTTTCCGATCTGTAGAATTGGAGAATTGCAACAACAAAAATTGGGGCTTCTACAAGTGAATAGTGTTTTTGTTAACGTAACAGATAAACAAAATTTTAGAAAAGAGTTTTGAATAAATGTCCGTAAAATGCGGCACACCGAGCCCAATGAAGATAAAACGACAAATGTAAAATCGCAACTCGCGACTCATAATAATACGATGGAAAAACAAATTGAAACTTTCCGATCTGTAGAATTGGAGAATTGCAACAACAAAAATTAGGGTTTCTACAAGTGAATACTGTTTTTATTAACGTAACAGATATACAAAATTTTAGAAAAGCGTCTTGAATAAATGTCCGGAAAATGCGGCACACCGAACCCAATGAAGATAAAACGACAAATGTAAAATCGCAACTCGCGACTCATAATAATCCGATGGAAAAATAAATTGAAACTTTCCGATTTGTAGAATTGGAGAATTGCAACAACAAAAATTGGGGTTTCTACAAGTGAATAGTGTTTTTATTAACGTAACAGATATACAAAATTGTAGAAAAGAGTTTTGAATAAATGTCCGTAAAATGCGGCACACCGAGCCCAATGAAGATAAAACGACAAATGTAAAATCGCAACTCGCGACTCATAATAATACGATGGAAAAACAAATTGAAACTTTCCGATCTGTAGAATTGGAGAATTGCAACAACAAAAATTGGGGTTTCTACAAGTGAATAGTGTTTTTATTAACGTAACAAATATACAAAATTTTAGCAAAGAGTTTTCGATAAATCTTAATGTGAATTCCTTTTACGAAACAACAGCGCGGTCAGAGTATCCGTAAAATGCGGCACACCGAGCCGAATAGCCCTAATTCTGGAGAACTTTTCAAAAGTACCAAAATCAACGTCATCAAGGGACGGAAATTTTATCTCGAGAGATGATTTTCTCTCAGACAGGGATTATCGATTTCGGGGAAAGTAAATTTTCTGTACGAAGAATAATTGAAAAGCAGAGCAGATCCGGTCTCAGTGGGCTTGCAGCACGTGCCAGAAAAATTCCATCGTTCACTATTCGTCTCTACATCGGGAAAAAGAGTGAGAGATCGACAGGGTGAGGGAGAGAGAGAGAGTGAGAAAGAAAGAGGGCAAAGCCGATGCCGCTGTCGCTCCGATTTCGTGTAATTACCCTTCGCTATGCTGCCAAGGGTTGCGTCGGGGGGTTGAGAGAGAGAAAGAGAGGAGAGATACCGATCAGGAGCATGGACAGCCGGTGGTTTTGCGGCTCTCGTTCTGATGTGTCGACAGAAAATATATATATATATTTTTTTTTCTTTAACTCTCCGGGAACCGCCCCACACAGACACAGATCCGAGATCTTCGATCTTACCGATAATCTTCGGCTTTTTTTTTTCGACGTGTCAGCGTCACTGATTGTCGGGCAAAGTGAGCTAAAATCGTGAAACTTAGAAGTTAAATGCAGTACAAAAAATAACAAAATACACGATATAATCACTTAATACAATTGCACGAAAGCAACGTTCAGCGTATAAATGTGTTCGCGAATTCATCCTTTTTCGTTACTTTCTACATTTGAGATTAAACCCAGATATCCACGATGTATATCCGGTGCGTTCTTTTATTTGAAGATAATTTACACTAAAAATGTAAATTATTGTGACATGGCACTTTTTTTTGAATTAGCATGGTTAGTTTATTGTTATTTTTTTATGCACCGAGATGTATCCCAAGCGTGTTCTTCTATTCATCCTAAAAGTAATCGAGTTTAGTCTCGATCGGTCGTATTAAGGGTTTATGCGCAGACAGGATTAAAAAAAAAAATTCTTTATTTCATTTTCGTAATGGACATATATTTAAGTATGTACACAAAAAATTTCATGTCAATCCGACAAATATTCTCGAAGTTACACGCATATTTGTAAAGACGTCTCGGAGCGTTCGAAAGTAGCATCGTAAGTTTGAATGCGTTTTTCTCAAAACTGTGTTTTTAAAGTCGGTGAGCAAGATTCCACGCAAACGGCTAAACCGATCAGTCTCAAATTTTCATACAAGCTTTATAAATATATATTTCAGTGATTAATCGGAGGTTTTTTCGCGCCGATAAATATTTTCTATTTTATAAACAATTTAAGACCAAAACTTTTATCGAAAATCGTAATTTTTTTTCCCGAAGCCGCCATTTTGTTAAAAATCAATATTTTTGCTTATTCCTTCGATTAAATACTAGATAATACCTTCTATTAACGAAATATTTTTTGTTTTTTCATTTTAAATTATCCAATCCAGAGATATCGTGCTCACCGCAAGACGCCTTTTTTTAGAGGAGCTCCCGGAGATCGTTTGAAGCAGCTTTAAAAATGATTATTTTTACAAATAAAAAATATCACTATAAAGTGAAAAAACATTTTTTCCAAAGTCCGCCATTTTGTTATTTATCCATGAAATTTAACTTCAGTAGTTCCGACCAGAATGACATGTCTATAGATTAAGAATTATCAAGAATTTTTGATTTCAGATAACATCAAGAGCCAAAATCACCGAGGCCACCCACGCGCTTTTTTTTCGAGGTGCCAATTTCGATCGATAATAATAATAATATTAAACTATTAAATTTTTTCAAACAAATTTTTTTTTGTATCTTTAATATGTAAATAAAAACATCCTAAATATCCAAAACGATTCATTTTTATTTTCCTACAAAAAAACGCCCTCCAAAAAAGACATGAAAATCGGCTTAAGTTACCAGACGATTACCTTAAAAGTTGCCACAATATGTATATAAATTTTTACGTTAATAAATTGAAATATCTGTTCAGGAAAAATTCTTGAAAAATCGCTTTTTGTCGGTCTCCTGACTGCGTATAACTCCTTAAATAAAGAGACGGCAATAAAAGAACGTTTCTCTTAAGAACACCCTTTCGATGAATAACCGAAGATGCCGCCATTTGAGAGGAAAAAAATGTTATTTCGCGATTTTCGCAAATCGGATTTACCATTTTTCTTACGGACCGTTTCGAAAAGTGATATTCCCGACATAATTTTATTCGTATTTAAACATATGTAATAATAACATCGTTTTTTAGCTTTTATTTTCATACCGACTAGGAGAAATTGTGGATTTCTTTGCTACGTCACTAAAAGTTGGTTTTATTTCTCGGATCAACTTACGATTCGTAAGAAATAAATTACACAATTAAATGAACAACAAGTGAGGGAGAAAACTCTTCATAAAATTGTTTGCTTCCGAAAAAACGAAACAAAAGTAAAGTTCTTTATCGCGCCAGCTTTGTCACATCATCGACATGTATATTTATCACGTCGGGTGGGTATAATCCTCCTATCGGACATTGGGGGAGGGGGTTGTTTTTTTTCGCGCTCCATACCCCTACGAATATATAGGAAAACTCGAGAGATGTCACCATTGGCGGGCTTGGTGAAAAATCTTTGAAATATAAATGACCGTCAAGTCTGTAATCAAACGCCTGCGCGTATATCGGAGCGACACCGGTCATATTCGTCGGGTGTGCCGGTGCAAAAGAGAAAAAAAAAACGGAATAACGGTTTGATCGTTCAGCGGGTGTGTACTTTAATGTGCGTATCGGCCATAAAGCCCTGCGCGGACTGTACACGTATCCAGGTATTTGCCTGGTACGATATACGGTTTGGAAAAAAAAAAAAGAAGGAAAAAAAAACTCGACGAGAAAGCTCGCAACGTGTCATCAATGCGGGAGTCGCGATGTCCCGCTCCGCGGATCCGCGTCCTCGTGACAGAGTCGATGGGCAGGGTGGGACCGCGACAGTTGTGTCCTCCCTTCGCGAAAATCATAGGGTGAAAAAAAAAATGCTTTCCGCATATAACGTCGAATGTATTTATATAGAGACGACGGTGCACGTATAACACTGTGACTGATGAGAGAGAAAAAGACAGACAGCGAGAGAGATGTATAGCGCAGATAAACCTTACTATGTACTTTAGCACGCTCTCATCAACTACATGCAATGTAGTTTATACAAAATAGATATTTGTGTACGGCAAAAAGTTTTTGTAGGTCGCGAGAGAGCGCGAGGCTGAGGGAATGAATACAGAGGAAAAAAGTGGGAATAGCGAGGAAAGAATAGACTTTGGCGTTTTTTCGCGGAGCGAGAATTTCGCAGAACTGTGACGGATAAACGGCCTGAACTATAGGCAAGTGTAAAGAGACGAATTGCGAAAAGAAAATGTTAATAATATGTAATATAGATAAACGCGCGTTATCGGCGTTCTCCTCTGTATACAGGGTGTACCAAAACCTGCACGTCAGAGTGACACGGGGGTTAGAAGAGTTCCGGATCTATCAGAAGATCTATGTGTATTTGCAAATTCGAAATTTTTCGAATAATTTTAAATTTTATAAAATCACAATCTTTTCATCGATAATTACGAAATTCCACCCCAATCATTCCTCGATTTATCTATGCACAACATTTATCCCTGATAGCTGAAAAGTTCGACACAAATTTCACGAGCTAGTGCCTTAAGGGGGGAAATAGAGTTAGACGGTTCGAAAAATCGATTTTTTTTTAATTTCATAAATTGTTAGTAAAACTATTGAAAAATATGTTTCCAAAATTTTAAATGTAAATTCCGACTCGTTCTATTGTTATAAGCCATTAAAGTGAGTAGCTCTCCTTCAGGGACTTTTTTTGAACTTGCGTACACGCTAGTTTGAAAAGTTTCCAACCAATCGTTTTGAAAATTGGCACTTACTTTCTTCATAGTATTGCGATCTATATGAACCTAAAATCGGAATATTATCATTATTTAAATATTTGTTTTTTGCAAATAAAGTTGTAAAAACTGGCAAAAAATCATGCTTTTTTGTTTTGACCCCAGTAAAAAATTCAATTTTCTATTTTTTTGATAGAATTTAGGTTCATATTAAAGAGAGACATATAATAAAAGTAAATTCCAACGTCGTTTTATTTGAGATGAAAATTGCGTCTTCCAGAATGTACGTAAAATGCTGAGTCTGATTGTGACCTGCAATATGGGGTCGCTAATATTTTCGGTGTTTTTCAAGGAAATTCTTCAAAAATTTTATAGTATATACTTAAATATATGTATAAAATATTCTCAAAGTTTCAATAAATTATATTCATTTTTTATACTATAAAAAAAATAAAAAAATTCATGAAAATCATTGAGAAAACGCTTTCCTATTTTCCCCCTTAACAATACATCTATAACATTTTTTTTTAATTCAAAATTCCATAAATTCAACAGGCATCGGATGAATTTCTCGAAATTTAATAGCGGACATTCGTCAATGATACACAATGGATGTATGAAGTTTTGGCTCGATAGCCAAAAAATTACACGAGCTAGTGGCTTGGGGAACCTTAATACCAATTGTTCGAAAAATTCAACATTGTATTATATGAATTTGAAACGACTCCATTGATTTTTCTCCGAATTCAATATTGAACGGTCTTTGTTGTCTATTTGTGTAAAAATGTTTAGTTCGAATGCTCGACAATTGCCACGATACACTTACCACACATTTTTGATATTTTTTTTTAATCCTATAGTATCCAAAAAA
The DNA here is from genome assembly GCA_958009045.1 of Oxytorus armatus. Taxonomy (NCBI): domain Eukaryota; kingdom Metazoa; phylum Arthropoda; class Insecta; order Hymenoptera; family Ichneumonidae; genus Oxytorus; species Oxytorus armatus. Next base: position 5,696,228 of record OY253751.1, on the reverse strand, counting down.
AAATTTTCAATTGCCGAAAAAATCATAACGAACAAAGGGCCTTTCCTGATTTACTTGTGTGCCAAATTTCACTTGTCAGTGTTTTTTTAATTTTTTTCGACAATCGTACATGTGTGAGAGCGCAATTTTAACCCCTAATCGACATACGAGAGTCAGTTTTTCTCCCTCTCTCTGGTTTTTTGCGCTCTCTACCTCGTGGTAGAATCGACGAGCAGCGAATTGCCAAGCGCTTTTCCACCGCACCGCAAATAGAGTGCCTATAAATAACGAGTCCGCACCCCTGGTGTTGTGATTATATTACCTACAGTCTCTCTTTCTTTCTCTCTCTCTCTCTCTCTTTTGCTCTCTGTCTGCCCCTTGTTGCAGTGTGATCCTGGAAAACAGAGAGAGAGAGAGCCTCATGCTCGAAACCCCCCTGGGAGAGACCCCAAAAGTGAGCTACAGAGAGCCAAGGGATGAGAGGTCGTACGGGACTCTTGTGTATATACGTTCTCTGTGCTGCAGATTAAATCTCCGACGGTTAGCGTTTGATTAAACTCGGGATTGAGACCGATGTTAATACTCGCTTTGGGCTATCTATATGCTTTCACGATTGCGTTTTCACCCCCCCCCCCCCCCCATCTCTCTCTACTTCTCTCGCTCTCTGTTTCAAAATTAACAACGTGAGTATCACAATGTCAAATTGTGAATAAAACGATCGCAGTCGTAAAATTTGCCAGTAATAAAAAAAAAACACACAATTTTATTGTTTAAAGTCATTCGTCACTTTCGAGAATTCAATCACAGTGATGGGCACGGTTGAAAAGTAAGATAATATCACTTATTGAAATTATACATTCTTTCGGCCTATTAATCACAGAAAATATTATTATTCCATATTATACATTGTAATTATAACGCATTATGATTTTTTATATTTTCCCAATACTCATCAATTATTATTGCATCATAAAATCATTTTTACATGATTTTCATTCCTGAGTTTGACCATTGAGAGTTGCTTTTTTTTGTTTATTGAAAAAGATCGTCGGTATTGATTGATCCAATATCGTTCTTGGTTCTTTTTTAAATATAATAAGCTAATTATCTTTTAACGAAGTGGGAGTATACTATATATATATTGAGAAGAATAAAATAAAAAGAGTTTTGCATTATAAAAATGCTTGCTACGCGCGTGAATCCATCATCAGGTATCGTATGACGATGGCTACACGTGCTTTTCCTGTCTTTAATCCCCTACCAGCGTATATAAGTATATTAATCCACATTATATACTTCGTACGAGCAAACGCCTATATGTCCTTAATGTATTGGTATAGAGGAATGATAAACACGCATTTTTGGCTCGACCGTATAATAACAGGTTAACAAGCACTGCCGTTGCCTCCCTCTTGTATCTTCTCGTGGGTCCATAAACCGTGATGTATGCGCTAATTGTGGACGCCATAATACACCTTGTCGTCGTTCTTGTTTTATTTTTTTGAGTTTTATTTTTGTTGCCACTATCGTATAATACGCTCGCGAAGCCGACTTTCCGACGTCGTTCAATCGATTTTTTTCTCTCGCACGTTAATTAACGCTCAGTACGATTTTTTTCTTTCATATCCCATTTACACGGCGGATATTTGCAATAGAGCCGCCGTACACGGCCGAAGCATCCCTCTCCGTATTTTATTCGAGCGCCGAAGGGGAATGCAATTAAGCAATTAAACAATATCTACCATTGCTCGATGTTTATTGATGAGATTCTTTGAATTGTTTCTTCTTTTTTTTCGAGCCATGATTTATCGCACGCGAGTCGCTGTTTCATTGATTATACGCACATGGGAAAATAAGTTGAATCGTCTCACTGTGCGAATTCATTCAACAGCTTACAATTTGGCGTGATAAATCAATTTCTTTGCGAAACATTCGGAAACGTTTTATATGATCGATTGTTAAATCGTCGATTTTTTTAGATCGATCATTCTTGATGACATTTAGTTCTATATCTATTTTTATTATTTATTGGAATAGTTAACGAATCAAACGATGTGTTAAAATTAGTATAATTTAGCAACTTGTTAAAAAAATCTCAAATACATTTTTCTAAATATTATTTGCTGTGTATGATCGATTTTTAAATCCCCGATTTTTTGGATCGATGATTCTTGATAACAATTAGTTCTATATCAATTTTCATCATTTATTGGAATATTTAACGAATCAAACGATCTGTTGAAATCAGTACAGTTTATCAACTTGTTAAAAAAATCTCAAATATCTTTTTCTAAATATTATTTGTTCCGTATGATCGATTTCAAAATCATCGATTTTTTGGATCGATGATTCTTGATGACATTAAGTTCTACATTAATTTTTATCATTTATTGGAATACATAACGAATCAAACGATGTGTTAAAATTAGTATACTTCATCAACTTGTTAAAAAAACCTCAAATACATTTTTCTAAATATTACTTGCTCTGTATGATCGATTTTTAAATCGTCGAATTTTTAGATCGATGATTCTTAACGATAATAAGTTCTATATCAATTTTTATCATTTATTGGAATATTTAACGAATCAAACGATCTGTTAAAATTAGTATAATTTATCAACTTGTTAAAAAAACCTCAAATACATTTTTTTATTTTTTTATTTTTCTAAATATTACTTGCTCTGTATAATCGATTGTTAAATCGTCGATTTTTTGAATCGATGATTCTTAATGACAATAAGTACTATATCAATTTTGATTATTTATTGGAATATTTAACGAATCAAACGATCTGTTAAAATTAGTATAATTTATCAACTTGTGAAAAAATTCTCAAATACCTTTTTCAAAATATTATTTATTCCGTATGATCGATTTTAAAATCGTCGATTTTTTGGATCGAAGATTCTTGATGACATTCAGTTCTACATCAATTTTTATCATTTATTGGAATACTTAATGAATCAAACGATCTGTTAAAATTAATATAATTTATCAACTTGTAAAAAAAACCTCAAATACATTCTTCTAAATATTACTTACTCTGTATGATCGATTGTTAAATCGTCGAATTTTAAAATCGGTGATTCTTGATGACAATATGTTCTATATCAATTTTTATCATTTATTGAATTATTTAACGAATCAAACAATCTGTTAAAATTTGTACAGTTTATTAACTTGTTAAAAAAAAGGTCTAGTACATTTTTTCTAATTATTACCCTTTCGGTAAATATTATTTATTTCTATCGCAAAGTATTGTAACACATAAATTGATTAGCATTTCAAATTCTTTGTATTCGAAAAATTGCTACTGCACAGTTTCTCACAGTTCTGCGTCTCTATATATATAACGATGTAATTGAAATATATATGTGACTGTTCGTACTCGTGAATAATTGATTCCGGTATATTAATGATCGGCATGCGAGAAAGCGTTCAAGTATATACGCTATGTGCACAATGTGTAGTACCATAAGGATATCGTGTTAAGGACCACCCGTAGCGATGCTTCCCCATTTCGTTTTCGTCATTCCTCTTTATTCCTCCTCACCCTTCCCGCTTCAATACTCTTCACTTCATCGCCCGCTGGGATATATGCTCCCGATCTCGCTCTCTCGCTTTCTGCCCGGGACACACGACACGACACGATCCGTGGCGCGAGAAGGAGGCAGAGGCAGGAGGGGGCAGATTCACAGATCTCCCTAATAAATTATTAAAGGGCTCAGCAGCCACTGGGGATGACGTCGAAGCTCGCGGTGGTCCTGGTGCCATATTGCGGTGAGAAACGCGGTCGTTCGACAATATGAACCCCATGCCAGAAAATCAAAGCACACGACAGTTAACAGTCAGTTAGGAAGATCGAAATCTCACGTCGAGACACACACATATAAAATTTATATATGTCGACGTGAGATTTCGAACGATTGTATTATCCACGAAAATTTTCGTCCTTACATAAAAAGTTAATATTACAACATTAGCTCGAATATCGCGAAAGTATTGTTTCGTTCGTTTTATTCGTGCTGATTGTATGTCACAAAACTTTTGTCACGAAAACAAATTTTCCTCAATACGAGGAAACAAAAGAGCAGCGAGATGAGCAATTGTACATTTTTTTAAACTTTGTCGCACAGATTTATCAGTTTCTTGCTGCGATTCATCGTCGATGAGAAATTTTCAATCGGTTAATGTCTTAACGAGCGTACGTTATTGCATGTAAAACCTTGAAACAGCCTGATGATCGAAAAATCAATTTTTCGTTCATCCGTCATTGATACTTCATCAGGTTTTCGTGAAGGGCAGCTGGACTGGTCATTGGATAACAAAAACTATATATAAATTGAACGTTCGGTCTCGACCACTTCCTCATAAGCGCGTAGACGATAGAACGAAAATGAAAATCAATCATTCCGAAAAGTGGGTGAAACTAAAGGTGCGTTAAACGCCGTGTGAATTGGATACGGTGCGCCTCGTTCGAAAGCGGCAGTGATAGACGACATAGGCGAAAGCGCCAGAACAAAAAGGACGAGAGAGAGAGAGATTAGTCGAGGAGTTTACTGTGTGTTCTTGTGAGGATAGGTTGAAGCTCGTCTCGCATCTCGTTTCATTAGCAGTATAAGTCCGTTGCGGATAATTTAACGGCGTTCAAAGGCGGCATGTGCACTCGTAAAACTGCTAGAGAGAGCCTCGACTCGGGCAAACATTGCCACATGCATATAACACGATTACGTAATAAACGGCGCGAAACGTGCACGGATGGAGAAACAAACGATTTTCCTTCGCCGTAGCCTTTTCCATCAACACGTTGAAATACATACAACGTAATGCACGTGGATATACGAGCATCGTCGTCTTGTCAAGGATTCGTGAATTTGAATTATTTAATTATGCAAAATGATCAAGTAGCCCCTTGAATGCTTCGGTGATATTCTTCATGGTCATATATGTAGATATTAAATGATCACTGAAGCTAACAAGGAAAATACCCGAGGTGTTCCCCTCCGATTTTGTTGAAACTCATTTATGTTATGGAGCATTAAAAACTAAGCGACACGTATTTTTTTTTATCGGCGGAAAAACGGTTTCAAGGGGTGAAACCACCCCCTAAAGTTACACAGGTCAAGGGGCGATTTTGCAGTTTCACATACAAGCAGTGCATCGATTTTGATGAAACAAAAATTAAAATGTTTATTAGGCGAAGAAATGAAGAACCCACCAGATAATTTTTAAAAAAATATATTTTAAGGGGTCGAAATACCCTTGAACATCTACTTCTTGCACCCTACATTGAAAACTTACGAATCGATCGGAATGAAAATTATGCTGTTTTATAGCGGAACTAAAATTAAAGTTCACGCATTTTTGTATTTCTACAAGAAAACAGTTTTAAGTTTTTACTGGAGTTTTTACATTCCAGTTTCCTCCTAGTCATTCCAAATGTGTTTGCCGATACGCACTTTTCTCATTAAGCTAAAATTAATGATCCACCGTCTTTCTTTATTTTAAGGAGTTGAAAGACCCTTGAACATCTACTTCTTGCGACTTCTTGCACAGAGCGGAGCTCCAAAAAGTGATTTTTTTCGATTATCGCGTTTTTTCATTAATTTTTTGAGTTTTCGACAAAAACTCGGGTTTATTTGAAATCAGCGGAAAATTTCCGACCGAATACGGTATCGAAACATTGAAAAAAAAAAAAAAAAAAAATTTAATTTTTTGCCCACCTTTTCGGAAACCTAAAAATCTCGAAATTTTAAATGGTCATAACTTGGCTCCCGTTCCATCGATTTTGGGTTTTGACGGGCGATTTCACAACGTCTCGAGGAGACTTAGAGAATGCATTTTGGATCATCCCGATATCTCAATTATTGTAGCCGTGACAGCGAGTTGAAAATCGGCGAAAAAAATGAGACGGGGTATGTATGGAAAAATTCGCAAAAATCGATGGTCCGACTTTAAAAATCTGTGAAAAATCGAAAAATAATGATAGCACAATGATTCAAGCGCCATTTTAAAGATGGTTCGATCACGAAAAGAATGAGCACAGAGTGGGGTTCGAACTCCATCGGGAAGCAACGTTACAGCGATTTTAGTGAAGCCACTTCTGTTTGGCCGAAATGCAAAGAAGTTTTGAATTTTTTGATTTTCTTTCAGGTTTTCTTTCTATATCGTTGTATTTTGACTTGTTGACTTCTAATTCAGTAGCCATTTCTTTGAGAAACTCGAAATTTCATTGAAAATCGTCCAGAAAGTGCTTTTTTCGATTTTCGCGTTTTTCCCATTGATTTTTTGAGTTTTCGACAAAAACACCGTGTTATTTGAAATCAGCGGAAAATTTCTGATCGAATAGGGTATCGAAACATTGAAAAAATCGAAACGTGTCTGTTTTATGGGAGGGAAAATACAATATAAAATGTATCACGAAAAATATTCAATCTTTTAACAAACATATCGTGTGGACAAAAATTAAAATTTCACCAATATTCCGGATCATTTTTTGAAAATATACGAATAAAACTCACCCTTCTAGATATTGGCCTTAATTAATGGTATCCATTGCACGACTAATCAGTACAATCGCTATTTGCCGATCCTAATGTAAAAGTTTGTAAAAAATTACTTGAAAAATGTAGCACTCGTTTCGCTAGTACGCTAATTTATTTTTTAATACAGCAATTCCGAAATACTATTGTTTCCCCTGTTGTTTTCGATTTTCGTAAATGGAAAACGAGAGCGAGACGAAATAATAACAAATCGCTGCTGTATGTGGCGCCAACGAAAAATCCTTTGTCTCTGACCGCCTGTGGACCGAACTCCGGTCCCGGCCGAAACGCAATCGTGTTTTCTTCCCTCGACTCTATGTGCCTGTGCATTTTACTCGGGTCGCGGGATCATTTCGTTTCACCCTTGCCCGGAAGATCGTTTCTCAGTTCTCCTTCTCCCTCTCTCTTCCCTCGTTCAGTTCGTTCCACGATCGTGCAAGAGTAAACGAAGGGTCTCTCGCGAATCCAAGAGAAAATCTCTGAAAACTCACCGTAAAACTGCTACGGAAAGCAAAAGATCGATATATCGTCTCAAATGTTGTACTCCCGATTCGCTTGTCCCTTTTGGTAATCGAGGACAAAAATTCTCGAGTGTGACACAAAGTAGAGAGAGAAATAGCGAATAGGGGTTGACCAACAGAGAAAGACCATCAACGAGGCTAACGTCAAAAGGGCAACCTTTCAGTGTCACGCTTCGATACCACTTGAGACGCGTCCTCGTGAAAAATTTGCCTAATCCTTTCGGTCGTCTGTCTCAACCGAGAAAACGGCAAAATTTTTCACGGACGCGGGACTAACGAACGATATTTCGATACGCTGCGAATTTTTCAAAATGCTCGTATTGACGAATTTCCGTCGAAAGAAAATTTGCAACGGACCAAACGAGACTCTTACCCTTCCATTTTTTTCCCTAATGTACGATTTAAAAAAAACGAACGTTTCGTTCCGGTCACAAAATCAAAAGCCAACGATCTGTGAACGCAACGAAAACACTACTTCGCTCCAAAAAAATTCTCCCAATCAGCACGTGCCCGATAAGTCTTGAAAATTGTAGCACGTTCGGGTCTTCACAATCTCGTTGATCTCGAATTGATGTTAAGATCGTGGGATCATAATACCGAGAGAAAAAAAGTCTCTCAACAGTCAATTAGTAAACGATATAATATAGAGATTGCGGCGTTCCGCGAGAACGAGATCTTCGGCAAGTGCAACATTGTCGTACGATCGTACGCCGTGGAATATCGGAACGCTTTTGCTCGCCAAAGTACACGTAATTTTCGAGGCTCTAATTTGTCAAAGCTTCATTACGAACGCAGAATCGACGAGAAGACCCATACTTAGCTCACGGCACACGGTGGGGTAATCATAGTTTAAATTCGGGTCCCATCCATTGAAAATTAGTGGCTCCTGAACCGCTTCGCAATCAGGATCGTGGCGCGAGAAGGGACTATGTTGCGCGGGGTTGAAAGAGGGGTGGGTATGGGAGGCTCGTGGATTGAGAAGGTGGAGGCTATCATGGGGCATTTGATTCAGGGCGAGTCATCAATATTGCATGAGGGGAATCTCATACAGGCATACATATATATATACACATATGAGTGAGTTCGCGCGTGCACGATTACGTGGCTAATGCCAAGAATGAAAATAGAATAGTGACACGAATGTGTGTGTGTGTGTGTATCGGTTACTCAGGCTTTATACTTTACAGAAAGAGAGAGAAAGGGAGAGAGAGAGAGAGAGAGAGAGGGAGAGCTGAAGAGCGAATGAGCATTCACGAGTTGTAGACGCTCGTATAGGGGTTGACGTTCTCATATAGGGGGTTGGTTGTGCTAAAGTTAGAGGATATTTATACTAGCAATTGATATTATAGCTGGATTATCATTGCGGCGACATCCAAGTTTATCATTTATCGTAAAATGATCCTTGGAATAAATATACTATCGCTGGGTACTCGTCATTATTGTCAGTAACACACTGAAAATTATCCGCATAAAAATGAAGACAGAAGAAAGAGAAAAAAACGCCCCTCGATCGCGCGTTTGTCGTAACATTAAACAAAAGCTGTCATTATAATAATGCCGTTTATCCATGTGGTAAATTTTATGTTGCTGTACAACAGCGAGGGGGAATAATAAAAGGACATTGAGCTTTTTTCTATATGCGACACGCAGATGTTCGTCTTCGATCACCAAAGTTTCTGCGACCCATGACAGAGACATCTAGGTTACATTTATAGCTATATTTATAGCCATACATACATATACCGCGAGGAAGGGTTTGGGGGGACCAACATTGCGGAAAGTTGTAAAATATCCGTCGAGATTGCTGACGCGACGCGAGAGATCGAGAGTTTCGTCATTTGGTTCTATATACACGCGTTTATATATCCCGCGACGGTTTACCATCACGTGATGTCTCGGCGGTTCTTCGCTCTGGTATCTTATATCGCGAAATCAAGAAGAGGCGGAGTTGCAGCCGCGATTTTCAACGAGAGTCTACGGCTGTTGGTCGGCTCTGAACCTCACTCGAAACGATGAAGTGGTTATACCGCTACGCGCCGTTCTGACATTGGTTTACGAGGAGCACCGGCGATAGCATTTGCGGAAAAAAAAAACAAAGATTGAAACGAATAAATAAATGAGAGGAAAAGGTGTTGAGGCAACGAATTGGTTGATCCGGAAATGCAGTACAGTCAGAATTAAAAACGTATTAATGATGCATGTACTGAAAGAAATCTTTATGGTAAATGGTAATTTGCATGTCAAAAATGTCATTTTTCGTTAAGTCCGACATATGTTTGGCAAGGGCGAACAAAAATCTGGATCTCGATCTGCTATTGCCTTCGGAGTTTTACCTAATTGTGGTAATGTAACGGAAGATATTGTATCTTACTACTATAATAAATCTGTAGAGTTTGTTTGTTTGTTTGTTCGTCTGTTTATTTGAACGCGCTAATCTCAGGAAATACTAATCCGATTTGAAAAATTCTTTTTGCATTAGATAGCTCGTTTATTCAGAAAGGCTCTAGGCTATATAACTTTATGCTGTGACCCTAATCTTACTATTTTACTACTATCTTGCAATACTATAAGAAAACTAGAGAGTATGTTTGTTTGAACGAGCTAATCTCAGGAAATACTAATCCGATTTGAAAAATTCTTTTCGCATTCAATAGCCCGTTTGTTCAGAAAGGCTTTAATCCTAAGGAATCGGAGGATGGAAATTCAACGCGGGTTAAACCGACGAGGCACAACTCGTACTTAATATACGATATGTGGAGTTAGTTCAGTTGTAGTCATAATCGGCTAAAAATGTCTAGTTCTTATAAAATAAAAGTGCGTAGTCGATCAAGAAGAGTGCGTAACCCGGCTCTGTATTCACGGACAAATATATCTGCGATCCTATGGATCTATATTCATAGAAGCAGTAAAGAATACGTTTGTAATGCACGGTAAAAACTGACATTGGTCAGTTTCTTTATAACACTACTGTCTGATAATGACCGTTCAATTTCAGTTTGCTAGAAACTTTATTGACGATACGAACTTTGCTCGTTCCTGTGTCACTTCAAATACGTGTCGCGGTAGCCGACTCGAGAGATAAGTACAATTGTTACCGTACCGACACATGCGACCAAACGTGAGGAGGAGCTCGCAAGACACTTATACTCGACACATCTTACTATTACACAGAAATATATCTATCAGAAATATAAATATATCAGAAATACATCTACATACGTATATATTGATATATATATATATATATCAATATATATATATATCAATATATATATATATCAATATATATATCAATATATACGTATATATTGATATACGAGGTCTGTTCAAAAAGCATCGCGAATTTTGAATTTCCGCGGGCTACGTATATTCGATTTTCGATTTTTTTGTGGCGGTTAGGTTGGTACTCACGTCCCTCACTTATGCTGAAAAAATCGGCCATTTTGAATGTTTAGTTAATTGTTGACAGCTGTTTTGGTTAGACGTGTTTTGGCTTGTCTTCGACTTTTGCCTATTCCAAAAAATGGATCAAAGAATCTGTATCATATTTTGTGTGAAAAACAAAATTAAGTGCGCGGACCCATTCCGAATGTTGACTGTGGCATATGGTGAAGCTACCTTGGACCAAAACAACGTTTATCGGTGGTACAACATGTTCTCAGAGGGCCAAGAAGATGCGAACAACGAAATGCGTTCCGGACGCCCGAGCACATCAACAACAGACGAAAACATTGACGAAGTGAAGAAGATAATATTGGCCAATCGTCGAATCACCGTTATAGAAGTTGCTGAGGATCTAAACATATCGATTGGCTCGGGCTATTCGATTTTTACCAATGATTTAGGCCTGAGACGGGTCGCCGCGAAATTCGTGCCAAAACTGCTCAATTTCGAACAAAAACAGTGTCGCGTTAACATTGCTAAGGAGCTGTTGGACTCGGTCCGCGACGATCCAAATTTGCTCCAGAGGGTCATAACTGGTGACGAATCATGGGTTTATGGTTATGACGTGGAAACCAAAGCTCAATCATTGCAATGGAAGCTGCTTTTTTGGAATAGGCAAAAATCGAAGACAAGCCAAAACACGTATAACCAAAACAGCTGTCAACAATTCACTAAACATTCAAAATGGCCGATTTTTTCAGCATAAGTGAGGGACACGAGTACCAACCTAACGCCACAAAAAAATCGAAAATCGAATATACGCAGCACGCGGAAATTCAAAATTCGCGATACTTTTTGAACAGACCTCGTATACGTATGTCTACATATGTAATGTGTTTTTCTCATAATCAATACCATTATAACGAAGCCACATCATTTTTCCGAAACACATCATTCGGCCGATTCGCCATTTTATCAAAAGTCACATTAGCTAAACTCCTTTTGCCGAAAAGTCATTGAAGTCGTTTTAACGAACGGAATCGGGGCCGGAGTCGTTTTCCGATCGACTCGCTCGTTGTCCGAGTACTTTTTATGACTGAAAACAAACCGAGTACTCGTATTTACCGGTATGTCTCGTGTTTTATCTCACTGCAATGAGACTGATTGTGAAAAAGAAAGGTTTGCCCACGTAGAAACGTTTGGTGCGTATGGAATATATGTCTGTCACGGCTCAGTGGGTCATGATCTCGCCGTGATGCAATCATCGTGAAATCGACCACCAAAGTAGAGGGAAGATTGAGTACAATCTGTGTACACTGACTCTTGACGTTCAGATATGATGTGGTCCGGTGATGCTGTGAAAAAGAGAGCGAAGAAGCGGAGTAAAAGGGGAGAAAAGACCGAGGATATATACCAGAAGGAGGTGAACTGTGCGATGATGAGAGTCTCGTCGGGGGAGGGCAATCATATCTACGGGAAGAGGGATTTGATAATGATGAGCAAAGGAAAAAAGAGGACGAGAACGAAGGACGAGAACGTTGATGGTAACCGTGCGTATGCGGAGCAGGGGAGAACGCGAATGGCGGTCGTAAATAAGAAGCTGCACGCAATGAGACTGAGATTGTGCAAAATGTAGCAAATTTCCTCTCATTCCTGCAACCGTATATATACGACGCATAGAAACCCTCACTCACGCCCACACGACCTTCGTATTAATTGGACGTTGAGTGGGCACCATAATTACGACTTCTTGGAAATTCAATCTATAGGACTTTAATGTGGCCAAAGTGTAGAAAAAATAATGAATTTATTTGAATTAAAAGAGTTCTGTGCGATTCAAATAAATTGAAGTAAAAAGTTATTTCAATATTTCTTATCGTGTCGCGCTTAGAATGGAGGCCACAATTCCTTTCCGCCAAGCGTTAAAACAATTGATTCATTTTAATTAGCATTCTTCGCGCATAATAACTATTTAAGGTTAATTATCTCATTACACATTTTCCCAAAATTGTGAAATCCACAAGAATCGCGCACTCTATTTTTTTCATCTCGTAAACACTTCGATTTGAGGATGGACGAGAAGAACAAAAAAAAGTATACAGACGCTAAAAAGGACTCGGGTTAAAAAAAAGTGCTGACGCCGGAAGCGCGGCCTCCGAGGGTTGTTCCGGTGTGGTATCGACGAACGAGACCGAGACTTTGGGTGTTGGTGATTGCGTCGCTCCGCACCCCCTGCCCTTGTCCCTCCTCTAGCCGGGGATAGCTTTGGGGTTGTCCGGAGAGGCGAACGGAAGAGGGTGCTTTACTGACGCACACGAAAACCTCTCTTCGGTATAAACGAACGAGACCACGAGAATCTAAGAGAATCACGGCAGCTTCCGATGCCCCTAGAATTTCGGGAATTTCTGTTTTTATTTTTCTCTCACGTTTCCCGGAATAAGTACACGCATTTATAAAGTCTCTCCAGTGCTGACAGTGTGGTTTTTTTAAATTTGCCAAGCTTTTTCGAAGCTTCGCAAATTCGTACATTCGCTATCCCGTACAATTTTCGAATGATTTCGGGGAATACTGTTCGATGTGAAGGGGCAAAAGAAGAAAAAAAAACGAAAGGACAGAAACAAAATAGAAACAATTTCGGGATCATTCGCGGCAGTGAATAAATTGAGGGGTGAAAGGATCGGGAAAGGGCGAATGATCGTTAGGATCTCGGTGAGAGGGTACGGAAGTGCGAGAATCCCGGTGGATATATAGAAGCTTTATATATGGTTTAGTGATAAAAAAAGAAATAGAAAAAAAAAAGACAAGAGAGCGAAGAGTCGTGAAAACGCGACGAGAACGTTTGTCCCGCACACAGGCGTTCGCTAGAAGAGGGCAAACAGCGCCATAAAGGTTCCTCCTTTCCGCATTCGAAGAGTTCATCGATGGCTCAGCACATGGCTGAATGGACCCACCCGCAGCGAGGGTGGATAACCAACAGACACTGGTCTCGCGAATGGAACGAATGAAAAAGTGAGCGAAAGAGCGAGAGAGAAAAGTCCACTCGAATTCGTGGACAGAGTGAGAGTTGTCCGCCATGTGTCCCCTCATACCGTTGGTTTTTTTTTTTTTTTTTCCCCGGTTCGCGAACTCTCGTATCCCATGAATACCATTATGTACCTCTCTATTCTGTGTATATATATGGGATGTACGATCCAAACTACCCTCGAATCGACCACGCTTTCCATATTTTTCCCACTTGTTTCTCTCGCCACTGGCACGCGCACAATTTCACCGAAAGCTCACGTACTTTTTTATTTTTATTTTTTTCAAACTAACAATTATATTCATTAATAATAATGACAATGTATTTTTTTTTTTCAGAATACTCAATTAAGGGGGGAAATAGGGTTTGACGGTTAAAAAAATCGATTTTTTTTAATTTCATAAATTGTTAGTAAAACCGTTGAAAAATATGTTCCCAAAATTTTAAATGAAAATTCCGACTCGTTCTATCGTTATAAGCCATTAAAGTGAGTAGCTCTCCTTCAGGCCCCGAGCGCGCCACGTGTATAACCGAGCGGTCACTATTTTTTCAAACGCGTTTTTCTGAAAACGACTTATTTTGAACTTGCGTACACGCTAGTTTGAAAAGTTTTCAACCAATCGTTTTGAAAATTGGCAGTTACTTTCTTCATAGTATTGCGCTCTATGTGAACCTAAAATCGGAATATTATCATTATTTTAAATCATTTTTTTTTGCAAATAAAGTTGTAAAAAATGGCAAAAAATCATGCTTTTTTGTTTTGACCCCTGTGAAAGATTCAATTTTCTATTTTTTTGATAGCATTTAGGTTCATATAGAAAAGAGACATATAATAAAAGTAAATTCCAACCTCGTTCGATTTCAGATGAAAATTGCGGCTTCCAGAATGTACGCAAAATGCTGAGTCTGATTGCGACCGGCAATATGGGGTCGCTATTATCTTCGGTGTTTTTCAAGGAAATTCTTCAAAAATTTTATAGTATATACTTAAATATATTTACAAAATATTCTCAAAGTTTCAATAAATTATATTAATTTTTTATACTATAAAAAAATTCATGAAAATCATTGATAAAACGCTGTCCTAACCCTTTTTCCCCCCTTAATTCCTTGATAATAGATCATTTTTCCGCTATTAACCCTTCGCTTTGTTCAATTTTCAAGACACCCCGACAGTGTTGTCGCTAGTTAATCTTTCCTAATGCATTACCGTATCGCATTTGCACAAGGGCACAGGGAAACTACGGAAAACCTGGCCGATACAGGCCAGGTATTTTACTGAGTTTCAGTTTTATTACCAGTTTACTAAGTTTCAATTTTATTGACACTTTACTGAGTTTCCGTAGTTAAAAAAAATATAGCGTCACAAAGATGTAGCCATTTCGTTTAAAATTCCACAAATATTTCCATCCATGATTAGTTATTTTTTTTTGTATTACTCATCGAACGAGAAGCTTTTTTTCGCGCTAGGAAATACAAAGAAACGGATTTCCTCCGCGTAATGTCCCGCGACTGAGAAAAAGCTCGTCGACAATCTTCACGCCTCTCGTATCGCGAGGATGACATCTCAAAAGCATAAAGTTACATTCGATATAACCGAGAGCGATAAGTGTCCAGCGCGATTAAGAATCGAGAAGAATGCTCGAAAAAGATAGCTATTTGTATTTATGTATAGATATGGAGAGATGGAACCGAAGTACAAAGAAGTACAAAAATGGAGAAGGAAGTTCGCCGTTTGTCTCCCAATGGCGGCGAAAGAACTCCGCGGGGCTCAAACCGTTGGCCAATCAAGGTCGTGCTCGGAAAGAACTTCGAAGATCGCGTGCCCGCACATTTTTCTCTCGTTTGTTAAAGCACGGCAAGACTGTATCTGTATAGCGGTAATGAGGATATTATTATTTTCTTTATAACGTCGGCTTGGCGCAAACAGTCACGAGCGCATATTCATATTTCATACGGCGTGGGTTCTCTTTCCGCGAAATCCTCAACAACGACCGCGACATCGAACATTTCGATGTGTATTCCATATTTTCGTACACACGAGTTTGGTTGAACATTTTTCTTCTTTCTTTCCTTTTCTTTCTTGTAAATCCATTGCTCCACTTACGAGCTGACTTGAAATCATTTTTGTCATAACCTATCTTCTTTATTGAACATTTCTATTACTTCGTTAAGTCGAATTTTTATTACTCACGAAAGTTTGTAAATGAGACATCTCCATCCGTGGTAATTTTGGCTATAACGCGGTTTCACAATTGCAAACGCTGACACATTTTATCAACCGTTTACGTTTTTGTTTTGTTTCATCAGCCATTTAAAAAATCTCCAATGTTTTGCATCAGATTGTTGGTCAATCGTATACACTCGTCGATGACGTGTCCATCGTTTACAGTTACAAACCAAACTACATAACAGAACGAGACAGCATATATGACAAAAATCATATATTTAACACTTTTGTCTTTCGTAATGGCCGCGACATCGAACATTCCGATGTGTATTCCATATTTTCGTACACACGAGTTTGGTTGAACATTTTTCTTCTTTCTTTCCTTTTCTTTCTTGTAAATTCATTGCTCCACTTACGAGCTGACTTGCAATCATTTTTGTCATAACCTATCTTCTTTATTGAACATTTCTATTGCTTCGTTAAGTCCAATTTTTATTACTCACGAGAGTTTGTAAATGAGAAATCTCCATCCGTGGCAATTTTACGTAGAACGCGGTTTCATAATTGCAAACGCTGACACATTTCATCAACCGTTTACGTTTTTTTTTGTTTCATCAGCCATTTAAAAAATCTTCAATGTTTTGCATCAGATTGTTGGTCATATATAACAAAAATCATATATTTAACACTTTCGTCTTTCGTAATGGTCGCGACATTGAACATTTCGATGTGTATTCCATATTTTCGTACACACGAGTTTGGTTGAACATTTTTCTTCTTTCTTTCCTTTTCTTTCTTGTAAATTCATTGCTCCACTTACGAGCTGACTTGAAATCATTTTTGTCATAACCTATCTTCTTTATTGAACATTTCTATTGCTTCGTTAAGTCGAATTTTTATTACTCACGAAAGTTTGTAAATGAGACATCTCCATCCGTGGCAATTTTAGTTAGAACGCGGTTTCACAATTGCAAACGCTGACACATTTTATCAACCGTTTACGTTTTTGTTTTGTTTCATCAGCCATTTAAAAAATCTCCAATGTTTTGCATCAGATTGTTGGTCAATCGTATACACTTGTCGTTGACGTGTCCATCGTTTACAGTTACAAACCAAACTACATTACAGAACGAGACAGCATATATAACAAAAATCATATATTTAACACTTTCGTCTTTCGTAATGGCCGCGACATCGAACATTTCGATGTGTATTCCATATTTTCGTACACACGAGTTTGGTTGAACATTTTTCTTCTTTCTTTCCTTTTCTTTATTGTAAATCCATTGCTCCACTTACGAGCTGACTTGCGATCATTTTTGTCATAACCTATCTTCTTTATTGAACATTTCTATTGCTTCGTCAAGTCCAATTTTTATTACTTACGAGAGTTTGTAAATGAGAAATCTCCATCCGTGGCAATTTTAGCTACAACGCGGTTTCACAATTGCAAACGCTGACACATTTCATCAACCGTTTACGTTTTTTTTTCGTTTCATCAGCCATTTAAAAAATCTCCAATGTTTTGCATCAGATTGTTGGTCAATCGTACAGCACACTTGTCGTTGACGTGTCCATCGTTTACAGTTACAGACCAAACTACATTACAGAACGAGTCAGCATGTATAACAAACATCATATATTCAACACTTTCGTCTTTCGTAATGGCATAATCAATATAATTGCAAGCGTTTCTGCTATCGTCCCCTCGGGATGAATTATATACTGCACCGTGCTGTGTAGCAGACTGGAGAACTCGTGTCGTTAAAATGTTGTTTTTTTTTCCTTTCTTTATCTGATCGTTAAATAAATTGTTCTCGCACTATTAAGTTTTTGAACGAATGAACTATTATCTCTTATCGTTTAACCTAATTGATGGGATCGTACACTCGCCCCCCATTCGTCATTTACAATTTTATCACGAATTTATAATTTTTTTTCTCGCGATATTTCGCAATAGCTTTTACGAAGAAGTATAACGGCTTAAGTCCAAGAAATTTTTTCGAACATTTTATCCCTCATTCCGCAAACTCTGACGTATCT